>JAULJL010000040.1:8295000-9737602 GCA_030761205.1 Fremontodendron californicum
GGATATGATTAAAATATAATTTTACACTAGTAAGCAAGTTTTCATAATTTTTTGATATCCCGAACATCAAATCCGGTCCCCGAACCTTTTACGGGTCAACATTAAGACTTTTTTGGTTTTAGCTCTGATTCTCATTCTGATTTCACCAACTACTTTCTAACATCATTTTATGACCATATGAATCCATTTATTTACTTAAAACCTTTTTTGGACCTTCCCGCGGCTAGTTCTAGATTTTCACTCCTTTAAGTTGACTAAAGGCGTATCCGCTTTCCACTTTACTTTTTGAGTAAAAACAAAATGTCAACTTTTCAATCTAAGCATCATATTGATATCCTGTATGATCACGGATTCTATTTCTACCATATTCAAACCAAAAATAAAATGACCAAAACACCCCTAGTTCATATTTTATCGGTTTTGTGCCGATTAGATTTTCCAATAATCCTGATCAGTAATATATCATATTTGAACACTATGTGAAGTTACAAAAACCAAATTTTATGAACTTTACATTGTCCCGATTTTGATTCCAGACTCGTGGTCAATTTAAAGCTAAATCTCTCAAATAGCCTATTAAATCCCTTATTCTAAAAATTATTAATATAACTATAAGACCAGATGGTAGTGTGCTTTGTCTACAAGCATACATAAACTTGATCCACCGTCTATGAATCATTTAAAGAGACCCGAGTCGATCTCTGTCTTACGAGGGTCTTACATTAATCTTGACCATTAAATAAAATTGATCAAATCTCAGCCTTCATTCCATCATGAGTTGGCTGAATGGCCTGGTATGTTCTAGTAACTTCCTCATTTTAATTTGTAAATTGACCTTTTCTATTTCTTCGATAAAATTACATTTTAGCCCCCAAACTTACTTTAATTGCAAACGGACCCCAAATCTGGATTTTCTTTCTCCAATCTCTTTAAATAAATATAAAATTCAGTTCTGGAGATTTTCATAATTTTTGGAGCTCATTTTCCATTTTTCTCGGATTTTTCATTAAAATTTCGAATTAGGTCTTCCCCTACACTGAATTTCCGTAACCCATCTTCCGAACTCCATATCTTTCGTTGTAGACCTCGGATTATCAAAGTTCTTTCACCATTGTTCAATTAAAACTTGAATCTTGATTTTGACTGAGAGTTGACTTTTTTAGTTATTGACTTTTTGAGGTTGACTTTTTTAGAGTTGACTTTTTCTATGTTGACTTTTTGTGTTGAGCTCTGAATCACAAGTCTTGGAGAACCATCTGTGGGATGAGGGGAGTTTTTTTGCATTCTGAGAAGTACAAGGAGAAACTTACCTGGTTTAGGGGGCCCAGACAAAATTAGGTGTCTACAGCTGCCCCTCTTTGACTATTGCTGAGAATCAGGAATTAGGCAAAGACCGATAGACAACTATTTTGTCCGGGTATGGAGGTTGCTCACAAAAAGAGGAATCTTTTAAAAAAAAATTTAAAGTAAAATGACAGATGAAAAAGATTTAGGTCTTGAATTGAAAATACCTTGACGTCATTCTCGGGGCTCGACAAGTTCGATTTAAAAGAAAAGAAAATAGCTCGACATCATTCTCGGGGCTCAACTCATTTGATAAACAAGTTCGATTTAAAAGAAAAAAAATACCTTAACATCATTCTCGGGGCTCGACTCATTTGAAAAACAAGTTCGATTTAAGAGAAAAGAAAATACCTCAACATCATTCTCGGGGCTCGACTCATTTGAAAAACAAGTTCGATTTAAAAGAAAAGAAAATACCTCGACATCATTCTCGGGGCTCGACTCATTTGAAAAACAAGTTCTATTTAAAAGAAAAGAAAATACCTCGACATCATTCTCGGGGCTCGACTCATTTGAAAAACAAGTTCGATTTAAAAGAAAATAAAATACCTCGACATCATTCTCGGGGTTCGACTCAATTAAAAAAAAGTTCGATTTAAAAGAAAAAAAAGATACCTCGACATCATTCTCGGGGCTTGACTCATTAAAAAAACAAGTAAAATGCAAATTCTCTGCGATTCCTACAAGGTTAGTCAAATGCAATGATGATGATGACATGTTTTACAAATGGTTGTAGAATGCATGTTTCCTAGATGAATGCAGTTATATGTTCATGTCATAAGTTTTAATCCATGTTTTTTATTGAGATTCATGGATTTTTTAGTTTTATGCCAAATGTCCTCAATTTTTCCTGTCTGCTCTGCCTGAAGAGTCTTCTGTCTTTGCAAACTATCATGAGTTCTAACTTATGATTTCACAAATCCTCAAACTTTCTGCCTTCATGATGGTAACTTCAATCCCTCCACTATGTATCCTTCATGACTAGTCTTTTAGAACCGGAGATCAGTGTGTTTTCAAGTTTTAGTGGTTTCCTAAATTTCTTCTGAAATTTTAACCCTACTCCATAGTAATATAAAGAAATCCTTATGTTTGAAATTTTTTATGTTTACTAATCATCATTCAATTCAATAACACTCAAAATGCATCATAAAATGTATCAAATATGGTGTAAAACAGCCAAATATCGTAAAACAGATAACAAAATTTATTGCAATAATGTTTCCTATAACAGAGATGAATATCAAGGATACAAGAAACAAATGTAGAGTTGTAGGCTGTAGATGCCCCAAATGCGGAATATCTTGGACCCTTCCTTCTTCAATTCACCAAAAATTTCTTTTGAATGAACAATTTGCTAGGGTAATTTCTCGGCTTTCGTAGTTGCGTCAGACTGAGCTTTATCCCTTTTCTTTGAATTTTTGATATTTTCTCCCCCTTAAAATGCATGAATATGGAAAATGCAATGCATGAAATGTATTTTTTCCTTTAATTAAGGAAATCTGTATATCTAAAAAAGATATCCGGCTACCTTAGGAAAATATGTCAAATTAAATATTCTAAAACCAAAATACTTTGTGATTGTTTGAAAACAATTTTGAAAAGCTTGAATGAAAAATAAAATCTGGGCTAAATCTTTTTTTAAATGGCTCTAATTTCCTAAGTTTAAAAATCCGGACTTGACTACCCTTAACCCGATACTTGAAAAACCATTTTTAGAGTTTAAAAAGGCTTAGAAACTACCCTAAGTCAGTAGCTAACCCTCCTAATCAGCCCACTCTAAGTAACTTAACCAAAACAGAAAAATGATTTTTCTTTAAATTTAATTCTGACTCCACTGTCCAGTTTTAAGCCACGATTTTTTATCCTATTTTTAAAAATTCAAAAAATCTGAAAAAAATATTGGAGACTCAGGACATGTAAAACTACACGGGAAAAAATCGGCTTAATTTTCTGATTAAAGACGAATGCCCAGAAAAATCGGAAACTACGAAAACTGGGGGAAAAACTGTTTTGCCAAAATACATTTTTTTCCTTTGATAAAATCATTTAAAAATCAAAGTAAAAATATTTGAAACTCATAAAATGACTTACAAATAGTAGATAGGACTTTTTGAAAGTTAGATAAAAATTGGCTAAAAGTAAAAAAAATCACAAAGGTAGAATAATCAACTTGACAAACTTAATTTTCCACAAGGTTGCTCTAGAGAGCATGACTTTGAACCATTAATTGGCTCAAGTCATTATTCAAGTGGCATGAACATGAAATGCATGAAACAATACAGCAAACATAATGCATGAAATGCATGGATTTAAACCTAAATGTCATGAAAAAATGCATGGCATTCATAAAGTGACCTAGACCTAAATGAACTTGCATGGCATTTAATGCAACCTAGACCTAAAATGCATGAACATGCATGGCAAATAAACCTAACTTAATAACTAAAATATGCATGGCATTTTCAAAAACACAAAGCATGCTTAAACCAAAAACTCAATCAAATATCATGCAAATGCTAACCTATCAACTAACATGGCAAGAATGCACATAAATGCAAAAATTCCTAGGATGGCCGAATAGCATAATGTAACTAGCAAGCATGGCATTTTCACAAACATATACTAGCATGCAAAACTAAATCAAATGTCATGCAAATGCAGAAACCTTCCAACTAACATGACAAAAATGCAATCACACAATGCAAAACACTTGGTATACTAACATGCTCAACTAAAATATAACACTTAAATCATGCAAAAGCCACACAAGCATTTTCACAAACACTTAATATACTAAATCTAAAACATGCTCAACTAAGATATAAAACTCAAATCATGCAAAGACCACACAAGCATTTTCACAAACACTTGATATACTAAATCTAAAACATGCTCAAATTTAAACATCATGAAAACAGAAAATTAAAAATGCAAAAACATGATATTTAAAACATAAATGGCAACAAACAAAGCAACCAAATTAAAATATAACTCAAGAATATGAAGTAACATAACATTTAAAACATTAAAATCAAAGAAAATAACATAAACAATATGATAAAATAAACCAAAACAGCAACTTAAATAAATAATGTAGGCCATTTGGCCATGGTGAGTATAATATAAAAAAAATTGTAAAAACATATTTAAGAAAGAGATGAAAGAAGAACTTAAGAAGAAAAAATAAAAACATTTATTTAAAATGGAAACTCACCAAATAGAAATCAAAATAGCAAAAACAAGAATAGAAAATCAAGAAAGTGCAAGAGTTGGTGTTCAAGAGCAACCTCAAGAAGCTATCTTTCAAGCTTTATCTCTTCAAACTTTCTTTTTTTTCTCTAAACTTTTCTTTTTTGCTTCCAACCAAGGAGAGAAAAAACTAAGTAAATATCAAAAGAACTCAGCAAAATGAAATGAAAAAATCAATTTTCTGCCTCTCAAACAAGGCTGACCGAATGGTCCCTATATTGCTCCAAGATGTTGTCATTTTTTGTGTAACCAATTTTCCATCAAAGACTAACAATTCAAGGTGAAAAATCATGAAATTACCACCTTTAGATTAGCATCTTAGCTCTCTCAAATTACAGCTGTTCAAGAATAATGTTGACATCTCTCTTGGCCTATGTGGCTTAATCACCATGGCTTGATTAAAGAGAATCTCTAACTAACTCTTGATTTTTAGCCATTTGATTGAAAAATCAAAAGCTTCCTCCTTCCTTTGGGCATGGGCAGGCCAGCCCTTCTCTTTTCCAGCCCAAGTCTGATTTTTTGAAAGGCCCAAAGAAGCCCTTTTCGGTTGCTTGGGTGAAATGACCATTTTGCCCCCCAGATGCAAATAAATAACAAACAAACTCCAAATTCAAATTTCATTTTTTTAATACTTCCAAAATAATAAAATATTTATTTCTGGAAGTTTTCAAAATTATCCGAGTCCGTTTGCTATTTATTTGGATTTTTTCTTCCAAAAATGCCCTTTTATGCCCCTACATTTTACCATTTTTTAAACGAGCTACAAATCAAGATTTTTCTTCACCAATATCTTCCAAATAATTTAAAAATGTGATCTGGAAGTTTTCATAATTTTTGGAGCTCATTTGGTATTTTTTCGGGATTTATCGGCTTGAATTACTACATAGGAAACCCGGGATTTGGCCATTTTGCAAACGAACTCCGAATCACGATTTTATTTCGCCAATCTCTTCCAAATAATTTAAAAATGAGATTTGCAAAATTTTAGAATTTTTGGAGCTCATTTGCTATTTTTTCAGGATTTATCTTCTTGAATTATTGCAAAGGAGGCCCGGGATTTGGCCGTTTTGCAAACGAACTCCGAATCAAGATTTTCTTTCGCCAATATCTTCCAAATAATTTAAAAATGAGATTTGCAAAATTTCAAAAGATTTGGAGCTCATTTGCTATTTTTCCGGGATTTTTCTTTTTGAATTACTGCATTAGAAGCCCGGGGATTCGGCCATTTTGCAAACGAACTTCGAATCAAGATTTTCTATTGTCAATCTCTTCCAAATAATTTAAAAATGATATTTGCAAAATTTCAAAAGATTTGGAGCTCATTTGCTATTTTTTCGGGAATTTCCTTTTTGAATTACTACATAAGAAGCCCGGGATTTGGCCATTTTGAAAACGAACTCCGAATCAAGATTTTATCTCACCAATATCTTTAAAATGATTTAAGAATGAAAATTTTCAGAATTTTCGGAGTCCATTTGCTATTTTTCCCAAATTTTCCAATTTTGCCCTTTTGGCTTCGAAACCCGGTTTTGCTCAAAACAAGTTCGTTTTTCAGATTTTCTTCAATCTGAGCCTTGGGCTATCCTTTTTAATCATTCTTCATCCATTGGGGGCTTTGGTCTTACCAAGTCGGGCCATGTGATTCTTCCCGATTTCACAAAAATCCACTAAAAACCCTAATTCTCGGTTTTCTCCCGGATTGACTTTTTTTTCGGTTTTTCTTGCAAGTGACTTCTCTATTACCCGTATTCAGTGCTTATCTTTCATTTGGAACCTTCAATTTCGACCAATTTGATCGTTTAAGAACTTTTCCCCAAATTTCTCGGATTAGGGTTTCTTTTCTACTAAATCTCCAAATCCCAACTTCCAAACTCCATATCTTTCAATGTAGACCTCGGATTATCAAAATTCTTTCACCATTTTTCAATTGAACTTAAAATATTGATTTTGAAAGTGGGTTGACGTTTTCAGTAGTTGACTTTTTGGGGTTGACTTTCGGGGTTGACTTTTTTCAAGTTTGACTTTTTATGCTCGCCCTCTTAAACTAAGTCTCGGAGTACTACCTGCAGGATGAAAATAGTCTTTTTACACTCGGAAACATCAATATAGGAAGAAAACATACCTGTTTAGTGGTCCGAACAAAATTAGGTGCCTAGAGCTGCCCCTCTTTGGCTATTGCTGAGAATCAGGAATCAAACAAAGATAAACCAACACTAATTTTGTACGGTCAATGAAATCACATGTGAAGGAAAGGGAAATGGGTTTTCTTCTTCATTCTTCTATCATTTTTTAATTTTTAATTTTCTATTTTTTCATCATTTTTCATTTTTCCTTTTTTCCATTTTTCTTTTTTCATTTTCATCATTTTTTTTTTGTTGAAAATAAGCTGTAAATTGAAGATTTGTCCTTAAATTGAATTCCCCGACTAATCAAGGCTCGATCAGTCTTAAGAAAACGAATTCGATTTTCAAAAGAAAAATTATGCCCGAAGATCTTTAAAAATGGTGCCCGGAGGTCTTAAAATGGTGCTTGGAGGTCTTTAAAAAAATGCCCGGAGGTCTTTAAAATGGTGCCCAGAGGTCTTTAAAATGGTGCCCGAAAGTCTTTAAAATGGTGCCGGAGGTCTCTAAAATGGTGCCCGGAGGTCTTTAAAATGATGTCCGGAGGTCTTTAAAAAAACTGGTGCCCGAAGGTCTTTAAAATGGTGCCCGGAGGTCTTAAAAAATTTGTGCCCGGAGGTCTTTAAAATGGTGCCCGGAGGTCTTAAAAAACTGGTGCCCGAAGGTCTTTAAAATGGTGCCCGAAGGTCTTTAAAATGGTGCCCCGAGGTCTTAAAAAACTGGTGCCCGAAGGACTTTAAAATGGTGCCCGGAGGTCTTAAAAAACCGGTGCCCGAAGGTCTTTAAAATGGTGCCCGGAGGTCTTTAAAATTGTGCCCGGAGGTCTTTAAAATGGTGCCCAGAGGTCTTAATAAATGGTGCCCGGAGGTCTTTAAAATGGTGCCCGAAGGTATTTAAAATTGGTGCCCGGAGGTCTTAAAAAAATTGGTGCCCGAAGGTCTTTAAAATGGTGCCCGGATGTCTTAAAAATGGTGCTTGGAGGTCTTTAAAATGGTGCCCGGAGGTCTTTAAAATGGTGCCCGGAGGTCTTTAAAATTGGTGCCCGGAGGTCTTACAAAAAACTGGTGCCCGAAGGTCTTTAAAATGGTGCCCGAAGGTCTTAAAAAACTGGTGCCCAAAGGTCTTTAAAATGGTGCCTGGAGGTCTTAAAAAACTGGTTTGAAAATACCTTGACGACGGTCTCAAGGCTCGATTTGTCTGATAAACAAAATGAATTCAATTTAGAACAGGAGGAAATACCTTGATGGCGATCTCAAACTCTGAATCTTTTGAGAAACAAAACGAGTTCTCTTTGGGGAAGTCCAAGCTTTCCTGATTTCTGCACTGTTAGCTAAATGCAATGATGAGAATGCCATGCTTTTGCGAATGCTTGTATGCTTCCTAAAATAAATGCAATCAAATGATTGTGCCATAATTTCTAATCCATGGTTTCTTTGAGGTTCACAGATTATATGACTTCAGGACAGAGTCTTCAACTGTTCATTGATGCCCCACTTGAGGAGTCCTTCACTCAAGATATCTTGTCAAACAGTCTCAGCTTCTGTCTCTCGCTGAAGTTCACAGATTTTCTGACTTCGCGATGAAATCTCCACCACGTTCACTGTTTTCTTTTCTTGGTGAACTTTCCAAACCTTCCCAAGATTTAAATCTATTCCTTAGTAATACTTTGAAATCCTTTTATTTAAAGATTTTTATTACTAATCATCATTCAATTTAATAACAACCATAATGCATCTCAAAAGTATATGAAAGAGAATATGAATCAATCAAAAATTGTCATGAAAAGGATAACAAGAATTTATTGCAAGAAATGTTTTAAAATGGTAAAAATAAATATCAAGGATATAAGAAACAAATATAAGGTTATAGGCTGTAGATGCCCCGGATGCGGAATATCTTGGACCCCTCCTTTTTCAAACCATCTGAAATTTCTCTTGAACGAGCAATTCACCTGGGTAATCTCTTAGCTTCTGTAGTTACATCAGACTGAGTTGTTCCCCTTTTCTTTGATTGTCAGATACTTTCTCCCCCTTTACACGGAGCATTGATTCAAACTTTGATTAGTACTTGAGCCGCCTTTTGTAGGTTTTCAACTCAAGTGTCCTTCATTCGGTATTAAGTCGCCCTTTGGGGGTTTTCGGCTTAAACCTCTCATTTTCATTCTTTTTTATTTCCATTTTTTTTTTGTATTCTACCATGCATCTGATAATTCTAAATGCTTCCAAGGTAAAAATATCAATTCAAAAGATGGGATGGATTCTGAGAATAACCTTTCAAATTAAATATCCATGCTTGATCAAAATGGGCTTTTAAAGCATGAAATGTAGGCCAAGGTTTAGGTTTAGAAAGAAAGGATAAATAGGCCCAAAATGTGTTTAAGGGTGATTGGATCAAGGATCACTTCCTGACGAGAACTCATTCTTGAAACATTTGTCCCTTTTTGGACTTTCTTTTTTTGCTTTGTGGCTTTTATTTGCCACATTTTCTGATGGCTTTCTTTTTTTGCCATGATTTTTTTTTCTTTCCTCTTATTTGCCCTCCAGTGTAGAGGGTGATCCTTGATCAAGGTTTTAAAGAAAGAAATAATTCTTAAGGCTCAAAGGGGTGACTAAGGATAATTTTTTCTTAGTGGAAGGAATATGAAAAACGGCCATTCATCATGTCAAGCATAAATATTCTCTTTGAAAAGCAATTCTCAGGGGAAATAGATATATAGAATTTCTATTTTTACACTTGGAATCATTCGAATTTTCATGTGCACAGCATCACACTTTTTTTTTCAAGCATAAAACTTCTTCAATTCATCAGCATTCACGGGATGTCTAAAATCATCTCCGTCCATCCGAGTTAGAGTCAATGCTCCTCCAGAAAAAGCTCTCTTTACCACATAGGGTCCTTCCCAATTTGGAGCCCATTTTCCTCTGGGGTCCTTCACTATAGGGAGAATTTTCCTTAATACCAACTCCCCCTCTCGGAACTGTCTGGGACGAACTTTCTTGTTGTGGGCTCGAATCATCCTTTTCTGATACAACTGCCCGTGACAAATTGCTTTCAATTTTTTCTCCTCGATAAGATTCAACTATTCATAATGAGCTCCACCCATTCTGCTTCCTCTAGGCCAACTTCTATCAGAACCCGAAGTGAAGGGATCTCAACTTCAATAGGTAGCACTGCTTCCATCCCGTATACCAAAGAAAATGGTGTTGCCCCTGTAGATGTACGGGTCGAAGTACGATATGCATGAAGAGCGAAAGGCAGGATCTCATGCCAATATTTGTACACGTTGGTCATCTTCTCAACAATCCTCTTGATGTTCTTATTAGCTACTTCTACTGCGCCATTCATCTTGGGACGGTAAGGTGCCGAATTATGATGTGTGATCTTGAATTGAGTACACACTTCTCTCATCATCTTATTGTTCAAATTGAGAGCATTATCCGAAATAATTCTTGCTGGCAACCCATAACAACATATGATTTCTTTCTTGACGAATCTGCATACCACCGACTTTGTTACATTTGCATAAGACGCAGCTTCTACCCACTTTGTGAAATAATCTATGGCCACCAAGATGAAACGATGTCCATTTGAAGCTTTTGGGGTAATAGGCCCGATCATATCCATTCCCCACATTGAAAAAGGCCATGGTGCAGTCATGACATGTAAAGGCGATGGCGACACATGAATCTTATCTGCATAGATCTGGCATTTATGACACTTCCGGGAATAACTGATACAATCTCCTTCCATGGTCAGCCAATAGTACCCTGCCCTTATAATCTGTTTAGCAAGCATGTGACCATTAGCAAGGGTGCCACATATCCCTTCATGGACCTCTTCTATGATTCTTCGAGCTTCGGCAGACCCGACACATCTCAACAAGACTTGATCTTTTCCTTTCTTGTAGAGAATCTCGCCATCTAGAACAAAACCCATTGCTAACCTTCTCAGAGTCCTCTTGTCATTCTCTGTTGCTTGTTCTGGATACTGTTCACTCTTTATGTACTGCAAGATGTCATTATACCAAGGGAGACCATCTGCTTCTTCTTCGATACTCAAACAGTGGGCAGGAGACTCATATATGCTCATCTTGATCGGCACAACTTCCGCCCCTTCATTCACTTCAAACATTGATGACAAAGTAGCCAGAGCATCTGTCATTCAGTTTTCTTCTCGAGGAAAGTAATTGAAATTCACTTCTTCAAACTCCTCTAATAAACTCAGTATGAGTTCTCGGTATCGGATTAGCTTTGTATCTCGGGTTTCCCATTCTTCTCGTAACTGGTAAATCACCAAGGCTGAGTCTCCGTAAACTTCCAATTCTTTAATCTTTCTGTCCACTGCAGCACGAAGGCCCATAGTACATGCTTCATACTCGACAGTATTGTTTGTACAATCAAAATCCAATCTAGCAGTGAAAGGATAACAGTCTTCTTCTGGGGATATAAGCACTGCACCGATTTCATGCCCCATGGCATTAGATGCGCCATCAAAGTACATTTTCCATACTTTCTTCTTCAGAGGAATATCATCTGCTTGCGACACATACATCAAATCTTCATCCGGGAAGTCAAAGTTCAACGGCTCATAATCTTTCACTGCTCGACTTGCTAAGAATTCAGCCACTGCACTGCCTTTGATAGCTTTTTGACTTACATATACAATGTCATATTCTGACAATAAAACCTGCCATCTTGCTGTCCTCCCTGACAAAGAAGCTGCTTCCAACATGTACTTGACTGGATCCAGCTTGGCAATCAGCCACGTTGTGTGATACAACATATACTGTCTAAGTCTTCGAGCAGTCCAAGCTAAGGCGCAACACAACTTTTCTACCGATGAATATTTCAACTTATAATCTGTGAACTTCTTGCTGAGGTAGTAAACTGCCTGTTCTTTCTTTCCAGTTTTATCAAGCTGCCCCAAAACATAACCCATGGATCTTTCAAATACTGATAAATACAGTATCATTGGTTTATCCGGGATAAGTGGCATTAATACTGGTGGGTTTGATAGATAATGCTTAACCTTTTCAAAAAGCAATCTGACACCCTTCATCCCATTCTCCTGGATCACGTTTTCGAAGTAACTTAAATATTGGATCATATTTGTCGGTTAACTGTGAAATAAACCGAGCAATGTAATTCAATCTCCCCAGAAAGCTTCTTACTTCCTTTTGAGTGCGAGGTGGTGGTAAATTCTGAATGGCCTTCACTTTATCTGGGTCAATCTCAATTCCTCGTTTGCTGACGACAAAACCCAACAACTTCCCCGAGGTGACTCCAAAAGTGCATTTTGCCAGATTTAGCTTGAGTCTAAATTTCCTTAATCGTTCAAAGAGCTTCTTAAGATTCGCAATATGCTCTTCTTCTCCTTGTGACTTTGCGATCATATCATCAACGTAGACCTCAATTCCCTTATGCATCATATCATGAAACAAGGTCACCATGGCTCTCTGGTATGTTGCCCCAGCATTCTTCAATCCAAATGGCATTACTTTGTAGCTGAAGGTTCCCCACATTGTAACAAACGTGGTTTTCTCCATATCTTCCGGTGCCATCTTGATCTGATTGTATCCTGAGAATCTGTCCATGAAAGAAAATAAAGAACTTTTTGTCGTATTATCCACCAGAGTATCAATATGAGGCAAAGGGAAATTATCTTTAGGGCTGGCCTTGTTCAAATCTCGATAATCAACGCACATCCACACCTTGCCATCCTTCTTCGGTATTGGAACAATATTTGCCACCCATTCTGGATATTTTGCCACCTCTAGGAATCCAACATCAAATTGTTTCTTCACCTCCTCTTTTATCTTTAACAGCATATCAGGCCTCATTCTTCTCAACTTTTACTGAATTGGCTTGCACTCTGGCCTCAGAGGGAGCTTATGAACCACAATATCCGGATCTAACCCTGGCATATCTTGGTAAGACCATACAAATACATCCATATACTCCTGGAGCAAAGCTATCAATTCACCTTTTATTGATGGTGACAATGAAGTTCCAATTTTGACTTCTTTTATCTCTTCGCCATTTCCCAAATTTATTGTTTCCAATAATTCCTTATGAGGAAATACTTGTTTCTCCTCTTGCTCTATTTTCCTCAATAAATCCGGAGGTAAACCATAATCCTCAGTATCTTCATTAGCCTCAAAATCACCCGTGCAAATGGGTCTTTCAAAATCAATTTCAGAATTATTGACAGGAAGATCCTCATATTCCACATTCGCACACCTGTAAATAGGTAGAGAAGAAACAATATAGGACAATATATAATGAAAACAAAATAAATAACAAAAATGAAAGAATATGGACACATCAATATGGATAATTCATTGTGCTTGTTATTTATTGAATGAAAATGTTTAAAAAGCCCATTACAGAAAAAACTCTTAATATCTCTGGGTAAAGATAATTAAGATTGCTTTTTTAAAAGTATTACATTGGAATAGACTTAAAGACTATGGGCAACTCAGTCGCACTCCAGTTGGTTAGTCTATACCCTGGTGGACAAGGTCGCACCATCCAGCTAATACTCTCTCTTTCAATCCTGTCTCTCTCGGTCGTGCAGATCTCCACATCATACATCTGCTCATCACTATTCACCTGGAATCTCTTGAAGGCTTTCTCTATCATTACAAGCACATCATCAGAATTCTTTTCTCCGAACAGAGAACCGGCTGAGCGGAAGCTGTGAAGGATAGGTGGGAATGTCATAGGCTCCCACTCAATATCTATACTCGTAAGACGGGTCATCCTCCTTTGTCGATTCTTTTCAACTTGTCTTCTTTTCTCATAGGCTTTCGGAAGATATCCTAGGCCAAATCGGTCCTTCTTTCCTTTTACTTCTATGGCTCGAGCCATCCCCTGAAGATATTTCCTGAGACCCTTTCCAGCCCTGCAGCCTTTTCCTATGGTGGTTCTTACCCCCAGCCTTGTGTTCTTGGACAGCTTCGATTTTGGAATTTTCTGTCCTTCAGCGACAAAAACTGTATTTACAAATTCCAAAGACCGGAAAGAATACTCCACGGCCTCTTTATTCGGCTCCACATAAGGAGATTCAGTGGATGTAGAGGCTATTATGTCTTCCTCCCCTGATACCGTGATCAACCGGCCCTCCATCATAAATTTTAGAATCTGGTGAAGAGACTAGGGTACAGCCCCAGCTGAATGTATCCATGGTCTTCCCAACAAGCAGTTATAATATGGATTGATATCCATAACCTGGAAATTCACTGTATATGTGCACGGGCCTATTTCCAGAGGAACTTCAGTGGTTCCCATAACCTCCCTCCTTGTTCCGTCAAAAGCTCTGACCACCGTGCAACTTGGTATCATATAGGATAAATCCACTGGTAACTTGGATAAAGTTGTTAAAGGCATCACATTTAGTGAAGAACCATTATCCAAAATGACCCTCGGTAATATGTGCCCCTTACAAGTGGTGGTTATATGGAGAGCTTTTGTTGATCCAATACCATTAGGTGGTATTTCCTCATAGCTGAAAAATATGTAGTCATCAGCTGCGATGTTTCCTACCAATCTATCCAGCTTTTCCACTGATATATTATTGGCCATGTATGCTTGATTTAATACTCTTAATAAAACATTTATGTGTGGTTCTGAATTTAAAAGCAAGGATAAGATTGAGATCCAGCCTGGTTGACGTTGTAGTTGTTCAACCACGCTATATTCACTATGCTTTATAAATTTCAAGAACTCACAAGCTTCCTTCTTACATACTGGCTCCTTGATTCTGTTAACCGGGGCTGATCCCCTCTCCGTTTCCTCTGGCAAATCCATCTCAATATGGATTGGCTCTACGACCTTCTTCCCTTTATCAATTCCTCTGTCTTTCCCTGCTACCCCTTGTTCAACGGCCTCCGGAGCATAACACCTCCCGCTTCGGGTTAAATGCCCCACACCCGTAATATCCTACTGGCCTGAAGACCCGGGCATAACCATGCTACAGTCATATTTCCATGGTGTAGCCTTGTTTTCCTTGTATGGAAAGGAAACAGGTAAATCAATGATTAATTTGGGCGTATTTTCTTCCATGGCTGGCATAACTTTTTCCTTCGGTTCATCATAGTAGATGATTAGGGGTCTTCCTATCCCATAGCCACCTGTATTTTCAATGACTTTTATTTCCCCTTCTATCTCCTCATAGAATTGGGCTACCCCACTATCTATCATCTTTTGGACTTTAACCCGAAAGTCCCTGCAGTTCTATATATCATGGCCTTCAACTTTATGGAACGGGCACCAATTATGCACCCTTCTTGCAACCATTTTCAGACCTTCCGTACCTTCCACCAATCCTTCTTTGACTATTTCAGCCCATATTGTCATCATCGGAGTCTTAACCTCTCCAATATCCCTTTTTAATCTTCTGTCCCTTCCGGTTAATATTGCATTCACCTGATTCCCAGCATGACTGGGCAATGGATTTCCAGCTACGCTCGGCCCATTTTTTTATCCAAACTTCACAACCCCAACATTAATCAGGCTTTGGACTTTCTTTTTGAAGGCCAGACAATCTTCAATTGAATTTCCTTGGATTCCCGCATGGTATGCACAGTTGGTATTTGCATTGTACCATCTTGGATATGGAGGTGTCAAAGGTTTTAGGTACACGGGTGCAACAAGTTGACCTTGCAACAGTTTTGGATATAGATCACCGTAGGTAGTGGGAATCAGATCAAATTGGGCTTTTTGATCGTTCCTTGGTGAACGTTGGTCATTACGCGCAGGCCCTTGTGTATTTGGAATAGCATTTCTAGGAAGGGTGATTTGAGGGGATATGCCAGTTGGGAATGGCTGTTGTGGTATATTGGTGTAGGGGAACGGGTTTTGGGTAAGGTGGTTGATATTAGGGTAATAAGGATTATACCCCGGGTATGGTGTGTAAGGATCGGAGGTGCATAAGGTGTGGTAGGGGTATAAGGCCTCGGTGGTGTGTATGGTGTAGGAGGTGTATAAGGGTATTGGTTAAAGCTTATTGCATGGGTTTCCTCCTTTTTCTTTGTAGGAAAAGCTCTCTTTGGGGTAGCAGACTCGCCCCCTTCCATCTTTCCACTCTTAATGGCTGACTCAATCATTTCTCCAGATATTACCATATCCGCAAAATCTTTGGTAGCGTTTCCCACCAATCTGTCATAATAAGGTGCTTTCAATGTGTTGATGAAAAGCACCATGGTTTCTTTGTTGGTTAAAGGGGGGTTGCACTTGTGTGGCCAGATCCTTCCACCTCTGTGAATACTCCTTGAAGGTCTCATTGGACCTCTTTTCCATGTTCTGTAATGACAGCCTATCCGGTACGATATCAGAAACGTGCTTATAGTATTCCATAAAAGCCCTGACCAAATCTGTCCATGAACGAATCTTGGTACGACTAAGTTGGTTGTACCATCGGGTGGCTGACCCTGTTAAGCTATCCTGGAAGCAATGAATAAGCAATTTTTCATTATCCTCATGCCCTGTCATCCTTCTACAGTACATAGTAAAATGAGCCGATGGGTTGGTGGTCCCATTATACTTTTCAAAGTCTGGTACTTTGAACTTCGGTGGAATTATTAGATCATGTACCAGGCTCATCTCTTTGGCATCTAGACTGCCAAACAACTCTGCTCCTTCCACTACTCTTAGCCTTTCTTCCAACAACTGATATTTCTTCTCAGATTCAACAGTTTCGACCCTCTTTAATTCAGTCATTTTGGCCCTTTCCTTCTCTTCCATTTCTTCGAAGTCTGGAACCTCAACCTCAATTGGATCAACTCCGATGTTACCCCTTTTTGGACCGAAATTTTGTGCTTTGGTCGCCGGCTGGATGTAGATGTAGGATGCTTCCCCAGTTGGGATTTCATTTCCCACAGGTTGGGATGTCTGGCCATTTCTCTGTACCACTTTTGGTCTATCCTCCTGATTCACTGCCCCTATTCCAGCAACTGAATTCTCTCCGGGCCACTTCTGCTTCATCATAGTGCTCATCATCTCCATGAGCTTTGTCATCTGTTCTCGTGCCTCCTCTTGAGACTTAGTCAACTGTTCTTGTAGTTCATTTTGGATTCTTTCCATTCTCTCAATTCTGGCAAGCTGATCGTTTTCCATGGCTTTTGTTCGACCGAGTATTGTAAGAGTGTTGGAAATCTGGTTCTTTCTGAGTGCGACCAATTGTACCTTTATTTTTTAAAAACCATGGATTAGAAATTATTGACACATTTCTTATTTTATTTTATAAAAAATTAATAAATGAATAAATGAATGAATGTAGGAATGAATCGGTGTTAATTAATGAATAACTAAGTAAATGACTAAATGTATGAACATATAATGAATAAATGAATGGACCAATAAATGACAAAGTGTATGAACAATTTATAAAGAATAAATGAATGAATGATTGTGAACAAATAAAATATAAAAGAAAGAATTAGTGAATAATGAATGCATTTAAAGTATTGGCCCCGGGATAATTCCAACCAAACGGTCTTTCATTGATTTCCTGAAACTAAATACATCAAAGAAAAGATCCCTGCTTTAGACAACATAATAACCTATCTCTCCTAAAAACTATTACAAAACACTGGTAATTCCCTCAGATCCTGGACCTTCTTCAATGTCCTCTTTTGATTGCCTTGCTTTTCCATCTGATCCCTACTCGTTCACAACCCTTTGACGTATCAGCAGAAGCATCGCCGTGTAAGCTTTTCCTAGCTTGTTTCTCCAGTTGATTTGCTCGGGCTTACTCGTGTTTTACTTTCTCCTTCCAGTAGTTATTCTCCTTCTTGAGGTTTTTGACCTCATGTTCCCACTCTCCGAAAGTTTTGAGAGTCCCCTCAAATCTGAGCTCAAAGCGATACCTCTTGTTCTCCAAATGTAATTCCCGAAGATTGCCCTTAACGGTGTCCCTTTCTCTCTTAATATGTTCCTTCTCTTTTTCCTGAGCTGATTCCCTATCTTTCATGTCCTCAAGCTCTTCTTGTAGTCGAGCAATCTCCTTGCTTATCCGAGCCTTTTCTTTGTCAAATTCCGCTCTTGCAATTTCTAACTCTGATGGCATTTCCCTCGATGGCAGATTCATAAACTGGACCTCTTCCCCATCTGATGTCAATAGTCTATCATTAACCCTTAATTCCCTCCATACCAGGTAATCAGGTGTGACAGTGTCGGCATATCTGGCTACTTTTATCCGGTGAGTTTTCTTCCATGCTTCAATCGCTGCCCGCACTTTTCCGAAATATCCGTCTTCCCCATAAGTGAACTCTGATGATCCTAGATTATGAGTTATAGGTGTGAATTGCCGGGACTCAACCTGTCTTTGCACCAAAAAAAGGAGCATAACTCACAGACCCCCAAATTTCGAGCAGTGGAACTCCCGAGTTGCCCCCAAATTTGTACATAATCGGCATAGGAATCATCCATGGAGCTCTCCAAGTCACCATCTCCCCTTTTAGATTTCGAAACATGTTGACCCATTTCTCTTCATTCCCGTCTTTAGGCCAATCGTTTTGAAGGAATTCCCTAATCGGAACTAAAGTCTTCATGTACGGTTTGAAGAAAACATTTTCTATCTTCCAAAAGTGACTTTGAATCCAAATATAAAGGAGTTGTACACACCCCTTGGTTCTCCCTTGTCCGGCCCTTTTACAAAAATTCAAGGATCGGATAGTTTCAGCTATGATGGCCGGAGATGGGTTGATCTTTTGTTCCAACTTTTCAAAGAAATCAAACACGGCTATATCCATATGACCCAATATCTTCGGGAATATGATTAACCCGTAAATGGCTAGAGCGAAGATGTCCCTGGCTTTTGCTTTGTCGGAACAACCCAATATCAACTGTCGGAGAGTTTCCCACGAAATGCACCCATTTTTCTGCTTTGTGTCCATATGACTCTCAACCCATGTTGTATCCATTCCCGTGATCCTAGCCACTTTCTTCTTAAAACCTGAAGGTTTCATTTCCTTCAAATATACCCGATCATGATTAGGACATTCAATACGTAACAGTGTCGAATATTCTTCGATCAGTGGTGTCATATCCTCCTTGTTAAAAGTGAAACATCTATAAGCAGGATTCCAAAACTGTACCATAGCCTGGATCAACCCACTATTATCCTGAATCGAAATTAAGAGTGCTATGTCCCCATATTTCTGAGTGAAGGATTCTTTCTCTGATACATTCCACTGATTCCAAATGTCGGCTAACCCTCGGAGATTATTCTGTCTAAGATCCACTTTAACCCTATCCGGCAATACTGACACATAATCTTTCTTGAGGCAATCACCATCCTCCCTCTGATCTTTTTCCGACCGTGCCCTGACTACTGCATGATCTTCTATTATTGAAATAACTTGACACTCCATGAAAGTCCTTTGGGTTGATAACTATCCCGAGGCCAATAAACTTCAAGTGTATGATAATGTCTATGATGCATGTCAAAGAAAAGAAAACATAAAGAAATAGATTAGTAAGGAAATGAATTCACAAATATAACATAAATAACAACATGCTTTTTTAAATAAAAAAAATGTCCCAAAAATTTAAACAGAGCTTCGGCATTACGACGCCTTTGGGACAAAATAATAATAAAAAAATACGAGTGGTATGATGTTCGTTCATCATCACCCAATTTGTATCTAACATATAGAAAGATGGTAAAAGGTTGGAAATGTTCCTCCATGTGTTCTTAAACTTCGGGTATCTAACAGAAATCCGGCATGGCTTCGTCTAGGTTCACTATATGAAGGTGAACTGGTTCTAAGACCCCGAATTGTTCCTCACTGTCGCCGGTGAAGGCTAATAAGGCACCCCGATAAAAGCGGGTTCAATTCGCTAGAGTATATTTTCCTATGCCCGTACGGAGGATTATCACGAAGGCATTAGGTACTTTATACTCCGGAAGTGTTTCACTAGCCCATACGGAGGATCAATCACGAAGGCGTAGTTACTTTACTTCCACTTAAAAGGAAAAAACCCGGGTAGAGGATTCATGTTATGCAAATGCAAATACAGTGTGTGCGGAGGAACAAAACAAACCTGTCACCACCTATTCTACACCCTTATTCTAAATACCCCACTAAAATCAAACAATGTAAAGCATCAGTCAAACAAACATATATATATATATATATATATATATATATATACGCAACAAAATAACCAGAGAACAAATAATAATATGAATGCACATGAATATGGACATATTAAAACATTTTTTTTTTATTTTCAAAATTCTCTTTTATTTTAAAAAAAAAAAATATATGGGAATTACAATTAAATACCAATTAAACCAACAAAATTGAGACTTTGATAACACACGACTAATTTCTAGGCCTGACTCTCTAATTGTCCCCAGTGGAGTCGCCAAGCTGTCGCAACCTAAAAAATAACGAGTCTCATCGCAAGACTTTATTATTCGTTAAGCGTGACATTAAAAAAAACCGAGGAAAAGTCGACTTAATTCCTCTAGAAAAATAAAGGTTTTGAAAATGACCTTAAAAAAGACATGGAGTCGCCACCAATCTTTTTTAGCTAGGTGTGATCGGCCACCTATTAAAACCGGTTTTATAAAATATTTTAAAAATTAATTAAAAAATTTTAAAAACCAATTTCAAGTCTGCGTTAAAACCAGAGAAATCAAAGAAACGGGTTCGGGAGTCGGTTACGCGTGGGGAAAGATTAGCACCCCCACAACGCCCATATAAATCGGTACCTTATTAACCGTGTGTTATCTCAAGTCTCGGTAAAAAATCGGCTTTAAATTTAGTATTTCAAGTTAATTCCCAATTTAAAGAAAAACAATTCCTTTTTTTATTGAAAATGATCCGAAATTTATATATTCAAAATTTTCCTATATTCCCCAACAAACGTAGCAAATATAGAAATTTTTATTAGTTTTGAAAAACTTTCCAAATCATTCTCTTTTTTTGAAAGAAAGATATTCCTTTATTAATGATAATTGATGATATTCCCTCTAGCAAACCCGGTAGAGAACTCATGAATTATTTTAACTCGGGAATATCTTTATTTTTTTATTGCAAAATCATTATCCTTTTGAAAACATTTTAAAAGATATGAATATGTATATGCATGACATAAATAAAATGACATAGCAAAATCTAAATAATATAATGCTTCCTAAATGATATGATATAATGTAAATGCCTTAGCATATTCTAAATGAAATAAAATATACTAAGTTATATGACATATTATAAATAAAATGAAATGACCTAGGTAACATAGTATATTCTATATGAGATGCAATATCCTAAGTCATATGATATATTCTAAATGAAATAAAATAACCTAAGTAACATAACATATTCTATATGAAATGAAATAACCTAAGTAACATGATATTTTCTAAATGAAATAAAATAACCTAAGTAACATAACATATTCTATATGAAATGAAATAATTTAAATGACATGGCAAACATGAATGATATGGCATATAAATTAAATGAGATGGAATATAAAATAATGCTATCATATAATATGCATGAAAATAAAAATGAAAATAATAATGCATGAACATAGTATATGCTAAATAATATGACCAAAAAAACAACTAAATAAAAAGCATAGGATATCATGAAATATTTCAAATCATATAATAAACAATATAACATAATTCAAAATCATAACAATATCATAGAAATTATTATAGCAAGAATCACATATTATATAAAATGCATGAATATGGAAAATGCAATGCATGAAATGTATTTTTTCCTTTAATTAAGGAAATCCGTATATCTAAAAAAGATATCCGGCTACCTTAAGAAAATATATCAAATTAAATATTCTAAAACCAAAATACTTTGTGATTGTTTGAAAACAATTTTGAAAAGCTTGAATTAAAAATGGGCTAAATCTTTTTTTAAATGGCTCTAATTTCCTAAGTTTAAAAATCCGGACTTGACTACCCTTAACCCGAGACTTGAAAAACCATTTTTAGAGTTTAAAAAGGCTTAGAAACTACCCTAAGTCAGTAGCTAACCCTCATAATCAGCCCACTCTAAGTAACTTAACCAAAACAGAAAAATGATTTTTATTTAAATTCAATTCTGACTCCACTGTCCAGTTTTAAGCCACGATTTTTTATCCTATTTTTAAGAATTCAAAACAATCTGAAAAAAATACTGGAGACTCAGGACATGTAAAACTACACGGGAAAAAATCGGCTTAATTTTCTGATTAAATAAGAATGCCCAGAAAAATCAGAAAAATACGAAAACTGGGTGAAAAAACTGTTTTGCCAAAAATACATTTTTTCCTTTGATAAAATCATTTAAAAATCAAAGTAAAAATATTTGAAACTCATAAAATGACATACAAACAGTAGCTAGGACTTTTTGAAAGTTAGATAAAAATTGGCTAAGTAAAAAAAAAATCACAAAGGTAGAATAATCAACTTGACAAACTTAATTTTTCACAAGTGTGCTCAAGAGAGCATGACTTTGAACCATTAATTGGCTCAAGTCATTATTCAAGTGGCATGAACATGAAATGCATGAAACAATATAGCAAACATAATGCATGAAATGCATGGATTTAAACCTAAATGTCATGAAAAAATGCATGGCATTTATAAAGTGACCTAGACCTAAATGAACTTGCATGGCATTTAATGCAACCTAGACCTAAAATGCATGAACATGCATGGCAAATAAACCTAACTTAATAACTAAAATATGCATGGCATTTTCACAAACACAAAGCATGCTTAAACCAAAAACTCAATCAAATATCATGCAAATGCTAACCTATCAACTAACATGGCAAGAATGCACATAAAATGCAAAAATTCCTAGGATGGCCGAATAGCATAATGTAACTAGCAAGCATGGCATTTTCACAAACACTTGGTATACTAGCATGCAAAACTAAATCAAATGTCATGCAAATGCAAAAACCTACCAAGTAACATGACAAAAATGCAATCACACAATGCAAAACACATGGAGTAGCCAAATGGCCTCAAGCTCCAACAAGCATGGCATTTTCACAAACACTTGGTATACTAACATGCTCAACTAAAATATAACACTTAAATCATGCAAAAACCACACAAGCATTTTCACGAACACTTAATATACTAAATCTAAAACATGCTCAACTAAGATATAAAACTCAAATCATGAAAGACCAACAAGCATTTTCACAAAACACTTGATATACTAAATCTAAAACATGCTCAAATTTAAACATCATGAAAACAGAAAATTAAAAATGCAAAAACATGATATTTAAGACATAAATGGCAACAAACAACGCAACCAAATTAAAATATAACTCAAGAATATGAAGTAACATAACATTTAAAACATTAAAATCAAATAAAATAACATAAACAATATGATAAAATAAACCAAAACAGCAACTTAAGTAAATAATGTAGGCCAATTGGCCATGGTGAGTACAATATAAAAAAAAATTGTAAAAACATATTTAAGAAAGAGATGAAGGAAGAACTTAAGAAGAACAAATAAAAACATTTATTTAAAATGGAAACTCACCAAATAGAAATCAAAATAGCAAGAACAGGAATAGAAAATCAAGAAAGTGCAAGAGTTGGTGCTCAAGAGCAACCTCAAGAAGCTATCTTTCAAGCTTTATCTCTTCAAACTTTCCTTTTTTCTCTAAACTTTTCTTTTTTGCTTCCAACCAAGGAGAGAAAAAACTAAGTAAATATCAAAAGAACTTAGCAAAATGAAATGAAAAAATCAATTTTCTGCCTCTCAAACAAGGCTGGCCGAATGGTCCCTATATTGCTCCAAGATGTTGTCATTTTTTGTGTAACCAATTTTCCATCAAATGGCTAACAATCCAAGGTGAAAAATCATGAAATTACCACCTTTAGATTAGCATCTCAGCTCTCTCAAATTACATCTATTCAAGAATAATGTTGACATCTCTCTTGGCCTATGTGGCTTAATCACCATGGTTTGATCAAAGAGAATCTCTAACTAACTCTTGATTTTTAGCCATTTGATTGAAAAATCAGAAGCTTCCTCCTTCATTTGGGCTTGGGCAGGCCAGCACTTCTCTTTTCCAGCCCAAGTCTGATTTTTTGAAAGGCCCAAAGAAGCCCTTTTCGGTTGCTTGGGTGAAATGACCGTTTTGCCCCCCGGATGCAAATAAATATCAAACGGACTCCTAATTCAATTTTTCTTTTTTTAATACTTCCAAAATAATAAATTATTGAGTTGTGGAAGTTTTCAAAATTATCCGAGTCCGTTTACTATTTATTTGGATTTTTTCTTCCAAAAATGCCCTTTTATGCCCCTACATTTTACCATTTTTTTAATGAGCTCCAAATAAAGATTTTTATTCACCAATCTCTTCCAAATAATTTAAAAATGTGATCTGGGAGTTTTCATAATTTTTGGAGCTCATTTGGTATTTGTTTGGGATTTATCGGCTTGAATTATTGCATAGGAAGCCCGGGATTTGGCCATTTTGAAAACGAACTCCGAATCAAGATTTTATTTCGCCAATCTCTTCCAAATAATTTAAAAATGATATTTGCAAAATTTCAAAATTTTTGGAGCTCATTTGCTATTTTTTGGGGATTTATCTTCTTGAATTATTGCATAGGAGGCCCGGGATTTGGCCGTTTTGCAAACGAACTCCGTATCAAGATTTTATTTCGCCAATCTCTTCAAAATAATTTAAAAATTATATTTTCAAAATTTCAAAAGATTTGGAGCTCATTTGCTAGTTTTTCGGGATTTTCCTTTTTGAATTACTACATAAGAAGCCCGAGATTCGGTCATTTTGCAAACGAACTCCGAATCAAGATTTTATTTTTCCAATCTCTTCCAAATAATTTAAAAATGAGATTTGCAAAATTTCATAAGATTTAGAGCTCATTTGCTATTTTTCGGGATTTTTCTTTTTGAATTACTACATAAGAAGCCCGAGATTTGGCCATTTTGCAAACGAACTCCGAATCAAGATTTTATTTTTCCAATCTCTTTCAAATGATTTAATAATGAGATTGACAAATTTTCAGAATTTTCGGAGTCCATTTGCTATTTTTCCCAAATTTTCCAATTTTGCCCTTTTGCCTTCGAAACCCGATTTTGCTCAAAACAAGTCTGATTTTCAGATTGTCTTCAATCTGAGCCTTGGGCTATCCTTTTTAATCATTTTTCATCCATTGGGGGCTTTGGTCTTACCAAGTCGAGCCATTTCTGTGATTCTTCCCGATTTCATCGAAATCCACTAAAAACCCTAATTCTCGGTTTTCTCCCGGATTGACTTTTCTTTCAGTTTTTCTTGCAAGTGACTTCTCCATTACCCGTAGTTAGTTCTTATATTTCATTTGGAACCTTCAATTTGACCAATTTGATCGTTTAAACACTTTTCCCCAAATTTCTTGGATTAGGGTTTCCTTTCTACTGAATCTCCAAATCCCAACTTTCGAACTCCATACCTTTCAATGTAGACCTCGGATTATCAAAATTCTTTCGCCATTTTTCAATTGAACTTAAAATCTTGATTTTGAAAGTGGGTTGACTTTTTCAGTAGTTGACTTTTTGGGGTTGACTTTTTCGGGGTTGACTTTTTTTGAGGTTGAATTTTTTCAAGTTTGACTTTTTACGCTCGCCCTCTTAAACTAAGTCTCGGAGTACCACCTGCAGGATGAAAACAGTCTTTTTACACTCGGAAACATCAATATAGGAAGAAAACATACCTGTTTAGTGGTCCATACAAAATTAGGTGTCTACAGCAATAATTTTAAACTCAAAATAGATCGAAATCCTAAAATTATTCGGACTAAGATCAATTTATTATAAAAAATTATAACTATAATTCCAAAAATCAACTTTAATCTTGAATTCGGTTTAGACAATATTTGATCAAATTAAGATATTTCGAGCGAGATTAATCTAACAATCAAACATTATTTAAATCAGATTATCCCGAATAATGCTTTAAAAGATCTTGGATAAAATTGGGTATTTACAATATTTTACCATTATACATATTTAAAATAAATGTATTATTTTTAATTTAAAAGTATAACATCTTTTCATGCAATGTAGAATAAAATACATAAACAAAGGTCTTTGATAATGATAATGTTATTTTATCTTAATGATTGGTACATTACGTTATAATAATCTCTTATCATGTTATTTAAATTAAATTAGATAATTTCTTATTAATATACATATTTTTTTGGAATAAATATGTTGTTTTTAATTTCAAATGTATAATTTCTTAAGTCTTATCATGTAATTTTTTAAAAGTATATAAAATAGATCATTGATATGTGTATTTATTATAATGATTTGTATACATTATAATAATATCTTATCATGTGATATATAATATATTTTTTTTATCGTTATACATGCTATTTAGAATAAATGTATTATTTTTAATTTCAAATTTATAATCTCTTATCATATGTTTTAGATTAGTTTTGTCAATAGTCATAATATTGGTCCGTTTAACGATACTTGCTACTAAGTAGATAAAAAATAAATAAATTTTTTTTTATAAAGAGCTACAAAGCGAAATATATATACACACACACAATCATATAAAACCAATTTAAAGTCTGCGTTTTAAACCAGAGAAATCAAAGAAGAGGGTTTGGGACTCGGATACATGTGGGGAAGGATTAGCACCCCCACAACTCCCGTATAAAACGGTACCTTATTAATCGTGTGCTATCTCAAGTCTCAGTAAAAAAGTCAATTTTAAATTTAGTATTTCAAGTTAACTCCCAATTTAAAGAAAAATAATTCCATATTTATTTGAAAATAATCCAAAATTTATTAATTCAAAATTTTCCTATATTCCCCAACAAATGTGGCAAAATATAAAAAAATTTATTAGTTTGGAAAACTTTCTGAATCATTCTCGTTTTAAAGAAGATATTCCGTTATTAATGATAATTGATGATAAAACTCGGCAGAGAACTCATGAATTATTTTAACTCGGGAATATCTTTATTATATTGAAAATCATTACCTTTTTCAAAATATTTTAAAAAATATGAATATGAATATGTGTGACATAAATAAAATGACATAGCAAAGTCTGGATAATATAATGCAACCTAAATGGTATGATATAATTTAAATGTCATAGCATATTTTAAATGAAATGAAATATCCTAAGTCATATGATATATTCTAAATGAAATGAAATGACCTTGATAACATAATATATTCTATATGAAATGAAATATCCTAAGTCACATGATATATTCTAAATGAAATGAAATGAAATATCCTAAGTGACATAATATATTCTAAATGAAATGAAATGACCTAGGTAACATAATATATTCTATATGAAATGAAATATCATAAGTCACATGGTATATTCTAAATGAGATGAAATATCCTAAGTGACATAATATATGCTAAATGAAATTAAATGACCTAGGTAACATAAGATATTCTATATGAAATGAAATATCCTAAGTCACATGATATATTCTAAATGGAATAAAATGATTTAAATGACATGGCAAATATAAATGATATGGCATATAATCTAAATGATATGAAATGACATGAAACATGAAATAATGCTAACATATAATATGCATGAAAATAAAAATAAAAATAATAATAATAATGCATGAACATAGTATATGCTAAATAATATGACAAAAATAACTAAATAAAAGCATAGGATATCATGAAATATTCAAAACCATATAATAAACAACATAACATAAAAAAATATAAATCAAAAATAATAACAACACCATGGAAATTATCATAGCAAAATCACGTATTATATAGTATGCATGAATATGGAAAATGCAATGCATGAGAATGTATTTTTTCCTTTAATTAAGAAATTCCGTATATCTAAAAAGATATCCGGCTACCTTAAGAAAATAAATCAAATTAAATATTCTAAAATCAAAATACTTTGTGATTGTTTGAAAACAATTTTAGAAAACTTAGATTAAAAAATAAAAACCTAGCTAAACCCTTTTTAAATGGCTCTAATTTCCTAAGTTTAAAATCCTGGACTTGATCACCCTTAATCCGAGGTTTATAAAAATCATTTTTAGAGCTTAAAAAGGTTTAGAAATTACCCTAAGACAGTAGCTAAACTTCCTAATCAACCCTCTCTAAATAACTTAGCCAAAACAGAAAAATGATTTTCCTTCAAATTCAAATTTGCCTCCACTGTCCAGTTTTAGAACACGATTTTTAACCTATTTTTAAAAATTCAAACAAATCTAAAACATATACTGGAGACTCAGAACATGTAAAACTACATGGGAAACAATTGGTTTAATTTTTCGGTTAAAGATGACTGCCCAGAAAAATCGAAAAAGTACAAGTATTGGGTGAAAAAACTGTTTTGCCAAAACATATTTTTTTGCCTTTGATAAAATCATTTAAAAATCAAAGTAAAAATGTTAGAGAATCTCCTAAAGACTCACAAACAATAGCTAACACTTTTGAAAAGTTAGGCAAAATTTGGCTAAGTAAAAAAAATCACAAAGGTAGAATAATCAATTTGACAACTCTTTAATTTTCCACAAGTATGCTCAAAATGAGAATGACTTTGAACCATTGATTGGTCTAAGTCATAAATCATGTGGCCGTGACATGAAATGCATGAAAATACAGCAAATATGATGTATGAAATGCATGATTTAAAACCTAGATGACATGAAAAATGCATGGCATCAATAAAATGACCTAGATCTAACATGAACTTACATGGCATTTAATGTAACCTAAGTCTAAAATGCATGATATGCATGATAATGCAAGCACAACCTAAAACTAAAAAATACATGGCAAATTCACAAACATATAGCATGTCTCATTGTCAAATTGTTGGTGACAAGTTCGTAAATTATATGGTGTTACACTTACGCCTTCAAATTTTAAGGTATTTTTTTTATTTAATATTATCTATATTGGCACTATTATATGAAGGATGATTTGTTTAAAAAAAAAGACTAAATTTTATTATTATTGAAATTAAATATCATTCAATCATTTTTTCTTTTTTCTTAAGTGAAAAGTTTATAAGTGTTACTTTGTGGGATAAGCTTATTTAATTTCAAGAGCAACGTTTAGCTTGGGCGAACGAACCTCAAGTTGTTATACTTATTTCTTTGATTGCTAAGAGTTTTCGAAGTTTGTCAATGCACCGAATCCAAAAAAGTTCAAATCAAAAATTACCCGAATTCGAAAAGATCAAAACTCGATATAACCCAAATTAAAAAAAAAAAAACTGAACTTGAAAAGATCTAAACCCGAAATAACTTGACCCGAACTCGCCCAATTATCATCTCTATTTAAGGGTATCTAAGGTTTGAAAAAGTGGTTGTCAGCGGCTATAGATGAAATTTTCTTTTTTTTTTTTTCTTTTTGTTTTTTAGTCTGAGAGGGTTTAATTTTAATTTTTTTTATGCCATGTAAGCAATGTCAACATGGCATTTGTGACATTTTATAATGCGGGTATGTCATGTGATCTTTGGCATCATGCGTAACGTGTTTTATCAACATTTTGTTAGAGACTAATGATTGAATGACAAATAAAAACTTATATAAATATTAGTCAATAAAACGTTAGATTTCATAGTCGAATAATCAAAATAAAAAAAGCATCCAAACTTTGAATAAAACTTTAAATTTCATAGTTGAATGATCAAAATAAAAAAATAAAAAAAAAAAAAAAATCCAAAATTTGATCTTTGTCCATGTATTTTGCTTTAAAATTAAAAGAGATTTATATTTGATGTACTGACAATGTATAAATCTATACACTATCAATGAACCAGATGATGCCACCTCAATAAAAATAAAGTTACTTGTAATTATTTTTAAATTTTTAATGAAATGACATAATCTGATACACTGTCAATGCATCAAATATAAACCTTATAAAAAGATTAGTGGTTGTGCAATTCAAAGGTTGAGAGCTAAACCAGAAGGCAAAGATATAGAAAAGAATAAAGTAATTCCACAAATGTAAACTAAGAAGCTATTTTCCCTTTGAGCCTGAGGCTTTTCTTGGCTCTCAAAGCTCTATGAAACAATTATGTAGCTGATTATGTCACAAATAAAACTGATGATCCTAGTATGAATCAAGAAATGACAATGAATACTTTGGACAATTATCATCAAATGCTGTTTGGTCGGTGGCTTGAGCCACAGAGAAAGCAATTTTTTCTATAGAATATAGTTCCTCACTGTGTCCTCCAGGAACTGATAGCTGGGACAGATCATCTCCTTCACTTTTTCTCCATTCTTATAAATCTTAAAACTTGGGACCATTCTTATACTCTCAGCTTTTGCCACTGCTAAGCTTTCCTCCACATCCACCTTTAATACAAAACAATGAGACATATGTTCATGTTTGTTGGATCAGTATGGTACAACTTTCGCATAACAAGCAAGAAATCAAACTGAAGCATCATCTAAAAGAAAATTAAGAGGAAAACAACCAAGAAAATCAGTTAACCAATTAAATGAATCTTTAGGAACATGGTATAAAGTTGGTGTAGAATGCAAGTGACAAAATGGTTTCATCAAGTTAAGAACACTCGAACGCGCCTACCTTGAAAAAATGAACAGATGGATACCGAACGCAAAGCAAATTTACGAATGGGGATATTTCTTCACATTGTTCATTGGCTGCCACTTTAAAATGGATCACTGATACGCCTGAAATTATAATTTGTAAATAAGATAAGAAAATCAAGACTCAAGTTGAGGAAAAGCGATCCACACATGAAGGCATCAGTCTCACCTGGTGATGATATTGCGGTTTTATATCTATCAAGGCTGGAAATTTCTTCTACTTCACCGCTGATTTTCATGTTATGAACATCCATTCCACGAGATTTCTTCAGTGAAACTTGTGCATTATGTAGAGACAAAGAAACTTCATTGTCTGCAGGAAGTTCCTTTGTCAAGAGCTCATAATCTCTGACAGCGTCTGCCCACCGCCCAAGCTATAACATCCCACAAGAACATATCCTGATATATCAGTTTCTAATCAACGAACAAGAGACTTGGAAACACATGCAGCAAAAAGTAACCATATACGAATGCCATTTCACCTTTCCATTTGAGGCAGCCCTCCGAAGCAAGGCCTTTATGTAATTTGGTTGGATCTTTAGAGCCTGGTTGCAGTCCTCCACAGATTTTTCCCAAACTCCAAGTTTAGACCAGCAAACTGCTCTATTGCAGTATAAAACAGAGTTAGAACTATCATATCTGAGTCCTTCCCCGTATGCTGAGCAGGCTTCAGCATATCTTCCAGCATTGAAAAAGTCATTGCCGCGAGTTCGTGCTCTTGCTACCATTTTCACATTGTTTAATACCATTGCAATTTCTACATTGCTGTAATCAATACGTCCAGCCTTCTCTGCTGCTGAAACTGCATTCTCAAATCTGCAAGAAATCCATAGTCCATTCTCACTCAACCCTAACAACAAAAGCAAACATTAAATGGTAACTCCATCTTTCAAAGCTCACCTTCCCAATGCCATCTCAACTTGAGCTTGAACAAAGAGGGTATAAGCTTCAGCCACCATACCATAGAACCTAATTTGTGAGGAAGGAGTATATTGGTCCAATTTTTGAATGCTTGATACGCAGGAATCTGCGTCCTCAATTTGGTGGAGCTTCACAAGGGCTTCTGCTTTACAAGCAATGAGCTGTGAATTCATTTCAATAGGCTCTCAGATATTCTGAAGTTGACTTCTATAAACAGCTAGCTAGTGCAAATATATAATTGAAGCTAGGAGCTGTACCTGAGGAGATGAGTCTGCGCCAACAGCTATGGCTGCATCAGTTTCCCTTAGTGCACTCGTCCAATCGCCAATCTTTCGGGCATCTGCACATCGATTAATATGATTCTCCAACAACAGCAACTTCTGTGACTCAGCTGGATCAGAATGTTGCCCTGGGAAACATAGGTGGTGCCTGGCATTATCAGGAAAACCTAACCTGGAGTAAGAAATTTGAGGATTGTTAATATTCTGTCCAAAATCCTTTCTTCCCAAACAAACAGCATGAAGCCAGACAATTAACCTTAATTGGGGAATACTACGTTAGTGAATGAGATAAGCATGGAATCTGAAATTCAATGGGCCTTAAGTAAACAACCCCATGACAGTTTGAACTTCAATCCAAATTCCGAAAAGCAATTTTTTTTTTTTTTTTCTTTTTATGGAAAAAGAATCACAAACTTGAACTTAAATTCGGAAAGGAAAGGTCATTTACTAATAACTTGAATTGAGAAAAAGAGGCAAGAGAACTCATGGAACGTCTGAATCAATAAACAGAACAAGCTAAAGGGAGTAAATCAATCAGACAACAAGAGGGAACTTGATTATGAACAAACAAAAATACAATCTCTTAAGAAAATATGAAAGGCGCATTTTGAAAAAGAATCACAAACTTGAACTTAAATTCGGAAAGGTCATTTACTAATAACTTGAATTGAGAAAAAGAGGCAAGAGAACTCATGGAACGTCTGAATCAATAAACAGAACAAGCTAAAGGAGTAAATCAATCAGACAACAAGAGGGAACTTGATTATGAACAAACAAAAATACAATCTCTTAAGAAAATATGAAAGGCGCATTTTGACAAGGTACCAGACAAGCTAGCAACGGAGAGACGAATCAAGCTCTAAGTATAACCAGTGACATGGAACAAAGAATTAAAAGATGGGATGGGATGGAAGAAAATCAATCACCCATGAGCATGAAAAAAAGAACAAAATGACAGAGCAAACAAGAACCAATCATACAAAGAGAGAGAAGGAGATAAAAGCCCACAGAAATAGAACAGATCCAATCCTATTCCTCACCAACACCAATTAGAACATATATAAAGCACCCACCAATCAAATTAATCAAGAAGATGAAAACTATATAAAAAATAATGATAAATAAGCCCTCAAACGATTTAAACATGAGCCAAATCATCAACTAAGAAAATTAACTCACTCACCTAAGATAAAGAGAAGACAACCTCTGATGAGCTCTGCCATAACCAGGGTCCAATCTAACAGCCTCCTCACACTCCCTGACGGCCTCTCCTAACCTTCCCACTGCCGTCAACGCCGCTGCCCTGTTACTCCGGAACGCGGCGTTTTCCGGTGAAATGGATATGGCCTTTTCATACAATGCCAATGCCTCCACAAAGTCCCCTCTTTTATACATCTCATTACCAGCTCTGTTCATTTTCTCAGGATCACTACTACTCCCCGATTTAGCACCACCACCACGCATTATGCTGCCATGTCCATAGTTTCCTTTGCCAGCACCAAGCGTGTCGGTCTTGTTAGAGGTACGATACGCCATGGTTTTTAGGATTTTGCCAGACGGGCAAATGTTACCACTCGGTAAAATATTTATCGTGCTTGGGTTGGAACAAACTGCTGACGATGATGATGAGGTTGCTCCACTGAAGCTTGAACCAGAGTAGATCAATGGGGATCCGGCAGACATGGATCTCCTGTGACCCGGCCTAAGATTCCGGTTTGTTGGGGCGGATCCGGGTATAGATGGACTTGTCTCCGACAGCTCCCCTGAATTGTTGTTGTTTAAGCCTTTACTTTTGGGCAAATGGGTAGCTGTGCTGTTGCTGTTATTGCCGGAAACTGAACCAGCTGATGAGCTTGAGCTACTGCTTGATGTTGTAATGGCGGCTGCATTTACATTGTTGTTGATTGAGAGACGGGTGGTGAGCAATGGTGAAACAGGTGAACCCTGCAGATCGAGTTCTTTGAAGTCAGGCTTGTTCATTTCTTTCTCATTATCATTACTGTTGTGGTTGGTTGCTGCGAAACTGAGTGAGTCACGGTACCGACTGGTTAGCGAATCAAGGCTTGGTCTTTTCGAATGTGATGGCATATTTTCAGAAATTCTTTCTTTCTAAATCTTAAGAAGAAGAATTTTGTTTGCTTCTGTATTCAATTTTATAAAGGGAGTATTACTTAGTATCTTCTTTTCTGTCCCTCTCTTAATTTCTGGTCTTTCAAGAGGATAGCTTAGCTAAGCTATACTAAAACAAATACTAAAACAAATAACAAGAACAAATTATGAGAGATACGTGAAGAAAAGAACAGAAAAGAAAAGAAAAAGAAGAGAGCGAAGATGGGGAGGGGATCTCGTGATAGAATAGAAAAGGAGGAAGCAAAGAAGAAATGAATATGAATGTGACTCAGGTCTAGTAGAATGTAGACTGTAGACTGTAGAGTAGTGTTTTACGTTAAGTTTAAGCCTTTAGTTTAGTTTTAGCATTTAGGAATTAGGAGATGAAACAAACAGCTTTTACTCTTCTTCCTACTTCCTATACACTACGGTAGTAAGAACCAAGTAGACCAAAATTTAGGAGTGTGCATAATTCGTTTAAAAACCGAATTAATAGATTGAAATTGAATTTTTTTTATTTAATCATAATTAAAAAATTTGATCGGTTATTTATATAAGATTTTAAAAATTTTGGTTATTGGATAATTCAATTCAAAATTAAAAAATAATCGAATTACTCGAAATATATATAATATTTTATTATATTTTTAATTTTTAGTAATATTTTAAATTTTATATTGTTTAAGTTTTGACTTGTTATGAATTTACGTTTTACATATTTGTTATTTGGATATTTGTTAGATGATGATATTTGAATTATAAAAAATTAAAATTTTAAAATATAATTTTGATTTATTGATGATAGAATAATTGAAGTTCGATTAATCGATCAATATAACCAAAAAAAAATCAATCGATTAAACATAAATTTTTTATAATTCGATTCGACTAATGATAAAAAAAAAAAAATTAAGTAAGTACAATACATACATACTATTTTTAATTAAAGGGTTAATGGTTTGCTGACGTGTACTTACATATAAATTAAGTAAAGTTGTTCTTCTTTCATAGAATTCCATATATTCCGTACTTTCCATATATTTCTTTATATCATCAGCCTATTGCAAAATGTCAAATCTCACTCGTTTTTTAATTTCACAAAGCAAAATTAAAATATTGACATTTATTTATTTAAAATATATTTTAAAAATTAATTATTTAGTTATTAAATATACATGTAACAATAGTATAAATTTACTTGTAAAATTTTTAAAAAAGAAAAACTTCATCCTGAAATGTATAATAATAATAATAATCTATTGATTATTGGCTTAACTTTTATTCTAAAATATGAATTTTATTTAATCACTTTTTTGGTTTTGCATTTGATTGTTTTTGTTACATTTGTATATTGTATAAAACTATTATTTTAATTGGTAGTGAAATTTTCAAAAACGAAGTTAGAATATTATCACATATATTTTTATTTATTATATAAGTTTAATAATTGTTTTAAATATAGTATATGACAACTTTTTAATTTTGTTGGTAAAATTTTTTTATTTATTATATAACCTTTTAATCATAATATCATAATTAAGACTATTATCGTAATTATAAAAAAAAAAAAGTATGGTAATTATTTTTTATCCAATTAAAATTGAATTTTAATCCAAAACTTCAAAATTAGTGAAGATTAGAATTGTTTTTGTGTTGGACCAGGTTCGAATTACAAAATTTTTGTGTTTACTCAAACTCAACTCGAGTTCATTCCATCGGCTCGAAAGTCATTTTACTATTTAAAATATATTCAAATATTATAAATTTATTTTTATATTAATATTAATATTAATATTTTTTAATTAAATTTAAATAAAAAATATTTTTATTGATTAAATAGTAAGTTGGATCGGGCCGACTTGAATTATAAAATTTTTATCTTAAATCCAATCTAATTCAAACCGAATCTGTTTAATTAAGACGAATAATTTGATCCGTAAATATATCTAACTATGATTATGGAAAAAATCTAGTTGACTATATATTAAACCTTTGAGCAAGTTTTTCGAATTATATTTTCATTGAAAAAGCAAATCAAATCATTCCTTTTACAAGTCTTTATGAATTATATTTAAATAATCATCCTTTTTTTCTGTGAAAACTTGTAAATCTTACTTTAAGTATTTTATTTTTTAAAATTCTTTTTTACTTGATATTAACAAAACAAAACAGGCAGCCTCCAGAGGCATCCATGTGAAAAAAGACAAGTAAGAGGGGTAAAAAAGTAAAAGAAGGGAGAAGAATGGAGACAGAGGCAGCTGGCCATGTGCAGAGTGGCGTGCCAGCTGGGCCACTCAGCGAATCCTAAGCACTCCCAAGCGGCCACCAGCTAAGCTAAGTCACTGCCACTCATTAAACTGACGGTGACGGATTATTCGTCTTCTCCCCATGAATATTCCGTTAGTTGACGTTACATTGCAGCCGAAGCCGAGCCAGTTGAGAGTGGTTAGCGGAGAAGGATGCAGATGATGTGGAGTTGTGGACTCATCAGATACTCTGCGTCTCCCACTCCCATTCTTCACTCATCATCACAATTAGAGGTGGCAAATGGCAGATGAATAAAAAATCGGATTAGAGGTTAAATTAGTGTGATTTTTTTATTTGATTTAATCAATTTAATTGGTTAAATTAAATTATTTAATTAAAAAATATTTATATATTATATATGTAATTTTGATAGTAAATAAGTATTAAATATAGTAATTAGTTAATAAAAATATATATTTATCTTAATTGTATGGTCTTTAATATATGACTAAGAAGTTAAAAGGTTCAAATTTTATCACTTATAAAATAATTTAATAAAATAATAATAAAATATCAAAAATCCAATTTTTTCGGTTTAATCCGATTTTTTACCAGTTGAACCAAATTTTTATCGGTTCATTGTATATCAGGTTCTTTCATATGTATGGAACAGGACAAGCCATCGGTTCCTAGTTCCGGTCCGATCTATTTTTTCAACAGTGCAAATGGCCCTAGGTTAGACTGTTGGAATGGGTTTTATAAAACATGGTTAATGGGCACTTTTGAGGCCAAATTATTTGTGGGGGTCACTCACATTTGTGGTTAAAACTTTGCTGAATTTTGCAATCCAACGTGAGTTATTCAACATGGAACATTAACATGTTTAAAACCAATTATAGGTGAATGAGAAATTAATCTCAATGACCTTTGGATGACAAAATGACAAACCCAAAAATTATCAATTATTTGATATATTACAAGCTTGTCTTATGGTTTGGACCGTGAGCTCGGTTTTGGTTAATTGGAATATATTTTGTTGTTTAATCCCCGTATGATCAATAATATTTCTGTTCCTAAATGTCTTAGGACATGACCCAATACATTAATTATGATGTGATATACATGAATGTTATTTATGGAAATTCATGAATTATGGACATTCAAGAATTTGATTAATCATGTACTCTATATATTCGTCATAATTAATATACATTCATGTATCATGTATATTCACTTGGGTTATTAATGTTTAGGTCTCTAAAGTCCTATATATAGGTGTTTTGAGTGGATGGAAAATTCATTCAAGGAATTCAACAATTCTAAAGCTCTTTTCTTCCTCTGTTGTTCTGATTTTTTAAGGCTTTTGTTTTAGTTATTCCTTCTACTCTAAAGCTTAGAAATCTATCATTGTAGAGAGAAAATTGAGTCAAATTCCTTAGTTCGTGGACTTGAAAAGTCGTACAACTTTTCAAAATGGTGTTGTTGAAATCTTGTGAGGCAATTGCATTGAAACCGTGTGCACCAAGTGACAGGCAATTTCACCTTAAGGACAAAGGGTTCAATCATTGGCAACAACGTAAAGTTCTTAGTTCTTAATTATTCAATTTTGTCTTCAACAAGTAAGTTCTCTAATATTCTATTTAAGGGCATGCTATTTAATTGTTGTAAGTAAACTTTTCCAACAAGGTTTTTACAAATATACAAAATATCTCCAACAATCTTAAGGCAAAATTATCTACCTTCTATTTTATTTATTTGTGTTCTTTGTTGGATTACTTGCTTGTAGACCTGCTTACGGGCCGGGCAGCCCGCTCGACCCGGCAAGATTACGGGCCTGGCCTAGGCAAGAATATTTGTGATCCGGGCCTGGTCGGGCCGGCCCGGCCTAGATCACTATTAACATTTTAAAAAAGATTATTTTTTTAAAATTTAATTATAACAAATATTTTTTTTTATTAAGGGATGAACAGTAATTCGGGCCCGCCCAGGGTCGGGCCTGGGCAAGGAAAATAAAAATGTTTCGGGATGCAGCCCGGCCTATGAGCACCTCTACTTGCTTGTCATAACCAATATTTATTTTGTTTATAAATATTGGTACTTGGGTTTCCTTATTTATATGCATGCATAAAATCAATATTTTAATTTATTATTATATTGGTGCTAGTGTTTATTTAAATTGTGGTTAAACCAATATCTTAATTTATTATTGTATTGGTGTTTGGTTTTGATTGTGTTATAATCAATATTTATTTTATATTGATTTCGAATAGCATGTTATCTACTTCTTTTCAAAATTCTAAAAATATTGTGACTAAGACTTCTTCGGAAGGGAGGATTCCACCATCACTCTCGTTGGTGCATGGTGAGAAACCTAAAAGTTTGATGAGTCGAACTTTAAGAGGTGACAACAAAAGATGTTGTTTTATGGAATCAAGTATATTCCTTCAAATACCTCTAAGTGTATGGGTATCTTGCTAAAAGGTCATGATAGGACCTAAAATGTGTTTGGTGCCTCATTTGATGGAATCATGACCTAGTCCTTGAGGGAAAGAGAAGGACATGTGGAAAAATGTCAACTCTGTGCAACAAGGGTACTCGGGTGTGATCTTGGCATCGATGAGGGCATCGACATAGTAAGTAGTGGGAGAGTGTCATGGTCTGGCATCGGCACGCCTTGGTGCTACCATGACTACCCCGTTGCGAAGCAAAGGTCGAGACCTTGTCCATGGGATCGGTGATCCCTGATGGTGCCAAGAGTGGCATAGGCCCTGGAAGCAAACCATTAGGTTGTAAAGGGATCTTCAAGAGGAAGAAGAAAGCTGATGGGTACTATTGACAAATACAAAACTAGGCTTGTTGTTAAAGGATACAAACAACAAGAAGGTGTGGATTATTTTGATACATACTCGCTTGTATCAAGAATTACATCCATATGGACGTTAATAGCCATTATTGCTATTAAAAAGTTAGAAATACATCAAATAGATGTAAAGACAGCTTTCCTAAATGGTAAACTTGAAGGAGAAGTTTATATGCAACAACCCGAGGGGTTTGTTGTTAAAAGAAAGGAAAATAAAGTGTGTATGCTTGTCAAGTCTTTGTATGGCTTGAAACAAGCTTCTAAATAGTGGCATAAAAAATTTGACAAAGTTATGTTGTCAAATGATTTTACAATCAACGGGGTTGATAAGTGTATTTTTTGTGAAGAACACTGATAAGGGCTATGCCATTTTATGTCTATATGTAGACGACATGTTGATTTTTGGCAGCAATAAGTACATGATCAAGTCTACAAAGAACATGTCAACTAAAAGGTTTGACATGAAAGACTTGGGTGTTGCGGATGTCATACTAGGAATCAAAATTTCTAGGACATCTAATAGATTTGTATTGTCCCAATCTCACTATGTTGAGAAATTCTCAACAAATTTTTTAAAGGTGACAATCTCATTGTCAATACACCAATGGACTTAAGTGTACATCTATCCAAAAATAAAGGTGAGGGAATACACCTTAAACTATGAGCTTCACTATACTAGACAAAGCTGGAGAGGAAGCCGAATGGCTTCGGAATTTCTTAGAAGATATTCCATGTTGGCCAAAGCCAGTGCCAGCAATTTGTATCCATTGTGACAATCAATCAGCAATTGGAAGGGCACAAAGTAGCATGTATACTGGTAAGTCTAGACATATATGTTGTAGACATAATACCATTAAACACTTTCTCTCGAATGGAATTATTTCCATTGACTATGTAAAGTCTAAGAAAAATATTGCAGATCTGCTAACAAAAGATTTAACAAGAGAGCTTGTGTATAGTTCATCGAGGGGAATGGGCTTAAAGCCTTTAAGAGACAAAAGATGTTATGATGGTAACCCTACCTAGTTGACTGGAGATCCCAAAATCTAGGTTCAAAGGGAAAACTAAGTCATATTGCACTTTAAGTAGCACTTGGAAATTATTATTTCCCGCCTATTCCTATGATGAAAAAAGTGCAATCTGTAGCGAGATAAGGATGAGCTGTGCTCTTAATGATTCTCATATCTTGGTTTCCAAGTGGGGTATAAGCAAAATACTCTTAATGAGAGATCACCTATATGAATGAGAAATATAGTTGTTTCTTTGAGAATTTCTAAAGGCTGAATTCTCTAAAGCATTCATGAAACCAGGAGTTGTTCAGGGCCAAAATGAACACAACCGTGAGAACTACTAGAATATCTAGGTAGAAACTATGTGAGTACTATTGTCTTGGTTTACACGAAATGTTGAATAGTTCAAGACATCGCTTTCACTAATTAGCCGAGTAAATCTGATGGTACTTCACTAAGGAAGGTTCAAAGCCAAAAGCTACCTCTCCTGATGTAGTTTTCTTCCACTTCAATTTTCTCTCTACGAATTATTTGCGTCTTCATACTGGTCAGACAATTTCCATTCATGTAGGGGATTGTTGGAATTGGTTTTATAAAACATGGTTAATTGGCACTTTTGAGGCCAAATTACTTGTGGAGGTTCACTCACGTTTGTGGTTAAAATTTTGCTGGATTTTGTAATCCAACATGAGTTATTTAACATGGAACATTAACATGTTTCAAACCAATTATAGGTGATTGAGAAATTGATCTCAAGGACCTTTGGATGGTAAAATGACAAAACCCAAAAATTATCAATTATTTAATAGATTACAAGCTTGTCTTGTGGTTTAGGCCGTGGGCCCGTGAGCTCGAGTTTGTTTAATTGGAATATATTTTGTTGTTTAATCCCCGTATGATCGGTAATATTTCTGTCCCTAAATGTCTTAGGACATGAACCAATACAATAATTATGGTGTGATATACATGAATGTTATTAATGGAAATTCATGAATTACTGATATTCATGAATTATGGACATTCATGAATTATGGACATTCATGAATTTGATCATTCATGTGCTATGTATATTCATCATAATTAATGTACATTCACTTGGGTTATTAATGTTTAGGTCTCTAAAGTCCTATATATAGGTGCTTTGAGTGGATGGAAAATTCATTCAAGGAATTCAACAATTTCAAAGCTCCTTTTTTCCTCTGTTGTTCTGGTTTTTTAAGACTTTTATTTTAGTTATTCCTTCTACTCTAAAGCTTAGGAATCTGTCATTGTAGAGAGAAAATTGAGTCAAATTCCTTAGTTCGTGGACTTGAAAAGTTGTGCAACTTTTGAAGGTGGTGTTGTTGAAATCCTGGGAGACAATTGCATTGAAACCGTGTGCACCAAGTAACGAGCAATTTCGCTTTAAGGACAAAGGGTTCAATCCTTGGCAACAACATAAAGCTCTTAATTCTTCAATTTTGTCTTCAACAAGTAAGTTCTCTAATATTCTATTTAAGGCCATTCTATTTAATTGTCGCAAGTAAACTTTTCCAACAAGATTTTTACAAATATACAAAATATCTCCAACATAGACGCGATAAATGGGCAGTTTAGGTTTGATTTGGATAGTTTTAGATCGGATCATTTTGGGTAAAAAAATTGATTCATTTTAAATTTATATCAAGAAAAATTCGAGTTATTTTGAATTTAGATCATTTGGATTTAATAAATTCGAGTTTAAATCAATTTGAGTTCGAATCATTTTGAATTTGTATCAATTTGGATTTGAACATTTCGATTTCTGCTCATTTCAATTTTGAATTATTCAAATTTAAATTATTTCGGATTTAAACTCAAAGTTCAATTTGTTAACATCTAAAATCAAATAAATATAAATAAATTATATAAAAATTAAAATATCAAAGTTAAATGACTTAAAAGTCATTTGCTAATTATATAAAATCATTACATTAAATATAAAATTAGCTTTGTTCATGATAAAAAATTATTAATAAATTTTATTGATTGATATTTAATATTTATTTTCAGTATTTAAAGTATTAGTTATTAATTTATTATTAGTAATGCATATTAATATTTCATACAATCGTACTCATCCACATTACTCATTACTAATGAATTGAAAACAAGCAAATAACTAAATAATTTTAAGAAGAGTCACCATTAAAGAGTTAGATAATGTCAAAAGGAGTACTATAACTAGAAAAAAAATACTCGCCGGGTACTTTTAATTTTTTTTATAAATTTTTTAATTAATTAATAATAATAAATTAATTTAAAATTATATTTTATTAAATGATAATTATTTATTTAATTTCATTTATTTTGAAATTGTAATAATAATAATATAATTATGAAAATTAATTATGAAAATTAAATTTATGATAATTGTTTATTTATAAATTACGTAATATAAACGCATTTTCAAATGTTATATATATATATATATATATATTTAAAAATATTTAGATTTTATTGTATGTTGTATATTTTTATTACCATCGTTTATTTTAATAATAGCCAGTTGGAGAGTAGCCCGACTGCGGTAAAAAATAATAAATAAGAAAATAAAATTGTGGTTTGCATTTTATTCTCTCGTAGGATTGATTTTCTCACATAGGTTAGCAACATGTTCTTTTTTTTTTTTTTTACTTTTTCTCTGAGCGAATCGGATACGGATCCTAAATCGACCAACGACTCAACGTGCTAACCTACCCCTTTAAATACATCATTTAAAATTAAAATAATTAATAAAAATATTTTTTTAACTTTTTTCCCGAATCGGTCGGGTACGGATCCTAAACCAATCCGCGAGTCAACATGCAGACCAACCCCTTTAAATATATCATTTAAATTCTTTTTTAAAAAATAATTAATAAAATATATTTTTTAACTTTTTTTGCCAAGCCGGTCGGGTACGGATCCTAAATCGATCCGCAAGTCAACGTGCAGACTAACTCTTTTAAATACATTATTTAAAAAAAATAAAAACTAATTAATAAAATGAAATTCTTTTTTTTAACTTTTTTACGGTGCGGGTCGAGTACGGATCCTAAACTGACCGCGAGTCAATGTACGGATCAACCCATTTAAATACATCATTTAAAAATAAAATAAAAAACTAAAAATAATTAATAAAATAAATGTTTTGTTTCAAACGGGTCGATTACGGATCCTAAATCGACTCTCGAGTAAACGTATAAGCCAATCCTTTAAATAAACCATTTAAAATACAAAAATTTAATAAAATAAAATAAAATATTTATTTTAACTTTTTTTTCTCGAGCGGATCGGATACAGATCCTAAATCAATCTGCGAGTCAACGTGCAAACCAACCCCTTTAAATACATAGTTAAAAAATAAAAAACTAAAAATAATTAATAAAATAATTTTATTTTCCCGATTGGGTCGGGTATGGATTTTAAATCGACCCGCGAGTCAACATAAGGACCAACTTCTTTAAATATATCATTCAAAAACAAAAATAAAAAAATAATTTCTTTTCTTTTTTATTTTGTTTCTGTGCGAGTAGGCTACGAATCCTAAATCGATTCGGGAGTCAATGTGCGAACCAAATTTTTTAAATACATCATTTAAAAATAAAAAAAAAATTATAAAAACTAAAAATAATTAATAAAATAAAATATTTTTAAGTTTTTCTCGAATGAACCGAATATGAATCTTAAATCGACCCGTAAGTTATCTTGTAGATTAATCTCTTTGAATACATTATTAAAAATAAATTAAAAATAGAAAGAAAAAAAAAAACTTGACACGTTCGGACAAAAGCAAAACCCATTTGACTTTTTGTATGTTATATGGTTGGACAGAATTATCTTTAGCATATTTTAAAAATGTTTCTTGAGTTTTAAGGACTTAAAAAGGCTTTATTATTTCAATAATGATAAAAAAAAATTATTATTAAAATACCGAACTTTTCAAATTATTTATCAAAATACGTTAATTTTTTACCTGTTGGAAAGACGCCATATGATATGGCTACTTTTCAACTCTAAAATGCAATTTTTTTTTTTTTTGCAAATGAAGCACAGAAGTCGCCAAAAAAAAATTACAATTTGAACAAGCGAAGTCGCCATATGATATAGCGACTTCCCTTGTTCATTTTTTTTGTTTTATTTGTAACTTATTTTATAATTATATTAATTTTTTAAGCTTATAAAAAAATTTATTAATTTTATTAATTGATAAAAAAAATTATTAATTTTATTTTTTTTATAAGCCTAAAAAAATCTGAATCAGAATCAGTTTCAAGGATGGGATATATCAGTAGATTTTTGCTGAGTCATTAATCAGTTTTTCAGTCAATGAAGAGTTTGAAAAAAAATGGGAATCAGATTCAACACTTTCAAAGGATGGGACTTGTCAGTAGAAAAATGGGAATCAGATTCAACACTTTCAAAGGATGGGACTTGTCAGTAGAAAAAATGAGAATCAGAATCAACAGTTTCAAAGGATGGGATTTATCAGCTGAAAAAATGGGAATCAGGATTAACAATTTTTCATCATGATAGATTTATGAGCAAAAAAAATCCGAATCAGAATCAACAATTTTTCACCATGATTGGATTTATCACTAGAAAAATGAGAATCAGATTCAACAGTTTCAAAGGATGGGACTTATCAACTGAAAAATATCATATTCAACAAATTTTCACCATGATGGGATTTATGAGGGAAAAAATGGGAATCAGAATCAACAGTTTTTCATCAAGATTTGATTTATCAGTAGAAAAATGGGAATCATATTCAACAGTTTCAAAGGATGGGACTTGTCAACAGAAAAATGAGAATCAGATTCAACAGTTTCAAAGGATGGGACTTGTCAGCAGAAAAATGAGAATCAGATTCAACAGTTTCAAAGGATGAGACTTATCAGCTGAAAAATGGAAATCAGATTCAACAAATTTTCACCATATTTTACTCAATAAACCATTATAAATATGATATTCCTTCCTCATTCTCTCCTCATTCTCAAATCTTAGTTGTTATTTTCTGGTGTTAGTGATAATACCTTGTTATTCTCATCCTTCTCTATTTCTTATTTCTTTTACTGAGTGATAATACCTTCGTTCTCATCCTTCTCACTTTCATTACTACACAACATGAGCAACATAGTGGTCGCATTGGTCTACTATAATGGCTAAATTCATAATATTGCTGAAGGTTCTACCTTTGACTATGAACGTCCTAAAAGCTTTCGTGTTGGTGAAGATGTCACATTAGAGAAACTGAAGGTGATAATTCATACAAAAATCCAAGCTGGAAATACAAAAAGAGTTTCAGAGATTAAGTATAGGCTTCCTCTTTCTATTGGTGAAAGATGTATCTGATATAGGACTTATTCACTAGAAGATGATGATGATGTGAGAGGAATGTTTCATGCTCACGAGACATTTGAAAATGTTGGTGTACTTGAGTTATATGTTGACATTGAGGATTGTGGGATTCCAGAAGATGATGATTCTCAGTCGTAGTATTATGTTCCCACTTCATACAACGTTCCCCCAGAAGAAGTGCCATCTCAAGCTACAACGTTTCATAATTCATTTGTCTTACCAACAATTCCTACTGCCCTGGATGATGTGCAAGCTGGTGATGATCTCGTTCAGTCATGTGGAGCCCATGGTGAATATATTGGTGACTTTAGAGAGCAAGAAGAAGAGTATGCTGAATTCGCAAATGATAGTGATGAGAGCAATGATTCTGACTGAGACGTTGGCCCTGATATCAACACTTATGGAGTTCTTCCCCTTTATGAGCCTGCATCCCATATGCGCACCCTGGATCTGGATGCAATGCAAGTGCTAGAATTTCCTGATATGGTCATACATTTGTTGCACCTCTGAGTTGGAATCCATCTACAGTTGATCTCTATGTTGGGTTACAATTTCCAATGAAAGAGACTGTGCTTTCAGCTATTAAGCACTACAACATGAAAAACTCTGTAGATTACAGAGTTATTGAATCCGAGCCAACCAAATATCATGGCAATATCCAATGTATGGGAAAGGGTGCAATTGGATTATAAGGGCAACATTCATGAAGAAGAAACAAGTATAGGAGATTAGAAAATATAATGGGCCTCATACTTGCACATCGGGAAGAATTTCACAGGATCATTGCAAATTAGATTCTAGCATGATCTGTTCATGCATTCTGTCATTGGTCCAAGCAAATCCAGAGATTTTCGTTTCAGTTTTGATCGCTGAGATATGAATCCAGTATGGATACATCACTTCTTATAGGAAAGCATGGAAAGCAAAGCAAAAGGCAATTATTCGAGTCCTTGGCAATTGGGATAGATCATACAATGATCTACCTAAATGGTTGGGTGCAATGCAACATTTCATTCCTGGTACAATTGTGGAATTGCAAATGATACCTGCATATCACGGTGATCGAATGGTTCAAGGTAAGAGAATATTCCATCGACTCTTTTGGACATTTAAGTCGTGCATTGAAAGGTTTCAGTATTGCAAACCTATTGTGCAAATAAAAGGTACATTCTTATATGAAAAATAAAAAGGAACATTGTTGTTAGTTATTACACAAGATGGCAACCGAAATATACTACCAATTGCCTTTGCCATTGTAGAGGGTGAGACAGCAGAGGCTTGGTCCTTCTTTCTCACTAATTCGCGTACACATGTGACAACACAAACTGGCATATGCTTAATGTCTGATCGACATAAATCCATCAAAGCTACAATCAGACGCCATGGTAGTGGATGGAATCCTCCAAATGCACACTCTGTATACTGCATTCGACACATTGCAGCTAACTTCATGAAGAGGTTTAACAATAAGGAATTGTGTCGACAAATTGTCAACATGGGTATGGAATTGGATCATAGTTATTTTCTCTCTTATGTTTCTTTTAATATATAAAATAATACTGAAATTAACAAGTTTTTTTATAAATTTTATCAGGATACGAGTTGAGGTGACCCCATTTCATTGGATGTATGAGATTCTTCGTGGAGAAAATGCAGAGGCGGCTAATTGGCTTGATAGGATCCCCAAGGAGAAGTGGGCCCAATCATATGACGAAGGAAGACGCTATGGGCATATGACAACCAACCTCACTGAATCTATCAATTTAGTGTTGAAGGGGACGCGCCATCTTCCCATTACTGCTTTGGTGTAGGCAACATATTATAGGTTGGCTGAACTTTTTGTTAAGATGGGCAACAAGCAACAAATAATGATCGTGGGAGGGCACACATACTGTGAAACAGTCACAATAGTAATGCAAGAAAATCGTAGGAAAGCTAACTCCCACTCGATTCGTAATTTTACGCGCGCAAATCAATCTTTTTTGATTGAGGAGTTACTTGACCCACAAGAGGGAGTTGCTGCAATGAAGTACAAAGTAAATCTTAGTGAGATGTGGTGTGACTGTGGAAGTTTCAAGTACAAAGGTTTCCTTGTTCACATGTAGTTGCTGCTTGTGCACGTGTCCATGTAGATTGCGTGCAATATGTGGACAATGTCTATAAACTTGACACTATATTCAATGTTTATAGGCATGAGTTTGAAGCAGTTGCAAATGAAGGTTATTGGCCTCAATATAATGGACCAGAAGTGTGTCCCAATCCAGAAATGCGAAGAGATCCACATGGTCGGCCAAAATCAAGTCGTATTCGTAATGAAATGGACCTTAGGGAGAAAGGCCAACCAAAACATTGTGGATTATGCGAAAATGAAGGTCATAGCCGTAAAAAATGTCCTTATCAGCCTCGCACATCGGGAGAGAGTTCGCATCAACAATGAACCAATTACATGTTCTGCACCTGTAATATTTACATATTTCACATTCCATGTTATATGCCGATTTATTCTTATTTATCATTATATAAATAAATAATTAATTATATATACAAATAATAATATTATAAAAAATAAATTATTTAGGCTTTTAAAATAATTTAAAAATTAAATTTTTTAAAATTAAATTAAATAATTAAGTAATTAAATATTAAATTAAATAATTTTAAAAAAAAAGGTGTTGGGAAGTTGCCAAAACATATGGCGACTTCCCAACACCTTAACAAAAATAAAATTAAAAAATTATACTGGGAAGTCGCCATATCATATGACGACTTCCCAAGTGTTTTTTTTTTTTTTTCATTTTCAAGCTCGGAAGTCGCCATATCATGTGGCAACTTCCGAGCCTAATTTTTTTTTTAAAAATAAAATATGAAGTTGGGAAGTCGCCATATCATATGGCGACTTCCCAATAGATAAAAAGAACGGCGCATTTTGGTAAATAATTACGAAATATAGGTAATTTGACAATTAAAAAAAATTATCAATATCTTGATAAATTTGCCACTTAAAAATCATATATAGAAGATAATTTAAATATATATATTTTTAAATATCAAAATTATTTAAACATAATATTAATTTAATTTTAATAATTGATCATTTGAATAACAAATAGTATAATGAAAAAGGCAACAACTACAATGAGAACTATTTGAATGAGAACCAAATGTTTTATGACCCATAGGTCAAGTTTATTATTTTTACAGCCTTTGATATCTCCATGTCATCAAATAGGAATAACCTATAACTTGTAGTAGCAGTAACACAAGAAAAAAATGACAGGATCCAAATTTGCATTGTTCACAGTTGAAGAGAAAAATAAACTAATTCAATTTAATAAAATCGAATCTAAAATTATTTGAATTCGAATGACTTTGTTATGAAAAGAAAATAAAAATAGTTAATTTGTTATATCAGCCAAGTAATCAACTTGTAAAAGTTGGGAAATTTGTTATACAATCCCCGTTATCCCATCCTTCCTTATTGCTTTCGTCTCTAACCATCTTTTTTTCCTTTTTTTTTTTTGCTTGAATCGTCGACCTCATTCACAGATCGAAGCCACCGATCAAACTATCTACTTCAGCCAATCACTAGATCAAAGCCACCAATCAATCGAACCCCTCTTCTCGCTCACTCTTCCTTCAAATTATCACTTCCAGTTTTTACCTTTTTTCTTCCTTTTTCTTTTTTTTTCCCATACTCGAATTGTCGACCCCAATTATTTTCGATCAGTACATGAGAGAGGGAAATCGTTCCTGGCAGTTATTTGCTTCAGCCAATTGCTAGATCAGAGCCATCGATCAAATCGAACCCCTCCCCTCCCCTCACTCTCTCTTCCTTTCTTTCGATTCAATTTTTTTGAAGTTGTCTGCCTCTCTTCTCTTTCTCCTTTTCTGTTTTCTTTATTTCTTTCTCATTTTTTGCTTTCTCCGCCTTTCTCTCTCTTTCTCTTTGCTCATTTTCTTTATTTCTCTTTTGTAAACTCAGATCCTTTTCTTGTGTTACCTGCTATTACTAGTTACAAGTTATTTTTATTTGATGACATGTAGATATCAAATGTTTTAAAATAATAAGCTTGATCTAAAGGCTATAAAACATTTAGTTCTCATGGTTCTCATTCAGATAGTTCTCATTGTAGTTGACACCAATGAAAAATGAAGATGACATATTGCCTACTTCCTGGCTATTGACATGGCATGTCATGATTTGATTGACGTGGTTTTAACTTTTAAGTTATAACATTTAATTTTGAGTGATAATTTTATATGTAATTAAAATTCTTTTCCTGTTTTGCTAAAAGATTTTTTTAATATTTATAATTTTTTAATTAAATTGATAATTATAAATAAATTTATGTTGAATCATATTAAATAATTATCATTTATTTAAATAATTTGTTATATTTTATAATATCTTAAGTAAATAAATTTAGAGTTAAAATCGAATCACTTATGAAAAATATAGAATGAATTGAGACATGATACAACACAACATGAAAAAATAATTAATACACGACACGAAAAATAATATGAACACGACACGACGTGTCAAAATCTATATAAAAGGAATTATTAACGCGTAAAAATGTATATAAATTTATAATACTTTGAAAACACCAAAAAATAACACATCACGAACACATAATTTTTCTCTAAATTGAATCACTATGAAAACTTATGCAAAATATGTCATGAATTGAGATACGACACGAACACAATTTTTTCTCTAAACTGAAACGCATTGAAAAACTATGCAAAATATGAAATGAGTTGAGACACGGCATGAACACAACATATGAAAAATAATAAAAACAACACGAAAAATAATATGAACACGACACAAATACATGAACATGTCAAAATATATATAAAATATATTATTAACGCGTAAAAAAATATATAAATTTATAATATTTTGAAAACATCAAAAAAATAAAACGAACACGTCACGGACATAATTTTTTCTCTAAATTGAATCACTATGACAAATTATGCAAAATATGTCATGAATTGAGACACGACACGAACACACAAAATTTTTTCTACATTGAATCGCAATGACAAACTATGCAAAATATGAAATGAGTTGAGACACGACATGAACACAACATTAAAAAAATAATTAAAACACAACACGAAAAATAACATGAACACGACACGAACACACGAACATGTCAAAATCTATATAAAATAAATTATTAATGTATAAAAATTTATATAAATTTATAATACTTTGAAAACACCAAAAAATAACACGAACAAGATATGGGATAAATTGAGATACGACACAAACACAACACAGGAAAATAATTAAAACACGACACAACACGAAAAATAACGTGAACGCAATACGAATACACGAACGTGTCAAAATCTATATAAAACTAATTATTAATGTGTACAAATTTATATAAATTTATAATACTTTGAACACACAAAAATAACACAAACATGTTACAAACATATAATTTTTTTTTCTAAATTGAATTATTATGACAAATTATGCAAAATATCTCATGAACTGAAACACGACATGAACACACATATTTTTCTCTAAATTGAATCACAATGACAAATTATGCAAAATATAAATGAATTGAGACACGACACAAACATAGCATGGGAAAAATAATTAAAACACAACACAAAAAATAACATGAATACTACTCGAATACACGAACATATCAAAATATACATAAAACGAATTATTAACATGTAAAAATTTATATTTATAATACTTTAAATACACGAAGAAATAACACAAATACGAATACACCAATTTTTTTTTCTTTTTTTCTCTTTTTTTTTTCTTCTCAGCTCAAAAAAAAAAAACAAAGAGCCACGTGTAAGCACCATAACACTCATGTAGTTCATTTTATATTATAGTAAGATTGTATAAGTGCAAATTATACTATATAATCTTTTTAAATTTTTGTTCATAAAAAAAATTAAGAAATTTATTTGTTTAATACAACTAATCTTAATACTTATATATTATAAGATTATTATATTTAATAATTAAAATGAATGTATATAATATTATTAATATATCTCTAAATTATACTGTGTTGAAAATTAATAATTAATTTTTATATTTACTGCTTATTAGTAAATAATAATAAATTAATAAAATCTGGGATTTAACATAAAAAAATGTAAAAGTTATGCTCAATTTTAATTTTGAATCATTCCATATAAATATTTTGGATCATTCAGATTTGAATTAATTCAGATTCAGATTAATTTAAAATTGAATTAATTTGGATTGGACGGATTTGAGTTATTAACTTTTTTATCAAATCGAATTACTCAGATTTAAATTCGAGCGGATTGAACGGATATTTGGATCGAGTCAGCTTTTTCCACCATTAATCAGGATTCACATCATCTCTGTTACAAGTTTTTTCTCTTGCTTTTTTCTTTCTTTTCCCTCTTTGTCAAATAAATAAATTTTATATATTAACCATATATTTAATTAAATAATAAATATATGTATTTTTTACACAAAAATTTGAGTTCAAACAAAAATTAACATTTAATAATAGAGAAAAAAAATGTTATTGATCTGTGCTATTGTCTGGCCAAAAAGAAAAATCTGTGCTATTGTACTAAAACATTCCGATGCTAGGAATTGTTGGAATATTGTTAGTTGTGTAGGATAAAAAGCAAAGAAAAAAAATATGCAAGTATTTTTATTTTAAGACACTATTTTTAATTTGGGTCTATCTATAATAAATTCTATACTCTTCAATGTCACAAGACAAGTGATATCAATTTAATTGATAAATTTACATAAAACTCAATTATAATAATATTAACGAATATAAAGTCAAATATATAAATCATTTTATTTTTTTATAAAAAAGTTTCTAAAAGAGAAACTACACACTTCTTTAGAAAATCTACTACAATTATAATCATGTAATTTTTTTTTTTAAACACCCACATATTAGATAACCAAATTCTAATTTTACATTAAATGATTTTATTAACAGATGTCCAAAATACGTTTTTTTTTAAATATTTTATATTAAGTAATATTTAACTTTAAATTCTTTTTATAGTAAATGAGATCTTGTCTCAATGATAAACAGAAAGTCCAGAAATTTTTAGACTTGAGCTTTATGTCTCATTGCATATGGATTTAGTTCAATTTTATGATGATTTGTCTAGTTAATTTATTTGTTTATTAATTTTTTCTATAGATGTAATACGGGTTTTTTTATCAAAATATAGTTAAAAAAATTATTTACCAAAATACCGTTATTTTCAGATTAATTCTCAAAATTCGCTTGTTTTAAAACTAGCTGAAAAATTACCATCCCCTATGGCGATTTCCCAGCATAAAATTTTCAAAATTTTCAAAAAAACACTAAGGAAAATCGCCATGGGGGGTGGCGATTTCCCTTGGTGTATTTTTAAAAAAATTCAAAAAACACCAAGGAAAATCTCCACCTCCCATGACGATTTCTCTTGGTGTTTTTTGAAATTTTTTTTCAATTTCACCAAGGGAAATCGCCATGGGGGTGGTGATTTCCCTTGGTGGTATTTTTTTTTACTTAATTAAAAACAAAATGCAAATTTATTTTTAAAATTTGTATTTTAATTTTAAAAATTGTAAATTAAATAAAAAAATTATAATAAATTTTTTTTAAAAAAAATGAAAAGTCCAACGGTATATTTTTTATTTAAATTTTATGAAACTTTCTTTTAAATTTTTTAGTTAAATTTTACTATATAACCTTTTAAAACAAAGAAATAATATGGCGATTTCTCAGCATAAAATTTTCAAAATTTTCAAAAAAAAACACTAAGGGAAATCGCCATGGGGGGTGGCGATTTCCCTTGGTGTATTTTTTAAAAAATTCAAAAAACACCTAGGAAAATCGCCACCTCCCATGACGATTTCTCTTGGTGTTTTTTGAATTTTTTTTCAATTTCACCAAGGGAAATTGCCATGGGGTGGTGATTTCCCTTGGTGGTATTTTTTTTTACTTAATTAAAAACAAAATGCAAATTTATTTTTAAAATTTGTATTTTAATTTTAAAAATTGTAAATTAAATAAAAAAATTATAATAAAATTTTTTTAAAAAAATGAAAAGTCCAACGGTATATTTTTTATTTAAATTTTATGAAACTTTCTTTTAAATTTTTTAGTTAAATTTTACTATATAACCTTTTAAAACAAAGAAATAATAAAAAAAAAATCAAATTTTTTTGAAGGTAACGGTAACTTGACCGTTGCCTTCAAAATCCCCTCCCCCCCCACACACACACCACTCTTCTATAAATAACCCCCCTCATTTTCTACAACTTATATTTATTTTCTTTCTTCTTTCTACAATCAATTTTTTTTTCTACAAATAATTTTTTTTTCTACAACAATATTTAAAAATGGCTTCATCATCACTATTGAGGTTGCAAGAAAATCACATATCGGAGGTTATATTTAAAGAGATAAGTAAATTGTTGTAATATTATTTGTATTACATTATCAATTTTTAGTAATTTTTTAATTATTATTATTTTGTAAATTTATAGTTTTATAATTTTATATTTTTTATATTTTTAATGTTTTAATTATTATAGTTTTATCATTTATTAATTAGTATTTTTTTCATTTTATAGTTTTATAATTATTTATTTTTTATATTGTTTAACTTTTTATTATTATAGTTTTTAATTTTTTAATTATTTTTTTTTCATTTTATAGTTTTATATAATTTTAATTTTTATATTATATTATTTGTTATTATTATAGTTTTATAATTTTTTAATTATTATTGTTTTTTCATTTTATAGTTATTTATTTTTTTATATTATTTAATAATTATATAAATAATTTTAAAATTTTATATTATTATTGTTTTGTTATTTTAGAGTTTTAGAGTTTTTTTAATTTTTATATTGTTTAATTTTTTAATTATTATAGTTTTATAATATATTAATTTTTATTATTATTTAATTTAATTTAATTACTTATCAACATGATACTCGTCGCGTGTTACGTTCGAGGAAATTTACATTGGAGGACCTGCATCCATCTATTATCGACCACTTAAGAAGAGCCGGATTTATCACGCAACTCAAATTCGATGATTTTTTATTCAACCCGACTTAATCAATGCGTTGATCGAACGATGGAGATCCGAGACGCACACTTTTCATTTTCCATTTGGTGAATGCACGGTAACTCTAGAAGATGTTGCGCTTCAACTTGGACTTTCGGTCCATGGCGATGCAGTTACAGGCGGAAGCTTGCTAGATTGGAATGAAGAGTGTCAAAATCTATTGGGCTCGGTACCTCCAGATGAGTATGTATATGGCTCAACAGTGAGACTAAATTGGTTGAAATCCTTTCAAAATCTTCCATTAAACGCAACTGAAGAACAGATACAATATGCTGCTAGAGCATATATTTTACGTTTGATTGGAGGATTACTGATGCCTAACAAATCGAGCAGTCGGGTACATTTAATGTATCTTTCATTACTATGTGATTTAGAGCATGCGGCAAATTATAGTTGGTGTTCTGCGTGTTTGACGGTTTTGTATAGAGAACTGTGCTGGGCTACAGTTCCAAAAAACCATGACATAGGTAGATGTTTAGTGCTTCTATAATCATGGGCTTGGTATCGACTGCCATTTCTTGCTCCGCGCGTGGATGTTTCGGCTGTATACCCCCTTGCAAGCAGGTAATAATCTGTACTATTTTATTAATTTTGTACGAACTTGTATTTTTATAGGTTTATTAAAATTTTATATGCATTTTAACAGGTGGAGTAGGAGTAGAGATTTTACCGAGACTCCGACCGACCTTGCAAGTATAAGATTGCTACTAGATCGAGTAGGATATGATAAGGTAAATATTTCGATTGTTACATTCAAGTATTTTTGTATTTAATCCATATGAAACTAAAAATTTGTAATAATTATTCGCAGTTTCTGGGGATGTCATATTCCTCAAGTGAAATTATAGCATGCCTCCCATCGAATACCTACAATAATTGTAATATAGGGAAAGCAAACACAGCATTGATATGCTTTTCATATGTAGAGTGGCACCAAACTGACAGGGTGTTGTTACAATTTGGGATGCAACAACCAATTCCTGCAGCCCCGGTGAACCTTGATAAGCTTCACAAGATCGACATGCGTGGTCGTCATGAGGAATTCTGGCCTGCGAAGCATGAACATTGGATCCATTGGTGGAATATGCGTTGTCAACGAATTTCGACAGGTTATCCGATTGTTGGTAATAATTTCAACCCATCTGATGATTACATAGGATAGTATAAAAATGAAGGTCGGCCTTTTGTTTGTCCACCATCGATGTATGAGGATGTTAGGAGTATGCCATTTACCGGACGAACTTCAACTCCAGTCCCTCCTACACATGATATGGAAGCTCCTAGACCTAGCCGACAACGTGGGCGGACGCGTCAACCGGCCTCATCAAAGTTCATAGCACCGAGGATGTCATTTAGTCATCCTGAACCTGAATGGGATCATGGAGTACCATCCAGTCATCGTTATTCTGTCAGTCACCCCAGATATGACGTTGATGAGTGTTACCGACCATCACCGCCATTGACGAGGTTAGATGACCAGCTCCCCATCCTAAGTCCAAGTTCAGCATAACTAACATCAATGTATCAGTTTGAAACCCCTGCATCAACATTTGATGGTACATCATTTCTGGATCCATCTAGTAGTCAGGTTCCCGTTATGGGTGAACTAGGTGTTGGCTCCTCCAGCAGTGGGTTTCAAATTTTTGATACAGAAGAAATGACTGATGACATACAATCGAAACCAATGGTGTTACAGCAGGAGGCCGTGGTCGACCGCGAATACGTGTCACTGACGAGGTTGAACGACGGGTCCAACCACCACGCACTAGGAGAGCTCGACACTGTTGCTCTACATCACACAATAATTAGAATAAATGTTACTTTATCAATATAACGAGAATAATATATTTTAAATTTGTAATATATAAATTTATATGTTTTTCATTTCATGTTATTTATTTTAAATTTGTTGGGAAATTAATTGTTATTTTTAATTTTTTTATTCAGCATATCTAACTAAAATGTTAATGTTGTTATTTAATTTATAAAAATGTAATAAAATATATTATTCAATATATTTTTATAAAATTTCTTAATTTTATATAAATAATAATCCAAATTACATGATAAGTAGAAAAAAACTTGCATAACATTTTCCCTTAATGGCAAAATATGTAAATATTACAGGTTATGAAAACATGTAAATCCTTTATTGTTAATGCGAACTCTCCCCCGATGTGCCAGATTGATGCGGACATTTTCGACGGTTATGATCTTCATTTTTGCATAATCCACAACGTTTTGGTTGGTCTTTCTCCCTAAGATCCATTTTATTACAAATACGACTTGATTTTGACCGACCATGTGGATTTCTCCGTATTTCTTGATTGGGACACACTTTTGGACCATCATATTGAGGCCTATAACCTTCATTTCCAACTGCTTCGAACTCATGTCTATAAACATTCAATATAGTTTCCAGTCTATAGACATTGTCCATATATTGCATGCAATCTACATGGACATGTGCACAAGCAGCAACTACATGTGAACAAGGGAACCTTTGTGCTTGAAACTTCCCACAGTCACACACATGTCACTAAGCTTGACTTTGTACTTCATTGCAGAAACACCCTCTTGTGGATAAACTAACTCTTCAATCAGATAAGATTGATTTGCTCACGTAAAATTACGAACGAAGTGGGAGTTAGCTTTCCTGCGATTTTCTTGCATAGTCTGTGTGACTGTTTCACAGTATGTGTGCCCTCCCTCCATCATTGCAATTTGCTTGTTCCCTATCTTAACAAAAAGTGCAGCCAACCTATAATATATTGATTGCACTAAAGCAGTAATGGGAAGATGACGCGTTCCTTTCAACACCGAATTGATAGATTCAGCTAGGTTGGTTGTCATATGGCCATAACATCTTTCTTGATCATATGATTGGGCCCACTTCTCCTTGGGGATCCTATCAAGCCAATTAGCCGCCTCTGCATTTTCTCCACGAAGATTCTCATACATGAAATGAAAATTTGGTCGCCTTAACTCATATCCTAATAAAATTAAAAACAAAAGACTTGTGACTTTCAGTATTATTTTATATACTAAAGGAAATATAAGAGATAAAATAACTATAATTCGATTCCATACCCATGTTAACAATGTGTCGACGCAATTCCTTATTGTTAAATTTCTTCATAAAGTTAGCTGCAATGTGTCGAATGCAGTACACTGAATATGCATGTGGAGGATTCCATCCACTACTATTGCGTCTAATCGCAGCTCTGATGGCTTCATGTCGATCAGACATCAAGCATATGCCTGGCTGTTTTGTCACATGTCTACGCAAATTAGTGAGAAAGAATGACCAAGCCTCTGTTGTCTCACCCTCCATAATGGAAAAGGCAATTGGCAGTATGTTTCGGTTGCCATCTTGTGCAATAGCTAACAATAATGCTCCTTTGTATTTTCCATATAAGAAAGTACCGTCTATTTGCACAATATGTTTACAATACGGATACCCTTCAATGCACAACTTAAATATCCAAAATAGTCGATGGAATATTCTCTTACACTGGACCAGTCGATCACCGTGATATGCAGGTACCGTTTGCAATTCCACAATTGTACCAGGCACGAAATGTTGCATTGCACCTAACCATTTAGGTAGCTCATTGTACGATCTTTTCCAATCGCCAAAAACTCGAACAATTGCCTTTTGCTTTGCTTTCCACGTTTTCTTATAGGAGGTGATGTATCCATACCGGATTCGCAACTCAGCGATCAAAACTGAAACGGAGATCTCCGGATTTGCTTGGACCAATGACAGAATGCATGAACAGATCATGTTAGAATCTAACTTGCAATGATCTTGTGAAATCCTCCCCGATGTGCAAGTATGAGGCCCTTCATATTTTCTGATCTCCCATGCCTGTTTCTTCTTCATAAAAGTTGCCCTTATTCTCCAATTGCACCCTTTCCCATACATTAGACATTTGGCATAATATTTGGTCAGCTCAGATTCAATTACTCTATAATCTACAGAGTTTTTGATGTTATAGTGCTTAATAGTTGAAAGCACAGCCTCTTTCTTTGGAAATTGTAACCCAACACACAGATCAACTGCAGATGGATCAAATGTCAGAGGCGTAGCTCATGTATGAGCATACTCAGGAAATTCTGGCACTTGCATTGCCTCCAAATCCAGGGTATGCATATGGGATGCAACCTCATATGGGAAAAGATCTCCATGAGTGTTGATCTCAACAGGGACGACGTTTGGGTCCGAATCACTGTTGTCATCACTTGCGAATTCAGCATCCTCTTCCTGCTCACTAAAGTCACCAACATATTCACCATGGACTCCACGTGGCGGAACAGGATTAACACCAGCTGGCTCATCTTCGAGGGTAGTAGGAATTGTTTGTGAGACTAATGAATTATGAAACGTTGTAGCTTGAAATAGCGGAACGACTTCTTCTGTGGGAACGTTGTATGTAGTGTGAATATAGAACGGCCCAGAATCATCATCTTCTGTGGAAAAGTTTTCTGTAGTGCGAACATTTGAAGGCCCACAATCATCGTGAACATCCTCTATGTCAGCATATAACTCAAGTGCAACAACATTTGCAAATGTCTCATGAGCATAAAACATGCATCTGACATCATCATCATCTTCAAGTGGAAATATTCTATATCGAACACATCCTTCACCAATAGAAAGAGGATGCCTATACTTAATCTTTGAAACTCTTTTTCTATTTCCAGCTTTAATTTTTGTATGAATTTGCAGCTTCAATTTCTCTAATGTGACATCTTCTTCAACACGAAAACTTTTAGGACGTTCACAATCGAAGGTAGCACCTTTGTCAGTATTATGAATTTGGCCATTATAGTAGACCAATGCGATCACTCTATTGCTCATGTTGTGTAGTAATGAAACTAAGAAGGATGAGAATGGAGGTATTATCACTCGGCAAAAGAAAGAAGAAGTATAGAAGGATGAGAATAAGGAGGTATTAGCACTCGGAAAAAATCTGATTGAAAAACTGTTGTAGGAGCTATTGTAAACCTTCATCAGTATTATGAATTTATAATGGCTCATTATGTTGTACCGGATGACAAATCCCATCCTCTGTACAGGATGGAATCTGATTCTCATTTTTTGGCTAGGGTTAATTGACTGAAAAACTGATAACTCATTCAATGCAAAAACTGATGATAAATCCCATCCTTTGTACCAGACTGTCCAATAGTCTCATCCATTGCAGAAGGAATCCAATTCCAATATTTTTTGCAGCATTTGATTCACTGGAAAATAGCTGAAACCTATCCTTTACCCTAAATCATTAGTCCATCCATTGCAGAAGGAATCCAATTCCAATATTTTTTGCAGGATTTGATTGACTGGAAAATAGCTGAAACCTATCACTAACCCTAAATCATTAGTCTCATCCATTGCAGAAGGAATCCAATTACAATATTTTCTGCAACATTTGATTGATTGGAAAATAGCTGAAACCTATTCCTAACCCTAAATCATTAGTCCCATCAATTGCAGAACGAATCCAATTTCAATATTTTTTGTAGCATTTTATTGACTGAAAAATAGCTGAAACCCTAACCCTAAATCTGGTCAATACTCCCATCCATTGTATAAGGAATCCAATTCCAATATTTTTTGCAGGATTTGATTCACTGAAAAATAGCTGAAACCCTAACCCTAAATCATTAGTCACATCCATTGCAGAAGAAATCCAATTCCAATATTTTCTACAGCATAAAATTAAAATAATAATAAAATTTTAATTTTATATAAAATTCAAATAAGAAATTAATTTAATTTTATATAAAATTCAAATAAGAAATTAATTTAATTTTATATAAAATTCAAATAAGAAATTAATTTAATTTTTATAAAAAATTTAAATAAGAAATCAAATTTTAATTTATAAAAAATTTAAATAAGAAATATATTTTTTAAAATAAAATTTTATTTTATATAAAATTTAAATATGAAATATTTTTTATAATTTTAATAAGAAATAAAATTTTACTTTTTATAAAATTAAAATAATAAATTTTATTTTATTTTATTTTAATTTTTATAAAATAAAAATAAAAATAAAAATTAAATTACATTACATTTTTTATAAAATTAAATAAATATAAAATTTTAGTATATATATTTTAAAAAAATTAAGACAATCGAAGATAAAAATTTTTATGCCTGTTTGTTACAGATCACACATATAAAATTTAAATAAGAAATCAAAATTTTTATTTATGTAAAATTTAAATAAGAAATAAAATTTTTTTATAAAAATTTAATAAGAAATATAATTTTCTTTTTTAAATTTTAATAAGAAATAAAATTTTAATAATAAATTAAATTTTATTTTTTATAAAATTATTAAATTTTAATATATATTTAAAAAATAAAAAAAACAAACCAAGATAATTTTTTTTAATTTAATTTACAATTTTTAAAATTAAAGTACAAATTTTAAAAACAAATTTGCAATTTTTTTTTTAATTTAAGTAAAATATATATTTATATATACCACCAAGAGAAACCGCCACCCCAATGGCGATTTCTCTTGGTGTTTTTTGAAAATTTTGAGAATTTTACGCTAGAAAATCTTTATGGGGCATGGCGATTTCCCAACTAATTTTAAAACAAACGGATTTTAAAAACTAATCTGAAAATAACAGTATTTTGATAAATAATTTTTTTTTAGCTATATTCTAATAAAAAAACTTGTAATACGTGATATATGAAGTTATTTGGTTGTAATGAAAATCTTTTACTTGTAATTGTAACCAATAATATGTTCTCTCAACTTATCGATGAAATTGATCACATTACCAATAAATTATTGTATTTAAATTAATTTTATTATAAATAGTCTTTAAATTAATTTTAGAAAAGGTTAAAGAACAATTTCCCAAGGTAGATAAATATTAAAATTTATTATTATATTAAATATCTTGTTTTTAAAATTAAAATCAAATTTACGACTATACAATAATTCAATATTAAATTTTATCATTCTATTTGTATTTGATTCAATTTTACCACTAACTTTGAATTTTTTTATTTTTTTTAATTTTACCAATCAATTTTGAATTCAAATGATTTAAGAACAAAATTTAACAAAAATAATTCTTTCAAATATTTTATTTTCACAATTAACATTAATAAATTAATTTATAAAAAATATTAAAAATTAAAAAACTAATATAATAAAAATTAAAACTTAATTTTTGTTTTTATCTCTTTTTATTATTCAAATCTTTAATGATCAACTATAACATCGATTAATGATGACAAAATTTGCACACCCCAAACTTTCTCACTTACAATTTTCTTACAACTAAATTTTAAAAAACTAGCAAAAGATAAATTGTATTTTAAAGTTGATAAATTATGTAATAACAACTTAAAAAAATGATTTTGTATTATATATATATACACAACAAAAAGATACATTTATACTAATATAAAATTAATTAATTTTATATATTTTATAATTTCATATATGATTAATAATTTAACAAATTAATTATTAAATTTAAACTAAAAAATTAATATAAAACTTTTATTTTATAAAATTTAAAATTTAAAAATTAATTTTTGTTTTTTTTATCTTTCTTTCTATTATTCAAATATTTGATGATCGCCTCTTTTTATTATTCAAATCTTTGATGATCAACTATAACATCGATTAACGATCATAGGCAAAATTTGCACATCCCAAACTTTCTCACTTACATTTTTCTTACAACTAAAATTTAAAAAACTAGCAAAAGATAAATTGTATTTTAAAGTTGATAAATTGTGTAAATAACAACTTAAAAAAAATGATTTTGTATTATATATATGTACACAAGAAAAAATACATTTACACTAATATAAAATTAATTAATTTTATATATTTTTAAATTTTCATATATGATTAATAATTTAATAAATCAATTATTAGATTTAACAATATAATCATTCTAATCGTGCTTAAAATTTCAAACCAATCAAATATTTTTATTATATTGATAAAAAATATTATATTTTTTAATATATACTTATCGATAAAATTTTTTTTTTAATTTGAACAAATAATTAAATATTTTTATTTGTTAAAAAATTATTGTACATGATATATTTGATTTATGAATAAAACACAAAAAATAAATAAATTAAACAAATATAAATAGTATAAAAATTTATAAAAACAAAATTAATTTAATTTTACATTAAATTAAATTAAAAATACTTATATATATATATATATATGAATTATTATTCTATACATTGAACGAGATTTACTGACAGTTAAATTTAACAATATAATCGTATTCATTATTCAAATTTTTTTTGACATACATGATCTACGTGAATAAAAAATCGAATTAAAAAAATATAAATCGTATAAAAAATTACGAAAATATATATCATTATTAACAAAATTTTTAGATTTCACAAATATAATTATTTGAGTGATACATACTCTTTATAATAAAAATTAATTAAGAAATAAAATTGACAATCTCTTATTCGTCTTATAGTGTTAAAAAAATTATATCGACAATGATAATGTACCAAATTCGAACTCTAATAAATAATCCAACAACTTAAAATACAATTTGTAGTAATAATTTTTTTAAAGAAACATATAATCGAAAAAGTTTGAGATCAGACTGACGTGCAAATGATAATTCTTCAAAGCTTGTGGCCTCAGATACTATCCAGCAATGAAGCTGTCATCATTTCCCAAATTCCATTGTTGAAATGTTAATTTCTCAAAACTTAATCTTAAACACTATTGGAAGACAAAACTATAAACGATTTTTTAAGCCAAAAGAATTAAATAAAAATATTCAAATACTTCAAATGCCTGACGCATGATAAACCTTTTAATCTCTGAAAGAAATGAGAGATTATGCAAAATTCCCCGCTTCTTTATCGTTGAGCACTCATAACAACAGACCAAAAGCATAAAAAAAAAGAAACATTTTTCAATTAAAACAAGTCAGAAACAAAAAATCCATATGAAAATTATAAAGAAATGCTTAAAACACTGGTGAAAATTAAAAAGAAAAAAAAAGGAACAGAACCCATATTTACACTTAACACGTATAAAGATTGTTCTTTTTTCTCTTTAAAAAATTGTTTTAAATTAGGAAAAAAATCGTATGAAAAAAGGGAAAAAAACAAGGGATTAATTGCTCTCAGTTGAAAGGCCAAGATTTTCCACATCAGAGACCAAGAAGAAAGTAATTTTTTTCTTTTTAAAATTTAAGACAAACAAAAAAAGCGAAAACCTTCAAGTGTTTGACAAAGCTTTCTTCCGTAATCTAAAAGAAGAGGACATTAACCTCAACTCCTAGAAAACAGAATCATAAAGCAAAAATCAAACACAAAAAAGGCATAGCAAAAACTTTTGCTTGTCTTAAACCAAAGAGAAAAAAACAAAACTCCAAGATCCCTATTTTCAGTGTGGTTAAAGCAAATATCAATCATCATTGAGCAAAGAAACACAAAACCCATATTTAAAAAACTGAAACTTACGAGAAAATGCAAGAATCCTTTGAAAGAATGAATTAAAATTTGGAAACTGCATGTCCAGAAGTACCTTTGATATTGCAAATTTTCGCATCTTCTTTAATGTTAATTGTTTTATGGTGAACACTGAGGATTATAAAGAGATGCTATTGAGAAAGTGAAGAAAATTGAGAGATAGATTGGGATATGGAATGGAAGGGGGATTTTTACAGGATGCGGCTGGTTAAGTGATTTATATAGTTGGCGTTAGGGTTTTCGGAAGTGGATATGTGTTGACTCGAGAGCGGTCGGGTTATCGTGCATATCCGATTGAGATGGCAACGGTTAGTGGGTGGGTACCAAAACTATATTACTAATTAGAGTTGGCAAAACAGGTCTGAACTCGATAATTTATTCAATTTGATCCGAATTGATTTAAAAAGTTAAAAATTTGAATTTGAAAAATCTGAACTCGAAAAATTTCAAACAAGTTACTGTCTAAAATGGACAAGACCCGAAGACTGTAACTTGTTTATAACTTGTTTTCTTCTAATGATGTTTTTTTACATGCAATCCATTGTTTTTTTTTTTTAATGTTATTTTATATTAATTTAACTCACTTATAAAACAAAAAATCTTATATAATCATTAATTATATCTATATTCAATACTAAATATTATAAATTTTTTAAAATATAAGTATATAATAATTGTAAAACAACAAGAAGTATTAAAATATATATTCATACTATAAGTAAAATACCGAACTTATATATTTAGTTTTTATTTGAACTTTTAGATTAAAAAGGAATGAAAATATTCAAATAAAAAATATTAATAATCAATTTATAAATAAAATTATTACATAATTTATATTTATATAAATATTTATTAATTTTTCAAATTTTAATTTTAGTATTTTTGTAAGTGAAATTAATTATTACATTCGAAATTAAAAAAATGTTTATAGCTTAAAAAATTCCAAAATTATTCGAATCCATCTAGACCCATCTGAACTTAAACAGATCCGAATCCGAAATAGTTCGAACTCGAAAAAGCCCGCATCCAAAATGGTCTGAACCGAAAATAGACTGAACTCGAAAAATCTTGAATTCGAAGTTATTCGAATCCAAAAATATCCGAACTCAAGATGATCCAAATTTAAAATAAACTCGAATTTAAAATAATTTGAATCCGAATATAACCCAATTCGAACCTGCCTGTTTGTCGCCTCTATAACTAATTAACTATCATTTCAAATTCTCTCTTTTTCTTTTTATATTATAAAAAAATAATTCGAGATTTGCATAGATTACCATTTTCTTTGTAACGAAAGTTTAAAAACCTTTGATTCAAAACCCTTTGGCATTGGCCTTGTTCAATTAGAAGAACAAAAAAAAAAAACTGTCAATTTATTCTTTGTCTAGTGCACGTTATAGAATGATACTATTGGATACGATACGATTACACAATACAAATATGATATAAAAAAGTAATTAAAACACAATATAAAAAAAATATAGACACGACATGAATACACGAATGTGTCAAAATACATACAACACAAATTATTAACACGTCAAAATTTATATAAATATAAAATACCTTAAATATGATTATAATACGAAAAAATATACGAACACGATACGAATACACAAATTATCAGGTCTACTTGTATAGATTTTAGTATTTTTATTTCTTTGTATGATACATTCATTTTGTGAGAAATAAGTAAAATAAATTTAAATAAATGAGAAAAATTAGGTGAAAGAAAAAAATTATTTAACTATATCTACTAATTTTTCAGATAAAAAAGAATATAAAATTGGTTATTTATTTATTAAAATATAATTAAATTATTAATATAACTTTATTAATATATATTATTTTATTTTATAATTTGAAAATTTTTTAATTAATTTTTCAACTAAATTGATATTATCTGATTCGTGACATTAATTTAATTAAGACTTTTATATAATAAAAAAAATTGCGTTAGACTTTTATATATACTAATTCAATTTATTAAAGAAAGAGTTGAAAAAATAAAAGAAAGATAAAAATAAGTTTAATTTTTTATAAAATAAAAATTTTATGTTAATTTTTTATTATTATTAAAATAAAATATTTAAAAAATATTCTTTTTTATTAAATTTTGTTTTTAAATCATTCGAAATTAAAATTGAGGGACAAAATTCAATAAAAATAAAAATTTAGTGGTAAATTCAATCAAACAAAAATAAAGTGATAAAATTCAATGTTAAGTTAAAATATAATAGTAAATTTACCTTAAATCCAAAAGTATAATAATAAATATCAATCAGAATAAATTATAGTGATAAATTTTAATATCCAACTATAATAATACGATGATTTTATCTTTTAAACCTTAATAAAATCATGTCATTTTTTTTTTATAACAAAATTAGTCTTATAAAGTAATGTGCTTTGGTTAATTCGGTTAATAATCGAACCGAATTATCCATAACCGAATTAATCGAAATTATTTTTCTATTAATCGTTAATCGAACCGAATAGTTAGTTCGGTTAATTAACCGAACCGAAATTATTTCGGTTAATTCGGTCGGTTTCCGAATTAACCGAAATAAATAAGAAATTTATTTTGCTAACCTATTTTTTTACATGATTTTGTATCCAAATTATCCATCCAAATCCAACCAATCAAAAAAACAATAATTTTTTAATTTTTTAATATATAAATTAATTAATTTTTTTTATCTAAACGCATAAAATACTGCTGTTTTAAAGAATTTCAGTTAATTCGTGTAATTCGGTTATTCTCGCTTAACCGAACCGAATTATCCGAAAACCGAAATTCTTCAAAACCTTTAACCGTTAACCGAACCGAACTTTATTCGGTTAACCGATTAACCGAACCGAATTAAATTTCGGTCGGTTAATTCGGTTAAAACCGAATAGTGAACACCCCTACTTTACAAGATACAAATTTGGACCGTGAATTTTTATATTTAAATATCAAATTAATATTGTTCAAAAACCGAATAAGTATTTAACTGCGGGAAAATATTAGGTTTTTTTACTACAATATAGCCAAAAAAAATACCAAATTAACGTTGGTTTCGGATTAATTCCCGAAATACGGCCTTTTTTTTCTAGCTGGGAAATCACCATCCCCCATGGCGATTTTCCAGCGTTAAAATTTGAAAATTTGTAAAAAACACCAAGGGAAATCGCCATGGGGGGTGGCGATTTCCCTTCATGTATATATATATATATTTTTTAATTAATCAACAAAAATTAAATTTAAACAAAAATTTAATTTAATTTGATAAATTTATTTTTTAATTTTAAAAATTATAAAATTAAATTAAAATATTTTTTTTATAATTTAAAAAAAAAATTCGTAAGGTATATTTTAGGTTTTTTTATAATTTAATATTTTGAAATTTGTTTTTTAAATTTTAAATTTGAAATTAGAAAAAAAAAAAAATTTAATTTGAAACCCACGTGCCCCCTCCCCCACACCCCCCACCCACTATTTTTATCTATAAATACCCCCTCCTCTCCTTCAAATTTTCATTCCTCTCATTCAAATTTTTATTCTTCTTTCAACAATTTTTCATTTTTCTACCAAAAAAATTTCTTTCTACAACAATTTTTTTTTTCTACAACAATATTTTGAAATGGCTTCACTATTGAGGTTACAAGAAAATCACATCTCGGAGGTTATATTTAACGAGGTAAGTAAATTGTTATATTATTATTGTTTTTTATATTATTATTATTTTTTATATTATTATTGTTTTTTATATTATTATTGTTTTATATTATATTATATTATTATTGTTTATATTATATTATTATTGTTTATATTATATTATATTATTATTGTTTTATATTATATTATATTATTGTTTATATTATATTATATTATATTATATTATATTATATTATTATTGTTTTATATTATTATTGTTTATATTATATTATATTATATTATTATTGTTTTATATTATATTATATTATTATTTTTTATATTATATTATTATTTTTTATATTATATTATATTATATTATTATTGTTTTGTTATTTTATAGTTTTATAGTTTTATTTATTAATTTTTAAATTGTTATAGTTTTATAATATATTAATTTTTATTATTATAACAGGAAACTCGTCGCGTGTTACGTGCGAGGAAATTTACATTGGAGGACCCGCATCCATCTATTATCGACCACTTAAGAAGAGCCGGATTTTATCACGCAAGTCAAATTCGACGACTTGTGATACAACCCGATTTAATCAGTGCGTTGGTCGAACGATGGAGACCCGAGACGCACACTTTTCATTTTCCATGTGGTGAATTCACGGTCACTCTCGAAGATGTTGCGCTGCAACTTGGACTTCCGATCCATGGCGATGCAGTTACAGGCGGAAGCCTGCTAGATTGGAATGAAGTGTGTCAAGATCTATTGGATGAGGTACCTCCAGAAGAGTATGTATCTGGCTCAACGGTGAGACTAACTTGGTTGAAATCGTTTCAAAATCTGCCATTACATGCAACCGAACAACAAATACAATATGCTGCTAGAGCATATATTTTACGTTTGATTGGAGGATTACTGATGCCTGACAAATCGAGCAGTCGGGTACATTTAATGTATCTTCCATTGCTACGTGATTTAGAGCATGCGGCAAATTATAGTTGGGGTTCTGCGTGTTTGGCGGTTTTGTATAGAGAACTTTGCCGAGCTACAGTTCCAAAAATCCATGACATAGGTGGATGTTTAGTGCTTCTACAATCATGGGCTTGGTATCGGCTACCATTTCTTGCTCCGCGCGTGGATATTTCGGCTGTATACCCCCTTGCAAGCAGGTAATAATCTTTACTAGTTTATTAATTTTGTACGAACTTGTATTTTTATAGGTCATTAAGATATTATATGCATTTTAATAGGTGGAGTAGGAGTACGAGTAGAGATTTTACAAAGACTCCGAGCGATCTTGCAAGTATAAGAGTACGACTAGATCGACTAGGATATGATAAGGTAAATATTTCGATTGTTACATTGAAGTTTTTTTATTTATTTAATCCATATGAAACTAATAATTTGTAATAATTATTCGCAGTTTCTATGGATGCCATATTCCTCGCGTGAAATTATGGCATGCCTCCCATCGGATGCCTACAATAATTTCAATATATGGAAAGCAAACACAGCATTGATATGCTTTTCATATGTATAGTGGCACCAAACTGACCGGGTGTTGCGACAACTTGGGATGCAACAACCAATTCCTGCAGCCCCGGTGAACCTTGATAAGCTTCACAAGGTCGACATGCATGGTCGTAATGATGAATTCTGGCCTGCGAAGCATGAACATTGGATCCAATGGTGGAACATACGTTTTCAACGAATTCCGACAGGTTACCCGATTGTTGGTAATAATTTCAACCCATCTGCTGATTACATAAGATGGTATAGAAATGAAGGTCGGCCTTTCGTTTGTCCACCGTCGATGCATGAGGATGTTAGGAGTATGCCATTTACCGGACAAACTTCAGTTCCAGTCCCTCCTACACAGGATATGGATGCTCCTAGACCTCGCCGACAACGTGGGCGAACGCGTCAACCGACCTCATCGGAGTTCACAGCACCGAGGATGTCATTTGATCATCCTGAACCTGAACGGGATCATGGAGTACCATCCAGCCATCGTTATTCCGTAAGTCACCCCGGATATGACGTTGATGAGTGTTACCGACCATCACCGCCAAGAACGAGGTTAGATGACCAGCTCCCCATCCTAAGTCCAAGTTCAGCATATCTAACATCCATGTATCAGTTTGGAACCCCTTCGTCAGCATTTGATGCTACATCATTTATGGGTGCATCTAGTAATCAGGTTCCCGTTATGGGTGAACTAGGTGTTGGCTCATCCAGCAGTGGGTTTCAAATTTTTGATACGGATGAAAGGACTGATGACATACAACCGGAACCAGTGGCGGTTATAGCAAGAGGTCGTGGTGGACCGCGAATACGTGCCACTGACGAGGTTGAACGACGGGTGCAACCACCACGCACTAGAAGAGCTCGACACTGTTGCTCTACACCACGCAATAATTAGAATAATTGTAATGTGTTTTAAATTTCTAATATAAATTTATATGTTTTGCATTTCATGTTATTTATTTAAAATTTGTTCGGAAATTAATTGTTATATTTTATTTTAATTTATATCTTAATGTTGGTATTTAATTTTAATATAATAATCCAAATTACATGATAAGTTGATTTTCTTTTTTTCATTTTAATTTAATTTTCTTTTTAAATTTTAATAAGAAATAAAATTTTAATCATAAATTAAATTAAAATTATTTTATCAAATATCTAGTTTTAAACTGTAACAATCTATACTATTATTAAAAACAATGATTAAATTGATGTCACGAGTTAATCGAATACCAACTCAAAAAAACTAATCAAATTAAAAAAAATTATTTTACGATACCAACTTAAAAATAACTTCTTTATTTAAAAAAGTGACTCGATAAATTTCTTTAAAAAAAATTTTTATTTACATTTTACATCATTAAATTATTTTTGATATAAATTAAATTTTCCTTTTTATAATATTACAAAATTATAAAAAATACAATTTTTGATATAAAAATTTAATAAAAAATATAATCTTCTTTTTAAATTTTAATAAGAAATATATTTTTATTTTTTATAAAATTGTAATAATAAATTAAATTACATTTTTAATATATATTTTAAAAAAAATAAATAACCAAACCTATAAAAAAATATTTTAATTTAATTTATAATTTTTAAAATTAAAAAATAAATTTATCAAATTAAATTAAATTTTTGTTTAAATTAAATTTTTGTTTATTAATTAAAAAATATATATATATATACATGAAGGGAAATCGCCACCCTCCATGGCGATTTCCCTTGGTGTTTTTTACAATTTTTCAAATTTTAACGCTGGGAAATCGCCATGGGGGATGGCGATTTCCCAGCGTGAAAAGAAAGTCCGTATTTTGGGAATTAATCCGAAATCAATGATAATTTGTGAATTTTTTTGGGCTATATTGTAATAAAAAAACCGAAAATATTATACTAAATATAAAATCTTAAAAACTCTGCCGTGGGCCTAATGATTCTTATCTTATCTTTCAAAAAGAAGATTACCGTCGGTCCAAAAATAAACAAAGTTAGCAGTAGCACCTCATGATAATGTTTATTTATCTTGATTTAAGCAAAAAAGTATGTATGGGTTAAGCATCTAATTGCTTGGAATGGCTATTCGATTATTTCAGGTGGAGGTGGCAAAATTAATTCAAAAAATCATTAAAAAAAAGTTTAAATTTGAATTCGTTTAAACTTAATTTGATTAAAAAAGTTAAAAACTTGAATTCGAAAAAATTCGAATTGAAAATGATCTAAACTTGAAATGATTCGCACCAGAATTGAATCGAACCCGAAATGATCCGAACGAAACCGACCTGATTATAAACCCATAATAATCCAAATTTAATACTAAAAATAAGAATAATCGAAGTATAATTAAATAATTTTTTATAAAGCAAAACTTTAATTATAAATTTTATTCTAATATTTTTATTATTTTTTTTAATAAAAAGTTAAAATTTAATATATATATATAAAGTAAAATAATAATTTTATCTTCGTTGATCATTATTATTTAAATAATAAATAATTAAAATATTAAAATATGTACTATATGTATCAAGTAATTTTTATCATGGTTTAAAAAAAAGTTTTTAGTTAAGTTTAGACCATTAAAATAAATAATTGAGTAATAACTAATAGTAGTATTTTATTTTATTTTTTGCTTAATCTTATCCGTTCTTAAACCTTAATCTTCTTTCTTTTTCAAATATAGCACTCTGCCCATTTTTATTTAATTATTAGTGTGTACAATTATATTTATATGTATGCATAATATAAATCATAATATATTTACATGTTATATATTAGAGTTTATCGAATAAATTGTTTTAAATATCAATATAATAATATATCATATTTTCCATATTCAATTATTTAATAAATTAATTTTATATTTTTTTTGGTGCTAACAAATATTGATACTAATATACAAATATAATTAAAAATGTCATATTATACAAAAGCTTATTAAAAAAAATTTATTTTTAGATTTAAACAAATAATAACATATAATATAAATAAAAAATAACGTGAAATGATTTGAAATGACCTGAATTTGAAAAACTCTAACCCAAGTTTGAACCTGAAATTACTCGAATTCAAAAAAATAGAACAAAATGACCCCAAAAAATTCAAACTTAAAAATATTTAAACTCGATATAATCCAAACTTGAAATCATCCGATCGAAACCATTCAATTACCACCTCTAATTCCCGGGCAATAAAAGACAAAGGTGACGGCATTTGATATGCTTTTGACAAGAACAAGGATAACTAGCCCAAATCCCTTGCTTTTTTATTTTATTTTAATTAGTTAATATAAAAGTTTATTTTATGAATAAACTTTTCAATATGACTTCATAAGACTTGATCAAGTTCTATCTAATTATCACATCCTCATCGTTCATGGCCCGAACTTGGTAAAGAATTTTGTAATTCAAGTTGGTCTGGTCAGATTCGAATTATTATTCATTCCATAAAAAATATATATTTTTTTAAATTTAATTAGAAAAAAGTATATTTACACCTTCAAAATTGATAAAACAAATACGCTTACTTTTTTTTAGTTTGAAAAATACTCACTTATCCTCTTAAGATTAGGTATAAAATTCACTAACCCCTAAGGTATTATTTTTAAGATAATTTTAAATGGAAAGACAAATATATCTTTTGTTAATTATTAATCGTTTATTTCTTTTTTCCATTCTTTTTTTACTCAAAACTTTTTTTAACTACAAAATTATTTTTAATTACTATCAAGTTAAATTCTAATTAAATTATATTCTAATTCAAGTATACATGTTAAATATTTTAAACATATGTCATTGTGGATTGGTTCAATTGGTTGAGTACTCATTAACGTTTTTGCAAGCGCCAAGATTCGAATATCATCAACAATTTCACATGGTGGGTGATCTATAAATATCACTTTGAGACCTGTGGATGTCTTGACCTTGGATTAGGTAGCCTCCCTCACCTAAATTTTTTTATACCAAAAATATATTTTAAAGTTTTCTTTAATTCAATTATATATAATAACTTTGATATTAATTATTATGTTATTTTTATTTAAAATTGAATCAATTGTTATTATTTAAAAAAAAAATTAATGATAAAGAAATTGATTAAAACAAAAGATAAAAAATTTATCGTATTTTAATATTAAAGCAAAATTTGAATAAATATTAATTTGATTAACAGAATGCTAACATAATTACTTTTTCAAAAGATAAAATGTTCTTTCCAAAGTAATACGAGTAGGTTTATTTTCAATAAAATCTCATGAAAAATAATTATATATTTTTTATTCTCATTTTTTTTTCTTTAATCAATTTCATTATCACTAAATTTTTTAAATAACAGTAATTAAATGATTAAATAAAGATATTTTAATAAATTTATTTTAAAGTTAATATATAACTATATTAAAGATAGGTTTAAAATATTTAACATGCATTTGAATTAGAATATAACTTAATTATAATTTAATAATAATAAAATATAACTTTAAGATTAAATCAATTCTCATTATTTTGTAGTTAAAAAAAAAATAGGAGTAAAAAAAAGAAAGAATAAAAACAAAAAACAATAATAAATGATTAATAATTAACAAAAGTCATATTTATCTTTTCATTTAAAATGAACCTAGAAATAATACTTTAGGGAGGTTAATGTATTTTATGTCAAACTTTAGAAGGGTAAGTGGGTCTTTTTTAAACTAAAAGGGGTAAGTGAATTTTTTATCAAACCTGAAAAGGATAAATGTCTTTTACCCATTTAATTATAAAATATAAAAATATTAGTATAAAATATTTTTTAAATATTTAATATATTTTAAAATAGTGAAATGAGCTTTCGAGTTCGGGCCGAACTTGAGCAAACAAAAATATGATTTTCTCGACTCGACCCATGAACATCTCTATTCCTCACAATCGCAATCTTTTTAAGTGCCCATGTGATGTGATATTAAAAAGAAATGATTGAAAAAATATCCAATTTAAAGAAGCATATATATTTTTTAGTTCGTTTTTGATATATTGATAGTAGAGTCTTTTAATTTTACAAACGGAATTAAGAGATTATAACATATTTTATTTTTATTTTTTAAAATATATCTTAAAAATATGTGTTATCCTACCAATTCATTTGTAAAATCTAAAAGTTTCATTCATGGTGGATGATATAAATTTTTTTAAATTAGAAGTATTGGCTGAGCGGGTCGGGGATTACATTTCTTTTGGAGGGATACAGTCCAATTTGAATCCCCTATACTCCTACTATTTGTTTTCAATTTTCAAAATTTAAACGAAATTCTCAATTTTTACCATACTTTTTGTTAACGTGGAGATTAACAATATTTTAAACATTTAACTATAATAATAATATCGTGCTTTATTATGGATTGATTTTAAATTATACACTTATCTTACATTTAGCAAGATATCAATGCAGGTTTTATCACACATATTTGTTGTGTCCCTCTTGATGTTAGGTTTTATATTCCTACGTTTGATATCCCCATCATACCATTGACCCATTAACCATTCATATAGGATGAATCTTAAGTGATAATAAATATAAATCCCACAAATATCTTGGTGGAACGTTTATAAATTTTTTGTGTTTGATTTCTTTATCCCTTGTCCTCCTTTCAATTTCAAATTTAATTGTGCTTAAATTTCATATATATATATATTTCAATATTGTTATTTTTACTTTTATATTTATCGAAACTTTATTTTTGGTAAAGAATATGAAATCAATCCAATTCATCCCGTCTTGGATTGTCATCTATACTTGAGCTAACAAATAAATAAAACTAAGTATTCACATACAAGGCACTAACAACAAATACTAATATTTACAAAAATACGCATGTTGAAAAAGATTTGAATTGACAAAACAAATATATTTGTTTATTATATTTCTAAATCATCATTTGTCAATTTAAATTATTTGTATTTAGTACCAGAATTTAGAAGTGGCAAAATGAACCAGAATCTGAAAACATGCCTAAAAAAATATAAATCTGAAACCACCCAAATCTGATTTGACAAAAATAAGTCAAAAACTGCACCATGCTTACGACGATTCGGAAATATTTGGTGAAAGGACTGAATGTATAGATAAACTGATCATTGAAATGTTAAATCAAATTATTATGACTTTCTTGGATGATCATGATGACTTGCTAGATCCCGCTCATGATTTTGAATATAAATTATTTGATCTTTAATTAGATTGTAATTTATGTTTAATTGCCAACATGTAAGAAAACTAATTGGTCACACACAACAAATTTTAATCCGGAATTAAAATTGAGATTCAATTAAATAGGACTTAATTGAACAAAAATAAATAGTAAGGAATTAATTAAAGTGTTTAATTGATTAAGAGGATAAAAGATAAATTTTGCAAACCCTGTGGCTAAAGGTTGCGGCAAGAGCATGGTCTATATGAACCTATGCCTGCCTCACATATCAACAAAAAAAAAAAAGTTGTGATACATAGAAGTGAAGCTGTACTTGATTGTAACCTTAATCTCTTTGCTCTATTTCTTGTTTTTCTTTATAGCCACCAAAGAGAATTGTTCTCTAAGTAATTACTAGCCAAGAGAAAGAAACATAGATTCTTTAAGAAACACCCTTTAGCCGAAAACACCCATAACCAAGAGAAGAGTTCTCTAGTTTCAGTATTGTTATTTTTGCTTTGGACTTCAAAGAGTCATCTTGCTAGCACGGGAGTGTCTCTATCTTAGGAAGGTCTTTGGGTTGGATTGTCTGGATTACTAAAGAGGCCTAACACTTGGGAGGCTTGGTGGTTTGATTCAACTTCTTAGTGATCAGTTTTTAGGGCAAACCTTAAGGAATTCACTTGGGATTACAATATCTCAAGGAGGTATGATTCTTGATCACATTGTTGTAATATTTTATTGTCTTTAATCACATTAAAATTTGTAAATATGATCCTTGTAGAGTTTGGCTATTGATTGTTTTTCAATATCATTTTTTTGCTACACATCTTAAATTGTTTAAGTTCTTATATTATGCTTGTTTTTGTTTGAGCATGTATGCCAAATTCCCTTCAATTGGTATCAGAGCCTCGCTTACAATTTACTTGTGATTAGCATGTTCAAATCTTGGTAATATTCAATTTGATTGAATTGTGTGTTTGTTTAGCAAATTTTCTATCAAGAATTTTTTTGTTGTTTTGATCTCAAATATGGACAGCCTTGTTTGCAATATGTTCTTGATGTTTTAAAGAGTTTAAAACATGTTTAAAATTGATTTGATCAATATTTAACTTTTCTACATGATTGCATAACACAAAGGAATTAAAAAAAAAAAACATGTTCTTGGTGTGATTTGGATTGAGTTTTGGTGCATGATTTTCAAAGAACACAAGTGCAGGATTTTTTTGCACACTTGATGTAAGTTACGGTTTTGGCATAGTTAGACTTGTCCAAAATTTATGAAAATTTTTCCATATGGCCTAAACATGTCTATAATGATGCTGGAATTGGTGGATTTTTTTTATATTTTGTTTGGTTGTCGAAATCACCTCTCAAAGTTGTGCAAACTGTTTGCATGGTTGCTGGAATTTTCTTGATAGCCTTGAACTCTTGAATTTGATTCATGTTTTGAAGGTGTAATTGACTAAAATAAAAGGATAAAGTGTGTGTGAATAGGCCATCACTTATCCACCAAAAGAGGTGGCTGTTTGAGGCAAAGTATGCCCCAAACTAGTGCTGCAAGGTGTAGCAACATGAGGAAGCAAGGGCAATGGCGTCAGCTTGCTTGATGTGCAAGTTTGTGTGGCACTAGGTTTAGACCTCTTGTTTTTGAAAATTTGAACTTTTGAAAATAGTTTCTTAGTCAAACTTGAATTCCTAAAAGTTAGGATAACACATAAACTTTTCTTTTGAAAATAATTTCTAGTCAAGCTTGACTTCTTAAAGAGTTAGGAGTACACCTAGACTTTTTATAAATAAAGTTTTAAATATGGTTAATAATTTTTCTAAATATTTTAAACTACTTTTAAATTTTGAAATCCTATATTTTCAAATTTATTTTAGAAAATTCACATGTTTTATAAAGTGTCCCATATTGAGATATACTTCCTAAAAGTTAAGAACTTAATTAAATTATTTAATTAAGAGGATTGTTTTAATTCAAAAAATCCTAATTGAATTAGGACTCAAGTAAAAGAGTTTACTATTATTCAAATGCTTTTAGAAAAATTGTTTTCATAAACATGAATTAAATTAAACTTATGATAGCTAAATAATTTAAGTTAAGTAAGTTTAAATGAGTTAAATGATACTTTCCTTAAATAACACACAAGATTACCAAGTGATATTGAATATGCATTTGCACTTATGCTTTATGATATGATTATAAAAGCATGAGGGTGATTATAGACGAAACCTTGGAGTTAGGTCATGGATGGTTAAATTTATTTCCCTGTGGTATTTAGTTTATAAATAGGGACTGCGAGCCCTGACTTATCTCTTTTATTTTGGAGTTGTACATTATCTTCTCATCTAAATTCCCTCGAATGTAACTCAAGGTTTCTTACAAAACTATGTAATAGATTAGGATTAGATTACAGTTGCCGAAATTCCAAGATGATGGAGACTATGGCGCCAAGCAAGGAGATACAAGAGATTGTCCTTGTGAAGACTTTGTATACAATCCTTAGAAATTTGACCAACTAGTTTATTTAGTGGCTCAAGAGAACTAAAACTAGATAAAGTTCATAATCATCCTAGTAGTTGGCATGAGATAGATTTATTTTTGAAGTTTATATATGTGATATATGATTGAAATAAATTCTATGTATGTCAAATGACAAATCAATGAGAGTTATTAAATGAAAGAAATCCCCATGGATGAAAAAATCGGACCGGACCGGCTGGTCAGACTAGTTCAATCGGGAGTCGAAGGCTTGCCCGGTCCGGTGCTATATAAAGAACCGAAAATCATTTGAACCGGCCTAAAATTAGTTCACCAGAAGAAAACTGGGAAAAATCATTATTAATTTTTAATTTTTTTTTCAAAAATATTTTTTGTACATGATGAGATTTGAATCCATAACCTCTTAAAGTTATACTAAAGACCATACAACTAAGTCAAATGCATATTTTTATTAATTATTTCTATCTATAATATTTATTTGACATTAAAATCATTTAAAAATATTTAAAATCTTTTTTAAATGAACCGGTTGGTCCAACCAGTTGAATCGGTTGGACCGAGAATCGGAGGTCACACTGGTTTGACCTCCGGTCCGATTTTCTTGACCTTGGAAATTCCTTATACCAATATTAAGTCAAGATATCAATTTTTGATATAGATGCCTTCCATCTTCTTAGCAAAATAATTAGAGTTCCTTTAATTGGAGGCTTGTTGAGTCACTTAAGGCCAAACTTTTACACGAATATGTTTGAGTCTTTACTTAACCAGTGTTATGTTGTCTAGATGCGACAAACTTGACTGCATAAACGCGCTAGAGGTAATGGTTAGGCAAAATGCATATGATGTATTTAGACAAAGAGTTGTCACCTAACTGATCTAGGAGTTGTATAGAGATATAATTGGTAAACTATGTTACTACCTAATTAGTTCTATGATGACTTATTGAGTCACTCAAGATCAAAGTAGGATAAAAGGGATCCTAGCTCACTAAGAAGTTTAAAAGTTAAATTCCTCGAAGTAGTAGGGGAGGACTATTATTTTGATAAAATAGTGAGGCAAATTATTAAGATTTAAAACCTTATCTTGATAATTTTATTTCATGCATTATAACTTACATATATATGTTAATTTACATATAGGATATAAACCATCATGGCAAATAACATGTCACTCCGTAGCATTTTAGATGCAAACAAGCTTACTAGCCCCAATTTCCTTAATTGGTTTCACAATATTAAGATTGTTTTAAAGCAAAAAAAGAAGGCATATGTCCTTGATGAAGAAATCCCTAATGTCCCGGCTGGGGATGTTGATGAAGAAGTTAGGGAAGCCTTTAAGATTTTCATGGAAGATCTTGAACAAGCCACATGTGTGATGTTGGCTAGTATGACTCTTGATTGTTGGTATATGTCCTAGAGCTAATCAATATGGCCAATCAAAGTTGAAAGAAATTAACTTCTAATAATGCACACTAATCACTTATAATATATGTGATAGAGGTTTTCGTTCATCAATTAGTAAAAAAAAATAAAGATTTATTGTAAACTAATTGCATGAAGTCCATGGAACCAATGGCCTTGCAAAGGATTTATAAAGATTATAATTATGAGATCCTTATGTATCGAAGCCATGTACCTAAACTAGTTCCTAGTCATTGCATTGTCAAGACATGACAATGCTCAAAGACTGATACATGTTAAGCCTTCTTACTTTGGGAGTAAGCAATCAATCTCATAGATTGAAGTATAGAGATACTTGTGGATAACATGTGGGTTCTTGTTAGAAAAAAAGTTCACTGAACATGACTCACTAGGAGAACTCCATTTGGTAGCTCACTTAAGTGTTTATGGAAACGTTCTCATGTGACAGTTGTGTAAATAGTCCTCAGACTTGAGATGCCAGGTTATCTTATATGTGAATTGTCATGCTTTAATCTCATTCTAATGGGTCACAAGAAGTAATGCCTATGGTAAGGTGACTTTGGGTATGACATGAAGCATATGAAGGTAAATGAGTAGTCAAGAGAGGATGCCACTCAAGTAATAATGAGGAGACATATCTTACTTGTTCTTGTAGGTTAACATGATTAAGTCTTTGGCCAAAGCATGATGAATTTAGAATGTTGAGAATATTCTAGAATTCACTAATGTTATCTGAAGAGCTGAAAGAACTAATATGGAAGGTTTCATAAGTAGACATTTCACCATGCTTATGGACATTCCGAGAGATATGGTGAAAGGATCGAATTGTACTAATAAACTGATCACTGAAAGGTTAAGTCAAATCATTATGACTTCCTAACATTTGAGTGGTCATGATGGCCTGCTAGATCCCGCTCATGATCTTGAATATAATTATTTGATCTTTAATTATATTGTAATTTATGTTTAATTGCCAACATGTTAGAAACAAAATGGGTCACACACAACAAATCTTAATCAAGGATTAAAATTGAGATTCAATTAAGCATGAATTAATTGAACAAAAGCAAATAGTAAGGGAATTAATTAAAATCTTTAATTAATTAAAAGGGAAAAAAAGGAATTTTCCAAACCCTGTGACTAAGGGTTACGGCAAGAGCATGGTCTATATAAACCTATGCTTGCCGCACATATCAACAATTTTTTTTTGTGGTACATAGAACTGAAGTTGCATTTTGATTTAAACCCTAGTCTCCTTGCTCTTTTTTTTTTTTCCTCTAGCCACCAAAGAGAATTGTTCTCTAAGTAAACACTAGCCAAGGCCCATGAGAAAGAAACACAAGATTCTTGTTCTTCAAGAAATACCCTTTAGCCGAAAACACCCAAACCAAGAGAAGAGTTCTCTAGTTTCAATATTGTTGCTTTTGCTTTGGAATTCAAGGGGTCATCTTGCTAGCATGGGAGTGTCTCTACCTTGGGTGTTGGGAAATTCGAGCTCATGCTTATATATAAACATTAAAATATAACATAGCAAAATTAACCAGAGAAGCACCTAGATCCCTCAGGATCTCTAGATTGTGATTTACATGGGTTTACAGGCAATTAAATTTTTTTAATCAATCATATGATTAAAATCATACCTACTGAGAACTCGTAATCCCAAGTGTGCTGTTCCCTGCAAGATGATAGCAACAGTATGATCACTAGATAATTTCTCCAAGGCCACGAGCAACTTAGGTTACTTGCTTCCAACGGTGATCCACACGAACGGCTGTTGGCACCTTCACAAGGCTTGGGGATTCACTTGTGCTAGCGGCCTAATCTCTTGATCAAAATCAAAAGGTCACACTTCTTGATTTTCTCACAAAGGCCGATTACCACTAAAGAACAATTCTCTTGTATTCGGTGATAAAGAAAACCAAAAGGAAAAGATGTGGAGGTGCGGCAATGGCTATTTTGCTCTTGGCCGATTGTATATTTTTCTCAAAGAAAGAAAAACAATTTTTCTACCTTGGAAACTTTCTAAACCGTAAGTTTAAAAAATTAGAATTCTAATTGCACTATGTCTCTCTTGGCCGGCTACTTCTAAGGGGGATAGGATTGAGTTTTGAATTAATTAAAACTCCTATTTTGAAGAGAACACTTCTCTTTCAAAGTGAACTAGTTTTACCCAAACTCTTTCACAAAGGCTTGGGATGAACCTAGTCACTTATAAGTCCCATTCTGCTGCCATGAGATAGGGAAGGGATAGGAGTTTGAATTAATCACAAATTCCTAGTTGAGGTGAAACTCTTTCACCCTCAAGCATCCCAGTTCAACCAAAACTCTAACTCTTAAAGCCGAGGTCGAACCTATCACGGATTATGTCTATGTTAATTGCTCGATTTGGATAACAGTTTGATTCTAAATCAAACTCTTAGAGTCCTATTTGGACTCAACCAGCTCAGATTAACAGAGTTTGATTCATAATCAGACTCCTTGTTCAAGTGAAACTCTTTCACCTAACAAGTGTTAAAGTCCTAGTCAAACACTAACTTTTAGTGCTGGACTCGAACTTAGACATAATCAAAGCAATGTTCGGTTTAGTGAAATACGAGTTGATAGAACTTCATTCGTAATCAAACTCCTCGAAAATGAAAAACTTTTTCTTATTTCGGACAACTCCTTATTTTCGGCTAGGACAACTTTATCTTAAGACATTTCTTACATTTAGACATTATCTATTTAAGACAAGCTTATCCACAATTTGGATTTATCAAATCCAAATTGTGTATTAACCTACATAAATTGAATCTTATTCAATTAGGTCCTCCAAATTAACCTCTTATTCAATTAAGTCATACTTAATCAAATCTTAATTTTAAGCCAACATTTTCGTCTTATTGTGTGTGACCCATTAGGTTCCCAACATGTTGGCAATGCGTATAAGTTAATCTGATTAACTTATACCCATAGATCAAGAGCGGGTTCTAGCAACCCATCATGACAACCCGAATGTTGAAAAGTCAATATGGCCTAATTGAAACCTTTCATAACCAGCCTATCAGTGCAATACGGTCCTTTCACCAAATATCTCGAAAAAGCCCATGAGCATGGTGCATTGTCTACTCATGTTCAATCCATATTAGTTCTTGTAACTTATGGTTAACCTTATGAATTTAGAGAAACGATTTCTCCTAAATCCATCATGCTTTGGCCAGAGACTTCATCAAGTTAACCGAAGCCAAGAACAGATGAGATATGTCTCCGATGTCACTTGGAGTGGTGAATCCTCTCTGGATCACTCATTCATCTTCGCATGGTTCATGTCATACCCAAAACCAACTTACCATAAGTATCCCTTCTTGGGACCCATTCATGATGGAATCAAAGTATAACATTCTCTATACAAGATGACCTGGTATCACAAGTTAGAGGACTAATTTACACGACTGCCACGTGAGAACATTTCCATAGACACTAGAGTGACAATACCAAATGGAGTTCTCACAACGGGCTATGTTCAGTGAACTTGTTCAATAGACAAGCACCTAGTTGTTATCCCAAGTATCCCTCATACTTCAACCTATGAGATCGGTTGCTTACTTCATAAGTAAGAAGGCTTAACATGTACTAGTCTTTGAGCATTGCCAATGCCCTGTCTTGGCAATACGACGACCAGGAACAGTTTGAGGAACATGGCTTTGATGCATAAGGATCTCACAATTATAACTCTTTATAATTCCTTTCCAAGGCCTTTATGTTCCATGGGCTTCATCCGATTAGTACTTAATAACTCTTTATTATCATACTAACATAAAGGAAAACCTTGTATCACTAAAGTATAGTTATGAGTTTGCTTTATTAACTATATATCCCTTGTCCAATCTGATTGGCTCTAGGGCATATATTAACATTAGGAAGGTCCTTGGATTGGATTGTGTGGATTACCATAGAAGCCTAACACTTGGGAGGCTTGATGGTTTGATTCAACTTCTTGGTGATCATGGTTTTTCGAGCAAACCTTAAAGAATTCACTTGGGATTACGATATCTCAAGGAGGTATGATTCTTGATCACATTATTGCAATATTTTATTGCCTTTAATCACATTAAAATTTGTAAGTATGATCTATTGATTGTTTTTTAATATCATTTTTAGCTGCACATCTTAAATTGTTTAAGTTCTTATATTATACTGCTTTTTGTATGAGCATGTATGCCAAATTCCCTTCATGAGGTTGGATTGGGCAACTATTTTAGTATGGGAAATGGCAAGCTGGCCAATTTGGAAGGTTTGTTTCTTCATCTCTCTTCACTTTCCAACTCTCTCTAGTTCATCAGCTTTCAAAGAAATCGAACACCACAAACCCAGACTTTAATAGGCCATCGTCATGCAGGCTGTCGTATGCCACAACTAATCACTTCTCTCTAAAGTTGAATTTCCCCAAATTTAACCTTTTTTCTCTTCTTGATCCCTTTTACACATGTAACGATTTAGATTTGGGAGATTTTAAAAAACATCCATTCCTTTGAGAATTATTGTTCAATGGTCTAATAGAGAATAATTATTTTAAAAATGGAAATAAAAAAAAAAAATTTTAAGAAGGAAATTGTAAAGATAAAATTGCCTTTAATGAAAAAATCTCCCATTCCCCTTTCTTCTCTCAAGTCCCAACCCTTCCCCAAATTTTTTTCATCTATGAGATTCTCAAACCTTCTCTCTCTCACTCGACAACAACTTCATCTTCTTCTATTTCCTCTTTCTCATGTTCCTCTCTATCATTCCATTCCTCTTTCTATCTGTAAACCAATATCAGCTGTTTCATAGTCAAATAACCATTGGGTGCTAGCAGCAACTATGGTTTAAGCTGGAATTTCCTGATCATTGGATTTTACAGGGAATTCTTTGGTAATTGAACTTGGTTCTCTTTCTTTTTTCCTATCTTTTATACTTAATAATAGGTTTTGCTAAGTGGGTTTACTATAATTTAACTGATGGGTTTCCTATTCTTAGGGGAACTATAATGTTCTACTAGTAGTATAATGAATATAGAGATGGAAGAAGGATTTGCTTCAGCAGCTTCTTCTTCACCAATATCAGTGTTTTCTTCCTCTCCCTCTGTCACTGGTCTAGAAGAAAAGTCAAAGGATTTCAACAAAATAGTTGTCTGGGTGGTCTAAAACTAACAAGAAAAGAAAAGAGATAGAAAAAATAGATGCAAATTGGATTTAGGAAGAATTTGTTACTTATATGAAAATGTACGTATACTTTTCCTAAATGTACATATAGTTATGTTATATTTACATACTATTATACTTCTATGTACATATAAGTGGGCTTATTTTCTGTTTTCAAATTATTTCATGCCAGTAGATCATTCAACAATAATTTTCAATAGATGGCATGTTTTTCAAAATTTTCCTTTTTTATTGTGTTTTTAGTGTTGACCCCCAAGTTTTAGTAGTACATGATTTCTGAACATGACATTGTTCTGTCAAAAATATGTTTTAGCTTTTTTTCGTTTAGGGTTTAGGGTTGTGTGGAGAAAAAAGTATGTTTATTGTATGAAATATGGTAAGTCACTGGTTTTAGCCTTTTATTGCCAGTTTCTTGATTACCACTTAATGGGATAATCATGTCTGCTCGATTTGCAAGTTCAACGATTGTTGTTCAAGAATTGCAAGCAATTCTTGAACTTGCTTTATCGCGTTAAAGCAAGTACAAACCTTACTCAATAAATCAAGTTCAGGAATTGCTTGGAATTTCTGTTACTGGTTTTGAACAAGGAGTGCATGTATATTTCAACCAAACATTAAGTGTATAAGGTTTAGATGGTTGTTTAGACATGCATACTTTTCATGTTTGTCTTGAAAGTTTTGCACTTGTGGCATCTAGTATAGCAGAATATACCTTTGTTGACTGTTAATGGATGAATTTAGCAGCTCATATTGACTGGTATGGTAAAAAATAATAAAAACGTTTTATTATTTCAGTGTCTAGATCTGCATGTCACTGAAAATGCTCACTTTTTGTGGTTTTATCATGTTTTATTGTTTTGAAATGTGGCCTTAGGTTTGTGCACACATATGGCTATAAAGTATTTCCCCTTAGGTTGGTGCACACATATGCACACGTAGGTAATTTTAAGGAGCGGGAACACATAAGTGTTTAATTGATTGAGATTTAGGTAGAATTTTTAACTGTTATGAAAATGTACATATCTTTTGCTAAAATGTACATATAGTTATTCTATATGTACATACTTTTATACTTATATGTACATATAAGCCTTGAAGAGCATTGGTTTCTATTTTATTTGCTAATTCAACCCCAAAAATTCAACTACTGAAAAAGTCAACCCACTCTCAAAATCAAGGTTCAAAGTTCAAGTGAAAAATGGTGAAAGAATTTTGATAATCCGAGGTCTACATTGAAAGATATGGAGTTCGAAAATTAGGTTACGGAGATTCAGTAGAAAGGAAACCCTAGTTCAAAAAATTCGGGGAAAAGTGCTTAAATGATCAATTTGGTCGAAATTGGAGGTTCCAAATGAAAGATAAGTACTGAATACGGGTAAATGAGAAGCTACTTGGAAGAAAAACTGAAGGAAAAGTCAATTCGGAAGAAAACCGAGAATTAGGGTTTTTAGTGAATTTTGGTGAAAGTTGGGAAAATTGCAGAAATAGCCCAATTCGGTAAAACTAAAGCCCCTAATTAATAAGGAGTGATTAAACAATGATAGCCCAAGGCTCAATTTGAAGAAATTTCAAGAAAAGAGCCGATTGGAGGAAAAACAAAAAAAAACGAGGAAATTCCTGATAGTGAAAAAAGGAAAAATCAAATCAGAAGGGAATTTGATCGTAAAAATTGGGTGTTTTCGGACCAACTCCAATTCAATACATGAAAAAGGCCCAGAAAAAGAAAATCTGAAATCGGACTTGTTTTGAGCAAAATCGGGCTTCGAAAGCAAAAGGGCAATATTGGAAAATTTGGGAAAAATAGCAAATGAGCTCCAAAAATTTTGAAAATTTGCAAATCTCATTCTTAAATCATTTGGAAGATATTGGAGAAGAAAAATCCAGATTCTGAGCTCGTTTAGAAAATGAAAAATCCCGTGCCCACTATGCAAAAATTCAAGAAGCTAAATTCGAACAAAATAGCAAATGAGCTCCAAAAATTCTGAAAATATCCAGATCTCATTTTTAAATTATTTGGAAGAGATTGGCAAAATAAAATCCTTATTCAAAGTTCATTTGCAAAATGGAAAATCCCGAGCCCACTATGCTGAAATTCAAGTAGATAAATCTCGAAAAAATAGCAAATAAGCTCCAAAAATTATGAAATTTCATATCTCACTTTTAAATTATTTGGAAGAGATTGGTGAAGAAAATTTCAGATTTGGAGTCCGTTTGCTATTTAATTTGGTTTGGTGGACAAAAAGGTCATTTCATGGAAAAAACTGAAGAAAGCCTTTAAAAATTTGGAGATTGGACTGGATTTTAAAAGGGTAATCAGCCAAGCCCATAATGGAGAGTGATGTTGCTGAGATTTTAGATCAAAGGGCTAAGAGTGAGGAGGAAGGTAGTTATTTTTCCTGATCAAGCCTTTGAAATTGTGACACATGGACCAATGGATAGAGAGGGATGATGTCATATTTATGACACCCTATTTATGACATCATCTTCATGACATCATATTTAGGAGTTGATTATTCCAATCTAAGGGTGAGAATTATACATAGAAAGCATCTTGAATTAAAGGCCATAGGATCAAATTGGTTAAAAAAAAACCTAGAACCTTCTACACTAACCTAGGCCATTCGGCAACTACAAGGAAAATGGGGGAATTGAGATTTTGGCTGAAGTTTGGAAGGCTGGAAAAGAGGCAGTAGCTAGGGAGAAAAGGAGAGAAAAATAAAGGAAAAAGAGAGGAGAAAAAAAGAGAAGGAAAAAAAAGGTTTTGGCTTGATTTCTTCTTGATTTGGAAAGCTAGAGCAAGGTAGCTATGTTCTTTCATGGTTTTTTCATATTTTGCTGACATGATTTTGTTTTTTTGATTGATATAACTTGTTTCTAAAGAGCCACCATTTTGTTTATTAAGGAAACTATATAAAAAAAAAACAAGTTTTCTTCATTTTTTTTTACAAGGGCCGAATGGTCTTCATTCTTCTAGATGATTTTATTTTTAATCTTGTTCATGAGATTTATTGTGGTAGGTTAGCTTACTTGTGTTAGATTAGTTTGATTTGTGGTAGGTTAGCTTGATTGTGGTAGTTTAACAATACATCATGCCATGTGGTTGTGGAAATACCATGCTAGGTTTATAAGACTATTTGGCTATGACATGTTTAAATAACCATGTTTGCTTTATTTTTTTTTGTGTTAACTTGCTAAGTATGCTTCCATTTATGTTTACATATTTAGACCATGCCATGTGTTTGTTATATTGTCATTGATATGTTCATGAGTCATGTTAGTCACTATATTTGCATTATTATCATGTTTAATACCATGTGTTTGTGTTATTTGCTAGCTAGGATTATACCATGTTATTTGAGGACCATTCGGCCAACATGACCCTTTTCGCTTTGTGTGTGCATTTTTCATTTTGTTTAGTTGATAGGTTTGTATTTCATGCCATAACATTGTGTATTTTGATTTGGTTTGCCATGTGTTTGTGTTATTGGCTAGATAGGATTGCATTAGGTCATTTAGTGGCCATTCGGCCTTTGCATATGCTTCTTCCTTGTGTGTGCATTTTCATTTTGTTTAGGTACCATCGCTTTGCATTACTATGCCATGAGATTGTGTATTAGTTGCTGTTTGTTCATGCATTAGTATTAGGTTTATTGGTCATTATATGTTCATGACATTTTCATGCATTCTCATGACATTTTAGGTCTAGGCCATCTTAATATTGGCATGCATATTCTCAAGCATATTAGGTCTAGAATCATATTGGAATTGCCATGCATTGCTATGCTATTTAGGTCTTAGATCACTTTGTATTGCCATGCATTTCATGTCATTTTAGGTCTAAGTCTCATTTGCATTATTATGGATCTCATACATACGTAGATTAGGATTACATTTATTGCCATGCAAGTTCATGTTAGGTCTAAGCCATATTCTTTATGCCATGCATTTTCCATGTCATTTAGGTTTTAAATCATGCATTTCATGCATTCAATTTGCTTTATGTTCTTGCATCTCATGTCATGCCACATGATTTATGACTTAGGCCAATCAATGGCTCAAAGTCATGCTCACTTGAGCATACTTGTGGAAAATTAAAGAGTTGTCAAATTGATTATTCTACATTTGTGATTTTTTTTACTTTAGCCAATTTTTGTCCAAGTTTTTAGAAGTTTTAGCTACTGTTTGTAGGTCCTTAAGAGAGTCTCCAATATTTTTACTTTGTTTTTAAAATAATTTTATCAAAGGCAAAAAAATGTGTTTTGGCAAAATAGTTTTCACCCAGTTTTCGAATTTTCCCAATTTTTCTAGGAAGTTATCTTTCATCATAAAATTAATACAATTTTTTTCCATGTAGTTTTACATGTTTTGAATCTCCTGTATTTTTCTAGATTTTTTTGAAATTTTGAAAATAGGTTAAAAAATCGTGTTTTAGAACTGGACAGTATAGTCAGATTTGAATTTGAGAGAAAATCATTTTTCTGTTTTGGTTAAGTTACTTAGAGGGGGCTGATTAGGAAATTTAGCTACTGTCTTAAGGTGGTTTATAGGCCGTTTTAAACTTAAAAAATGATTTTATAGAGTTCGGGTCAAGGGTGGTCAAGTCCGGGATATTAATCTTAGGAAATTAGAGCCATTTTTAAAGGGTTTGGCTAGGATTTTAATTTCCCCCCAAGATTTTAAAAAAAAAAAATTGTTTTCGAAAATCACAAAGTATTTTGATTTTAGAAAATTTAATTTGACATATTTTTCTAAGGTAGTCGGATATCTTTTTAGATATACGAATTTCCTTATTTAAAGGAAAAAATACATATTCATGCATAGCATTTTCTATGTTCATGCATTCTATATAATATATGATTTTTGCTATGATAATTTCTATGGTATTGTTATTATTTTGATTTACATTTTATGATGTTATATTGTATGTTATATGATTTTGAATATTTTATGCTATCCTATGCTTTTTATTTAGTCATTTATTTTTGTTACATCATTTAGCATATATTATATTAATGCATTATTATTTTTATGCATATTCCATGATATCATTATTTTATGCTTCATATCATTTCATGTCACTTAGATTATATTCCATGCCATCTAGATTATATTATTTAAAATATGCCATGTCATTTAAATTTGCTATGTCATTTAAATCATATTATTTCATTAGAATATATCATGTTACTTAGGATATTTCATTTCATTTAGAATATATCATGTTACCCAGGTCATTTTATATAGAATATATCATGTTATTTAGGATATTTCATTTAATTTGGAATATATCATGTTACCTAGGTCATTTCATTTCATATAGAATATATTATGTCACTTAGGATATTTCATTTCACTTAGAATATATCATGATATTTAGGATATTTCACTTCATTAGAATATTTCATTTCATTTCATTTCATTTAAATTATATCATATCATTTAGGTTGCATTTTATTATCTAGACTTTACTATGTCATTTTATTTATGTCACACATATTCATATTTTTTAAAAAAAGATAATGATTTAAAATAAAACAAAGTTATTCTCGAATTAAAATAATTCATGTGTTTTCTTTCGGGTTGCCTGAGAAGGATATCATCAATTAGCATTAATAACGGAATATCTTTCTTAAAACGAAAATGATTCGGAAAAATTTCTAAATAAATAAAAATTTCTATATTTTGCCGAATTTTCGGGGAATGTAGGAAAATTTTGAATTAATAAATTTCGAATCATTTTCAAATGAAAATGGAATTAGTTTTCTTAGAATTAGGAATTAATTTGAAATACTAAATTTAAAACCGACTTTTTTTTACCGAGACTTGAGATAACACATGATTAATAAGGTACCGTATTATACGAGCGTTGTGGGGGTGCTAATCCTTCCCCGCACGTAATCGAGTCCTGAACCTGGCTCTTCAATTTTCTCTGGTTTATAACGCAAACTTGAAATTGGTTTTTAAAAATATTTTAATTAATTTTAAAATGTTTTACAAAATCGGTTTTAAAAGTAGGCCGATCACACCTAGCTAAAAAAGATTTCCATGAAATTCGTAAATATCTCCTAATAACGGGGAAATCATGTATTTCATCATCAGGATTTCCATGAAATTCCTTTACTAATTCCACCCCTTCTTGAAATTTAGCATTGGAAGAAACGTCAGATTCTTGTACTTGAACATTTGATAGAGGGGCTATTGTTTGTGAAGTGGACCCTCTTGCAAATGGCCTAAACATCTATGATGGAGAAGCTTCAATGTCCACTTTCTCCATCCTTCTATTGAAATCATCCAACTGATTTCTCATTCCAGCATTGTCATGTTCTAATGACAATTTCGTCAATGACATGAAATCAAGAACATTGTGTTTATGAAATTTTACCATTTACTCATTCCACTTAATCATACTCTCCGTACGCCCCTTGATCCTTTCAAATATAGATTAAACACATAATTATAAAAATTTCAATATTTATGGAGAGTGTTGCATTGATGTTAAAGGCTATAAAAGGTATTACTATATACCGAGAATTTCAATGAGCAAAATTTAGACATACCATGACCTCTGGATCAAGTTGCATAGTTAAACCTTCTCCAAAATAGTCACCCATAGAGAGATCAATGTCACTTACAACCTACATACATAACTAGATTTCAATAACAACTTTTTATAATCTTAACTAATATTCTATTTCTTATTTTACAATGATATAAATAAATTTTTATGTTACATTCCATAAATATTTTGTTACATTTCATTGGAGTTTTTAGTACAAATATTTATGTTGATTTGGTTCAATTTGATTTTTTTTTTATTATAACAAATAAAAATGAATTCTTCAATACCAAATGAATTGTTATGTTACATTATTGTGCAAATACCATAAACGTTTGTTTTTAATTTTTAGTGGTTATGTTTATTTAATATTGAGTTTAAATACTCCTATCTAAATCTAAACTAGATACGTAAATTGTTAATCTTTTTTATTATAAATTAAGAAAACACTTTAGTTACTACTACTTGAATAAAAACAACTTATATTTCACTCATTATTAGTTTAAGTCTTTTCTGAACAAAGAAAATGACAAGTTAAATATTTTATAATTTATTAAGGAATTTAATCATACTTATAAAAAAATTTCCCCATGAATCAATTACGTGTAATTAATTTAAAAATGATTATATAAGTACAAATCCTTCAATTAACCTATGTATAGCTATATCTTTTCTATGAACAACTTAATAAAAAAAATGACATGTTAAATATTTCGCAATTTATTAAAGAATTTAATCATATCAATTAAAAATTCTTCCCATGAATCAATTATGAGTAACTTATTTAGAAATTATAAGTTACAATATTCATCCAATTCATTTATATATTTTCTACCAACAACTTAATGAAAAAAAAGTTGAAATAAATAAAAATATGACCGCTACTAGACCTACTCACGGGTCAGGCCTGGGCAGGGATTTTTTGTTCTGGGCCTGTCCGGCCCGACCCGGAACAATATTTTTTGTATTAAAATAATATTATTTTATTTATTTTAATTATAAAATATAAAAATATTAATAAAAATATATATTTTTTATTTTTTAAATGTAATGAACAGTGCTCACGGGCCGAGCCTGGGCAAGGACTTCGAAAAAAATTCAGGCCTCGGCTCGGCCCATGAGCACCTATAACTGCTGCAAAGCACGAGCATATTTGCTTTTTTTTTTTTTATAATATTTATAGAATAATTAATTAAAGATTCATTTAGATGGACGTGATGGAATGAAATTCAAATGAAGCCTAATTTGGTGGAACACTATCCATCAAGCTATGATCATAAAAACTCCAACCATTGCCTCAAATATATACTCCCTTCGTCCTTTTTTTTTTTTTTGGTCCATATTTTTTGGGATCTCTCAAAAAGAATTTCTTAAACATTTTTGAATATCTTACACTTTTATTTTTCTATGCTTATTTAACTTTTTGACAATAAAAAGTATGATACATCAATATTATAAGAAATTAGATTTATAATATTAAATATATAAAAATCAAATTTTCTTTTTAGTATGCGTTAAAGTAAAAGAGGGATAAAGAATATGAGTAAGATGGAGTAACAGTAAAACAAAAAAAAAATTTAAATTTAAGTTATAATATCATTCTAGTCTTATTTGGAATATGATGATGTAAGAATTTCTTTACTTTTTTGTCAAAATAAATGTGAAATTTCATTAGATTTTGAAATAAATTTAAGGATAGGTAAATTTTAATTTTCTTTTGTAATTTTTTTTTTCTTTTCTAAATCATACTAGTTTTGAAAATTTGAAGTTAAGATATTTAAAACTATAAAGTTTAAATCGTTAAAGTCTTGCCTTTAAACAATGGTGGAGGTTGGAGGACCTTGAGTTTGTAAAGAAGCAATGGGTAAAATGAGGTAACAGCGTATAAAATCTTTTGATAGGATAGAATAGAGATGGTAAAATTAATTTGAATTTGAAAAAAACTATTTTAACTCAAATTTGATTAAATTTGATTTAATTAAAAGAAGTTAACAACTCAAACTCAAATTAACCTGAATTTATAATGATCAAATCCGAACGATTTGAAATGACTCGAATTTAAATTAATACGATTATAAAACTCAACAAATTAGTTCCGAAATAATTTAAATTCAATGATCGGAATCCAACAACTCTTGATAAAAAATTTAAATAAATCGAGTGTCAAACTTGAAAAACTTGAATCAAAATGATCCAAACTCGAAATACCTGAATTCAAGATAATCCAAATTTTAAATGATTCAAATTCAAAAAGATTCAATTTTTTTTTTTTTTTATCCTAAATGATCCAAGCTGAATTGATCAAACTTAAATCCAATTTGATCAATCCAATTGCCACCTACACTACAAAATCTAATATTTTGGAAAATAGTGTCAAATATAAATACATTGATGGTGTCATAATGATCTCGCGATCGCTAAATAACGTTGGGGAAAAAAAGATAATTGTTCATCATAAATAATATGGGTTTTGAAAAACCAAAAAACGAAAGTCGCCACCGATCCTTTTGGCTAGGTGTTATCGTTTACCTATTAAAATCGGTTTTTATAAAATCATTTCAAAATTAATTAAAATATTTATAAAAAAATCAATTTAAAGGTCTACGTTTAAAACTAGAGAAAAAAACAAAAAGGGGTTCGGGAGTCGGTTAGGTGCACGGAAGGTATTAGCACCCCAGAACGCCCGTATAAAACGGTACCTTATTAATTACATGTTATCCTAAGTCTCGATGAAAGTTGGTTTTATATTCAGTATTTAAAAATAATTCCAAATTAAAAAATAATCATATTATTTGAGAATGGTTCAGAATTTATTTTCACAAACTTTTCTATATTCCCCAGCAAACCCGACAAAATATAGAATTTTCCTTCGTTTTGAAATCTTATGTCATTCTTCCTTTTAAAAGAAAGAATATTCTATGATTAATGAAAATTGATGAAATCTTTCCCGGCAAACCCATCAGAAAACTAGTCAATTATTTTAACTTGGAAACATTACCTCGTTTTATTAAAAATCAAAATCGATTTTTATTCATTTAAAAAAACATTGATAACTATGAATATAAATATGCAAAGTTATAATGTAACAAAGAAAATAAACATAACATGAAAATAAATCATCAAATAGCATGATCAAGAACATAATATAAATATCAATTATTAAATAACATAAACAAGAAATAATGCACACCATCTTAATTTTAAAAATCCTTTTCATGTATTTCTTATATGAAATTACATAAATGGCAAGCGTCGAAAATTTTTTACCGAACTCCCATGCAAACCCTGCAAAGCTTTGGAAAATAATTCTTTCGCCTAACACTTATGTAATTCCAAGTAAAACGAAAGTCATACTTTATGATTTCATAAACACGTGCGTTAAAGAATTCCCTAACCTCCCCGGCAAACCTGACAAAGATTAAGAAATTATTCTCGCCAAATGTTTATGTAATTGAGAAAGCACGTTTTTATGACGGATATTAAAATGTTTTTAGATAAAATATGAAATGCATTAAAAAGGGACCATTATCGAGAATGTGTTTCTCCCTTGAGGAGAGAGCATCCGAATACCTATAGAGGTATCCGAATACCTTTTGAAGAAACTTAGGTCGGACTTAGACAAGAACGAACCCGGAGGTTTAAAAACGGTATTCGAAGGTTTTGGAAAATGGCAACCCAGAGGTCTTAAAAAATGGTGTCCGAAGGTCTTGAAAAATGGTAACCCGAAGGTTTTAAAAAATGGTAACCAGAGTTCTTGGAAAAAAGAAAAAAAAAAAGCTCGGAGGCATCGAAAAGTGGTTTTTGGACTTAAAAATGTTTTCGGGAAAACAAAGGATGGTTAGGAAACTTGAGTCCGTAATCACGTAATCCAACCTAAGAGAGTTTGATATGTCCCGATATATCATGAGAACAAAAAATGGACTTGGTTACGGCCTATTACTTAATCCGAACCAAGAATTCTCGGAGGGCTTTTGAAAAAAATTTGTTTATGAGTGACAACAAGGCAGAGAGGAAAATTTAGCCCGTAATCGCATTATCCAACCCAATAGTAATTTTAATATATCCAGTATATCATAAGAACACAAAAGAATCTTGGTTACAGACCATTGCTTAAACCAAGAATTACCGGGAGCGCTTTTTAAATAACTGTTTTTTTTGTAACAAAGTGGTTGGCTCAAAGTTAGCCTCATGAATTGTTTATGTAACTGAGAAAGCACGTTTTTATGACGAATCTTAAAACTTTTTTAGATAAAATATGAAATGCATTAAAAAGGGACCATTATCGAGAATGTGTTTCTCCTTTGAGGAGAGGGCATCCGAATACCTATAGAGGTATCCGAATATCTTTTTAAGAAACTTAGATCGGACTTAGACAAGAACGAACCTGGAGGTTTAAAAACGGTATCCGAAGGTTTTGAAAAACGGTAATCCGGAGGTTTTAAAAATGATAACTCGGAGGTTTTTAAAAGTGGTGCTCGGAGGTTTTAAAAAATGGTGCCCAAAGGTCTTGAAAAACGATAACCCGGTGGTTTTAAAAAATGGTAACCCAGAGGTCTTGGAAAAAAGAAAAACAAATGCTCGGAGGCATTGAAAAGTTGTTTTTGGACATAAAAATGTTTTCAGAAAAAACAAAGGATGGTTAGAAAACTTGAGTCTGTAATCACGTAATCCGATCTAAGAGAGTTTGATATGTCCCGGTATATCATGAGAACAAAAACGGACTTGGTTATTGACTATTACTTAATCCGAACCAAGAATTCGCAGGGGGTTTTGAAAAAAAACTATTTTTGGGTGACAACAAGGCGGAGAGGAAAATTTAACCCGTAACCGCAAGTTTAATATATCTAGTATATCATAAGAACACAAAAGAATCTTGTTAAGGACCATTGCTTAATCCGAGCCAAGAATTACCGGGAGTGTTTTTGAAATAACTATTTTTTTTGTAACAAAGTGGTTGGCTCAAAGTTAGCCTCATGAATTGTTAATCCGGCTCATCTATCACCTACAATCGAAATGGCCAAGGATCATCAAGCTCGTAACCATCTTTGTTTTCAAGAAAAGATAATCATAGAAATCACGAAGCATGCACGACAATAGACCATATCCAAGGCAAGCAACATTAGGCATTTAAGAGGAAAATCATCAAACACCAAATATGCACCACAATGTACCATATTTAAAGGCAAGCAACATTAGGCATATGAGAGGAAAATCATCAAACACCAAGAATCCTTTACAATAAATCATGGCAAAAAATATATAGCAATTAAAGATAGTAAAAATGAAAATAAGAAATCATAGATAGTGATTTTCAAGAAAACTACTAAGTTGGCTCAAAGTTGGCCACATGGATGGTTAATCCGGTTCAACTATCACTTGGAAAATCTAAGATCATCAAGCTCACAACTTACTTATTTTCAAAAGGAAAACAAGATAAAAATCATCAATCAATCACAATAGACCACAATCTCAAAGTAAGCAACATGAGCAACATGTAGTAATAAAAACAATGGCATGCGCAACGTTTGGGAAAAATCAAGCAGAATATTTGATTTTTTTTTTTTTAAAGTTTCAAAAAGAGAAGAAGATACATTTGTAGAACCTTTTAAAAACATTAAAGTTTAAAAAAAAATAGTAAGAAAACATGGAGGAAGAAGAAGAAGAAAGTCTACCTTAACTAAGCTTTTACTATCAAAAACCTCATTTTTCCTTTTTTTCTTTTTTTTTCTCCTTGCTATTTGGTGGGTGAACGGGGGCTGCCTACTGCCCAAATTTTCTAGCCCCATTTTTTTCTTCACGTAGCCAAATGACCTTCCTCTAACTCCTTCTAGTCTCTTCCATTTTTTAGCCACTTGTCCACCTCTTACTCACTCACCAATGAGCTTCCTCCTTTACTAGATGAGTCATGTATTACCTTGCATGACTCATAAGCTTATTTACTATGTTGCCACTTAGTCTTCCAAGGGCATCCTCCATTCCTCCATTTATTTACAAGATTACCTTGCACTTATTCCTACCATTTTCCTACAACCTTTTATTTTTTCTAATCTCACCTCTCTTCCTCCCATCCATTTTCCTACATGGACCTAAACCTTGGGCCTTCCACCAAAAAATCTTTCTACATGGACTTTAAAGCTTGGGACTTCCTACATCTTTTTTTTTGCAAGTTGAGCTATTAATTTCCTATACATCTTCCTTCTATTTGATCTTGAAAAATGGACCTTCCTCTTACACCCAAAATTCTTATCACTTGGGTAGTAAAAATTGGGCTTCCATACTTTCACCAAAAAAGCCTACCACTTGGATAAAATTAATGGGTTTCCATATTCCACCAAAAATTCCTACCACTTGGATAAAAATAATGGGCTTCCATATTTTACTAAAATTCCCATCAACTTGGATAAAAATAATGGGCGTCCATATTTTACCAAAAATTCTCATCCACTTGGATAAAAAATAAGTTTTCAACTTCCACCACTTTTTTCTCTTAATTCGCCCCTCCAAGTTTATAATCATGGCTTTTTAATTATCAAGATTACCTCTTTACCATCCAATTTTCCTTTTAATCTTGATTTTTTCAAAGTTGACTTTTCCAATGTCGACTTTGACTTTGGTCAACTTTGCCTTTGCCTTTGTCTTTTGGTCAACTTTGACTTCTCTAATTTTGACTTTTCTCATGTTGATTTTTTCACCTCACAGTGTCAAAACTAGATTTGTCCATCTTTACCGAGCCCAAGTGAGAAGTCACTAAACCATGAAATTTAGAAACTCAGGTTTGCAGGAAAACGTACTTTGTTTAGGGGTCCAAATAAAATTAGGTGTTTACAGCTGTCCCTCTTTGGCTATTGTTGAGAATCAAGAATAAGACAAAAACAAATAGACAACAATTTTGTCCGGTCATGGAGATCACATGTGTGGGTGAAAAAAGAGAGGTTTTTTTTTTCATTTTTTTTACTTTTTATTGAAATTTATTTACTTTTTTGTCTTTTTTATATATAAACTGTAAATAAAAGGATTTGCCTTAAATTGATTTCCTTGACTATCATACCAAGGCTCGACCCGTCTTAAGGAAACGAGTTTGATTTGCAAGAAAAGAAAATACTTAGACGAAATCTCAGGGCCTTATCTTGTCTTGTGCCAACTTTGTTTAAAATTCTGGGTATCATTTCAAGAAACTTCGGCTATTACCACCAAAAACTTGTTCACATTTAAAATTCTGGATATAGCCTCCAAAAGCTTCAATATCACCACTAAAGAAGATAGAGCTAAAGAAGTGTGGTCAACAAGGCACAACCCCAACACTTTGCAAAGTAATGACTAAGCTAAAGAACGTGTAGCCGACAAGGCAAGGCCTTAACGCTCATCAATGCGCAAAAGCAAGGATAAAGCTAAAAATATGTGATTGCAATGCTCACAAGCACACATCAAAGAAAGAAGCCATGAAGCTCATCTCCTGGATGTGCGAAAGTGAAGCAACGAAAATACTTAGCTCAAAACAAGGAGGAGAGTGATTGTAAAGCTCAACAAGCATACAAAAGGTAAAACTCATGAAGCTCGCCTCCTAGATATGAGAAAATAAAGCTATAAAAAAACCACTTCATCCTCAGGCTTGGTCAACAAATCCATAAAGGTCTGGCAACAATACTTATTCAGCATGTAAAGGAAAAAATGAGACACCCCTCCATCGACATGCAAAGAATGAAGTAATAAGCACCTGCCTTTTGGCAGTATATGAAAGAGAAATCGACGACAAAATCCTTAATTAGAAGAAGTGAAGCAAAAACTTATCTACACGACACATAAAGGAAGGATTGTGATGTTCACCTCTCCAAACGTGCGAAGGCGAGACAATAACACTCGCCAGCAGACAAAAAGGGGAAGCTACAATGCTTATCTCTCAGATGTGTGAGAGCAAAGAGAAAACACTTGCCTCACCAGCATAATGCAAAAAGAGGATAGGACAACCACCTTTTTGATGTTCGAAGGACCAAATAAGATGCTCACTCTCTAAAAACAATGATATCGCGAGCAACGGCTAACGCTTTGCTACAAAACGCCGAACACTTAAATCTCCAACAAAAAGTGGATATGGTCGACCAAGACCAAAACTTAAAGCATGATGATATGAACACACCCTAACTCAAAATTCAAAGGTGATTTTGAATCCTTCATTGAAAAAAAGAGATATGCTCTGCCCACAATGAAACTCAAGCCATTTGACACATGACTAGAATTGACGCACACTTCTGGTCTCAAAAGGAACTGAATGTTAAGAGTGATCTTGAGCCAGGCCCAACATGGCCCAAAACAAGGACCAATTCGCCAGTCATTGGGACGAACTCAATGGGTAATTGGGCCACCTTGGGCCAAACTCATGGCTTGAGTAGAGGGCCCATTCATCATCAGATTGTTGGAAACAATCTAATTACACCATCCGTTGCTGTATAAATACTATCACTATTGCTAGATGTGACAAGCTGATTCTATACCAACCAGACTAGTCTCAACTCAATCAGATTTGTTCCCCTTCTTGCTCTAGCTCTTTATTTTCACTCACAATTTATTCCTTTTACTTCCATTACATTTGATAGAAGGATTCCGACTTGAGCGTCGGAGTGCGCCCCATAGAAAAACCTCTAATGCCCACCTTACTTTGGTTTTCTGTCTTGTAGATTCAAACACTACCACTAGGAGGATCACTTTAGCACTCGATGTACCCTCATCCTTCTACTATATTCCCTACTTCCACTCACATATTCTCACTAGGTGAACTCCGAGTTTCGCCTCCACAATAGATGATGTGGCAAGATCATTTGACAAAATATGCCATGTATCATCATGTGATTAGATCACAACTACATCATTTACTTTTACGGTGTTAACTCCAGGTAACATATTGATAGACAGAATAATAATATAAATACCATATTATATATTTTTAAAGTAAAACTACCACATTAAATAATTTACTATAATTCAAAATCGAGTAGGGCATAAAACCCTCTTATAAAATAAGCTAAAATTGCTTATGAAAAATACCTCAAATATTTATGAAAAAAGGAAAATTTTGACTTAAGACGCTAAAATATTTAAAAATGAAAATAAAAGCAAGAAAGAGAAAGAAAGAAGTCTTGTGTATTTGTACAAGAGAAAGCAAAATTGGGAGAGACAAAATTTGGAAAATACCCATCAAGTCCCAAGCTGAGTTTTCTGTTTGCTTGCCTTGCCTGGTAGCCAAACTGAGTGTGAGAGCGTTGATGGAGAAAGAAAAAGAGCCCAATGCAGCCAACGAGGAAGGCAAAGTTGGTGAGAGCGAGGAGACTGAGGAAGCGTTAGAATTTGTTCTCTTTCAAGTCTCTGAATGTTATGTTTATTTGGTCAGTCCCCTTTTCCTCTCTTTACTCTCAACTGTTTATGTATAATCGAATCTCAATCTGTTTCATGTCAACTGAGAATTTCTACTGGTTTTCTTGTTGGGTTTTTGGGATCACACTAAATTCACCCGATTTTAGCTGACTTGTATTTAGTTTAGTACTCGGTCAAGATTGAGATTCCATAAATTTGGGTATATATATATATATATATATATATATATATATATATATATATATATATATATGAAATCATTGAGCTGGTTAAGAATTAGTAGATTGCTAGTAATACCCTTTTAAAATGGAGTTGATATTTGCAATGAGCAACGTAAAAAATTAATTTTAAGAATAGTTTTAATGGAACTCAACATAGTTATTGTGATCCTTTCAATTTGTTAAAACATTTAGATGGGGCTACTATGTGGTTGAATTTTCTATGCTCAATTTTAATGTAAAAAATTGAGGTGGGTAGTTTTTTTATTCTTTTGGATATTTTAGATTTGGAATCGTTTTTGATATAGAAAACAATCAGCAGACTGGAATATCGTTTGCTTTTGTTGCATCTTCAAATCCATAATGTCCTGTTCGATGGATTATACTTGTGCCTCCAAGATAGACTTTAGCCTCATATCATAAGTATCAGAAACCCGGGAAATACTCATAGTAATAGTAATAGCTATTTATCAAGTTGTTTGCCAAAAGCAAAATGCTTTGCTCTCTAATGCCTTATGAAATGGATTTTATTACATTTTCCGGGAAATATAATATGCTAGGGATCCAACTAAATTATTCTGCAGCCTTTTCATTTTCTTAATCAATTTGGTTCACAGGTATTCTTCTTTTTCGATCATTGATTTTTTATGATTTAAACAAAACTGTCTAAAGCTGATAAATTTAAATTGCATGAGTTTATGATACTGAGATGGAATCTTATACCAAACTGATTATAGCATGAGCCTTGATACAACCATTTGGGAGTTTGGCCCGATAAGGTGCGTGTATCCCCTGGTTGAAAAAGCTGGGTGTGAATTCCTCTTCCCAAATTGTACCTTGCTAGAATAGAAACAAAAAAAAAAAAAAAAAAAAAAACTGAACTTGATGCCAGGTTGTGAAAAATAAGCCCACACATCAGGAGTAAATAATCCCTCCACTTTAAGGATCTAATTTCACTTTACCACCCTTGAGATATAGGACAACGCTTCACCACTCAAAAGTAAAGGAACCCACTAGATATATAGAGTTAAGGAAAAATTTTCATCTCAAAAACAGAAAGTGTCAATTTTATTTAACCGAATATTCTCCAGGAACCACACTCCAGGCGTAGTTAATTGTTGAAATCAAAGTATTGTAGCAACTATCAATGAAAGTCTGGTCAAATAGTAAAGTACAACTTATTCTAGGAATAGAGAATGCAAACAATGCATAGGAAACTGATATATGCCATCAGGAATACCTTCGCATCAAACAGCCAAAATTCCCTCTAGGAGGCTCCAATTCCTGCACAATTTGAATCATCAAAAACTTGACTTAACAAGCTTTCCAACCATATATGGCTTGTACTTTTTGACCTTCAGATTAGCACCGATTACCCTTAATTACTGCCACTTCAATATTTGTAATGAATAGCCTTTCATTGATAAGCTATGTTACCCGGACTCTTCATTTTCCCTAAAGTACCCGTGTCCGGCGCCTATGTCTAACACATATTCGGATATGGGTATGGTGGTATGATCCTCTAAATATATGAAAAAAAATTTTAAAAATTGAGCAAACTTGTGTCATACACATACTCGTATCCGACACTCACCCCAAGTCCGGGTAACATAGTTGATAAGTTCAAGATTTTATATTCAAAATGGAAAGCTGGATCTTTGAACTGTCTCAAGCGTCAGTGTAAGTTAATCTGACGAGAATGCTTTTCTTTGGTGATTTGATATTTTAACCACATCTCAATCTAGGTTTGCATATTGTGCCGACACTCTAACAATTTTGCATGTTTCTGGATCATTGAACTGTCCAAGGGATGCTCTCACATCAGTCTAAGTGTTCTGATAAGAATGCTTTTCTTTGTTGATTCAATATTTCACCACATTTGAATCTATATTTGCATAATGTGCCAACCCTACGACAATTTTGCATGTTTTAGTTGGTCAAAAACCAACCAATTTTTTTTCTTCATATGTCATTTGCCTTACCAATCTTGCAATTTTTCAATATTTTGCATCTGCTGACTTTATGATTAAAGGTGTTGATGGAGTAAATGAGAGAGCATGGTGGCAGCAGCCTCCATAGGTGTTTAGAAGGTGTACCGAGGCATCTAGTGGCCAAGCCTTGGCTTGGTACATTTCCAGTGATTAGAAGCTTAGTTGGGAGCTTGAGTAGTATTTATGAGTTGCTTTTGGGTTTTGAAGTTTCAGGTTCTTATTTTATTCTATGTTTTCTTGAGTTTCAAGTGTCATATGTGCTTTTACAATTTTTTGGATTGCTTGATATTGCAGCTTTTGAGTATCAAGTCTTAGTTTGGGTTTTATTTATCCTATTGGCATTGGGTTTTATTTATAGTTTAGGTGTTGTTTTAAGTCAAGGTTGATAAATTTCCCCTTTGGACTCCAAGAATATGTCAAAGTCCTTATTGGACTAGGAGTGCTAGTTCTTAGGGGACTAGAAATGCATATATGTATGAATGTATTGAGAGGGAGAGAGAGTTATTATTGGTGAACTCCCAGCATTTTTTCTCTGTGTGTGATGCAATCAACCTTAGTTGTTACTTCTAAGGAAACCTAGGTTGAAGCTTGGGGATTACTTCTAATATTTTTTTCTTTATTCAATTTTCTCTGTTTTCTCAAAATTTCAGATCAATACTGCCGCAAACCCTAATCACCTAGGTGTCCTAATTTAGTGAAATTCAACCTTGTGATATTTTCTCACTTTTATTCCCATTCCCTTTTGTGCCCGCTATGCTATCTAGCTAATTCAGCACATTACTTCTGCAGATACCTCCAAGGAAAAGTGCAGCCTCCTACAGGTAGTTGTCCAACTTGTCAAGATATGATACCCAGTATGCAAGAAAAATAAATGTGAATGATATCTTTTGTACTATGTTGTGTTTACCATGTGCTGTTCATAATGATGAAGTTAAAAACCTTACCAATCATTCTTTTTCTATTTGTGTGGCTGCAATTCTCTTCCATTTGTTTAACTTGCAATGTCAATACAATATGAGAAAGTTAGGTGAAAATAGTGGGAACACTGTCGAGAACTCGATATTAGAAACTGTTTTGTTTGTAATCATGTTAGGTGAACCTTTGTTCTTTTCTTTTTGTTTGTTTTCTGTCCTGGTGTTAAGCTTGCTTGAACTCAGCCTAACTGCTGAAAGGAAAAATTCATTATGTAATAAACAGATTAATATTTTATTTTTAACGTTTTGCTCAAAAATTTTGAAATTAATTTTATTTCTCCATGAAAAATTTTGTGTTTTTATTAGCTAAGAAGTTGTAGGGTAATGGAAAAGTCTTTGACTGCCAACCTGATGAATATAATTCTCCTTAACCCGCCAAGAGGGGGTAGGGGTAAAAAATCTTATCAGGGACAGCATTATAGTGTATGCAAATACCTTCAACAATTAGATTATGTATTGAGTTTACTGTGGCGTAATCTTCTTGTTAGATCAATTTACAATGATTAAGATGGCTTTTTCTTTTTCTTTTTCTTGCTGGAGTGGAGATGCATATTTATTCCTCTGAAAATTATTTCAGGGCTGATGAATGGAATGTCAACAAATGGGCATGGGAGGGAACTTTGAAAGTCATTAGCAAGGGAGAAGAGTGCATTATCAGGCTTGAAGACAAGTCTACAGGTAAACTTAGTTTTGTGCTTTGTAGGGTAATATGTATATTGTGCTTCTTTATATTGGATGATTGGTTACTGCTAGAACTCACTACTTCTTCATAGGTGAATTGTATGCTCGAGCATTTCTGAGAAATGGAGAGCCGCATCCAGTGGAACCTGTAATTGATAGCAGTAGGTATGTACAAATAAGTATTACATTAGATTTTGATGCGTGTGCAGTGCTATATTGCTTTTAATTTTGATGCAACCCATTATCTCAAGGGTGTCTGTTTTGCAGATATTTTGTTCTTCGAATTGAAGAGAATATTGGTGAGTAATTTTTGATTCTCTTTCAAATTTACTTTTGAATAGGAATTCAATTTAATTTTTTCCTGTCATTCCTTTTTTTAAATGTTTTCTCGCAATTGTTTATGGCACTACTATATGAAATTCTTGCCACTCCTCTTGCCTTCCCTTTTTCTTTACCGATCTTTTCTTTCTCGTTTCTTCAACCTAGAAAATAAAAACGAAAAAAGAACAGAGAAGTATTTCAAAGGAAGTTTATGGATGAATTGTGAGCTCATCTCATAAGAACTACCATGTAGTTACATCATGTTTGTGCCAAGCTACCAGACATGTGCATATATTCCTTGATTATGTTCTGCCCTTTTGACGCAACAAAGTAGTAAGTTAAATTAAGAGAATAGTAACCGAAGAAACACTTCAAAGTCAATTAGAAACTTTTGTGGAGTCACACCTGACACCACAACACTTCTCTATTTGAGCAATTAGGAACTTTTGTGGAGTTACACCACAATTTGTATGGCATCTCACATTCTCACTACTACTCAGAATAATATGGCTGAATATCACTTCTCCAAAAACTACCTACAAAAGAAAAATCAAAACTGTTATATAGGAGTCGTATGGAGGTAATTCTTAGATGCTTACAACTAAGGAGATGCTAGCTAGACTCTGTCATTAACTATTCTTAATGATGAAGCAATACTGTAGAGAATTCTTCATCCTTAAGTATTCTTAAGGGTGAGGTAATCCAAAATAGATACTTGTCAAAAATGCATCTAGACACTACCCACTCAATACTACAAAATTGTAATAGGAAGAAATAATTAACAGCCTAGTCAAGTTCCCAAGTTAATCTTTCTTCAATTAAGAACTGGTTTCCTTGTCTTGTAAACTTTTGAACGCTTATTGGATACTCTATCACTTTCTCTTTTTTCATTTTCTTTTCCATACAAAAATAACCCAAACTCTTCTGTCATTGGAGTCTGTCCAAATTGGTATACCAACATTTCTAAAGTATCTTGTCCTTGTGATTAAGAATTAAACTCTGAAAAAGAGCTTTTTATTAGTGGATATATGTCAGTAGCTAATGTGTCATGATATGCTCCAGTGCCTACTAATTTCAAACATCCTAAAGAAAGAAGAAATATCTTATATGTGGTTCTAGCTTTTCTAGATGTTGTCTTTGAGCTATGGTCACTTCAATCGGTTCTTGTTCTCTTTATAGTCTGATTATGTTCTGTGACATTCTTTTTGCTCAACTTATGTGGAGTATAGCTGTCTCAAAATCCTTAATTACCCAAAAACCTTCTTACTTTCTGTTCCATTCTAATATTATAAATCACTGTTTGTGGTTCTCTGTGCATTAAACCATTTTCCACATCCGCTTTGAGTTAAATGTCAAAACATTGCAGTTCCTTTTCGAAACGTTTGATGTTCTTCGCTTCACTATTTTCCATTGGTATTTAGTTTTAAAGCTCTTGTGTTTATTAGTTCAGAAGTCATGCAGGTGGTCGCCTTCGGCATGCTTTCATTGGCATTGGATTTCGAGAAAGAACAGAGGCTTATGATTTCCAAGCAGCCCTGCATGACCATATGAAGTAGGTTCTCATATATCTTTATGCAGTTTCTATTATTTCATTTGTTTTTTATTCTGTGATTTCTTAATAGTTCATACTGCGCCGTTTTCTCAACGAATAGTTTTCCAATTATGAATGAATACTGTTGTTTTACTAAAGAATGCACTTTTTAAATCGTATTGAAGATATTTGAACAAAAAGAAAACCGCGGAAGAGATGGAGCAGCAATTCCAGAAAACTTCCTCTGATTACAGTTTAAAGGAGGGGGAGACCCTTGTACTTCAAATAAAGAATGTATGCCTTTCTACATCTTGTTAACACTTTATAATAACATCATTTTATATTCCAAGCATTTGTGAAAAGTTTTCTTCCCTTTTGATGCTCATTGCTCAGAGAGGTGGTTTTAGTGTGAAGTCAAAAGCTTTGGAGCTGGGCATTGACGATCTGTCGTTGGAGGACAAAGGCAACCAGAAAGAGCCCATTATTAGCATCAAACCACCACCGCCTCCACCGGCACCACTTTCACCTGTAGCTAGCAGTCAGAAGTCTCCAACGAGCTCGCCACCAAATCTCCGACTAGAGGGCACTTCTAAAGAGAAAGCCTCAAACTCAGGGAAACAAGATACAGATGAACAACATTGTGGTGAAAGTCAGAGCACAGAAGAGATAGGGGATGAGGATTTTGGGGATTTTCAAGCTGCGGGGTAGAGGCTTATAAGACTGTTATATGTTTGTTTGTAGTTGAATACACAAATTGGTTTCTTCTTGTATTTTATGGGTTTGGAATTTGGATACTGTGATGATTGGAATTAGGTTCTCTGTTAAATTTGCCATTCCTCAGACCAAATATTTGGAGCATACTCAACAAAAGAACTAAGGATTTTTTTGGATAATAAACATGACTTTTCTTTTTCTTTCGATAATAAACATTGACTTTCTTTTTTTCATTTTATTAATCACTACCTTTTTCTTTGGATAATAAACATGACTTTCTTTTATTCATTTTATTAAGCACTAAGAATTTATTTGGTAGAATGAATAGAAAAATGAAAAAAAAATTGGAAGATGAGAAAAGTTAAAAAATGAAAATGTTGAAATGAAATATAATTTTTATTCTATCTATTACGTAGAGTTGAAAAATATATATATATATTTTTATAAATTAAGATGAAAATAATAAAATTTAAACATGATGGATAATCTTATAAGTACGCTACATGTCATCTCTTCCATTTTTTCTTTTCTTATTTTTTCAAATTGAATTTATTTAATGAATAATGATAAAATATCATTTTTTTTCTTCTTCTTCTCATTATTAACACACTTAAATTCATTATTTCTACTTTTCAATCTCCCCTATCATCTTTTTTATTTTTGTATTATAACAAGCACGTCCTAACACTCAAATTCTAATAAACTATATTGAAGTTCTCACTTCGCATAGGGTTATGTTTATTATACTATTAAAAAAGAGTTAAAATAAAGATGTAATTTATATTTATCCATATGTTTTTTATATTACTGAAATTATAAGTTAAAGCTGGAGAAAAATATAATTTATCCATATAGTACAGAAGAGATGATATTTAGAGCATATTCAAAAATGCATATCTTAGAGATAATATGAGGGACGATATTGCTATCTATTTTTAATATTTAAGAATGTTTCTCCCGTTTCATTAGGGATTTGGATTTTTTTTATATAATTTCAATTATATTAAATAGAAATTATTTATTTAAATATTTAAATATATATTAAAATAATAATATATTTTTAATATAATAATTAAATATTTTAAATTATATTTTTCTCACAAATAAAAAACGTTTATTACTAAATCAATTTTAAATAAAAAACATATAACTATAAAACTTAACTTTTTAAAAGATCAAGTGACAAATTCATCAAAAAATAAAATTTAAATCGATTTTTTTACCAATAAGATTTAACTTTGTTCGATTGTGAGAGTCCAAGCCGATCAGTTACTCCTGCTGGTATTTTGTTTTCTTCTCAAAAGATAAAAATAATTGCAAAATCTTATTTTCACATAATTTGTTTCCTATTTCCTTATTAATAATTATTTTTGTAATAATAATAGATAATAAATATTTTTAGTTAATTGGTTCATTTTGTAACTCTTCCAATATTTTTGATTTATTAGTTCATTTTATAATTCTTCAAAAAAAATTTTGTCGCAAATAAGGATGACAGTGGATCGGATATCTAAATTTTTTTTAAATATCCGAATCCGGTTCCGCTTAATTTATCCAAAATCTGAATCTGTTTATTATCTGCTTATTATCCGAATCCTATCCGATTTAAAAAGCAATATCTGTCGGATATTCGAATCTGCTAAATATCAGAATTTATTAAATCATTTAAAAAAAATAAAATTATAAAATTAAATAAGAACTAAATATGTAAATGGAGAGGATAACGGATTCAGATATCCAAAACTATCCGAACCAAAATTAAAGTGGATTTAAATCACTATTATCCAAGGATTCATATCTGAATCAGCTACGGATAGTAAATTCAATATCTGAATTCACAAATGATCTAAATCCGTAATATCCGAATCCCAAAAAAAAAATCGAATCATAAAAGTAAAAAAAAAATTATTTCCTTTTTAACAAATATTTACTATAATAGCAATAAATTATAAATATTTTTAATTAATTAACCCATTTTGTAATTTTTCTAAAACATTGAAAATAAATCACTGTCGTTGTAAATATGTAAATAGAGCGGATAACGGATTTGAATATCCAATACTATTCGAACTAAAATTAAAACGGATTCAGATAACGGATATCCAAGGGTTCATATCCAAATCAACTCCAAATCTGTTGTGAATAGTAAATTCAATATCCGAATTTGTAATATCCGAATCTAAAAAAATGGATCGAATTATAGAAACTAAAAAAAAATTTATTTTCTTAGTAATAATTATTTATTATAATAACTATAAATTATAAATCATTTTAATTGATCAACCCATTTTATAATTTTTTTTTTAAATTGAAAAATAATAATTATCATTATCTGGGCTAATATATAGTTATTATAGATTAGACAAGAGATGTTGCTTACGGAGTATTCGTATTTCTCAATGAGCTATCCATGCTTTTAAGAAGGAAAAGATAATTGTCTTAATGAGTAAAAAAATCAACGTTCCGATCAATTAAGCTTATATTCCTTCAAAGCAACTTTTAACCAGGGTTGATTCCCTTCTTCCATTAAGATTCTCGAGTCAATTTCAGTTTTTTGTTGTTGAAATTAGGGCCATTTCATTCACGTAAATCAGAGAAACACAAGGAGCCCCTTGAAGATACTCTTTTTATTCCCGTGGGTTTATTAAAAAATCTTTATTCTCTCCTATGTTAAAATTTTTATTAAGTTCTGAATTTCCAGTCTCACTCATATTTTTATAAAAAAAAAATAAAATAAAAGGTTTTGCTTAAAAATTTAAATAAAAAATGTTTTAAAATGGAAAGAAATGAGGGTAACTAAAACATTATCTTCTCCTCCCAAGTTTTAATCTTGGCTTTATATTATTTAAAAAATATATATTTTAAAGAGTCAGACAAAATTATGTGTCTAATTACTTGTCTAATAAAATTCATGGAATAAATATGCTTTGCAATGGAATTACAATAAGTTGTAGTCATGAATCATCATTACATCAAAGCATTATTCTTAAATTGTTCCTAGTCAACTCTTTGTGATGATATGACATTGATAAAGATGTTGAAATCTCACATGGTTATGCTTTTACTTATGAAGCCAGCAACCAATCTCATAATTTGAAGTTTGGATAAACTTGAGCTAACATGTAGGTGTTTGTTACAAGAACAAATTCACTAGTCATGACTCGGTATAAGAATGCCATTTTGTATTTCACATAGTGTTTATGACAATATTCTCATATGGTAGTTGTATAAGTGATCCTTTGACTTGAGATTACTAATGATCTTATATGATGATTATTATACTTTAATTTTTCCTTACTTAAGGTCCTAATCATGGATGCTCTAGTTGGTTTTTCTGGGTATAACATAAGGCATATGAATATGCATAAATAATCAAGATATAATTCATCACCTTGAGTGATTGAGAGAATATCTCACTAGTCTTGATAAGGATTAACTCAAGAAATCTCTGGCCATAGTGCAATGAAGTTTTGGAATAGTTCTAAAATTATTAAAAGAGTTAATTGCATATCCCAATACTTAACATGGTTAAGCTAAATGAGTAGACACTAATCCATGTGTTAGTGTTAGCCCTACAAGCCAATCATGATTTGCTTGTAAAACACTAATTTGTCATTTCATGTATTATACATTATAATTCATTTAATTATAATTGACGTATTTATTTATCCATGAGTCTTATTATAATTTGTTATGAATAACTTGTGAAGATAAAGCTCATGAAACATAATGGCCTTGCAAAGTAATTGTAAGGAGTTACAATTATGAGATCTTTATGCATTAAAGCCATGTTTCTAAATATGTTCCTAGTCATTGTATTGTCAAGATAGGGCATCGACAATGAACCAAGACTAGCATATGTTAAGCCACCATGCATATGATGCATGCAACCAATCTCATAGGTTGAAGTATAGAGATAGGGAATAACATATGAGTGCTTGTTGGTTGAACAAGTTCACTGAACATGACCTGCTATGAGAGTTTCATTTGACATTTCACTCAAGTGTCTATGGAAATACTCTCATATGTCAGTAGTGTATATAATCATTTGACTTGTGATACCAGGTCATCTTGTATGTGAATTATTATACTTTGATTTAATCACAAATGGGTCCCAACAAGGGATGCCTATGGTAGGGTGATTTTGGGTATGGTATGAAACATACGAAGATGAATGAGTAGTCCAGAGAGGATTCATCATCCCAAGTGATATTAGAGGACATATCTCACTTGTTCCTAGCTTATATTAACTCAAGGAAGTCCTTGACCAAGGCAATACTAAATGAATTAATATGGAAGCTATAGGACTAATGTGGAAAGGGTTAAAGAGTAGAGACTGTACCATGCTCTTCCTCTTCAGGGATATATGATGAAAGGATCGAATTACACTAACATACTGTACACTGAAAGGCTTGTCAAACCATGTTGACTCTCCTAGCATTTGGGTCGCCATGATGCATTGCCAGATACCGCTTATGGTCTATAAATATAAATATGAATCCTTAATCGAATTAATTTATATTTATTGCCAACATGTTAAGGGTCTAACAGGTCACACACATAAAGGTGATAATTGGAATTAAAATAAGATTGAGCTTAATTGAAGAAATTATGATTTCTACAAGACTTAATTGAATTGTTCAATTAAGTGCAAGGGTTTAAGTGCAAACAAACCAAAAGTTGGCTTACACTTAACCTAAATATAAAAGGCCATGTTTTAGCCGCACGCCATGCGTTGAAAGTTAGAGTGCCTAGCTGTTTTTCTCTTTCTCTCGGCTGATTCTTGCTTGTAGAAGGTGAAAAATACTTTTCATCCTTTTAGGTCTTGGCATTAGATCAGAGAGAAAGGGTGTGGTTTTATGAAAACCAAGACTATTAGCATAGTTCTCAGTAAAACACAATCTCAACCTTTTTGAAGGTTTCCTGAGTCATCTGTGTGGATCACCGTTGGAGGTCGGACAATTGGACGACTTTGGTTTGCGACAATCGAGCTAGGTGTGCAATAACAAGCGGAGTCAAAGTTTAGTTTGGGGTTTCGGCAATCCCAAATTCAAAGGTACGAATTTTCAAATCTTGTTTGTTCTTGATTGACCATTGGTTTCAAACTCACAAGTTGATCCTTGAGGTAATCGATTTTATATGTTTACATTTACGTTTCAGCTGCTTATTTTTTTTATCTATTAAATCTCTGATTGAGTATGAGCAGATACCAACAAGTGGTATCAGAGCCTCACTTGTGTCATTTTAATCAATTGAATGTTTTAATTGTTACCGATTACAAAAATAATTTTGATTCGGGTTTGTTCTTGATCAGATTTGCACTAATCAAAATTTTTAAATTTGTTCTTGATGCAGTTTTGATTAAGACATCATGTTGATTCATGTTTAAAACTTGTTCTAAACAATTTAAATACTAATTTAAATTGTACAAGTTGCTGTCCAATAGAAAGGCTTCAATTTGGAATTGATTCAAGCCTCGTTGGATCGGTTTTGGTGATAGATTGGAAGATAGAAAAATACATATTTTTCTTGCTATTCTCGGTGCAATTTTCGTCAATTTTTAGAATGAAAATTGCTAGAAGTGTTCTTTGCAAGCCTGAAAAGTTACGGCTTGAATGGCCATTAAAAGGATTGAAATATGGTGTCGTTCGGGTTTGGTGGCAGTTCTCTATAAGAAAGAGAAGGACCAGGTGCTGTTGAGGTGTGTTTATTCTACAGAGGCTCACAGAATCCTCGAGGAAGTCCACGAAGGGATATGTGGCACTCATGCCAACGACTACATGTTGGCCAAACAGATCATGAGGATCGGATATTATTGGATGACAATGGAAGGCAATTGCATTAATCATTCCCAAAAATGCCATAAATGCCAAATATATGCAGACAAGATTCATGTTTCCCCATCACCACTGCATGTCATGACAACTCTATGGCCATTCTCGATGTGGGGGATGGATATGATCTGGTCTATCACCCCGAAAGCTTTAAATGGACACCGTTTCATCTTAGTGGTTATAGACTACTTCACAAAATGGGTAGAAGTTGCTTCTTATGCCAACGTGACGAAGTTAGTAGTGTGCAGATTCATCAAGAAGGAGATTTTATGCTGATATGGGCTTTATGAGAGAATTAGTTCAGGCAATGCTCTCAATTTGAACAACAAGATAATGAAAGAAGTGTGTACTCAGTTCAAGATCAAACACCACAATTCAGCTCCTTATCGCTCGAAAATGAATGGGGTAGTAGAAACAGCCAACAAAAATATAAAGAAGATTGTCGAAAAGATTACTGATTGTATACAAAGATTGTCACGAGAAGTTGTCTCTTGCTCTGAACGTATATTGCACTTCGGTCCGCACATCCACGGGTGCCACACCTTTCTTTTTGGTATATGGGATGGAAGCAGTGTTGCCTATCGAGGTTGAAATTCCTTGCCTTTGTGTTTTGACGGATGTCGGCTTAGAAGAAGTGAAATGGGTCAGGGCCCGTTATGAGCAGTTGAATCTCAACGAGGAGAAAAGGTTTGAAAGCCATATGCTATGGTCAGATGTACCAGAAAAGGATGATACGAGCCCATAATAAAAATGGTTGATCCCAAAAAGTTTCGTGAAACTGAATTGGTATTGAGGAAGATTCTTCATATTGTAAAAGATCCTTGCGAAAAGTGGACTCCGAATTAGGAAGGACCTTATGTGGTGAAAAAGGCTTTTTCTGGAGGGGTATTGATCTTGACATAGATGGACGGCAATGATTTGAGAAATCCCGTAAATGATGACGAGTTGAAAAAGTATTATGCTTAAAAAAAAAATGAATGATGATGAAAAAAAAATAAAAAAATGAAAAAAATTAGAGGTTTAAGCTAAAAACTCAAAAAAGGTAACTTAAAACTGAAAAGAGGACACTAAGGTTGAAAACCCGAAAAGGGCAGCCCAAGTACTTGCCGAGTTAGAATATGAGGGTCAATGCTCCGTGAAAAGTGGAATGAAATCAGAAAAAAGGGACAAAGCTCAATCGGCGCATCTTCGAAAGCCTAAAAGACACTCGAGTAGTGGCTCATTCAAAAGAAATTTCAGATGAATTGAAGCAGGAAGGTCCAAGATATTCCACATCAGGGGCATCTTTAACTTACAACATTACATTTTTCTGTTATACTCTTGATACACGCTCTTTGTTGTTTGAAATATCATTGCAAAGAACCCTTTTTATTATCATTCTCTCTTATTACACTTGGCTATTTCATTACCATATTTCTTACATTTTCTGATGCATTTTGAATTTAATCAAATTGAATGATGATTAGTAAATATAAAAATCTTTAAATGAAAGGATTTCTTTGTATAACTATGGAGTAGAGTTAAATTTTAGAAGAGGTTTGGAAACCACTAAAATTTGAAAAAACACAAATCTATAATATTTGGAAGCTCGTTAAACAAGGAAAATAATGGGAAGATCAAAGACATCGTCATAGAGTCAAAAAATTCATGGATCACAATGGAATCATGGATTAAAACTCATGACATAAACATGTAATTGCATTCGCCTTTAGGGAACATGCATTTGCAAAACATGTCATCAACACCGTCGCATTTGACAAACACTACAAGGATCGTGGGAAATTTCTTTTGTTTTAAATCGAACTTATTTTTGAAAATGGGTTGAACCCTGAGATTGTTGCTGAGGTATTTCTTTTGTTTTAAATCGAACTCGTTTTTGAAAATGGGTTGAGCCCCAAGATCACCGTCGAGGTATTTCTTTTCTTTTAAGTCAAACTCATTTTTGAAAATGGGTCAAGCCTCGAGATCGCCGTCCAGGTATTTTATTTTTTTTTTTAAATCGAACTCGTTTTTGAAAATGGCTCAAGCCCCAAGATCACCGTCTAGGTATTTCTTTTCTTTTTTAAATCGAACTCGTTTTTGAAAATGGGTTGAGCCCCGAGATCGCCGTCGAGGTATTTCTTTTCTTTTAAGTCGAACTCATTTTTGAAAATGGGTCGAGCCACAAGATCGCCATCGAGTTATATCTTTTATTTTTAAATTGAACTCGTTTTTGAAAATAGGTCGAGCCCCGAGATCGCCGTCAAGGTATTTCTTTTTGTTTTTAAGTCGAACTCGTTTTTGAAAATGGGTCGAGCCACGAGATCACCGTCGAGGCATTTCTTTTCTTTTTAAATCGGACTTGTTTTTGAAAATGGGTCGAGCCCCAAGATCGTCGTCGAGGTATATTTTTTTTTTGAGTCGAACTCATTTTTGAAAATAGGTCGAGCCCCGAGATCTTCATCGAGGTATTTCTTTTCTTTTTTAAATCAAACTCGTTTTTGAAAATAGGTCGAGCCCCGAGATCGCCGTCGAGGTATTTCTTTTCTTTAAGTCGAACTCGTTTTTGAAAATGGGTCAAGCCTCGAGATCGTCTTCGAGGTATTTCTTCTCTCTTAAAAAGTCAAACTTGTTCCCTTGAGACGAGTCGAGCCTTGGTATCGCAGTAATGGTATTTTCTCCTCAAGACCAAAATCTTCAAGTTTTTGTTTCACTTTAAGTTTATGAAAAACTCTCTTTTTCGAATAACCTCCACACTCGGACAAAATTGTTGTCTATTTGACTTTGCCTTATTCCTGATTCTCAGCAATAGACAAAAAGAGGGGCAGCTGTAGACAACTAATTTTGTCCGGACCCCTAAATAAGGTATGTTTTCCTTCAATTTTGAGTTTCTAGGTTTACCTCATTTTTATGGCCTAGTGACATAACGTTTGGGCTCGGTAAAGTGGGCATGCCGATTTTAGTATTCCGGTTTGGAAAAATCCACATGGCAAAAATCAAAGCCAAAGTCAAAGTTGACCAAAAGTCAAAGGGTAAAAAGTCAACTTTGGAAAATCAAGATTAAAAAGGAAAATTGGATGTTCAAGAAGCAATCTTGATGTTTTAAGGTCAACTTTGAATATTGGAATGGTGAGATTAAATGGAAGTGAACAAAAATGATAGAGAACACTTAGTGATTTTCGGCCAACATGAACAAAAGCAAGGGGGAAGCCCATTATTTTAGTCCAAGTGGATGGGAATTCTTGGTGGAATATGGAAGTCTATTACTTTTCGTGGATAGGATTTTTTGGTAAAATATAGAAACCCATTGATTTTATCCATGAGGAGATTTTTAGTGGAAGTATGGAAGTCCATTTTTCATATATCCAAGTGATAGGATTTTTGGTAAAATATGGGACCCATTTTTCAAGATCAAGAGGAAGGAAGATGGGTAGGAAATTAAGAGCCCAACTTGTGTGAAAAATATAGAGAGCCCAACCTTAAGAGTCCATGTAGGATTTTTTTTTATGGAAGGCCCAAACTTAAAGTCCATGTAGAAAAATGGATGAGAGAAAGGGGGTAAGTTTAGAAATAAGTAAAAGTTTGTATAAATAAGTGCAAGGTAAAGTTGTAATAAAAAAGAATATTAGAGGATACCCTTGGAAGGCTAAATAGCAAGGTAGTAAATAAGTAATAAGTCATAAGAGTAAGAGTAAGAACATGACTCATCTTATTAGTACATGAGTTGGCATTTCTAGCCAATGAGAGCCACCTTGGGGACCAAGTAGGAAGATGATTGGCTAGCCAATGGATGGTGAACTTAATGAGGAAGGGATGAATTTCATTGGCTAGAAAATAAGAGCTTGACATGTGGCTAAAAAACATCTAAAAAGAAGAGGGGCTACTAAAGGGGGTTTCGGCCAAGCTAAGGTAATTCACTCTAGTTTTTCATTTTTTTCGCAAGGAGAAGGGGAGAAAAAAGAGAAAAGAAGAAAAGGAAAGGAATAGAGAAAAGGGAAAAATGAGGAGAAAGTTGAGAGGTTTTATGGAAGATCTCTCCTAAGGTAGCTTACATTCTCTTCTTTTTCACTTGTTTTCTGTTCATGTCAAGCTTACTTTCTTCTTCTTCTTTTTCTTCATCTTCATCATCATCTTCTTCTTCTTCTTCTTCCTCTTCTTTTTCTTCTTCTTCTTCATGTTTTTTCATTTCTTCTCTTTCAAACTTTAAGTTTTTTCTTTTTTTTCAAAAAATAAAAGTTTGTAAAAATGTTTTTCTTTTCTTCCTAAAGTAGCGCAACAACTTGGCTTTCACCACGTTGTTCTTTTGTTCATTTTTATTTTTTATTTTTATATATGTAGTTATTGTACTATGGTTGTTTGATGATTTTTCTTTTGTCTTCCTTTAAAAAACAGAGAAGTTATGAGATTGATGATCTTAGATTTTTCTAAGTGATGGTTGAGCTAGATTCACAATCCATGTGGCCAACCTCGATCCAACTTCTCATTTTGTTAAAAATTGTTATCTATGATCTCTTGTTTACATGTTTTTATCTTTCATATTTGCATATTGTTGACTATGGTTTATTGTGAAACATTTTTGATGTTGCATATTTTTCTTCCTTATTTTCCCTTTTGAGAAAGTGTGTAATGAGCTTGATGATCTTGGAGCATTTTTGCTCTAAGTGATGGTTAGGCCAGATTAACCATCCATGAGGCCAACCTTGAGCCAACCACTTTGTTTGCATTAAAACATGTTTTTAAAATTATTTCCAATGGATTTTGGCTAATATTAATCAATTGCCCATAGCCAAAGTATTGTTTTTCAAAGTGTTGGAAAAATCAATGTTTTAAGGTTGGATATAGAGATTGTGGGCTACATGAGTCAAATGCATTTTTTGTCAAAATAAAAACTATTTTAATCCCATAAAAGCATGCCTTGGCCGAACCTATGGGTGGGATTTGGGAAATTTTGGAGTTTTCTTTAAGGTTTAAAAAATTACTTTTGATAAAATGAGTTTTGGGTGGCTAAAATGAGCTTTAAAACGAGTAAAAGTTTGGATTTTTGTCACTAACGAAAGGGACTTGTCTAGACCTATAGGGGGATGTTTCTAAGTTTTTTTTTTGTTCTTTAAGACTTAAAAAATAAGGTCTCGATAAAACGAGCTTCGGGTAGTTAAAACGAGCTTCAAAAACGAGTCAAAGTTTGGTTTTTTTGCACTAGGGGGCATTCGGCCACTTTGGTTTTTTCCTTTAAAAATTGTTTTTTTTTTAATTTGTTTTGGTTTCTTAAACAAAGGCATTAAGGCTAATTTAGAGGTATTTGAATGCCGAAGCAATGGTATTCAAATATCCCTTCTAATCCGAACAAAAATCCGTGGCCAAAATCCATTTTTGTTTAAGTCCAATTTAAATTTCTTTCAAAGGTATTAGGATACCTCTATAGGTATTTGGATGCCCTCTCTTCAAGAGAGAAACTCATTTCGATAATGGTCCCCTTTTCATGCATTTCATACTTCCAAAAATAATGTTTTCCACATTCATCATAAAAACATGCTTTCTCGGTTTCATAAACATTTTGCGAGAATTGTTTCTTAATCTTTGCCGAATTTTTCGAGGAGGATAGAAAATTCTTCAATGCACGTTATGGAATCATAAAGTATGGTTTTCATTTTACTCGAAATTATGTACGTGTTAGGCGAAAGAACATTTTTCCTAGTTTTGTCGAGGAATTTGGTTAATTTTTCCTATGTTTGCCATTTATGTAAAATATGGTTGTATGCATATTCTTGTTTATGTTCCTTAATAATTGTTGCTTATATCATATTCTTGATTATGTTATTTAATTATTAACATTCATATGATTTTTGTTTACGATATTTCATGATTGGTTTTCGTGATAATTTCATGTTCATGATATTTTCTAATTAATGTTCATATGATTTTTGTTTACAATATGATCTTGATTATGTCATGTGACAATTGTTGCTTAGGTTAATATCTTGATTATGCCACGTGATAATAATTGCTTAGGCTAATTTCATTGATTATGCCATGCAATAATAGGTGTTCATGTCATTTCCTTTATATTTGCATATTAATAATGTTTGCATATCCATGTTCGTTTGTAAATGAGTTTAAATGCATAAAAAAATTAATGTTTTTTTTTTCATAAAACAAGGTTATTCCCGAGTTAAAATAATTCATGAGTTTTCTGGCGGGTCTGCCGAGGAGGATATCATCAATTATCATTAACAACAAAATATCATTGTTTTAAAAAAAAAAAAAGAATGGTGCATACAATTTTTAAAATAAAAAAATTTATGTTTTGCCAGGTTTGCTGGGGAATATAAAAAATTTTATGGTAATTAATTCCGAATCATTCTCAAATAATATGATTGTTTTCAAAAGGGGATTATTTTAAAATACCGATATCTAAAACCAACTTTTATCGAGACTTAGGATAACACATGATTAATAAGGTACCATTTTATACGGTCGTTCTGGGGGTGCTAATACATTCCCCGCACGTAACCGGCTCCCGAACCCACATTTTGATTTTCTCTGGTTTAGCGTAGACCTTAAAATTGGTTTTTACAAGGATTTTTAATTAATTTTAAATTTCTTTACAAAAAAACTCGTTTTGATAGGTGACCGATCACACCTAGCTAAAAAGATCGGTGGCGACTCCAATTTTTTGGTTTTTCAAAACCTATATTATTTATGAGGACCAAATTATCTTTTTCATCCCACTTAATGTCATTTAGCAGTTGCGAGATCGTTATGACAACCATTTAATGATCTCTTTTTTAACCAATTCTTTCATGATGGGATAAAGTCGACTTTGATGCTCTATGGTAGCCTTGTGATTGTCTTCAAGAAGGATTTTGTGCATGCAAAACGAAGGACTAATCCCTTTGATATCGGCTATTGACCATCCCAGTGCTCTCTTATGCTCTCTAAGTATCCTTAGGAGTGTGTCTTCCTGCTCAACGTTAAGAGGAGATGAGATAATAACAGGTAATGAAGATTTTTCACCAATAAAAGCATACCGTAAATGAGAAGCTAATTGTTTAAGCTCCAGGAAGGGTGGCTCTTTAATGGAAGGCTTGGTGCATGGATGATGTTGCACTTGCTGAAAGTCCCAAGGATTCAAACTGAGGAACAGTTTTTCTGATACGTGGTGGAGCATTCAACATGTTCAAACATTCTATAAATTCGTCGTCATCCCTTTCTGAAGTAGTCATCATAGATGCTTCAAGGTGATCAACATGATAACTATTTTTGAAAACCTTATTTGTAGAATTATCCACCACATTAACTGCAAAACACTAATCAGATTCATTAGGAAATTTCATAGCTTTAAAAACATTAAAAGTTACCTCTTAGTCTTGAACTCTCATGGTAAGTTGGCCTTTTTGCACGTCGATGAGAGTTCTACCGATAGCTAAGAAAGGTCTCACAAGAATGATTGGTATTTTGTGATCTTCTTCCATATCCAATACAATGAAATCTGTTGGGAAGATAAATTTCTCTACCTTTACTAATACATCCACAATGATGCCTCTTGGATATGTGTAAATGTTGTAGGCATAAGATTGATACTTGCTCCCGAATCACATAAAGCTCTACCAATTAACTGATTTCCAATTGTGCATGGAATGGTGAAACTTCTTGGATCCTTGAGCTTTGGTGGAAGTTTCTTTTGGAGGATAGCACTGCACTCCTCAATAAGTGCAACTATCTCAAATTCACCCAATTTTCTCTTTTGGGATAATATGACTTTCATAAACTTGACATAGCTTGGCATTTGTTCCAAAGCTTCAGCAAAAGAGATATTAATATGGAACTTTTTAAATACCTCAAGAAACTTCTGAAACTGCTTGTCAAGTTTGTGCTTTTGAAGGCACTGAGTAAAGGGTGGTGGTGGATAACACTGCTTTTTTCTTCTTGAGCCTTTTCAACTTCTTTTTCCCCCATATTTTTTTTTCTTTAAGAGGCTTCGGTTGCAATTCTGGCTCCTTGCTCTCATCTTCTATCTCTCGTCCATTCCTAAGTTTGATTGCTTTGCAATGCTATTTTTCGACTCTCCTAGGATTGGTCTCAGTATCAATTGGAAGAGTTCCTATAGGGCGACTGCTAATAGTAGTAGCAAGCTGGCTTATTTTTGTCTCAAGATTTCTTAGTGTCGCTGCTTGGCTCTGATTGATAGCTGACTGATTTTCCATGTACTGCATAAATGTCTCTTCCATTGATGACTTCTTTTCTTGGACAAGAGCTCAGGCTTGTTGTGATGGATACCCAGGAGGGAATGCTTGCTTAGCGAAAGAGGTAGGCCCTTGATTATTATTCAAAGAAAATTTTGGATGATTTCTCCAACCTGGATTGTAGTTGTTGGAATAAGGATTGTTTTGTTGTCTATTATAGTTTCCAACATATTGAACTGATTTAGAATTGGTTGGGCTTCTACCACTGGTATGTCTTCACCACATAATTCACAAGTTACAAATGGGCTTTGGATGGCATGAACACTTACCGTATCAAATCGCTTAGTCAATGCAGCTACCTGTGCAGTTAGGGTCCTAATTGCATCCAAGTAATGAACCCCTGTAGCTTTCCTTGGTACAAATATTTCATATGGCTATTGATAATTATTAGATGCTATCTCTTCAAGCAAGTCATATGCCTTATCAATAGATTTTCCCATTAACGCTCCACCTGCAGTGGCATCGATAGTTGTTCTAATTGGTCATAACAGCCCACTGTAGAAGGTTTGCACCTGAAGCCTTTTAAATTACCCATGGTGAGGACATCTTCGAAGAAAATCCTTGAGTCTCTCACAAGCTTCATATAGTGATTCAGAATCAAATTGCACAAAGGATGTGATGTCATTTCTCATCTTTGCTGTCTTGGCCGGAGGAAAGTATTTGGCAAGAAATTTCTAGGCTAAGTCATCCCATGTAGTAATGGAGCCAGTAGGAAGTGAATGTAACCAACTCTTTGCCTTATCCCGAATGAGAAGGGGTAGAATCTCAGTATGATGGCATTGTCCGAAACTCCATTGTGCTTGAAAGTGTCACAAATTTCCATAAAATTTACAATGTGAGCATTCGGATCATCATTAGGTAGACCGCCAAATTGAACTGATATTTGGATCATTTGAATAATGCCTGACTTAATCTCGAAATTGTTTGTTTGAATGGTAGGTCTTTGGATGTTTGTATGAAGTCCTTGCACGAGAGAGACAACAAACTCTCGCAAGGTTTTTGTATTGTTATCTTCAGCCATTGTATGGTTTTGATTCGAAGCTTGTAAATTCTCCCTTCGAAGTCGATGAAAATTTCTTTCTGGTTCTAGATCGAAAGGAACAATTTCCAAGTTTCTCGCCCTTCGCATACAACGACAAAGAGAATCTGAAAAATAAGAAAAAGAAAGTTTGAATTAAGATTAAGATGCTTGGTATTAATATTAACAAAAATAGTAAAATAATTCTCAGGCAACGGTGAAAAAAACTTGTTTGTCGGGCAGGTGACCCGGGTTCGGTCCCTGGCAACGACGCCAAAAACTTGTTTGATGGAATTACCATGCAAGTGCATGTATCATAACAAGTAATAAAGTGAAGAGTAGAGTATCGTTCCCAAGAGGAATTGCACCAAATTCGTTAATTACTAAAATTAAAACAAGTTCATCTTATCCAAACATTTAATAAAGGTTGTTAATTAAAAACTAATAAAAGAAAATAATAATAAAAGAAGGCAAATTGAAACTTAGATTAATCACTTGAGAAAAGCCTAGGATTACAATTTCCCTCAAGACTTCATTTGAACCTCTCCTACTCTCTTAACTTGATTAATGACAATGAGTTGCTAAACTAGAGTTCTAATTTATTTATAAGTATCTGTTGATGGTCTTATAAAAATATCCCTCTTAACCAATTAACTGTATTTCTATAAAAATTGAATTAAATAGAAACTCTTTAAGCTTAGACTCTAAAATCAGTTACACATGACACGTAAGTATATTTCTACCCTACATGCAACTCAATTCATCATAATAAATGAATATGAAACACATGTTATTCAATCTATGTCTAACACTAAACTCCTTTTGTCAAGTTGTATTTAAGTTACCAAATCAATCTAATTGGTGATCAAGCAAATAAAAGCATTAAGCACAAGATTGAATAAAGAACTCAAATATCATTAAAATCAAGAAAGAGAGTAAACTAATTCAAGCTACATGTTGAGTTATTTTGTAATCCTAGAAAAAGAAATTTAGTTCATGCTTACTAATGAAAACACAAAACAAAGGAGTTTGACCATCATAAATATTACAATAATATAAAAGAAGATTATGGGAAAAGAAAAAACTAAGGTTTGCAGGACTTTAGTCTTCTAGTCTCTATAACCTCTCTTGCTCCTTGCAAACTTTTAGTGGCTACTCTTTTTTATTATTATTATTTTTTTTATTTTAAGAAAACTAGGTTAATTGAAAGCTAAGAAATAGTAAAAGCTAAGAAGGTGTACGTAATTAAGTCCTAAAGGGTTCCTATTTATAGAGTTCTAAAGGTCCAAAGAAGAAAAACTTTGTAGGCAAATAACAAGTTGGACTTTCCATATATGCACTAGTTTTCTGCCTGCTTGTTACTGCAATCTTCTTCTTCTTCTTACTTTTAGAATCTACAAAAATACAAAAGACATTAAATTAATATCTAATTTAAACATAAAATAAACAAATAAAATTAATCTAACAAAACAACTAGAAATAATTAATTAAGAGTTTAAATTATAAGGACTCAACTAATTTGAATGCACAAAATATGATAAAATAACTCTATTTATAAATTTATCAATGAGACTTGGTCACCAGGTACTGGTCTATGTTTGTAAGATGAAAGGGCCACATTGATGCCTTAGTGGCTAGAGTCTATAAGGATGAACCCTCAGGATGGACATGGGCGATTAGCCACTCTAAATGCAGACCAAAATCCACCTCTTGATTTTTAACATCGTGATCCTACTCGCCGCATTAAATCTGTAATATAAAATTAAAACTATAATTATTAGCCCAACTCATGAACATGGACCTTTTTTTTTTTTGTGTGGATAATTTGGGATAGGGGATTCGAACCCTGCTCTTGAGCAGAGAAAAGCATGCACCAACCAATTGAGCCAAAAGCTCAGATGTCGTGAACATGGACTTTTTCTTTAAAGAATTTTATATCTATGTTCTATAAATTATCTTTAATTTGTCAGTTTTGTTCCACTTTCTTGGAAACCTATTTTTTCCTTTTTACAAGAAAATTTATTGCTTTATTAATTAGTTTTTGAAGATATAAAAAAGGTTTTCTTTTACAAGGAAGAAGGAACAAAGAAAAGAACAAATTGAATATGCATTTGAAGAACAATACATTAGTATATAAATTAAATCCAAAGACAATTGAAAGAAAGGATATAAAAGGCTATAATTAATTTTTCTAAACACGGTTTAACAAATTTAAAAATTGTGCTATCATCCAAGCTTCTTATACAAAATATTTTGGAAATCTTTTGCACAACTCAAAGAACTTTCATTTGTATTTTATACCCTTTTAATTGGCTTATTATGACAAGTAGATCAGAGATTATTTCTTCAAGCACTTGCATTTTTGCACCTCGTCCCCTAACATATTAGGATTTATAATAAACAAACATTGAAAGATTCACAACAAAATAATTCAATTATATACTATATACTAATAAGGTTTTGCTAATGAGTATCTTAAGGAAACTCTTTAAAGTTGGGTTACATACTATTTATCCAAAATCGAAGACATCAAATTATCCAAAATATCTATGTTCTATAGATTCAAACTATCTTACATTAAATTGTTCAATAATTTAAAATTTTATATAATCAAGTTTTCTTAAATCTACTAGCATCATCCTCGAAAATTTTCGAGTAAACAAGACAAGCAGAAAATTATAGCAAACCTAATAAATAAAACTACCAGCTTCATCCTCTGGCATTTTCGAAAAAGCAACACAAGCAGAAAAAAAATACATATACATAAAAAAATCAAACAAATTCGTATTTCTAAATTCATATCTTTTAAATTGCCTAAATTCGTTAATTTCTACAAAATTCATACAAAGTTCTAAATTCAATGGCAACCTAAATATTCTATCATACAAATTTTTTAATTTTGAATCTAAACATAAATAAAAAAAAAATTTATTACAAAAGAGGCTGCATGAACCAACTAGACTAAGCCCCTGGTTCAATAAAAACAATAATAAAATATTTAATTAAAGCAAAAATTTGTCAAGCTCCAAAATTTTTCTTTACCCTAGCAACTTCTAATAATTCTTGCAACACATATTTTACAAAAAATTAAAAAAAAAAATAAAAAAATCACACAAACTAATTTGTCAAAAAAAAAAACTCAAATTTCTTTTTGGGTTTTTTATAAAAAATATACCAAGCGGAGGGGCTATCAAGTGACTGGTGGAGGGGGTCGGGGGTACAGGAAAGAGGAAGAAAAAAACGAAGGATAGAGAGAAGGGAAAAAAAGAGGAAATTTCGACGAAATTTTTTGACGAAAAATGTCATAAATATTAAATTTTTTTCGCTAAAAAAACATTTACTACAAAAAATTTCATCGAAAATTCCTTTGATAAATGTGTTTTTCAACGAAAATTTTGTCGAAAATAATTTTTACTGATGAAATTTCAGACGAAATTTTTTGTCGATAAATGTTTTTGGAGAAAAAATATTTATATTTTATTTCTTTGGGGAAAAATCTTTCACCCTTTCTTTTCTTTTTGCAAAAAGACCCTTGAATTAGGATTGAATTTTCGTTGAGAATTTTGTTGCTAAAAGTTCTATTTAAATAATATTTTACAAAATTATTTATTTTTTGAAATATCTAAAATTTGCTTATCGACAAATTGTTTCGTCAAAAATTGATGTAAAAAAAGGGTTTTTTCTTTTAGTGATTGGGATTGTCAATAAAATCCAAAATAATTTTTGGAATTACCAAGAAAATTGAAGGAGATGATTTTCCCATTGAAGATTTGTTCTATTGTCAAAAAAAAAAAAAAGTTTGAGATTGTTAGAGAATGGGAACGATTAAACTCAAGGTTAGTTCTTGACTTTATCAAGAAAAGTGTTGAAGTGGATTAAAATATTTGTTCTCAAATTAATTTTGGAATTGTCACAAATAAGAAATATTCGTATTTTCTAAGCAAAAATTATGATATTGATTAAACGAGAAGAATAATTTTTTTAAAAACTCTTAGTTTTCTCTCGAGAGTTGAAAGTGGCTTTCTCTCGACTCTGAGAGTTCTTTCTCCATGTGAGAGTCCCCTGGTTCATTTTCTCTTTTACTTTCTTCTTGATTTCTTAGGATTTTGCTTAATCTCCTTGACTTGATGATTGTGCCTTAGGATTCATTACACGGTGTTTCAGCGTTTGGTAATAGATGATTAGGTTTTCTAATTTTTGTGTTTTGTTTGTTTGTGTTCCTAAAATCTAGTTTTACCTTCACTGCTTATACATTGTAATCAACATTTAAGATTCGGATTTTGCCATTTCATATTCTGTTTTTACCTGATTGTGTTAATCTTTCTTTGAGCATTGCTTTTTCTGGTACCATTCTAACCTATTCGTAGGTCTGTAATGGGGGAAATGGAGGAATTAGAGATTGTACTAGAAGAAGAGAATAGTTGGGATAATTCGGTGTCAAGATTTACTCTGGTAGGGAAGATTATAGCAGAGAAGTCTTTGAATCGAAGAGGAGTTTTAGGGATTTTACGAAATATATGGTATGCGATAGAAGCCCCAATTATTCATGGATTAGAGGCCAATATGTATAGTATCTCCTTTAAATATGAGCAGTTGATGAGAAAAGCTGTAAAGGATGGGCCATAGATAATAATGGGTCACTGTCTGGCCTTAAAAGAATGGAGACATGGTTGTACAATTGGGTAAATTGGTTTTGCTGAGGTACTGTTTTGGATCCAGATCCACAACCTTCCACTCTCAATGTTAACAAAAGAGAATGGGGATATAATTGGAAAGTGCTTAGGGAAGATTACTGAGGTTGAAGACCCAAATAGAGATGAAGGTTTTGGAAGAGGTTTTATGCATGTTAGGGTAGCAATTAATGTGAAGAACCTCTGGTAGAAGGTTTTTGGGTTCCAAGGAAGGGAAAGGAGAAGATTTGGGCTAGCTTGAAATATGAAAGATTGTCGGACTTTTGTTTTCATTGTGGTAAATTAGGGCATTTGATAAAGAATTGTGGTCATAATGTGAATATGGTGGAAATAAGAGAGTTTCCTCCAAGATTTGGGCCACACTTAAGAGCAATACAAGTGAGGTCTTGGGGAAAAAATAAAGACATAAGGGAAGATAGTAATATGGTGACAGTGGGGACTAGATCAAGAAATGTGGGACTAGGGAAAAACAACGAAGAGGAGGTTCTGAAGGAAGCGGCGTGTGGAAAATAGAAGGGGGAAATGAGAGAGGGAATCAAGGAAAGGCAGGAGATGGGTGCTGGTGTGGATATGAGGGTAGCAAAGGAAGTAGGTGTGTTAGTAGGGGAGGGCTCAGTTGTAGAAGAGAATGTGGGGGGAGTTGAGGTGGGTAGGGAAACTGGGATTGAGGAAGAATTGGGTGAACAAGAGGGAAATAGAGTAGTTCTTGGTGATGTTTCAAGTAGTGAACAAGAGCTATGCTTAAGAGAAAATGAGCAACATGAGAAGATAGTTGAAAGAAGTATGGGTTTGGAAGCAATGAAGGGGCATAGTATAACAATAGGAAGTCAAAAGGAATGGCACAAATCTCAAATAGAGGAAGAATACATTGTGGAATTCCCCCTAGAGGAGAATTTAAGCCAGGGTTAGGGGTAAGAGAAGGAGTTGAGTACTATAGTGAATAGCGTGTGGGGTATCTATCGACAGACCTGAGAAATTTAAAGCTAAAAAGGCTTTTTGAGAAGATTGGGGAGGAAAATGGGGTGGAAATGTCGATAAAAAGAGTAAAGTCAGAGTATAACATGTGGTTTAGAACTAGGGGAAATGTAGTAAAAAGGGGGATAAGAATCATAAAATAGAGAATGGAGGGAATCTAGATGGGGATGAGAAACAAGACATGAAAGAAGGGATCAGAGAGAGGAGAACTGTTGTTAAACAGAGGGGCAAGAAGAGAATAAGTCACCTTTATAAGGTGAGACAAAAAAAGAGAGGAAATGGCTATTAGATGGTATAGAGAAGAGGGTCTAATGAAGGTAAGGATCATAGAAAGTGATTCAGCTACCATAAATATTGGTGGAATGGGGAGTTATATGGGAAGTGATGTAAGGGATACTACTAAAGGTTTTGATGGCTGGCCTATTACAGCCATCAGGGAGCCATGAAGTGTATATCATGGAACTGTCAAGGTATAGGATCAGCCTTGACAGTTCAAGCTCTTAAGGAGCTTAAGAAAAAGTTTGATCCAAAAGTGGTTTTTTAATGGAAACTAGGAATGAGCAGGGTAAGGTGGAGAAGGTTCGTGCCAAGATGAAGATGGATGAGGGAGTTTATGTTGATCCCCGAGGTCTCGGTGGGGGTTTATCTCTTTGGTGGAAGGATAAAATGAAAGTTAGGGTTAGAGAGCCAGATAAAAACATTATGGATACAGAGATTGATGATACGGATACAGGGGAAATATTTAGAGTGTTTTGGATCTATGGAGCCCTAGTATTTGAAGAAAGACAGCTAGTTTGGGAAAGAGTTAAAAGAAACGCTAGGGGGATGAATATGCCATGGATGTGTATTGGTGATTTTAATGAGATTAAGGAAAATGTAGAGGAGAAGGATGGGAGAACGAAAGCACAAAGGAACATCACAAGTTTCCAAAATTTTATCAATGACTGTAGTCTTATTGATCTGAATTTTAAGGGGCAAATATTCACTTGGTTTAGCAACAGGGAAGGCCAAGTGATTCGTGAAAGATTGGATAGGGCTTTAGTGAATAAAGATTGGGTTGAGAGTTACCCTGAAACACAAGTTTTCAATCTAGCTGCTGTGGGGTCAAATTATTTCCCTTTTTTTGTGGATTCTAACTTTAAAGACATGAGAGCTCTTAGGAGATTTAAATTTGAGATTCTTTGGACTGAGTTGGAAGAATGTGAGAGAATTATTAAAGAAGGATGGGAGGGTGAGTGTCAAGGATCAAATTCCTATAGATTGATTCAGAAGCTGAAAAAATGTAGACTCTTACTTAAGAAATGGAGTAAGAATATTTTGGGGGATAATAGGAGAAGGATAGAGGCTTTGTTAAAAAGAAATCTCTGATATTCACGGCAAGGCAAATATGGAACAATATCTGGATGAGCTAAGGGATGCAGAAAAAGAGCTAAGAGAAGTTTGGAAAAAGGGAAGAGAAGTATTGGTTCCAGAGATCAAGAGTCAAGTGGTTAGGGTGTAGAGACAAGAATACTAAATTTTTTAACTAGACAACAAGGATAAAGAGGCAGTTTAATAAAATTCTGAGAATAAAATATGAAAACAGGGAATGGATTGATAAGGAGGAAGGTATAATAGAAAGTTTCAATCAATATTATCAGACCCTGTTTAAATCTGATGGTGAGAGAGATTGGGGAAATGTAATTTCATATGTTCCCAAGTTAGTTATAGAAGATATGAATAAGGTCCTTACTGCGATAATCACGGTGGAGGAGGTTAAGAGGGTAGTTTTTCAGTTGGGAGCTAATAAATCACAATGGCCTGATGGTTTCAATGGTTTTTTCCTCCCAAAATATTGGGAAATAGTGAAGGAAGATGTGTTTAAGGCAGTAAGTAGTTTTTTCCATAGTGGGAGGATTCTGACGGAGATAAATTGCACAGAGATTGTTCTTATTCCTAAATGTAAGGCTCCATAATTGGTAACACATTTTAGGCCTATAAGTTTGTGTAATTTCATCTATAAAATCATCTCCAAAGTTGTTGTGAATAGGCTAAAGCCTTTTTTGGGTTAACTGGTAACACAAAATCAGAGTGCTTTTGTTGGTGGAAGACAAATCCATGATAACATTTTGATTGCGCAGGAGATCTTTCATCACCTTAGGCTGAAAAGGAAGAGGAAAAAGATAGAGGTTGCAGTGAAGGTGGATATGAACAAAGCTTACCATAGGGTTGAATAGGATTTCTTGGAAAAAGTTTGCTCAAATTAGGTTTTAATACTAATTGGGTAGGATGGGTTATGGAATGTGTCAAAACAGTTTCTTATTATTTAATCATAAATGGAAAGCCGACAGGTAAGGTCATTCCCTCTAGAGGTCTTAGGCAATGGGACCCTCTTTCTCCATACCTTTTTCTATTTGTCATGGATGTCCTGTCTAGAATGGTTTTAGATGAAATACAGGCACAACATCTAAGTAGTGTCAGACTAAACAAATTTTGTCCTTTTGTTTCACAATTGTTTTTTGTAGATGATTCTCTCTTTTTCATTGAGGCTAATATGTTGAACTGCCAGAATCTAATAAATATCATCAAGTCTTTTTGTATAGCTTCAGGACAGCAGATGAATCTGGATAAATCCAGCCTAGGTTTCAGCTCTAATGCATCTAATTCTAAAAGGAAAGATTTTGTGGAGGCTATAGGTATTCCAGCAGAGGAGAATCCAGATGTGTATCTGGGGATTCCATCTTTTTGAGGGAAGACCAAATATGAAGCAATGAGATACATCAAAGATAAATTTCTCTCCAGTTGCAAAATTGGAAGCAACAAGCTCTTTCTTTGGGAGGAAGAGAGGTTTTATTGAAAGTTGTGGCTTGTGCCATCCCTACATACTACATGTCTTGCTATAAACTTCCAAAAAAAAATTATGCTTGGAGATGAACAAGGATATGGCTAGATCCTGGTGTGGACAAAAAAAGATGAAAGGAGGATTCATTGGTGCAAATGGGAGGTTTTAACTTCTTCAAAGGATATTGGTGGATTAGGATTTAAGGAGCTGGAGTTGTTTAATATTGCACTTTTGGCGAAACAATGCTGGCCATTGTTGAAGGATCTAGGAGCTTTATGGGCAAAAATCCTTAAAGGGTTATATTTTCCTCATGGCACTATGTTGGAAGCTAAAAAGGGAGCGTATGCTTCTTGGGGATGGAATAATTTATTTATTGGGAGGGATTTTCTTAAGGATAGAGTGCTTTGGCAAATTAAGGATGGGAATGACACATCTATTTGGCAGGATCACTGGATTCTTAAGCTAAAACGAAAATTTCTTGAACCTGTGGCAGCAGCTGGAAACTATTTCCCAGAAAAGGTGGCTAAGTGGATTAATAGAAAAGAAGGGTATTGGGATGAGAATGCAATGGGGAATTGGATTTTTGAGGATGCTAAGGCAGCAATTAAAAAGATCCCAATTTGTCAGTCAGGAGGAAAGGATGACATAGTATGGCCAAAAGAGGAATCTGGAGCTTATACAATACAATCTGGATATAAGGTTTCAACTAAGGAAAAGCAACAGTGCAACAATGATAGACCATCTTCCTCTCATGTTCCAAATAATAGACTGTGGAAAGAAATATGGAGATTAAAAATGCCAAATAAGATAAAGCATTTTGTTTGGGGAATGTGTATTAATACGATTGTAACTTTCAGCAATTTACACAAAAGGAAGGTGGTGGAAAGTCCTATTTGCCCAATATGCAAGACTGAGGAGGAATCAATTGAACATATGTGTCTCCTCTGTGAATGGAAAAGAGGAGTTTGGTTTGAAGGGTGTTATGGTTTAAAGATTAAAAATGAGGAGATTGGACGATTTGATCTATGGTTACAGGAGATCTTTCTCAACAAAAAGATATTGATGGAGAATAAGGTAAATATAGCCTTTACATGTTGGTATATTTGGAAAGGAAGATGTGAAGTGTCCATTGGGAAGAAAGAGCTGAATGTCTTTTAGACCATTGCAAAACTGAAGTATGCTATGAAAGAAATAAAAGAAATGATCCCCTCATTGTTAGAAGGGGATAAGGCTGGAAAGGTAACAGTGGATCAGCAAGACAAGTGGATTGCGCCAAAAACAGGATGGTACAAAGTTAATTGCGATGGAGCCTTTAAAAAGAGTGCAAAAAAAGGGGCAATTGGGGTGGTGGTAAGAAATTCTAATGGTACTGTTCTGGGAGGTAGGGGAAAGGAGGTTTTTGTGTATGAAGCATTGATGGCTAAAGCTCTGGCTTTGAGGGAGGTATAAAGGTTGCAGTTGAACAAAAATTACAAATGTCATCATGGAAACTGACTCCAAACTGGTTGTAGAGGAGTGTATGAAGCTACCTATAAAGAGGAGATGGAAATTATCTCCAATTCTGGAGGATGTTGAGTGATAACTCGTATAATTATATAGTTCTTAGTTATGTTTTATTATTGTTTTGTGTCAAATACGAGTTATTATTGCTTAGTCTAATTGTGTTTATGATATTTTATATTTTTATGTAATTTGGTGTTTTTCACGAGTTTCTTTGAGTGATTTCAGATTACTAGGTTAAATCAACAATTAAGGGCAAATCCAGTTCAGTTCCAGTTCCGACACCTTTTGCCATATCCTCTATATCTGGAGTTTCACTGAAGCAATAAGGCTGAATTTTTTACAGTGCAAAGTTAAGAGGCATATCTATCTTTTTCATGTTTTACACTTCTTGAAACGGAGTCGTTTTCCCTAGCGAAATCGACCATCAATTTGGCTGATGTGCAATGACGTCTGTGCTGACCTGTTTTGGTATTTTGACCATATCTTCCGATCTACATGAGCAAATGATCTGATTCCAACGGCTATGGATCCATAACTGATAGGGGTATATTTTTCTAGAAGACCATTTGATCAGATCGAGCCTGCAACATTGACAAAATCGACCATCAAGCTGGCTGATCAGAATTGTCATACAATATGACGAAAATTGTTAGAAAAATGCACCCACCTATTATACCTACCTTTGAAATTTATAAAGCTTGTCTCTTGTCATTTAGCTCTCCAAAATGTGTATAAATAGAGGGCCTTGGATGAGCATTAAAGATAGATTGGTAGGATATTAGCCATTGTAATAAAATTCTCTAAGTTTTCTTCTTCTTTCCTTTCTCTAGTTTTCTTTTTCTTTATTTACTTATGTTTCTTACATTTCTTTTCATTTTATTCATATCTAGTATGTGTTGCTAATCATATTGTTGAGGTGATGAGGTGAAGCTCTTGGTAAATTCTAAGGTTAGTCTCTTAAACATGAGCTAAAATGAATCATCATTTATAAACACTAGTATAGATAATATTTTCTTTTGGTTTAAAATCATACTTGCAAAGTAGAGATCTTGATTCATTATTGACAATGAAAATGGCACAGTAAATGCTTGGTTTCATAACCTTGATTTATTGTAGACATATACCTTGGCATAAGGAATGCTTGGACTCTTTTTATGAGTTTTGAGGACACCAAATGAACATAATATCATATGCTATGGACGTTGGACAATTTGGACTGAATTGCTAAACCTTCCGATTGGAATCTCCCTTATGTGTGAATTTCAATTGTGTAATAAAACAAGATTAATCTTAGCATAACACCAAGAGTGGATTCTCTAACCTCAACATCTTTTCTTATTGTTTTGTTTATATCTTGTTTAATTTCTTTTATGTTGTTTTGTTTATTTTGTTCTCTAATATCTTGTTTATCTTGTTTTGTTGTTGATTCCCTAATATCTTGTTTACTTTCTTTTTCTTATATATTTATAAACTTATACTTACTAATACGCTTCCCTGTGGTTCGACCTCGGACACCCGAGAATTTATTACTTGAACATAACCTGCACTTGGGTTTACAACTCTTAATTGAGTCTCCATCATTGAGTTGTTGAAAAAGTCCTGCCAGAGAGTGGATTTTTCGCTGATTAAGTGTTCTGCGAATAATGCAGCTGATTGGCTTGCAAAGAGGTGTAGAGAAGGGATGGAACCAGAAGGTTGGGTTGAGAAACCTCCATCCTCATTGACTTTCATTTTGAATAAGAATGGTCTTCCCTGTCCACATTGATTTTTTTACAGCTAAGAGGTTGAGTTGTAGATGATGTTTACTCTCATTAGATCTTTTAGCTTTTGAATTGTTGTTCTCGTTGTAAATGCTACTGACTTCTGTATGGTTTTTGTTTTTTAGTAATGAAAGTATCATATTCTTTTGGCCAAAAAAAAAAATTAAAACTTTAAGGAGAAAGTAAAACTAATTTCAGAAAAGAACTTGGATCGATCATCAATAGACCTGCTCATGGGTCGAGCCGCGGTCCTAAATTTGTTTTACTTCTCTACCCAGGCCCGACCTTGGGAGGGCTCGTATGAACAATAAATACTATTTAAAAAATAAAAAAAAAATTATTATTTATTATATATTTTATAATTAAATTTAAAAAAATAATATTATTTTAATACGTGAACAGTGATCCTGGCCCGGGTTTGCTGGCCCGGATCTTAGATATTTTTGCCCAGGCCCGACTCATGAGCAGGTCTAAATTCGTCAATATCAAGATTGAATAAAAGTTCTTAATGTTTCTTTGTTGAAAAAGAAAAAACAATAAATGAAAGTGATGAAAAAAAATTTACTTTTTTTTGGATTAAGATACATCGCGTCAATTTTCTTTTCTTTCTTGAATATTCTCTAAAGATTATTATGATTTCAAACATTAAAAATATATATATAGATATATTTCAATCAATTTATTCATATATTTTTTTAAATCAAATGAAAAGGATCACATCATTATCATTGAATCAGGTGATTTTCATTTTCATTGGATATATATATTTATATGATTGTCAACATTTGATATTTAAAACTTTGAAATATACCCTATAAATATTCAAAAATGAAATGCATTAAAGAAAGAAAAAAAAGTAGTAGGAAAGAAATTATGAAAAAAGCATAATGCATTATTGGTGCTGGATGACATGAAAATGATATATTACGCGTTTTGATGCTTTCAATTTTTATTTTTTATTTCAATGGAGCAAATAATAATACATTACATACACAGCAATTTGCATCTCAATCTCACGAAATTAATAAGTTGAAAGTAACATTTAAATTAAATTGAATTAAAGTGTATTTTAATTTTAAATAAATTATTTCAGGTTTTGGACAAAATCAACCAAATTGATTGAAGAGTAATTGTGGCCGCCCAACTTTGCCATCAAAATTTCTTTGCCGGTTTGCTCCTTTGCTTTGCTTCGAGACGTTTTTAAAATTTTCACTTTTTAATCTTTATTATGTATGCAATATATAAAATGATTAATTGAGTTGATGTTACAAGTCAACAAAAAATTAAATAAAATTATTATGAAATATAAAATTAAGGAGTTATACATCTTTTCATTATAAAAAAAATAATCATCCATTCAAAAAAAATTAACCACTTTTTTTAAAAAAAAAAATACAATTCTGCTTGATAACAAATCAAGATGAGATCATATAGCGATAAAATTATGATCGAAAGTGAATGTTCCCACAATTCACTTTATCTGTCTAGGTATGCCAGGTGGAAGTCCTGTTATTAAATTTATTAAGAAAGTAGAGTTGTAGACTCAAGTTAGATATTGAGTGTATCTAAATTATCACTTGTACGATATTGATATTGTGATAAAGACATATGCTCCAAGAGAAAAGGAAAGTAATACCGTAGCATGTATTTCATACCACATGTGCATTGTTCGATCAATAAGGGTAACTGAAGAATTGATCTCTGCTTCCAAGTTGTGTGAGACCTATGAGATCAACAAGGGATCTCGATTAAGTACCCATATGATCTTTGATTGTTTCTTAAAGTTTCAATTCAATGTTAGCTATCTTAAAATGTTGCCAGTGGTCATGAATAATTCGATCTAATGGGACATATTTAGAGAGCAATTGAATTGGAATGGAGAGATTCGAGAAAAATGGAAGATCATTTTAGTGTTACATTTGGTTGTATTCATTGGTCAACCAATTGTGTTTTATATCGTAAACACGATTGTGAATACAAAAGTTTATTATATCACTGATATAAAAGAGATAATGGGAAACTTAAAATGTGACTAAATGGATTTGGGATGCTACATACTTACTCTACTTAAACATTTGAGCTGCTATAATACTTAACAGTTGTATAGCAGCCAGCTCTCGAGATCATGAAGTATACTGGTCGCACGGTCTATTTTCTTGTATGAACTTTGCAGAGAGAAGAAATATCAATTTTTTGAAATTGATTATAAGAGTATTGCACCTATTATGTACGAGTGGGAGATGTTAGAATTTGGTGTCGGATCCACCTATAATGAGTGGTACCCTACCAAAGACAACAATGCCATAACTTGCCTAAAGCAGGTTGCTTCAAGTGGCCTTAAATAACTGCCAATAAGGTACTTTAAATGTTTTTTTATGAAAGAAAACTTCCTTCTGGAAGTTAAGAACGGTTAACAAGAAATAAAAAGGAAGAGTAATTTCCTTTCTTTACAACTTTTCATTAGGCCGGAGGTAGAAAACAAGATGAAAAAGGAAGAGCATTTTCTTTTTTTAATGTGATGCTTCATTCGGCCAAAGCAAAAAATAAGAGAGAAATTAGTTTCTTCTCAAACAAAAATTCAAACAATACTCAAAATTTTACGCATTTTCGAAAGATTTAGTTTGTGCCAATTAGACAATTTTTGATTTGTGATTTTGTCTCCGATCAGTAAATCAAAATCGGTTTCGCATCGAACGATCCTGTAAGTTATTTAATTCTGTATTTGTAATAAATTATTTTCGTGATAATCTTCAAGTACAAAATACAATTGATTTTTTAATGATAAAATTATTATTTTACCTTATATATATATTAAAATTTTAAGTTTTGATTAAAAAAGAAAAAAGATATTATAATAAATTGATAAATAAAATTTTATTTTATAAAAAATTATTTATACAATTTGATCATTTTTATTTTTAATATTAAATTCGGGTTATTACGGGTTATGATCGGGTCGGTTTTGATTTTAGATTGTTACGGTTCGGCTCATTTTAGGTTTGAATCATTTTGGGTTCGGATCATTTCGGGCTCGGATTATTTCGAGTTTGGACTATTGCAAATTTGGATTTTTTCGAATTCAAATTTTTAACTTTTTTTTGTCAAATCAAGTTTTTATATTTTTAAGCAAATTTTTGAATTCAAATTTATTTTGCCACCTCTAATCAAGACTTGATGAGCTTTTAAATACTTATATGTCTTCCCTCTTTTGTTCCGAAAAAACAAAGAAAAGTACTTATTGTGTCTTTTGTTAAGGCAGGCATAAAATAACACAATCATTGATTAAATATTGTAATTTATTGTTTTCTTAATAAATAAAAATTGATAAAATAAATCTATCTGTTAAGTGTTAAAATTTTGGGTGTAAACGAGTTAAGCTATTTCTGAGTTATTCGAGATCAATTTGATGAATATTTGAATTTCATTTGTTCATTACTGAGTCAAACATGAACTCGAGCTTCTCGAGTAATGAATCGAGATGAGTTGAAGTGACTTGAGAAGTTTACAAGTTTAATTGAACTTAATTAAGTTTTTTTGTTAATATATTTTAGGCATAATGACAAATTTAGCCCTTGAACTATAACTGTTGAGTCATTTCGGTCCCTAACCTTTTATTTGAGTCAATATGAGCTTCGATATTTTATTTTGCGTCAAAAACACCTGATTTTAACGGAATCCATCTCACTCCCATTAAATGACTAACGGACCATCAGAAAAAGGGCTTTTTTTATGACATGGCATTTAAAATTCCATGTCATCTTTTTTAATGCCAACTATTTAAAAAAAAAAAAAAGAACAAATATTTAGATTAAGAAAGAAGTAAACCCCAAATTTTCTCATTGTTTTCTTCCCTTTGAAAATCAAATTCCTAAATCCCAAATCCCTACCCGATCCTTTCTTCCCTCTAAAAACTAAATCCCAAATCCTTACTCAATCCTTTCTTCCCTCTGAAAACCAAATCCTTAAATCCCAAATCTTTACCCGCTCAATTAATAGAGAAAAACCCAAATCAGAAAACAAGATTTTGTACGTTGGATTCGAAATCCTAAAACCCGAATTAACACCCACCAAGAAAAAATATGGAAAATTGTTGGCCTTCGATCCTTGTAAGTTCGTCACGAAGAGAGTACGTGTACGACGAGAAAGAAATATTTTGCTATTGCAAGAAATTGCACCAAGAGAAACATCGTGGAGTGATTTAAATTCTGGTAGAAGATTTTATGGGTGTCAAGATTTCAAGGTAGTTTGTTTATGGCTTAATGTTATTTTGTTTAATAGAAATTATTATAATTTTTCTTAAATTTTAAGAATGAAAAAATGGAGTTAGATTTTGTTTATGGCTTAATAAATTTTTGGAACAAAAAAATATTTTTTTGTTTAATTGGTTGTTAGAATCAGTAACTCAAAAATGTCATTAACTATTTGGCAAAGCATGGTGGTTTTCAATTTTTCCTCCATTTATTTATCTTAACTGCTCAATATAATTCTAACAGTATGGGGCAGAACGTAATCAACAGGTCTATAATTATTGACTTACAAATACTGCAAATTCATAAGCTGCCCGAGCTGTGGATGTTCACTGTTTTTCTTTGGTAATTTGTTTAGGGTTACAAAATTTTAGTAATTTGGTTGTTCACTGTTTCGATGGCCATTTTCTTCTTATTCTTTTGTTAAAATTTATAGGTAAATGGATGTGGGTTTTTCCATTGGTATGATGCTCGTGTGTGTAACCGAGCAAATGAGTTACTACGAGATTTACTAGATAGTGAAAGAAATTTAGCAAAGGAGAATGCTATACTTAGAAGCAGCTTTTCAATTCTGTCAGGATTGATGCAAGTGTGTCAAGTTGTAAAAGTAACCATGGACTTGAAGATGACAGCATGCAGAGTAAAATTGAAGATGGCATGTCAAATGGAGTTGTTGCTACTGAAGAAGAAAATATGATTGAGCAGCTGAGTAAGCTGAAAATTGAGATACAATGTATACAAATAGAAATAAGAACCTAAAGCAAAATGCATCTTCCAAGAACAAGGAAAAAGAAAAGTATAAGATGTTGTTAATTTCGTCTATTTTATAGGATTGTATTTTGGTTCCAATGGACAAGGTGTATTGGCATTGCCTTAGTGCAAGAATAATTACTTAATGTAATGATCCTTATTTTTTCTTATGAAACAAATATGAAAGGTAGAAAATAAATGCTTTGGATTGAAAAATATATTTTATTGAGACAAAAGGGAACATGGATTTACAGTAGACATTCTGTCCAGACATTTACAAAATAGTGACTGCAGAACAATTTACATTTACAAAATAGTGATTGCAGAACAATTTTCTATATCAACTAATATCTTCCAACATGTGAAAAGGCGAAAAAGTTACTTCAACAAAAAAAAATGTCTGCATTTTCCTACAACAAACTCATTTTTTCTTCTTCTGCTTCTGCTTCTGCTTATGAGTCACTGATTCTTGTGTACTAACAGGATCTTGAACAAGCTTCCTTTTCTTATTTTGTGATGTTAAGTTGACTGAAGACTCCCCTGCAGATATCGAAAATCCTCCATGTCTAGATGTCATGTGAATTCCTTTTGTCAAGCCAGACTGTAAAATTAAACAGAATATTTCAATTTATTTGCCCTCTAACAAAATTAATGAAAGTAATGAAACTTACATAAAAAGTTTGGTCTTCAGTTTTTAGATTTGTGTACAGGCCAATCCCTTTAATTGAAGGATTCATATTCCTTGGTGGTCTTCCAACAGTTTCTTCCATCTTCTCCTTTCCTTTACGTACAACTACTTCTGGAGCTTTTACTTTTCCTTTTTGAACATCTATTATTTCTTTTCCCCTGCCCAGTGAAGTTGTTGAACTTTACCTTGTATTAGGTTTGTTTCCAGAATCTTCAGATCTCTATAGAAACAACAGAAAAAACATATACGACTAAGGACAAAACAGCTACAACCCTAAACTGAATAGAAAAAATAGCTTCTTAACTTACTGCTCTTGAAGTGGATGCTTGCACAGTCTTTTTTGCAGCAGCCTTACTCTTCTGCACCACAAAACATATAGAACTCAGTTTAGCAAAATTTAAATATGTCAACAGTAAAGGTAATGTGATGGGTGAAGAAGTGAAACTAACCTGTCTTGATTTCCTTTGAGGACTGCCCTGCTTGTTATGCCCTTCTTGACCACAAATGGTACAACTCATTACCAATCCTACCATAGTCAATCGACTAGTTTTTTTCTTGGGTTCATCATTTGCCTTCCTCCTATTTTTTTTGGCCTTCCAGGCATCTTCCTAGCAAAGGGTGGAAGAACAGGTTCAATTCTTGATTTCGGCCATTCATGCTGTCCATCTATAGGTTGCAAAGCATAGTTAGATGCTTTCATGTATGTGTCCTTATGGTGCCAATAATGCAAATACTGATCTGGATCACCACCACTGTGCCATATGGCACAACAGGCATGTAGACACCTAATTTTGTCCGGACCACTAAAACAAGTATGTTTTCTTCCTAAATTGATGTTTCAGAATGTAAAAAGACTTTTTTCATCCTGCAGGTGGTACTCCGAGACTTAGTCTAAGAAGGCGAGCATAAAAAATCAAACTTGAAAAAGTCAACCTCAAAAAGTCAACCCCAAAAAGTCAACCACTAAAAAAGTCAATCCACTTTCAAAATCAATATTTGAAGTTCAATTGAAAAATGGAAAAAAATTTTGATAATCCGAGGTCTACATCGAAAGATATGGAGTTCGGAAGTTGGGTTACGGAGGTTCAGTAGAAAGGAAACCCTAGTTCGAAAATTTTGGGGAAAATGCTTAAACGATCAAATTGGTCAAAATTGAAGTTTCCAAATGAAAGATAAGCACTGACTACGGGTAATGGAGAAGCTACTTGAAAGAAAAACTGAAAGAAAAGTCAATTTGGAAGAAAACCGAGAATTAGGGTTTTTGGTGGATTTCGATAAAATTTGGAAGAATTACAAAAATGGTCCGATTCGGTAAGACTAAAGCCCCTAATGATGAGGAGTGATTAAACAAGGATAGACCAAGGCTCAGTTTGAAGAACATCTGAAAATCGGACTTGTTTTGAGCAAAATCAGGTTTCGAAGGCAAAAAGGGCAAAATTGGAAAATTTTGAAAAAAATAGCAAATGAACTCCAAAAATTATGAAAAATTGTAGGTCTCATTCTTAAATCATTTCGAAGAGATTGGCGAAAGAAAATTCAAATTTGGAGTTCGTTTGAAAAATGGCCAAATCCCGAGTCCCCTATGTAGAAATTCAAGAAGATAAATCCCGAAAAAATAGTAAATCAGCTCCAAAAATTCTAAACATTTGCAAATCTCATTCTTAAATTATTCAAGCAGATAAATCCCGAAAAATATCAAATGAGTTCCAAAAATTATGAAAACTTCTAGATCATACTTTTAAATTATTTGGAAGAGATTGGTGAAGAAAAATCTAGATTTGGAGCTTATATGAAAAATGGTAAAGTTTGGGAGCACAAAAGGACAATTTTGGAAGAAAAAATCCAAATAAATAGCAAATGGCTCGAAAAACTTTGAAAACTTCCAGAATTCAATTTTTTATTATTTTGGAAGTATTGAAAAAATAAATTTTGAATTTGGAGCCCGTTTGCTATTTATTTATGTTCGGGGGGCAAAAAGGTTATTTTACCCAAGAAATCGAAAAAAGGCTTTTCTTGCCTTTAAAAAAAATGAAGCATGGGCTGGAACATGAGGGGTCAACCGGCCAAGGCCCAATGGTGGGCAGATATTTTCTTACTTTTGATCAAAAGGCCAACAATGAAGAGGAAGGTAGTTATTTTTGTGATCAAGCCTTTGAATTTACAACACATGGACCAATGGTTGGAGAGAGAATAATTTATGACATCTTTATGACATCATAATTCAAGGGCTGATGATTCTAATCTAAGGGTGAGAATCCTACATAGAAGGCATCTTGGATTGAAGGCCATTGGATGAAATTTGTTGAAAAAATTCTAGAACCTCCTAGGTTCTTCCAAGGGCCAACCGGCCACTACAAGGGGGGAGATCTCTCTCTTTCATTTTCACTCTATTCACGCTCTTGTTTGGCTGATTTTCTCTCCATTTTTGAAAGGCAAAAAGAAAAGTTTAGAAAAGAAAAGAAAGTTAGAAGAGAAAAATCTTGCAATATAGCTTCTAAAGGTTGCTTTAAGCACCATACTCTTGCACTTTCCTTGATTTTCTGTTCTTGATTTGCTGTTTTGATTGCTATTTTGGTGAGTTTCTTTTGATTTTCCTTTTTAAAATAAGTGTTTTTTATTTTCTTCTTCAAGTTTCTTCTTGTTACTTTCCTTTAAAAAATCTTTTGGAAAATTTTTTTCTCTTCTTTTTGGGTTGACCGAATGGCCTATTGTTTTTTGTTTAGTTGTTGTTTTGCTTCTTTATTTCATGTTACTAGCGATGTTTAACAAGTTTTGATGCTTTAAATCTTCTTCAAATACATAAACATGAAGCTTACTTTGATTTGGTTGCTTGCTTGTTTCCATTTTTGAGTCTATTATCTTGTTATCATGTTTATTTTACTTGTCTTGCATTTTTGAGTTTCTGTTTTCAAAATGTTTAAGTTTGTTTATGATTTATATTTTGATAATCCATGTGTTTGTGAAAATGCCTATTGGTTTTCATGCCTTTACTTTATATTTGCATGATCTAAGTATTATTCTTTAGCTATGCATGTTATTGTGTTAAGTGTTTGTGAAAATGCCATGTTCACTTGACCATTTGGCTACCCCTCTCTTTTAAGCTTTGTCTGTGCATTTTTGTTATACTAGTTGATAGGTTTTCATTCCCATGATATTTCGTTGTATATTTAGTTTAAGCATGCTATATGTTTGTGTATTTGCCATGCATTTTTAGTTTTAGGTTGTGCTTGCATTATCATGCATGTCATGCATTTTAGACCTAGGTTACATTAAATGACATGCAAGTTCATGTTAGGTCTAGGTCATTTTATTGATGCCATGCATTTTTCATGTCAGTTAGGTTTTAAATCATGCATTTCTTACATCATATTTGCTGTATTTTCATGCATTTCATGTCATTGCCACATGATTTATGACTTAGACCAATCAATGGTTCAAAGTCATGCTCATTTTGAGCATACTTGTGGAAAACTAAAGAGTTGTCAAATTGATTATTCTACCTTTGTGATTTTTTTTACTTAGCCAATTTTTGTCTAACTTTTCAAAAGTGTTAGCTACTGTTTGTGAGTCTTTGAAAAAGTCTCTAATATTTTTACTTTGATTTTTAAATGATTTTATCAAAAGCAAAAAAATGTGTTTTGGCAAAACAGTTTTTTACCTAGTTCTCGTACTTTCTCGATTTTTCTGGGCAGTCATCTTTAATCAAAAAATTAAGCCGATTTTTTTTTCGTGTAGTTTTAGATGTCCTGAGTGTCCAGTATTGTTTTTAGATTTTTTAGAATTTTTAAAAATAGGGTAAAAAATCGTGCTTTAAAACTAGACAGTGGAGTTAGAATTGAATTTGAAGGAAAATCATTTTTCTATTTTGGTTAAGTTACTTAGTGGAGGCTGATTAGGAAGTTAGCTACTATTTTAGGATAGTTTCTAAGCCTTTTTAAACTATAAAATTGATTTTTTAAATCTCGGGTTAAGGGTGGTCAAGTTCGAGATTTTAAACTCAGGAAATTAGAGGCTTTTAAAAAGGGTTTAGCTAAGTTTTTATTTTTAATCTAAGTCTTTCAAAATTGTTTTCAAACAAATCATAAAGTATTTTGATTTTAGAAATTTTAATTTGATATATTTTCTTAAGGTAGCCGGATATCTTTTTAGATATACGGATTTCCTTAATTAAAGGAAAAAAATACACTTTCATGCATTGCATTTTCCATATTCATGCATTTTATATAATATGTGATTTTTGCTATGATAATTTCCATGGTGTTGTTATTATTTTTTAATTATATTTTTGATGTTATGTTGTTTATTATATGGTTTTGAATATTTCATGATATCCTATGCTTTTTATTTAGTTATTTATTTTTGTCACATTATTTAGCATATACTATGTTCATGCATTATTATTTTTATTTTCATGCATATTATATGATAGCATTATTTTATGTTTCATGTCATTTCATGTCATTTAGATTATATGCCATATCATTTATATTTGGCATGTCATTTAAATCATTTTATTTCATATAGAATATATTATGTCCCTTAGGATATTTCATTTCATATAGAATATATCATGTTACTTAGGTTATTTCATTTCATATAGAATATATCATGTTACCTAGGTCATTTCATTTCATATAGAATATATTATGTCACTTAGGATATTTCATTTCATATAAAATATATCATGTTACCTAGGTTATTTCATTCCATTTAGAATATATCATATGACTTAGGATATTTCATTTCATTTAGAATATGTTATGACATTTAAATTATATCATACCATTTAGGTTACATTATATTATCTAGACTTTGCTATGTCATTTTATTTATGTCACACATATTCATATTCATATATATATTTTTTAAATGTTTTGAAAAAGGTAATGATTTTCAATAAAATAAAGATATTCCCGAGTTAAAATAATTCATGAGTTCTCTGCCGGGTTTGCTGGGGAGGATATCATCAATTATCGTTAATAACGGAATATGTTCTTTTAAACGAGAATGATTCGAAAAGTTTTTCAAACAAATAAAAATTTCTATATTTTGCCACGTTTGTTGGGAAATATAGGAAAATTTTGAATTAATAAATTTCAGACTATTTTCAAATAAAAATGGAATTATTTTTCTTTAAATTGGGAATTAACTTGAAATACTAAATTTAAAACCGACTTTTTTATTGAGACTTGAGATAACACATGATTAATAAGGTACCGTTTTATACGGGCGTTGTGGGGGTGCTAATCCTTCCCCACACGTAATCAAGTCCCGAACCCACTTCTTTGATTTCTCTTGTTTAAAACGCAGACTTGAAATTGGTTTTAAAAATGTTTTAATTAATTTTAAAATATTTTATAAATCCGATTTTAATAGGTGGCCTATCACACCTAGCTAAAAAAGATTGGTGGCGACTCCATGTCTTTTTCGAGGTCATTTTCAAAACCTTCATTTTTCAAGAGGAATTAAGTCAAGTTTTCCTTTTTTTTAATGTCACGCTTAACGAATAATAAACTCTTGCGATGAGACTTGTTATTTTTTAGGTTGCAACAACTTGGCGACTCCACTGGGGATAATTAAAGAGTCTGGCTTAGAATTAGTCGTGTGTTATCAAAGTCTCGGTTTTGTTGGTTTAATTGGTATTTAATTTTGATTCCCACATTTTTTTTAAATAAGGATAATTTCAAAAATAATAAAATGTTTTTAAATATGTCCATATTCATGTGCATACATATTATAATTGTTCTCTGGTTATTTTGGTGCATATATTCATTTATTGATTAATTGATGGCTTATGTTGTTTAATCTTATTGGGGCATTTAGAATAAGGGATGTAGAATAGGTGGTGAAAGGTTTGTTATTTCTCCTCACACACTACACGTGCATTTGCATGTCATGAGCCCTATACCCGGGTTCTGTCCTTTTAGGGGGAGCAAAGTAACTAAGCCTTCGTGATTAACAATCCGCATGGGCTAGTGAAACACTTCCGGAGTACTAAATTACCTAAGCTTTCGTGATTAACAATCCGCATGGGCTAGGGAGATAGACTCTAACGAATTGAACCTGCTTTTATCGGGGTGCCTTACTAGCCTTCACAGGCGACAGTGAGGAACAATTCGAGGCTTTTATAACTAATTCACCTTCATATAGTAAACCTAGGCGAAGCCATGCCGGATTTCCAATTAGATATCCCAAAGTTAAGAACACATGGAGGAATATTTCCAATCCTTTTACCTTCTATTCTACTTTCCGAATAAGTTTGTTTTTGAAAATCGGGCAATGATGAACGTACATCACAATGCCCGTAATAAGTGTTGGTGTGTCGTCCCAGGGGTGTTATAATGCTGAAATTTTGTTGGCATCCTTAGGGATAATTATTGTTTTGAATTATATGTTTTTTGTATTATTCGAATTTATTCTCGTTACTAATTCATTTTCTTTTTGTTGTTTTTTTTTATTTTTTTCTTTTGCATTCTTGTCATCATTTTTGCACATGGAAGGTTATTGGTCTCGGAATAATATTCAACCAAAAGGGCTTCCATGGAGGGCCAGAATGTCTCAGTGGTCAAGAAGCATTTAGAGGTTAGGAAACAGTCCGAGAAAGGTCAACAGGATAATGGGGATTGTTTGAAAATGGGATATGTGTCAGTATTGCCAGCCGAGGTTGATCTTACTATCAGGCAAAATGATCTCCGGGAATTGATGGATATATGGAATCAATGGAACATATTAGAAAAAAAAGCCTTCACTCAGACTTATGGGGACATAGCACTGTTAGTTCAGGTTAAGATCAGTGGTGAGGTGATCCAGGCTGTGGTGCAATTCTGGAATCCCGCTTATCGGTGTTTTACTTTCAACTGAGAGGATATGACTCCAACCATAGAGGAATATTCGACCTTGCTGCATATTGAGAAAGTTATTCCCAACCGTATTTATTTGAAGGATACAAAGACGCTGGGTTTCAAGAAAAATGTGTCTAAGATTCTGGGAGTGGAAAGAAATTGGGTCGAAAGCCATGTTATCCGAAAATGGGTAAGCTACTGTATATCATGGGATATTTTACGGACCTTAATCCACAGCCATTCAAGTAAGGAGACATTTAGGAATATTTTTGCTTTGGCTATCTATGATTTAGTTATCTTCCCAAAGACATTAGGGTATGTGGATGTGGTGGTATTTGATGTTTTTGAGAGGCCTGAGCAGAGGATAAACCCAGCCCCAGCAATTATAGCAGAAACAATCTGATCTTTGAATTTCTGTAGACGGGAAGGAAAAGGGCTTTTTATAGGTTGTATACAGCTTCTTTACATATGGTTTCAGAGCCATTTTTGCAAACAGGAGAATTTTCCTCTTCGCTCGTATTGGAAGTCTTTTGCACCAATTGGTGAATTTCTTAAGAGGGATTGGCTTGAAAATAGGAATGAAGAACAATGGATCAATATATTTTGGAATATCAGGGCTAAGATGGTAATTTGGAGGGCTCCATGGATAGCTCCTATGCCGACGTTGTACAAGTGCGGAGATAAAGCTTTTGTTCCATTATTGGGAGTATGGGGAGGAGTGAGCTATGCACCACTGCTGGTACTAAGACAATCGGAATCCCGTCAGTTTACTCCTACGACCCATGACCTTAGTCATTTGGAATTTGCTTATGGAGAAGATGGATACTCGGGAAAGGTACGTGAGATTGTAGTAGCATGGAAGGAAACTCATCAGGTAGAGGTAGCTAGATATACCGACATAATATAAACCTGATTACCTGGTATGGAGGGAATTGAGGGTTAATGATAGGTTATTGACATCATATGGAAAAGCGGTCCAATTCATGAGCCCACCACCTAAGGAAGCACCATCAGGGTTAGAAATTGCAAGGGCATAATTCGAAAAAGAAAAGACCCAAATGAGCAAAGAGATTGCCCGGCTGCAAGAAGAGCTTGAGGAGATGAAAAATAGGGAATCAGCTTGAGAAAGAAAAAATGAAAAGATCAAGAGAGAAAGGGAGACTGCTAAGAGCGATCTTCAGGAATTACACTTGGAGAACAAGAGGTATCGCTTCGAGCTCAGATTTGAGGGAACCCTCAAGACTTCCGGGGAATGGGAGCAAGAGGTCAAAAACCTCAAGAAGGAGAAGAACTATTGGAAAGAGAGGGCAAAGCATGAGGAAGCCCGAGCCAATCAATTAGAGAAACAAGCTAAGGAAAGCTTACACGGTGATGCTTCTGCTGACATGTCAAAGGGTCGTGAACAATTAGGGGTCAAATTGAAGAGCAAGGCAATCAAAAGAGGACAGTGAAAAAGGTCCAAGATCCGAGGGAGTTACTATAGGACCGGTGTTTTGTAATAGCATTTTTGAATTAGGATAGACAAATTATCAGATTGTCTTAAGCAGTGATCTTTTATCTTTGATGTATTTAGTTCCAGGAAATCAATGAAAGACCGTTTGGTTTGAATTATCCCGAGGCCAATAATTTTAAATGCATTCATTCATTTTATATATTTTGTTTGTTCATTCATTTATTTATATTTATAATCATTCATTCATTTATTATTTATAAATTATTCATACACTTAGTCATTTATTTATTTGTCCATTCATTTATTCTTTATAATTATTCATTCTTATTCATACACTTAGTCATTTACTTATTTGTTCATTCATTAACATTTAGTCATTTATTCATTCATTCATTTTTATAATGGTTTTTAAAACTAAAGGTACAATTGGTCGCACTCAAAAAGAATCAGACTTTCGACACCCTTACAATACTCGATCTCAAGCCAAAGCTCGCACTAAAAAAGAATCAGACTTTCGACACCCTTACAATACTCGATCTCAAGCCAAAGCTATGGAGAACGATCAGCTTGCTAGAGTTGAAAGGATGGAATGAACTCAAAGGGAATTGTAGGAACAGTTGGCTAAGTCTCAGGAGGAGTCACGGGAACAAATGACCAAACTCATGGAGATGATGAATACCATGATGAGACAGAAATGGCCAGGGGAAAATTCAGTTACAGGAATGGAGGCAGTAAACCAGGAAGGCCGACCAAAGGTGGTACAGTAGAATGGCCAGACATCCCAGCATGTGGGAAATGAACTTCCAACTGGGGCAGCATCCTATGTTTACATCCAACCAGCGGCTGAAGCACAGAATTTTGGTCCTAAAAAGGGTAATATTGGGGTTGATCCAATTGATGTGGACGTTCCAGACTTTGAGGAACTGGCTGAAAAGGAAAAGGCAAAGATGATTGAGCTGAAGAGGGTTGAAATGGCAGAATCCCAGAAAAAATATCAGTTGTTGGAGGAAAGATTCAGGGTAATTGAAGAGGCGGGGCTATTTGACAGTTTGGATGCCAAAGAGATGAGTTTAGTGCACGGTCTAGTGATTCATCCAAAGTTCAAAGTACCAGACTTTGAAAAATATAACAGAACTACCAACCATCAGCATATCTGACCATGTACTGCAGGAATATGACCGGACATGATGAAGATGAAAAATTGCTTATCCAAAACAAGATAGCTTGATAGGGTCCGCAACTCGGTGGTATAACCAGCTTACCTGTACTAAGATCCTTCCTGGGTGGATCTAGCCAAGCTTTCATGGAACAATACAAGCATGTGATGGACATGGTGCCTAACCGTCTAACTCTGCAAAACATGGAAAAGAAAGCTACTGAAAGCTTTAAAGAATATTCTCAGAGATGGAGAGACCTGGCTACACAAGTACAACCTTCTTTGACCAACAAGGAAACTACAGTGCTTTTCATCAATACCCTAAAAGCACCTTATTACAATAAATTGGTGGGGAGTGCCACCAAGGACTTTGCAGATATGGTAATATCCGGGGAGATGATAGAGTCGACCATTAAGAATGAGAAAATGGAAGGGGGTGAGTCTGTTACCCCGAAGAGGGTTTTCCCTGTAAAGAAGAAGGAGGAGACACATGCAGTCAGTTTCAATCAATACCCCTATGCACCTCCTACACCATACACACCTCCTAGGCCCTATACTCCTCCTACATCTTATGCACCTCCTACACCCTACATATCTTATCCGGGGTATAATCCTTACTATCCCAATATGAATCATCTTACCCAAAATCCATTTCCCTATACCAATATACCACAGCAGCCTTTTCCAACTGGCATATCCCCACAGATAAATCTTCCCCGAAACACTGTCCCAAACACCCAAGGTGCTGGACGCAATGATCAACGTTCACCAAGGAATGATCAGAAACCCCAATTTGATCCGATTCCTACCACCTATCGTCAGCTATATCCTGAACTGTTATAGAGTCAACTTATTGCACCTGTATACCTCAAACCTCTTACACCACCATATCCAAGGTGGTACAATGCAAATGTTAGCTGCGCATATCACGCAGGGATCTAGGGGCATTCGACTGAGGACTGTATTGCCTTTAAGAAGAAAGTCCAAAGTTTGATTAATACTGGGGTGGTGAAGTTTGAGATAAAGAATGGGTCAAATATAGCAGGAAATCCATTACTCGATCATGTTGAGAACCAGGTAAATACGGTATTGACAGGGGAAGAAAGAAAGTTGAAAAGACATATCAGTGAAGTAAAGACCCCAATGATAAAAGTGTGGGTCGAAATGGTAAAAGCGGGAATGGTGGAGGATGGTGACAGTTTAAAAATGGTTGCAAACATGGTGGAAGATTGGTGCCCGTTCTATGGATGTAAAGGTCATATCATACAGGAATGCGCAAACTTTTTAGCTAAAGTCCAAAAGATGATGGATAAAGGGAAAGCCCAATTTTATGAAGAAATAGAGAATGAAGTAGAGGTTATTAAGAATACGGCTGGCTATGGAATAGGAAGACCTTTGATCATCTATTTCGATGAACCAGAGAAGACTACTCCGGTTTTGAGGAAATTGCACCTAAGCTAATCATATATTTTCCTTCTTCCTTTTCATACAAGGAAAACAAAACTGCACCATGGAAATATGACTGTAGCATGGTTATGCCCGGGTCTTCAAGTCAGCAAGATATTACAGGTGTGGGGCACTTAACACGAAGTGAAAGGTGTTATGCCCCTGAGGTTGTTGAACAGGGATCAACAAAAAATGATAGAAGACTAGACAAAAGGAAAAAAGCAGCTGAACCAATCCATATTGAGATGGATTTGTCAAAAAAAGTAGAGAGAGGGTCAGCCCCAGTTAACAAGATAAAGGAGTTGGTGAATGAGAAAAAAGCTTGCGAGTTTTTAAAATTCATAAAGCATAGTGAGTATAGTGTGGTTGAGCAATTGTAGCGTCAGCCAGCAAGAATCTCTATATTATCTTTGCTATTAAACTCGGAGCCACACAGAAATGCCCTGTTGAGAGTGTTGAATCAAGCATATGTGGCTAAGAATATATAGTAGAAAAATTAGATAGGCTGGTGGGAAACATTGCGGCAGACGATCATATATATTTCAGTTATGATGAAATACCACCCGATGGTATTGGGTCCACAAAGGCTCTTCACATAACAACCACCTACAAGGGGCATATACTACCAAGGGTGCTTCTGGATAATAGTTTTTTATTAAATCTAATGCCCTTGACAACCCTATCTAAGTTGCCAATTGATATTTCTTATATGCTGCCAAGTTGCACAGTAGTCAGAGCTTTCGATGGTACCAGGAGAGAGGTAATGGGAACTATTGAGGTTCCTCTGGAAATAGGTCCATGCACCTATACGGTGAACTTTCAGGTCATGGATATTCATCCGTCCTATAATTTCTTGTTGGAAAGGCCGTGGATATATTCAGCAGGGGCTGTACCCTCGTCTCTCCACCAAAAGCTAAAATTTGTGATGGAAGGCCGTTTGGTCACTGTATCAGGAGAAAAAAACATAATAGCCTTTGCATCTACTGAATCTCTTTATGTTGAACCCAATGAAGATATCGTAGAATGTTATTTTCAATCTTTGGAATTCGTAAATGCGGTTTTCATCGCTGAAGGACGAAAAATTCCAAAACCAAGGTTGTCCAAGAACACAAGGCTGGGAGTAAGAACTACAGTGGGAAAGTGCTGCAGGGCTGGAAAAGGTCTTGGAAAATATCTTCAAGGGATGGCCTGAGAAATGAAAGTAATGGGAAAGAAAGACCAGTTTGGCTTAGGGTATCTTTCGAAAGCCCATGAGAAGAGGAAACAAGTTGAAAGAAACCGACAAAGGAGGATGGCTCGTCTCGCGGGTATGGATATTGAATGGGAACCCATGACTTTCCCACCAATCCTTCACAACTTTCGCTGAGGATGTACACATAATGATCGAGCAAGCTTTTGAAAAATTCCATGTTAATAAGGGTGGGCAGATTCAGGATATGGTGATTTGCATGACTGGGAAAGAAGGGATGAAAAGTGACAATGCAAACTGGATGGTGCCACCTTGTCCATCAGGATATAGACTGACCAATTGGAGTGCGACTGAGTTGCTCATAGTTTTTAAGTTTATTCCAAAGTAATGCTTTAAAAAACAATCTTAATTATCTTTACCCAGAGATATTAAGAGTTTTTTTTCTATAATGGGCTTTTTTGTTTAAACATTTTCATTCAATAAATAACAAGCACGATGCATTTTATTCATATTGATGTGTCCATATTCTTTCATTTTTGCTATTTATTTTGTTTTCATTATATATATTTTTCTATATTGTTTCTTGTCCACCTATTTACAGGTGTATGGATGCGGAATATGAGGACCTTCCTGTCAGTAATTCTGAAATTGATTTTGAAAGACCCATTTGCACAGGTGATTTTGAAGCTAATGAAGATACAGAGGATTATGGTCTACCTCCAGATCTATTAAGAAAAATAGAACAAGAGGAGAAACAAGTACTTCCTCATAAGGAACTATTGGAAATGATAAATCTGGGAAATGATGAGGAAATAAAAGAGGTCAAAATTGGGACTTCATTGTCATCATTAATAAAGGGTGAACTGACAGCTTTGCTCTGGGAATATGTGGATATATTTGCATGGTCTTACCAAGACATGCCAGGGTTGGATCCGGATATTATGGTTCATAAGCTCCTTTTAAGGCCAGAATGCAAGTCAATTCAGCAAAAGTTGAGAAGAATGAGGTCGGACATGCTGTTAAAGATAAAAGAGGAGGTGAAAAAGCAATTTGATGCTGGATTCTTAGAGGTGGCAAAATATCCAAAATGGGTGGCAAATATTGTTCCAATACCAAAGAATGATGGCAAGGTGTGGATGTGCGTTGATTAAAGAGATTTGAATAAGGCCAGCCCTAAAGATAATTTCCCTTTACCCCATATCGATACTCTGGTGGATAATATGGCGAAGAGTTCTTGATTTTCTTTCATGGACTGATTCTCAGGATATAATCAGATTAAGATGGCACCGGAAGATATGGAGAAAACCACATTTGTTACAATGTGGGGAACATTCTGCTACAAAGTAATGCCATTTGGGTTGAAAAATGTTGGGGCAACATATCAGAGAGCCATGGTGACTTTGTTTCATGATATGATGCATAAGGGAATTGAGGTCTAGTTGATGATATGATTGCAAAGTCACAAGGAGAAGGGGAGCATATTGCAAATCTTAAGAATCTCTTCGAACGACTAAGAAAGTTTCGACTCAAGCTAAATCCGAAAAAACGCACTTTTGGAGTCACCTCGAGAAAATTGCTGGGTTTTGTCGTCAGCAAAAGGGGAATTGAGATTGATCCAGATAAAGTGAAGGCCATTCAGAATTTTCCACCACCTCGTACTCAAAAGAAAGTAAGAGGCTTTTTGGGGAGAATGAATTACATTGCTCGATTTATTTCTCAGTTAATCGACAAATGTGATCCAATATTTAAGTTACTTCAAAAACGTGATCCAGGAGAATAGGATGAAAGATGCCAGATCGTTTTTGAAAAGGTTAAGCATTATCTATCAAACCCACCAGTATTAATGCCACCTGTTCCGGATAAACCAATGATACTGTATTTATCAGTATTTGAGAGATCCATGGGTTGTGTTCTGGGGCAGCTTGATGAGACTGGAAAGATATAACAGGTAGTTTACTACCTCAGCAAGAAGTTCACAGATTATGAGTTAAAATATTCATCGGTAGAAAAGTTGTGTTGTGCCTTAGCTTGGACTACTCGAAGACTCAGACAGTACATGTTGTACCACACAACGTGGTTGATTTCCAAGCTAGATCCAATCAAGTACATATGGGAAGCACCTTCTTTATCAGGGAGAACAGCAAGATGGCAGGTTTAATTGTCAGAGTACGACATTGTATATGTAAGTCAAAAAACTATCAAGGGCAGTGCAGTGTCTGAATTCTTAGCAAGTCGGGCAGTGAAAAGATTATGAGCCATTGAACTTTGACTTTTCGGATGAAGATTTGATGTATGTTTTGCAAGCAGATGAGATTCCCCTGAAGAAGAAAATATGGGAAATGTACTTTGATGGCGCATCTAATGCTATGGGGCACAAAATCGGTGCAGTCCTCATATCCCCAAAAGAAGATTATTATTTTTTCACTGCTAGATTGGATTTTGATTGTATAAACAATACTGCCGAGTATGAAGCGTGTGATATGGGCCTTCGTGCTTCAATGGACAGAAAGATCAAAGTATTGGAAGTTTTCGAAGACTCAACCCTAGTGATATACCAGCTATGGGGAGAATGGGAAACCCGAGATACAAAGCTAATCCGATACCGAGAACTCATACTAAGTTTATTGGAGGAATTTGAAGAAGTGAATTTCAATTACTTCCCTCGAGAAGAAAATCGAATGGCAGATGCTCTGGCTACTTTGTCATCAATGTTAAAAGTGAATGAAGGGGCTGAAGTTGTGCCAATAAAGATAAGTATATCTGAGTCTCCTGCCCACTGTCCGAGTATTGAAGAAGAAGCAGATGGCCTCCCTTAGTATAACGACATCTTGCAATACATCAAAAGTCAATAGTATCTAGAACAGGCAACAGAAAATGACAAAAGGACTCTGAGAAGGCTAGCAATGGGTTTTGTTCTAGATAGTGAGATTCTCTACAAGAAAAGAAAAGACCAAGTCTTATTGAGATGTGTCGGATCTGCCGAAGCTCGAAGAACTATAGAAGAGGTCCCTGAAGGGATATGTGGCACTCATGCTAATGGTCACATGCTTGCTAAGCAGATTATGAGAGCAGGGTATTATTGGTTGAAAATGGAAGGATATTGTATCAGTTATTCCCGAAAGTGCCATAAATGCCAAATATATGCGGACAAGATCCATGTGCCACCATCGCCATTGCATGTCATGACTGCACCATGGCCCTTTTCAATGTGGGGAATGGACATGATTGGACCTATTACCCCGAAAGCTTCAAATGGACATCGTTTCATCTTGGTGGCCATAGGTTATTTCACAAAGTGGGTAGAAGCTGCTTCCTATGCGAATGTAACAAAGTCGGTAGTATGCAGATTTGTTAAGAAAGAAATCATATGCCATTATGGGTTGCCAGCAAGAATTATTTCGGATAATGCTCTCAATTTGAACAATAAGATGATGAGAGAAGTGTGTACTTAGTTCAAGATCACACATCATAATTCGGCATCTTACCGTCCGAAGATAAATGGGGCAGTAGAAGCAGCCAATAAGAACATCAAGAAGATTGTTGAGAAGATGACCGATGTGTATAAGGATTGGCATGAGATCTTGCCTTTTGCTCTTCATGCATATCGTACCTCATTTCGCATATCTAAAGGGGCAACGCCATTTTCTTTGGTATACGGGATGGAAGCGGTGCTACCTATTGAAGTTGAGATCCTTTCACTTCGGGTTTTGATGGAGGTTGGCCTAGAAGAGGCAGAATGGGTTAGAGCTCGTTATGAACAGCTGAATCTCATTGAAGAGAAAAGATTGAAAGCAATTTGTCATGGGCAGTTATATCAAAAAAGGATGATTCGAGCCCACAACAAGAAGGTTCATCCCAGACAGTTCCGAGAGGGGGAGTTGGTACTAAGGAAAATTCTCCCTATAGTGAAAGACCCGCGAGGGAAATAGGCTCTGAATTGGGAAGGACCATATGTGGTAAAAAGAGCTTTTTCTAGAGGAGCAGTGATTTTAACTCGGATGGACGGGGAAGATTTCAGAAATCCCGTGAATGCTGATGAACTGAAGAAGTATTATGCTTAAAAAAAAGTGTGATGCTGTGCACATGGAAATTCGAATGATTCCAAGCATAAAAATGGAAATTCTATATATCTATCTCCCCTGTGAATTGCTTTTTAATGAGAATATTCATGCTTGATATGATGAATGGCCATCTTTCATATTCTTTTCACTAAGAAGAAACTATCCTTAGTCTCCCCTTTGAGCCTTAGGAATTATTTCTTTCTTTAAACCTTCATCAAGGATCACCCTCTACACTGGAGGGCAAATGCGAGGAAAAATAATCAAAAATCATGGCAAAAAGAAAGCCATCGGAAAATGTGAAAATCAAAGAATGGCAAATGAAAGCCAACAAAGCAAAAAGAAGAAAAGAAAGTCCAAAAAAGGGACATATGTTTCAAGAATGAGTTCTCCTCAGGAAATGATCCTTGATTCAATCACCCTTAAATATATTTTGGGCCTATTTTATCCTTTCTTTTTGAACCCGAACCTTGGCCTATATTACGTGCTTTAGAAAGTCCATTTTGATCAAGCATGGATATTTAATTTAAAAGGTTATTCTCAGAATTCATCCCATCTTTTGAATTGATATTTTTACCTTGGAAGCATTTAGAATTCTCAGATGTATGGTAGAATAAAATAAATGAAAATGAAAAAAAGAATGTAAAAGGAGAGGTTTAAGCCGAAAACCCGCAAAGGGCGACTTAATATCGAATGGAGGACACTTGAGTTGAAAACCCGCAAAGGGTGGCTCAGAAACTGATTAAAGTTTGAATCAATGCTCCGTGTAAAGGGGGAGAAAGTATCTGAAAATCAAAGGAAAGGGGAATAACTCAGTCTGACGTAACTACGGAAGCCGAGAGGTTACCCAAGTAAATTGCTCGTTCAAGAGAAATTTCAGATGGTTTGAAAATGAGGGGTCCAAGATATTCCGCATCCGGGACATCTACAACCTATAACATTACATTTGTTTCTTATATCCTTGATATTCATTTTTACAATTTTAAAAAAACATTTGTTGCAATAAATTCTTGTTATCCTTTTCATGACATTTTTGCTTGTTTCATATTTTCTTTCATATATTTTTGAGATGCGTCATGATTGTTATTAAATAGAATGATGATTAGTAATAAAAAAAATCTTTAAATAAAAGGATTTCATATTATTACTAAGGAAAAGATTTAAATCTTGGGAAAGGTTTGGAATGTTCACCAAGTAAAAGAAAACAATGAACGTGTTGGAGACTCCATCACGAAGTCAGAAAATTTGTGAATTTCAGTGAAAGTCAGAAACCGAGACTGTTTGACAAGTTATCTTGAGTGAAGGGTTCCTTAAGTAGGGCATCAGTGAACAATTGAAGACTCCGTCATGAAGTCGGATAATCTGTGAACCTCGAAGAAACCATGGATTAGAACTCATGAGATAATCATTTGATTGCATTCATTTTTAGGAAACATACAAGCATTTTCAAAGCATATCATTCTCATCATTGCATTTAGCTAACATTACAGAAATCAGGAAAACTTGGATTTCCCCAAAGTGAACTCGTTCTGTTTTATCAAATATGTCGAGCCCCGGGACCATCGTCGAGGTATTTCTTTTTGTTTTAAATCGAATTCATTCTGTTTTATCAAATGAGTCGAGTCTTGAGACCACCGTCGAGGTATTTCCTTTTGTGTTAAATCGAATTCATTCTGTTTTATCAAATGAGTCGAGCCTTGAGACCACCGTTGAGGTATTTTCTTTTGTTTTAAATCGAATTCATTCTGTTTTATCAAATGAGGCGAGCCTTGAGACCACCGTCGAGGTTTTTCCTTTTGCTCTAAATCGAATTCATTCTGTTTATCAAATGAGTCGAGCCTTGAGACCATCGTCAAGGTATTTTTAAATCACGGGTAAGGCCTCCGGCCACCATTTTTAAGGCCTTCGGACATCATTTTTAAGACCACTGGGCACCATTCTTAAGACCTTCAGGCATAAGTTTCTAGAGTTTTTACAGTTTTAAACAATGAATAAGTCTTTGGTGGTGATAACCAAAGCTTGTGGTGGAGATATCCAGAGTTTTACATTTGCTTGAGAAAGTCTTTGGTGGTGATAACCAAAGCCTCTGATGGAGATATCCAGAGTTTTTCAGCTTTAAAAATGAACAAGTCTTTGGTGGTGATAGGCAAAGCCTCTCATGGAGATGTCAAGAGATTTACATTTGCTTGAGCAAGTCTTTGGTGGTGATAGCCGAAGCTTCTGAAGGAGATACCCAGAATTTTAAACATAGCTTAGCACAAGACAGGTTAAGCCCCCGAGACCATAGTCGAGGTCTTTTCTTCTCTTGCAAATCGAGCTCGTTTCCTTGAGATGGGTCGAGCCTTGATTAGTCAGGGAATTCAATTTAAGGACAATATCTTCTATTTACAACTTTTTTCAACAAAAAAAAATTGAAAAAATGAAAAAGGAAAAAATGAAACCCCCTTTCCCTTCTCTTCACATGTTATTTCAATAACCGGACAAAATTAGTGTTCCTTTATCTTTGCCTAATTCCTGATTCTCAGCAACAACCAAGAAGGGCAGCTGTAGACACCTAATTTTATCCGGACCACTAAAACAAGTATGTTTTCTTCCTAAATTGATGTTTCAGAATGTAAAAAGACTTTTTTTCATCCTGCAGGTGGTACTCCGAGACTTAGTCTAAGAAGGCGAGCATAAAAAGTCAAACTTGAAAAAGTCAACCTCGAAAAGTCAACCTTGAAAAGTCAACTAATAAAAAGTCAACCATTTTCAAAATCAAGATTTGAAGTTCAATTAAAAAATGGCAAAAAAATTTTGATAATCCGAGGTCTAAATTGAAAGATATGGAGTTCGAAAGTTGGGTTACGGAGATTCAGTAGAAAGGAAACCCTAGTTCGAGAAATTTGGGGAAAAGTGCTTAAACGATCAAATTTGTCAAAATTGAAGGTTCCAAATGAAAGATAAGCATTGGCTACGGGTAATGGAGAAGCTACTTGAAAGAAAAACTGAAAGAAAAGTCAATTCAGAAGCAAACCGAGAATTAGGGTTTTTGGTGGATTTCGGAGAAATTTGGAAGAATTACAAAAATGGCCCGATTCGGTAAGAATAAAGCCCCTAATTGATGAGGAGTGATTAAACAAGGATAGTCCAAGGCTCAGTTTGAAGAAAATCTGAAAATTGAACTTGTTTTGAGCAAAACCGGGTTTCGGAGGCAAAAAAGGCAAAATTGGAAAATTTGGGAAAAATAGCAAATGAACTCCAAAAATTCTGAAAAATTGAAGATCTAATTCTTAAATCATTTCAAATATATTGAAGAAAGAAAATCCAGATTCGGAGTTCGTTTGCAAAATGGCCAAATCCCGAGTCCCTTATGTAGAAATTCAAGAAGATAAATCCCGAAAAAATAGTAAATGAGCTCCAAAAATTTTGAAAATTTACAGATCTCATTTTTAAATTATTTGGAAGAGATTGGCAAAAGAAAATCTGGATTCGGAGTTCGTTTGCAAAATGGCCAAGTCCCGGGCCCACTATGTAGTAATTCAAGCAGATAAATCCCTAAAAAATACCAAATGAGTTCCAAAAATTATGAAAACTTCCAGATCATACTTTTAAATTATTTTGAAGAGATTGGTGAAGAAAAATCTGGATTTGGAGCACGTTTAAAAAATGGTAAAGTTTGGGAGCACAAAAGGGCAATTTTGGAAGAAAAAATCCAAATAAATAGCAAATGGGCTCGAAAAATTTTGAAAACCTCCAGAATTCAATTTTTTATTATTTTGGAAGTATTGAAAAAAGTAAATTTGAATTTGGAGTCCTTTTGGTATTTATTTATGTTCGGGGGGCAAAAAGGTCATTTTGTCCAAGAAATCGAAAAGGGCTTTTCTTGCCTTTAAAAAAAATGAAGCATGGGCTGGAAGATGAGGGGTCAGCTGGCCAAGGCCCAATGGTGGGCAGATAGTTTCTGATTTTTTTATCAAAAGACCAACAATGAAGAGGAATGTAGTTATTTTTGTGATCAAGCCTTTGAATTTACAACACATGGACCAATGGTTGGAGAAAGAATATATTTATGACATCTTTATGAAATCATAATTCAAGGGCTGATAATTCTAATTTAAGGGTGAGAATCCTACATAGAAGGCATCTTGGATTGAAGGCCATTGGATGAAATTTGTTGAAAAACTTCTAGAACCTCCTAGGTTCTTCCAAGGGCCAACCAGCCACTACAAGGGAGGAGGTCTCTCTCTTTCATTTTCACTCTATTCACACTCCTGTTTGGCTGATTTTCTCTCCATTTTTGAAAGGCAAAAAGAAAAGAAAGTTAGAAGAGAAAAAGCTTCCAATATAGCTTCTAGAGGTTGCTTTAAGCACCATACTCTTGCACTTTCCTTGATTTTCTATTCTTGATTTGCTGTTTTGATTGCTATTTTGGTGAGTTTCTTTTGATTTTCCTTTTTAAAATAAGTGTTTTTAATTTTCTTCTTCAAGTTTATTCTTGTTACTTTCCTTTAAAAAAGCTTTTGGAAATTTTTTTCTCTTGTTTCTGGATTGGCCGAATGGCCCATTGTTTTTGATATAGTTGCTGTTTTGCTTCTTTATTTCATGTTACTGGTGATGTTTAATAAGTTTTGATGCTTTAAATCTTCTTTAAATACATAAACATGAAGCTTACTTTGATTTGGTTGCTTGCTTGTTTCCATTTTTGAGTCTATTATCTTGTTATAATGTTTATTTTACTTGTCTTGCATTTTTGATTTTATGTTTTCAAAATGTTTAAGTTTGTTTATGATTTATATTTTGTTAATCCATGTGTTTGTGAAATTGCCTATTGGTTTTCATGCCTTTACTTTATATTTGCATGATCTAAGTATTATTCTTTAGCTATGCATGTTATTGTGCTAAGTGTTTGTGAAAATGCCATGTTCACTTGACCATTCGGCTACCCCTGTCTTTTAAGCTTTGTGTGTGCATTTTTGTTATACTAGTTGATAGGTTTTCATTCCCATGATATGTTGTTGAGTATTTAGTTTAAGCATGCTATATGTTTGTGTATTTGCCATGCAGTTTTAGTTTTAGGTTGTGCTTGCATTATCATGCATGTCATGCATTTTAGACCTAGGTTACATTAAATTCCATGCAAGTTCATGTTAGGTCTAGGTCATTTTATTGATGCCATGCATTTTTCATGTCATTTAGGTTTTAAATCAAGCATTTCATACATCATAGTTGCTGTATTTTCATGCATTTCATGTCTTTGCCACATGATTTATGACTTAGACCAATCAATGGTTCAAAGTCATGCTCATTTTAAGCATACTTGTGGAAAATTAAAGAGTTATCAAATTGATTATTCTACCTTTGTGATTTTTTTACTTAGTCAATTTTTGTCTAACTTTTCAAAAGCGTTAACTACTGTTTGTGAGTCTTTAGGAGAGTCTCTAACATTTTTACTTTGATTTTTAAATGATTTTATCAAACGCAAAAAAAAAAATTGTGTTTTGGCAAAACAGTTTTTTCACCTAGTACTCGTACTTTCCCGATTTTTCTGGGTAGTCATCTTTAATCAAAAAATTAAGCCAATTTTTTTCCGTGTAGTTTTACATGTCTTGAGTCTCCAGTATTGTTTTTAGATTTTTTGGAATTTTTAAAAATAGGGTAAAGAATCGTGCTTTAAAACTGGACAGTGGAGTAAGAATTGAATTTGAAGAAAAATCATTTTTCTGTTTTGGTTAAGTTACTTAGAAGGGGCTGATTAGGAAATTTAGCTACTGTTTTAGGATAGTTTCTAAGCCTTTTTAAACTCTAAAAATGATTTTTTAAATCTCGGGTTAAGGGTGGTCAAGTCCGGGATTTTAAACTTAGGAAATTAGAGCCTTTTAAAAAGGGTTTAGCTAAGTTTTTATTTTTAATCTAAGTTTTTCAAAATTGTTTTCAAACAAATCACAAAGTATTTTGATTTTAGAAAATTTAATTTGATATATTTTCCTAAGGTAGCCGGATATCTTTTTAGATATACGGATTTCCTTAATTAAAGAAAAAAATACACTTTCATGCATTGCATTTTCCATATTCATTCATTTTATATAATATGTGATTTTTGCTATGATAATTTCCATGGTGTTGTTATTATTTTTTATTTATATTTTTGATATTATGTTGTTTATTATATGGTTTTGAATATTTCATGATATCTATGCTTTTTATTTAGTTATTTATTTTTGTCACATTATTTAGCATATACTATGTTCATGCATTATTATTTTTATTTTTATTTTCATGCATACTATATGATAGCATTATTTTATGTTTCATGTCATTTAGATTATATGTCATATCATTTATATTTACCATGTCATTTAAACCATTTTATTTCATATAGAATATATTATGTCACTTAGGATATTTCATTTCATATAGAATATATCATGTTACTTAGGTTATTTCATTTCATATAGAATATATTATGTTACCCAGATCATTTCATTTCATATAGAATATTATGTCACTTAGGATATTTCATTTTATATAGAATATATCATGTTACCTAGGTTATTTCATTCCATTTAGAATATATCATATGACTTAGGATATTTCTTTTCATTTAGAATATGTTATGACATTTAAATTATATCATATCATTTAGGTTGCATTATATTATCTAGACTTTGCTATGTCATTTTATTTATGTCACACATATTCATATTCATATATATATATATATATATATATATATATATTTAAGTGTTTTGAAAAAGGTAATGATTTTCAATAAAATAAAGATATTCTCGAGTTAAAATAATCCATGAGTTCTCTGCCGGGTTTGTTGGGTAGGATATCATCAATTATCATTGATAACGGAATATCTTCTTTAAAACGAGAATGATCGGAAAGTTTTTCAAACTAATAAAATTTTCTATATTTTGCCACATTTGTTGGGGAATATAGGAAAATTTTGAATTAATAAATTCCGGATTATTTTCAAATAAAAATGGAATTATTTTTTTTAAAATTGAGAATTAACTTGAAATACTAAATTTAAAACCGACTTTTTTACCGAGACTTGAGATAACACATGATTAATAAGGTACCGTTTAATACGGGCGTTGTGGGGGTGCTAATCCTTCCCCACACGTAACCGAGTCCCGAACCCGTTTCTTTGATTTCTCTGGTTTAAAACGCAGACTTGAATTTGGTTTTAAAAATGTTTTAATTAATTAAAAAAAAATTTATAAAACCGGTTTTAATAGGTGGCCGATCACACCTAGCCAAAAAAGATTGGTGGCGGCTCCATGTCTTTTTCAAGGTCATTTTCAAAACTTTCATTTTTCAAGAGGAATTAAGTCAACTTTTTCTTTTTCTTTTTTTAATGTCACGCTTAACGAATAATAAAGTCTTGCGATGAGACTTGTTATTTTTTAGGTTGCAAGAAGGCATATATACAAGGAATCCCTGATAGTTGCCAACTTCTACAACTGCATGTTTGTTCTTTCAAGTCCGCTGTATACTGTTTTCTTTCTTTTTTTAATTTCACATCCATTGTCACCATTCCACACCATTTGCCATTCTACACTTTCTTTCTTTTGTGCATCAAATCTTTCCTTCACCAATGGATCATAATTGTGTTTCCATTTACTGCAAAATTGTCTTTTCTCCACAATTCTAGTCATCATCCTCCCTCTGATTTCCTCTAACATAGTGATGATACTTTTGTATCTTGCCTCCACAATGCTTGAGTTGAAAGCTTTTGATAAGTTGTTATCCATAATGTCACACTTGCTGTGGGTTCCAAAAAAAGCCATACTCCAATGTTTAGGACCTTTGGACATCAATTCCTTTGCACATTCTTCATATTTCTTAGACAACTCTAATACCTTATCTTCCCACTCCCTCTCTGTTGCTGCTTTTACAATTCCCCAAAAAGAAAACTCATAGGATTTGAGTTTCTTCCTCCCTGTCCAGTTTGCAAACACATGCCTTGCACAATTTCTGTGTTCCACTCGAGGGATAACATCATTAATAGCCACCTCTAAACCCTGTACAAAAAATAGAACATAAAAAACAAAGATGTGATATCCAAGCCCAAAAGTTACAATTTATACAGCAAGTTAGTATGGTTACCTTTTGTTGGTCACTAATGATGGTATATCCATAACCACCATTAAGTTCCAGATCTGTGGCCAGAAGACTAAGAAACCAGGCCCATGAATCTCTACATTCAACCTCTACCACAGCCCATGCCACAGGGAACATTTGATTGTTGCCATCTCTCCCAACAGCTGTTAAAAGTTCACTCTTAACTGAACCATTTAAGAAACAACCATCTAAACCCAGTATTGGCCTACAACCTTTTGTCCAACCCTTCTTTAAGGCCTCAAAGGATACATAAGACCTTTTAAAATGTGGGGGTGAATCTAAAGTAACCCTTTCAACTGCCATTTTGATAGTACTGCCAGGGTTCTTTGCCCTTAACTCGTCTGTGTAGTCCCAGAACTGAGCAAACTCTTCAATGTAGTTTTCAGCCAACTTGTCATTCACATTTTTCTTTGCCCTTCTACATCAAGTCATGTTAACATTAACATGCAACTCAGAAGCTACCCTCCTTTGAATCTCCTTCAATTTCATTTTTGGATGGTCCTGATAGTTGCTTCAAAATGCTTTGCAATCACAGCTACATTGACCATCTTGTTCTTGAAGCTGACACAACAACTATGCTCCTCTTGAAAGCTCTTCACTTGGAGACACCTAGCCTACTATAACTAGCAAATATTGTCCAAGGACATTTTGCAGAAGCAATGCACTGAAATAACATTCCTATACAAAACACAGGAACTTCATTTTGATTGAACTGAGGATACCTACTTTTCCTCCTGTTAGTATCTTCATGCTCTTCACCTGAATCAGTACCTATTAAGCTCCCATGATCAGAGGAATCATAGTATTCAGTCTCATATCCATCTTCATTCTTTGTACCTTCCACATCATCTTCATCCTGCTGCTCTTTACCCTTATTCTCAGCCTTATCAGTTTCATTGTTAGTTACACCTTCTACATGTGGGGTAGTAGATTTCCCTTTGAACTGCCTCAACTTCGCTCTAGCAGATTGTAACTCCTCATCAGCATCACCATCAGACAAATACCTTACTTTAACAAAATAAATATCGTCATCATCATCAGCCTTATGCTCAGCCTCATCATGCTCAACCTCATGCTTATCCTCATGCTCAGCCTCATCATGCTCAATCTCATGTTCAACCTCATCACCACCCTCATCACCAACCCTATCATCACCTTCACCCTCATCACCCTCACCCTCTAAACCAGCCCTATCATCACCCTCACCCTCATCACCACCCTGTAAACCAGCTCTATCATCGCCATCACCCTCATCACCACTATCACCCTCACCCTTTTCACCAGTTCTGTCAATAGCCTCATGCTCACTCCCATGCTTTGAACCAGCATTTAAACCCTCATGGCAAGCACCTGTCTCTTCACCTAAACTGGTAGATTGTTCTATAGGTGGTCCACATAATAATAAAGGCCCATCTACTACATCTGGGCTGTCCACTTTGTGCTTTACATACAAGTCTATCACTTTATATTTAACCCAATAATTCAACATATCTATAGTGCTTCTATCCTTCCAAACTACTCTAAGCCCATCATCCAATGACCTACTTCTAGGCACATAGAAGTACACTATGGATATACTATGGTAACCAAGACCTTTTTGTACTATGTTACATAATTCAAAATAAGAAATGGTATCTGGATCCTCTCTTATCCTTAGTCTTGTTCCACCATCATAGCTTAGATGTGGATCACGCACAAACTTACCCCCCACATGCAAGTTAACATAAAACTCATCTAAATCACTCATCTGCATCTAAATATTCAAAATGCAGTCAATATCCATTTTCAAACAAACATAAAAGGACCACTTTCATTAAAGGAAAACAGAAAGCAACAATAACAGATATTTTGATAAGGCATAAATAGCCTAATAAATAAATTCCTATCAAACATCCAGGGACCACTTTCAAAGTTTGGTCTAACACAATTATTGGAAAAGTGTGGTAAGCAAAAAAGCTTAAAAGCTTTCGGTTTCACTCGATTTTGTAAGTAAAAAAATTTCTAATAAAAAATTTTCTACATAAACACACTAATCAAACTTCAATACATGTTTAAAATAAACAAATCAATAAACCCCAAAACCCATAAACTCTAATCATGACAGCTTTCAAGCTTAATGGGTTTTTTAATTATAAAAAAAATCTAGAAATCGATTCAACCAGAGAAACCCTAATTATATTGAAATGTTAATCTTGATTCAACCAAAATAAACCGTAATTAAAGAAAAAATCCCCAAAACCTATAAACCCTAATCGTGACAGCTTTTAAGCTTAATGGGTTTTTTAAAATTAAAAAAATCTTAAATTCGATTCAACCAGAAAAACCCTAATTATATTGAAATCTTAATCTCGATTCAACCACAATAAACCCTAATTAAAGCTAAAAACCCCCCATAACCCATAAACCCTAATCGTGACAATCTCGATGAAAAACATACCGTTACAATCTCGAAAAAAAAAACAGCATACCGTGACAATCTACTCAATATGATTTGTCTTCAGTATTCCCCACTATGCTGATGATTTGTAGTAATCATTCTAAGAAAAAAAAAACAATTTGGGGCTTTGGAGTTTATGAATTTTTTTTCCTAATCTTCTCGATAGATATCGGGGTTAGGGTATATTTTGTTTTTTCTAAAACAAAATTGTTTTATTAAAGAGTATTCTCCACTATGCTGCTAATTTGTAGCAATCATTCTAAAAAAAAAAAAACAATTTGGGGCTTTGGAGTTTATGAATTTTTTTTCCCTAATCTTCTCGATAGATATCGGGGTTAGGGTATATTTTGTTTTTTCTAAAACAAAATTGTTTTATTAAAGATGTTTTAAATTGTTTTATTAAAGATATTTTTAAAAAATATATAAATTCCGTCTATTTAAACAAATCAAATAATGAAATGACATGGCATGGCATGGCATGGCATGGCATTTTAAATGTCATGTCATGAAAAAAAACGTCCTTGTTATGTACACATGGATTGATACGTGTACATAAATGACAGTCCGTTAGTCATTTAACGGGAGTGAGATGGATTCCGTTAAAATCAGGTGTTTTTGACGCAAAATAAAAGATCGAATGTCATATTGACTCAAATAAAAGGTTAGTTGGCCGAAATGACTCAACTGGTATAGTTCGACGGCTAAATTTGTCATTATGCCTATATTTTAATATGCATATATACATATAAATACTAAAAATATAATGTTTAATGTCTATATTTACAATTTTATTGAATTTAATGGAGTCGATCTCTAATGACTCAAGTAAATAAAGAGTCAAATTCGAACACAAAAAATAAAACTCGATCGAACTTGAGTCAAACTTTGGCCTTCAAATTTACAGATCGAGTCAAGCTGAGAGCCTAATAATGTATCAACTAGAGTCGAGTCAGTTCAATCACATCCTATTAATGTTATACTAGGATTCTTTCCCCGCTTCGCTGGAGATTTTTTTAATATTTATAAAATTTTAATTAAATTAACAATTATAAATAAATTTAACTTGAATTATATTAAATAATTATCATTTATTTAAATAATTTTTTATGTTTTAATATTTAAATAAATAAATTTAGAGTTAAAATCGAATCCTTATGATTAATTATTCAAAATATGGGATGAATTGAGACATGACACGTTACAACATGAGAAAATAATTAAAGCATGACATGAAAAATAACATGAACACGACACGAATATATGAACGTATCAAAATCTATATAAAACAAATTATTAACGCGTAAAAATTTATCATAATTTGAACATACAAAAAAATAACAAGAACACGTCATGAGCACACAAAGTTTTTTCTAAATTGAATCACTATGACAAATTATGCAAAATATATCATGAACTAGTTTGTGACCCATGCGATGCATGGATTGATTTTATTTATTTGATTATGTAATATATGTTTTACTTTTGTGCGATACACGTGTTATAGTTTTATTTTTATATTATTAATTTTTAAATTATGAATTTATTAAAAAAAAAATTTGACTTTGAGTTTGAAAGTTTTGGATATGATTTATGTATTGCATGAGAAAATTATTTTATATATTGAGTAAATAATTGGAACAAAAGTTTATATTTGTATTAATAAAATTATTCATTATTTTAAATTTTATTTATAATTTTTTGTTTAGTAAATTATCTAATGAATTTTATTCGATATTCTAATAAAAAGTATCATCCAAAATTTTAATTGATTTAATAATAAACATTTATCTTCGAATGATTGTGACCCATGCGATTAGACCTTGGTTATAATATCTTCAAATATTCGCATTTTGAAGAAATATTGGTTATTAAATGGTCTAATATAAGAAATTGATAATTTGAAGAAATATATGTTAACCATTCTTTTTTATGTTTGATAATTCACAAACATTGGTTATAATATCTTCAAATATTAATGCCATGAGAAATATTATGCAACATTTGAAACCCATATTTCAAAAGTATCAATTGAAGATAATTTGAACCCATATTTCAAAAGTGAAAAGTAACATATATATATATATATATATGATTGGATGACAATTAAGTGTAAAGATAATTTTCAAATTGATAAATATGCTATGCATTTTTTTTAAAAATAATAATTGATATATGTCCTTTTTAATTTAAAAAAAAATAAAAGGTTATTAGAAAATTTAAGAAGGTAATTTTTTTTTTTTGAATTTTTTTTAAATTTAAAAAAAGATATTTTTACATAGCTAATGAAATTTGAATCAAATAATATTAGTTTTTTAAATTTGAAATTTTTATTACAATTTAATCTTGATAAAAGATCAACTTTTTAATTCATAAATCATCACATTCATACAATTTTTAAAAAATTAAAATTCAGATAAACAATTAAATTTTAGGAATTGAATAAACTAATTTTGTAATTTTAAAATAATAAATATTTTATTGAATATATAAGTTATTTGATAAACAGCTAAGTTTTAGGAATTATCTTAGGTTCATGATTATAGGAGCCACTTAAGCAAAACTTATCAGATTTCTATGTACCTTGTAATATTATATATAAGATATATGATTCGAAATTAGCTTGGGTTTGAAACAAATTTTTTTATTTCGTAACTTAATTGATGCCAGTATGAAATCTACTACAGCTCCAAAATCAATGATCGCTGAAACAAAAATAAAATAACATTAAAAATTTCAGTCAAAAAAGATTAAAAAAATAATTAATGTAATTAAAGTGTTCATGCATTACAAAATGTATAACACATTATTTCTCTCATACCAAAAAAAAAAAAAAAGAACTTTTGAATTGCAGCGGGTGCAAGTATTCCAAATCCCTTTTTATAAGCAAAAATAATGGATACCAATGATTTAAACTAATATTCGGATAGATTTAGTTTTAAGAAATTGGGATAGATTTGATTTGAAACAAATTCTATTCGGATAGATTTGGTTTAAAAAATTGGGATAGATTCGATTTAGGATTTAGGGTTTAAATTAAATTTGATTGATAAAACAAATTTAAATTTGTAATAGTTTTAGAAAGATTTGATCTTTCATTATATTTAAACATTGGTTGGATAAAATTTTAAATATTTTCAAATTTCAAATATAAAAATTTAGTATTTTTTTTTTTGAACAGCAAATGCAAATTTTATTGAATGTTAAAAAGACAATAGAAAGGATCAACCCGTTCGATCCAAAGAACCAGTAAAGTAATTTGACTGTCGCATCCTAAAAAAAATAATAATAACAAGTTTCATCGCGAGACTTTATTATTTCATTAGGCGTGATATTAAAAAAAAAAAAAAGAAAAAATCGACTTAATTCCTCTAAAAAACGAAGGTATCGATAAGTGGTCCCGAATCGTGGGGGACCAGTTCGAGTGAGGGGCGAAACAGAAGCAGAGGAAAAAACGACTTAATTCCTCTTGAAATAAACAGGTCGAGGGTATGAAATGGCCTCGTAAAAAGACATGGAGTCGCCACCAATCTTTTTTAGCTAGGTGTGATCGGCCACCTATTAAAACCGGTTTTATAAAACATTTTAAAATTAATTAAAATATTTTTAAAACCAATTTCAAGTCTACGTAATAAACCAGAGAAAATCAAAGAAGCGGGTTCGGGAGTCGGTTACGTGCAGGGAAGGATTAGCACTCCCACAACGCCCATATAAATCGGTACCTTATTAATCGTATGTTATCTCAAGTCTCGGTAAAAAGTTGGTTTTTAATTTAGTATTTCAAGTTAATTCCCAATTTAAAGAAAAATAATTTCTTTTTTAATTGAAAATGATCCGGAATTTATTAATTCAAAATTTTCCTATATTCCCGACAAAATCGGCAAAATATAGAAATTTTTATTTATTTGGAAAACTTTTCGAATCATTCTCGTTTTTTGAAAGAAAGATATTCCTTTATTAATGATAATTGATGATATTCCCTCCAGCAAACCCGGTAGAGAACTCATGAATTATTTTAACTCGGGAATATCTTTATTTTTATTGAAAATCATTATCTTTTTCAAAACATTTAAAAATATGAACATGAACATGTATGACATAAATAAAATGACATGGCAAATCTAGATAATAAAAGGCAACCTAAATGATATGACATAATTCAAATGACATAGTATATTCTAGGTAAAATGAAAAAATCCTAAGTATCATGGTATATTCTAAATGAGATAAAATGATTTAATTGACATGAAAATTTTAAATGATATGTCATATTTTAAATGACATGGCATGTTATAAATAAAATAACTTAAATGACACGGAATATGATCTAAATGACAAGAAATGACATGAAATTAAAATAATGCTAACATATAATATGCATGAAAATAAAATAAAAATGCATGAACATAGTATATGCTAAATGATGTGACAAAAATAAATGACTAAATAAAAAAATATGGGATATCATGAAACATTCAAAATCATATGGCAAACAATATAAGATCATAAAATGTGAATCAAAATAATAATAATACCATGGAAAATCAAAGCAAAAATCACACATTTAAATAAAATGCATGAACATGGAAAATACAATGCATTAAAATGTATTTTTTTCCTCTAAATAAAGAAATCCGTATATCTAAAAAGATATCCGGCTACCTTAGGAAAATATGTCAAATTAGATTTTCTAAAAAAAAAAAAAAAAAAATTGTGATTGTTTAAAAACAATTTTGAGGAAAACTTGAATAAAAATTAAAACCCTTACCAAACCCTTTTGAAAATGGCTCTAATTTCCTAAGTTTAAAATCCCGAACTTGACTACCCTTAACCCGAGATTTATAAAATCATTTTTTAAAGTTTAAAAAGGCTTAGAGACTACCCTAAGACAGTAGCTAAATCTTCTAATCAACCCCTCTAAACGCCTTAGCCAAATTCAACCATTATTCCTCTTTTGATTTCAAATCTGCCTCTACTGTCCGGTTTTATCACACGATTTTTTTGCCTATTTTTAAAAATTCAAACAAATCTAAAAAAATTCTAGAGACTCAGAACATGTAAAAATACACAAGAAAAAATTGGCTTAATTTTCTGATTAAAGATGACTGCCCAGAAAATCAGAGAAGTTCGAGTACTGGTGAAAAAAAACTGTTTTGTCAAAACATATTTTTTGCCTTTGATAAATTCATTCAAAAATTAAAGTAGAAATTGTTGGAAATCATCCTAAAGACCTAAGGGCAGTAGCTAAAACATTTAAAAACCTTGGACAAAAATTGGCTAAGTAAAAAATATCACAAAGGTAGAATAATCAATTTGACAATTCCTTAATTTTTCACAAGTATGCTCAAGAGAGCATGACTTTGAGCCATTAATTGGCCTAAGTCACAAATCAAGTGGCAATGACATGGGATGCATGAACATACAGCAAATGAAATGTATGAAATGCATGGTCTAAAGGTCTGAATGGAAAAGGAAATACATGACAATTCAAGACAACCTAAATGCCTAGCATGAATTTGCATGGCAATAAATGCTATCCTAACTCAATATGCATGCAATGCTTGATAATGCAAAAATGACTTGGACCTAATATGTTATGAATATGCATGAAAATGCTAATATGACCTAAGATCTAAATAGCATAGTAATGCATGACAATACCAATGTGATTTAAGACTCAATATGCATGGCAATACCAATATGGCCTAAACCTAAAATGTAATGAACATGCATAGTAATACTGTGAACATACAATGACCCATGAAACTAATGTCAATGCTGGAACAAACAGCAACTAATACACAATTTCAAGATATGATAATACAAAGCATGTTACCTAAACAAAATGCAAATGCATGACAAGGCAAGGGATGCATGAAGAGGCCAAATGATCACTTGAGACTCTAATGCAATCCTATTTAGTAAATGACATAAGTACATGACAAATCATATTAAGGTGCATAATGTCATGACATTTTCATAAGCATATAACATACTAAAATCAAAATGCACAAGCTCATGGCATGGAAATGCAAACAAGTTAAGGAACAAAAGGAAAATGCACATGCAAGGCAAACAAAAATGGGATTGCCGAATGGTCATGGAACAATATGATGGCATTTTTATCATAGCATTTTCATAAGCACATGGCATACTAAAATCAGAATATACAAGTTCATGGCATGGAGATGCAAACAAGTTAAAAAACAAAAGGAAAATGCACATGCACGGCAAACAAAAATGAGATTGCCGAATGGTCATGGAACAATACCAAGAAAATGCAAACATGTAAGACATGATATATGAAAAAAATGCACAACATGAGCATATGAACAACAATGGCCGAATATGCAAGGATGCAATGTCAAGCATGGAAATGAAATATATAAGTAAATATAGCATAGAAAATAATGTAAAGAACATATATATAAAAGATTTAACATAGACATGCAAAACAAATAACAAGCAAAACTAGTAAGTAAAACAAGGAAAGTTAAGCTCCATAGTTGGTATCAAATGGGCATAGCCTCTCACCTAACCATAATCACTTGGTCCAAGATCATGAAGCCTTTCCATCTCAATAAAACAGAAAATAAACCATGTAAAACAGAAAATAAGGTGAACTTCATGGTAGGTAAAAATGGGCATAGCCTCTCTCCTAACCATGGTCACTTGGTCTAGACAAGATCATGTAGCCATTTCAACCTTTTTTGCTTCATATGTTGTAAAAAATCAGAACCTTAAAGAATACTCTAAAAACCTTGTAAAAATCATTTTTCACAACAACATGCAAGGAAGAAAAAAAAAAGAAAAACAAGGCAAGTAAATGTGCCATAATCGGCCAGAGCATGAAACCATAGAAAAAAATTATTTTCCACCATTTTAAAGAAGAAGAAGAGATGAAAACATAAGTAAACATTAAAAAACTTTATTTCTATGAAAAATGTATAGGAAAACATGATAGAAAATCAAGAAAAACACCATTGCTAGAGCTTGGTAGAGATGACTACCTTCAAGCTCTCTATTGAAAACATTTTTTTTCTTTCTTTCAAAACCTTTTTCTTTGCCAAATTAGCTACTGTTTCCAGCCAAAAAACCTCTGAAAAATGAAATCATCCTCCTCCCTTTAGCCTTGGCCGAATGGCCCCCTAGCTCTTGGATGGGAATTGCACTTTTTCTCCTCCAATCTTGGCCTTTAGATTAAGATATTTTGATGACAACATAAAAATGTCATCTTGCCAATTGATAGCATCCCTTAATATGTGTACTCAGCCCTTGTAGTAACCTTAGCCCTTAGATGCAAAAGAAGACTAATCCCATGCATTCCCTTGCTTGCCCTTCTTGAGTGCCTACCCTTGGATGAGTTGTGCTCTTCCATTATTGGTCATTGGATGAGGCCAACATAAAAATGACATCTTGTAGATTAAATCCAGACCTCAACATGTGTACTCAGCCCTTGTAGATGGCCTAAGCCATTGGATGAAAAGAGATAATCCCATGCACTCCCTTGCTCGACCGAATGAATGCTCACCCTTGGATGAATTGTGCTCATCTTTTCTCTTCCATTCTTGGCCATTAGATGAGGGTTCTTTTATGACAAATAAAAATGTCATCTTGGCATTTAAATTTGGCCATTGGATGGTGCATTCAACTTTCCTACAAGGCACCTAAGCCATTGGATGAAGGGGGGACCATTTGCAAGGTGTTAGTGGTAGCATGTGGCTTGATAGTGACTAGGGAATTAAATTGTTCAAGCTTCCTTCTTCTCCTCTATGTTGGCTGACCAAGGGAAGAAAAAATACCAGCAATTCCTTCTTCTTTCATATTTTCCTCAATTACCAATTTGCCCTTTTTGGTTTCTTTGGTGAAATAACCTTTTTGCCCCTCGAACCTAAATAAATAGCAAACGGACTCCAAATTCGAATTTTCTTTTTTCATTACTTTTAAAATAATAAAAAATTGAATTCTGGAAGTTTTCAAAAAAATTTGAGTTCATTTTCTATTTATTTTCGAAATTACCCTTTTATGCACTCGAACTTTACCATTTTTTAAACGAGCTCCGAATCCAGATTTTTCTTCACCAATCTCTTCCAAATAATTTTAAAATTTGATCTGAAAGTTTTTATAATTTTTTGAGCTCATTTTCTATTTTGTCTGGATTTATCTGCCTGAATTACTACATATGGGGCCATTTTGCAAACGAACTCCGAATCAAGATTTTCTTTCACCAATCTCTTCCAAATAATTTAAAAATGAGATTTGCAAATTTTCAGAATTTTTGGAACTCGTTTGATATTTTTTCGGGATTTATCTTCTTGAATTACTCCATAGGAGACCCGGTATTTGGCCATTTTGCAAACGAACTCCGAATCAAGATTTTCTTTTGCCAATCTCATCGAAATGATTTAAGAATGAGATTTGCAAATTTTCAGAATTTTTGGAGTTCATTTTCTATTTTTCTCATATTTTCCAACTTTGCCATTTTGCCTCCGAAACCCGGTTTTGCTCAAAACAAGTCCGATTTTCAGATTTTCTTCAAACTGAGCCTTGGGCTATCCTTGTTTTAATCATTTCTCTTCAATTAAGGGCTTTAGATCTTCCGAATCGGGCCATTTCTGTAATTCTTCCAAATTTCATCGAAATCCACCAAGAAGCCCTAATTCTTGGTTTTTTTTCGAATTGACTTTTCTATCAGTTTTTCTTCCAAGTAGCTTCTCCATTACCCCTAGTCAGTGCTTATCTTTCATTTGAGACATTCAATTCCGACCAATTTGATCCTTTAAGCACTTTTCCCCAAATTTCCCGAATTAGAGATTTCTTTCTACTGAATCTCATAACCCAACTTTCGAACTCCATATCTTTCAATGTAGACCTCGGATTATCAAAATTCTTTCACCGTTTTTCAATTGAACCTCAAATCTTGATTTTGAAAGTGGGTTGACTTTTTTGTGGTTGACTTTTTTGGGATTGACTTTTTTGAGTTTGACTTTTTCTATCTGCTTTCTTAGACTAAGTCTCGGAGTACCACCTGCAGGATGAGAAAAGCCTTTTAGCGTTCTAAAACATCAATTTAGGAAGAAAATGTACCTGATTTAGGGGTCTGGACAAAATTAGGTGTCTACATTGACTACCCTTCAAACTAAAAATAGTCTGAATCCCTAATACTCCTGTGATACAATGAAGCAACTACATAATCAACCTTATGAGTATCGAATAATCCTAATTGCCTACCCTTCAAACTAAAAATAGTCTGAGTCCCTAGATGTCCCTGTGAAAACAATGAAACAATTACAAAATCTTCCTTATGCTAAAATCAAATTCTGAAAAATAAAGCACCAAACACTGCCGCTAGTCCTTATTCTGAATTTTGTTCGTCCTGAATCGCAACATAAACGAGGTAAACCAGAATGCAACTTGACAAGAAACACAATATAGCTGAATGCTAACAATCATTTCATCCAAAGAATGCCGTACATAGTTCCTAAAGCCCTCAAAATTCAAATCCTTTGCCGTAAGAAGATCATAAAGAAACACAAAAGCACCCCAAGACTATGACTGTCCATAGTCGCAAGAGTACCACCTGCTCAAGATCAAATTTGTGCAAAACTATCCCTAAATTCGATGTTTTCTTCGAAATCCTAAACACCATAGATGTAAAACGACCAAGTACATAAATAAAAAAACCTTTGATTCTGTACCGAGGAAGCCGAACTCGCTTCACCCAACCATTCCCCAAAAACAAACATTTGATATGAAAGAAACCTAGAATGGTTCTACCCAATCTTGCAAAAAACATACAAGATCCCCATTTCCAAAAAAAATGTTTGGTCGTTTAGTAACAAAATAGGAATCCATCTCTAAAATCGCCATAACTTGCAAAATTAACAAATGTTAGAAAAGTGTCAAACCCATCATCCTTCAATGACAGAATGGCCAGGTCCAAACTATGTCCATTCTGAAAGCATTGCAACCCAAATTTCGAATATGACCCGAAAAACATGTTCAGAACAATCCCCAAACAAACAAAGCAAAAATCAAATGCCCCAAATATCAAACAATGGCTCCATACCCGATGCCCTCCTAGACTTAAAAGGATTGCTACCAAGTATAAGACTGGAAAAAAAAAAACCCTGTGATACTCTACCCTATAATCGTAAAATGCGCTTCACCCACCCATCCCCAAAATCCATAAGCAATAAAAGAAACCTAAAGTGTTCTAACCCTCTCTTGCAAAAAGCATGCAAGATCCCAAATTCCCCAAATTACGCTTGGTCTATACTAATCTTCGGGAAATGCCACCTTACTCGAAATAACAACCTGCAAAAAGAGCAAACATTAGTAAATTGCTTCATTGATTTTCCTTGATTCAATAATCACCCAGCATGGTTGATCCCTTAGTCATTAGTCCAGGCGAGAAAATCTATGTCTCTGCGTACTCCCTGCCTTGCTAGGGTATCTGCAAAAACATTTTCACCTCGACCCTTATGAACAATCCTGCATCCATGCAATTTTCTCATAATCCGATCAATTTCCAAAAAAAGTGAGTTGAGACGCCATAGTCTTAACAGAATAGAACTGAACCAAGCAACTGCAGTCATTGAGTCACTTTCAATTTCCAAATTTATAGTGAAGAGTTTTTTTGACTGTATAATCTCAAACGCTTCCTTTATGGCTCTCAATTCCGCCTTATTGGAATCCATCACCCCTACAGACTTCGAGAACATTGCCAAAATTATACCTCTATCATTCCTTAGAACCTCTCTAATTCTCGCTGGCCCTGGTTTCCCAATGACTAATGCATCAACATTAAATTTTCACCAATTTAGAGCCAGGGCTTCCCACTGTATTGAACCTTTTATTTTCTCATTCTTCCTAGGCCTAACAAAAACCCTAGGACCACGAATAAACTCCTCCATAGACTGAAAAATTAGCTGGCCACTTAGCCCAACACCACCAAGCCAATCTATTCTTGACCATAAAGACTAGAGATTTGATTTCAATGGCCTTGTTTTCAAACACCAACCCATTTCGCCATAACCAAATAGTCCACACTATATCTACATATAGCATGTACCATACCTCTTCACTGGCTGAACTATTCACCAAACCCATCCACTGTGAGAACTAATCAGTGATTGAATTTGGTTGTACCACGATCATTCTCCACTACTCACAAACTGTCAACCACAGTAACCATACACATTTGCACCACATAAAGAGATGGTCTACTGTTTCCACTTCTTCCTTACACAATGGACATTTAATATTCTCTTATATTAATAAATTGCAATTGAACAAGTACATAAAGACAGGTAATCTGCACTGAAATAAAGACCACATGAAAATGTGTACCTTAGGTGGAGTTAGGCCAAGCCACTTCATGAAATTAAAAAAACCTTCGACCGAATCACTTCCTTCCACAGCTTGTCTGAATAGTTTGGTTTTGTATTTGCCGTTTGAAGCAGGTTTCCATATCAATCTGTCTCTCCTACAAGCATCCAATTGAACATTATTAATGGTCCGAAGCAGTACATGCCATTGTGCAATCTCCTAGTCAAAAATGTCCCGTCTTAATGTTATCTACCATATCCACAAGTCATCTTCCCATCGCCCGAACTTATTAATCACTGCATTCTTTCTTACTGACAAAGCATAAATTCTCGGGAATTTCTCTTTTAACACCTCTCCATTTAACCACCTATCCTCCCAAAAAAGTATTGATTCTCCATTCCCCTGTAGCAAGCCTGTATTCTCTATAAAACAAGTCCTAAATTTTCCTCCTTCCCTAAGTGGTTCGACAATTCCTTTCCATAAGGTGGATGTTTTAGAAAGCCGCTGAAACTTTGGAAGAAGTTCCCTTACCTTCATGCTGTATTTGGAATATATTACCCTTTTCCATTTACTTTCGTGTTCCTTAGAAAATCTGAATAACCACTTATTAAGTAAGGCTCTGTTTTGGACTTCGATTGGAATTATTCCTAAACCCCCACTACTAACACTCCGACATACCCTGGGCCAGCTTACTAAATGCATCTTATGCCTATCAGTGTTCCCATCCCAGCAAATTTTAGTATTTTATTTAATTTGAAATATAAATAAATGCATTATCCTACATGTCATGTAAATAGGCTGTACATGTAGGCATCCACGTCATCAAACCTTATCCTGGTAACCTTGTACCCTGTTATATTATATATATATATATGATTGAGAAAGGACACAAACACACAAAATTTTCTCTAAATTGAGTCACAATGACAAACTATGCAAAATATGAAATGAATTGAGACACGACACGAATAGACCTACTCAAGGGTTGGGCTACCCGCCCAAGCTCGAAGGCCCTCCCATATTTTAGAGGTTTGGACAAAAATATTAGGCCCGAAATATGGGCTTAGGCAAAAAAATAAGGCCCATTTAGAAAATGGGCCGAGCCTTGGCTCCAACAATCAAGGCCCGAGCCCAGCCCTTTTTCATTTATATAATATATTATTTTTATATTTTATATATTATGTAATTTATATCACATAAAAAATAAATATATATAATATTATAGTATAAACATTTAAAAAAATGCTAAGTTATCCATGTTTTAGAACTTAATAAAAGAAAAAAAAAGATAAAATTACTAAAAATTAATTAATAAAAAAATATTTGTTTAAATTTTTTTAGAAAAAAAAATATGGGTGGACCTATACGGGCTTGGACTATCCATTTACAAATATGAGCGAGCTTGAGCAGAATTTGAGGACCATATTTTGGCTGGGCTGGGCTTAGGCAAGTATATTGTGTTGATACCATACCTAAGCCCAACCCGAACCCGGCCCATGAGCACCTCTAGACACGAATATAATATAGGAAAAATAATTAAAACATAACACGAAAAATAACATGAACATGACACGAACACACGAACGTGTCAAAATATACATAAAATATTAACGTGTAAAAATTTATATAAATTTATAATACTTTGAACAAAAAAAAAACACAAACATGAACACATCACAAACATAAAAATTTTCTCTAAATTAAATCACGATGATAAATTATGCAAAATATATCATCAATTGAGACACGACACGAACACATAAATTTTTCTCTAAATTGAATCACAATGACAAACTATGCAAAATATGAGATGAATTGAGACACGATACGAATACAATATAGTAAAAATAATTAAAGCACAACACGAAAAAAAATGAACGCAGCACAAATACATGAACGTGTTAAAATATACATAAAATAAATTATTAACATGTAAAAATTTATATAAATTTATAATATTTTGAATACACAAAAATAACATGATTACGAACACAAATTTTTCTCATGTTTTTTTTTTCTCTTTCTCTTTCACTTTCACTTTTCTTTCCTTTCCTTTTCTTTCGAAAAAAAAAAAGGTCACGTTTCATAACCTAAGCAATTTGTGTAGTAAAAAACATATTATAGTTATAGATTCTTAAGTTTTTATAAATATCTAACAAAATTTGCAAAGCTAAGGATTTTCGGATTGCTGATGGATTGGGCTCCACCTGTGGCTCAAAGCAAAGCAAATAGAGACATAATTATTTTACTTTATGAGAAAAAAATAGTTTTTGTTTACATTACAATATTACACTGTTTTTAAATCCGGATTGATTCGATGATCGGATTGATTGATTTAGTGTCTTAATTTTTAATCCAGGTTAATTTATTAATCAAATCGTTTTGTGCAAATGATTCAAAAAAAAAAAACTTGAATTAACACATCAAGTTTATGTGAAATTCGATATCATCGGATTTATTATTGACCCAGATCAATTAAAAATAATTTTTCAAAATAATTTTAAAATTGTATCTAACTTAATTTTTGTATACTAACTATTAATTTTTGTATCATTTTCACTAAAAAAATATTTTCTTAAAAAAAAAATACATTATAAAACAACAAAAAGTAAAATAATAAAAAAAAAGTGTAAATTTAGCTTTTTTTTCTTGATATTTAAATGATAATGCACATTTCTAATTTTTATATTGTAATTTTAGTTTTCTACATTTATGTAAAATATTTTTATAATTTATAATTTATTTATAATATTTTAAAATATTATTAACTCAACATTGCTCCAAATGACCCAACAATCAAATCAATTAATCCTAACTTTGAAATCTTAAACGGATCATTATCCGGTCCAATACTAATAACTATGATATCATACATTACATCCTTCCCTCCCCTCCTCATAATCAAGCATAAAAAAATAAATTGATACGTAAATTTACTATCTTAACCAAAAGACTCACCAGAAAAATAAAAAATGAGCCCCACCATTGAGCTTATTAAATTTTTAGGTTGCGTTTGGTTTGCTAAATAAAATAGAGAGAGAATAAAATAGTTATTCGGTGAGAATAGAATAGAAAAGAATAGGGGTAATTTATATTTTGTGTCATTGAATTTAGCATCAACTTTCATATAAGTCAAAAACGTTTAATTTTATCAAATTACATCACTGAACTTTTATTATTAATAAATTAGGTCACTTATGCTAATTTCGTCAAGTATTTTCAACGAAAAAGTAGACTCAACGTGAATTGTTTTTTTACCTAAAATGCCAATCATACATTATCTTGATGAGATGTAAAAAATATATGCATGTTGGGTGGGTTTTTCTATTAAAACTACTCAACAGATTTAGCATAAATGACCTAATTTATTAATAATAGAAGTTCAGTGATGTAATTTGATGAAATTAAAGATTTGTGATCTACATGAAAGTTGATGCTAAATTCAGTGACCCAAAATATAAATTACCCGAAGAATATGTATCATGTAGTTTGGTTGGTTGAATGAAATATATGAAGAATAGTATTATATTATTTGGTTAGTTAAAATGATGTTAAAAAATACGTAAGGAATAGGTAAAAAAATATCAATTTTACCCTTGAATTAAATAATACTATTTTATTTATAAAAATTAAACTTATATTTTTATTTATTATAAAAATATTATTAGTATCCAAAATAATATTAAAAAATATTATTTAATAAAATATTTAGGTATTATATTTTAATATATATTTATAAATGAGATTTTAATATATTATATTAAAAATATATTTAAAAATAATAATTAAATATTCTATATTTAATAATATATTAAAAATATATACTAAATTAAATTTAAAAATTACTAAAATATATTTTATTTTTTTATTATAATTTTTGTCATCTATAAATACCAAAATTTTCTCTCTCCTCCCATTTTCTCCCAACTTCACTCTCTCTCCTCACTCCCTTCTCTTCAACTTCATCTCTCTCATCCAATTTCCAAAAACCACCATCTTTTTTCTAGATTTCGATTGACCACTGCTATCGCCTCCGACCACCAATCCAAAAATTACCCTACTTCCACCCAAAGCTTCATCTCAACCACCTCTTTCCTTTTTTTTTACTTAGTTTTTTCTAAAAATTGGAGAAAACGGTAGATTTACAAATGAAATCTGCAGAAAAAATCACCGAAAAATCTTTCTTACATCGCTCGTCACCACCTTATTTTATTTTTTTATTATAATTTTTGTCATCTATAAATACCAAAATTTTCTCTCTCCTCCCATTTTCTCCCAACCTCCTCTCTCTCTACTCACTCACTCCCTTCTCTTCAACTTCATCTCCCTCATCCAATTTCCAAAACCACCATCTTTTTTCAGATTTTGATTGACCGCTGCCATCGCCACCGACCACCAATCCAAAAATTACCCTAATTCCACCCAAAGCTTCATCTCAACCACCTCTTTTCTTTTTTTTTTTTACTTAGTTTTTCCTAAAAATCCGAGAAAATCGTAGATTTACAAATGAAATCAGCAAAAAAATCACCGAAAAATCTTTCTTACATCGTTCGTCACCGCCTGATTTTTAAATATGTTCTTCCCCTCATTTGCTCTTCATCTCTACCAAATTTCAACCCCTAAATCCTCATAAAAAACCTTAAACCCGAAATCACCTTACATTTTTTCTCTTTTTTCCTTTCTTTTTTTTTTAAATTTATTTATCAAAATTAGTTTGTTGTTGCTGTATTGTTGTTTTTTGGTGAAAATATTGTTGATTTTTGTTTGGAGACATTTTTGAAAAAAAAAAAAAATTCTATTCCATATGGAGAGAGCTGTTTAGTGGAGATAATGTTGAATGGCTATTTCGCCCTCTTTAGGAATAGGGTCGCCCGCCGAATATGGCCGGATTGGAATAGCCATTTCGGCCAACCAAACATAGCATTAGTTTTATGGCATGGTACAGTTCGACATTTTTTTTGTACCAACTATACGGTGATTTGTGTTTGGATGATAGGGTGCGGCATGGTGAAAACCAAATTCAACGTGCTGTAATGGTCCAGTGAGAGATAATTTCCTCCCATCATCCAAATTTTTTCAATATATCTCTATTTTTTTCTTCGTGTTATAATGCATGGATGAAAATGTCTTTGCTACTTCACATTCTTTTTCAATTTTTTTTTTCATTTTGACTTTTTATCTAAAAATTATGAAAATTTATTATATTATAATAAATTAATAAATATATAAATTTTATTATTATATAATTAATATGAGTTATTTAAAAAATAAGTAACAACATAAATAATTAAAAAAAATAAAGACAAAAATATTATTTGATATATTCCTATAATTTTATTAATCTTCAACTATTTATTAATTTTATAAATATTAAATAATTTAAAATTTTAATTATATACAAATTTTAATATAAAATCTTTAACGATTATTTTATTCAATACAATTCACTTTACTATTATAATTGCTTTTACATCCAAAAACACATATTTAATTACTGAGATTTTAATAACTAATCTTTGTCGATCTCATTAAAACGAATCTTACCTCCATTCAGATGGACCTTACTTAATATTGTGGGAGAAGGAGAACCGGACTGAACTGAACACGTGTCTACCAATTAGCGCCTATATAAAGTGATCAAAGTGTCTTCAACAGCTACAACCCTGCCTTGCCTTCTATATTTGTTTTAGATTTACCTTCAAACCAAAGCTATATAATATAAAAAATAATAATACAAAAAAGAAAAAATTAAATTTTGGGATGTTTCCATCCCACAAAGTTTTAGCTTCTGCTTTTGCTTCATCATTTTACACCTCGTAAGTTCTCCAGCTTCAGTCAGTTTTTGAAGAGGAAAAAGGAAAAAAAAAAAAGAAGGAAATTTCTTCTTTTTCTGAACTCTGCTGCCTTTTATACTTGTATATGTTTAAGATCTAAATAATTGCTAGAAAGGTTTTTTTTTTTTTGGGATTACTTGTCTTGCTGGGTAATATCTATTCTTATGAAATTTTCCTGTGGTTTTAATGTTCTTTTTGCTTGTTTAGAAACCGTAATTTGTGTCATCATTTTGGAGTAATGTCTTTGTCTTTTGTTCATTTTTTGGTATGGGGTTGTATTATGTAATATTAGCTGAAGCTGTTAATGCTTTAATGATTTTGTGTACTTATAATATTAATTTGTTGGCTTCAAATAATTGATTCTAACTGCAGTTTTTTTTTTGAAGGGTTTGTTCTATGTTTTTTGTTTTGATTCTAACTACATTTTCTTGTTCAAGTTAAGATTATCTTTTCTTTCTGATTCTTACTAAAGTGGAAAATACATTCAAGCATCCCTTTTTGATATTTCCATCATCAAATTCTTCCATAGAATTGTTATTTCACCGAAAGGTCTTTGGGAACAATTGTCATAAGAAAATTAAGTTATAGAGTAATAGTTAAGATTCAAAGGTATGATTTTGTCTTTTTAAGTTATAATAAAATAATTGGATTTTTTATGCATTCTAAGTGTCATACCATTGATTGCATCTATAGAGTTAATGTCTTCTTTGGTACATGTTTCCAGGTATTCTAATTCTGTGTGTTCATCAAGATTCCCCTACTTTTTCCTTTGCTTGCTGTTTTGTATCATATGCTTAGAAGTTTATGCATCAAACGGAAGCTTGGTAGAATGAAGACCGAAAATTAAGAATAAATAGAGTAATGAAGATTCCATGATTTTTGATGTTTTGCTTACTTTTAAAATGATTTTATATGTTCAGCAATCTTTTGGTTCTGACTTTGGCATTATTTGAGCATGAGAGGCAGGCAACATAGTGGCCTTCAAAGAGACTAATCTCATTTGTGTAAGAGCAATATAAAAGATTAGGATGATGACTTTTAGTTAGTCTTGGCATTACATGATTTATGGCTTTCGACGGTGAAGTAGTACATGGCCTTGTTTGTTCAAATTGGCCCTGTTGGCCAGAATTCCTCTTCTTCCTTGATGAAGGGCCCTTTTCCAAATATCTCTTTTTCATTTTTATTTTTTTGTGAGGGTTCGCACTACACGGATGTGATTTTGCCAAATCTAATTGATTTAAGTTATTTGGTATATTGTTCTTGGGTTCTGATATATGTGTCTCAACTGAACCGCCTAGCATCCTCATTTGTCCTTTTAAGACTTAAATGAATTTAAATCTAATTAACTGCAGATAAGTGCTTGAAATTTAAAGGTAATTTCAAATAGAAGATAGTGAGGTTGATTGATGATCACCATGGATTTAAAAGGTGTAACCTGGGTGGGGCATGTATATCAGAAATTTGAAGCCATGTGCCTTGAGGTGGAAGAAGTTATGTACCAGGTATGCCCCCTTCGATAATCTTTTCTTGAATTTTTGCCAACATTTTTTCAGGTCAAAGGAGATTATGTGGACTCAAGTCACAACTTCTCAACATCCGCTCTTTCACCCTTGTTTTTTCTGCGTTCCATTCAAATAACAGTCTACAGCACAGTTTTCTTGCAAAACTATGTATTACTATGTTTTCAGCTTCTTATTTGAGGTGACTTGTATCTATATAGGAGCCTTCATTCTTGTGCCATGTGGATGTGTTTTATATTCACTTGTGGCCTTTGATTTTTTTTCTTTCAGTACAGTGTCTCTCATATAAGTTGATAGCAAAATTCTATTAACTCATTATCTTTGGGAACAGGACACAGTTAAATATTTTGAGGAACAGGTGCAGACTGTAGGTGCCAATGTCAAAAAATTATATTCAGATGTGATGCAGGATTTTCTTCTTCCATCTTCATTGGAGCCTGTTAAAGCAGTGGCTGCATCTGACACACCAGGAGAGAAATATGCTGGGACATTAAAAAAGCCAAATGTAGGCTTAAAGGAAGCTGCCATAAAGGGTGAGGGTGAGCAGTTAACTGAAGATTCAGAAGTAATTGCTGATGTTAATGAGAATGCTGCCGATGTGCCTTCGTCCTGCCAGCTTCACTTGGTAGATAACATATTTGAATCATGCCCTGGGAGATTTGTGCAAAGAGTATCCTCTGGCTTGCTCTCTTCAAATGTTGAGAATATACCTCTGGCTGGGACATTTTCTGAAGCTGCTTGTGTGGAGAATGAGTTCAGTAGGATCTCGTCATTTTCTGGAAATGCTAATGCAAATCATGAAGTGTCATGTCAGCAGATACCCACAACATTAACCCGAGTTTTGGTTGAAGAAAATGATTGTGACTCCATAGAAGAAAGTTGTAATGAAATTGAAAGTGCAAGTGAGTCTATACCTGAAACTCTAAATGATGATTTACAGTTGGTTGAGTCAATTGGAAAAAAAGAAATGGAGATGAGATGTTCATCCTCCGTTATTGGATCAGAAGAACCAAATCGTGAGAATTCCTTGACTCTATTGTGTTAAATTTTCCTCACTTCTTTTACTGTTGCTATTGTTGATTTCAATTTGGTAACTGCAGACAGTTGTCCAAATGCTGGAATGGTTTCTTTAATAGGATGCTCCATGAATGGTGACATTCAACACAATGAATTTTCTGATAAAATTGCTTTTGCATCCTGTCCAGGTATCTACATATCATTTAGCAGCAGTTTATAAACTTTCTTGTAAATAAGATTAGGAAAGTTCTTTTATAGGAATTGATAATTATGATTTTATTGAAGTTCTGAAAAATGCTTTAGCAATTCTATTGCCAGTGTTTTCTGACATCAGTGAATGATTGAAATGTCATCTTTGTTTGATTTGAAGCTGTGTGGATTTCCTTTTTCATATCAGTTTTTTGTGTTGACCCTATCGGGGATATTGTCTTTTTGACGATTACAGGATATGTTTTCCTTCATGAAACTTGCTTTATTTGTCCTTGTCTCTGTTACACGGACTCACCGTTTATGGCCGCCGTAGTGGTGTCGACTAGACACGACACTGGTACGGACACAAAATGTGTCCGAAACATCATAAAAAATGTGGATGAGGAAGAAGCAGAAGAAGAGACTGGAAGTTTTTGGAAAAAAACGAAGAAGAAGATGTGTTTGATATTTGGATGTTGTGCTTTTAACAGCACATTTAACTTTTTGATTCTCTGCTTTTTTGTGTATGGTTGTAATGGTGTGCTTTTTCATCTTTTGGGCTTTTTGGGCTGGATTCATTTCAAACTTATATAAAATGTTTTCAATCATGTTTTCTGTAATAAGACCAATGAAGGCTATGGTGGGCTGGCTTCCAGTCCATGTCAATATATCTCCTTTTTTTTTTTTTTTTTTCTTTTTTTAAATTTTACAAATGATTTTGATAAATGAAATATTGTCAAAGAAAAATATTTTTTTTTTATAAAGAAAAAATAAAAAGAATCCTATTTATATAAACTATTAATGTATAATATATATTTCAAAAATATTTAATATGACGTATCAACGTACCTGTATCTTATTTTCAGATCCTTTTTAACCGAATCCACGAGTCCTAAAATTTGAAAAAAAATTCGAATCATATACTTAGACACATATCCATATTAGATATGGTACCCGAGTCATGTAACATAGGCCCTTATTTTGTTTCTGCTGAATTTGCTCTACTGTAGTCATTAAAATTTTGGTACAATCCTAACTAGCTTAAGTCTCCATTATGAAGAAATTCTAATTGTGTATTGTGGGGGTTTGACTTGGAGCTTATAAGATTGCTTCAAAACCTTTTTTTTCACTTTTTTTAATGATTTAGATGACTTAATATTACATATGGTGCATGTTCTTACAAGCTTTAAAATGGCTTGGCAAGAATTTTCTCAAATAGGTCATGTTAAATTCAAGTGTTGAAGAATATCAAGTTTGGTTCTAGTTTTCATAACTCATCCCCCCCCCCCCACCACCCCCTTTAAAAAAAATAAAATAAAACATTGAATAAAATTTGTGTCAAATCCTTAGAATAGGTTTTTCTTCTTCCATTTCTTGAATGATATTTGCTATTTGTCCAGTACTTTTTGTTTTGTTTGCAATTGAAGCTTTTTGTGTGCTGGTTGCTGTCAACCTTTTCTTCTTTATAATTGGGAAATTTTATTTATCAATGGCACAATGGTAAAAGAATAATTTGTAGGTTGGAATTCATATAAAGATAAGGGATTCAATTTATTACTGGTTTTGTTGTTTGAATAAAACCTCCTAGTACTGGTTTTCCAGATATAAATTGTGATTGTTGCATTGCATCTTGGTGAATCCTATATCTTGAAATTTGGTTATGTTGGGTGGACTTGTTTCCTCTGATACTGGACAATACTGGCTAATTTTCGTGTGTTTCGATGAAATATTAAGTTTCGGGCAGTATATGAATTATGGGCTGCTTTTGGTTCTTTTAAGCTTGTTGACCATTTGACTGGAAAAGACAAAAGACCTCTAAAGTCTAAACCTAATATTCAGGCCTTGTCTCCACTTTCTTTTTGCTCTTCTGCATTCACTCTTTTTGTTCTCAAACCAGAAACCTAAATCTCTTTTAGTCTTTTTCAATGGTACTATTGGTGTTCTCAGGTTGATGATTATCAGTTAGCTTAAAGCCAATGTTAGTCTTTTTTTTGGGTTATTTTTCCGTCTTTTCTCTTTAACTTAAAACATTGGCATACAAATTGCTGACTTTTTACAGACTATTTTTGTTTTGATGTAAAACTAGTTACTTGGATGATTTTCTGGGATGACGTCACTAAAATTTATGTTTTACATTGAAGATTTTGCAAATGTAGTGATGTTCTTTGAGCTGGTTTGATAGGTTAAATGTGAATTGTTGTTTCTTTCCTTGAGTGCAATTAACTTATCTAAGTGGACTATTTGGTCATACAAAGAATCTAGAGTCCCATTGTAAACCTATTTAAAGTCCATTCAGTCCTGGTTTTTTAATTTGCTGCTACTCCCCATTGTTACTAAAAGGAGAAAAGTTTCTTGTTTTTGTGGGCATTGGATATAAGGTTATATATTTACTGCAATGTGTACAAATATGGTGCTCTTTTTTTCAACAGATATCAAGTTCTCTTCCTGATTATGGAAAGGAATGTGGATGGAATAAAACTTTTGTATTGAAATTTGAAGTTGTGATGTCTTTGTTAGAGCCCTAGTGTAAAACTTCTTAATCTTTGTTAGAGTCCAAGTGTCAATCTCCATCCATAATAAAAACTGAATTATGTCTAGCCAAAGAGTTGCCTTTATATTTTTCTAGGTATTTGCAGTGTTAAATGTTCTATATATTTATTTTGTATATTATTCGCAGTAATATTTTATATAGGTCCATGTATATTTATAAGTATTTTGTACCCCAAAGGTCCATGCATATTTATAAGTATTTTTTTTTAGTAAATCGAAATATTTTTCGGTTCGGTATTAACAACTTTGATTCCAAGCTTTAAGGTCCTGGTTCTATAATCTTCCTTCAGTCTTTAGGATGGCATATCTACTTCCAGCTAACCCTTGCACCAGTAGCCTGTTTATCCTTTCCTTCCAGAAAAAAGCTGCACACATCTGATTCACTGGTTGGATAATTTGTTGTGCAAGGATAAAATTCTTATTATGTGTTTAAATGTCCTATAAATTAGGACATTCTGATATTAAATGCCACAAACAACTTTAGAAATAGAGGTGCAAAGTTAAGTTTGAGGAATCTTCTGATCATCTAAGTTTCTTTCCAAACTTCAGTTACCTTCTTACTTGCTGCTTATTGGTGTCATTTCTGCAAAAACAATCCCTTCTCCGCACCCCCTCCTCCCCATTTTTGTTTTTACCTCGTATTATATACAGGTTTCGTTAACTTCTTTGTAGCTGCCAAGCTGCATGTTGTAATTGGTGTCGTGAACTTTGCAGGACAATCAAATAACTGGACCATGGATACCTCCAGGAGCACGAGTGGTACTGTTGGTAGAAAGGAAATTGAAACTGTTCAACAATTATTAGATAAAACACGAGTTGATGAAAGTTGTATCGTGGTGAATGGAGCTGAACTTCATTTTCATCATCAGAGGGAAGGCAAACACAAACCTTTCCAGGTGTTTCGACATTTCTGTTTCTCTCTCTCTCCTCTCTCTCTCTCTCTCTCTCTCGTGATATTCAGTTGACCGTTTCCTCTTCTTGCAGAAAAAGATTCGTGATGCTATTTCTTCGAGAATGAGGTCAGCAAGGAAAAAGGAATACGAACAACTTGCTCTATGGTATGGAGATGATGTAAAATCTGATGAAGACTGTGAGAGGAGTTCAATGTCAGCTATAACAAGAGAGAATAATGTCTTGGATTCAGAGTGGGAGCTTCTTTGAGTGCAGGAATGGATGGCAGCTTTGTGTACATAATTTAAGGTAACCTCGCTCGCTGTTACTTCCATTCCCTCCTGCTGAAATGAGAGGCTGGACTTTATGTTGGTAATTGTGCACTGAAATAGGATTTATATGATCATAATGTGGCTAAAGGTAAAGGGTTATGATCTAAATACACTAATTCTACAATAGTTATTAGCCTACCTATTACCCTTGTTTGCGAAGACAATGCTTCAAAAAAGTTCATTACACTAGAATGCAGTAAAATATCAGCAATCTGTAACCCCTTTACCACTTCATTAATTCATCAATATATATTTATATATATATATATATATATCTATTTGTTTACTATATTTGAGTCCATAAATGATTCTTACTATGCTGTCCTTTTGAATTGCTCAAATTTTTATATTTATTTTAATAAAATATCTTAAATCACAATTTTTTTTATAAATCATCAAGAAAACAAAACTCCAGCAAACATACATGTAAATTAAAATTCACACATTAAATATTTGGAAACATATACGTGAAAATCTTCTTTCTTTAATTTCAATATTAAAGAATGTGCTAATTGTATAAAAAGATTGAAGAGCAAATATGAAGAACAAAATAAGATAGTTGATTAGTAATCTTCTCATTTATTGTAGTCAAATTGCTTGCCAATTAATTAGGGGTGTTCAAACGGTCGGTTCAGTTAATAACCGAACCAAAATTTCATTAACTGAATTAATCGATTTTTTATTTATTTTAACCGTTAATTGAACTGAATAAGAAGAGATATAAATTAATCGAACCGAAATTAGTTCGTGATTAATTGATTAACTGATCTGAATTCGATTTTGGTCGGTTAATTCGGTTAAAATCGAATAATGAACACCCCTACAATTAATATTTTGTTTTTTCCAAGTTCTTTAGCCATTCCAGCTAGACCTATAAATTTTGACCCGAACCTGAAAAACCCATCCGAATCTAAATCCAACTCAACCCGATTTGACTCAAAAAAGTCAACAACCCGAAATCGATCAATCCGAACTCAAAATGATCCGAAATCAAAATGACTCGAATCCGAAATGACTCGAACAATTAACCCGAAATGATCCGAACTTAAATTAAGTTTAATTTTATTTTGAAAATTTTAATTTAATAAAAATAATACCTATGGTTATAACATAAATTATTAGTTTGTTTTAATTTTATAACTTGTAATTATCATTTTGGAGTATGATAAAGTATGCAATTACTATATAAAACATCTATTTTTCAAATACACTACAAAATGTAAAACGATATGCCATTTAATTCCTAATGCAAAAAGTAAACAAACATATTACCAATTGATTAACATAATTACATCTTTAATAGATGCAGAAATAAAGCAAATTTAAAATATATTCAATGAAAAAAATGAAAATTAAACTCCATCAAACCTTTTAATAGATACATTTCAAATCAAAGTATAATACCTTTTTTTTGCTTTAAAAATTAAAAAATATATAAATTATAGAAAAAAATTATTAAATTTATTATGTTTAAAATTAAACATAAAATAATATATTATAGGATAAAATTAATTAAAATTTAGTTTTTACGTTTTAAAATTAAAGAGAGAAGTATAGTTTTTATGTTTTTAAATAAAAAAGAAAATTATAGATTAAAAATATATTGGGTATATGAAAAATCTTAAATTTTAATTAATTAATTATTTATTAGATATATGTGTGTCAGTGTAATATATCTAAAAGTTATTTAAAAAATATATAAAAAATTATACTATTAAGTAGTAACTACTTACTTGTAAGTACTAAGTACTAATTAGTTTTAATATCTCATATTAATTAAGTTTTGCTTCTTTGATTTTTTTGATATATGTCTAAAGGCCATGATATTTATACTAATTAAATTAATTTTTCTATTATAAAGATATTGAAATTGGATAATACATGAGAAGAAATTAAGTTTGCTCTACTTGTCCTTTGTTTTAACAATCATATTATTACTATTAACTAAAAGAGTGAAGCTATATTAAATTAAATGCTTAAAATATTTTTTATTTAGTTATATATTAAATAAGTATCATAATTAAAAGTTTAAAATAATATTGATAGTTTATATATGTTATATTAAAAATTAAATGTGTTTTATATATAAATGTGTTAAACGTGTTATTTAAACGTGTCTACACGTTTAAGATACGTTAAATTATCGTGTTTTAAACGTGTTAATGGATATGTGTTGACACGAGCAGAGATATTGAAACTAAGGTTATTGTTATACATGTTATTTTAGGATAAATATTTAAATTTTATCATGTGATTTTTTAAGAGTATATAAAATAAATCATTGATGTGTATGTTATAATGATTTGTACATTACATTATAATATTAATATTATATTTACAAATATCAAATTCAAATATGTAAATTGATTAAAAATTTAAGGTAATGGCCTTCAAGTATACAATAATACCCGTTTGAGTAAAACTGTAAAATAGATACTTAAGTCTCGAATTCAAAAAATTACCCGATTATGTTCGAATCAAAAAAATCGGGTTACATAAATATTTATTTTTAAATTAAAATTATAATGTCTATATTTATTTTTAATATTATTTATTATTTATTTTCTATATTTTGACAAAATTTTAATTAAATATGGCTCGATCAAATAATTTGTTTAAATTTAATTTAATTTAATTTTCAAAATTAATAAATTGGACCTCAATGACCCGAGTGTCAAACCCGAATGATCCGAACCCGAATAACCCGAATGTCAAACCCGAAGGACCCGAACCCGAAATGACCCGAAATAGAAATGATTTGAACCCAAAATAATCCGAACTCGTATGATCCAAACCCGAATTTTTTCTGACCCAAATTGACTCGATCCAAATTCAATCCGACCAGTCCAATTGACAGGTCTAATTCCTGCTCTTGAGTCCTCTTAGTAGCCATTTGAACTATCGAGTCGTTATCATTCTGCCATGAAACAGCAAAGAGAATGAAAATGAACACAACCTAATTATCAAAATAAAAAGTACTCTATTGCATCAAATCAATTAACAAAGCAAGAATAAGAAAATAGATTATGATCATGCTTTAGGACAAAAAATAGACATTTAATTTTATCCGAATAATTTTTTAAAAATAAATTTTGATTAAGTGCCCAATTCAACCCTGAATTCATTTTCGATAAAGTTTTAAGATTAGTTAGCATTCAAAGATAATTAAATTATAAAATTTGAGCTTTAATTGACAATTTAAAATTGGACTCTAAAATTATAATTTTTGGATTTCAAGTCAAACCCGAGTCAAGGAGGGGGTCAGTAAATATTCGGACTTAGAGCATCTATAACCATTCTCTTTTTTTTTACATGATTGCCCTTGATAAGTTTTTTCATGTACATCCCAAATAATGTAATCATTATTAAAACATCTATAATAAAGATGCTTACGCACATAATCGGCTTCTAAATATCGATTATTTTGATATTTAATGTAAGGAAATTTAATTCTATTCTCGCTAACATACTTGGCTTGAGAAAATGCAAATTCTAAAAATTCTTCAACTCTGTAAAAACTCGTTAGTAATCTGTATCTAATCGATAATACATCCAAGATTTATCCTTATCCATTTTTCGAGCCTAATCTATTAAGAGAAAATAACATGCAAAAAACAAATAAAAGAAGATATAGTAAGCCAAAATTGAAGACATCAAATTATCCAAAAAATATATGTTCTATAGAGTCAAATTATAGCAAACCTAATAGATATAACTACCAGCATTATTCTCGAAATGTTTTGAAAAGCAACACAAGCACAAATATATATATATATATGCAAGATGGTATTTTCTTTTCTAAAACATATTTAAGTTCCTAAGACATGATGGAAAATTAAATAATTAAAAATTATATCAACTTTATTTTAATTACCTCAAAAATAAGGTTTCAAAGAAATAACCAAGTCCCAAATTATCTTGCAAAAAAAGTTAATAAAAAATAATTAATAAACAGAATAATAATTAACAAATAAAATTTAATTAATAAACAAAAAAATAAATAACAAATAAAAATTAAACAACAGACAAAAAATTATTGCAAAAATGAAAAAACAGAAAAATCAATACAAAAAAATAAAACAAAAAAATTTATGCTAAATAAAATGCAAAAACTAAACCTTAACCTAGCTATGTCACCGATCCTTTTTCTATATTTTTTTTTGGGATAAAAATTAATTCTTATACAGAACTCTAAAAATCACTAGAGGGGAAAATACATTTCTCAATACAATGTACCATGTACATGTACATAATTCATCCACCATATGCATTCATCCTAATCTAGTCATCCACGATATGCATTCATTCTAATCTAATCATCCATCACATATATTCATCCATCACATGCATGTATTACAACATATTAGATATTATAATTATTTTTCACCTTTGTAGTTGCAAATGATAAATCAATGATTTTACAAATTTTAATATGATTACTGTCGCAACCTAAAAAATAAGACAAAATTATGTATCTACAATTACAATATTAATAAACTTCGGATAACAAAAATATTATCCCATACTCCTATTCTTTGCTTATTGTAAAATAACAACAATAAATTCAACTCGTTTTTTTTTTTTTTTTTACGAAAAAGAATAACACAATATTGATGCCCAAATTCCAACCAAGATTTTAATACTATTTATATAATATAATATAAAATTTTGTTAATTGATGTTCTAAATTTATTTTTTTTAAAAATTAATTAATATATTATTTATAATAGATTTAAATATAAAAATGGTCTTTGTACTATATCACTTTTTCACTTTGGTAAGAATTTTCGTTTCTAATCGAATACCTATACTATACTTTTGTAAAACAAATTGGTACCTAAAACTATTTCGGGTCGGGTCAGGTTGGGTCGTGGTTCGAAATTTTTTTTGTCTCAGCCTATTCCGAGTCGGTCCCGGACCGACCCATAAACCCATTTTACTGTTCATAAATTATTAAAATATAAAAAATTATTTTTATATTAATATTTTTATATATTTTATTATTAAGTTTAAATAAAATATATTTTTTATTTAATGAATAGCAATTCGAGCCAGGCCGGACCGACCCCGAATTGCCAAAATCCTTACCCAAGCTCGACCCAATTCGAATCGTACTTATTGAGTTGAACGGATAGCCCTACCCATAAGCAGGTCTAGCATGTAGGTATCCAAGCAATTAGAGTTTAAGATTTTATTTACAAATTTAGAATTTTATTTTTAAAATATGTAAAGTAGGATTTATGTGATTATGTAGCTTAACTTGATACATTTTATAATTTTGAATATGATACGAAAATATGATATGAATACAACACGTTTAATAAACATAAAACAATATAATAAATATAACACGACACGTTTAATACATGTATTATATTCATATTAAAATATTAATATATTTAATAATTTATATTATATTTATATTTATATAATTAATAAAAAATATAAAATACAACATACACGGATTGACATACCTATACTTTATCAAAATTATTTTCATAGAATGTGTGTAATTAATTTCACAAAGTTTATGATTACTACATTTATACGGTTAAAAGGTGGGTATATTACTTAATGAAAGTTGTTTTATAAAATAACAATGGAATTTATAAAATATCATAATATAATCCAAAAGCTCTCATAATTACCACTTGACTATTTGAGTTCAGACTTACTTAAGGATAGGATAATTCATCTGATTCGATAGACTCGATTCATATTAAATCGATTTTGATTAAAGATTTTAGTGATTCGATCCGATCTGACTCAAATCACTATTTAATTAATAAAAATTATTTTTTATTTAAATTTAATTATTAAAAATATATTAATATTAATATAAAAATAATTTTTAACTTTATATTATTATTTAAATAATGAATCGGGTTAGCTGACTGATCAACCTGTTTAAAACCGAACTTAAATAAAAAAAATTCGAATAAATAGCCGCCCCCGAGACCATAAACAGGTCTACCTGAGTTCTAAATATTTCAAAATTTTATACCGTTAGTTCATCAACTTCCTCATCTGTCCATGACTTAATTTTTTATAATTTTGATATGGCATAATTATTAAACTAGGTGGCATATTATAGTTATTTTCTAGTTCAAAATTAAAAAAAAAGGAAATTACTGAAAAAGTTAATAAAAAATTAATGGAGAAAAATATTTCATCTCTGTTTTTCATCTTTATCTTCCACTATCGCTTAACAGCGCCACTGCCGCCGCCGGCCTAGTCGAAGCTTTTCTCTCCTTCACTGACCCGACTGCCGATGGTGCACTCTCCCTTTTCTAATTTCTTTTATTTTCTTATGTTTTCTTCTTCCTCGCCAAATTCCTCTCCGTTTCAGTTCCCTTTCTCCCATCTCTTCTCCTCTGACCACCTAAACGTCTCTCTTTCTCGTGCCCCACACCTCCCTCTGATAAGGTTGGTGGGTTTAACGGCGGTATATGATTTTTGGGTTTTTTTTTTTGTGGAGAGTTGAATGCTTAAATACTGTGTTTTTATATAGTTTTCAGGAATGCAAATTTTGTGGATATTTCTTTGGAAAATCTTTGAAAGTGGCAACTGGAAAGGGTGAATTTAAGCTCTGATGCCGCTTAAATCTTGGCAATTTCAGCTTTGCGATGCCCGAGATAGTCATCTGCTGCAGTGGTAAGACAAGCTCTTTTCTCCATAATTTAAACGACATTTCTTTAATCTCATTTGATTTTGCTCGTATTTGCAAATTTTGATCGATTTTATCTTCTTGAATTTTTTTTGTTTTGTTTTTTAGTTACATGACTGATTTGCATAATTTTGTTTTATTTTTGAAATTTTAATTAAAACAAGCTTTTTGATTGCCACATATGATATTTAATATGGTATTGGCCGTTTTGGCACGTGATCTATGATCTATGTATGGGTATCGTGTTTTTTATTGGTTTTGCAAAAATCTGATTTTAATAACTCGTCGGATCAGATAGGTTATCGATTTTCGATTCAACCCGTCCGATCTGATTTTTTAATTACTGATTTTTTTAATCAAAATTTTTAAACTTTCATTTGAAATATTGTAAATGTTTAATTGAATTTATATTTTAAAACATATTTTTTTTAAAAATTACATTATTCAAGTTTTGGAAAAGTATTTTTTTTTTTATTTTAATTACAATAATTTTATAAATAAAAATTGTCAAACTTAAAAAATTGTGAAAAAAAATATCAAATTCAAACATTGGAGAGAGAGTAAAGAAATAGTATATAAAATTTGGTCCAGTTGGAACGTTAAATTTTGAACACTCATCCTGATTTCCAGCTCAAGCTTGTCCCTTTACGTTGACTTTTTGTTTTTGTCTTAAACCCAGGCTAGTTGAGTTCTTCTAACCATTGACGAAAAAATGCATTGCTGATTGATTCTGAAAACACTTACAAATACTTCAAAGTTTGCTGCTGTTTTCTTCTTCATTTTATGGTGGGTTTGGTTTACTTTTCTGTAGCTGCTACAATGTTCTTTTTGAATTCTTCAACTTTTCACCAATAATCCACAATCTTTCTTTTATTTCTCATTTCTCTATCATGAAATTGATTAAGTCTACACTTTCTCATTTGCTCTCTAATTGCTAAAAGAGGATGGCCTGTCAGCGAAAACCCATTCCAACTTCTCATCTCATCATTTTATTTATTCATTTGATTATAGTCATTTGATGTCTTGCTTGCTTGTTGCCGTTTTTCATTGATATTGTCATTTGTTTTGAGTCTGCTCTGCTGAAAAAAAAAAATAAAATAAAATGGAAACTGCTATTGCTACTGGCGGAGCCAGCAACCTTTTTGCTGAAGTTGTCAATTACATAGTCTCTCAAATTAAACGTCCTATAAATTACATATTCCTCCATAAGACAAGGGTTGAGAATTTCGAGAAAAAAGTTGAGTTGTTGACCGAAAGAAGGGAGAGAGTGCAGAATGCCGTTGATGTTGCTGAGAGGAACATGGAGATAATAGAAAAGGATGTCCAAAACTGGCTGATTAGAGTGGATAGGATGATCACTGGAGAAGTGAAGGATCTTGAAGACAAAGCAAAGAACAAGTGTTGCATTGGGTTGTGTCCTGATTTTAGGTCTCGTTACCAGCTTAGCAAGAAAGCAGGAGAAGATGCCAAAGCTATTGATGAACTCCTCCAACAAGGTGATTTTAACAGGGTGTCGTGCCCTGCTGCTCCCCCAGACATAGTGGCTGCCTCTGCCAAAGATTTCGAGGCCTTTGATTCAAGAAAGCTAGTTTTTGACGAGATCATGGAGGCTTTGAAAGATGCCAGTATCAACGTGTTAGGGGTGTACGGGATGGGTGGTGTTGGCAAGACCACACTAGTCAGAGAAGTAGCAAGACAAGTCAAAGAGGATAAGTTATTCGATTCAGTGGTTATGGTGGCTGTAACTCAGACTCCTGACATTCAGAAAATTCAAAACCAGATTGCAGACATACTGGGTTTAAAGTTTGATGAGCAGAGTATGGCTGGCAGAGCATGTCGGTTGTGCGAAAGGTTGAAGAAAGAGAAGACGGTTCTTGTTGTTTTAGATGATATTTGGGCAAGACTAGATCTAGAGGAAGTTGGAATTCCTCTTGGAGATCAACAGAAGGGATGCAAGATACTACTGACGTCAAGAGATCAAGATGTTCTATCTAATGGGATGGATGCTAAGAAAACTTTTGCTATTGGTGTTTTGGAAGAAAGTGAAGCTTGGGACCTTTTTAAAAAGATGGTTGGGGACAGTGTTGAGAGTCTTGAGTTGCGATCTACAGCAATTAAGGTAGTACAAAAATGTGCTGGATTACCGGTCACCATTACAACAGTTGCAAGTTCTTTAAGAAACAAAGGTTTATTTGCATGGAGTGATGCTCTGAGAAAACTATAGAGACCTTCCCCAACAAACTTCACAGGGATACCAGCACATGTATATTCAGCTATAGAGTTGAGTTACAATCATTTAGAAAGTGAGGAACTCAAACAGACTTTCTTGCTTTGCAGTCTACTGGGTCACCATTTTGCCATTCAAGACTTGTTGAAATTTACCATGGGTTTGGGTTTATGTGATGGTGTTGGCACAGTAGAAGAAGCACGAGATAGACTATTGACATTGGTGAGCAAACTCAGAACTTCTTGTCTATTACTTGATAGTTTCAGCTCTGATCTCTTTGATATGCATGACCTTGTTTAAGATGTCACCTTTGCCATCACTTCTAGGAACAGCCATGTGTTTGTATTAAAAAATGAGGATGTTCTGAAAGATTGGCCTGATGAAGATACAATGAGAATGTGCAAAAGGATTATTTTGTGTTATGCTAGTATTACTGAGCTTCCTGATGAATTGAAATGTCCTCAACTTGCTTTCTTCCATATGGGTAGCAAGGATGCTTCTGGAAAAATATCAGCTAACGTTTTTAAGGAAACGAAAGATCTTAAAGTCCTAGATTTGACTGAAATGCATCTTCCCTCCTTACCTTCATCAATGTGTCTCCTAACAAACCTTCGTACACTATGTTTAGATTTCCGTGTCCTAGGAGATATAGCCATTATTGAGGAGCTCAAGGATTTAAAAGTTCTTAGCCTCATAGGATCTGATATTGAAATACTACCTTGGGAAATTGCACAGTTGACTCAGCTTAGGTTATTAGATTTGCATGATTGCACCAAACTTAAAGTAATCCCACCAAATGTCTTATCAAGTTTGTCCAGACTAGAAGAATTATACATGGGTAACAGTTTTGTCTAATGGGAGGCGGAGGGACATGCCAATCAATGAAGAAAGGCTAGTCTTGCAGAATTGAAGTCTTTGTCTCGTTTGACAACCTTAGAGCTTCATATTCCTGATGCCAAGATTATGCCAAGGGATTTGTTTCTTGAAAAGTTGGAAAGATGCAACATATTTTTAGGAGAGAAGTGGAATTGGAATGATAGGAATGAATATTTGAGAACGCCGAACCTCAAGCTAGATACAGACATTGATGATTTGGATCATGGAACTAAAATGTTGTTGAAGAAAACTGAAGATCTATACCTAAATGAATTCAAAGGTGTCAAGCTTGGGCTGAATGAGCTAGAAGATGCGTAAGGTTTTCCATATTTGAAAAATCTCCATATCCAAAATGGTTTGGAGATTCAATATATCATTAATGACAATGATGCAGTTGATAAAGTTGAGTTTCTTCAACTATGGTCTTTGACACTTCAGGATCTACCACAACTTATTAGCTTTTGCTCTGGAAACAGAAGAGGCTTTACTTCTATATCACCACAGGAATTGCCACTTTTCAATGAAAAGGTGTTTATTTGTCCTTTTTTAACTTAATGGCATATGTTGGTCTAATTTCTAACATTCTTTAGATTTATTCATCTCAAATGATGTTCTCATATATTAAATTCATATCCCACATTTTTTTGGTTATAGAGCCAAGATGTAAATTGTAGAATAATTTGCTCGGCATTGCGACGTACTCAACTAGGTTTTCCCTAATCCCTTTAGAAAATTGTCTTTCGTAGTTATCCTTTTGGTATATTTTTATGTGAGAGATTAGCTTAAGTAGTAAGATGTGTGAAGGTTTGGCTATAGATCTTATGTTCAAGAATTTGTTCTCTAAGCTAGTTTTCAATAGGTTAATTCTTAAGATAATATTACCATTATTCAAATAACAAAGGCATCAGCCAAACAGAGCTTAACTTAAAAGATTGCGACAATAAGAATTGAATAGGTAACAAATTGATTTTATTTTAGTAGGAAAAAATCATTTATAGTTTAATCTAGCCGTTCAAAAGAAAGCTGGAAATTAGGGGATCCAATTGAATTTGGTTGATAGCCATTTTCTCTCTTTCCCTCTTTTTATTTTTTTTCCTTTTTCTTTCTAATCTGATAATCATTTTCTCTATTTGCTTTTTGATGTGTAAAGAAAACAAGTGTGAGCGATTTTAAAAGAGAATGTTGGAAACATTTTGTTTACGATCCCTTTGTAATGTTGAAGCAGTGATCTGAATCTGGATCCTCTATTGTTTAGGTGTCACCTAAAGGGTCCAGTTTTTTTATTTTTAGATTATTTTTAACGAAGTGGAAAGGAAAGAAAGAGGTCCAAATGATGTTGAGATTTAAAGTAATCTCATCTAAAAACCAATGATTGTCTAATACTAAGTCATCATAACTCAATTATTATTTAAGGCACTGAATTGGTTATCTTGAGAATGGATAGTAATTTCAGCTCAATGGCACGGCAGTTGCATTGCAAGCATCATTCCTTTTTCATCATAGTGTGTTATGTAATTATATATATTCAAAAGAAGTATTTCTATTCCTTTTTGTTAGTTTCTTCTTTATTTCTGTAGTTGAACATAAGAAAGATAAGGTTTTTACAGAAAAGAATGACTTGTGTGTAGATGGTGTTCCCTTGCTTGGAGAAGCTGCGATTGTTCTCAATTAATGTTGAACGAATATGGCACAATCAGCTTTCTGGAATATCTTATTGCATTCAGAATCTCACAAGCTTGATCGTTGAAGGTTGTGGCAATTTAAAACACCTATTATCCTTTCCTATGGCTAGAAGTGTGGAGCACCTCAAATTCTTTGAGATAATTGAATGCAAGTGCTTAAGAGAGATAATATTTACAGAGGACATAGAAGAAGAAAACAGGTCTATGATTTTATTTCCTCAATTGAACTCTCTAAAAATAAAAAATATGCAACATCTTATTGGGTTTTGCTCAGAAAATCATAGTATTGAATTCCCATCCTTGAAGCTATTGGAGATTGAGCACTGTCCTAAGTTGAAGGGAGTCATACACAAATCTACCTTGGAGGACAATCAAAATTTCTCTATGCAAGCTCTCTTCGACGAAAAGGTAAATAACTGTCAATGTTCCTTTCTCTACTTTTGTTCCCTTCGTCTTTATTTTGACTTGACTGTAGAATGTAAAACTCTTATTATCTTTTCACTCATTAATGGCATGTATTGCACACAGGTTGGATTTCCTAGTTTGGAGAAAATGACGATTTCCCACTTAAGAAATATGAAGATGATATGGTACAGCCAACTCTTTGCCAATTCCTTTTGCAAACTGGAAGAAATAAAAGTTGAACACTGTAATGAGTTGCTGACCATTTTTCCATCTAACATATTGGGAACATTTCCAACAACTGCAAACTCTGAAAATATCCAGTTGTGGTTCACTAGAAGAAGTATTTGAACTTCAAAGGTTAAATTTGGAAGAAACACAGGTTGTTGCCACTCAACTGAGAGAATCCCCTAGGAATTTTAACCTTTCAAAATCTATGCATAGTATTTGTTTGAAATTGTTGGAGTCTGAAGAATGTGTTTCCACCCTCAGTAGCTAGAGTTTTTATACAACTTAAAGATCTTAAAATCTATAGCTGCGGGGTGGAGGAGATTGTTTCGAAAGAGGAAAGATTGGAAGTGGCTGTTATGTTTGAGTTTCATCAAGCATTCTCCCTTATTCTTTGGAAACTACCAAAACTCAAATGTTTCTACCCAGGAAAGCATACAACAAGTGGGCCAATGTTGAAGAAGTTGGAAACGTGTCACTGCAACGATATAATGATACTCGGTACAGAACATTGGAACATCCAAGAAATGAATAGTGGTCAACTTGAATCCCCAATCCAACCACCACTTTTCTTGGTTGAAAAGGTATGAAATAATTTATCCTTTCTCTAAATATTCAAATGTAAATTTTCATTATAATTTTGGAAAAAAGTCTAATAATTTGTACAAAATTATCAATGGAATAATGTCATTCTGGTATTTAATTGTTTAATTCAATTAACAGGTACTTTATTTTAAACTTAATTTAAGTACTATATTTTTTTGTTTATTAAGTTGTCCCGCAATATATTTCCTAATTCTCAAGTCTCATCTTCATCTTCTAAAAATATAAAAGAAAAAAATATATTTCCTCATTCTCAAGTCTCATCTTCATCTTCTAAAAATATAAAAGAAAAAAGAACCATTATTAACTACCTTCTTTTACTTTCTCTTTCATTATCTCATGCCATGCTCCAGTAAAAGCCTTCTTTTACTTTCTCTTTCATTATCTCATGCCATGCTCCAGTAAAAGAGATTTTTTATAGTTATTTTTTTTTCCTTTTATTTCATTTTTTGGAAATTATTTTTTCTTTCATAACTTTTAATTTTATTTTTTGATAGGCATCGCATGTATCTGTTGACTAATGTAATTTATATGAAGTGGTATTTCGAAACCTGTGTACTTTTTTGCATCATTGAAAGTCACTTTGATATTCCCAATATAGATCAATGTATTACCCTGTTTTGGCCCGTCCTCCAAATTTTCAATTGGATTGTGAAAATATGCTCATTAAACTATGCCATGTAAAGTTTGAAGTGTAATTCTGATTTGTCTCAAAACTCGCATGACATTTCTTTTCAGAATTTATATATTTTGTTTGTTTGTCTCTGTGTGTGTGTTTTCCTCTTGACCACTAGAGAACAACTTTTCCTTGTTCTTCAAAAAATAAAATAAAATAAAATAAATAAAAAATGAAATTGTTGGGAATCATTGGCACCTAACTTTTTTCTGTTTGTTTTCAGGTCATCCCCAAACTAAAAGAATTGACATTAAAAGTGATGTGTGGTAGTCAGTTTTCAAGAAGCCTTTTTCCTGGAGTTAAAAGTCCTTAAGGTGCTCTGCTACCATGATGAAAAAGCTAGTTTTCCATTTTCTTTCGTTGAAAGATTCCGGAATCTAGAAAGGGTTGAGGTGTTGTGTTGTCTATTCAAAGAACCATTCTCTTCTGAAGGAGATATAGGTGTGGTGAGACATGCTGGGGCACTTCCACAAATTAAAAGCTTAAAATTGGATGGTTTTGATAGTCTTTTACATATTTGGAAGCAAGAGTCAAGACTAGACCACATTCTTCTAAATCTTGCTACTCTTGAAGTTTACCACTGTAGGGGTCTGATCAGTTTAGGATTGTCCTCGTCACTTTTTCAAAATCTCAACACCTTGGATGTGTGGGAGTGCAATGCAATGATTAGTTTAATTACATCCTTAGTTGTCCAAAGTCTGGTGCAACTTGAAAAAGTGACAATTAGAGAGTGCCTTTCAATGAAGGAAATTGTTGGGGATGGGGGACATGAAGAAACATATGACATTATTTTTAGTAACTTGAAATGTTTGGAACTTCAACATTTACCAAACCTTACAAGCTTTTGTACAGGCAATCAAACATTTCAGTTCCCATCTTTGGAACAAGTAATTGTGAGCCAGTGTCCCGAATTGAAGATTTTTTGTCATGGAGTTCTAAATGTCCCACTGCTAAGAAGAGTCCAAGAAAGAAACAAAGATGATAAAGGATCTTGGGCTGATGACCTCAATAGCACCATCCAACAGCTTTACACAAAAAAGGTACTTATTAATTTACCAAAATTTATTTATCTCTAATCTTATTTGTTTTATAAGGCTCTTGCAATTAATATTTCTATTTCTTGGTGTTGTTTTGAAAGCCATCGGTAATTGCTCTGGTTTTTTATAGTTTTTTTTTCTTCTTTTTAGCTATGATATTTATTCTTTTTTTTCTTCTTTTTTATAATTTGGATTTTGTAGGTTGGATTCCAAGGAATGGGTATTGTGTATTTTCCGAGTTTTCTAAGTCAATATAGATATGGAACGAGAATTTTCGAGGAGTTTTAGACTTAAAAAATCTTAAGATTTTGGAAGTCTATGGATGTAATAGCTTGAAGTACATGTTTACCTTTTCCATGGCTTTGGATCTTGTACAGCTCAAAGAGAAATTGCCTTGTGATGGAGCACATTATTGCAAATGTTGGACAGGAGGCTGCGACATTTACAATTATGTTCCCTTGGCTTTAGTTTATAACTCTCGAGTCCTGTTCAAACTTGAAAAGTTTTTATTTGGGAATTAATACATTTGAATGTCCATCTTTGAAAGAAACTGTTCTTGTTGACTGTCCAAAGATGTTTGCATTTGCATCCACATTTTCCGGAGAGCAAGGGCCTGAGAAATTTGATGGAGGAAATTTGAGAAGGAATGGAAATGGAGTCCCCAATGACTCTATTGTACCCTTTTTCAGTGATAAGGTCAGTCTTTTTTATAATGAAAAGTGGGAAACTGTTTTCTTGATACTAAACTGTTACAAGTCTTAGCTATATATACAGGTTGTATAAAGGAGAAAATGAAAAACTAAGATAAAAAAGAAAACTAAATCAAATCCCGAGATTTTAAGAGTACAATATTTACATAATTCTTAAATCAATCAGTCTTATAATTAAGGACAGAATCAGTCTTATAATTAAGAACAGAATCAGTCCTATAATTAAGGACAAAAATCTTGTATTTTTCAACACTCCTTCTCAAGTTGGTGAATAGGTATCTTCCATTCCCAGCTTGAAAATAATCTCATGAAATTGTGTGTTGTTTAGTCCATTTTTAAACACATCTACCAACTGATTCTCTGTGGACACATACGATGTGCTCATTTATTGAAAACTTTTGAGCAAAAACGTTATTCTCACAGTGTGTGATATACAAATCTCTTGAAGATTAATAATCACTGTTTGAAATTTTTCTGAGTGTTAGTTTGGCTTATTCAAATTGAGTTGAAGGGCTTGATGCAACAAGATTTTGGTTGATCCAAGAAAACTTCACAACAAGAAAAATATATGTGTTAGTATATACCTTGGAGCCAATCAAATTGGACATGGGATATATAGTTAATAAAGCAAACCTATATGAGTTATTAAGTACTAATAGGATGAAGCCCATGGAATATAAAGGCATTGTAAAGGAATTATAAAAAGTAATTATGAGATCCATATGTATCAAAGCCATGTTCCTCAAACTGTTCCTGCTCATCGTATTTCCAAGACGGGGCATTGGCAATGCTTAAAGGCTAGTACATGTTAAGCCTTCTTACTTATGAAGTAAGCAACCGATCTCATATGTTAAAGTATGAGGGATATTTGGGATAACAAGTAGGTGATTGTCTGTTGAATAAGTTCACTGAACATGGCCCGCTGTGAGAACTCTATTTGGTATTGTCACTCTAGTGTCTATGAAAATGTTCTCACGTGCCAGTCGTGTAAATTAGTTTCTGACTTGTAATACCAGGTCATCTTATATGGAGAGTGTTATACTTTGATTCCATCACGAACGGGTCCCAGGAAGGGGTGCTTATGATAGCGTGGTTTTGGGTATGAAATAAACCATACGAAGATGGATGAATGATCCAGAGAGGATTCACCACTCCCAGTGACATGGAGACATAGCTCATATGTTCTTGCTTCGGTTAACTTGATAAAGTCTTTGGCCAAAGCATAATGGATTTGGGAGAAACCGTTTCTCTAAATTCATAAGGTTAACCATAAGCTGCAAGAACTAATATGGATTGAACATGAGTAGACACTGCACCATGCTCATGGGTTATCTGAGATATTTGGTGAAAGGATCGTATTACACTGATAGGCTGATGCACTCAGAATAGTGTATCTATTAAATCTTTGCACTAAGTATGATCGATGTTTAGTATAGTAGTAAGTAAGGGTGGAATCCACCGAGATTGTTCTTAATCTATAAGTTATTGATTTATAACTCTAGCTCTAATCTAATTAGGGGGTTGAATTGTTTTGAAAAATTAAAGAAAACAAGAAACTAAGATTTAAAGAAATAATTTAAGATCAAATAAGTAAAAGTATGGTTAAGGGGTTATTCTCTACCACTATACATAACTGAGAATCAATATCAGAATTATCATCATCAATTATCCATCGAAACTATCAACCATAGATAACAAGCTCTGCTACCTCGATCCTTCCTTAGTTCATCGTTAAATAGAACAAGCTCTCTATTTAACCTCTAACCATTAAATAACCTAGAATAAGCTCTCTAGATTTAACCTAACAGCAGCTTTATGATAAGAAAGATAGGTTGATCTAAGCAACAAACTCACAAGCTCGGATTGTTTAACTTATGTTATGTTCCACAGCGCAATCACTGAAAACTTGACCATAACCATTGATCACAAACTGCTACTAATGAATAGGAAATCAAGACAATTACACGGATCAAGATTCCTAATCTAGCAATAGATAATTATCAAGATCTATCTAGTTGTACACCTAAACAAATCAAGACAAATATCATGAACAATTTTGATGGAAAAACATAAGCAATCTTAATAGATAATCAATATAGATAATATCTGATAATCAATTACACAACCATATCTAGGGCTTTGAAATCACCCTTAACCAAAAGAAAGTTTAGCCTAGCATAGACATAGATAACATAAACATAAAACTAAAAAGAAAATAAGAGAATGGAGAAGAAGAAGAAGAAGAAGAAGAAGAAGAAGAAGATTAATGATGATCTTCAAGAAATCAGCCACTTAAGTCTCCTTTTGTTTCATTCGTCTCTGCCTCTTCTTGGTTCCCCTAAAATTCCCCCCAAAGTGTTATATTCATAGGCTTGAGTGTCCGGGGTTTTATTTGGGCTGCTAGGGTTTTATTTGGGCTTTGACTGGCGACTAGGGTTGATTTGGGCTGCTCTCCTTAAAAATTTCAGAGGATTGTGTATTTATAGGCCTGATAGCTAGGGTTTTATTTGGGCTGGAAATTGACTGGGCCGCTAGGGTTTGACAGCATGTTGGGCCTTGCAGCACCAGCTTTTGGGCTAATCCTTTGTGCTTGTAACATTTATTACTTGTCCAAAATCATGATTTCCAACTCCAAATCATTCCAAAGCATAAAACCCTAGTAAAACGTCAAGAAACTCAAGAATCAAAGCAAATAATATAAGGAAGTTGGATAGAAAAGTGTATGAAATTAAGCACTTATCAAACTCCTCTACACTTAACCTTTGCTCGTCCACGAGCAAACTCTAGACGAAAAGAACAAAACAAAATAATAAGAGATTCTTCCAACATTTTGTCTCAGAGAACAATAAGAGATCACAACCTTGAAATCGAACAAGCATTGAATTAAATCAATAGTCATTCACAACTAATACATCCTATAACAATCATATGCAAATGTGTGTGTGTGTGTGAAATAGCAATGCCAATAATGATTAGTATGTACCTGCTTCAAACAAGTAAAATCCTCATTAATCTCACAAAAACAATCACCCAATTTCTAATGTAAAGTTAAACATCATATGCTCTTTTCTTTGGTACCAATCTCCACTATGTCGAAGGCGCCACCCGAAATAAAAAGGTATTTAGTAAAGGTTGTAATAAGGTCAAGGGATAGTAATGTGGTCAAAGAATAAAAGGGAAAAGATATCACAAAGGTTCCAAAGACTTCATAGAGTTTAGAGGCATAATAAGAATATGCAAAGAAAATTCTCAATACTCCTGAGAAGCACATAATAACATAGGCCAAACATTTTTATGTTGAGCCTTTGCTTCATTCTAACCAACTTTGTAACATATTTTCGTTAACCAAAAGCTCAAGATATGATTGATTTTTTTTATGGGAGTGTGTCTTGAAATGCTCCCTTGATAAGTGCTAAATTTCATACATTTTCCTATTTAATTTCCTTATACTTTGTGCTTTGATTCTTACTTCCTTGACATTTTACTAGGTTTTTATGCTTTATAGGTATTTTGGAGGAGATGAAGTCAAAACATGTCAACTAGGATGTTGAAGAGCTTACAAAATCACAATCACAAGATGAAAAGACTTGGGAGTCAAAAAGATCAAATTCTTGGTGCAAAGCAAGAAGACAGATTTGACCTCCGAAGCTTGTTGCTAAGAAAACATGATGTTAGAGTCTTTTATTAGAAAAACATTCCACTTGACTTTTGAAGCTGACTTGATTACCTTTCCAACGGTTGGTTATGGGCCTAAATCGGATAAGAAATGGTCATCCAAATCGGCATTGGAATATCTCCCTAAATAACCCTAATGACAGAAAAAACCCTAGCCGCAAATCACATTTTTTTCTTAATACCCTATCTAACATTTATGTTATCCTTGTCAAAGAAGGATTAGTAGCTGTCAACTTGCATTAATTGCATTAATTGCAAGAATCTTTCCTTAAAGCTAATCCTAGTCAAAGTAGGAGAATTAAATCAGCCAAGACTTTCCTTCCTTACACTTACTTTGGCTGCAAGTTTGTAATCTCTCCTCATTAAAGAGTACTTTGACTAAGACTTTCCTACTTTATTAAAGCCTTGGCTGCCAAGTATTCATTCTTTCCTTAAAACACAAAAGTCAGCCATTTTTCCTTAACTTTAGCCACAAATCAGCATTTATTGAAGGGAGAGAGCTGAAATTTACTTGTTTGATGCCTTAGCTATTGCCTATAAATAGAGAACAAGGGGGCAAACGAAAATACACTTCTCCAACTTCAAAGTTTTGATTTCTTCTTTGTTTCTTTGTTTTTGAGAGAGCAAGAGGCTGGATAATTAATATTCTTCTTCTTCTTCTTTCTTTCTTTCTTTTATTTTCTTCTTAGATTCTCTTTAATTTTCTGTTTATGATAATAAAGCCTATGCTAGGCTAAACTTCTATATGGTTAAGGGTGATTTCAAAGCCCTAGACATGTTATATAATTAATTTTCAGAATCTATCTATCATTGTTTTCTATCAAAGTTGCTTATGTTCTTCCATTAAAATTGTTTATGATGATGTTATGATTTGTTTAGGTGTACAACTAGTAGATCTTGATAATTATCTATTGTTAGTTTAGGAGTCTCGTCGTGTAATTGTCTTGATTTTCTATTCATAAGTGGCAATTTGTGATTAATGATTATGGTCAAGTTTTCGATAATTGCAAAATGGAACATAACCTAAGTTAAACAATCCGAGCTTATGTGTTTGTTGCTTAGATCAACCTATCTTTCTCATCATAAAGCTGCTATTAAATTGAACTTAGAGAGCTTATTCTAGGTTGTTTGATAGTTATAGATTAAATAAAGAGCTGTTCTATTTAACGACGAACTAAAAAAAGATTGTGGTAACAGAGCTTGTTGTTATCTACAGTAACTTTGATAGCTAATTAATGTTGATAGATATGAAATTGATTCTTAATGATGTCTAGTAGTGGAGAATGAAACCTTAACCATATTTATCATATTTGATTCTTCTTATTTACTTGTTTTCTCATTCTTATTGTTAATTTTAGTTTAAATCTAATCTCAAAATCCCCTTTACTTTTGTTTACTTGTTTTTAAGTGATAAACTAATAATTTATAAACTAAAACCCAATCCCTGAGGACTCGACCCTTGCTAATCACTATACTCTACAATTGATTATTTTTAAGTGCAAGGTTAAATAAGATACACTCTTTTGGGTGCATCATCCCTTTTCTTTTTCTCTTGACTTTTGTCTTTCTTCCCCCCACACTTATCTTTTGTTTCCAACCCAAATCATCAATAGATATCCCTTGCTTGTGCAATATGTCTTAAAACATTCTAATTCATCTTTAGAATAAGGGTAAGGATATAAGTATATTTAGGCTAGGTGAGAGATGTGGTTACCAATGAAACAACTTATTCAATGTAGGCTCAAATTGGCTCACTAGGGGGGATGTTCTCTTGGAACATCAATAGGATACTGGCTGATTTGGCCTTGGTGGTAAAAATCCTAATGCCTAGATCATTTTCCAAGTGATGCTCGATCAGCCTTTTGCCTCGACAAACCTCCGGAAGAGTATTAATATGCAACTCTTGCAAGTCAAAATCATCAAAGTAAGGGTATAAAGATAGACTTGTCTTGGCATGCTTAACTTACACCAAATAACAAAGCTATTGTGCATAAAAAGTTTGAGTATAATCATCATAAAAACATATTAACTAAAAAATAACATCAAAATCCAAAACAATACTCATCATCAACCAAAGTAACATTAAAGCTCAATTCTCATCATAGTAGCTGGAAGAAATAAGCACCTTAAATAAAAATAACAACCTAAATCCAACCATGCAACCTAAATTAAAATATCACAAAAAGAAATCCTAAATCCTTCATCCCACACTTAACTTTTTGTCTTCAGTGTAAGACTATCACCAAAAATGAAAGAATTATGTGCAGGAGAAACGAACTAAAAACAGAATAATAAAAATAACTAAGGAAAACAATAAAAGATAGAATGATGGAGAGTAAGAAATATCAAATCTGTTTATTATGTGTGTTCTCCATCCATTGGGTTGCCTCCCAATAAGCCTCAGCCAGACTTGGACTCATGCTATCACTTATCAACATATACTGACTCGTAGAGTTGTATCTCCTCTACATCCTACAAGTGAAGTTCTCATAGTATGGCTTCAGTCTATGCCATTCACCTTGAACTCTTTATCTGTCTTTAGGCTCCTAATTTCAACTGCACCATGAGGGAATACATTAGTAACAATAAAAGGTCCAATCCATCGAGAACGTAAACTTATCTGGAAACAACTTAAGGCATGAATGGAATAGAATTTTTTTTCCAACAACAAAGCTCTTCCTTGAAATCATCTTATCATGGAAAGCCTTAGTCTTTTCCTTGTAAATCTTAGAGTTCTCATAGGCATCGTTCCTTATCTCCTCAAGCTCTTGCAATTGAAAATTTCTTTGAGTACCTGCTGCATCCATCTCCATGTTGCATTGCCTTATAGCCAATATGCCTTATGTTCTAATTCAACCGAGAGATGGCATGGCTTGCCATAGACCAACCGATAAGGAGATATACCAATTGGTGTCTTGTATGCTGTCCTGTAAGCCCAAAGTGCATCATCAAGGCGTAAACTCCAATCCTTCTAATTTGGATTAACTGTCTTTTCAAGGATAGACTTCACTTCTCAATTTGACACTTTAGTTTGCCCACTGGTTTGTGGATGATATGATGTGGAGACCTTATGTGTGATGTTGTAGAGCGTATCTTATTTAATCCTTGCACTAAAAAGATCAATTGTTAGGTATAGTAGTGAGCAAAGGTCGAGTCATCAGGGATTGGATTTCAATTTATTAGTTATTAGTTTATAACTTCAGTTCAAAGAAAATAAAAGAAAATAAAGAAAAAGGGGGTTTTTGAAATAATTAAAAATAAAGCAAATCAGAAAAATAAGAATGCAAGTAAGTAAGTAGAAGAAGTCAAATATGAGAAAAGTATGGTTAAGAGATTACACCACTAGATATCATTGAGAATCAATTTCAGATCTATCAACATCAATTAACTATCAAAATTATCAACCGTAGATAACAATCTCCCGTGTTACCCCAATCCTTCCTTAGTTTGTCGTTAAATAAGATGAACACCACTACTTAATCTCTAACTATCAAATATCCTAGGATAAACATCACTAGATTCAAAGTGACAGCAGCTTTATAACAAGAAAGATAGGTTGATCTAAGCAACAAATACATAAACATGGATTTATTCAACATAGGTTATGTTCCACTTTGCAATTAGCGAAAACTTTAACATAATCATTAATCCCAAATCGCCACTAATGAATAGGAAATCAAGACAATTACATATCAAGTCTCCTAAACTAACATTAGATAATTATCAAGATAGATCTAGTTGATCACCCTAAATAAATCAAGACAAAAATCATGAACAATTTTAATGGAAGAACATAAGCAATTTTGATAGAAAACCAATAATAGATAGAATCTAAAAATCAATTACATAACATGTTCTAGGGCTTTGAAATCACCCTTAACCAAAAAAGAATTTAGCTTTGCATAGGCATTGTTAACATAAACATAAGATTAAAGAGAAAATAAGAAGAAAACTAAAAGAATGGAGAAGAAGAAGAATATTGATTATTCAGCTTCTAGTTCTCTCAAACTCCCTAAGAAAACAAAAAATCTGACTACTATAATATGTACAATGTGTGTTGCGGCTCCCCCTCTTCTTCCCTATTTATAGGCAGCCTCTAGGTCCCTTTTATCATGTTTTGTGATTCCCAGGGTTTCAAATAGCTGATCTGTGGTTAGGGCTTTAATAAGGAAAGGTATTTTTTGCTAGGGTTTTTCTACTGCTAGGGTTGTTTAGGGAGATCTTCCAATGCTAAGTTGGATGACCATTTTTTATCCGCTTTGGGCATGTAATATATCGTTGGAAAGGTATTCAAGTCAACTTCAATAGTCAAGAGGAAGTTTCTTTGAATAAAGAATTTAACATCATGTTTTCCTTACAACAAGCTCCGGAGGTCAAATATGCCTTGTTGCTTGGCAATAAGAAATTGATCTTTTTGACTCTCAAGTCTTTTTCCATCTTGTGATTCTGATTTTATAAGCTCTTTAACATCCTAATTGACATGTTTTGACTTCATCTCTTCCAAAACACCTACAAAGCATAAAAACCTAGTAAAATGTCAAGGAACTTAAGAATCAAAGCACAAAGTATAAGGAAATTAAATAGAAAAATGTATGAAATTAAGCACTTATCAATTTCCTCAAAAGTGCTTCCATAGACCTATTACAAAAGTGTGTACCTCTATCGCTGATTATAGCCTTAGGTGTTCCAAACCTTGTAAAAATATTAAACTTCACAAAATCTGAACAATTTTAGAATCGTCAGTTCTAGTGGATTTTGCTTCCACCCATTTTGAGACATAATCAACAGAAGTATAATGTAAAGGTTACCAAAGGAAAAAAGGGAAAGGTCCCATGAAATCAATGCCCCATACATCAAAAATTTCTACAATAAGTATTGGAGTTTGAGGCACCTAAGTTACCTGTTCTTGGACAACGATCACAAGACTCGCAAAAGAGGTATGAGTCTTTAAACAATGAAGGGCAATAGAATCCACAATCAAGTACTTTCAAGGCTATTCTTTTTTATCTAAAGTGCCCTCTATATGCATAAGAATGACAAAAGTTTAAAATAGAATGAAATTTAGTTTCAAGTGCACACCTTCTTATAATTTGATCGGAGCAATTTTTCCAAAGATATGGATCATCCTAAATGAAATATTTTGCATCACTCTGATCTTGTTCCTTTGACCTCTGGTAAACTCTTTCGGCAAGTTCTTGGTGACTAAATAATTGATAATGTCTGCATACCAAGGAGTTTTCATGCCAAATGAAAGGAGTTGCTCATCTGGAAAGTTTTCGTGCAATCGAAGTGCGTTCTCTACATGAACTAGGTAGCTAAGATGGTCTGCAACCAAGTTTTCACTACCTCTCTTATCTTTTATTTCCAAATCAAACTCTTGCAAGAGAAGTATCCACCTAATCAGTCTCGATTTTGCATCCTTCTTTGTGAGTAAGCACCTAAGAGCTGCATGATCAGAAAAGATAATTACTTTAGTGCCAATCAAATAAGAACGAAATTTTTCGAAAGCAAACATAACTGCTAACAGCTCATTTTCAGTTGTGGAATAGTTTAGCTATGCATCATTAAGAGTTAGGGAGGCATAATAAATGGCATGTGGTGCTTTGCCAACCTTTTCCCCCAAAACAGCTCCTACAGCATAATCACTTGCATCACACATGATTTCAAAGGGTAAGTTCCAATCAGGTGGTTGCATCACAGGTGCTGAAGTCCAGAGTTCTTTCAATGTCTCAAATGCCTCTTTGCATTTATCATCAAAGTGGAAGGCCACATCTTTTTGATGGAAACTATCTCTTGAGAGAATTAGGTTTTTAGACATCCAATCCCCCTTATTTTAACCTAAAAGAGTCTTATTTAAAGTGTCCAAGGCCCCTTGGAGTCCGAAACTTCGCGCACAAGCAAACAGGTAAGCTACAAGCTTTTTTTTTTTACGTTTTTTTTTCACGTCGACGCTTCTAGCTCTACAGTGTAGACTCTCGAATTGGCTGGCAATTCTGGCGCCGCGGCCTGCTGGTTCCTCCATTTTCGCACACTTCTTCAGCTATTTTGGATGGGAAAATATCGTCCTATTTTGACGAGTAAAATACTGTTGGAAAGGTATGGAAGTCAACTTCAACAGTCATGAAGGCGATTTTCTCAAATGAAGACTTTAAGATCATGTTTTCCTTGAAACAAGCTCCAGAGGTTAAATCTGCCTACTTGTTGTTTTGCACCGCTTTTCATCTTTTTGCACCTTGAAGCTCCGAATCACTTTCGACCTATAAAAACACATAAATAATCACTAAATAACTATTCTAAATATAAAGTGGATAAATAAAATTAATATAAAAATAATTAATTCCAAATAAAAATCTCAAAGACTTAGCCGATTTGAATGCACAAAATGTGGTAAAATAACTATATTTCATAGAGTTATCACATAACTGACTCCCAGACCCGCCTTTGTTTTTCTCTAGTTTAAAACACAGACTTTAAAATTGGTTTTTCAAAATGTTTTAATTAATTTTACAAAAACCGGTTTTAATAGGTGACCGATCACACCTAGAAAAAAAAAGATCGATGGCGACTCTATTTTTTCGAGGTTGCTTTAAAATCCTACTATTATTTTCGAGGAACCAAAAAGTTATCTTTTTCTTTTTCCCCTAACATCATTTAGCAATCCTCGAAGATCGTTATGACAGTAGTGTCCTATTACACTTAACATATCGTATTTGTCAGGGTATCGGCAATGGGTTACCATTAGGAGCGGTGGTGACAACACCAGAAATAGCAAATGTGATGGCGCAAAAATTTTAGTTTAACACTTTTAGTGGGAATCCTGTATGTTCTGTTGGTGGACTTGCAGTGCTTAGAGTTCTAGACAAGGAGAAGCATGAAGCACATTGTGCTGACGTTGGTTCTCACTTGGTTAGATACTTGAGATCTCTACAGGACAGATATGATAGTAATTATTCTACAATGTGGCACTAATAAGACCCCCTTTGCTTTTTTAGTGCTACTGTCAGTACAAGAGATAGAGTTTTTTCTGTCGGAAATACTCAAGTCGCTGATAGTTTTATGTCGGAAATAATAGAATTTCCAACGGCTTATTTTTGTCGGAAATGTTATTTCTGACAGATTTAGTGTTTTTCACGACGAAATAATCCATCGAAAAAATTGAGGTGGCATAAAATTCTATCGCAAATACTATTTGAGACAAAAATTTCCATCTCAATTAAAATTATTAGCGACAAAAATTGGACTTGTGGTGAAATTCCAACGCAAATACTTATTAGCAACAAAAAAATTCGTTGCTAATAAAAGTATTATCGACGGATTTTTTCGCTGCTAATAACTATTTCCAACGAAAATTAGATTGGAGTGAAATTCCATTGCTAATAGTTATTAGCGACAGAAAATTCTGTCGATATCTGGTCGCTAGTAAAAGTATCACTGACGGACTTCCGTCGCTAACAACTATTTACGACGAAACTTCCGTCGCTAATAACTATTTACGACGAAAATTAATTATTATAATTAATTATATTTATTATTTATATATATAATTATAATAATCAATTTATATATATAGTTATGTATATAATTATAATAATCAATTTTATATATAATAATTAATTTAATAATAATAACAATGATTATTTTGTAGTTGAAACAAATGAAATAATTAATCTGATAATTAATTAAAATTTCATAATTAAAAAAAATATAATACTATTCGAATAACAAATTATTAAAAATTGTTTATATTATGCGAATGACAATGTATTTGAAGCAATTTATGAGCTGGGCTCAATGAATTGTCTACTACCACATTTGCTTTCTTCAATTTCGTCATATCTAAGCTAAGAGCTTGTAAACGAGTCTCTTTATCTGATAGGTAAAACGAAATAACTCTTCCTCTACCATGTTATTTCATACTCAGGACCTACCAACTTGAGTTCACAACTGATACATGATTCACCCAACACAACGTTAAAAGCTCCCTGACAACATTGCGACAAAATTGAGATTATAACCAAGCCATTCAATACTTTATTCCTTTGAGCACTTGGTTATAATTAATACAGTTACACAGTTTTCAAAGAAAACTGGTTGACAAGTTCTACAAAATAGCACAATCATCGATAGACAATATCTACCATGTTATTTTCACTCTTCAATGAACTGTAAGTAAAAGGCAGTAATACAGGCATCAAGAACAACAGGTGTTCGGGTCATATAGTTTTATTTTCCATGACGAGTAAAAGGTAGCAGAATGAGAAAGCCCATAAAACTAAGGTCATTAAGAAACTAATTACAAACAGAAAGAAAAATAAACTAAACAGAGAACAAAGACGTAGAGAAAGATAAAACAAAATGATCAAATAGTGTTTTGCACAAGTAGATAATCAACCTACTTGACTCCATGATCATGGAATAAAACTTTCTTTAACGGCGCCGGAGAGGAGAGGGTTTCGGCGGACTGGTTGGGCGGGCGGTGGGACGGCGAGGGTAGGCCGCTTGGGCTCGGGCTGCGCGAAGGGAAAAGAGAAAAGAGGGAGAAGAGAGAAAAAGAAGAAAGAGGAAGGGGTCTCGGGTAAATTTAATCTACCTAAAAACATTAGCAACAAAAATTCCGTTGCAAAGAAAATTTGAATTGAAAATTAACATTTTCGAAGGAAATTTCGTCGAAAATAATATTTTTTGACGAAAATTCTGTCGAAAAATGGATGTAACATTTTTCGATGGAAAATTATGTAGGAAAATTTTTTTGGCTAAAAAAATTTAATTGAAATTGACTTTTTTTTTGTGACGGAAATTTTCGTCGCTTATAGACCAAATTCCGTTGCAAATAAACTGGCGAGAATGACCAATCTTCCCGTCAAACTTTTAGCGATGCAAAAATTCCGTCGCAAATACTCAATTTTTTGTCGTTAAAAGCAAAAAAATTCGTCCCTAAAAGTCTAAACCTTTTTCGACAAATTTTCTATAAGAAATACACGATTTTCGTCGAAAAAAGTTATGTATTTCTAACGGAATTGTTCCGCCAGAAATAATTTCGTCGCTGAAAACCTTTCTTTTGTAGTATGTTTCTAAATATAGTACTTAATTTTCCCATATGCATTTTTTCACCAACCATTATTTTGCAATTTTGAATTGCATTGAACAACAAATTATTCAATTCTTGAACACTAAGAATTCTTCTTTGCTTTAGTCATTAAGGATTATAGGTAGATTAAAATGGTTATTTCTACTTTTACAATGTCTCAAATTAGTATGAATCAAATTCTCATGTATGTTGTATTCGTGTATTTTTACATGTTATAATCGTGTTTAAAGCATTATATATTTATATAATTTTAACACGTTAACAATTCATGTTATATATATTTTGATACGTTCGTGCATTCGTATATTTTTTTTTTGGCATCGTATCTTAAATTACGAGGTCTTTCTTCACATGGATATTGCAACTTAAAAATCAAAGTCATTTGGAAGGGAAAAAATTGCAAAAGACACTACAAAAAAAATTCAAGTTTCTTTCGAATCTGATTGAAAACTTTAAAAATTGAACAATTTTAACACTAAAATTCACTAGTTATTGTTGAATTTTCGATTTTAACACAGTTGTTTACTCACCTACATTTGAAACACTACATTTCGTCCTTTTGATGCAGTCCCGACTCGGACACACATGATCTGAAACCACTAAAAAGAATTTAGACTATTTACAAATTTTCACTATAGTTTTATCCGGAAATTGGAATAAAAAATTAAGAGATTTATTTTTATTCATTGGAAAATGTATCGTTTCTTTTAGTAACTTACATGAGAAGATCTGTTTTTTTTATACAAAAAAATTTAGGTACGGAAAACTATCCACTTTAAGAACAAACACTTAAAGATCCTTCACCAAAAAGATTGTTGACAAAAAATATCGACTTTAACTTTTACAAACGAAGTATTTACTCTTTATCAACTCAACCAATTCAGTTGACAAAAAAAAATCTATACTATATATAAAAATAATCTTTTTAATTGAAATAGTATTTTTTATTTAGTGGAAATGTGTCATTCAATTAGACTCTTAGTTTATATATATATATACACACTAGAATTAAGTTCCCGTTCACTTGGGGTTTTTAATTTTTTTTTTGTAATTTTTTAATTAATTAATAATAAAAAATAAAATTTCTTAAATAATAATTATTTCTTTAATTTTATTTTAAAATTTTAATAATATTAATATAATTATATTTTTTTAATTATGAAAATTAAATTTATGAAAATTATTTATCTATAAATTAATTAATACAAATGCATTTTCAATTGTTATTTGTATGCATTTTTTTAAATATATTTAAATCTTACAGTATAAAGTATATTTTTATATATAGGAGGTAAAAATAATAAATGAAAAATATTAATAATAAAAAATTAAATTTAAAATAAATTTTATTCAATAATAACTATTTATTTAATTTTTTATTTTTAAAATCTAATAATATTAATACTAATATAATTATATTTTGTTAATTACAAAAATTAAATTTATGATAATTGTTTATTTATAAATTATGTAATACAAATGCATTTTCAATTGTTATTTATATGTATTTTTTAAACATATTTAGATTTTATTGTATAGAGTATATTGTTTTATAGGAGGTAAAAAAAAAATTAATAAAAGCTAACAAAATAAAATAGTAATTTGTATTTTATTCTCTCGTTTGGTCAATTTTTTCACATAGGTTATCAGTAAGTTCGCTTTTTTTTCTTTTTTTATTAAATTAATGAATTACTAACTCATTTTTATATTTTATTTTGCATATTTAATTATGATTTATATTTAACTCGATTGATAAACTTTCTCATTCTAGTTAACAGTAAGTTTTTTTTTAAAAAACTTTTTTCCGAGAGGATCGGGTACGGATCCTAAATCAACCCGCGAGTCAATATTTGGACCAACCCCTTTAAATACATCATTTAAAAATAAAATAATAATAATTAATATAAACTAAAAAAACAAAAACTATAAAAAAAAATTAAAACTATAAAAACTAAAACTAAAAAATTAAATTAAAACTCTAAAAAAAACTTGTCACGTGCCCATTAGGAGATTTTTTCGGTTTTCTCACTGGTTAATAGCAAATTCATTTTTTAAATTTTTTTCCCAAGTGGATCGGGTATGGATCTTAAATCGACTCATGAGTCAACGTGCGGACTTATCCCTTTAAATACATTATTTAAAAATAATTAATATAAATTAAAAAAGCTAAAACTTAAAAAAAATAATAATAAAAAGGCTTGCCAATTGTCAAGCAAAGAAAGTTTGACACGTGTCAAGCATTCACCCAATAAGGGAATTTTTTTTAATGGATATAAGTATAGATATATTTTCTTTTTAAAAAAAATAAAAAATTTATTACTATAGCTATAGTTGTATTGTATCTAAAATTATATAATCTTTTTAAGAACTAAGATTATATAGATATATTTTTTGGATGGATAATTTCTTTAGACTTTTGCTCAAAGCTATTTACATAATTAATACAAATTTTTACATGTTAACTTACACATATTTATAAAAATTAAAGAAATATTATTTATCAGATGAGCTTTGAAATTGTTTTTTTAAAACTATATTAAATTGTTTAGGCCAGCATTGAAAATTTTAAAATTTTAAGTAAAATTTGTACTAAATTGTCAATTTTTGAATGTGGTTATGTTTTATGAATAGGACGATAAATAAGTATATCTATTATAATTTTTACATACTTGAATATCAATGTCAATATATAAATGATGGCGGGTGATAAATTTGAAATTGCAGCAACGTAAGTCGTAGAACCAAAAAAAAAACTTTTCACGAATAGATTCTAACCCAGAACTCCATTAAGTTTCACAAGACATAAGTCAAATTAAAATAAATAATTAAGTTTTAAATAGAAAAAAAAATAAAAAAAAATTAAAAATATAAAACCAAATACTTAGCGAGAATGCCCAATCTAGTTATCCTCAATGTGAGTTTGGGTATTTCACCCATTTTTTTTATCAAACTATAGGATAGCCAAATCCATATTTATACAAAATACGAGATCAAATGTGTATTTTAACCAACCTTTATGAATAAATATATTGTTTGTTTTATCTTTCAATAATAAATAAAAAAAAAAACATATAAATTTGAATGTTTAACAAATATACCTATCCGCTATCAATGCAAAAGAAAGCATAAATGTCGTTGCTATACAAAATCGGTATACAACAAATATCTTCAAGTTGGACCCGATATTGTAAGCCATCTTATATATATATATATATATTATATATATATATATGATATTAACCCTAGCACAAATGGCTTGGGTTAAAATCATCCCAAAAATTTATAGAAATATCATGGTGTTCTATTAGTTATAATATCACAAGTTAGTTTTGAAACAAAATGAAAACGAATAGTAATTTACTCAAAACATTTGATACCCAAATTATAGAGAAATTATTACATAAATTATTCCTAACATATAGTCCTAAATCCATCTAATAAAATCACATCGTATTAGCACATTATTACATGTAACCTTTTTTATGTCAAAGTTAACATTGTCAAATTAAAATTTTTTAACGAAAACAAAACTTTTGAAATAAGGAATTTAATCTAAGGGTTGGAACAATTGAAAATTCTATCATTAAAAACTAATAACTTAATTGGATTAAATCAGTCGATCAATCGGTCAGAAAAGGTTAGACTATCATTGCCTAAAAACTCTGTCGTGGCAATTATTAATAGTCCACTAAAATCAGAGATCAAATCCTATTAAAATATATTTTTAAAAATACTACTACCATAGCACTAAATTCAATCACCCAAGCACCATTTAATTGCTTAATCTCATATTTTTTTAACTACCCTATTTGGAGGTTTAATGCTTAATACCATAGTCAAAACTACTATTGTATTTGAATCAAAAAGAGGTTTAATATAGCTAATATCTTATTTTGTTTGGTTTTCATATTTCATATTTCAAATATTAAATATTTATATATTATATAAAATTTAAATACATACATTTACTTTAATACCTTTATCAATATAAGATATGACTCTATTTTATTGCCACATTGTTCACTAGAGCTTGACATGTGGCCACTTTCTTTTTTATAAATATTTTTATTGAAATATAATTATAATAATTATAAAATTTATCTCTATTACTTATATATAAAGAAACTAATCAAATTATATTTTAAAAAATTATTTATTTTTATTTATCATCTAAAAAAAATATTATTGCACACATATCGCACGGATATAGCACAAATTAATTTTATATTTATTTAAATAAATCTGTATAAACACAAATTATAAATAAAAATTAATTATTATAAATTATGAATTTATATAATAAAATAATAAAAATTATATATTTTTAAAATTTTTAATAGTAATTTTTGAATTTCTTAAAACATATATAATTTTTTTTAAGAATTAATTTTAAGTTTCAAGTTATAAATTAAAATATTTATTTTAAAATTAATTAAAAATAATCATTATTATTTTTATTAATTTTTTATTTGAAACTTTTCTTAACAATTTTTTGTATTATCATATTATTTTTTTATATAATTTTATTAATTTTAACAAAAAACTAATATATTTTTTATTTTTATTAGAAATTATATATTTATAAACCAAATCGCGAACGATTTACAATTGAAAATGTTAAAAGGAGTTGTTTTCAGTGACTCATTTTTATTAAATAAAATTTTGGGGCTATTTTTTTAAAAATTAAATTCTAAAATAAAGAAAACATTAATTTGGTTCACGTTTAGTTAAATGACTAAATAAAAGTGTGAATTTATTATTTAGAAAAAATATGTTTTGAATAAAAACATAATTTAGTATTGTTATTAAGAATATAAATCGAATTTAATTTGGATAATTACAATAAAATTATTGCTTTCACTAACACCCGTTATTATGATTATATGTAGAACTGAATGTTTTATAACTAATCGCAATGATTTTAGCTCAAGAAAACAGTGTTGAGTTAATATCGTATACAAAATGGCTTATAACATTAGAATTAGTATAATGATATTTGTCGTATATCGATTTTGTATAAAAAAAACTATTTATTCTTTCCTTTGCACTGATAAGAGCCGTGAATTTTTTTTAAATTAAATTTTATGTTAGTTTTTTTATTAAAATATTAAGATGCGGGTTAATTTTTTAATATTTTGATATAAAAATATTTTCAGTTAGTATTTGATTTGGAATTCACTATTTTCAATTAGTTTAGTTTATTTTGTTAAACATATTAAAAATTGAGTTTTAAACTAAATAATATAGTCTTTACTCATTCCATTGTAGATATTTAATTTTGTTTGGGCACCTAAACAAGGTACATTTTTCCTTCAAATACTAGTTTTTAAATTAACCCTGAATTTCATGTTTTAGTGGCTTGACACTTGGGTAAGTCGATTTTGATAGTTTAAAGTGAGAAAAGTCAAAATTGAAAAAGTCAAAGTTGACCAAAGTCAAAGAAAAAAAGTCAATTTTGAAAAATCAAGATTAAAAAAAAAAAATTGGATGTTAAAGAAGTAATCTTGATAATTGAAAAGTCAACTTTGAATAATGGAAGGATATATAGTTGGAGTAAAATGGTGGAAAGAATTAGTAGAAAATTTAAGACAAAGTTGGAAGCCTATTTTTTATTCAAGTAGTAAAAGTTTTGGTGGAAGTTAGAAGCCCATTATTTTTTATCCAAGTGGTAGGAAGTTGGGTAGGAATATAAAAGCCTAACTTTGTAAAATAATGGTGGGAGACTCAACTTTAAAGGTCATGAGTCATCCAAGGAAGGACATGAGTAATCCAAGAAGGCTTGCAGGTTATTGGCTAGTAAAAGAGAAAAGGCCAAGTGGCTAAAAAAAAGGATCTAGAGGAAGCTAGAAGGAAAAAGAATGTTAAGTGGCTAAAAAAAGATAATAGCTTGGGAGAATACTTGGGGAGTGTTCTTCATTTTTTTGAGAAAAAAAAAAAGGAGAAAAAGAAGAAAAAAAAAGGAAAAAAAGAAAAAGAGAAAGGAAAAAAAGAGTTTTTTTTTTTTATTCTTGGAAAAGCTAAGTGGAGGTAGTATTGGGATTCGGATCATGCTCAAACAGAGATAATTTATAATTTAACCAACAAGTTAAATTAACAACGCATTGTATAAAACAAAGGAAAAACGAATCCGTTCGTGGATCTGCTTATGAATTCAAAATGATCATCCTGTCAAGAACAGATAACAATCAAAATCTCATACCTCTATAATGGAGATTGCTCAAACCTCAAGACAGATTCTTGATGTTCTGGTTCTTGCACACAAAGCCTGCTTGTGCAAACCAAAGTCGTCCAATTGTCCGGCCTCTAATAGTAATCCACACAGGTGACTCGAAAACCTTCACAAGGTTGAGATTATGTTTTGCCAAGACGATGCTAGTAGTCTAGGTTGTGAAAAACCTTCCTCTTCTTACACTAGTTAGCCGATTCAAATCAGGAAAGAAGAAAACAATTTTCTCTTCCTCTTTTGTCTATGCGGCCGAACTCATAGGGAGAGTAAGAGGCTGCGGCTACCAGGGTTTCCTGATTGCTTAGGCAGAAGACAACAACATATGAGCCATATATAAAACTAGGTTTAGTGTATGCCAACTATTGGACTAACTGCACTAAAGCCCTTATACATATTATTAAATATTCACAATAGGCCCACAACACTTAATGAATATTTAATCTAGCCCAATCTCATTTTAATTTCATTAATCACCTTTTGTGTGTGACCCATTAGGCCCCCAACATGTTGGCAATAAATATAAATGAAATCTTTTAGAGAATTTCCAATTCATATTTATAGATCATGAGCGGCATCTAGCAAAGCATCATGACCACCCAAATGCCGAGAGAGTCAACAAGCTTCGGCAAGCCTTTCGTGTATAATATGTCTGTGTAATTCGATCCCTTCATCAAATATCCCGGGATAGGAAAGAGCATGGTTCAGTGTCTACTCTTAATCTCATTCCATATTAGATCTGCAACTTTAATATTAACTCCTTAAGTATTGCCTTGGCCAAGGACTTCCATAAGTTAATATAAGCCAGATACATGTGAGATATGTCCCCTCATATCATTTGGGGTGATGAATCCTCTTTGGACCACTCATTCATCTTCGTATGCTTCATGTCATACCCAATAACACCCTACCATAAGCATCCTCATGTTTGGGACCCGTTCGTGATGAAATCTAAGTATGACAGTTCACACACAAGATGACCTAGTGTCGCAAGTCAAAGGATTACTTACACTATTGACACATGAAAGTATTTTCCATAGACACTTGAGTGAAATACCAAATGGAACTCTCATAGTGGGTCATGTTCAGTGAACTTGTTCAACTAATAAGCACCCATATGTTATCCCCAAGTATCTTTATACTTTCAACCTATGAGACCGGTTGCATTCATCAAGTGCATGAAGGCTTAACATATGCTAGTCTTTGAGCATTGTCAATGCCCTATCTTGACAATACTATGAACAGAAATAGTTTTAGAAACACGACATTGATGCATAAGGATCCTCATAATTGTAACTCTTTACAATTCTTTTGCAATGCCATTGTGTTTTATGGGTTTTATCTTCACAAGTGATTTATAACAATTATAAAAAAACTTATGGATAAAGAAAGACCTCAATTATAATTAATAAACTATAATGTGCAATACATGAAGATATAAATAGTGTCTTACAAGCCCAACTAGATTGGCTTGTAGGGTTTACACCAACAATCTCCCACTAGCACTAAAGCCAATCGCCCATGTACTTAAGCCCATGTCCTTCCATGTGACGATTGTGTTTCTATTGGGATAGAACCTTAGTGAAAGGATCAGCTATATTATCTTCTATGGGTACCCTTTCCATACTTATATCACCTCTTTGAATTATATCTCTAATCAAGTGATATTGTCGCAATACATGTTTGGATTTATGATGAGACCTAGGTTCCTTAGCTTGTGCTATGGCTCCATTGTTATCACAATAAACTGGTACTGGATCAACAATGCTTAGAACTACACCAAGTTCAGTTATGAACTTCTTAATCTAAACAGCCTCTTTCGCTGCCTCACAGGCGGAGATGTATTCAACTTCTGTTGTTGAATTTGTAGTTGTAGTCTGTTTGGAACTTTTCCAACTGACTGCAGCTCCATTTAAGGTAAATATGTAACCGCCCTGCGATTTACTGTCATCCTTATCAGCTTGGAATCCAGCATCTGTATAACCCCTAATTCGAAGTTCAGTCCCTCCATAGACCAAGAAAATATCCTTAGTTCTTCTAAAAAACTTGAGGATATTCTTCACAGCAGTCCAGTGATTCTCACCGGGATTGCTTTGGTATCTACTCGTGACACTCAGAGCGTACGATACATCTGGTCTTGTGCACAACATGGCGTACATGTAGATCCAATTGCTGAAGCGTACGAAATCCTATATATTCGTGTCATTTCTTCATAAGTTTTAGGAAACATCTCTTTCGAGAGATGTACTCCATGTACCATAGGCAAGTTACCTCTTTTGGAGATATCCATGCTAAACCTCTTTAGCTCCTTGTCTATGTAAACAGATTGGGACAATCCAAGCAGCCTTTTCAATCTATCTCTATAGATCTTAATTCCCAGAATATATGCTGCTTTTCCCAAATCCTTCATAGAGAATTGTTTGGAGAGCCAGACCTTGGTCATCTAAAGCATAGGTACATCATTTCCTATGAGCAATTTGTCGTCGACATATAGCACTAGGAACACAATTGCATGTCCGTTTACCTTCTTGTAAACACATGTTTCATCAGGATTCTTAATGAAACCAAATTCTTTAATTGTTTCATCAAACCTAATGTTCCAACTCCGAGATGCTTGCCTTAGTCCATAAATGGACTTTTACAGCTTGCATACCTTATTAGAAGTGGCCTTCGATGAAAAACCTTCAGGTTGTGTCATATACACTTCCTCTTGCAAATTCCCGTTAAGGAATGCAGTTTTTACATCCATCTGCCATATCTCATAATCATGGTATGCAGCAATAGCAAGCATAATCCTAATGGACTTAACCATGACAACTGGTGAAAAGGTTTCTTCAAAATCAATGCCTTCAACTTGATTATAACCTTTTGCAACCAATGTAGCCTTATACGTTTTTATGTTGCCATCCATGTCTGTCTTTATCTTGTAGACCCATTTACACCTTATGAGTTTTATCCCTTGAGGTGGATCAACTAAAGACCAAACTTGGTTAACTTCCATGGCATCCATTTCGGATTTCATGGCTTCTAGCCATTTCTTGGAATTGATGTCCAACATTGCTTCCTTATATGTAGTAGGTTCATTATCAATAGGCAAACCATATTTTTCCAAAAGAAATCCATATCTTATTGGTGTTTGCCTTTCCCTACTAGACCTTCGGAGTACTTGTGTTTCTTAATCATCAGTCCGAGCATCTAATGTCTCGACCAATGGCTCAGGTTCCGAGGGAATTTTAGGTTGTGGTTCTTGAACTTCTTCAAGTTTTATTTTACTCCCACTGAATCCTTCTAGTAGAAACTCTTTCTCTAGAAATGCAGCGTGTTTTAACATAAACACCTTTTGATTAGTAGGACTGTAAAAGTAATATACAACAGTCTCTTTAGGATATCCCACGAACTTACATTTTTCTGATCTAGCTCCCAGCTTATCAGAAGGTACTTGCTTCACATATGTATTACATCCCCAATTCTTTAGATAAGATAAGTATGGCTTTTTTCCATACCATATCTCATATGGTACCTTATCTACAGATTTGCTTGGAACCCTATTTAGAAGGTAAGCTGCAGTTTCTAAGGCATATCCCCAAAAGGATATCGGAAGGTTAGCCTTAGACATCATGGATCGAACCATGTCTAACAAGGTTCAATTTCTCCTCTCGGACTCTCCGTTATGCTAAGGAGTTCTAGGTGGAGTCCATTGTGACAGAATTCCATTTTCTGTAAAATGATCCAAGAAATCATGGGTTAAATATTCTCCTCCTTGATCCGATCTAAGAGCCAGAATATTTTTCCCAGTCTGTTTTCCTACTTCAGCTCTGAACTCTTTGAACTTTTCAAAAGCTTCAGACTTGTATCTCATCAGATACATATAACCATATCTTGAATGATCATCAATAAAGGTTATGAAGTATGAGTAATTACCTCTAGCAGCTGTGTTTAGTGGCCCACATACATCTGAATGTATTAAGCCCAACAAAACACCAGCTCTTTCACCCTTTCCTGTAAAAAGAGTCTTGGTCATCTTACAAAGGAAACAACATTCATAAGTCCCATATGATTCATAATCAAAGGGTTCCAAATAACCATGTTTATGCAATTTGGAAATCCTTGACTCATTGATATGACCAAGTCTACAGTGCCAGATGTAGGTCTTACTTGGATCATCATTTCTTGCTTTCTTGATATTTATATTGAACATAGGCATCTCTGGATCCAAAACATATAATCCATTATGTAATTTTGCCGATCCATAGTGAATGTCTTTAAGAATGATGGAGCAAATATTGCCCTTCATTCTTATCTCGAAACCATCATTAACAGTGAAGTGTGAAACCGAAATGACGTTTCTAGATAATACTGGAACAGAGTAACAATCTTTCAGTTCCAATTTCATGCCAGACGGCAAAGATAAAGTACATGTTCAGACGGCCAATGCTGCAACTTTTGCACCATTGCCTACTCTTAGAACTACTTCATCTTTGCTTAATTTTCTACTTCCTTTAAACATCGCTATGTCATTACATAGAAGTGAACCGCATCCTGAATCAACAATCCAGGAATTAGATTTAACAGTAGAAAGATTCAGTTCAATCACAAACATAGTCAACGCAGAAACTTCTATAAGTTCTTCTTGACTTGTCAAGTGAGCAACCTTCCTTTCATTGAGAATGCTTCTCAATCTTTTGTACCAATCCAAACATTTTGGACTAATGGCATTCATAATATCGCGTAGTGCAGTTATAGTATAAACCATTTTCAACAACCTAATACGAAAAAAGTATATATCAGTTATATTCATGTATTTATACCAATTCAAGATGAGCTATTAAATCTCTTATTGGTTCTCCCACTAATTTTTCGAGATAATAGCCCTCACTATTATTCGAAAATCTCATCAATGTATTTCTAGTGGGCTGGGATCCCTTTCAACATGTTGCAACCTTAAGTAACTCAACAAATTACAACAAGCCTAGTTGTGTAGATAACATAGCTTATCAATTGTATCTCTATGCAACTTCCAAATCAGTTAGGTGACAACTCCTTGTCTAAGCACATCATATGTACTTCGCCTTACTATGCCTCTAACACCATGCGATCAAGTTTGACGCATCTGGACAACATGGCATTAGTTGAGTAAGACCTAACTTCATAACTCAAACATATTCGTACAGTAGTTTGACCTTGAGTGACTCAACAAGCCTCCTACTGGAAGAACTCTGGTTATCTTGTTATGATGATGGATGGCAACTTTATCATGCAAAACATGTGACTCAATATTGTAAAGAGGGATTTCCTTGTTCTTTATAAGTCTCATCATATCAGGCATTCATAGCATTTATAATATCGCATAAAATAAATATATAACATGCTTTCTACTTGGATGATTATGGACTTTTCTAATCTAATTTCCTTGAGCCATCAAAGAAAATTAGTTGGTCAAATTCCTAGGTAATTACATACATAGTCTTCAAAGCTTGCTTGTAATCTCCTTATCTTCATGGCGCCTTTGATCTCCATCTTCAAGTTACAAAAATTATTCCTAGCTAATCCTAATTTTACACTTTAATGTAACTAATTACATTTGTAATAAAGAAACCTCAAGTTACATTTGAGGGGAATTAGGTGAGGCAAGAATTTTTACAACTGTAGAAAATGTGAGATAAGGCAGGGCACGCAGTCCCTATTTAATAATAAAAACCATGAAAAATAAATTTAACCATCTACAATCATATTGGGTCTAAGTCCATAATCATCCCATACATTCACAAACAATTTATGAACATATAAATCATGCTTTAATCTCTAGTTACCATTCAATGATTATATTTGATCCATAATTTAATTTAAAGAAATTAATAAACATTTATTTTAATCTCATTAGAATAAATCCTAATCCAATTAGGATTATTTCCTTTACTTAAATTATCATCCAATTAAACAATTTAATTGAATATTTATAACATGTAAATTCCCATATTGGTGATTTAATTAATTCAACAATATTACCATGGTTACCAATTTTAGTGCTGTAGTTCAACTAGGACACTACAACATTAGTAACTCGATATTGTTGAAAATCTACAAGCTATGAAAATCTGATAGAAGCAAAAAAAAACAGTAGGGTATAGCCGCCGCTTCCCTTCTCCCTACAGCTTCTCTATCTGCTTTTCACAGCTTTCAACTTTTCAATGCCAAATCAGTTTTATGATTTTTCAGGCTTGCCAAGAACAATTCTAAGCAATTTTAAATCCTAAAAACCATCAAACCATGCACTAAAAACAGCCAAGAAAAATCTACAAGTTTTTCTGACTCAAATCACCAAAGTTGGCACAAAGCAGGCAAAAACAATTCCCAATTGCTGCCAAGCTTTCGCCCTTTTCATTAATCAGTTCAAAACAATTTCAAACCAATTAATCAACAAGAATTTACCATGAATAATCTGATGCCTTCATCGAAACACTACAAGTGCAAATTCTTACAATTTCGGTTAGTGACAAACAGATCAAAACAACTCAAAGAACAAAACAGTTTTGTTAAAGGTAACATTGAAAGGTATAAGGCACGTTTGGTTGCCAAGGCTTATACACAAGTAAAAGGTATTGATTATAAAGACACATTCTCACTTGTTGTGAGATTCAACTCCATCAGGTTGATACTAGCTATTGTTGTTTATCTTAACTTGGAATTACATCAAATGGATGTTAAGACTGCCTTCCTCAATGGTGATTTAAGTGAAGAGATCTACATGAAACAACCAGAAGGTTTCATTGTAGAAGGTAAGGAACACAAGGTATGTTGGCTAAAGAAGCCGATATATGGTCTTAAACAAGCTTCAAGACAATGGTATTTGAAGTTTCATAGATTAGTCTTGACCTTTGGTTTCAAGATGATAGATGAAGACCATTGTGTTTGTCTTAAATTCCAAGAACAAGTTTATAATTATGTCATTATATGTTGATGACAGCTAGTAATGATTTAAGTATTGTGCACACCATTAATAGATGGTTGTCTTTCACCTTTTATATAAAGGATATGGGAGAAGCGGCTTACATTCTTGGAGTTAAGATTCTAAGAGATAGGTCCAAAAGGTTGTTAGTGTTGTCTCAAGAACCTTATATCAATAAGATTCTTGAACGCTTCAATATGCACAACTCAAAGCCTATGAATTCCCCTATTGCTCATAATTGTAAAATTGGTGAAGCAATATGTCCACAAACTCTTGAAGAGAAGGAATAAATGAAAAGAGTTCCATATCTAAATACCATAGGAAATCTAATGTATGCCATTTTATGTACTAGGACGGACATTAGTCAAGCTATTGGTTTATTAGCTAGGTATTCATCTAACCCTAGTCAACAACATTGAAGTGTATCAAAAGAGTATTTCGTTATCTTAAGGGTACGAAGGACTATTGGTTGTGTTACCAAAAGGGTAACATGAGGTTGCAAGGATACACGGATACTAATTGGGGTGGTGATAGAGATGAATACAAGTCTACATCAGGTTATATTTTTCTGCTTTCTAGCGATGCTATCTCGTGGAGTAGCAATAAGCGGACTTGCAAAGCTGAATTTGTTGTCGGATCAGCTGTTGTGCAAGAAGCCTTGTGGCTTGGTCGTTTCCATGGTCACTTAGGTGTTGTAGCACCTAATGATAAGCCAACCACTATCTTTTGTGATAGCATGGCTGTTTTGACTTATATTAAGGATCCGAAAATCATGGAAAGACCAAGCATATAGGGATAAAGTATAACTGTATGAGAGATGCAATTGAAGGGAAAGAAGTTCAAATGGAATACATCTCTACAGATGAGATGGTGGCAGATCCTTTAACTAAACCAATACCACCAATCTTGTTTGCCAAACATGTTAGGGCAATGGGTCTCCGTAGATTATAATCATTTGGATGAACTTCTTGATGTCATGTACTTGTACCTTAGTATGATTGAATGAATGAATTATGTTTTTATGAGTTTAATACAATTCTATGCATATTCTATATGTTTCACAACAAATGAAAATTATATGTCAAACATAGGTAGAGGATTGGTTCGCTCACATGAACAATTTGCCTCTATTCTTTGTGTAAGAATAGAGATGAGAATGCTCAAGAGAATAAGTTTAGGCATTTGTTGTCTTGAAGAATAAACATTTGTTGTTTAAAGGAATGGACATTTGTTGTCTTGAAATGAGAGTATACTTATTCAAGTGGGAGTCACATCTTCCAGACATGTGACAACTTAAACATATTGGTCGCCTTGATTAAGAGAATCAAGATGAGGTAATGTGTAATTTACCGAACATGTATGACCACAGATACATGAATTAAATCTATGTAGCCAGGTGTGAATGTTCAAGACGTGAATATTCAGGTTGATCAATGTGTTTGATTAATTAAGACATGTATGGTATTTGAGTATTATTGAATTGGCATATACTCATAATAGCTGATAATTCCATATAGGAATTACATAGACTTGTTTATTCAAGCAGAAGTCCATTGAGAGGATGTCCATGATTATATGATTTAAGTGGGAGTTGACAATCCCATGCTGTGAAGTAAATTATTTAAGTGGAAATAATACCGTAGCACATGCGCATATCATGTATGTATAAGTTGACCAAAAAGAAAACAAAGAGTGATCCCTGTCTCCTTGTGTTGTGAGTTTCTTTGATTGAATTAGTTTTGATCAGTTTGGATGCTCTTAGTGACTATTGACTAATATTTGATGATTTGAAAGAATTGTGTTTAATTTGATGGGATTTCCTATGACTATGGAAAATGCGGTCTGTTGGAACCTTGTTGGGTAAATACATAGTTTCAAATTGTTAAATAGTTAGTGCAAAAGGAAAGACATTGTTAAGATACATATGGCATTTATACTTGAAAGACGCGCGCATAGTACTTTGTGTAATATAAATGAGTTCAAATATAAAGATGTCTTAAAAAACAAGTGCACTTGGTGTTTGGTACTTTTCATAGTTTGAAATGTGTTTTCAACTCACATGAAAGGGATTGAAAGTAGCCAAACTATGTATCGACAAGTATTAGAGAACATGAGGCATGGTTAATTATATATGGATCATTAACATGAATAACTTAAGAGTTATTCTAATTTGACATCTATGGTAAGTCATGGATGAGTTATGGATTAAGTAAAATCTCTTATTTGTAACTTAACATTTGCATATTGAGATTATTTCAATTGTATGCCTAGGGTCACACGACCTACTTGCATATGTTATTCCAATGAATGAATGCGTTGCTTTGATTATGTCTTTGGTAAGAATATGTGTGTATATGGTAGCATTAAGTTTATATAGTGCGAGTGGGAGCTATTGGAAATATTTGGACATAAGTGAACAAATACACCAAGTACGCACAAGATTAACTTGATATGAATGATGTATGATGATGGTACACTAGCAGGAGATGAGATAAGCTTATGGAAGCTCATAAGGAGCTTAAAGTGAAAGCTTACTCAGCTCAAGTCAGCTCAAGATAGCTAGGCACCAGCTAGCTCAGCTTAAGGAGCTGGACAGTAGCTCACTCAACTATATGTAGCTGAAGGGTATCTAGGTAAGTGACACTCTATGAGGTGGAGTGGCACTAGCTAGGTGGGTTAGATGATGTGGCACATAGGTATGACACATCAGCACCATCATGTCCAAGTGTCACCAATGGGATTGTGACATGTATCATCATTCATTATGTGGCTGCCACATATGATCGAAACATCATGTTGTTTCGGGTAAGAGAGGTTCTTTTCCTAATAGCTGAATAAATGTGATCATTTGGAAGGGAATGGTTCAATTGACCTAACCATTGTGTCCAAATGAAGGGTGCTGTGCTTGAAAGGTTTGTATCCTTTGACCCTTTGAGAAGCAACCCTTGAGAGGCTATAAATAGGAGAGGATCAGCCAAGACAAGACACACCAATAATTAGACAATTGTGTAAGACACAATTGAGAGGCAGATTGTTAAGTGCAATTGCTAGTGAGTGAAGAGTTCTTGATTGCTAAGTTATCAAGAGACAAGGCACAAAGCATTCTGGTTTGGATGAGCAAGTTAGGTTGTGGAAAGGTTTCTTGTAGTTGCCTTAATAGGTTGATTACAAGAGTGCCCTAGCCATTTGGTTGAGTTCATTACTCATATCCACAACAAGTGAGCATTGCATAGAAAGACAAGTAAGTGATCTGAACTCTTCCTCTATGTTCTCGAATTTCATAAGTCGAAATCCAACATTAATCCCTACCAAGCATATAATGAGCCGTAGGAGGCCCACTTTAGGTAGAGCCATTCTTGCCCGTTATTTAGAAATTACCTAAAATTAGGTACACGAAAGAGCTCTTTACTCTTTGCTTTTCATTTTACGAATCGTGGAGTGTGTAAGGTTGAATGTACATCTAAGTTCCCATGAACCATTACCCAAGGGGGTATAGTTATGCCCAATTTTAAAACCTTTTTGAAAAAAAAAAAAAGACTTTTTAAAGAGTAGATTTTTTTTCCGATCAAATCCAATCTTTTATGAGAAAAAAATTTTGTTATGAAAATAAAACTTTTGTAATAAAAATCCAATTTTTTTTTTTTTTTTTTTTATCTTTGTATAGTATGCTCATACTAACTTTTTTTTTCTTTTTTTTTACATGCATCACTCTAACATCATGTTGCACTTGCATGCATGCATTCATTCATAAGTATACACTCAGCGTGGAAGGAGCATTCTAAGGAAAGTTCATTTTCAAAAGAACGGTACAAGATTCGAAAGCAATGACCAAGCATCAAGAATAGAAAGAATGGAGAGAGCACAAAAGGAAACATAAAGCAAAATCCAAAGAAGATTCACGAGAGTAAATGACCAAGATGATGAAACCTTACCTTAGGACAATGAGTTGCCAAATGGTTGGTCATGAGGAAATAACCTAAACCTCAGAATGGTGCAGTAAGCGCGTGTGGATGCTGACACGGGAAAGGAAGCAATGCAAGGAATGAAAGGCTGAGTGAAGCATCGAGGAATAATTAGGTTTGGACTAAGGAAAAGCATGTCAGCCGAGGGAAATTTTGATGTTTGTAGTTCTATCTTAATAACGTTCATGAGAATGAGAACTCTAGTCCTATCTAAACATTTTCATGGAATGAATCAACTTCAAATTTCAATCATTTTTGTGCATGTTCCATTTATTTGAAAGCATGATTTTTTTTTAAAAAAAATAAGGCAGCAAATAGCTGGTTCCCCAGATTGAAAAAATGTGTTTTCAAAATAAGAAGTGATAAATCAGCTTCAAAAAATTGATGATCAATATGAATTTCACATGGAAAAATTCTTTTGGATATCAGACAAACACAATACTCTTTCGAAGAATCTAAATTTTGGTAATTTAATCAGTGTCAAGATTGAGCTATAGTTTCCAATATTACCAAAACCATCCAAAATTCTTTGAAATGGCCACAAAAAGGCAGATGAGACGCCTTGGCTGTTCTGCCAAGGTTACCCTTGAATCACCTTTTGAGTACAAAGAATGAACAAAAAGAGCTACCCAAAGCCAAATTCATGTCATACCCTTTCCCCTCACTTGGACAAAAATTCAGCTCTTTCAACATAAACCTTAAGGGTTCGAATCTAAGATATTTTCAAGAATTTCACTATCACATGAACCCCTATTTGTGTGGAAAATTAAAATGGGGATATCATATGTAAATATGGTAGAAAAAGATGGGTTATCAAAGATTATGAAGGAATGCAAAAAAAATAATAAAAATGAAAAAAAGACAAAACAAAAACAAAAAAGACAAAAAAGAAAATTGAGTGTGACATTGTGCATTTGAGATCTTCAAAATGATTCTGAAAATAAAAGAGAATTTTTTTTTTCAATCAATTTCTCAAGGAATGACTCTTCAGTTTAGGTAACCATGTTTGAGATGATAAATGGCCATCTTTCATTGTCCTTTCACAAATATCTACTTGCTACCCCTTTGAGCCTAATGAATTCTTTCCAAATAAACCCTGATCAGAGATCATTCTCCACACTAGGGGATAAAGAATGATAATCTTTCTTTTTTCTCTTCAAAGAATATGAATGGTTAAATCCTATTCCAAGGATAAAGAAAGAATGCCTAATTTAAAAGGGCAAATCTTGATGGGCAAAGTCCCGAAAAGTTTTGAAAATGTATAATTAAGCAAGGCAAACAAAAGAGAAGCAAATAGAAAAGAAAAGAAAAATGTCAAAATGAAAAAACAAAATTCTTCTCACAATGAAGTAATCCTTGGTTTGATCACCCTCAAACACATACTTTGGGCCTATATACCTTTCCTTTCAAAGCCTTGAACCCTAGACCACGTTACATAGCTCAAAAGTCCATTTTGATCAAGCATGGTTATTTGAACTGGAGAGACTGTACCTTGAGGAATGTACATAATCATGGAACTTCAATTGTTTTCCATTGCCGAATTTATACTTTTGAGTTACCAAGCCTACATTAGATGAAATTTTGAATTCTCAAATGCATTATGGAACAATCAACAAAAAAAGAAAGCATAGAAAAGAAATGTGAGGCTCTAGATTGAAAACCCGAAAGAAGGGCAGTGTAGAGTAGAAATGAAGACATTTAAAGCCACCCATGGTGCCACCAATGAGCATTCAAGACTGTCAACTATGTTTGAAACTCGAAATTCATGAAGGAGTCGAGGCTCAAATTTTTAAACCGTTCTCATTTTTCAAAATGACTTTTCAAAATCCTGAGTCTGCCAACAGTCTTGACACTTATCAAAATGCCACTATTTGGAGACAAGAAAAAGTGTCCAATTTGTTTGCACTTCGAAATGAGTTTTTTTCATAAGTTGATTTTCTTGAAATTCATGTTTTTTAAAAATTTAAAGAGCCTAGATGAAAGGGCTTATGAAACCATCTTGAATAAACAAAAGATGCATGTCACATTTGTGAGAAATATTTTGGCTCGGAAGTTTTCAGCAGATGAGCATTTTTTTGAAAAAATAATAAAAATCAGCTCTAAGATATCAATGAAAAAGAGAAAACTTTTTTTGAGGCATCTTTACTAATAAGATAATCATTTGGAGAAAATGAAAAACAAATGAAAAACGTTTTGGAAAGAGACAAGAGTTCTCATGATCGAGAAGCTTGGAATTATTGGGATAAATCCTTATTCTCTGAGATGAAAGAGAAAATATGTATTCAAATTTTGATGAGAAAAGTTTTGTTGTAGAAAAGATTTTGCTAAAGGGAAAGTTTGCACATGCATTTATTGAAAAGATGAAACAGATACACAAATAAGGAGATGATATGAATAGTGATGAACTGGGAAGAGGAAAAATCACAGGAATGATAAAGTTGGCTTTGCATTTGCGTTATTCATGAGCATCTGCAACATTCATTTTATTTGCATTATTCATGAGCATCTGCATCATTCATGAGCATCTACATCATCCATGGGCATTTGCATCATTTTTGTGTATCATAATATTTGCGCCTTTGTACATGACATTTGCATTTTTGGTAAGAGTCATTTGCATTTACATTTGCATCATGATATTAGATCAATCATTACATTGCATCAGTGGTGTTATAAACACCCAAGGAATATGATGTGAACAAGCAAAGAAATAAAAAAAAAATTTCAAAGTCATGAAACTTTTCAAGGATCAGACGTTGATTTCGTCCAAGTCATGTGCAAGCTTTTTTATTTCCAGACTTTGGTTCCATCCAAGTCACCATAAAAAATTGTCAAATCCAATTCAATCTTTGGTTTCATCCATGTCATGTTCAAGCATTGGTGTCGTGTAAGTCATTCAAGACGTTGTTTTCATCCAAGTCATTTTCAAATTTTGCATCCTATACATTTCCTGATTTTGGTTCCGCCCAAGTCACAATCAAAATTTCAATTTTATTCCTGACCCCGGTTTCATCCATGTCACTTTCAGATATTGGTTTCATCCAAACCCCTTACGCAATGGAATTTATTTCAGATTAATCTTGACTTTGGTTTCGCCCAAATCACTTTCAAGTTTTGGTTCCGTTCAAACTAATTATGTCATGGAATTTATCTCAAAGTTAAGCCTGATTTTGGTTCCACCCAAGTCATTATCAAATGTTTCGATTTCACTGTTGACTTTGGTTTCGCCCGAGTCACCTTCATGTGTTGGTTCCGTCCAAGCCAAAAAAATTATGAAATTAATCTTGACTTTGGTTCTGTCCAAGTCACTTTCAAGTATTGGATTCGTCGAAGCCGCAAAATCTATGGAAATAATCTTGACTAGTTTTGCCCAAGTCAATTTCAGGTATTGGTTTCGTCCAAGCCGTAAAGTTATGGAATTACTCTTGATTTTGGTTTCGTCCAAGTCACCTTCATGTGTTGGTTATGTCTAAGCCACAAATGTTATGAAATTAATCTTGACTTTGGTTCCCCCAAGTTACCTTCAGGTGTTGGTTTCATACAAGCCACAAAAGCTATAGAATTAATCTTAACTGGTTTCGCCCAAATCAATTTCAGGTGTTGGTTCTGTCCAAGCCTCAAAAGTTATAGAATTACTCTTGATTTTGGTTTCGCCTAAGTCAACTTCATCTATTGGTTTCGTCCAAGCCGCAAAAGCTATGGAATTACTCTCAACTGTGGTTTCGCCCAAGTCAACTTCAGGTGTTGGTTCAGTCCAAGCCGCAAAAGCTATGGAATTAATCTCGACTTTGGTTTTTCCCAAGACATCTTCAGGTGTTGGTTCTGTCCAAGCCACAAAAGATATGGAATTAATCTTGACTGGTTTCACCCAAGTCAACTTCAGGTGTGGGTTCCGTCAAAGCCACAAAAGTTATGGAATTACTCTCGACTTTGGTTTCGCCCAAGTCAACTTCAGGTGTTGGTTCCGTCCAAGTCACAAAAGCTATGGAATTACTCTCGACTTTTGTTCCGCCCAAGTTACTTTCAAGTGTTGGTTCCGTCCAAGCCACAAAAGTTATGGAATTAATCATGACTCTGGTTTTGCCTAGGTCATCTTTCTACTACTGGTTTCGCCCAAGTCATCTTCCGACTATTGGTTTCGCCCAAGTCATTTTCCGACTACTAGTTTCGCCCAGGTCATTGTTCGAGTACTGGTTTCGCCTAGGTCATTTTTCGATTTCTGGTTTCTCCTAGGCCATTTTTTTGTTACTAGTTTTGCCCATATCATTTTTCGACTACTGGTTTCACCCAGGTCATTGTTCAACGACTAATTTCACCCAGGTCATTTTTTCGTTTCTAGTTTTTCTCAGGCAATTTTTCGATTATTGGTTTTGTCCAGGTCATTTTCCAACTACTGGTTTCGTCAGGTCATTTTTTGATTATTTGTTTCACCCAGGTCATCTTCCGACTTTTGGTTTTGCCCAAGTCATCTTTCGACTTCTGGTTTCTTCCAGATAATTTCAATCAATTTCTGGTTTTGGCCAGATCACTTTATCGATTTCTGGTTTCGTCCAAATCATTTCAATCAATTTTTGGTTTCATCCAGATCACTTTACCGATTTCTGGTTCCGTCTAGATTATTTCAGTCAAGTTTTGGTTTTGCCCAAATCACTTTACTAATTTCTAATTTCATCCAAATCATTTCAGTCAATTTCTGGTTTTGCCTATATCATATTTTGATTTCTAATTTCATATTTTGATTAAATCATTTTCAAAATCAGTTTTAACTTTTTAAAAAAATCTCGATCCTTCCTCACTGGTGAACCAAAAGCCTCTCTAAAAAATCGCACTTTATGATCGGATAAAATTATTGTCTATTTTTTGCCCTATTCCAGATTCTTAGCAATATGCAAAGAGAGGCAGCTCTAAAAACCTAATTTTGTCCGGATCAAGCCTCGAATCTCACCCGAGTCACATCTTAAGTCGATTCCTAAAGTCAAACGAAGTTATCAATCTTTAATTCTTTCGACCCATTAATCTGATTTCTTTAATATGAATGAGTTCTAAATTGAGTACGATTTCAATTAGGCTCAATAATCGGATTGATAAATCAATCGGGCTTCACTGCAAATTAGGGCCCAATTTGAATTTTTATGTTGGACTTTCTTGGGTCAAATTCTAATTAAAATTAATTGGGACAATTTTGTTATTCGGCCCAAGGTTTCATTCCACTAAAATTGGGTTGAATCTCTCGGGCCCGTCAAAATTTTTCTAAACATTTTGGGTCTCTAAGCCCAGATTGCAAGCCCAATAGCCTGCCACCTACAGCAACCTTACCCCCTGTACCTTACTGAGCCCACTGCCCTAACTTGCCCTACCATCTTCCCCACTTGCAAGCAGGCAGCTGCCCACCCAGACTTCCAATTGCACTACCACCGCCCCATCTGCCTAGCCTCACCACTTGCCCTGGCAGCCTACACACCTCTATGTTACACCGTCCTACCTAGCCACTACATTAAACCCTTACCCCAACTTACTGCCCTCACCCCTACCACCCTATCCCCACTTGCACACTATCCCACTGACAACCCTAGCCACCGCCCAAACTGCCAACCTACAATGACACCACTGCCTAAACCCCACTTAAAAAACCCCAAGCCATTCGGTTCTTCTCTCTCGATTCCTTCCCAAAGGAGACCCCCCAAAAAATATATAAAAACCTACCCCAAAACCCCAAAAAAGGACTCTAGGCCACCCCTTAATTTTGAACCCAGGACAAACCCAGTCGGTTCCCCTCACACTCGACCCCCCCTCTGTTCTTTCCTAGAGGAGACCCCAAAAAAAATATATAAAAATCAACCCAAAAACCCCAAAAAGGGACTCTCGACCATCCCTCTGATTTTGAACCCAAGACAAACCCAATCGGTTCCCCTCACACTCGACCCCCCTCTCGGTCCCCCCCATTTGGAGACCACCCAATACATCCACCCACACAATCACCAAACACCATAGAACCAGAAGAGCAACAATAGCAAACAACCACAGAAAGAAACAACAAAACAAAACGAAAAACACACAAAGGCCTTTGGGGGAGGGGTCTCGGGTTTTTTGGATTTGAAAAAGTCTGGCATCCTTTCGAGGATCCTAACGGTGAAAAGGTAAGAGAAGGGTATAGGAGGCTCTGGTAGAAATTTTGGCCCGATCCAAGTGTGTATGGTGGCCGCGCCAAGGTTGAACCCACAACTTTCAAGCCTAGATCTAAAAAAACCTAAAATGTTTTTGGAGAAACCAGTTGGGAAAAGGCAAAGAGGAGGGCAAGAGGAATTTTTGGATAAAATTTGGTAAATTTTCATCACCGGCCGTCGCTCGAGTTTCAGGTAAACTTGAAGCTTTTGGTCAGGGTTTCTAGAGAGAGGAGAGAGGTTTAGGGGGAGATAGAGGCTAGAGAGAGAGAGAGTGAAGAGGAAAAGTGAGGGAAAAATAAAAAATGGGGTTTTATAGTGCTTCCAAAATGGAGCCGTTTTGGTTACAGGGTCCACACGCAAAACAGAATCCGACCTGGGGTTCCCTGCGCCTGATCCATCAGTCTGGAGGGAAGGAAAAAAGAGGAAAAGAAAAAAAAAAGAAAAGGAAAGAAGGAAGGAAGGAAGGAAGGAAGTAAAAACAAAAAATGAAGGAAAGAAAAAAAAAAGGAAAAGGAAAAAAAATAGAATAAGAAAGAGAAAGAGAAAAAAAGGAAAATTCACCTGCAATCATCCGTCTCGTAATGCAATCTTAGGAATCGCGGATCTACGATATTCTTTGATAAGATTTTCTTTTTAGTTATTTTATTTCTTATATATGTTCTTCCTTTACGATTATTTCAACACATACTTGTAAAATAAAAAGATAAATAAATAAATAAACCCCTTCGGGATCCTGCCTAGACGTTGAAGGATCTCTGAAAGAATTTTTTGTTAAATCTAATAATACGAAAATCCTTCAGTACGAGAATTATTTCGATTTTCGCCTAAACGTTGGGGAAATAAGGAAAAATTCTCTTATCAAAAATTTTCCATTTTTTAAAAATAAAATATAAAAAATAATGTCTGTAAATAAAGAAAATAATCTCAAAAAAAATAATTTTTTAGGATCCTGCCTAGAATTGAAGGATTTTTGAATTAATTTTCTCAAAAAAAATTCATTAATTTTAAAAAAATATTACAAGAAATCTTAAGTGTCGAGAATCTTTTTAAATTCAGCCTAGACGTTGGGGAAATTAGATTACTTCTCACACCGAAAATTTCCATTAAAATAAAATAAAGTAAAATTATTTTTCACAAAAGTTGATTTATCATGCATGTTATTCTGTACTTTATTTAATGTTCATACATCTACGCATGGTCATATCGCTCGCTTGCTGCATAGCATGACATGGAATAAAAATTAAATTTTACAAAGATTTTGTGTAAAAAAATGAGATAGTATCTCGAGTAAAAATGAATCTTGGTATTCCGCTTAGATGTTGGGGAATTCCCGGTAATCGTTTTTGACAAAGGATTTTCTTTCTCGGATATGGTAGGTTATCACAAAAATTCCTAGATGATAACTCGTATAATTATATAGTTTTTAGTTATGTTTTATTATTGTTTTGTGTCAAATACGAGTTATTATTGTTTAGTCTAATTGTGTTTATGATCTTTTATATTTTTATGTAATTTGGTGTTTTTCACAAGTTTCTTTGAGTGATTTCAGATTACTAGAATTAAGGGCAAATCCAGTTCAGTTCCAGTTCCGACACCTTTTGCCATATCAGCTATATCTCGAGTTTCACTGAAGCAATAAGGCTGAAATTTGTAGCTGTGCAAAGCTAAGAGGCATATCTATCTTTTTCATGTTTTACACTTCTTGAAACGGAGTCGTTTTCCCTAGCGAAATCGACCATCAAGTTGGCTGATGTGCAATGACGTCTGTGCTGACCTGTTTTCGTATTTTGCCCATATCTTCTTATCCACATCAGCAAATGAGCTGATTCCAACGGCTATGGATCAGTAACTGATAGGGTAACATTTTTCTAGAAGACCATGTGATCAGATAAGGCTTCCAAAATTGACAAAATCGACCATCAAGTTGGCTGATCAAAATCGTCATATATGACGAAAATTGTTAGAAAAATGCACCCACCTATTATACCTACCTTTGAAATTTGTAAAGCTTGTCTCTTGTCATTTAGCCCTCCAAAATGTGTATAAATAGAGGGCCTTGGATGATTGTAAGGGATCATATTGTAGATAGGTAGGATATTAGCCATTGTAATAAAATTCTCTAAGTTTTCTTCTTCTTTCTTTTCTCTAGTTTTCTTTTTCTTTAGAAAGAGCAAGAGGTTGGATAATTAATATTCTTCTTCTTCTTCTTTCTTTCTTTTATTTTCTTCTTAGATTCTATTTAATTTTATGTTTATAATGCCTATGCTAGGCTAAACTTCTATTTGGTTAAGGGTGATTTTAAAGCCCTAGACATGTTTTGTGATTGATTTTCAGATTCTATCTATCATTAATTTTCTATCAAAGTTGCTTATGTTCTTCTACAAGAATTGTTCATGATGTTGTCTTGATTTATTTAGGTGTACAACTAGATAGATCTTGATAATTATCTATTGCTAGTTTAGGAGTCTTGATCCGTGTAATTGTCTTGATTTCCTATTCATAAGTGGCAATTTGTGATTAATGATTATGGTCAAGTTTTCAATAATTGCAAAGTGGAACATAACCTAAGTTGAACAATCCGAGCTTATGTGTTTGTTGCTTAGATCAACCTATCTTTCTCATCATAAAGCTGCCATTAAATTGAATTTAGAGAGCTTATTCTAGGTTGTTTAATGGTTAGAGATTAAATAGAGAGCTTGTTCTATTTAACGACAAACTAAGGAAAGATTGGGATAACAGAGCTTGTTGTTATCTACGGTTGTTAACTTTGATAGTTGGTTGATATTGATAGATCTGAAATTGATTCTTAATGATGTCTAGTGGTGGAGAATGAAACCTTAACCATATTTTTCATATTTGATTCTTCTTACTTACTTGTTTTCTTACTTCTAGTTTGCTTATTTTTAAAAGTATATTTATTTTTATTGGCTGGTTATACCGCCTAATTTGTATATTAACTTTGTTTTATTTTTATTGGCTGGTTATACCGCCTAATTTAGTATATATATTTTTATTGGCTGGTTATACCGCCTTGCATCTTATTCTTATTATTTACTTTAGTTTAAATCTGGCTTCAAAAACCCCTTTTCTTTTATTGTTTACTTTGAATAAACTAATAACTCATAGATTAAAACCCAATCCCTGAGGACTCGACCCTTGCTAATCATTATACTTACAATTGATCTTTTTAGTGCAAGGTTAAATAAGATACACTCTTTTGGGTGCATCAAATTTTTGGCGCCGTTGCCGGGGATTGTTTTCTTTAGTTTATTTGTTACTTGGTTTATTCTTATTTTCAGTTCTAATTAGTATTATTTTCTTGTACATACATGTTTTTCTTTTCAAATTTTGAAAAAAAAAAAAGATGGAATTAAGCAATCTAACACTTGAAGAGTTGGTGGCATACATGAACATCGAGAATCAACAAGCCAATCTCACTTCCTCAGTTCAACAATTGGCCATGGGAGGATGTCAAGGCCATCAATGGTTCCAAGACCAACCGCATGATCATTACTCCAACACTTACCATGAGGGATGGTGGGATCATACTAATTATGGCTACTCGAAAAATTACCAAGAAGTAGATCCTTATGCCAATTACACTCATCCATCTAGCTTCAATCAATCATGGTCTCAAGAACCAGATCTTTTTCAACCACCACATATGACTCAGAACTCAGGTACTTCTTTAGAAGATCTTGTCTATTCTCTTGTTACTGATTCTTTGCAATTTCAACAGGAAACAAGGGCAAGCATCCAGAGTTTGGAAAAGCAAATGAGCCAATTGGCTAGTAGTATGGTGGGATGGGTAGCACAAAGATCTGAAGAACTCCCAGCCCAAACGATGGTTAACCCAAAGGAGAATGCTACTATTGTGACCTTGAAGAATGAGGAACAAGATGAGGATGAAACAAAATTAGAGATGGATTCTATTCTTGAGGATAATGAAGCCAAAGATCCAAATAAGAGTATTTCGGCACCTGAGGTAAAGTTTAAGGTTTCACTTTTTACTAATGTTTCTTCTCCACCTTTTCCTAGTAGATTTGCAAAGTTCAAGGAGGAAGAACATGAACAACACATGTCGGAAACCTTAAACAACTTGTTTGTGGAGGTCATTCAACAAGTATCAAAATATGCTCCATTCCTCGATGACATATGCACCACAAAGGATGATGGAATAATACTTGTAATGGAGAATGCATCCACTGTTGTGCAAAGAAAGCTTCCTCTCAAACGCATAAATTTGGGAAATTTCATGTATGAGCCTGACAAGCCTAAAATGCCAAGAAGGGGTGTTGGTTAGGTTCAAAACACTAAATCAAGTGCTAATTGGGGGAGGCAGCCTAATTAGTGAAAGCATTGCCAAACTGCCATCCTCAGATTTGCTCTCTTTTTCTTTATCTTTTTCTTATGTTTCTTTGCTAATTGTGTTTAGTGTTTCTAAGTTCATTTAGGCTGCATAAGTTTATTTTGTTTATTAGTTCTTTTCACTTACACATGATTCTTTCATTTGGGATTAATAGCATTACATTAATGACAATGTAAGAATTATGTGTGGGGGGAAGAATTTAGGATTTTATTTAGAGTGTTTTGTTTTTGAGTTTTTTTATGTTGTTTTTCTTTCTGATCCTTGTTTTGAAAATAACTAGATGTAAATATAATTTTTTAACCCCGGTTAAACGGCGGATAACGGTACTCCGTGATTATTTAAGTCGGTTCCATCAGCTACGCACAAAACTGTTATTGTATATAAATTTCTCTTCCAATTTCTCTTTCAATTTTTTTTATTTTTTTTTTCAGGATGGATGATATTCTCACAAGATTGCAGAAACGATTTCCTCCTTTTCCTCGAAATATTTTACTGAAGCTTTACCAAGTTCGATTCGAAAGATTAAGAATGCTTATGCACAAAGGGATTCCTGGAGACATACGTTGGATAATTGAAGCCAAGGTACGTGAAGATGAATATCTTCCTGTTTTGCATTTACCAGGTACAGGTAGAAGCACTTTTGCAAAGAACCGACGAGCAAAGCGCATGAGTTCAAATTGCCACAAATGTGCACGATGGACGTGTAACGGTAAATGTCGTTCTATTGGGATTCCGTCCTCTAATCGAGATGATAAAATTGAATTCATTAAGGATGGACTGAGTAAGGAGAATTTGGGTAATATCCAACTTTCTCTTGAGACGCATCCTAGTGGAGACGTACAAAGAGAAATTCTTGATTTATGGCCGCAATTCCAAAGGGAATGGCAACATCTTGGGAATCTGATGTTAAAATACCCTGTTTGCCAGCTTGTAAGAAAACTGGATGGGAAGCATATCCTCAACTCATAGAAGGCGTTTAAGCCATTTCTGGACGTAAAACCAGAGGAAGATGTGAGCCACAATCACAACTACAATAAATGACTTCTCAGCTTTTGGTTTGATTTGCAATAACTTTATTTCGGTTTAATTTACGTGTTATTCGATTTGTGTAATTATTCTCATTTTTTTTATTTGTCTTTTACGGTTGATTTTTCTTCTCTTTTTGATTTTCTTCCTGAAATCACGCAAAAATCTTTTGTTAGGTTGACATTTTCTTCTGACAGGTCAGATACACTTTCGGCAACATTATTACTCTTGTCTGATTCACTACTCAGTCCTCTATATATTACACCATGTACTCATTCTCTTTCAGCCACTCGAAAAAAAGAAAAAAAAAGAAAAAAAATGGAAAGTACTTCGTCCCAACGCATTAAAAAAATTTGTGTTTTTGGAGGTGCTTATCCAGGGAAAAATAACATATTCGCTGATGAAGCCATAAGAGTTGGAGTAATACTTGCCCAACAAAAGATCCACTTGATTTATGGAGGCGGTAGTACGGGTTTAATGGGAGCAGTCGCTACAGCAGCACACGCCGGAGGAAGTCCAGTTCTAGGAATCGTGCCAAAACTATTCACAGGTTTTTGTGGACCTACCGTGGGTACGGAAATACAAGTCTGGAGTATCCCTGAACGGATGACAATCATGTACCATTCTGCCGATGCATTCATTGCTTTACCAGGAGGTCTGGGTACATTGGAAGAAATAGCTTGCGTGGCTTCTTGGTCATCTTTGGTCACAAATAAGAAACCCATTGGTTTGCTTAATATTAATGGTTATTTTAATAATTTGCTTTCATATTTAGATAATGCTGTGGATAATGGATTCATGTTTTCAGAGGCAAGGAGAACCATAATTTCTGCTACAACCAGTGAAGATTTACTCAAAAAGCTCCAAGCTTATGAGTGTTTATCTGCTACGGTTGTTTTGCAAACGCTCGGAAAAAGAAAAAGAGATATGGACGAGCAAGGAGTGGATTGCACTTTGTCTTTGTGACATTATCTAACATTTTGCTTGTTGTGTCTCAGTTATAATAAGTGGTTAGCAACCTCTGCAGGTAATATCTCCTAAATTTTACCTTCTTAAAAAAAAAAAAAAAGTTTGTTGTGTTTTAAGCAATTTAGAAGTATTCATTCTGAACAAGGTCTGAGTAAGGGAGACTTGAGACATACCTTGTCAGTTTGATATCTTCTTTTCAAAAAAAAAAAAGTTTGTTGTGTTTTAAGCAATTTAGAAGTATTCATTCTGAACAAGGTCTGAGTAAGGGAGACTTGAGACATATCTTGTCAGTTTGATTTTAATCTTTTTATGTTTACTTGTTAATTTTTGTTTAGTATTTTAGGATTATTTAGGTTGCATGAGTTTGTTTTGTTTTGAGTCTTAGTTGTTCCTATTCTTATGTTATTAGTTCTTTTCTCTTACACATGATTCTTTCATTTGGGTTAATAGACTTACATTGAGGACAATGTAAGAATTAAGTGTGGGGGGAATGATTTAGGATTTCTTTTATTTTTGTCTACTATTTTTTTTATGAGTCTTTATTATTATTATTATTATTATTATTTTTTTTTTGTGTTTTAGTTCCTTTTTAATACAATGATGAGATATGAATTGCATAAGTCTAAAACAGATTTATTAGTGAGAAGATTTTCATGAGAATTGAGCTTGATGTCAACCTTTTTATGAGCCAATGTTAATATGATATGTTGATTGAGAAAGAAGCATGTTTAGACTTAATCTGACTTGTATAATCATCCTTGTGAGTTTTTGAGCCTATAATGATTGATGCATTATACAAATCAATCTAATTTCTTTCTTGAGTGCTCTTATGATTACATGATTCTCTAGAACTTGCTTTAAACCGTTTGAGACTATATTGATACATGTGACAACATGAATATGATAGAGGCATTAGGATTATAACCAGAGCCAAACAGCCATCCATTATTAATGTTCCAAGAGAACACACCCTTAGTGAACCAATTTGAGCCTACATTGAATAAGCTATCTTTTTGGTAACCATAACTTGTCCCTAACCTAAATATACTTATATCTTTACCTTTGTTCCAAAGATGAATTAGCATGTTTTGAGACAAGTTGCAAAGACAAGGAAGATTTATTGAAAATTTGGGTTAGAAACAAGAAATAAGTGTGGGGGGAAAAGAAAGAAAAAAGTCAAGAGAAAAAGAAAGGGATCATTGTCAAATACATTCCCATATTAAAAAAAAATCTTCTCTTGAACTTCTAGTTAAAGTAAAGAAAAAGATGTTACAAAGTTGGTTAGAATGATGCAAAGGCTCAACATGAATATTTAGCCTATGTTATTATGTGCTTTATAAGAGTTTTGAGAAGTTTTATTTGTATGATCTTTTTATGTCTCTAAACTTTATGAACTCTTTGGAACCTTTGTGATATCTTTATCCTTTTGTTCTTCAACCACATTACAAACCCCTTGGCCCCATTACAACCTTGATTAAAGACCTCTTGATTCATGAAGTTGTATGATCTAAATAGTGGAGAATAGGTGGACAAGCAAGAATATGGTAGAACTGTTTTCATGAGATTGATTGAGTGTAAACACTTCACCACTACTTTAAAGAGTGAAAATCATGAGGGTATCCCATGTGAGTAGTTGAGATTAAGTTTGAATATGCACTATTTTGATTGAAATATGTTATGTTAATATTGGCTTAACTCAAACAATTTACATTCAAGCATGATTTTTTGTGAAATTCTTTAAGCTATTGATTATTTTATAAGACTTGTTCAAAGATTGTCTCTAATTTGTATTGAAAGGATTAGGAGTAAATATTTTTAGTATATGTAGTTTATTTATATTTTAGTTTTTCAATGTTTGTGGGTATCGTTCTAGTAAACCCTCACGAGACTAAACTCGTCCACTAGGGACACCTAGGGGTTTAAAGGCTTGTGTCACATGCTAAGTGCCACCGTGATTTCCTACGAAAGTGGATTAGATTAGATTTTCTTATTTTATTTTTATTGAGTCGTTGCTAGGGACTAGCAACAATCTAAGTGTGGGGGTGTGATAACTCGTATAATTATATAGTTTTTAGTTATGTTTTATTATTGTTTTGTGTCAAATACGAGTTATTATTGTTTAGTCTAATTGTGTTTATGATCTTTTATATTTTTATGTAATTTGGTGTTTTTCACAAGTTTCTTTGAGTGATTTCAGATTACTAGAATTAAGGGCAAATCCAGTTCAGTTCCAGTTCCGATACCTTTTTCCATATCAGCTATATCTCGAGTTTCACTGAAGCAATAAGGCTGAAATTTGTAGCCGTGCAAAGCTAAGAGTCATATCTATCTTTTTCATGTTTTACACTTCTTGAAACGGAGTCGTTTTCCCTAGCGAAATCGACCATCAAGTTGGCTGATGTGCAATGACATCTGTGCTGACCTGTTTTCGTATTTTGCCCATATCTTCTTATCCACATCAGCAAATGAGCTGATTCCAACGGCTATGGATCAGTAACTGATAGGGTAACATTTTTCTAGAAGACCATGTGATCAGATAAGGCTTCCAAAATTGACAAAATCGACCATCAAGTTGGCTGATCAAAATCGTCATATATGACGAAAATTGTTAGAAAAATGCACCCACCTATTATACCTACCTTTGAAATTTGTAAAGCTTGTCTCTTGTCATTTAGCCCTCCAAAATGTGTATAAATAGAGGGCCTTGGATGATTGTAAGGGATCATATTGTAGATAGGTAGGATATTAGCCATTGTAATAAAATTCTCTAAGTTTTCTTCTTCTTTCTTTTCTCTAGTTTTCTTTTTCTTTAGAAAGAGCAAGAGGTTGGATAATTAATATTCTTCTTCTTCTTCTTTCTTTCTTTTATTTTCTTCTTAGATTCTATTTAATTTTATGTTTATAATGCCTATGCTAGGCTAAACTTCTATTTGGTTAAGGGTGATTTTAAAGCCCTAGACATGTTTTGTGATTGATTTTCAGATTCTATCTATCATTAATTTTCTATCAAAGTTGCTTATGTTCTTCTACAAGAATTGTTCATGATGTTGTCTTGATTTATTTAGGTGTACAACTAGATAGATCTTGATAATTATCTATTGCTAGTTTAGGAGTCTTGATCCGTGTAATTGTCTTGATTTCCTATTCATAAGTGGCAATTTGTGATTAATGATTATGGTCAAGTTTTCAATAATTGCAAAGTGGAACATAACCTAAGTTGAACAATCCGAGCTTATGTGTTTGTTGCTTAGATCAACCTATCTTTCTCATCATAAAGCTGCCATTAAATTGAATTTAGAGAGCTTATTCTAGGTTGTTTAATGGTTAGAGATTAAATAGAGAGCTTGTTCTATTTAACGACAAACTAAGGAAAGATTGGGATAACAGAGCTTGTTGTTATCTACGGTTGTTAACTTTGATAGTTGGTTGATATTGATAGATCTGAAATTGATTCTTAATGATGTCTAGTGGTGGAGAATGAAACCTTAACCATATTTTTCATATTTGATTCTTCTTACTTACTTGTTTTCTTACTTCTAGTTTGCTTATTTTTAAAAGTATATTTATTTTTATTGGCTGGTTATACCGCCTAATTTGTATATTAACTTTGTTTTATTTTTATTGGCTGGTTATACCGCCTAATTTAGTATATATATTTTTATTGGCTGGTTATACCGCCTTGCATCTTATTCTTATTATTTACTTTAGTTTAAATCTGGCTTCAAAAACCCCTTTTCTTTTATTGTTTTCTTTGAATAAACTAATAACTCATAGATTAAAACCCAATCCCTGAGGACTCGACCCTTGCTAATCATTATACTTACAATTGATCTTTTTAGTGCAAGGTTAAATAAGATACACTCTTTTGGGTGCATCACTAGACGAAAGAAGAATACTTCTAAATTCTGTCTAGATGCTAGGGAATTTAGACGAGCTCTCTACCGTAAAAAATTTTCATGTTAATCCCAAATAAAATATTTTTCCCTAAAAATATTAATAATATTTTTTATAAGATGCACTAAGGGAATTGTTTTTAGATTTCAAAATTTAAAATAATTTTTTTAAAATTTAAGGATAACATGTGATTAATGGGTACCATTTTCTAAATGGACGTTGTAGGTGGTGCTAATCCTTCCCCACGCGTAACCGTACTCCCGAACCCAATTTTTGCTTCGCAGACCAAATATTATCTTTCTAATAGATCTTAATTAATTTTAAGATTTTATTAAGAGGATAATTTTAGGTGATAGTTGAGCCGGATTAACAATCCATGAGGCCAACTTTGAGCCATCCACTTTGTTACAAAAAACATTTTTTTGAAAAACGCTCCTGGTAAACCTTGATTCGGATTAAGCAATGGTCCGTAAACAAGATCCTTTTGTGTTCTTATGATGTACCGAATATATTAAACTTACTCTTGGGTTTGGATAATACGGTTACGAGCTAAATTTTCCTTTCTACCTTGTTGTCACCCAAAAACAGTTTTCGTGCTTTGGCCAAAGACTTGATCAAGTTAACCTAAGCCAAGAACAAATGAGATATGTCTCCAATGTCACTTGGAGTGGTGAATCCTCTCTGGATCATTCATCCACCTTTGTATGGTTCATGTCATACCCAAAATCACTCTACCATAAACATCCCTTATTGGGACCCGTTCAGATAAAATCAAAGCATGACACTCCCCATACAAGATGACCTGGTATCACAAGTTAGAGGATTAATTTACACAACTGGCACGTGAGATCCTTTCCATAGACACTGGAGTGGCTATACGAAAAGGATTTCTCACAGCGAGCCACGTTCAGTGAACTTGTTCAATAGACAAGCACCTACATGGTATCCCAAGTACCCATCATACTTCAACCTATGAGATTGGTTTTTACTTCATAAGTAAGAAGGCTTAATATGTACTAGTCTTTGAGCATTGCTAGTGCCCCTTCTTTGCAATACAATGGCCAAGAACAGTTTGAGGAACATGGCTTTGATGCATAAGGATAAAACAATTACAATTCTTTGTAATTCCTTTGCAAGACCTTTATATTCCATGGGCTTCATCCAATTAGTACTTAATAACTCTTTATTATGGTACTAACATGAAGGAAAACCTTGTATCACTAGAGTATAGTGATGGGTTTGCTTTATAAACTGTATATCCCATGTCTAATCTGATTGGCTCTAAGGCATATACTAACAATCTCCCACTTGCACTTGAGATAATCATATTACTTAAGTGCCATATGAGAATATGCTTGGTCATATTCATGATAATCCTATTATCAAAGTTATTAAACGATTCAGATCACAATGAGACCCAAATTCCAATCATATGGCTCAGTTGTTACTTTAACAACTATTAGAATCTATTATTAGCTTGTAGCTAATTATCTAAATGTAACTCCTTTTGCAAGATAAAACGAAAGAGTTTGTTTTATAACCTTTAGGGTATAAACATGGAATCCTCTCTAGTTTGGAACATTTCTAAATAATTTCATTTTACATAATGGCAAATTTATCACTAAGTGCAATTATGATCTTTAACTTTTAAAGAGTCATTAATAGCTTCCACTAAATCCTACATGTGTAGAATTAAAGGGAATTGGTTCGAAAACTATTTTTGAATCACATAAGTTTCTAGGCCGTTTGGTATTCTTGAAATACTATTGCAAGTTATATATTTAAGAATAAAGAGATCACGGTATAGAACAAATTCTATAATCAATGATTTATTTTATAAGAATGAATCGAAGCATTGGCATCTAATACCAGCATAATAAATATGCTCAAAACATAATTAGATCATTCTTAGATTGGCACATGATTGCCAAAATAAATGTAGACACCTAATTTTGTCCGGACCATTAAATCAGGTATGTTTTCTTCCTAAAGTGATGTTTCAAAATGCAAAAAGGCTTTTTTCATCCTGCAAGTGGTACTCCGAGACTTAGTTTAAGAAACCATGCATAAAAAGTCAATCTTGAAAAAGTCAACCCCAAAAAAGTCAACCCCAAAAAAGTCAACCCCAAAAAAGTCAACTCCAAAAAGTCAACTACTAAAAAGTCAACCCATTTTCAAAACCTAGATTCAAAGTCAAATTGAAAAATGGTGAAAGAATTTTGATAATCTGAGGTCTACAACGAAAGATATGGAGTTCGGAAGATGGGTTACAGAGATTCAATAGAAAGGAAATCCTAGTTCGAAAAATTTGGGGAAAAGTGCTTAAACGATCAAATTGGTAGAAATTAGAGGTTCCAAATGAAATATAAGAAATGAATATGGGTAATGGAGAGGCTACTTGGAAGCAAAACTGAAGGAAAAGTCAATTTGGAAGAAAATCGAGAATTAAGGTTTTTGGTGGATTTGGGTGAAAATGGAGAAAATTGCAGAAATGGCTAGATTCGGTAAAACTAAAGCACCTAATTGATGAGGAGTGATTAAAAAAGGATAGCCCAAGGCTCAGTTTGAAGTAATTCCGAAAAAAGAGCCGATTGAAGGAAAAACGAAAAAACGAGGAAATTCTCGATACTGAAAAAAAGGAAAAATCAAAACGGAGGGGAATTTGATCGTAAAAATTGGGTATTTTTGGACCAACTCCAATTCAATATATGAAAAAGGCACAGAAAAAGAAAATATAAAAATCGAACTTGTTTTGAGCAAACCGGGCTTTAGAGACAAAAAGGTAAACTTGGAAAATTTGAGAAAAATAGCAAATGAGTTCAAAAAATTCTAAAAATTTGCAGATCTCATTATTAAATTCTTTGGAAGATATTTACAAAAGAAAATTCGAATTCCGAGCTCGTTTGCAAAATGGAAATTCTCGGGCCCACTATGTTGAAATTCAAGAAGATAAATCCCGAAAAATAGCAAATGAGCTCCAAAAATTCTGAAAATCTTCAGATCTCATTTTTAAATTATTTTTAAGAGATTGACAAAATAAAATCAGGATTCGAAGTTCGTTTGCAAAATGAAAAATTTTGGGCCCACTAAGCTGAAATTCAAGCAGATAAATCCCGAAAAAATAGAAAATGAGCTCCAAAAATTATGAAAACTTCCAGAATTCAATTTTTTATTATTTAGGAAGTTTTTTAAAAAATAAAATTTGAATTTGGAGTTAATTTTCCATTTAATTAGGTTTGGGGTCAAAAAGGTTATTTTATTGAAGAAACCGAAAAGGGCCTTTCTTGCAATTAAAAAAATGGAGTGTGGGCTGGAATATGAAGAGGTAGCCAACCAAGACCATGAAGGAGTGAATATTTTTTGAAATTTTCACCCAAGGGCCAAGAGTGGATAAGAAGGTAGTTATTTTTTTTAATCAAGCCTTTGAATTTGCAACACATGGACCAATGGATGTAGAGGGATCTTCATGACATCATATTTAGGGGCTGATTATTCCAATCTAAAGGTGAGAATTTTACATAGAAAGCATCTTGGGTTAAAGACCATTGGATCAAAATTGGTGGAAAAAAATGACAACTTTCCTACACCATCTATAGTTCATTCGGCCAAGGCATCTTGGAGGTGGGGTCTTTCATTTTTCAGAGTTCTTCTTGGCTGATGACTCTCATTTTTGAAAGCAAATAGAAAGTTTAGAAAGGTGAAGAAAATAAGAAGAGAAAAAAGCTTGCAAAATAGTTTTTAGAGGTAGCTAAAAACACCTTACTCTTGCACTTTTTTTGCATTTCTATTCTTAATTTGCTGTTTTCATTTGATATTTGGTGATTTTCTATTGATTTTGGTTTTAAAATAAGTGTTTTTAAGCTTTCTCTTCAAGCTCCTCTCTTATGCTTTTCTTGAAAAGTTTCGAAAAATGCAATTCTTTTTTACCTTTTAGTAAGCTGGCCGAATGGTTTTTCTTTTTGATATGGATGGTGTTTGATCTTTATTTCATGTTGGTTGTGATATCTAGCATGTTTTGATGTTCTATATTTTTCTAAAAATAACAAAAACATGGAGTTTGTTTTAATCTTTTTACCTACTTAACTCTATTTTTTATTTTATCATCTTGTTTTCATTTTACTTTCCTTGTCTACCATTTTTAATTTTCTGTTTTCAACATGTTTGAGTTGTTCATGATTTTCATTTTACTATACTATGTGTTTGTGAAAATGTCTAGTTATTTCATAAATCTTCTTCATGTTTGCTTGGTTTAGCATGTTTCTTTTTTAGTCTTTGATTTAGTATGTCATGTGTTTGTGTAAATGCCATGTTAGGATTCCATCATCATAGAAACTTATGACTATTCGGCTGCCCCATGGTTCCATGCTTTGTGTGTGCATTTTCATCTTGCTAGTTAACATGCTTGCATTTCCATGCTATGATTTTGTGTATTTTGATTTAGTATGCTATATGTTTGTGTTATTGCCATGCATTTTTTAGGTCTAGGTTTCATTTGCATTACCATGCATTTCATGCATGTTTAGGCCTAGGTTGCATTTATTGCCATACAAGTTCATGTTAGGTCTAGGACATATATTTATGCCATGCATTTTCTATGTCATTTAGGTTTTAAATCATGCATTTAACTTGCTGTTTGTTCATGCATATCATATCATGCCATTTGATTTTTGACTTAGGCCAATCAATGGCTCAAAGTTAAGCTCACATGAGCATATTGTGGAAAATTAAAGAGTTGTCAAGTTGATTTTTTCTACCTTTGTGATTTTTTTTTACTTAAGCAAATCTTGTCCAATTTTTTTGAAATTTTAGCTACTTTTTGTAGGTTCATAGAAGAGTCTTCAATATTTTTACTTTGATTTTCGAATGATTACATCAAAGGTAAAAAAATGTGGCAAAACAGTTTTTCAGTAGTGTTCTGACTTTCCCGATTTTTCTGGGAAGTTATCCTTACCAAAAATTTAAGACAATTTTTGCCCATAGAGTTTTACATGTTCTGAGTTTCCTGTATTTTTTATATTTTTTTGAAAATTTAAAAATAGTTTAAAAATCACGCTTAAAAACTGGATAGTAGAGTCAAATTTGAATTTAAAGGAGAAATAATTGTTAGTTTTGGCTAAGGCATTTAGAGGGGGTTGATTAGGAACCTTAACTACTGTCCTAGGTTGGTTTCTAGGCCATTTTAATCTTTAAAAATGATTTTATAATGCTCGGATCAAGGGTGGTCAAGTCCGGGTTTTCAAACTGAGGAAAATATAGCTATTTTCAAAGGGGAGTTCGTCTATGGTCTAGTTTTCATCCAAGATTTTCAAAATTGTTTTCAACCAATCACAAAGTATTTTGATTTTAGAAAATTTAATTTGATGTATTTCCCCAAGGTAGCCGGATATCTTTTTAGGTATACGGATTTCTTTAATTAAAGGAAAAAATACACTTTCATGCATTGCATTTTCCATGTTCATGCATACTATATAATATATGATTTTTGCTATGATAATTTTTATGGTATTATTATTATTTTTATTTTTATTTTATGATGTTAATATTGTTTGTTATATGGTTTTGAATATTTCATGCTATCCTATGCTTTTTATTTAGTCATTTATTTTTGTCACATCATTTAGCATATATTATGTTCATGCATTATTATTTTTATTTTCATGCATATTTCATGATAACATTATTTTATGTTTCATATCATTTCATATCACTTAGATTATATTCCATGTCATATAAATTATATTCTAGAATATGCTATGCCATTTAAATTATATCATATCATTTAGGTTGCATTATATTATCTAGACTTTGTTATATCATCTTTACTACGTCACACATGTTCATATTCATATTTCTTAAAATGTTTTGAAAAAAATAATGATTTTCAATAAAATAAAGAAATTCTCGAGTTAAAATAATTCATGAGTTCTCTGCCAGGTTTTCTGGGGAGAATATCATCAATTATCATTAATAACGGAATATCTTCTTTAAAACGAGAATGATTCGGAAAATTTTCCAAACTAATAAAATTTTTTATATTTTGCCACATTTGTTGGGGAATATAGGAAAATTTTGAATTAATAAATTCCGGATCATTTTCAATTAAAAATGGAATTATTTTTCTTATAATTGGAAATTAATTTGAAATACTAAATTTAAAACCGACTTTTTACCGAGATTTGAGATAACACATGATTAATAAGGTGTCGTTTTATACGTGTGTTGTGGGGGTGCTAATCCTTCCCCACACGTAACCGAGTCCCGAACCCGCTTCTTTGATTTCTCTAGTTTAAAACGCGGACTTGAAATTGGTTTTAAAAATGTTTTAATTAATTTTAAAATATTTTACAAAACCGGTTTAATAGGTGGCCCATCACACCTAGCCAAAAAAGATTGGTGACGACTCCATGTTTTTTTTTAGGTCATTTTCAAACCTTCATTTTTCAAGAGGAATTAAGTCGGCTTTTCCTTTGTTTTTCCAATGTCACGTTTAACGAGTAATAAAGTCTCGTGATGAGACTTTGTTATTTTTTAGGTTGCAACAGCTTGGCGACTCCACTGGGGACCTTAGAGAGTCAGGCCTAAAAATAATCTTGTGTTACCAAAGTCTCGATTATGTTGGTTTAATTGGTATTTAATCTTAATTCCACATTTTTTCAATAATAAGGAGAATTTTGAAAATAATAAAATGTTTTTAAATATGTCCATATTCATGTGCATGCATATTATTATTGTTCTCTGGTTATTTTTGTGTATATATTTATTCTTTGCTTAATTGATGCTTTACATTGTTTAAACTTGATTAGGGCATTTAGAATAAAGAATTATATAATAGGTATTGAAAGGTTTGTTTTGTTCTTCCACACACATTGCACTTGCATTAGCATAAAATGAGCTCTATACCCGAGTTTCGTCCCTTTAAGTGGAAGTAAATAGCTATGCTCTCGTGATGATCCTCCACATGGGCTAGCAAAATACTTTTGGAGTATAAATTACCTAAGCGCCTGTGATGATCCTCCGCATGGGCTAGGAAAATATACTCTAACGAATTGAACCCGCTTTTATCGAGGTGCCTTACTAACCTTCACAGGCAACAATGAGGAACAATTTGGAGCCTTTAGAACCAATCCACTTCATATAATGAACCTAGGCGAAGCCATGCCGAATTGCCGATAGACACACTGAAGTTAGGAATACATGGAGGAACATTTCTAACCTTTTGTTACCTATTTTACATTCTGAATAAGTATTGTAGATCGGGCAACGATGTACGTACATCACCCGTAATAAGTGCCATAATCCGCCCAAAGTCATCGTGGTGTTTAAATAAGCAGATAATGTTGGGGCACGCATTCATTAATTTTCTTACTTTTCATTAATTATTCCACTCTTTTATTTCTTTACAAGGAATTTGAAAAAAGAAAAGATGATAGAAAAATATTTCCTCTTTGAAAAGTGAAAAAAAATGGAAATAAAAAATGAGGAAAAATAATGAAAAAATTCTTTTGTAATGGAGTAGTGAGGTAAAAATAATTAAAATCTCCTTTTAGTTTTAGACTTTTGAGAAAATGAAAAAAATGTCAAAAAATGTCAAAAAATAGTTGTCAAGAAGATTCAAGAAAAAAAAAAAGAAAGAAAAAAAAAAAGTGATGTTAGGATCTTATTTTCCTTGATCTTTTCATTTGTATTTTTGCTTGACATGCAAGCAGTTGTAAACATGAAAATTCATCCCCTCAAACATCTTCGCTATTTGTACATTTCATGCATCAATCATCATCACATTCATGCATATGTGAATAGAGCATGTACATTCATAATTTTATTCTTGATCTCATAATAATGATATTTTCATTTGCGTGAAAGGGTTCAAGATATGAGGAAGGAATCGAAGGAACGATTGGGTGCTTTGGAACGCAATCAAGAGGAGTTTGGACATGAACACCGGGAGTTGAAAGAATAGCTTGTCAAATTGATGAAAATGTTTGAGGATATGGGTAAGAGTAAAGGGGAATTTTCTCAGGGTTCTTCATCACTTTTGGATCAACCATAACCTTCAGGTCCAGAACATACAATCCTTGCTAGATCTTGCACTTGTCAATGTTCTAAAGGTTGCAACCCTGATGAAATTGTGGACAAAATCATGAAAATGATTAAACCAGAGAGCCTGATACCAAACACAGAAATCACGAATCCTGTACCATACCTGCAAACTGCTCTAAGTCCAAACCAGTATCCCTACCCTACTATGGCTCAATTGTCCACTGGGATGACCAATACGGGATCTCTGGGTCCCACTCCATCAACAACAACTGGCAGTTCGTACTATTTCCCTCATCAATCACCTTATCCAGCATCTGGGATAGGAAGCTCAAACTATGCACAATCTCCAAGGGTCTCGTATCCAAATTCATACCCTTGTCTTGTTATTCCACCATCTCCCCATGTAAACACTCCGATGTGAGCCTCAGCTTCATCATCAAGTGCCCCTACTCCTAGGCCTTGTGTGACTAAGAAACAACCCCAAGACAAGACCTAAAGGCATTTTGATCCCATTCCAATTAGCTATCAAGAGCTTTTCCCAATGTTGGTCCGAAATCACCTGGTTGCCTATGTGCCGTTGAAAACCATGTCACCACCATACCCCAAGTGGTATAACCCGAATTCAAGATGTGATTATCACTGTGGAAGTTTTGGGCATAGCATTGAGCACTGCAATGCACTCAAGAACAAAGTACAGTATCTTATAGATGCCAAGTGGTTGGATCCAACGACATTGATTGATAGAGGACTAGGAAAGGGTAATTAGGATTGGGAGATTTACGGCAATGATGAAGAAGGACTTCGGCCTGATATGATGTAGTAGGATTTTGCTTTTTCAGTAACCGACTCTTATAGCCTTAGGATGCTAGGAAGAATAAAGTGCTTGTAAAGACAGTTCTAATCACTGCTCAATTTTTGTAAACATGGTTTATACCTTGTGAACATTGATGTGGGAATGAATTGGTTATGTTTCAAATTTATGAGATGTTGATGATTAAGTTCCTCCGATTCTTATTTCTTCTATGATATCTTCCCCTTTGCATTTTGGCATCCAATCAATTATTTGTCATACCATACATTTCATTCATACATGCATCTTGGTAGCATCAAGATGCATTCATGACATACATGGTCAGCATGATTTTCTTTGTATATACTCTATGTCAATCATTCATTGTTTACATGCATCATGTTGATATCATGTTGCATTCATAGGGTCATTCATTGAAAAATGCATCTGGAACATACATAGTCATTCATTGCATATATCCATGCGTTGATTTGTTTATTCTTGGCTTGCATCATGTTGGCATCGTGATTGCATTTATTACATACATGATCAGCATGTTTCCACTGTATATGTCCATATATCACATTGTTTATGCTTCACGGACATCAAATTACATTCATGGCTCATTCATCACAACATGTATTTGGAGGGATAAAACGGAAGTTGGCTTGGTTTTAAGAGTCTTTGAAAGAATTTCCATTTCAAATTAAAGGTATAAGAAGTACTGAGTACTTTTTTTTTTTAATATAGGTTAGAGCTATGAAGAATGAACAAGTTGCCCGAATGGAAAGAATGGAAAGGGCATAGGATGAATTGCGAGAACAGTTAGCAAAGTCTCAAGCAGAATCTAGAGATCAGATGACTAAATTAATGGAGCTAATGTCCGTAATCAAGGGAAAGGGATACACTGAAAACTTGGCCACCAGAGAAGGGTTAGAGGTACAAAAGGGTCAGATTGAGGTCATGATGTTGGATGGCCTGAATACAGTTAATCCCAGCAACATCCTAAACTTAGATGATCCAGCTGAACTGGAAAAGTTGAAAATGGTTTAATCGAATGGGGCTGAGTCGGTAGATTCCCAAAGGAAGTATCAGCTATTGGAGGAAAGGATTCGAGCTGTTGAAGGTGGAGATGAAGTAATTGTAGGAGAGCTTATTTTGATCCCTGATCTGGTCATCCCGCCAAAATCAAGGTTCCGAAATTCGAAAAGTATGATGGACTTGAAAACCCCAAAACACACTTGTCTGCATATTGTAATAGGATGGTGGGGCACGCGCATGATGAGAAATTGCTTATCCATGTTTTCCAATACAGCCTGACAGGAGAAGCATCTATTTGGTATTGTCAGTTGAGAAAAGGCCAAGTGAATACATGGAGAGACTTAGACCGGACATTCCTGAAACAATACAAGCATATGTTGGAAATGGCTCTAGATCAATTGACACTCCAGAATATGAAAAATGAGCTCAATGAGAATTACAAAGAATATGCTCATTGATGGAAAGATGTAGCCTTGCAAGTCCAACCACCTCTTATTGATAGAGAAATGAATGTTTTGTTTGTGGATACCCTCCCACATCCATACTATGACAAGTTGATTGGCAATGTCTTTTCAGAATTTGCAGATATATTGTTTGCAGTGGGTAGGATTGAAGAGAGGATAAAAAAAAGGAAAATTGTGGATACTAATGTCGGAATTCCTTTTGAAAAGAAAAATGATGTTTTTAAGGGGCACGTTCAAGTCCTAAATGTTGAAGGCAGAAACGAAAGAGGGTTCAGTGCAATGAAAGACGATCCTTTTGGTGGTTATTTACATCTTCGACCCTATGTCGACCATTGGATTCAGCACGGTCATCATCATACTCCAAGGCCTTTCACATCACCTCAGGGTTTTGTCACGCCAAATGATCCGGAGTTTAGTTTAGTCTATTCTCAGAGAAGAAAGAGAAAGAAGGCAAAGGTGTACCATTCAATTTCGATGACCTACACAGAACTTTTTCCATTGCTTGTCCAAAACCAAATGATCTTCACTGTACTTGCAAAGCCCAGGAAGTCTCCTTATTCGAAATGGTATGATCCTAATGCCACATGCAAGTATCATAGTGGGGTTAAATGATATTCCACGGAGAACTGTACTGCATTCAAGGACAAAGTTCAGGCCATAATTGATGGAAACTCGACAAAGTTCAAAGAGCTCATGGATGCTTATCAAGGATGACGGGGTTAAGAATCATATGTTCTCAGGGTAGCATGCTAATCAGGAGCAATCCTTAACCTTGTTTTAAGTTTTGTATTTACTTTCAATTTATTTGACTTGAATGAACTTTAAATTCCAAGCATCATACATCATATCTCATTTGAAGTTTTGAATGTTCTTCTTAAGTCTTGTTTATATGATTTGTGAAAAAAAAAGGGGGCTGAAAATAAAAGTCCATACGAATAATTTTTCGTTTTGAAAATAAAAAGATACTCCTTTGAATAGTGAAATGAGTTTCGAAAGAATGGGCGATCACTATGGGAGATGGATTCCTAGGAAACACTTTGTCTTTACATGTACCTAAATCATAAACCGGTTGAATAAATACCACTCATAAGTCACAAAGAATAACCTTCATTGAGGCCATGAGTAATGAAAATTTGAAAAATTATTTCGTGGATCTCTTGAAAGTCAAGAAAACATGACAATCTTCCAAAATATCTAGATTAGGTAGTTTGATATGTGTTAAAGTTATGCCATGTTACAAATCATAGAAAAAAACTCAAAGATTCAAAACCTTCGAATCCCTTTGAAAGAATTCAAATGCCAAGTCTCTAAGCCTTTTCCCAGACCTTGATTTATGAGCACATGAACCAAAGGATGAACCAGAACACTTTTCCTTTTTCTCTCCCCATGTGTTGGAAAAACTTTGAAGAAATTGAAACCCAAACAAGTTTATTTAGCAAGAAGCTCAAAGATAAAATCTGAGATGTTCCTTCATAGTAGGATTCTCACAAACCAAAAGACCTTCACTTCAATGGCAAACCAAAATAAGACATCATTTGTGGCTGAAAATGAATCACGCATGAATTTTTTTGGGGCATGCAACAAAAAATATATATATTGTGACATCATGAATGTGAGAATTCGAATGATTCCAAATGCAAAATGAAATTCTGATTATCTATTTCCCCTGAGGATTGCTTTTCAAGGAGAATATTCATACTTGATATGAGAAATGGCCATCTTTCATATCCCTTTCACAAAGAGAAATTATCCATAGTCACCTCTTTGAGCTTAAGGAATTCTTTTTCTTTGAACCCTAATCAAGGATCACTCTCTACACTGGGGGGCAAATACGAGGAAGGATTTTCTCAAAAATCATGGTGAAATAAGTCCTGACTGGGAGACAGAAACAAAGCAAATTGAGCTCCTAAACAAGTACGGGCTCACTCTGTCAAAATAGAAATACAAGTAAAAAAGAAGGGAAAAGAAAAAAGAAAAGATGGCGAATTGAAAGCCAAGAATGAAACACACAGACAAAAAATATGCGAAAAAGATGGCAAATTGAAAGCCAAGAACAAAGAAGAAAAGAAACAAAACTCAAAAGAAGGAAAGAGAAGTCCAAAAGGGACAAATGTTTCAAAGGGAATCCTCCTCAAGAAATTATTCTTGATCTGATTACCCTCAAACACATATTTTGAGCCTACTTATCTTTTTTTTTTTTGAAACCCGAACCTTGGCCCACGTTACATGCTTTAAAAGTCCATTTTGATCAAGTGTGGATATTTGACTTAAAGAGTTTTCCTTAGATTTTATCACATCACATCTCATCGAATTATCATTTCATTGTGGAAGAATTTAGAATTCTAAGATGGATGGTGGAATAATAAAAAAAAAAAAGAAAAGAGAAAAAAAAGAAACAATGAAACTCTAGGTGAAAACCCAAAAATGGGTAGTCTAGAGCGAAATAAGAAGAAATTTTAATGCCACACATTGATATTGCCAAAGCCATCAGTTTGAGGAATACAAAAAGCATCAATGAACTCTCAGACATACCAAAAGGACAGCCTTTTCTTTGGACTTGATTTTGAAAGTTAAACTTTTTTTCCTTCCAACATTGAACCTATCATGGCTAAGGTTAACACTTATCAAAATGCCATATCTAGAGATTGGAGGATTGGAGATTTAATTAAAACTTTTTCCAAAAAAATGTTTGGTTTTAAGGAATTCATGTTTTGAGAAAACTTACTCATGAGCCAAGACAAAAGACGTTTACCTTTCCCTCTTTGTCAAGATGAAAAGCTTTCCTAGACAAATCCAGACCTTATTGCATCAGCCATTGACCTTGTTCCATTAAACCGTTCAAATCACTCGAAAAAGTGAGGCTGATTTCCCATCTCGCTTAGAAATGTCTCTAATGGTGATCACCAATTTCTAAAAGACTTCAATTTCACATGTTTTGGAAAAAATAAAATTGACATGACTTAGGAAGAACAAACTAAAATTGAGATGCGGATATGCTTTAGCAAAAAGTTCATTTTGTTCAGGGGCATGAAATTTTGAGTTTGAACGAAGTTTGACTCTGTGTTTTGGTTTTGACCAGATAACTGAAAAGAAAGAATCTGCTGGGGCAAGGACAAATTGAGAATACGAAACCATACAAGGGCAGGAGTCATTCCCTACAACAGGAAACCTTGTCAGGACACAAGGAAAAAAGGAGATGATCAACCCTCTTAATATTCTCTTAATGTGAAATGGTGTCATGAGCATTCATGCATCATGTAATGAACATATGCATATGCATCTTCGCAATTTACATTGGTTTTTGCATCCATACATTTGATCATTACATTCACCAAGCATCGAAAAGACATAAGGAAAAGAAGATAGGTTTCGTAAAAGGGGAAGGGCTTTCTTTAGAATCTTTTGAGAAAAAGAAGAAAAACAAAAGTTTGTTTGAAAAGAAAAGATGTGAGTATTATTTTAGGACAATGAAATCAAGAAAGTATTGAAAAATCCCAAGATGATGAGAATTTTTTAAAAAAGAAAATGATTTTAGATGAGATATTTTAAAGTTGTGAAGCCTCGAAGAAGGAGTTTTTCAAGTGAAAATTTAGTTAAGCCCAATGTAAGCTGGCAGTTATGGTTTGAGCCCAGTGAAGTTGGTATATTAGATTTGGTTGAGCCCAATATAGCTAGCATAAAAGTATTTTAGGCCTAGTGAAGTTGGCATATTAGATTTGGTTGAGCCCAATATAGCTGGCATAAAAGTGATTTAGGCCCAGTGAAGTTGGCATGTTAGATTTAGTTAAGCCCATTGTAAGCTGACAGTTATGATTTGAGCCCAGTGAAATTGGCATATTAGATTTGGTTGAGCCCAATATAACTGGCATAAAAGTGATTTAGGCCCAGTGAAGTTGGCACGTTAGATTTGATTGGGCCCAATATAGCTGGCATAAAAATGATTTAGTCCTAGTGAATAACGGTTCTACTCAAATAATAATTTCTTTAGAAGTTTCAATCCATCAAAACAAGCTCATAAACTTATAGCAATGGAAAAAAAAAAAGTTGATAGTAGTATATATGTTTTTGTTCAGCCTGGAAAATGCATGAAAAGTTAAAGGTTTCTTCCATTGCATTAATTTATTTATTGTTGATCCAAGGACAAAGTTTGAGGCCTTCTTTTTCAATGAAACTAGAACGACAGACACTTCACCATTTCGAGGAAACAAGCATTACCGCATTGGAAACGTAAAAGAGCAAAGATTTTGGCGTGGATTAGATCTGTTCATGAGTCGGGTTGAGTTGGATTACGGTAGAAATTTATTTATTTTTTTTATACTCAAGTTCGGGTCGATTTGGGCTCGGATCGGTCAGAAAACTCATATCACTATTCAAAATAATATTAAAATATTATTTTTATATTAATATCTATAATTAAATTTAAATAAAAAAATATTTTTTATTAATAAACAGTAATCGGAGCCGGGCCGACCCAAATTAGAAAAATTCATATCTATACTTGTCTCAATACGAACCAGACCTGTCGAGTCGAACAGATAGCTTGACCCTTGAACAAATCTAACGTGAACTCGTTTGCACCTATTTTTTAAAAAGTTTAATAAGTATCTATTCATATTAGTTCAAATATATTTATAAAAGTAATATATATTTTCAAATATTAAATATTAAATTAAGTAAAAGTTATTTTTTACAATAATATTTTAATTTAATCTAAACCAATAACAAATGAGAAAATAATTTTAAAAAAAAAAAAAACAAAGACATTGAACCTTTGTCATAATGACTAACTTTTGCAACTGTTAAGAATTTGTTTGACATAGAAAAATGAAAAAAAAAAAAATTGAAAGTGAAAGTGAAGAAAAATGAAAAAAATTTTGAAAACATAGTTTTAGTTTATGAAATAAAAATATTTTTCATTTTCTCATTCAAAAGTGTTTCATTTAATTTAAAAGATTAAAAGTTAGTTTACAAAAAATAAATTTATTTTTCATATTTGTTTTTTAACTTGATTAATTGTAGCTTATTTAAGAAATAAGTTGTTATATTAATATAATATTAAACTTTTGAAACATTATTATTTAGTTATTTTGTACAAAATGATGTTTAATTTTTAATGTGATACCAAACATGATGATTTCTAATTATTAGTAATTAATGATTACTAAATAAAATCATATAAAAATGATGATAGTGTTAAAGTAATAATAAGATCATCTAATCACTATTAGATGATTAACGATGATTATCTTTGAAAAAAATACCAATTACGAGAAGATTTTTTTTTTGTGATAATTTGGGATAGTAATTGTTAACTCCTTGCTTATTATTATTTTCATATTTTACTTTTATCACTTATATAAATAGGGGTTTTGTGTATTCTTTTACAACAAATTAAGAAAAAGCAATATAATTTTTTGGATTTTTCTCTCGTGACTGCAAATTTCTATGATCGAGTCGCGTATTCTTTTATTTTTATTTTATTTTATGTTTTTACCTTTTTTTTTTATTGTCTTTTTTCATTGACAAATTGTTTCAATTTAAAATTTCATACATATAAAAAATACTTTTTCTTCACTAGCCTTGTTTATTATTTTTGTTTGATACATTGTTTTTGATTTTTTTTTTTTTTTAAATTGATTAAAATAACATACATTTGTTAATTTATTAAAACAAAAATTAGCAAGTGTCCAACGACTTGTAATGAGTCTTTTGTCATATTTGATAGTAAGCAAAGAAACAGTTGGCACATCGCATTCCATCGGCATATTGCAACAAATAAAAAAAAAAAATTAGGCTTTTTTTTAATGATCTTGGTCGGAGGGAGCTTCTGTCCACCTACTGTTATTTTTATTTTTGATGAACCAAGCTTATCTCTTAATGGACTTAATATTATATTAAATAAACATGTAATTATCGTTTGAATGTGACTTATACCAAATGTATGAGACTTATACCAAATGTTAGAATGATCTCCCGACCATTAAATTGTATTGAAACAATTTAAAATTCAAAAGTCATCATCAATATTTTTGATTTTAATGAAGCAAAGTTAGATTATAAACAGACAAGGAGAAAAGATCATAATGATTTCCTGAGCTTGAAATTATAATTTCTAATTAAATTCTTAAAATTTTATTTTTATCTAATTAAACCTTAAAATTCTATTTTTATTTTATTAAGCCATATTTTTGATGGATTTCATGTAAAAAAAAAATAATTAAATAAAAATAATACATTAAAGATTCGGTTGAATTAGAGCTGTTTATGAATCGGGCCGTGGCTCGAATTTTTTTAGATTTCTTTATTCAAATCCGACTCTGGGCCGACCATATTTATTGTTTATATATATATTAAATATATATTTTATATATTTTTATAATTAAATTTAAAAAATAATATTTTTTATTAGATGAACAATAATCTGAATCGGATTGATGAGTTATCTGATATGTGAATAGGTCTAGATTGAATACGCTAAAAAAATAAAGATTTATTTGAAACTTTTAAAAACATAAGAGCTATTTTAATATTTTAGCCAAGTATTTTTAACCTAGTTTGCAGTTTCTCTTTTTAACCTATTTTACATTTCGCCGGCCATCACCTCTGTTCTCAGCTGTATCCATGAAAAATATTTGAAACCTCCTTACTTTGAGTCGCATTTGACAAATTACTTCTCGCTTTGCTCTGTTATGAAAAATGGAAAATTATCTCTTCGCTGGTTGATAACTGGGAGAATTAATTGCTGAATCCTTCTCTTCTTCGTTCGTTCTCATCAATGAGAAATTTTCTCATCTTTTGAGGTACGCCTCTAAAATCCCTTCCAATTTTAGGTCCATTTGCTTTCTTTTGGTTGGTTTTGTGTTACTTGTTATTATATAAGAAGCTTTTCTTTTTGGTCGTTTCATTGTAATTTTTTCTTCTGGTTTTGCTCCCTGTTTTCTCTTTTTTTTTTGGGGGGGTTTTACCTATAGTTTTTTTGTTATTCAGTTTGATTCCTGTTTACTCTCACAACTTATAAAAGGAAAAACGAAAATGAAAAACAAGAAAAAAATGGAGTTTGTTATTGGCAAATTTGACAGGGTTTCATTTCGTGCAGCTCCGCATGGTATCATGGCGGCATCAGTTAAAGGTTTCGAAGAATTCGAGTCAAGAACGTTGGTTTTGAATGGAATAATGGAGGCACTGAAAGATGATAGTAACAACGTTATGAGGGTGCACGGGTAGGAAAGATACGCTCTTCAAAGAAGTCGCTAGACAGGTCAAGGAGGGCAAGTTATTTGATTCAGTTGTTGTAGCAACTCTTGATGTTAAGGAAATTCAAAACCAAATTGCAGATTTATTGGATTTGAAAATTCAAAACCAAATTGCAGATTTATTGGATTTGAAGTTTGAGGAACAGAGTATGGTTGGAAGAGCGCTTCGACTAAGAGAAAGATTGAGCAAAGAGAAGAAGATTCTTGTTGTTTTGGATGACATTTTGGCGAGGAAGTTGGGATTGCTTTTGGAGTTGAACACAAGGATGTAAGATACTGCTAACTTCCAGAAATCTCAATGTCTTATCAAGGCTTTTAAATGAAAAAGAAGCCTGGAACCTGTTTAAGAAGATGGCTGGCGAGTGTGTTGAAAATTGTGATTTGCATCCTACAGCTATTGAGGTAGCAAAAAAATGTGCAAGATTGCCAATCGGCATTGCTACAGTTGCAGCTTTGAAAAACAAAAATTTGTTTGAATGGAAGAATGCTCTACGAGAACCAAAGACACCTTCATCAAGAAACTTCACGGGGATAACGTATATTCAGCTATAGAGTTGAGTTACAATTATTTATTTAGAAAGTGAGGAAGTTCTTGTTGAGATATACTCTGGGTTTGGGTTTATTTGATGGTGTCAACACAATGGAAGAATTTAGAGATAAAGTATTGATAGCTGTGGCTAATGTCAAAGCCTCTTGTTTGAACGATGAACGGTTTGATATCCATGATATTGTTTGGGATGTTGCTTTATTTATTGCATCAAGAGACCACAATATGCTTGTGTTAAGAGACAGTGATGTGCTAAAAGAGTGGCCTGATAAGGAGAAAATGAAGAATTGCAATGCCATCAGCTGCCTGAGGAGATGGAGCGATCAGGTCTTTCCTTTTCCATATGGTCCATGATTCCATGATGGTTCAGTGAAAATTCCTTCCAACTTCTTTAGACAAACAGAAAGCCTCAAAGTCTTAGATTTGTTTGGAATGCGTTTTCCATCCCTACCTGCGTCAATTAATCTCTTCATATACCTTCAAATGTTTTGTCTAAAACAATGTGCACCGGAAGATATAACCATCATAGGAAAGCTCAAGAATTTAGAAATACATAGCCTTACTCAGTCAGAATGTCAGACATTAAAGTGCTATCCCAGAGATAGCACAATTGACTTGGTTAAGGTTGTTAGATTTGAGTTGTTGTACTAAACTCAAAATCATCCCACCAAATTTCTTATCAACTTAGTCCAAATTAGAAGAATTATTTATGGACAATAGCTCTGCTCAATGGGAAGATGAAGAAGTACTTGGCAACGAAAGGAGAAATGCTAGCCTTGACGAGTTAAAGCATTCTCATCTAACCACTTTATATGCTCATATTCCTAATGCTCAAATAATTCCAAAATATCTGTTCATTGAGACATTGGACAGATACGAGATTTTAATAGGAGATGGGTGGAATTGGTCCAATAAGCATGAATACTCAAGAACATTGAAGTTCAAGTCATATACAAACATTTATTTGGGTCATGGGGTGAAAATGTTGTTGGAAAAGACTGAAGATTTATACCTCGAGTGAGGCAACAAGAATGTACTTGCGGAGTTAAATAATGGGGAAGATTTTCCACATTTAAAGAAACTTTATGTCCAAAATGGTTTGGAGATCTAATATATTACAATGAAGAAAATTGAGTTTTCTCCATAACACTTGAAGGTCTGCCACGACTCATTAGCTTTTGCTATGAAGACAAAAGGCTATGTTACTCGGACTCTCGGATGTGAAGTCAGATTCGGGTATGTGTCCTACACGGGTATATTCAATTTTTTCTAAGATTTTCATGTATTTGAAGGGTTTTTGGAGGATTATATCGCCATACCCATGTCCAGATATGCGTCGGACACGGATGTCGAACATGGGTGCTTCAAGAACAATGAAGAGTCGGAGCAACATAGATAAAAGGTGTTCCGCATCCCAGGAGGAGGAGGTAGACACGAGCTCCGAGCCCTTGCCACTTTTCCATAAGCAGGTATTTGTTTGTTTTCGGATTGTTGGATGTTCCGACTTTGGCTTTTATTCATATTTTCTTGTAGAACTTTTGTTTATACACCTACTACTTAGTAACGGCATCAATATTAATTAATTATTGAATTTGTCTTATTCTTTTAAACATTGTCCCTGCTTTCTTATTTATTTCACTAATAAGTGTCCTCAATTAATCTACTCAGTTATGAAACCAGAATATGAAATGATCAATGCGGAAATTACGTAGGAACTTTATCGCTTTTATAGTTTTGTTAATAAAGGGATTCTTCTACAATAAAAAATGTATTCTGCTTCTTGTATTTTTTTTTAATACTAATTATAGAGAAAATGTTTTTTTTTTCATGCCCAAAAAACACACTAAACAATAATTGATGCTCTTTATTGTTTTCTAATGATCTTAATTTAATAATTAGAAAACAATTAGTTTGCCTTGATAGTGTATGACCATGTGCTCATGTTTCATAGTATATTATATATATATATTTTTTTTTTCTAGATTTTTGAGAAAAAAGAATTGTGTGTGTATGTGTGGAAAGCATGCGGTTGTCCTCCATTAACGCCAAAAGAATATGGCACAGCCAGCTTTTAGAGACATGTTATTGGGTTCCCAATTTGACGAGCTTGATCATTCAGGGATGTGGTAACTTGGAACATCTATTATCACCCTCTACTGCTAGAAGTCTGGGGCAGCTCCAACACTTTGAGATAGTGGAATGCGAGTGCTTAAGGGAGATAATATTTATTTACAGAGGAAATAGAAGAAGAAAGGAAAGATGTGATTTGTTTCCCTCGATTAAACTCTCTGGATATAAAGGATCTTCAGAACCTCATCAAATTTTGCTTAGGAAATTATAATATCGAGTTCCCATCGTTGAAAGTGCTGAATATTGAGCGCTGCCTGAAATTAAAAGAATTCATTAATGGAACTGAAATGGAGGGGAGTAATCAGTCCGGTGTACAAGCTCTTTTCAGTGAGAAGGTGAGTTAGTCTTACACTCTTATAATGCTGCTCTCTCTTTGTATTTTTCCTTTTTGTTGGTTAATTGGTTTAGATTTATGAACTAACTCTACTATCTGCATGAATTATATATATGCGTGTTTGTCGTAGGATTCTCGTTGGTCATTCCCATTAATTTCTTGGATTTGTCCTCAATTAACACTCAAAAGATATGGCATGATCGAGTGCTCCCATCCTCCTTATATGTCGAGAAACTAAAATTCTTGGTGGTGAGGACTGTCACAATTTGAAATATCTGTTCCCGTCTTTCATGGTAAAAGATTTTGTGCAACTCAAAAACCTTAAAATTTGGGACTGGAAGATCATGGAAGAAGTAATCTTCACGAAGGGATTGACAGAGGAAGAAAGGATGAGTCAGATGTTCCCTGAACTACTAGACTTACTGTGGCTGAAAGACCTTTCTAAACTCACAAGTTTCTGCTCTGAAAATTACTTTGAATTCCCATGCTTAAGAATTTTAAGACTAACAAATTGTCCTTCGCTAAAAATATTCATCTCTAAATCTATATCTGGAGATGCTGGTGATGAACCTCAAATTGATCAAAATATAGAAGTAACTTGGAGGTTGATAACACGGCTCTCTTCAATGAAAAGGTTGATTTCTTCTTTTGTTTTTACTTTACCATTCTTTTCTTCATGAATTCTCCTTTTAATTTGTTGTGGCTTTTCTTTCATCTGTTACTTTCATTAATCTTATTCATTTTATTTGAAAATTTTTATTTTCATAAATATTTGAGTAATTAACCCAATTAAACGAATTTATTAGGTGGTTTTCCCTAGTTGGGAGAAGTTGACAATCGCAGTTATGAGGGACTGTAGAAAGATATATGGGTTGAAGGCTGTGAAACTCACTTAAATATATTTCCGTTTAACATATTGGAAAGACTTGAGGAACTAGACAAGTTGCACATTTAGAATTGTGATTCATCAGAAGAAATAATTGAGCCACAAGGACTCATTGCCAATGAACCACAAGCAGTAACTGCTACTCAATCTATTGTGGCAGAAACAGTGACGAAGTTTGTATTTCCCAAAGTTACATACCTTCTATTTGATAAGTTGCCCAAATTGAAAAGTTTCTACTCTAGGATGCATACTACTGAATGGCCATCGTTGAAACAAATGGACGTGATTGAATGCCACAAAGTAGAGATATTTTCTTTGGAGAAACACAGACTGAGAGTCGGGTTAAAAATCTCAAATCAACAACCCTTGTTTTGGGTCAATGTCTCAATGAGGTATGAACACAAACAGAATTTTAAAATTCTTTGTATGCCTATAACTTGCACTTTATCTTCAATGCCAATTATAATTCATTAGTTTAGGTTTGCACTTTGCACATAAAATGCCTTTTGAAATAACTAATTGTTCTTTGTTGAATTTATGAGAAAGAAAATGGAAATATTCTTTAGTAGTCGCATGACAATGTTGGACCTTTTTTATGGTTCATTTAATTCTTACCAAAAGCTTCGCTGGATGCTAAATCGAGTTGCAAGAATATTTTAACACCCTTTACCAATTTAAACTCTTAATTTGTTGTTTAATATATTTCTTAATATCCAGGATACTTTCCCTATCTTAGAAGAATTAGCATTGAAGCACAATGATATGATGAAGGGGATATGGCATGGAGCCGTGGACAACTCTCAATGGGGTGTTTCAGAAAACTAAAAGTTCTTAACCTCGAATGATTTCCTGAGACATCAACTGCTCTTCCATATTTCTTCATTCAGTCATTACCAAATCTTGAGAAGTTTGTTATAAAGGATGCTTCCTTCTGTCGAATAGTCCAGTCTGAAGGACTCAGCGATGAGGAAAGACATACATCGGCACTCACTCAGATAAAGGAATTGAGGTTGTCTAAACTTCCAGAGTTGACACATCTCTGGAAGGAAGAATTCCAACCTGGAGCAGCTTTACGTAACCTAAGAATTCTTGAGTTCTGGAATGTGGCAAATTAAAGACTTTAGCGCCATCATTGCTGTCTTACAAAAATTTAACAACTCAGGAAGTTTCAAGATGTCATGGATTCATCAATTTAATCTCATGCTCAACAGCTAAGAGCCTGATGCTACTAGAAAGAGTGAGCATAACTGATTGCGAGATGATAGAGGAAATCATAGCAAGGTGGCATTGTTTGCACCCAACTGAAGTATTTGCAACTAAGTTGTCTACCAAGTCTAGCAAGCTTTTCCTTGGGGGATCACATCTTTGAATTCCCGGTCTTGCAAAAGGTGATTGTGAGAGAGTGCCCAAAAATGAAGAATCTCTGTCCAGGAGATTTAAGCACCACAAAGCTGCAACAAGTGCAATTAACAGGAGATGAAGATGAAGTAAAACTGCGGTGGGAAGGCGACCTTAACACTACTTTAAAACATCTGTTCAATGAAATGGTACGCATCATTTTAATGGATTTTCCTACGTTTTCTAGTTTACTTTAATTTCTCATGCCGAGTTTGCTTTTCCCCATCCGGCCAAATTAGGTACTCATGCAGTGATCTATGATTTAACTACTCATCAGGGATTTAAATAGTGACCGCAACGCGACATTATCGTCGTTATTTTACGGTTTTGGTTCTCTTCACTGTCGATATTTACCGCAATTGATCGTAATAACATTCATTACGTTTGCAATCGCTATAAACACGATGCGACTGAAAGTACATCTGTGATTGTTATTTAAATCCTTGCTACTCGTTGCAGAATTTCTTTAACAATGCAGAATTTTATCATAGTAGTCCGTAGCAAATGGAAATAACTAAGTTGAAGTAGTCACAAACGATTGCAATTCTGTTCCTCTGAAGCTATAAACATAAAGCTTTTAAGTCTTCTTTTTAATAATGCAATGATTGTAAAATGTTATTTGGTGCCTTTCCATACATAGCTAATTGAACAATTCTTGATTTTATCTTTCCATATCATTGTTTCTTTTGATCATGCACTGAATGTCCCAAATTCTGAAGTTGCTGGCATATTTCAACCACATTATACCTTTCCATATCATTGTTTCTTTTGATCATGCACAGAACCTCTAGGTAATTGTTTCCTCATTATCGGGTAATTTATGGAAGTTTATTATTGCTTTCTTAGCATTGGAAATTTGACTTGGTTGGATTTGATATTCTTAATTCCTTATCAAAAGGGGAGCTAGTTTCTTTATTTGACATTATGGAAAGCCAGAGTGGATACAGATTTTAGTTTCGATGCTACACTTTAATTTTTGAAATAAGTGAATCAATTTATTTTTCAGCATGATTTTATTATTTTTATTTCTTCTACAAATTACATTTCAAGACATTAGAGGATGACAAACATAAAGCCAAACACTTTTGAGTTTATGTGGTAATTAGATTATTCTAATTAGGTTATTCACACTGGTTGAAAATTGAAACTGAATATTGCAAGCTTAAAACTTTTGATTATGAAAATCAATTAAAAGTGGTTTCGTAAAAAATTTCTTTCCATTTCAACATGACTTTCTTTAATTTTTATAGAGAGAATTTTCAGTTAAAAAAAGAAAAATATTGATTATTAAATAATCTTCTGCATAACAATTTACATTCCTTAATCCTTGTTTCCATCTCTGATGCCAATATAGGATTTATGACGAATCCAGATGCAGAAATATTTGTGAATATATGTTCTTAGTTTCTAAATCTTGCTTTTTACTTGTACTAAATTCTTTTGTCAGTATTTAATGGCTAAAATAATAATTAATTTGTATCAAAATAAACACTTAACCTTTAACATGTATCTAAATAAACTCTTAACTATAATTTATACATAAATAAACTCTTAATATAAATCAACTTTTCATTTGAAATAAGAGTTTATTTATGTAAAAATCAAATGATAAAGGCTTATTTAGATATAATAAAAGTATAAGAACTTATTTTAAAAAAAATACATAGTTTAAATGTTTTTTTAATATTTTAGCGATGTTTAAATGTTTTTTTTTTTAAATATTTTAGCGACATTTAATTGTAGAACTACTTGTAACAAAATTATCATCGAGTAAATTCATCGGTGATTCATCATCCTTTAAAAATTTCGTTTATCATCCATATGATAATCTTTTAAAAGATACCTGTAGATACCTAATTTTGTTTGGACCCTTAAATCAGGTAATTTTCTTCCTTGTGATGTTTTAGAATGCAGAAAAGCTTTTCTCATCCTACAGGTGGTATTCCGAGACTTTGTTTAAGAGGTCAAGCAGGAAAAGTCAATCAGGAAAAAGTTAACCCCGAAAAAGTCAACTTCGAAAAGTCAACCATTGAAAAGTCAACCCTTATTCAAAATCAAGATTTAAAGTTTAATTGAACAATGGTGAAAGAATTTTGATAATCCGAGTCTACAACGAAAGATATGGAGTCCGGAAGATGGGTTACGGAGATTCACTTGGAAAGAAAACCCTAGTTCGGTAAAGTTGGGAAAAAGTTCTTAAACAATCAAATTGGTCGAAATTGAATGTTCCGAATGGAATACAATCAATGATTACGGGTATTAGAAAGGCCATTTAGAAGCAAAACCAAAGGAATGGTCAATTTGGAAGAAAACCGAAAATTAGGGTTTTTGGTGAATTTTGGCAAAATTAGGAAAAATTACAGAAATGGCCCGATTTGGTAAAATTAAAGTCCTTAAATGATGAGGAGTGGGTAAACGAAGATAGCCCAAGGCTCAATTTGAAGTAATTCCGAGAAAAGAGCCGATTGGAGGAAAAACGAAAAAACGAGAAAATTCTCGATATTGAAAAAAGGAAAAATCAAATCGGAGGGGAATGTGATCGTAAAAGTTGGGCGTTTTCGGACCAACTCCAATTTAATATATAAAAAAGGCCTGAGAAAAGAATATTTGAAAATCGGACTTGTTTTGAGTAAAACCGAGGCTTCGGAAGTTAAAGGACAAATTTGAAAAATCCGAGAAAAATAGCAAATGAGCTCATAAAAATTAAAAAAACTTTCAGATCTCAACCTTATGTCATTTGGAAGAGATCGACGAAGAAAAATCCGGAACAGGAGCTCGTTCGCAAAATGACAAATTTTGGGTCCACAAAGTTGAAATTCCAGAAAATAAATCCCAAAAAAATAGCAAATGAGCTCGGAAAATTACCAAAAGTTTCAGATCTCAATCTTATGTCATTTGGAAGAGATTGGTGAAGAAAAATCCAAAATCGGAGCTCGTTCACAAAATGACAAATTTCGAGCCCACTACGATGAAACTCCAGAAGATAAATCCCGAAAAAATAGCAAATGAGTTCGAAAAATTATGAAAACTTTCAGATCTCAATTTTAAATTATTTGGAAGATATTGTCGAAGAAAAATCCGAAATTGGAGCTCGTTTGCGAAATGGAAAATTTCGGGCCCACTAAGCTGAAATTCCAAAAGATAAATCCGAGAAAAATAGCAAATGAGCTCAGAAAATTATAAAACTTCCAGATCTCAATTTTAAATTATTTGGAAGATATTGGCGAAGAAAAATCCGAAAACGGAGCTTGTTTGAAAAATGACAAAAGTTCGAGTTCATTAAGGGCAATTTTGGAAGATAAATTCGGAAAAAATATCAAATGGGCTCGAAAAATTATGAAAACTTCAAGAACTTAATTTTATATTATTTAGGAAGTATTGGAAAAATAAAATCCGGATTTGGAGTCCGTTTTCTATTTAATCAAGTTTGGAGGGCTAAAGTGCAATTTTACCGAAGAAACCGAAGAGGCTTTTTTTTGCAATTTAAAAAGATAGGGAGAGGGCTGGAATTTGAAGGACTATTCGGCCAGCCCATGAGGAGAATGAATTTTGCTGAGTTCTTTCATCCAAAGGCCAAAATTGAATAGTAAGGTGGTTATTTTTTTATCAAGCTTTTGTAATTTTGCCATATGGTCAAATGAATGATGAGGAAGGATGTCAACATTATGGTTACATATTTAGGGACAACTGTACTAGTAAGGGGCTGATCACTTAATTTAAGGGTGGTAATTTCACATTTTTAGCATCTTTGATTAGTGGCCTTTGGATCAAATTGGGTAGGAAAAAAATGACAACATCCTAACACCATTTAGTGACTATTCGGCTACCATATAGGGGGGGTTCATTTTGCAAAGGGCTCTTTGGGGCTGATGATTATTCATTGGTGAAGCAATAGCTAAGGGTAGAAAAGCAAAGAAAATTTAGAAGAGAAGAAAAAGCTTGAAAGATAGCTTTGGAAGGTAGCCTTTTGGCACCTAACTCTTGCATTTTCTTTATTTTTCCATGCTTAATTTGCTGATTTTCCTTGAGATTTTGTGATTTCTTGTTGTTTTTGGTTATGAAATAAAGGTTTTTAAACTTCCTTTGAAGGCTCCTATCTTATGTTTTCAAGAAAAAATCAAAAACAAAAATTTTCATCATTTTTTTTGTGTCGGCTGAATGGCCCCTTTTGTGCATGTCTTGTGTTTGATTTATTTTCCATGTTGGTTGTGATATATTGGCTTGTTTTGATGTTCTAGCTTTTTAAAATAATCACGATATGGAGCTTGTTTTTAATCTTATTTACTTAGTCTTATTTTGCTGATTTTATCATTTAATTTCATGTATACTTACTTTGTTTGCTATTTTTAGTTTTCTGTTTTCACTATGTTAAGTTGTTCATGCTTTGTGTTATTGCCATACTATGTGTTTATGTATTTTCCTAGCTACATCTTTGTATTTGCATCATGATTGTTTGGCTATCATGTTTCCATTTATGTTTTGCATATCTACCATGCCATGTATTTGTGTTATTACCTTGCTATATTTCTTACACATGCTCATGTTCATTCGGCTACCACTATGTTTTTTGCCTTTTGTGTGCATTTTCATCTTGCTTAGTTGACATGCTTTCATCTTTATGCCATGATATTGTGTATTTGATTTACTATGCCATGTGTTTGTGTTATTGCCTTGCTCCATTTCTTACACATGCTCATGTCCATTCGGCTACCACTATGTTTTTTTGTCTTGTGTGTGCATTTTCACCTTGTTTAGTTAACATGCTTTGCATCTTTATGCCATGAGATTGTGTTGGTTGTGCCATGTTCATGCATTAGTATTATGTTCACTTGGTCATTATATGTTCATGTTTCTTCCGTACATATCTTATGTTCATATTAGGTCTTAGGTCATTTGGTATTTCCATGCATGGTTTCATGTCCACTAGGTCTAGGTCATCTTTGTATGTCATACACATTTCTATGCTTATTAGGTCTTAGATCATATTGGTATTGCCATGCATTTTCATGTCCATCAGGTTTAGGTCATTTTTGTATTGCCATGCATTTCATGCATATTAAGTCTAGGTTTGCATTTATTGCCATGCACAATTTCATGTTAGGCATTAGGTCATCTTTTATGCCATGCATTTTCTATGTCATTTAGGCCTTAGATCATGCATTTCATACATTTAACTTGCTGTTTATTCATGCATTTCATATCATCTCACTTGATTTTTGACTTAAGCCAATCAATGGCTCAAAACCAAGCTCACATGAGCATGCTTGTGGAAAATTAAGAAGTTGTCAAGTTGGATTTTCTACCTTTGTGATTTTTTTTTTCATTAGGCAATCCTTATCCTAATTTTTTAGAAATTTTTACTACTGTTTGTAGGTCCTTAGTGAAGTCTCCAATATTTTTATTCTGATTTTTGAGTGATTTTATCAAAGGTTTAAAAATGTTTTTTGGCTAAACAATTTTTCACCCAGTGTTTTGACTTTCACGAATTTTTTGGTAGGTCATCTTTAGTCTAAACTTAAGTAAATTTTTTCCCATAGAGTTGGACATGTTTTGAGTCTCCCATAATTTTTCAGATTTTTTTAAAATTTAAAAATAGGAAAAGAAATCACGTTTTAAAACTTGACAGAAAAGTTAGATTTGATTTAAAGAAGAAAATAATTTTATGTTTTGGCTAAGGCATTAAGATAGGGATGATTTAGAACCTTAGCTACTGTCCTAGGTTGATTTTAAGCCATTTTAATCCTAAAAAAATGATTTTATAAAGCTCGGATCAAGGGTGATCAAGTCTGGATCTTCAAAGTTAGGAAAATACAACATTTTTCAAAAGGGGTTTCGACCTTAGTGCCATTTTCATCCCAAATTTTCAAAATTATTTTCAAACCAATCACAAAGTATATTTGATTTAGAAAATTTTGATTTGATGTTTTTTTTCTAAGGTAGTCGGATATCTTTTTAGATATACGGATTTTCTTATTTTAAAAAAAAATACATTTTCCTGCATTGCATTTTTCATGTTCATGCATATTGTATAATATATGATTTTTGTTATGAATATTTCTATGGCTATGTTTTTGTTTTGATTTATATTTCATGATGTTATATTGTTTATTATATGGTGGTGAATATTCTATGCTATCTTATCTTTTTTGCTTAGTCATAAGTTTTTTTGCTATATTTTTTAGGTTTATGTTCATGAATTATTTTTATTATTCTTATGCATATTTCATGATAATATTATTTCATGTTTCATATCATTTCATGTCATTGATTATTTTGCTATGTCACTTTGATTTTGCCATGTCACTTAGAATATGCCATGTCACTTAGGTTATATCATGTCATTTAGAATATCTATGTCACTTAGATTATATCATGTCATTTAGGTTATATTATGTCATCTAGATTTTGCTATGTCATCTTTATTATGTCACACATGTTCATATTCATTTTTTTAAAATGTTTTAAAAAAAAGATAATGATTTTCAATAAAAATAATGATATTCCTGAGTTAAAATAATTCATGAGTTCTCTATCGGGTTTGTTGGGGAGGATATCATCAATTATCATTAATAAAGGAATATCTTTATTTCAAAAAACGAGAATGATTCGGAAAGTTTTTCAAATAAATAAAAATTTCTATATCTTGTCGATTTTGTTAGGGAATATAGAAAAATTTTGAATTAATAACTTTCAGATTATTTTCAATTGATATGAAATTATTTTTTCTTTAAATTGAGAATTATTTTAAAATACCAAATTTAAATCGACTTTTTACCGATATTTGAGATAACACACGATTAATAAGGTACCGTTTTATACGGGCGTTGTAGGGGTGCTAATCCTTTCCCGCACGTAACCGACTACCGAACCCTCTTTTTTTATTTTCTTTGATTTAAAAAACACAGACTATGAAATTGGTTTTTAAAAATATTTTAATTAATTATAATATTTTACAAAATCGATTTTAATAGGTGGTCGATCACACCTAGCCAAAAAAGATTGGTGACGACTCCATTTCTTTTTGGAGGATGTTTTTAAACTTTCATTTTATTTCAAGAAAAATTAAGTCGTTTTTTTCTCTGTTTTTTCAATGTTACGCTTAACGAATAAAGTCTCACGATGAAATTTATTATTTTTTAGGTTGTGACAATACCATCTGTTTATCTTCTAATCAAAAATTAAAAAAAATATTTAAAATATTTAAATAAACATCAATTGTAACATCAAATGATTTGATGTATGAAAAATTATTACATAATTTTTTTTACGTCATCTTTATGTTAGCTTTTTCCTGTGTAAAATTTAATGATGTTAACAAACCTCTTAAAAAAATCCGGAAAAAATATTTTGAAACAAAGAATCACTTGAAACAAAATAACAAATCATTGGATCCCTTGAAAATCCAATCATTTTAAGTTTGGTAACCGTATAAAAAATATTTTTCTCATTTTAAGATTCAAAATAATCTTGGACATGAAAACCCAAAATCAAAATATATTTTCAAATAGAATCAAAACAAAAAAACCAAATTAAGATTTAATGGAAAACTTACATAAGAAAAACACAAACATAAAGTGCAATTTAACAAGAAGTAAACTCAAACCCATAGAATAACATAGCTACACCTATGGAAGTACACTTCAAAAGATAGAAAACCAGAAAACAAAAAGCAAGGTAAAAAGTACACAACTTTTAAAAAAATTACTAGAATTTTTACCCCTGTTTCTTGGAAGATTTTTTAAATATTTATAATTTTTTAATTAAATTAATAATTATAAATAAATTTAAGTTGAATTATATTAAATAATTATCATTTATTTAAATAAATTTTTATGTTTTATAATATTTTAAATAAATGAATTTAGAGTTAAAATCAAATCACTATGACAAATTATGCAAAATATGAGATGAATTGAGATATGATACAACACAACATGAAAAAATAAATAAAACACGACACAACACGAAAAAGAACATGAACAAGACGCGAATACACGAACATGTCAAAATCTATATAAAACAAATTATTAACGCGTAAAATTTTATATAAATTTATAATACTTTAAAAATATCAAAAAAGAACACGTCATGAACACAAATTTTTTTTCTAAATTAAATCACTGTGATAAGTTATGCAAAATATATTATGAATTGAGACATGGCACGAACATACAAATTTTTCTCTAAATTGAATCACAATGACAAACTATACAAAATATGAAATGAGTTGAAATGCGACACGAACACAACATAGGAAAATTAATTAAAACACAATATGAAAAATAATACGAACACGACACGAATAGACGAATGTGTCAAAATGTATATAAAATAAATACTTAACGCGTAAAAGTTTATATAAATTTATAATACTCTGAAAACTTCAAAAAATTATATGACCACGAACACTTCACGAACACACAAATTTTTTCTTCAAATTGAATCACTATGAAAAATTATGCAAAATATGTCATAAATTGAGACACGAACACGCAAAATTTTCTTTAAATTATATCACAATGACAAACTATGAAAAATATGAAATGAGTTGAAACACAACACGAACAAATTTTTTTCTCTAAATTTATATAAATTTATAATACTTTGAAAACACCAAAAAACAACACGAACATGTCACGAACAAATTTTTTTCTCTAAATTGAATCAATATGACAAATTATGCAAAATATGAAATGAGTTGAGACATGACACGAACACAACATAGAAAAAATAATTAAAACATAATACGAAAAATAACATGAATACGAAACAAATTTACGAACGTGTCAAAATATAAATAAAACGAATTATTAATATATAAAAATTATATAAATTTATAATACTTTAAACATACAAAAAAATAATACAAATAAAATATGGGATAAATTGAGACACGATACAAATACAACATGAAAAAATAATTAAAACACGACACGAAAAATAATGTGAACATGACACAAATACACGATTGTCTCAAAATTATATAAAACGAATTATTAATGTGTAAAAATTTATATAAATTTATAATACTTTGAATACAAAAAAATAATACGAACACATCACAAACATACAATTTTTGTTTCTAATTGAATCATTATGACAAATTATGTAAAATATATCATGAATTGAGACATGACACGAACACGACATGAACACACAAATTTTCTCTAAATTAAATCACAATGACAAACTATGCAAAATATGAAATGAATTGAGACACAACACGAACACAGCATAGAAAAATAATTAAAACACAACACAAAAATTAACATGAACACTAATCTAATACGTGAACGTGTCAAAATATACATAAAATGAATTATTAACATATAAAAATTTATATTTATAATACTTTAAACAAAAAAAAAAGAGCACGAACACATAAAAATTTTTCTTTCCTTTCTTCCCCTTTATTTTCTCTTTTTCTTTTTCTTTTTCTTTCCTCTCTTTTCTTTGTTCTATGCTAAAGAAAAATAAAATAAAATAACACATGTTAGCACTGGATGCTTTCGTATAGTCAAAATTATATAACGTTATAGATTGAAGTGGTGAAACAAGGATTAGAAAAGGAAAAAAAAAAGTATCTTATACCAAAATGGCTAATGCTTCATTGTCAGATGGTGATTCAAAATATGAGAACTCTTTGTGAAGAAGAGGCATGCATGATCAACATGGAAGTTAAGGAAGATGTTGGGTTTGTCCTCTAGAGGTAACGAGGACAGTGTTCAAAGTTTAATGGAACTAGAGGCTAGGGATCGGTGATTCTTTGCTGGGTCAAGGTTTGCGGCACTTCCGCAGTAGAGTTGGGTGAGACTTTTTTGTTTTCTAATTTCCCTTTCTATTATTTGAGATGAGAATTTTGTCGTTGAATATTACAGGTTTGGATAACTCGAAAAAAATGTTGATTATTAAAAAAACAAAATTGGAGGTTGCCAATAAAGTTGAAATGCTACTACTGGTTTAAGAAACTAAAAGGTGAGTAATTACAAATGCAGTGATTTAAAAGATTTGTCCAGATGGGAGTTGTGAGTGGACTTTCTCAACTTCAATTGGAAACTCAAGAGGTTGATTAGTAATATGGGATAAAAGTTGTTTTAGAAATGATAATAGTAGCAACAATAATAATTTTGTGGTGACCAAAAGGAGTCAGATTAGGAATAACTTTGAGTGTGTAGTGTGTTATGTTTATGCTTCATGCAATTCTGCTGCAAAGAAATCACTATGGATTGAGATTATGAGCATTATGAATGTTTTGGGTTGAAATTGGTGTTTAGCTAAGGATTTTAACTCAATGAGTTCTAATCCGAATGATAAGGTTGTATTAGTAGTGGATTTAAGAGTGCTGATTTCAATGATTTTATTAATATGAGTGAACTGATAGATTTTCCTCTATTTGAGAGATATTTACTTGGTTTAGTAATGACAATAAAAGGAGTTGACTGGGTGGTTTCTTGGTTTCAATAGGCTGGGTGATTGTCTTTAGAGTATTGTGTCAATGAGTGGGAGAAGATTGATCTCGGATCATGCCCTTTTCTTTATTTTTCGGGGTCAGTGTAGTGGGAACCTTGGCCCTGTAAGTTCCTAAACTACTGGCTTATGAATAAGATATTCCTAGTAGAAGTTGAGAGAGAGTGGATGACTATGGAGGTGAATGGGAGAACAAGATTCTTTTAGAAAAATTGAAGAAACTGAAAATGTTTTTAAAAAACAAAAGTTGAACTGAGAGGAGTTTGGGGATTTGTTGAAAAGATTGTCTTTAAAATAAAAGGTGGATCGCATGGATGTGCTTGGTATCAACCCTGGGAGTTGCATTCCAAATTTTTTAGTTAAGGCTCAACGTTCTTTTACGCTTTGGGTACCTCTTCACATGGTTGCTTGAATTTTAATGTCGATGGGTCTGCAAGGGGCCTGCTAGCTGTGACGGGTGCTGACTACTGAGAGATGAGGCTAGTATTATTCTGGCATTATTTTTTGGCTCAATGGGAATCTAAGACTTCAATGCTGCTGATTTCTAACTATGAAAGAGGCATTGGAAATTTTTATAATTTACTCTTTCTCTTTTTTCATCCTATCTATTAATTTACTATTAAAAAAAGAGAAATACATAAAATCTAAGACTGGTGCAACTAGATGAGCTTGAATGAGCTGGGAAAGTAACTCCATGTATGACATTGGAATTGGATCAATAGGAATTTTACCCCTCTCATTTTGTGGTCCCTTTTGGTTACTTACTGGATTATTTGGCTGAGTGACAGGTCTAGTTGCAGGTATAGATGCAAAGACAAACATTGTGGTAGGTGTTGGAGGGTGAAAATTTGGTTGAAAGGTTGGCTTTGATGGAAAAGGATAAAGGTTTGGTGCAACATTGTTTATGGTATGGTAATAGGGCTGGTACATAGGGTATGGATGGTATGGAAGAAAGCTTCTAACCTGTTGCCCCTCACTAGTCACAATTTGAGCTTCTCCTTTTTTCTTCTTAGGTGTCTCACATTTCTTTGTGCTAGATGTTTCTCCTCTTTTGAGCTTTCCATTCTTTATGGAATTTTTTATTATCTCTTCAAAAATTACTATGTCAGCAAAGTTTTTGGAAGCATACCCAATCATCTTGTCATAGTTCAGAGCTGAGAGAGTATTAACAAATAGTACTGTAGTCTTCTTTTCTGCATGAGGTGGTTAGACTTGGGCAGCAATCTCTTCCACCTTTGGCATATTCTTTAAAGCTCTCACTAGCTTTCTTCTCCATATTTTACAAGGTCAAATGATCTGGAGCCATGTCCACAATATGCTTATACTGGTGAAGAATGCCCTTGCCAGTTCTTTCAATGAATGAATACGGTTCTTACCCAGCTAGACAAACCATCTAGTAGCAGACCCGGTGAGATCGTCTTGGGAGACATGAATCAGCAACTTGTCATCATATGCATGGGCAACCATCTTTCTATAGTACATGGTGATATTTGTTATTAGGCATTTGGTCCCATCATATTTCTCGAAATCAGGAGCTTTGAATTTTGGTGGATGACCATGTTGGGCACCAAGGAAAGCCTAAACGCATTCATGGAGCCATAGAAGTCAATTCCTTCAACATGCTGGAGCCTTTGTTCTAAAAGATTCATCTTTTGAAAACTTGGATCCCTTTTCACTTTTGGAGTGCTTATCTTCAATTTATCTAGCTCTTTAGGATCTTCCAAGTCGGGGACTTGGATTGGATCTAATGGTTTCAAAAAGTTTTGAGGCCTATATTAATAATAGCCATCCAACTATTCATATACACAAGAAGTAGACACAAACAACACAGAAAAACACATACATAAAACAAAACAAAAAATTGAGAATTTTTTGTTTCGAGTTTAAGGTTTTCTAAGTTTTTTTTTTAAACTCTTGGTATTCTAGGATTACTAAAGAGGGTTCTGATCTGACTTCTGGTTAGAAAAACATAGGGATTTTTTAGTTAAGGGATTCTTATTTCTTCTGTGATATCTTCCCCTTTGCATTTTGGCATCCAATCAATTATTTGTCATACCATACATTTCATTCATACATGCATCTTGGTAGCATCAGGATGCATTCATGACATACATGGTCAGCATGATTTTCTTTGTATATACTCTATGTCAATCATTCATTGTTTACATGCATCATGTTGATATCATGGTGCATTCATAGGGTCATTAATTGGAAAATGCATCTGGAACATACATAGTCATTCATTGCATATATCCATGCGTTGATTTGTTTATTCTTGGCTTGCATCATGTTGGCATCATGATTGCATTTATTACATACATGATCAGCATGTTTCTACTGTATATGTCCATACATCACATTGTTTATGCTTCACGGGCATCAAATTGCATTCATGGCTCATTCATCACAACATGCATTTGGAGGGATAAAACGGAAGTTGGCTTGGTTTTAAGAGTCTTTGAAAGAATTTCCATTTCAAATTAAAGGTATAAGAAGTACTGAGTACTTTTTTTTTAATACAGGTTAGAGCTATGAAGAATGAACAAGTTGCCCGAATGGAAAGAATGAAAAGGGCATAGGATGAATTGCGAGAACAGTTGGCAAAGTTTCAAGCAGAATCTAGAGATCAGATGACTAAATTGATGGAGCTAATGTCTGTAATCAAGGGAAAGGGATACACTGAAAACTTGGCCACCAGAGAAGGGTTAGAGGTACAAAAGGGTCAGATTGAGGTCATGATGTTGGATGGCCAGAATACAGTTAATCCCAGCAGCATCCTAAACTTAGATGATCCAGATGAACTGGAAAAGTTGAAAATGGTTTAATCGAATGGGGCTGAGTCGGTAGATTCCCAAAGGAAGTATCAGCTGTTGGAGGAAAGGATTCGAGCTGTTGAAGGTGGAGATGAAGTAAGTGTAGGAGAGCTTATTTTGATCCCTAATCTGGTCATCCCGCCAAAATTCAAGGTTCCGAAATTCGAAAAGTATGATGGACTTAAAAACCCCAAAACACACTTGTCTGCATATTGTAATAGGATGGTGGGGCACGCGCATGATGAGAAATTGCTTATCCATATTTTCCAATACAGCCTAACAGGAGGAGCATCTATTTGGTATTGTCAGTTGAGAAAAGGCCAAGTGAATACATGGAGAGACTTAGCCCGGACATTCTTGAAACACTACAAGCATATGTTGGAAATGGCTCTAGATCAATTGACACTCAGAATATGAAAAAGGAGCTCAATGAGAACTACAAAGAATATGCTCATTGATGGAAAGATGTATCCTTGCAAGTCCAGCCACCTCTTACTGATAGAGAAATGAATGTTTTGTTTGTGGATACCCTCCCACATCCATACTATGACAAGTTGATTGGCAATGTCTTTTCAGAATTTGCAGACATATTGTTTGCAATGGGTAGGATTGAAGATAGGATAAAAAAAGGGAAAATTGTGGATACTAATGTCAGAATTCATTTTGAAAAGAAAAATGATGTTGTTAAGGGGCACGTTCAAGTCCTAAATGTTGAAGCCAGAAACAAAAGAGGGTTCAGTGCAATGAAAGACGATCCTTTTGGTGGTTATTTACATCCTCGACCCTATGTCGACCATTGGATTCAGCACGGTCATCATCATACTCCAAGGCCTTTCACATCACCTCAGGGTTTTGTCACACCAAATGATCCGGAGTTTAGTTTAGTCTATTCTCAGAGAAGTAAGAGAAAGAAGGCAAAGGTGTACCATTCAATTTCGATGGCCTACAAAGAAATTTTTCCATTGCTTGTCCAAAACCAAATGATCTCCGTTGTACCTGCAAAGCCCAGGAAGTCTCCTTACTCGAAATGGTATGATCCTAATGCCACATGCAAGTATCATAGTGGGGTTAAAGGATATTCCACGGAGAACTGCACTGCATTCAAGTACAAAGTTCAGGCCATAATTGATGGAAACTCGACAAAGTTCAAAGAGCTCATGGATGCTTATCAAGGATGACGGGGTTAAGAATCATTTGTTCTCAGGGTAGCATGCTAATCAGGGGCAATCCTTAACCTTGTTTTAAGTTTTGTATTTACTTTCAATTTATTTGACTTGAATGAACTTTAAATTCCAAGCATCATACATCATATCTCATTTGAAGTTTTGAATGTTCTTCTTAAGTCTTGTTTATATGATTTGTGAAAAAAAAAGAAAAAAAAAGGGCTGAAAATAAAAGTCCATACGGATAATTTTCCGTTTTGAAAATAAAAAAATACTCCTTTGAATAGTGAAATGAGTTTCGAAAGAATGGGCGATCACTATGGGAGATGGATTCCTAGGAAACACTTTGTCTTTACATGTACCTAAATCATAGACCGGTTGAATAAATACCACTCATAAGTCACAAAGAATAACCTTCATTGAGGCCATGAGTAATGAAAATTTGAAAAATTATTTCGTGGACCTCTTGAAAGTCAAGAAAACATGACAATCTTCCAAAATATCTAGATTAGGTAGTTTGATATGTGTTAAAGTTATGCCATGTTACAAATCATAGAAAAAAACTCAAAGATTCAAAACCTTCGAATCCCTTTGAAAGAATTCAAATGCCAAGTCTCTAAGCCTTTTCCCAGACCTTGATTTATGAGCACATGAACCAAAGGATGAACCAGAACACTTTTCCTTTTTCTCTCCCCATGTGTTGGAAAAACTTTGAAGAAATTGAAACCCAAACAAGTTCATTTAGCAAGAAGCTCAAAGATAAAATCTGAGATGTTCCTTCACAGCAGGATTCTCGCAAACCAAAAGACCTTCACTTCAATGGCAAACCAAAATAAGACATCATTTGTGGCTGAAAATGAATCACGCATGAATTTTTGTAGGGCATGCAACAAAAAAAAGAAAAAAAAGAAAAAAAAAGAAAAAAGAAAAAAATATATATTGTGACATCATGAATGTGAGAATTCAAAAAAATGTATGAATTTTTGTAGGGCATGCAAATTGAGCTCCTAAACAAGTACGGGCTCACTCTGTCAAAATAGAAATACAAGCAAAAAAGAAGGGAAAAGAAAAAAGAAAAGATGACGAATTGAAAGCCAAGAATGAAACATACACACACAAAAATGTGCGAAAAAGATGGCAAATTGAAAGCCAAGAACAAAGAAGAAAAGAAGTAAAACTCAAAAGAAGGAAAGAGAAGTCCAAAAGGGACAAATGTTTCAAAGGGAATCCTGCTCAAGAAATGATTCATGATCCGATTACCCTCAAACACATATTTTGAGCCTACTTTTATCCTTTCTTTTTGAAACCCGAACCTTGGCCTACGTTACATGCTTTAAAAGTCCATTTTGATCAAGTGTGGATATTTGACTTAAAGAGTTTTCCTTAGATTTTATCACATCTCATCGAATTATCATTTCATTGTGGAAGAATTTAGAATTCTAAGATGCATGGTGGAACAATAAAAAAAAAAGAGAAAAAAGAGAAACAATGAAACTCTAGGGTGAAAACCCAAAAATGGGCAGTCTAGAGCGAAATAAGAAGAAATTCTAATGCCACACATTGATATTGCCAAAGCCATCAGTTTGAGGAATACAAAAAGCATCAAGGAACTCTCAGACATACCAAAAGGACAGCCTTTTCTTTGGACTTGATTTTGAAAGTTAAACTTTTTTTTCCTTCCAACATTGAACCTATCATGGCTTAGGTTAACACTTATCAAAATGCCATATCTAGAGATTGGAGGATTAGAGATTTAATTAAAACTTTTTCCAAAAAAATGTTTTGTTTTAAGGAATTCATGTTTTGAGAAAACTTACTCATGAGCCAAGACAAAAAGACATTCACCTTTCCCTCTTTGTCAAGATGAAAAGCTTTCCTAGACAAATCCAGACCTTATTGCATCAGCCCATTGACCTTGTTCCATTAAACCGTTCAAATCACTCGAAAAAGTGAGGCTGATTTCCCATCTCGCTTAGAAATGTCTCTAATGGTGATCACCAATTTCTGAAAGACTTCAATTTCACATGTTTTGGAAGAAATAAAATTGACATGACTAAGGAAGAACAAACTAAAATTGAGATGCGGATATGCTTTAGCAAAAAGTTCTTTTGTTCAGGGGCATGAAATTTTGAGTTTGAACGAAGTTTGACTCTATGTTTTGGTTTTGACCAGATAACTGAAAAGAAAAAATCTACTGGGGCAAGGACAAATTAATAATACGAAACCATGCAATTTCTTCCAACAAGATGAATTGGAAAATATGGACAAGGGCAGGAGTCATTCCCTACAACAGGAAACCTCGTCAGGACACAAGGAAAAAAGGAGATGATCAACCCTCTTAATATTCTCTTAATGTGAAATGGTGTCATGAGCATTCATGCATCATGTAATGAACATATGCATCTGCATCTTCGCAATTTACATTGGTTTTTGCATCCATACATTTGATCATTACATTCACCAAGCATCGAAAAGACATAAAGGAAAAGAAGATAGGTTTCCTAAAAGGGGAAGGGCTTTCTTTAGAATCTTTTGAAAAAAAGAAGAAAAACAAAAGTTTGTTTAAAAAGAAAAGATGTGAGTATTATTTTGTATTGAAAAATCCCAAGATGATTTGAATTTTTTAAAAAAGAAAATGATTTTAGATGAGATATTTTAAAGTTATGGAGCCTCGAAGAAGGAGTTTTTCAAGTGAAAGATTTAATTAAGCCCAATGTAAGTTGGTAGTTATGGTTTGAGCACAGTGAAGTTGGCATATTAGATTTGGTTGAGCCCAATATAGCTAGCATAAAAGTATTTTAGGCCTAGTGAAGTTGGCATATTAGATTTGGTTTAGCCCAATATAGCTGGCATAAAAGTGATTTAGGCCCATTGAAGTTGGCATGTTAGATTTAGTTAAGCCCATTGTAAGCTGACAGTTATGGTTTGAGCCCAGTGAAGTTGGCATATTAGATTTGGTTGAGCCCAATATAGCTGGCATAAAAGTGATTTAGACCCAGTGAAATTGACACGTTAGATTTGATTGGGCCCAATATAGCTGGCATAAAAATGATTTAGTCCTAGTGAATAACGGTTCTACTCAAATAATAATTTCTTTAGAAGTTTCAATCCATCAATACAAGCTCATAAACTTATATCAATGGAAAAAAAAAAAGTTGATAGTAGTATATATGTTTTTTTTTTCAGCCTGTATAGCTGGCATAAAAGTGATTTAGGCCCAGTGAAGTTGGCATGTTAGATTTAGTTAAGCCCATTGTAAGCTGACAGTTATGGTTTGAGCACAGTGAAGTTGGCATATTAGATTTGGTTGAGCCCAATATAGCTGGCATAAAAGTGATTTAGACCCAGTGAAATTGGCACGTTAGATTTGATTGGGCCCAATATAGCTGGCATAAAAATGATTTAGTCCCAGTGAATAACGGTTCTACTCAAATAATAATTTCTTTAGAAGTTTCAATCCATCAAAACAAGCTCATAAACTTATATCAATGGAAAAAAAAAGTTGATAGTAGTATATATGTTTTTTTTCAGCCTGTAAAATGCATGAAAAGTTAAAGGTTTCTTCCATTTTATTAATTTTTTATTTTTGATCCAAGGACAAAGTTTGAGGCCTTCTTTTTCAATGAAACTAGAACGACATACACTTCACCATTTCGAGGAAACAAGCATTACCGCATTGGAAACGTAAAAGAGCAAAGATTTTGGCGTGGATTAGATCTGTTCATGAGTCGGGTTGAGTTGGATTGCGGTTCAATTTTTTTTTTTATACTTAAGTTCGGGTCGATTTGGGCTCGGATCGGTCAGAAAACTCATATCACTGTTCAAAATAATATTAAAATAATATTTTTATATTAATATCTATAATTAAATTTAAATAAAAAAATATTTTTTTATTAATAAACAGTAATCGGAGTCGGGCCGACCCAAATTAGAAAAATTCATATCTATACTTGTCTCAATACGAACCGAACCTGTAAAGTCGAACAGATAGCTTGACCCTTGAAGAAATCTAACGTGAACTCGTTTACACCTATTTTTTAAAAAGTTTAATAAGTATCTATTCATATTAGTTCAAATATATTTATAAAAGTAATATATATTTTCAAATATAAAATATTAAATTAAGTAAAAGTTATTTTTTACAATAATATTTTAATTTAATCTAAACCAATATCATAAGCAACAACTGAGAAAATAATTTAAAAAAAAACAAAGACATTGAACCTTTGTCATAATGACTAACTTTTGCAACTGTTCAGAATTTGTTTGACATAGAAAAATGAAAAAAAAAAAATTTGAAAGTGAAGAAAAATGAAAAAAAATTTGAAAACATAGTTTTAGTTTATGAAATAAAAATATTTTTCATTTTCTCATTCAAAAGTGTTTCATTTAATTTAAAAGATTAAAAGTTAGTTTACAAAAAATAAATTTATTTTTCATATTTGTTTTTTAACTTGATTAATTGTAGCTTATTTAAGAAATAAGTTGTTATATTAATATAATATTAAACTTTTGAAACATTATTATTTAGTTATTTTGTACAAAATGATGTTTAATTTTTAATGTGATACAAAACATGATGATTTCTAATTATTAGTAATTAATGATTACTAAATAAAATCATATAAAAATGATGATAGTGTTAAAGTAATAATAAGATCATCTAATCACTATAAGATGATTAACGATGATTATCTTTGAAAAAAATACCAATTACGAGAAGATTTTTTTGTGTGATAATTTGGGGTAGTAATTGTTAACTCCTTGCTTATTATTATTTTCATATTTTATTTTTATCACTTAAATAAATAGGGGTTTTGTGTATTCTTTTACAACAAATTAAGAAAAAGCAATATAAATTTTTGGATTTTTCTCTCGTGACTGCAAGTTTCTATGATCGAGTCGCGTATTCTTTTATTTTTATTTTATTTTATGTTTTTACCTTTTTTTTATTGTCTTTTTTCATTGACAAATTGTTTTAATTTAAAATTTCAAACATATAAAAAATACTTTTTCTTCACTAGCCTTGTTTATTATTTTTGTTTGATACATTGTTTTTGAATTTTTTTTTTTTAAATTGATTAAAATAACATACGTTTGTTAATTTATTAAAACAAAAATTAGCAAGTGTCCAACGACTTGTAATGAGTTTTTTGTCGTATTTGATAGTAAGCAAAGAAGCAGTTGACACAGCGCATTCCATCGGCATATTGCAACAAATAAAAAAAAATTAGGCTTTTTTTTAATGATCTTGGTCGGAGGGAGCTTCTGTCCACCTACTGTTATTTTTATTTTTGATGAACCAAGCTTATCTCTTAATGGACTTAATACTATATTAAATAAACATGTAATTATCGTTTGAATGTGACTTATACCAAATGTATGAGACTTATACCAAATGTTATAATGATCTCCCGACCATTAAATTGTATTGAAACAATTTAAAATTCAAAAGTCATCATCAATATTTTTGATTTTAATGAAGCAAAGTTAGATTATAAACAGACAAAGAGAAAAGATCATAATGATTTCCTGAGCTTGAAATTATAATTTCTAATTAAATTCTTAAAATTTTATTTTTATCTAATTAAACCTTAAAGTTCTATTTTTATTTGATTAAGCCATATTTTTGATGGATTTCATGTAAAAAAAATAATTAAATAAAAATAATACATTAAAGATTCGGTTGAATTAGAACTGTTTATGGATCGGGTCGTGGCTCGAATTTTTTTAGATTTTCTTACCCAAATCCGGCTTTGGGCCGACCATATTTACTGTTTATATATTTTAAAAATATATATTTTATATATTTTTATAATTAAATTTAAAAAATAATATTTTTATTAACTGAACAGTAATCTGAATCGAGTCGACTCAACCAAATGAGTTATCTTATATGTGAATAGGTCTAGATTGAATACGCTAAAAAAATAAAGATTTATTTGAAACTTTTAAAAACATAAGAGCTATTTTAATATTTTAGCCAAGTATTTTTTAACCTAGTTTGCAGTTTCTCTTTTTAACCTATTTTACATTTCGCCGGCAATCACCTCTGTTCTCAGCTGTATCTATGAAAAATATTTGAAACCTCCTTACTTTGAGTCGCATTTGACAAATTACTTCTCGCTTTGCTCTGTTATGAAAAATGGAAAATTATCGCTTCGCTGGTTGATAACTGGGAGAATTAATTGCTGAATCCTTCTCTTCTTCGTTCGTTCTCATCAATGAGAAATTTTCTCATCTTTTGAGGTACGCCACTAAAATCCCTTCCAATTTTAGGTCCATTTGCTTTCGTTTGGTTGGTTTTGTGTTACTTGTTATTATATAAGAAGCTTTTCTTTTTGGTCGTTTCATTGTAATTTTTTCTTCTGGTTTTGCTCCCTGTTTTCTCTTTTTTTTTTTTTTTTTTGGGTTTTACCTATAGTTTTTTTGTTATTCAGTTTGATTCCTGTTTACTCTCACAACTTAGAAAAGGAAAAACGAAAACGAAAAACAAGAAAAAAATGGAGTTTGTTATTGGCAAATTTGACAGGGTTTCATTTCGTGCAGCTCCGCATGGTATCATGGCGGCATCAGTTAAAGGTTTCGAAGAATTCGAGTCAAGAACGTTGGTTTTGAATGGAATAATGGAGGCACTGAAAGATGATAGTAACAGCGTTATGAGGGTGCACGGGATGGGTGGGATAGGAAAGATGACGCTAGTCAAAGAAGTCGCTTTGGATTTGAAATTTGAAGAACAGAGTATGGTTGGAAGAGCGCTTCGACTAAGAGAAAGATTAAGATTGAGCAAAGAGAAGAAGATTCTTGTTGTTTTGGATGACATTTTGGCAACAATAGATATTGAGGAAGTTGGGATCCCTTTTGGACAAGGGATGTAAGATACTGCTAACTTCCAGAAATCTCAATGTCTTAAATGAAAAAAAAGCCTGGAACCTGTTTAAGAAGATGGCTGGCGAGTGTGTTGAAAGTTGTGATTTGCATCCTACAGCTATTGAGGTAGCAAAAAAATGTGCAAGATTGCCAATTGGCATTGCTACAGTTGCAAGGCTTTGAAAAACAAATTTGAAAAACAAAAATTTGTTTGAATGGAAGAATGCTCTACGAGAACCAAAGAGACCTTCATCAAGAAACTTCACGGGGATAACCGCGGCTCTATATTCAGCTATAGAGTTGAGTTACAATTATTTAGAAAAATTATTTAGAAAGTGAGGAAGTTAAGCTGAATTTCTTGCTCTGTAGTTTATTATGCCGTATTTGGGTTTATTTGATGGTGTCAACACAATGGAAGAATCTAGAGATAAAGTATTGACAGTTGTGGCTAACGTCAAAGCTTTTCTCATCCTACAGGTGGTATTCCGAGACTTTGTTTAAGAGGTGAAGCAGGAAAAGTCAATCAGGAAAAAGTTAACCCCGAAAAAGTCAACTTCGAAAAGTCAACCATTGAAAAGTCAACCCTTATTCAAAATCAAGATTTAAAGTTTAATTGAACAATGGTGAAAGAATTTTGATAATCCGAGTCTACAACGAAAGATATGGAGTTCGGAAGATGGGTTACGGAGATTCACTTGGAAAGAAAACCCTAATTCGGTAAAGTTGGGAAAAAGTTCTTAAACAATCAAATTGGTCGAAATTGAATGTTCCGAATGAAATACAATCAATGATTACGGGTATTAGAAAGGCCATTTAGAAGCAAAACCAAAGGAATGGTCAATTTGGAAGAAAACCGAAAATTAGGGTTTTTGGTGAATTTTGGCAAAATTAGGAAAAATTACAGAAATAGCCCGATTTGGTAAAATTAAAGTCCTTAAATGATGAGGAGTGGGTAAACGAAGATAGCCCAAGGCTCAGTTTGAAGTAATTCCGAGAAAAGAGCCGATTGGAGGAAAAACGAAAAAACGAGAAAATTCTCGATATTGAAAAAAGGAAAAATCAAATCGGAGGGGAATGTGATCGTAAAAGTTGAGCGTTTTCGGACCAACTCTAATTTAATATATAAAAAAGGCCTGAAAAAAGAATATTTGAAAACCGGACTTGTTTTGAGTAAAACCGAGGCTTCGGAAGTTAAAGGACAAATTTGAAAAATCCGAGAAAAATAGCAAATGAGCTCATAAAAATTACCAAAACTTTCAGATCTCAACCTTATGTCATTTGGAAGAGATCGACGAAGAAAAATCCGGAACTGGAGCTCGTTCGCAAAATGGCAAATTTTGGGTCCACAAAGTTGAAATTCAAGAAAATAAATCCCAAAAAAATAGCAAATGAGCTCGGAAAATTACCAAAAGTTTCAGATCTCAATCTTATGTCATTTGGAAGAGATTGGTGAAGAAAAATCCAAAATCGTAGCTCGTTCACAAAATGACAAATTTCGAGCCCATTACGATGAAACTCCAGAAGATAAATCCCGAAAAAATAGCAAATGAGTTCGAAAAATTATGAAAACTTTTAGATCTCAATTTTAAATTATTTGGAAGATATTGTCGAAGAAAAATCCGAAATTGGAGCTCGTTTGCGAAATGGAAAATTTCGGGCCCACTAAGCTGAAATTCCAAAAGATAAATCCGAGAAAAATAGCAAATGAGCTCAGAAAATTATAAAAACTTCCAGATCTCAATTTTAAATTATTTGGAAGAGATTGGCGAAGAAAAATCCGAAAACGGAGCTTGTTTGAAAAATGACAAAAGTTCGAGTTCATTAAGGGCAATTTTGGAAGATAAATTCGGAAAAAATATCAAATGGACTCGAAAAATTATGAAAACTTCAAGAACTCAATTTTATATTATTTAGGAAGTATTGGAAAAATAAAATCCGGATTTGGAGTCCGTTTTCTATTTAATCAAGTTTGGAGGGCTAAAGTGCAATTTTACCGAAGAAACCGAAGAGGGCTTTTTTTTGCAATTTAAAAAGATAGGGAGAGGGCTGGAATTTGAAGGACCATTCGGCTAGCCCATGAGGAGAATGAATTTTGCTGAGTTCTTTCATCCAAAGGCCAAAATTGAATAGTTAGGTGGTTATTTTTTTATCAAGCTTTTGTAATTTTGCCATATGGTCAAATGAATGATGAGGAAGGATGTAAACATTATGGTTACATATTTAGGGACAGCTGTACTAGTAAGAGGCTGATCACTTAATTTAAGGGTGGTAATTTCACATTTTTAGCATCTTTGATTAGTGGCCTTTGGATCAAATTGGGTAGGAAAAAAATGACAACATCCTAACACCATTTAGTGACTATTCGGCTACCATATAGGGGGGGTTCATTTTGCAAAGGGCTCTTTGCGGCTGATGATTATTCATTGGTGAAGCAATAGCTAAGGGTAGAAAAGCAAAGAAAATTTAGAAGAGAAGAAAAAGCTTGAAAGATAGCTTTGGAAGGTAGCCTTTTGGCACCTAACTCTTGCATTTTCTTTATTTTTCCATGCTTAATTTGCTGATTTTCCTTGAGATTTTGTGATTTCTTGTTGTTTTTGGTTATGAAATAAAGGTTTTTAAACTTCCTTTGAAGGCTCCTATCTTATGTTTTCAAGAAAAAATCAAAAACAAAAATTTTCATCATTTTTTTGTGTCGGCTGAATGGCCCCTTTTGTGCATGTCTTGTGTTTGATTTATTTTCCATGTTGGTTGTGATATATTGGCTTGTTTTGATGTTCTAGCTTTTTAAAATAATCACGATATGGAGCTTGTTTTTAATCTTATTTACTTAGTCTTATTTTGCTGATTTTATCATTTAATTTCATGTATACTTACTTTGTTTGCTATTTTTAGTTTTCTGTTTTCACTACGTTAAGTTGTTCATGCTTTGTGTTATTGCCATACTATGTGTTTATGTATTTGCCTAGCTACATCTTTGTATTTGCATCATGATTGTTTGGCTATCATGTTTCCATTTATGTTTTGCATATCTACCATGCCATGTATTTGTGTTATTGCCTTGCTACATTTCTTACACATGCTCATGTTCATTCGGCTACCACTATGTTTTTTGCCTTTTGTGTGCATTTTCATCTTGCTTAGTTGACATGCTTTCATCTTTATGCCATGATATTGTGTATTTGATTTACTATGCCATGTGTTTGTGTTATTGCCTTGCTCCATTTCTTACACATGCTCATGTCCATTCGGCTACCACTATGTTTCTTTGTCTTGTGTGTGCATTTTCACCTTGTTTAGTTAGCATGCTTTGCATCTTTATGCCATGAGATTGTGTATTGGTTGTGCCATGTTCATGCATTAGTATTATGTTCACTTGGTCATTATATGTTCATGTTTCTTCCGTACATATCTTATGTTCATATTAGGTCTTAGGTCATTTGGTATTTCCATGCATGGTTTCATGTCCACTAGGTCTAGGTCATCTTTGTATGTCATACACATTTCTATGCTTATTAGGTCTTAGATCATATTGGTATTGCCATGCATTTTCATGTCCATCAGGTTTAGGTCATTTTTGTATTGCCATGCATTTCATGCATATTAAGTCTAGGTTTGCATTTATTGCCATGCACAATTTCATGTTAGGCATTAGGTCATCTTTTATGCCATGCATTTTCTATGTCATTTAGGCCTTAGATCATGCATTTCATACATTTAACTTGTTGTTTATTCATGCATTTCATATCATCTCACTTGATTTTTGACTTAAGCCAATCAATGGCTCAAAACCAAGCTCACATGAGCATGCTTGTGGAAAATTAAGAAGTTGTGAAGTTGGATTTTCTACCTTTGTGATTTTTTTTCATTAGGCAATCCTTATCCTAATTTTTTAGAAATTTTTACTACTGTTTGTAGGTCCTTAGAGAAGTCTCCAATATTTTTATTCTGATTTTTGAGTGATTTTATCAAAGGTTTAAAAATGTTTTTTGGCTAAACAATTTTTCACCAAGTGTTTTGACTTTCACGAATTTTTTGGTAGGTCATCTTTAGTCTAAACTTAAGTAAATTTTTCCCATAGAGTTGGACATGTTTTGAGTCTCCCATAATTTTTCAGATTTTTTTAAAATTTAAAAATAGGAAAAAAAATCACGTTTTAAAACTTGACAGAAAAGTTAGATTTGATTTAAAGAAGAAAATAATTTTATGTTTTGGCTAAGGCATTAAGATAGGGATGATTTAGAACCTTAGCTACTGTCTTAGGTTGATTTTAAGCCATTTTAATCCTAAAAAAAATGATTTTATAAAGCTCGGATCAAGGGTGATCAAGTCTGGATCTTCAAAGTTAGGAAAATACAACATTTTTCAAAGGGGGTTTCGACCTTAGTGTCATTTTCATCCCAAATTTTCAAAATTATTTTCAAACCAATCACAAAGTATATTTGATTTAGAAAATTTTGATTTGATGTTTTTTTCTAAGGTAGTCGGATATCTTTTTAGATATACGGATTTTCTTATTTTAAAAAAAAATACATTTTCATGCATTGCATTTTTCATGTTCATGCATATTGTATAATATATGATTTTTGTTATGAATATTTCTATGGCTATGTTATTGTTTTGATTTATATTTCATGATGTTATATTGTTTATTATATGGTGGTGAATATTCTATGCTATCTTATGCTTTTTGCTTAGTCATAAGTTTTTTTGCTATATATTTTAGGTTTATGTTCATGAATTATTTTTATTATTCTTATGCATATTTCATGATAATATTATTTCATGTTTCATATCATTTCATGTCATTGATTATTTTGCTATGTCACTTTGATTTTGCCATGTCACTTAGAATATGCCATGTCACTTAGGTTATATCATGTCATTTAGAATTTCTATGTCACTTAGATTATATCATGTCATTTAGGTTATATTATGTCATCTAGATTTTGCTATGTCATCTTTATTATGTCACACATGTTCATATTCATTTTTTTAAAATGTTTTAAAAAAAAGATAATGATTTTCAATAAAAATAAAGATATTCCTGAGTTAAAATAATTCATGAGTTCTCTATCGGGTTTGTTGGGGAGGATATCATCAATTATCATTAATAAAGGAATATCTTTATTTCAAAAAACGAGAATGATTCGGAAAGTTTTTCAAATAAATAAAAATTTCTATATCTTGTCGATTTTGTTAGGGATTATAAAAAAATTTTGAATTAATAACTTTCAGATTATTTTCAATTGAAATGAAATTATTTTTTCTTTAAATTGAGAATTATTTTAAAATACCAAATTTAAATCGACTTTTTACCGATATTTGAGATAACACACGATTAATAAGGTACCGTTTTATACGGGCGTTGTAGGGGTGCTAATCATACCCCGCACGTAACCGACTACCGAACCCGCTTTTTTTATTTTCTTTGATTTAAAAAACACAGACTATGAAATTGGTTTTTAAAAATATTTTAATTAATTATAATATTTTACAAAATCGATTTTAATAGGTGGTCGATCACACCTAGCCAAAAAAGATTGGTGGCGACTCCATTTCTTTTTGGAGGATGTTTTTAAACTTTCATTTTATTTCAAGAAAAATTAAGTCGTTTTTTTCTCTGTTTTTTCAATGTTACGCTTAACGAATAAAGTCTCACGATGAAATTTATTATTTTTTAGGTTGTGACAATACCATCTATTTATCTTCTAATCAAAAATTAAAAAAATATTTAAAATATTTAAATAAACATCAATTGTAACATCAAATGATTTGATGTATGAAAATTTATTACATAAATTTTTTTACGTCATCTTTATGTTAGCTTTTTCCTGTGTAAAATTTAATGATGTTAACAAACCTCTTAAAAAAATCCGGAAAAAATATTTTGAAACAAAGAATCACTTGAAACAAAATAACAAATCATTGGATCCCTTGAAAATCCAATCATTTTAAGTTTGGTAACCGTATAAAAAATATTTTGCTCATTTTAAGATTCAAAATAATCTTGGACATGAAAACCCAAAATCAAAATATATTTTCAAATAGAATCAAAACAAAAAAACCAAATTAAGATTTAATGGAAAACTTACATAAGAAAAACACAAACATAAAGTGCAATTTAACAAGAAGTAAACTCAAACTCATAGAATAACATAGCTACACCTATGGAAGTACACTTCAAAAGATAGAAAACCAGAAAACAAAAAGCAAGGTAAAAAGTACACAACTTTTAAAAAATTACTAGAATTTTTACCCCTGTTTCGTGGAAGATTTTTTAAATATTTATAATTTTTTAATTAAATTAATAATTATAAATAAATTTAAGTTGAACTATATTAAATAATTATCATTTATTTAAATAAATTTTTATGTTTTATAATATTTTAAATAAATGAATTTAGAGTTAAAATCAAATCACTATGACAAATTATGCAAAATATGAGATGAATTGAGATATGATACAACACAACATGAAAAAATAATTAAAACACGACACAACACGAAAAAGAACATGAACAAGACGCGAATACACGAACATGTCAAAATCTATATAAAACAAATTATTAACGCGTAAAATTTTATATAAATTTATAATACTTTGAAAATATCAAAAAAGAACACGTCATGAACACAAATTTTTTTCTAAATTAAATCACTGTGATAAATTATGCAAAATATATTATGAATTGAGACATGGCACGAACATACAAATTTTTCTCTAAATTGAATCACAATGACAAACTATACAAAATATGAAATGAGTTGAAATGCGACACGAACACAACATAGGAAAATTAATTAAAACACAATATGAAAAATAATACGAACACGACACGAATAGACGAATGTGTCAAAATGTATATAAAATAAATACTTAACGCGTAAAAGTTTATATAAATTTATAATACTTTGAAAACTTCAAAAAATAATATGACCACGAACACTTCACGAACACACAATTTTTTTTTTCAAATTGAATCACTATGAAAAATTATGCAAAATATGTCATAAATTGAGACACGAACACGCAAAATTTTCTTTAAATTATATCACAATGACAAACTATGAAAAATATGAAATGAGTTGAAACACAACACGAACAAATTTTTTTCTCTAAATTTATATAAATTTATAATACTTTGAAAACACCAAAAAATAACACGAACATGTCACGAACAAATTTTTTTCTCTAAATTGAATCAATATGACAAATTATGCAAAATATGAAATGAGTTGAGACATAACACGAACACAACATAGAAAAAATAATTAAAACATAATACGAAAAATAACATGAATACGAAACAAATTTACGAACGTGTCAAAATATAAATAAAACGAATTATTAATATATAAAAATTATATAAATTTATAATACTTTAAACATACAAAAAAATAATACAAATAAAATATGGGATAAATTGAGACACGATACAAATACAACATGAGAAAATAATTAAAACACGACACGAAAAATAATGTGAACATGACACAAATACACGATTGTCTCAAAATTATATAAAACGAATTATTAATGTGTAAAAATTTATATAAATTTATAATACTTTGAATACAAAAAAATAATACGAACACATCACAAACATACAATTTTTGTTTCTAATTGAATCATTATGACAAATTATGTAAAATATATCATGAATTGAGACATGACACGAACACGACATGAACACACAAATTTTCTCTAAATTAAATCACAATGACAAACTATGCAAAATATGAAATGAATTGAGACACAACACGAACACAGCATAGAAAAATAATTAAAACACAACACAAAAATTAACATGAACACTAATCTAATACGTGAACGTGTCAAAATATACATAAAATGAATTATTAACATATAAAAATTTATATTTATAATACTTTAAAAAAAAAAAAAAAAAGAGCACGAACACATAAAAAATTTTCTTTCCTTTCTTCCCCTTTATTTTCTCTTTTTCTTTTTCTTTTTCTTTTTCTTTCCTCTCTTTTCTTTGTTCTATGCTAAAGAAAAATAAAATAAAATAACACATGTTAGCACTGGATGCTTTCGTATAGTCAAAATTATATAACGTTATAGATTGAAGTGGTGAAACAAGGATTAGAAAAGGAAAAAAAAAAGTATCTTATACCAAAATGGCTAATGCTTCATTGTCAGATGGTGATTCAAAATATGAGAACTCTTTGTGAAGAAGAGGCATGCATGATCAACATGGAAGTTAAGGAAGATGTTGGGTTTGTCCTCTAGAGGTAACGAGGACAGTGTTCAAAGTTTAATGGAACTAGAGGCTAGGGATCGGTGATTCTTTGCTGGGTCAAGGTTCGCGGCACTTCCGCAGTAGAGTTGGGTGAGACTTTTTTGTTTTCTAATTTCCCTTTCTATTATTTGAGATGAGAATTTTGTCGTTGAATATTACAGGTTTGGATAACTCGAAAAAAATGTTGATTATTAAAAAAACAAAATTGGAGGTTGCCAATAAAGTTGAAATGCTACTACTGGTTTAAGAAACTAAAAGGTGAGTAATTACAAATGCAGTGATTTAAAATATTTGTCCAGATGGGAGTTGTGAGTGGACTTTCTCAACTTCAATTGGAAACTCAAGAGGTTGATTAGTAATATGGGATAAAAGTTGTTTTAGAAATGATAATAGTAGCAACAATAATAATTTTGTGGTGACCAAAAGGAGTCAGATTAGGAATAACTTTGAGTGTGTAGTGTGTTATGTTTATGCTTCATGCAATTCTGCTGCAAAGAAATCACTATGGATTGAGATTATGAGCATTATGAATGTTTTGGGTTGAAATTGGTGTTTAGCTAAGGATTTTAACTCAATGAGTTCTAATCCGAATGATAAGGTTGTATTAGTAGTGGATTTAAGAGTGCTGATTTCAATGATTTTATTAATATGAGTGAACTGATAGATTTTCCTCTATTTGAGAGATATTTACTTGGTTTAGTAATGACAATAAAAGGAGTTGACTGGGTGGTTTCTTGGTTTCAATAGGCTGGGTGATTGTCTTTAGAGTATTGTGTCAATGAGTGGGAGAAGATTGATCTCGGATCATGCCCTTTTCTTTATTTTTCGGGGTCAGTGTAGTGGGAACCTTGGCCCTGTAAGTTCCTAAACTACTGGCTTATGAATAAGATATTCCTAGTAGAAGTTGAGAGAGAGTGGATGACTATGGAGGTGAATGGGAGAACAAGATTCTTTTAGAAAAATTGAAGAAACTGAAAATGTTTTTAAAAAACAAAAGTTGAACTGAGAGGAGTTTGGGGATTTGTTGAAAAGATTGTCTTTAAAATAAAAGGTGGATCGCATGGATGTGCTTGGTATCAACCCTGGGAGTTGCATTCCAAAGTTTTTAGTTAAGGCTCAACGTTCTTTTACGCTTTGGGTACCTCTTCACATGGTTGCTTGAATTTTAATGTCGATGGGTCTGCAAGGGGCCTGCTAGCTGTGACGGGTGCTGACTACTGAGAGATGAGGCTAGTATTATTCTGGCATTATTTTTTGGCTCAATGGGAATCTAAGACTTCAATGCTGCTAATTTCTAACTATGAAAGAGGCATTGGAAATTTTTATAATTTACTCTTTCTCTTTTTTCATCCTATCTATTAATTTACTATTAAAAAAAGAGAAATACATAAAATCTAAGACTGGTGCAATTAGATGAGCTTGAATGAGCTGGGAAAGTAACTCCATGTATGACATTGGAATTGGATCAATAGGAATTTTACCCCTCTCATTTTGTGGTCCCTTTTGGTTACTTACTGGATTATTTGGCTGAGTGACAGGTCTAGTTGCAGGTATAGATGCAAAGACAAACACTGTGGTAGGTGTTGGAGGGTGAAAATTTGGTTGAAAGGTTGGCTTTGATGGAAAAGGATAAAGGTTTGGTGCAACATTGTTTATGGTAGGGTAATAGGGCTGGTACATAGGGTATGGATGGTATGGAAGAAAGCTTCTAACCTGTTGCCCCTCACTAGTCACAATTTGAGCTTCTCCTTTTTTCTTCTTAGGTGTCTCACATTTCTTTGTGCTAGATGTTTCTCTTCTTTTGAGCTTTCCATTATTTATGGAATTTTTTATTATCTCTTCAAAAATTACTATGTCAGCAAAGTTTTTGGTAGCATACCCAATCATCTTGTCATAGTTCAGAGCTGAGAGAGTATTAACAAATAGTACTGTAGTCTTTTTTTCTGCATGAAGTGGTTAGACTTGGGCAGCAATCTCTTCCACCTTTGGCATATTCTTTAAAGCTCTCACTAGCTTTCTTCTCCATATTTTACAAGGCCAAATGATCTGGAGCCATGTCCACAATATGCTTATACTGGTGAAGAATGCCCTTGCCAGTTCTTTCAATGAATGAATACGGTTCTTACCCAGCTAGACAAACCATCTAGTAGCAGACCCGGTGAGATCGTCTTGGGAGACATGAATCAGCAACTTGTCATCATATGCATGGGCAACCATCTTTCTATAGTACATGGTGATATTTGTTATTAGGCATTTGGTCCCATCATATTTCTCGAAATCAGGAGCTTTGAATTTTGGTGGATGACCATGTTGGGCACCAAGGAAAGCCTAGAAGCATTCATGGAGCCATAGAAGTCAATTCCTTCAACATTCTGGAGCCTTTGTTCTAAAAGATTCATCTTTTGAAAACTTGGATCCCTTTTCACTTTTGGAGTGCTTATCTTCAATTTATCTAGCTCTTTAGGATCTTCCAAGTCGGGGACTTGGATTGGATCTAATGCTTTCAAAAAGTTTTGAGGCCTATATTAATAATAGCCATCCAACAGAACAAATACACAAGAAGTAGACACAAACAACACAGAAAAACACATACATAAAACAAAACAAAAAATTGAGAATTTTTTGTTTCTAGTTTAAGGTTTTCTACGTTTTTTTTTAAACTCTTGGTATTCTAGGATTACTAAAGAGGGTTCTGATCTGACTTCTGGTTAGAAAAACATAGGGATTTTTTAGTTAAGGGATTCTTATTTCTTCTGTGATATCTTCCCCTTTGCATTTTGGCATCCAATCAATTATTTGTCATACCATACATTTCATTCATACATGCATCTTGGTAGCATCAGGATGCATTCATGACATACATGGTCAGCATGATTTTCTTTGTATATACTCTATGTCAATCATTCATTGTTTACATGCATCATGTTGATATCATGTTGCATTCATAGGGTCATTAATTGGAAAATGCATCTGGAACATACATAGTCATTCATTGCATATATCCATGCGTTGATTAGTTTATTCTTGGCTTGCATCATGTTGGCATCATGATTGCATTTATTACATACATGATCAGCATGTTTCTACTGTATATGTCCATACATCACATTGTTTATGCTTCACGGGCATCAAATTGCATTCATGGCTCATTCATCACAACATGCATTTGGAGGGATAAAACGGAAGTTGGCTTGGTTTTAAGAGTCTTTGAAAGAATTTCCATTTCAAATTAAAGGTATAAGAAGTACTGAGTACTTTTTTTTTTAATACAGGTTAGAGCTATGAAGAATGAACAAGTTGCCCAGATGGAAAGAATGAAAAGGGCATAGGATGAATTGCGAGAACAGTTGGCAAAGTCTCAAGCAGAATCTAGAGATCAGATGACTAAATTGATGGAGCTAATGTCTGTAATCAAGGGAAAGGGATACACTGAAAACTTGGCCACCAGAGAAGGGTTAGAGGTACAAAAGGGTCAGATTGAGGTCATGATGTTGGATGGCCAGAATACAGTTAATCCCAGCAGCATCCTAAACTTAGATGATCCAGATGAACTGGAAAAGTTGAAAATGGTTTAATCGAATGGGGCTGAGTTGGTAGATTCCCAAAGGAAGTATCAGCTGTTGGAGGAAAGGATTCGAGCTGTTGAAGGTGGAGATGAAGTAAGTGTAGGAGAGCTTATTTTGATCCCTAATATGGTCATCCCGCCAAAATTCAAGGTTCCGAAATTCGAAAAGTATGATGGACTTAAAAACCCCAAAACACACTTGTCTGCATATTGTAATAGGATGGTGGGGCACGCGCATGATGAGAAATTGCTTATCCATATTTTCCAATACAGCCTAACAGGAGGAGCATCTATTTGGTATTGTCAGTTGAGAAAAGGCCAAGTGAATACATGGAGAGACTTAGCCCGGACATTCCTGAAACACTACAAGCATATGTTGGAAATGGCTCTAGATCAATTGACACTCCAGAATATGAAAAAGGAGCTCAATGAGAACTACAAAGAATATGCTCATTGATGGAAAGATGTATCCTTGCAAGTCCAGCCACCTCTTACTGATAGAGAAATGAATGTTTTGTTTGTGGATACCCTCCCACATCCATACTATGACAAGTTGATTGGCAATGTCTTTTCAGAATTTGCAGACATATTGTTTGCAACGGGTAGGATTGAAGATAGGATAAAAAAATGGAAAATTGTGGATACTAATGTCAGAATTCATTTTGAAAAGAAAAATGATGTTGTTAAGGGGCACGTTCAAGTCCTAAATATTGAAGCCAGAAACAAAAGAGGGTTCAGTGCAATGAAAGACGATCCTTTTGGTGGTTATTTACATCCTCGACCCTATGTCGACCATTGGATTCAGCACGGTCATCATCATACTCCAAGGCCTTTCACATCACCTCAGGGTTTTGTCACACCAAATGATCCGGAGTTTAGTTTAGTCTATTCTCAGAGAAGTAAGAGAAAGAAGGAAAAGGTGTACCATTCAATTTCGATGGCCTACAAAGAACTTTTTCCATTGCTTGTCCAAAACCAAATGATCTCCGTTGTACCTGCAAAGCCCAGGAAGTCTCCTTACTCGAAATGGTATGATCCTAATGCCACATGCAAGTATCATAGTGGGGTTGAAGGATATTCTACGGAGAACTGCACTGCATTCAAGGACAAAGTTCAGGCCATAATTGATGGAAACTCGACAAAGTTCAAAGAGCTCATGGATGCTTATCAAGGATGACGGGGTTAAGAATCATTTGTTCTCAGGGTAGCATGCTAATCAGGGGCAATCCTTAACCTTGTTTTAAGTTTTGTATTTACTTTCAATTTATTTGACTTGAATGAACTTTAAATTCCAAGCATCATACATCATATCTCATTTGAAGTTTTGAATGTTCTTCTTAAGTCTTGTTTATATGATTTGTGAAAAAAAAAAGAAAAAAAAAAGGGCTGAAAATAAAAGTCCATACGGATAATTTTCCGTTTTGAAAATAAAAAGATACTCCTTTGAATAGTGAAATGAGTTTCGAAAGAATGGGCGATCACCATGGGAGATGGATTCCTAGGAAACACTTTGTCTCTACATGTACCTAGATCATAGACCGGTTGAATAAACTCAAAAGTCACAAAGAATAACCTTCATTGAGGCCATTAGTAATGAAAATTTGAAAAATTATTTCGTGGATCTCTTGAAAGTCAAGAAAACATGACAATCTTCCAAAATATCTAGATTAGGTAGTTTGATATGTGTTAAAGTTATGCCATGTTACAAATCATAGAAAAAAACTCAAAGATTCAAAACCTTCGAATCCCTTTGAAAGAATTCAAATGCCAAGTCTCTAAGCCTTTTCCCAGACCTTGATTTATGAGCACATGAACCAAAGGATGAACCAGAACACCTTTCCTTTTTCTCTCCCCATGTGTTGGAAAAACTTTGAAGAAATTGAAACCCAAACAAGTTCATTTAGCAAGAAGCTCAAAGATAAAATCTGAGATGTTCCTTCACAGCAGGATTCTCGCAAACCAAAAGACCTTCACTTCAATGGCAAACCAAAATAAGACATCATTTGTGGCTGAAAATGAATCACGCATGAATTTTTGTAGGGCATGCAACAAAAAAAAAAGAAAAAAAAAGAAAAAAAAAGAAAAAAATATATATTGTGACATCATGAATGTGAGAATTCAAATGATTCCAAATGCAAAATGAAATTCTGATTATCTATTTCCCCTGAGTATTGCTTTTCAAGGAGAATATTCATACTTGATATGAGAAATGGCCATCTTTCATATCTCTTTCACAAAGAGAAATTATCCATAGTCACCTCTTTGAGCTTAAGGAATTCTTTTTCTTTGAACCCTGATCAATGATCACTCTCCACACTGGGGGGCAAATACGAGGAAGGATTTTCTCAAAAATCATGGTGAAATAAGTCCTGATTGGGAGACAGAAACAAAGCAAATTGAGCTCCTAAACAAGTACGGGCTCACTCTGTCAAAATAGAAATACAAGCAAAAAATAAGGGAAAAGAAAAAAGAAAAGATGGCGAATTGAAAGCCAAGAATGAAACATACACACAAAAAAATGTGCGAAAAAGATGGCAAATTGAAAGCCAAGAACAAAGAAGAAAAGAAGCAAAACTCAAAAGAAGGAAAGAGAAGTCCAAAAGGGACAAATGTTTCAAAGGGAATCCTCCTCAAGAAATGATTCATGATCTGATTACCCTCAAACACATATTTTGAGCCTACTTTTATCCTTTCTTTTTGAAACCCGAACCTTGGCCTACGTTACATGCTTTAAAAGTCCATTTTGATCAAGTGTGGATATCTGACTTAAAGAGTTTTCCTTAGATTTTATCACATCTCATCGAATTATCATTTCATTGTGGAAGAATTTAGAATTCTAAGATGCATGGTGGAACAATAAAAAAAAAAAAAAGAGAAAAAAGAGAAACAATGAAACTCTAGGGTGAAAACCCAAAAATGGGCAGTCTAGAGCGAAATAAGAAGAAATTCTAATGCCACACATTGATATTGCCAAAGCCATCAGTTTGAGGAATACAAAAAGCATCAAGGAACTCTCAGACATACCAAAAGGACACTCTTTTCTTTGGACTTGATTTTGAAAGTTAAACTTTTTTTTCCTTCCAACATTGAACCTATCATGGCTTAGGTTAACACTTATCAAAATGCCATATCTAGAGATTGGAGGATTGGAGATTTAATTAAAACTTTTTCCAAAAAAATGTTTGGTTTTAAGGAATTCATGTTTTGGAAAACTTACTCATGAGCCAAGACAAAAAGACATTCACCTTTCCCTCTTTGTCAAGATGAAAAGCTTTCCTAGACAAATCCAGACCTTATTGCATCAGCCCATTGACCTTGTTCCATTAAACCGTTCAAGTCACTCTAAAAAGTGAGGCTGATTTCCCATCTCGCTTAGAAATGTCTCTAATGGTGATCACCAATTTCTGAAAGGCTTCAATTTCACATGTTTTGGAAGAAATAAAATTGACATGACTTAGGAAGAACAAACTAAAATTGAGATGCGGATATGCTTTAGCAAAAAGTTCTTTTGTTCAGGGCATGAAATTTTGAGTTTGAACGAAGTTTGACTCTATGTTTTGGTTTTGACCAGATAACTGAAAAGAAAAATCTGCTGGGGCAAGGACAAATTGATAATACGAAACCATGCAATTTCTTCCAACAAGATGAATTGGAAAATATGGACAAGGGCAGGAGTCATTCCCTACAACAGGAAACCTCGTCAGGACACAAGGAAAAAAGGAGATGATCAACCCTCTTAATATTCTCTTAATGTGAAATGGTGTCATGAGCATTCATGCATCATGTAAAGAACATATGCATCTGCATCTTCGCAATTTACATTGGTTTTTGCATCCATACATTTGATCATTACATTCACCAAGCATCGAAAAGACATAAAGGAAAAGAAGATAGGTTTCCTAAAAGGGGAAGGGCTTTCTTTAGAATCTTTTGAAAAAAAGAAGAAAAACAAACGTTTGTTTGAAAAGAAAAGATGTGAGTATTATTTTGTATTGAAAAATCCCAAGATGATTTGAATTTTTTAAAAAAGAAAATGATTTTAGATGAGATATTTTAAAGTTATGGAGCCTCGAACAAGGAGTTTTTCAAGTGAAAGATTTAATTAAGCCCAATGTAAGTTGGTAGTTATGGTTTGAGCACAGTGAAGTTGGCATATTAGATTTGGTTGAGCCCAATATAGCTAGCATAAAAGTATTTTAGGCCTAGTGAAGTTGGCATATTAGATTTGGTTGAGCCCAATATAGCTGGCATAAAAGTGATTTAGGCCCAGTGAAGTTGGCATGTTAGATTTAGTTAAGCCCATTGTAAGCTGACAGTTATGGTTTGAGCCCAGTGAAGTTGGCATATTAGATTTCGTTGAGCCCAATATAGCTGGCATAAAAGTGATTTAGACCCAGTGAAATTGGCACGTTAGATTTGATTGGGCCCAATATAGCTGGCATAAAAATGATTTCGTCCCAGTGAATAACGGTTCTACTCAAATAATAATTTCTTTAGAAGTTTCAATCCATCAAAACAAGCTCATAAACTTATATCAATGGAAAAAAAAAAAGTTGATAGTAGTATATATGTTTTTTTTCAGCCTGTATAGCTGGATAAAAGTGATTTAGGCCCAGTGAAGTTGGCATGTTAGATTTAGTTAAGCCCATTGTAAGCTGACAGTTATGGTTTGAGCCCAGTGAAGTTGGCATATTAGATTTGGTTGAGCCCAATATAGCTGGCATAAAAGTGATTTAGACCCAGTGAAATTGGCACGTTAGATTTGATTGGGCCCAATATAGCTGACATAAAAATGATTTAGTCCCAGTGAATAACGGTTCTACTCAAATAATAATTTCTTTAGAAGTTTCAATCCATCAAAACTAGCTCATAAACTTATATCAATGGAAAAAAAAAGTTGATAGTAGTATATATGTTTTTTTTCAGCCTGTAAAATGCATGAAAAGTTAAAGGTTTCTTCCATTGCATTAATTTTTTATTTTTGATCCAAGGACAAAGTTTGAGGCCTTCTTTTTCAATGAAACTAGAACGACAGACACTTCACCATTTCGAGGAAACAAGCATTACCGCATTGGAAACGTAAAAGAGCAAAGATTTTGGCGTGGATTAGATCTGTTCATGAGTCGGGTTGAGTTGGATTGCGGTTCAATTTTTTTTTTTTATACTTAAGTTCGGGTCGATTTGGGCTCGGATCGGTCAGAAAACTCATATCACTGTTCAAAATAATATTAAAATATTATTTTTATATTAATATCTATAATTAAATTTAAATAAAAAAATATTTTTTTATTAATAAACAGTAATCGGAGTCGGGCCGACCCAAATTAGAAAAATTCATATCTATACTTGTCTCAATACAAACCGAACCTGTAGAGTCGAACAGATAGCTTGACCCTTGAACAAATCTAACGTGAACTCGTTTACACCTATTTTTTAAAAAGTTTAATAAGTATCTATTCATATTAGTTCAAATATATTTATAAAAGTAATATATATTTTCAAATATAAAATATTAAATTAAGTAAAAGTTATTTTTTACAATAATATTTTAATTTAATCTAAACCAATATCATAAGCAACAAATGAGAAAATAATTTAAAAAAAAAACAAAGACATTGAACCTTTGTCATAATGACTAACTTTTGCAACTGTTCAGAATTTGTTTGACATAGAAAAATGAAAAAAAAAAAAAATTGAAAGTGAAGAAAAATGAAAAAAAAATTGAAAACATAGTTTTAGTTTATGAAATAAAAATATTTTTCATTTTCTCATTCAAAAGTGTTTCATTTAATTTAAAAGATTAAAAGTTAGTTTACAAAAAATAAATTTATTTTTTAACTTGATTAATTGTAGCTAATTTAAGAAATAAGTTGTTATATTAATATAATATTAAACTTTTGAAACATTATTATTTAGTTATTTTGTACAAAATGATGTTTAATTTTTAATGTGATACAAAACATGATGATTTCTAATTATTAGTAATTAATGATTACTAAATAAAATCATATAAAAATGATGATAGTGTTAAAGTAATAATAAGATCATCTAATCACTATAAGATGATTAACGATGATTATCTTTGAAAAAAATACCAATTACGAGAAGATTTTTTTTTGTGATAATTTGGGGTAGTAATTGTTAACTCCTTGCTTATTATTATTTTCATATTTTATTTTTATCACTTATATAAATAGGGGTTTTGTGTATTCTTTTACAACAAATTAAGAAAAAGCAATATAAATTTTTGGATTTTTCTCTCGTGACTGCAAGTTTCTATGATCGAGTCGCGTATTCTTTTATTTTTATTTTATTTTATGTTTTTACCTTTTTTCTATTGTCTTTTTTCATTGACAAATTGTTTTAATTTAAAATTTCAGACATATAAAAAATACTTTTTCTTCACTAGCCTTGTTTATTATTTTTGTTTGATACATTGTTTTTGAATTTTTTTTTTTTTTAAATTGATTAAAATAACATACGTTTGTTAATTTATTAAAACAAAAATTAGCAAGTGTCCAACGACTTGTAATGAGTCTTTTGTCGTATTTGATAGTAAGCAAAGAAGCAGTTGGCACAGCGCATTCCATCGGCATATTGCAACAAAGAAGTGTCCAACGGCTTTTTTTTTTAGTCGGAGGGAGCTTCTGTCCACCTACTGTTATTTTTATTTTTGATGAACCAAGCTTATCTCTTAATGGACTTAATACTATATTAAATAAACATGTAATTATCGTTTGAATGTGACTTATACCAAATGTATGAGACTTATACCAAATGTTATAATGATCTCCCGACCATTAAATTGTATTGAAACAATTTAAAATTCAAAAGTCATCATCAATATTTTTGATTTTAATGAAGCAAAGTTAGATTATAAACAGACAAAGAGAAAAGATCATAATGATTTCCTGAGCTTGAAATTATAATTTCTAATTAAATTCTTAAAATTTTATTTTTATCTAATTAAACCTTAAAGTTCTATTTTTATTTGATTAAGCCATATTTTTGATGGATTTCATGTAAAAAAAATAATTAAATAAAAATAATACATTAAAGATTCGGTTGAATTAGAACTGTTTATGGATCGGGTCGTGGCTCGAATTTTTTTAGATTTTCTTACCCAAATCCGGCTCTGGGCCGACCATATTTACTGTTTATATATTTTAAAAATATATATTTTATATATTTTTATAATTAAATTTAAAAAATAATATTTTTTATTAACTGAACAGTAATCTGAATCGAGTCGACCCAACCAAATGAGTTATCTGATATGTGAATAGGTCTAGATTGAATACGCTAAAAAAATAAAGATTTATTTGAAACTTTTAAAAACATAAGAGCTATTTTAATATTTTAGCCAAGTATTTTTTAACCTAGTTTGCAGTTTCTCTTTTTAACCTATTTTACATTTCGCCGGCCATCACCTCTGTTCTCAGCTGTATCTATGAAAAATATTTGAAACCTCCTTACTTTGAGTCGCATTTGACAAATTACTTCTCGCTTTGCTCTGTTATGAAAAATGGAAAATTATCGCTTCGCTGGTTGATAACTGGGAGAATTAATTGCTGAATCCTTCTCTTCTTCGTTCGTTCTCATCAATGAGAAATTTTCTCTATCTTTTGAGGTACACCACTAAAATCCCTTCCAATTTTAGGTCCATTTGCTTTCGTTTGGTTGGTTTTGTGTTACTTGTTATTATATAAGAAGCTTTTCTTTTTGGTCGTTTCATTGTAATTTTTTCTTCTGGTTTTGCTCCCTGTTTTCTGTTTTTTTTTTTTTTTTTTGGGTTTTACCTATAGTTTTTTTGTTATTCAGTTTGATTCCTGTTTACTCTCACAACTTAGAAAAGGAAAAACGAAAACGAAAAACAAGAAAAAAATGGAGTTTGTTATTGGCAAATTTGACAGGGTTTCATTTCGTGCAGCTCCGCATGGTATCATGGCGGCATCAGTTAAAGGTTTCGAAGAATTCGAGTCTAGAACGTTGGTTTTGAATGGAATAATGGAGGCACTGAAAGATGATAGTAACAGCGTTATGAGGGTGCACGGGATGGGTGGGGTAGGAAAGATGACGCTAGTCAAAGAAGTCGCTTTGGATTTGAAATTTGAGGAACAGAGTATGGTTGGAAGAGCGCTTCGACTAAGAGAAAGATTGAGCAAAGAGAAGAAGATTCTTGTTGTTTTGGATGACATTTTGGCAACAATAGATATTGAGAAAGTTGGGATTGCTTTTGGAGTTGAACACAAGGGATGTAAGATACTGCTAACTTCCAGAAATCTCAATGTCTTAAATGAAAAAAAAAAGCCTGGAACCTGTTTAAGAAGATGGCTGGCGAGTGTGTTGAAAATTGTGATTTGCATCCTACAGCTATTGAGGTAGCAAAAAAATGTGCAAGATTGCCAATTGGCATTGCTACAGTTGCAAGGCTTTGAAAAACAAAAATTTGTTTGAATGGAAGAATGCTCTACGAGAACCAAAGAGACCTTCATCAAGAAACTTCACGGGGATAACCGCGGCTCTATATTCAGCTATAGAGTTGAGTTACAATTATTTAGAAAAATTATTTAGAAAGTGAGGAAGTTAAGCTGAATTTCTTGCTCCCATATTTGGGTTTATTTGATGGTGTCAACACAATGGAAGAATCTAGAGATAAAGTATTGACAGTTGTGGCTAACGTCAAAGCCTCTTGTTTGAACGATGAACGGTTTGATATCATGATATTGTTTGGGATGTTGCTTTATTTATTGCATCAAGAGACCACAATATGCTTGTGTTAAGAGACAGTGATGTCCTAAAAGAGTGGCCTGATAAGGAGAAAATGAAGAATTGCAATGCCATCAGCATCCTGAGGAGATGGAGCGATCAGGTCTTTCCTTTTCCATATGGTCCATGATTCCATGATGGTTCAGTGAAAATTCCTTCCAACTTCTTTAGACAAACAGAAAGCCTCAAAGTCTTAGATTTGTTTGGAATGCGTTTTCCATCCCTACCTGCGTCAATTAATCTCTTCACATACCTTCAAATGTTTTGTCTAAAACAATGTGCACCGGAAGATATAACCATCATAGGAAAGCTCAAGAATTTAGAAATCCATAGCCTTGCTCAGTCAGAATGTCAGACATTAAAGTGCTACCCCAGAGATAGCACAATTGACTTGGTTAAGGTTGTTAGATTTGAGTTGTTGTACTAAACTCAAAATCATCCCACCAAATTTCTTATCAACTTGGTCCAAGTTAGAAGAATTATTTATGGACAATAGCTCTGCTCAATGGGAAGATGAAGAAGTACTTGGCAACGAAAGGAGAAATGCTAGCCTTGACGAGTTAAAGCATTCTCATCTAATCACTTTATATCCTCATATTCCTAATGCTCAAATAATTCCAAAATATCTGTTCATTGAGACATTGGACAGATACGAGATTTTAATAGGAGATGGGTGGAATTGGTCCAATAAGCATGAATACTCAAGAACATTGAAGTTCAAGTCATATACAAACATTTATTTGGGTCATGGGGTGAAAATGTTGTTGGAAAAGACTGAAGATTTATACCTCGAGTGAGGCATCAAGAATGTACTTGCGGAGTTAAATAATGGGGAAGATTTTCCACATTTAAAGAAACTTTATGTCCAAAATGGTTTGGAGATCTAATATATTACAATGAAGAAAATTGAGTTTTCTCCATAACACTTGAAGGTCTGCCACGACTCATTAGCTTTTGCTATGAAGACAAAAGGCTATGTTACTCGGACTCTCGGATGTGAAGTCAGATTCGGGTATGTGTTCTACACGGGTATATTCAATTTTTTCTAAGATTTTCATGTATTTGAAGGGTTCTTGGAGGATTATATCGCCATACCCATGTCCAGATATGCGTCGGACACGGATGTCGAATATGGATGCTTCAAGAACAATGAAGAGTCGGAGCAACATAGATAAAAGGTGTTCCGCATCCCAGGAGGAGGAGGTAGACACGAGCTCCGAGCCCTTGCCACTTTTCCATAAGCAGGTATTTGTTTGTTTTCGGATTGTTGGATGTTCCGACTTTGGCTTTTATTCATATTTTCTTGTAGAACTTTTGTTTATACACCTACTACTTAGTAACGGCATCAATATTAATTAATTATTGAATTTGTCTTATTCTTTTAAACATTGTCCCTGCTTTCTTATTTATTTCACTAATAAGTGTCCTCAATTAATCTACTCAGTTATGAAACCAGAATATGAAATGATCAATGCGGAAATTACGTAGGAACTTTATCGCTTTTATAGTTTGTTAATAAAGGGATTCTTCTACAATAAAAAATGTATTCTGCTTCTTGTATTTTTTTTTAATACTAATTATAGAGAAAATGTTTTTTTTTTTTCATGCCCAAAAAACACACTAAACAATAATTGATGCTCTTTATTGTTTTCTAATGATCTTAATTTAATGATTAGAAAACAATTAGTTTGCCTTGATAGTGTATGACCATGTGCTCATGTTTCATAGTATATTATATTTTATCTTCTTCTTTTTTTTTTTTTTCTAGATTTTTGAGAAAAAAGAATTGTGTGTGTATGTGTGGAAAGCATGCGATTGTCCTCCATTAACGCCAAAAGAATATGGCACAGTCAGCTTTTAGAGACATGTTATTGGGTTCCCAATTTGACGAGCTTGATCATTCAGGGATGTGGTAACTTGGAACATCTATTATCACCCTCTACTGCTAGAAGTCTGGGGCAGCTCCAACACTTTGAGATAGTGGAATGCGAGTGCTTAAGGGGGATAATATTTATTTACAGAGGAAATAGAAGAAGAAAGGAAAGATGTGATTTGTTTCCCTCGATTAAACTCTCTGGATATAAAGGATCTTCAGAACCTCATCAAATTTTGCTTAGGAAATTGTAATATCGAGTTCCCATCGTTGAAAGTGCTGAATATTAATGGAACTGAAATGGAGGGGAGTAATCAGTCCGGTGTACAAGCTCTTTTCAGTGAGAAGGTGAGTTAGTCTTACACTCTTATAATGCTGCTCTCTCTTTGTAGTTTTCCTTTTTTGTTGGTTAATTGGTTTAGATTTATGAACTAACTCTACTATCTGCATGAATTATATATATGCGTGTTTGTCGTCGGATTCTCGTTGGTCATTCCCATTCATTTCTTGGATTTGTCCTCAATTAACACTCAAAAGATATGGCATGATCGAGTACTCCCATCCTCCTTATATGTCGAGAAACTAAAATTCTTGGTGGTGAGGACTGTCACAATTTGAAATATCTGTTCCCGTCTTTCATGGTAAAAGATTTTGTGCAACTCAAAAACCTTAAAATTTGGGACTGGAAGATCATGAAAGAAGTAATCTTCACGAAGGGATTGACAGAGGAAGAAAGGATGAGTCAGATGTTCCCTGAACTACTAGACTTACTGTGGCTGAAAGACCTTTCTAAACTCACAAGTTTCTGCTCTGAAAATTACTTTGAATTCCCATGCTTAAGAATTTTAAGACTAACAAATTGTCCTTCGCTAAAAATATTCATCTCTAAATCTATATCTGGAGATGCTGGTGATGAACCTCAAATTGATCAAAATATAGAAGTAACTTGGAGGTTGATAACACGGCTCTCTTCAATGAAAAGGTTGATTTCTTCTTTTGTTTTTACTTTACCATTCTTTTCTTCATGAATTCTCCTTTTAATTTGTTGTGGCTTTTCTTTCATCTGTTACTTTCATTAATCTTATTCATTTTATTTGAAAATTTTTATTTTCATAAATATTTGAGTAATTAACCCAATTAAACGAATTTATTAGGTGGTTTTCCCTAGTTGGGAGAAGTTGACAATCGCAGTTATGAGGGACTGTAGAAAGATATATGGGTTGAAGGCTGTGAAACTCACTTAAATATATTTCCGTTTAACATATTGGAAAGACTTGAGGAACTAGACAAGTTGCACATTTAGAATTGTGATTCATCAGAAGAAATAATTGAGCCACAAGGACTCATTGCCAATGAACCACAAGCAGTAACTGCTACTCAATCTATTGTGGCAGAAACAGTGACTAAGTTTGTATTTCCCAAAGTTACATACCTTCTATTTGATAAGTTGCCCAAATTGAAAAGTTTCTACTCTAGGATGCATACTACTGAATGGCCATCGTTGAAACAAATGGACGTGATTGAATGCCACAAAGTAGAGATATTTTCTTTGGAGAAACACAGACTGAGAGTCGGGTTAAAAATCTCAAATCAACAACCCTTGTTTTGGGTCAATGTCTCAATGAGGTATGAACACAAACAGAATTTTAAAATTCTTTGTATGCCTATAACTTGCACTTTATCTTCAATGCCAATTATAATTCATTAGTTTAGGTTTGCACTTTGCACATAAAATGCCTTTTGAAATAACTAATTGTTCTTTGTTGAATTTATGAGAAAGAAAATGGAAATATTCTTTAGTAGTCGCATGACAATGTTGGACCTTTTTTATGGTTCATTTAATTCTTACCAAAAGCTTCGCTGGATGCTAAATCGAGTTGCAAGAATATTTTAACACCCTTTACCAATTTAAACTCTTAATTTGTTGTTTAATATATTTCTTAATATCCAGGATACTTTCCCTATCTTAGAAGAATTAGCATTGAAGCACAATGATATGATGAAGGGGATATGGCATGGAGCCGTGGACAACTCTCAATGGGGTGTTTCAGAAAACTAAAAGTTCTTAACCTCGAATGATTTCCTGAGACATCAACTGCTCTTCCATATTGCTTCATTCAGTCATTACCAAATCTTGAGAAGTTTGTTATAAAGGATGCTTCCTTCTGTCAAATAGTCCAGTCTGAAGGACTCAGCGATGAGGAAAGACATACATCGGCACTCACTCAGATAAAGGAATTGAGGTTGTCTAAACTTCCAGAGTTGACACATCTCTGGAAGGAAGAATTCCAACCTGGAGCAGCTTTACGTAACCTAAGAATTCTTGAGTTCTGGAATGTGGCAAATTAAAGACTTTAGCGCCATCATTGCTGTCTTACAAAAATTTAACAACTCAGGAAGTTTCAAGATGTCATGGATTCATCAATTTAATCTCATGCTCAACAGCTAAGAGCCTGATGCTACTAGAAAGAGTGAGCATAACTGATTGCGAGATGATAGAGGAAATCATAGCAAGGTGGCATTGTTTGCACCCAACTGAAGTATTTGCAACTAAGTTGTCTACCAAGTCTAGCAAGCTTTTCCTTGGGGGATCACATCTTTGAATTCCCGGTCTTGCAAAAGGTGATTGTGAGAGAGTGCCCAAAAATGAAGAATCTCTGTCCAGGAGATTTAAGCACCACAAAGCTGCAACAAGTGCAATTAACAGGAGATGAAGATGAAGTAAAACTGCGGTGGGAAGGCGACCTTAACACTACTTTAAAACATCTGTTCAATGAAATGGTACGCATCATTTTAATGGATTTTCCTACGTTTTCTAGTTTACTTTAATTTCTCATGCCGAGTTTGCTTTTCCCCATCCGGCCAAATTAGGTACTCATGCAGTGATCTATGATTTAACTACTCATCAGGGATTTAAATAGTGACCGCAACGCGACATTATCGTCGTTATTTTACGGTTTTGGTTCTCTTCACTGTCGATATTTACCGCAATTGATCGTAATAACATTCATTACGTTTGCAATCGCTATAAACACGATGCGACTGAAAGTACATCTGTGATTGTTATTTAAATCCTTGCTACTCGTTGCAGAATTTCTTTAACAATGCAGAATTTTATCATAGTAGTCCGTAGCAAATGGAAATAACTAAGTTGAAGTAGTCACAAACGATTGCAATTCTGTTCCTCTGAAGCTATAAACATAAAGCTTTTAAGTCTTCTTTTTAATAATGCAATGATTGTAAAATGTTATTTGGTGCCTTTCCATACATAGCTAATTGAACAATTCTTGATTTTATCTTTCCATATCATTGTTTCTTTTGATCATGCACTGAATGTCCCAAATTCTGAAGTTGCTGGCATATTTCAACCACATTATACCTTTCCATATCATTGTTTCTTTTGATCATGCACAGAACCTCTAGGTAATTGTTTCCTCATTATCGGGTAATTTATGGAAGTTTATTATTGCTTTCTTAGCATTGGAAATTTGACTTGGTTGGATTTGATATTCTTAATTCCTTATCAAAAGGGGAGCTAGTTTCTTTATTTGACATTATGGAAAGCCAGAGTGGATACAGATTTTAGTTTCGATTCTACACTTTAATTTTTGAAATAAGTGAATCAATTTATTTTTCAGCATGATTTTATTATTTTTATTTCTTCTACAAATTACATTTCAAGACATTAGAGGATGACAAACATAAAGCCAAACACTTTTGAGTTTATGTGGTAATTAGATTATTCTAATTAGGTTATTCACACTGGTTGAAAATTGAAACTGAATATTGCAAGCTTAAAACTTTTGATTATGAAAATCAATTAAAAGTGGTTTCGTAAAAAATTTCTTTCCATTTCAACATGACTTTCTTTAATTTTTATAGAGAGAATTTTCAGTTAAAAAAAGAAAAATATTGATTATTAAATAATCTTCTGCATAACAATTTACATTCCTTAATCCTTGTTTCCATCTCTGATGCCAATATAGGATTTATGACGAATCCAGATGCAGAAATATTTGTGAATATATGTTCTTAGTTTCTAAATCTTGCTTTTTACTTGTACTAAATTCTTTTGTCAGTATTTAATGGCTAAAATAATAATTAATTTGTATCAAAATAAACACTTAACCTTTAACATGTATCTAAATAAACTCTTAACTATAATTTATACATAAATAAACTCTTAATATAAATCAACTTTTCATTTGAAATAAGAGTTTATTTATGTAAAAATCAAATGATAAAGGCTTATTTAGATATAATAAAAGTATAAGAACTTATTTTAAAAAAAATACATAGTTTAAATGTTTTTTTAATATTTTAGCGATGTTTAAATGTTTTTTTTTTTAATATTTTAGCGACATTTAATTGTAGAACTACTTGTAACAAAATTATCATCGAGTAAATTCATCGGTGATTCATCATCCATTAAAAATTTCGTTTATCATCCATATGATAATCTTTTAAAAGATACCTGTAGATACCTAATTTTGTTTGGACCCTTAAATCAGGTAATTTTCTTCCTTGTGATGTTTTAGAATGCAGAAAAGCTTTTCTCATCCTACAGGTGGTATTCCGAGACTTTGTTTAAGAGGTCAAGCAGGAAAAGTCAATCAGGAAAAAGTTAACCCCGAAAAAGTCAACTTCGAAAAGTCAACCATTGAAAAGTCAACCCTTATTCAAAATCAAGATTTAAAGTTTAATTGAACAATGGTGAAAGAATTTTGATAATCCGAGTCTACAACGAAAGATATGGAGTCCGGAAGATGGGTTACGGAGATTCACTTGGAAAGAAAACCCTAGTTCGGTAAAGTTGGGAAAAAGTTCTTAAACAATCAAATTGGTCGAAATTGAATGTTCCGAATGGAATACAATCAATGATTACGGGTATTAGAAAGGCCATTTAGAAGCAAAACCAAAGGAATGGTCAATTTGGAAGAAAACCGAAAATTAGGGTTTTTGGTGAATTTTGGCAAAATTAGGAAAAATTACAGAAATGGCCCGATTTGGTAAAATTAAAGTCCTTAAATGATGAGGAGTGGGTAAACGAAGATAGCCCAAGGCTCAATTTGAAGTAATTCCGAGAAAAGAGCCGATTGGAGGAAAAACGAAAAAACGAGAAAATTCTCGATATTGAAAAAAGGAAAAATCAAATCGGAGGGGAATGTGATCGTAAAAGTTGGGCGTTTTCGGACCAACTCCAATTTAATATATAAAAAAGGCCTGAGAAAAGAATATTTGAAAATCGAACTTGTTTTGAGTAAAACCGAGGCTTCGGAAGTTAAAGGACAAATTTGAAAAATCCGAGAAAAATAGCAAATGAGCTCATAAAAATTACAAAAACTTTCAGATCTCAACCTTATGTCATTTGGAAGAGATCGACGAAGAAAAATCCGGAACAGGAGCTCGTTCGCAAAATGACAAATTTTGGGTCCACAACGTTGAAATTCCAGAAAATAAATCCCAAAAAAATAGCAAATGAGCTCGGAAAATTACCAAAACTTTCAGATCTCAATCTTATGTCATTTGGAAGAGATTGGTGAAGAAAAATCCAAAATCGGAGCTCGTTCACAAAATGACAAATTTCGAGCCCACTACGATGAAACTCCAGAAGATAAATCCCGAAAAAATAGCAAATGAGTTCGAAAAATTATGAAAACTTTCAGATCTCAATTTTAAATTATTTGGAAGATATTGTCGAAGAAAAATCCGAAATTGGAGCTCGTTTGCGAAATGGAAAATTTCGGGCCCACTAAGCTGAAATTCCAAAAGATAAATCCGAGAAAAATAGCAAATGAGCTCAGAAAATTATAAAAACTTCCAGATCTCAATTTTAAATTATTTGGAAGATATTGGCGAAGAAAAATCCGAAAACGGAGCTTGTTTGAAAAATGACAAAAGTTCGAGTTCATTAAGGGCAATTTTGGAAGATAAATTCGGAAAAAATATCAAATGGGCTCGAAAAATTATGAAAACTTCAAGAACTTAATTTTATATTATTTAGGAAGTATTGGAAAAATAAAATCCGGATTTGGAGTCCGTTTTCTATTTAATCAAGTTTGGAGGGCTAAAGTGCAATTTTACCGAAGAAACCGAAGAGGCTTTTTTTTGCAATTTAAAAAGATAGGGAGAGGGCTGGAATTTGAAGGACTATTCGGCCAGCCCATGAGGAGAATGAAGTTTGTTGAGTTCTTTCATCCAAAGGCCAAAATTGAATAGTAAGGTGGTTATTTTTTTATCAAGCTTTTGTAATTTTGCCATATGGTCAAATGAATGATGAGGAAGGATGTCAACATTATGGTTACATATTTAGGGACAGCTGTACTAGTAAGGGGCTGATCACTTAATTTAAGGGTGGTAATTTCACATTTTTAGCATCTTTGATTAGTGGCCTTTGGATCAAATTGGGTAGGAAAAAAATGACAACATCCTAACACCATTTAGTGACTATTCGGCTACCATATAGGGGGGGTTCATTTTGCAAAGGGCTCTTTGGGGCTGATGATTATTCATTGGTGAAGCAATAGCTAAGGGTAGAAAAGCAAAGAAAATTTAGAAGAGAAGAAAAAACTTGAAAGATAGCTTTGGAAGGTAGCCTTTTGGCACCTAACTCTTGCATTTTCTTTATTTTTCCATGCTTAATTTGCTGATTTTCCTTGAGATTTTGTGATTTCTTGTTGTTTTTGGTTATGAAATAAAGGTTTTTAAACTTCCTTTGAAGGCTCCTATCTTATGTTTTCAAGAAAAAATCAAAAACAAAAATTTTCATCATTTTTTTTGTGTCGGCTGAATGGCCCCTTTTGTGCATGTCTTGTGTTTGATTTATTTTCCATGTTGGTTGTGATATATTGGCTTGTTTTGATGTTCTAGCTTTTTAAAATAATCACGATATGGAGCTTGTTTTTAATCTTATTTACTTAGTCTTATTTTGCTGATTTTATCATTTAATTTCATGTATACTTACTTTGTTTGCTATTTTTAGTTTTCTGTTTTCACTATGTTAAGTTGTTCATGCTTTGTGTTATTGCCATACTATGTGTTTATGTATTTTCCTAACTACATCTTTGTATTTGCATCATGATTGTTTGGCTATCATGTTTCCATTTATGTTTTGCATATCTACCATGCCATGTATTTGTGTTATTGCCTTGCTATATTTCTTACACATGCTCATGTTCATTCGGCTACCACTATGTTTTTTGCCTTTTGTGTGCATTTTCATCTTGCTTAGTTGACATGCTTTCATCTTTATGCCATGATATTGTGTATTTGATTTACTATGCCATGTGTTTGTGTTATTGCCTTGCTCCATTTCTTACACATGCTCATGTCCATTCGGCTACCACTATGTTTTTTTGTCTTGTGTGTGCATTTTCACCTTGTTTAGTTAACATGCTTTGCATCTTTATGCCATGAGATTGTGTTGGTTGTGCCATGTTCATGCATTAGTATTATGTTCACTTGGTCATTATATGTTCATGTTTCTTCCGTACATATCTTATGTTCATATTAGGTCTTAGGTCATTTGGTATTTCCATGCATGGTTTCATGTCCACTAGGTCTAGGTCATCTTTGTATGTCATACACATTTCTATGCTTATTAGGTCTTAGATCATATTGGTATTGCCATGCATTTTCATGTCCATCAGGTTTAGGTCATTTTTGTATTGCCATGCATTTCATGCATATTAAGTCTAGGTTTGCATTTATTGCCATGCACAATTTCATGTTAGGCATTAGGTCATCTTTTATGCCATGCATTTTCTATGTCATTTAGGCCTTAGATCATGCATTTCATACATTTAACTTGCTGTTTATTCATGCATTTCATATCATCTCACTTGATTTTTGACTTAAGCCAATCAATGGCTCAAAACCAAGCTCACATGAGCATGCTTGTGGAAAATTAAGAAGTTGTCAAGTTGGATTTTCTACCTTTGTGATTTTTTTTTCATTAGGCAATCCTTATCCTATTTTTTTAGAAATTTTTACTACTGTTTGTAGGTCCTTAGTGAAGTCTCCAATATTTTTATTCTGATTTTTGAGTGATTTTATCAAAGGTTTAAAAATGTTTTTTGGCTAAACAATTTTTCACCCAGTGTTTTGACTTTCACGAATTTTTTGGTAGGTCATCTTTAGTCTAAACTTAAGTAAATTTTTTCCCATAGAGTTGGACATGTTTTGAGTCTCCCATAATTTTTCAGATTTTTTTAAAATTTAAAAATAGGAAAAAAATCACGTTTTAAAACTTGACAGAAAAGTTAGATTTGATTTAAAGAAGAAAATAATTTTATGTTTTGGCTAAGGCATTAAGATAGGGATGATTTAGAACCTTAGCTACTGTCCTAGGTTGATTTTAAGCCATTTTAATCCTAAAAAAATGATTTTATAAAGCTCGGATCAAGGGTGATCAAGTCTGAATCTTCAAAGTTAGGAAAATACAACATTTTTCAAAGGGGGTTTCGACCTTAGTGCCATTTTCATCCCAAATTTTCAAAATTATTTTCAAACCAATCACAAAGTATATTTGATTTAGAAAATTTTGATTTGATGTTTTTTTTCTAAGGTAGTCGGATATCTTTTTAGATATACGGATTTTCTTATTTTAAAAAAAAATACATTTTCCTGCATTGCATTTTTCATGTTCATGCATATTGTATAATATATGATTTTTGTTATGAATATTTCTATGGCTATGTTTTTGTTTTGATTTATATTTCATGATGTTATATTGTTTATTATATGGTGGTGAATATTCTATGCTATCTTATCTTTTTTGCTTAGTCATAAGTTTTTTTGCTATATTTTTTAGGTTTATGTTCATGAATTATTTTTATTATTCTTATGCATATTTCATGATAATATTATTTCATGTTTCATATCATTTCATGTCATTGATTATTTTGCTATGTCACTTTGATTTTGCCATGTCACTTAGAATATGCCATGTCACTTAGGTTATATCATGTCATTTAGAATATCTATGTCACTTAGATTATATCATGTCATTTAGGTTATATTATGTCATCTAGATTTTGCTATGTCATCTTTATTATGTCACACATGTTCATATTCATTTTTTTAAAATGTTTTAAAAAAAAGATAATGATTTTCAATAAAAATAATGATATTCCTGAGTTAAAATAATTCATGAGTTCTCTATCGGGTTTGTTGGGGAGGATATCATCAATTATCATTAATAAAGGAATATCTTTATTTCAAAAAACGAGAATGATTCGGAAAGTTTTTCAAATAAATAAAAATTTCTATATCTTGTCGATTTTGTTAGGGAATATAGAAAAATTTTGAATTAATAACTTTCAGATTATTTTCAATTGAAATGAAATTATTTTTTCTTTAAATTGAGAATTATTTTAAAATACCAAATTTAAATCGATTTTTTACCGATATTTGAGATAACACACGATTAATAAGGTACCGTTTTATACGGGCGTTATAGGGGTGCTAATCCTTTCCCGCACGTAACCGACTACCGAACCCTCTTTTTTTATTTTCTTTGATTTAAAAAACACAGACTATGAAATTGGTTTTTAAAAATATTTTAATTAATTATAATATTTTACAAAATCGATTTTAATAGGTGGTCGATCACACCTAGCCAAAATTAAGTCGTTTTTTTCTCTGTTTTTTCAATGTTACGCTTAACGAATAAAGTCTCACGATGAAATTTATTATTTTTTAGGTTGTGACAATACCATCTATTTATCTTCTAATCAAAAATTAAAAAAATATTTAAAATATTTAAATAAACATCAATTGTAACATCAAAAGATTTGATGTATGAAAAATTATTACATAATTTTTTTTACGTCATCTTTATGTTAGCTTTTTCCTGTGTAAAATTTAATGATGTTAACAAACCTCTTAAAAAAATCCGGAAAAAATATTTTGAAACAAAGAATCACTTGAAACAAAATAACAAATCATTGGATCCCTTGAAAATCCAATCATTTTAAGTTTGGTAACCGTATAAAAATATTTTGCTCATTTTAAGATTCAAAATAATCTTGGACATGAAAACCCAAAATCAAAATATATTTTCAAATAGAATCAAAACAAAAAAACCAAATTAAGATTTAATGGAAAACTTACATAAGAAAAACACAAACATAAAGTGCAATTTAACAAGAAGTAAACTCAAACTCATAGAATAACATAGCTACACCTATGGAAGTACACTTCAAAAGATAGAAAACCAGAAAACAAAAAGCAAGGTAAAAAGTACACAACTTTTAAAAAAATTACTAGAATTTTTACCCCTGTTTCTTGGAAGATTTTTTAAATATTTATAATTTTTTAATTAAATTAATAATTATAAATAAATTTAAGTTGAATTATATTAAATAATTATCATTTATTTAAATAAATTTTTATGTTTTATAATATTTTAAATAAATGAATTTAGAGTTAAAATCAAATCACTATGACAAATTATGCAAAATATGAGATGAATTGAGATATGATACAACACAACATGAAAAAATAAATAAAACACGACACAACACGAAAAAGAACATGAACAAGACGCGAATACACGAACATGTCAAAATCTATATAAAACAAATTATTAACGCGTAAAATTTTATATAAATTTATAATACTTTGAAAATATCAAAAAAGAACACGTCATGAACACAAATTTTTTTTCTAAATTAAATCACTGTGATAAGTTATGCAAAATATATTATGAATTGAGACATGGCACGAACATACAAATTTTTCTCTAAATTGAATCACAATGACAAACTATACAAAATATGAAATGAGTTGAAATGCGACACGAACACAACATAGGAAAATTAATTAAAACACAATATGAAAAATAATACAAACACGACACGAATAGACGAATGTGTCAAAATGTATATAAAATAAATACTTAACGCGTAAAAGTTTATATAAATTTATAATACTCTGAAAACTTCAAAAAATAATATGACCACGAACACTTCACGAACACACAATTTTTTTCTTCAAATTGAATCACTATGAAAAATTATGCAAAATATGTCATAAATTGAGACACGAACACGCAAAATTTTCTTTAAATTATATCACAATGACAAACTATGAAAAATATGAAATGAGTTGAAACACAACACGAACAAATTTTTTTCTCTAAATTTATATAAATTTATAATACTTTGAAAACACCAAAAAACAACACGAACATGTCACGAACAAATTTTTTTCTCTAAATTGAATCAATATGACAAATTATGCAAAATATGAAATGAGTTGAGACATGACACGAACACAACATAGAAAAAATAATTAAAACATAATACGAAAAATAACATGAATACGAAACAAATTTACGAACGTGTCAAAATATAAATAAAACGAATTATTAATATATAAAAAATATATAAATTTATAATACTTTAAACATACAAAAAAATAATACAAATAAAATATGGGATAAATTGAGACACGATACAAATACAACATGAAAAAATAATTAAAACACGACACGAAAAATAATGTGAACATGACACAAATACACGATTGTCTCAAAATTATATAAAACGAATTATTAATGTGTAAAAATTTATATAAATTTATAATACTTTGAATACAAAAAAATAATACGAACACATCACAAACATACAATTTTTGTTTCTAATTGAATCATTATGACAAATTATGTAAAATATATCATGAATTGAGACATGACACGAACACGACATGAACACACAAATTTTCTCTAAATTAAATCACAATGACAAACTATGCAAAATATGAAATGAATTGAGACACAACACGAACACAGCATAGAAAAATAATTAAAACACAACACAAAAATTAACATGAACACTAATCTAATACGTGAACGTGTCAAAATATACATAAAATGAATTATTAACATATAAAAATTTATATTTATAATACTTTAAACAAAAAAAAAAAGAGCACGAACACATAAAAAATTTTCTTTCCTTTCTTCCCCTTTATTTTCTCTTTTTCTTTTTCTTTCCTCTCTTTTCTTTGTTCTATGCTAAAGAAAAATAAAATAAAATAACACATGTTAGCACTGGATGCTTTCGTATAGTCAAAATTATATAACGTTATAGATTGAAGTGGTGAAACAAGGATTAGAAAAGGAAAAAAAAAAGTATCTTATACCAAAATGGCTAATGCTTCATTGTCAGATGGTGATTCAAAATATGAGAACTCTTTGTGAAGAAGAGGCATGCATGATCAACATGGAAGTTAAGGAAGATGTTGGGTTTGTCCTCTAGAGGTAACGAGGACAGTGTTCAAAGTTTAATGGAACTAGAGGCTAGGGATCGGTGATTCTTTGCTGGGTCAAGGTTCGCGGCACTTCCGCAGTAGAGTTGGGTGAGACTTTTTTGTTTTCTAATTTCCCTTTCTATTATTTGAGATGAGAATTTTGTCGTTGAATATTACAGGTTTGGATAACTCGAAAAAAATGTTGATTATTAAAAAAACAAAATTGGAGGTTGCCAATAAAGTTGAAATGCTACTACTGGTTTAAGAAACTAAAAGGTGAGTAATTACAAATGCAGTGATTTAAAAGATTTGTCCAGATGGGAGTTGTGAGTGGACTTTCTCAACTTCAATTGGAAACTCAAGAGGTTGATTAGTAATATGGGATAAAATTTGTTTTAGAAATGATAATAGTAGCAACAATAATAATTTTGTGGTGACCAAAAGGAGTCAGATTAGGAATAACTTTGAGTGTGTAGTGTGTTATGTTTATGCTTCATGCAATTCTGCTGCAAAGAAATCACTATGGATTGAGATTATGAGCATTATGAATGTTTTGGGTTGAAATTGGTGTTTAGCTAAGGATTTTAACTCAATGAGTTCTAATCCGAATGATAAAGTTGTATTAGTAGTGGATTTAAGAGTGCTGATTTCAATGATTTTATTAATATGAGTGAACTGATAGATTTTCCTCTATTTGAGAGATATTTACTTGGTTTAGTAATGACAATAAAAGGAGTTGACTGGGTGGTTTCTTGGTTTCAATAGGCTGGGTGATTGTCTTTAGAGTATTGTGTCAATGAGTGGGAGAAGATTGATCTCGGATCATGCCCTTTTCTTTCTTTTTCGGGGTCAGTGTAGTGGGAACCTTGGCCCTGTAAGTTCCTAAACTACTGGCTTATGAATAAGATATTCCTAGTAGAAGTTGAGAGAGAGTGGATGACTATGGAGGTGAATGGGAGAACAAGATTCTTTTAGAAAAATTGAAGAAACTGAAAATGTTTTTAAAAAACAAAAGTTGAACTGAGAGGAGTTTGGGGATTTGTTGAAAAGATTGTCTTTAAAATAAAAGGTGGATCGCATGGATGTGCTTGGTATCAACCCTGGGAGTTGCATTCCAAAGTTTTTAGTTAAGGCTCAACGTTCTTTTACGCTTTGGGTACCTCTTCACATGGTTGCTTGAATTTTAATGTCGATGGGTCTGCAAGGGGCCTGCTAGCTGTGACGGGTGCTGACTACTGAGAGATGAGGCTAGTATTATTCTGGCATTATTTTTTGGCTCAATGGGAATCTAAGACTTCAATGCTGCTGATTTCTAACTATGAAAGAGGCATTGGAAATTTTTATAATTTACTCTTTCTCTTTTTTCATCCTATCTATTAATTTACTATTAAAAAAAGAGAAATACATAAAATCTAAGACTGGTGCAACTAGATGAGCTTGAATGAGCTGGGAAAGTAACTCCATGTATGACATTGGAATTGGATCAATAGGAATTTTACCCCTCTCATTTTGTGGTCCCTTTTGGTTACTTACTGGATTATTTGGCTGAGTGACAGGTCTAGTTGCAGGTATAGATGCAAAGACAAACATTGTGGTAGGTGTTGGAGGGTGAAAATTTGGTTGAAAGGTTGGCTTTGATGGAAAAGGATAAAGGTTTGGTGCAACATTGTTTATGGTATGGTAATAGGGCTGGTACATAGGGTATGGATGGTATGGAAGAAAGCTTCTAACCTGTTGCCCCTCACTAGTCACAATTTGAGCTTCTCCTTTTTTCTTCTTAGGTGTCTCACATTTCTTTGTGCTAGATGTTTCTCCTCTTTTGAGCTTTCCATTCTTTATGGAATTTTTTATTATCTCTTCAAAAATTACTATGTCAGCAAAGTTTTTGGTAGCATACCCAATCATCTTGTCATAGTTCAGAGCTGAGAGAGTATTAACAAATAGTACTGTAGTCTTCTTTTCTGCATGAGGTGGTTAGACTTGGGCAGCAATCTCTTCCACCTTTGGCATATTCTTTAAAGCTCTCACTAGCTTTCTTCTCCATATTTTACAAGGTCAAATGATCTGGAGCCATGTCCACAATATGCTTATACTGGTGAAGAATGCCCTTGCCAGTTCTTTCAATGAATGAATACGGTTCTTACCCAGCTAGACAAACCATCTAGTAGCAGACCCGGTGAGATCGTCTTGGGAGACATGAATCAGCAACTTGTCATCATATGCATGGGCAACCATCTTTCTATAGTACATGGTGATATTTGTTATTAGGCATTTGGTCCCATCATATTTCTCGAAATCAGGAGCTTTGAATTTTGGTGGATGACCATGTTGGGCACCAAGGAAAGCCTAAAAGCATTCATGGAGCCATAGAAGTCAATTCCTTCAACATGCTGGAGCCTTTGTTCTAAAAGATTCATCTTTTGAAAACTTGGATCCCTTTTCACTTCTGGAGTGCTTATCTTCAATTTATCTAGCTCTTTAGGATCTTCCAAGTCCGGGACTTGGATTGGATCTAATGGTTTCAAAAAGTTTTGAGGCCTATATTAATAATAGCCATCCAACAGAACATATACACAAGAAGTAGACACAAACAACACAGAAAAACACATACATAAAACAAAACAAAAAATTGAGAATTTTTTGTTTCGAGTTTAAGGTTTTCTAAGTTTTTTTTTTAAACTCTTGGTATTCTAGGATTACTAAAGAGGGTTCTGATCTGACTTCTGGTTAGAAAAACATAGGGATTTTTTAGTTAAGGGATTCTTATTTCTTCTGTGATATCTTCCCCTTTGCATTTTGGCATCCAATCAATTATTTGTCATACCATACATTTCATTCATACATGCATCTTGGTAGCATCAGGATGCATTCATGACATACATGGTCAGCATGATTTTCTTTGTATATACTCTATGTCAATCATTCATTGTTTACATGCATCATGTTGATATCATGTTGCATTCATAGGGTCATTAATTGGAAAATGCATCTGGAACATACATAGTCATTCATTGCATATATCCATGCGTTGATTTGTTTATTCTTGGCTTGCATCATGTTGGCATCATGATTGCATTTATTACATACATGATCAGCATGTTTCTACTGTATATGTCCATACATGACATTGTTTATGCTTCACGGGCATCAAATTGCATTCATGGCTCATTAATCACAACATGCATTTGGAGGGATAAAACGGAAGTTGGCTTGGTTTTAAGAGTCTTTGAAAGAATTTCCATTTCAAATTAAAGGTATAAGAAGTACTGAGTACTTTTTTTTTAATACAGGTTAGAGCTATGAAGAATGAACAAGTTGCCCGAATGGAAAGAATGAAAAGGGCATAGGATGAATTGCGAGAACAGTTGGAAAAATTTCAAGCAGAATCTAGAGATCAGATGACTAAATTGATGGAGCTAATGTCTGTAATCAAGGGAAAGGGATACACTGAAAACTTGGCCACCAGATAAGGGTTAGAGGTACAAAAGGGTCAGATTGAGGTCATGATGTTGGATGGCCAGAATACAGTTAATCCTAGCAGCATCCTAAACTTAGATGATCCAGATGAACTGGAAAAGTTGAAAATGGTTTAATCGAATGGGGCTGAGTCGGTAGATTCCCAAAGGAAGTATCAGCTGTTGGAGGAAAGGATTCGAGCTGTTGAAGGTGGAGATGAAGTAAGTGTAGGAGAGCTTATTTTGATCCCTAATCTGGTCATCCCGCCAAAATTCAAGGTTCCGAAATTCGAAAAGTATGATGGACTTAAAAACCCCAAAACACACTTGTCTGCATATTGTAATAGGATGGTGGGGCACGCGCATGATGAGAAATTGCTTATCCATATTTTCCAATACAGCCTAACAGGAGAAGCATCTATTTGGTATTGTCAGTTGAGAAAAGGCCAAGTGAATACATGGAGAGACTTAGCCCGGACATTCTTGAAACACTACAAGCATATGTTGGAAATGGCTCTAGATCAATTGACACTCAGAATATGAAAAAGGAGCTCAATGAGAACTACAAAGAATATGCTCATTGATGGAAAGATGTATCCTTGCAAGTCCAGCCACCTCTTACTGATAGAGAAATGAATGTTTTGTTTGTGGATACCCTCCCACATCCATACTATGACAAGTTGATTGGCAATGTCTTTTCAGAATTTGCAGACATATTGTTTGCAATGGGTAGGATTGAAGATAGGATAAAAAAAGGGAAAATTGTGGATACTAATGTCAGAATTCATTTTGAAAAGAAAAATGATGTTGTTAAGGGGCACGTTCAAGTCCTAAATGTTGAAGCCAGAAACAAAAGAGGGTTCAGTGCAATGAAAGACGATCCTTTTGGTGGTTATTTACATCCTCGACCCTATGTCGACCATTGGATTCAGCACGGTCATCATCATACTCCAAGGCCTTTCACATCACCTCAGGGTTTTGTCACACCAAATGATCCGGAGTTTAGTTTAGTCTATTCTCAGAGAAGTAAGAGAAAGAAGGAAAAGGTGTACCATTCAATTTCGATGGCCTACAAAGAAATTTTTCCATTGCTTGTCCAAAACCAAATGATCTCCGTTGTACCTGCAAAGCCCAGGAAGTCTCCTTACTCGAAATGGTATGATCCTAATGCCACATGCAAGTATCATAGTGGGGTTAAAGGATATTCCACGGAGAACTGCACTGCATTCAAGGACAAAGTTCAGGCCATAATTGATGGAAACTCGACAAAGTTCAAAGAGCTCATGGATGCTTATCAAGGATGACGGGGTTAAGAATCATTTGTTCTCAGGGTAGCATGCTAATCAGGGGCAATCCTTAACCTTGTTTTAAGTTTTGTATTTACTTTCAATTTATTTGACTTGAATGAACTTTAAATTCCAAGCATCATACATCATATCTCATTTGAAGTTTTGAATGTTCTTCTTAAGTCTTGTTTATATGATTTGTGAAAAAAAAAAGAAAAAAAAAGGGGCTGAAAATAAAAGTCCATACGGATAATTTCCCGTTTTGAAAATAAAAAAATAGTCCTTTGAATAGTGAAATGAGTTTCGAAAGAATGGGCGATCACTATGGGAGATGGATTCCTAGGAAACACTTTGTCTTTACATGTACCTAAATCATAGACCGGTTGAATAAATACCACTCATAAGTCACAAAGAATAACCTTCATTGAGGCCATGAGTAATGAAAATTTGAAAAATTATTTCGTGGACCTCTTGAAAGTCAAGAAAACATGACAATCTTCCAAAATATCTAGATTAGGTAGTTTGATATGTGTTAAAGTTATGCCATGTTACAAATCATAGAAAAAAACTCAAAGATTCAAAACCTTCGAATCCCTTTGAAAGAATTCAAATGCCAAGTCTCTAAGCCTTTTCCCAGACCTTGATTTATGAGCACATGAACCAAAGGATGAACCAGAACACTTTTCCTTTTTCTCTCCCCATGTGTTGGAAAAACTTTGAAGAAATTGAAACCCAAACAAGTTCATTTAGCAAGAAGCTCAAAGATAAAATCTGAGATGTTCCTTCACAGCAGGATTCTCGCAAACCAAAAGACCTTCACTTCAATGGCAAACCAAAATAAGACATCATTTGTGGCTGAAAATGAATCACGCATGAATTTTTGTAGGGCATGCAACAAAAAAAAAGAAAAAAAAAGAAAAAAAAGAAAAAAGAAAAAAATATATATTGTGACATCATGAATGTGAGAATTCAAAAAAATGTATGAATTTTTGTAGGGCATGCAAATTGAGCTCCTAAACAAGTACGGGCTCACTCTGTCAAAATAGAAATACAAGCAAAAAAAAAGGGAAAAGAAAAAAGAAAAGATGACGAATTGAAAGCCAAGAATGAAACATACACACACAAAAATGTGCGAAAAAGATGGCAAATTGAAAGCCAAGAACAAAGAAGAAAAGAAGTAAAACTCAAAAGAAGGAAAGAGAAGTCCAAAATGGACAAATGTTTCAAAGGGAATCCTGCTCAAGAAATGATTCATGATCCGATTACCCTCAAACACATATTTTGAGCCTACTTTTATCCTATCTTTTTGAAACCCGAACCTTGGCCTACGTTACATGCTTTAAAAGTCCATTTTGATCAAGTGTGGATATTTGACTTAAAGAGTTTTCCTTAGATTTTATCACATCTCATCGAATTATCATTTCATTATGGAAGAATTTAGAATTCTAAGATGCATGGTGGAACAATAAAAAAAAAAAAGAGAAAAAATGAAACTCTAGGGTGAAAACCCAAAAATGGGCAGTCTAGAGCGAAATAAGAAGAAATTCTAATGCCACACATTGATATTGCCAAAGCCATCAGTTTGAGGAATACAAAAAGCATCAAGGAACTCTCAGACATACCAAAAGGACAGCCTTTTCTTTGGACTTGATTTTGAAAGTTAAACTTTTTTTTCCTTCCAACATTGAACCTATCATGGCTTAGGTTAACACTTATCAAAATGCCATATCTAGAGATTGGAGGATTAGAGATTTAATTAAAACTTTTTCCAAAAAAATGTTTTGTTTTAAGGAATTCATGTTTTGAGAAAACTTACTCATGAGCCAAGACAAAAAGACATTCACCTTTCCCTCTTTGTCAAGATGAAAAGCTTTCCTAGACAAATCCAGACCTTATTGCATCAGCCCATTGACCTTGTTCCATTAAACCGTTCAAATCACTCGAAAAAGTGAGGCTGATTTCCCATCTCGCTTAGAAATGTCTCTAATGGTGATCACCAATTTCTGAAAGACTTCAATTTCACATGTTTTGGAAGAAATAAAATTGACATGACTAAGGAAGAACAAACTAAAATTGAGATGCGGATATGCTTTAGCAAAAAGTTCTTTTGTTCAGGGGCATGAAATTTTGAGTTTGAACGAAGTTTGACTCTATGTTTTGGTTTTGACCAGATAACTGAAAAGAAAAAATCTACTGGGGCAAGGACAAATTAATAATACGAAACCATGCAATTTCTTCCAACAAGATGAATTGGAAAATATGGACAAGGGCAGGAGTCATTCCCTACAACAGGAAACCTCGTCAGGACACAAGGAAAAAAGGAGATGATCAACCCTCTTAATATTCTCTTAATGTGAAATGGTGTCATGAGCATTCATGCATCATGTAATGAACATATGCATCTGCATCTTCGCAATTTACATTGGTTTTTGCATCCATACATTTGATCATTACATTCACCAAGCATCGAAAAGACATAAAGGAAAAGAAGATAGGTTTCCTAAAAGGGGAAGGGCTTTCTTTAGAATCTTTTGAAAAAAAGAAGAAAAACAAAAGTTTGTTTGAAAAGAAAAGATGTGAGTATTACTTTTTATTGAAAAATCCCAAGATGATTTGAATTTTTTAAAAAAGAAAATGATTTTAGATGAGATATTTTAAAGTTATGGAGCCTCGAAGAAGGAGTTTTTCAAGTGAAAGATTTAATTAAGCCCAATGTAAGTTGGTAGTTATGGTTTGAGCACAGTGAAGTTGGCATATTAGATTTGGTTGAGCCCAATATAGCTAGCATAAAAGTATTTTAGGCCTAGTGAAGTTGGCATATTAGATTTGGTTGAGCCCAATATAGCTGGCATAAAAGTGATTTAGGCCCATTGAAGTTGGCATGTTAGATTTAGTTAAGCCCATTGTAAGCTGACAGTTATGGTTTGAGCCCAGTGAAGTTGGCATATTAGATTTGGTTGAGCCCAATATAGCTGGCATAAAAGTGATTTAGACCCAGTGAAATTGACACGTTAGATTTGATTGGGCCCAATATAGCTGGCATAAAAATGATTTAGTCCTAGTGAATAACGGTTCTACTCAAATAATAATTTCTTTAGAAGTTTCAATCCATCAAAACAAGCTCATAAACTTATATCAATGGAAAAAAAAAGTTGATAGTAGTATATATGTTTTTTTTTTCAGCCTGTATAGCTGGCATAAAACTGATTTAGGCCCAGTGAAGTTGGCATGTTAGATTTAGTTAAGCCCATTGTAAGCTGACAGTTATGGTTTGAGCCCAGTGAAGTTGGCATATTAGATTTGGTTGAGCCCAATATAACTGGCATAAAAATGATTTAGACCCAGTGAAATTGGCACGTTAGATTTGATTGGGCCCAATATAGCTGGCATAAAAATGATTTAGTCCCAGTGAATAACGGTTCTACTCAAATAATAATTTCTTTAGAAGTTTCAATCCATCAAAACAAGCTCATAAACTTATATCAATGGAAAAAAAAAGTTGATAGTAGTATATATGTTTTTTTTCAGCCTGTAAAATGCATGAAAAGTTAAAGGTTTCTTCCATTTTATTAATTTTTTATTTTTGATCCAAGGACAAAGTTTGAGGCCTTCTTTTTCAATGAAACTAGAACGACATACACTTCACCATTTCGAGGAAACAAGCATTACCGCATTGGAAACGTAAAAGAGCAAAGATTTTGGCGTGGATTAGATCTGTTCATGAGTCGGGTTGAGTTGGATTGCGGTTCAATTTTTTTTTTTATACTTAAGTTCGGGACGATTTGGGCTCGGATCGGTCAGAAAACTCATATCACTGTTCAAAATAATATTAAAATAATATTTTTATATTAATATCTTTAATTAAATTTAATTAAAAAAATATTTTTTTATTAATAAACAGTAATCGGAGTCGGGCCGACCCAAATTAGAAAAATTCATATCTATACTTGTCTCAATACGAACCGAACCTGTAAAGTCGAACAGATAGCTTGACCCTTGAAGAAATCTAACGTGAACTCGTTTACACCTATTTTTTAAAAAGTTTAATAAGTATCTATTCATATTAGTTCAAATATATTTATAAAAGTAATATATATTTTCAAATATAAAATATTAAATTAAGTAAAAGTTATTTTTTACAATAATATTTTAATTTAATCTAAACCAATATCATAAGCAACAACTGAGAAAATAATTAAAAAAAAAAAAAAACAAAGACATTGAACCTTTGTCATAATGACTAACTTTTGCAACTGTTCAGAATTTGTTTGACATAGAAAAATGAAAAAAAAAAAATTTGAAAGTGAAGAAAAATGAAAAAAAATTTGAAAACATAGTTTTAGTTTATGAAATAAAAATATTTTTCATTTTCTCATTCAAAAGTGTTTCATTTAATTTAAAAGATTAAAAGTTAGTTTACAAAAAATAAATTTATTTTTCATATTTGTTTTTTAACTTGATTAATTGTAGCTTATTTAAGAAATAAGTTGTTATATTAATATAATATTAAACTTTTGAAACATTATTATTTAGTTATTTTGTACAAAATGATGTTTAATTTTTAATGTGATACAAAACATGATGATTTCTAATTATTAGTAATTAATGATTACTAAATAAAATCATATAAAAATGATGATAGTGTTAAAGTAATAATAAGATCATCTAATCACTATAAGAAGATTAACGATGATTATCTTTGAAAAAAATACCAATTACGAGAAGATTTTTTTGTGTGATAATTTGGGGTAGTAATTGTTAACTCCTTGCTTATTATTATTTTCATATTTTATTTTTATCACTTAAATAAATAGGGGTTTTGTGTATTCTTTTACAACAAATTAAGAAAAAGCAATATAATTTTTTGGATTTTTCTCTCGTGATTGCAAATTTCTATGATCGAGTCGCGTATTCTTTTATTTTTATTTTATTTTATGTTTTTATCTTTTTTTTATTGTCTTTTTTCATTGACAAATTGTTTCAATTTAAAATTTCAGACATATAAAAAATACTTTTTCTTCACTAGCCTTGTTTATTATTTTTGTTTGATACATTGTTTTTGAATTTTTTTTTTTAAATTGATTAAAATAACATACATTTGTTAATTTATTAAAACAAAAATTAGCAAGTGTCCAACGACTTGTAATGAGTCTTTTGTCGTATTTGATAGTAAGCAAAGAAACAGTTGGCACATCGCATTCCATCGGCATATTGCAACAAATAAAAAAAAAAAATTAGGCTTTTTTTTAATGATCTTGGTCGGAGGGAGCTTCTGTCCACCTACTGTTATTTTTATTTTTGATGAACCAAGCTTATGGACTTAATATTATATTAAATAAACATGTAATTATCGTTTGAATGTGACTTATACCAAATGTATGAGACTTATACCAAATGTTATAATGATCTCCCGACCATTAAATTGTATTGAAACAATTTAAAATTCAAAAGTCATCATCAATATTTTTGATTTTAATGAAGCAAAGTTAGATTATAAACAGACAAGGAGAAAAGATCATAATGATTTCCTGAGCTTGAAATTATAATTTCTAATTAAATTCTTAAAATTTTATTTTTATCTAATTAAACCTTAAAATTCTATTTTTATTTTATTAAGCCATATTTTTGATGGATTTCATGTAAAAAAAAAAATAATTAAATAAAAATAATACATTAAAGATTCGGTTGAATTAGAGCTGTTTATGAATCGGGCCGTGGCTCGAATTTTTTTAGATTTCTTTATTCAAATCCGACTCTGGGCCGACCATATTTATTGTTTATATATATTTTAAATATATATTTTATATATTTTTATAATTAAATTTAAAAAATAATATTTTTTATTAGATGAACAGTAATCTGAATCGGATTGATGAGTTATCTGATATGTGAATAGGTCTAGATTGAATACGCTAAAAAAATAAAGATTTATTTGAAACTTTTAAAAACATAAGAGCTATTTTAATATTTTAGCCAAGTATTTTTAACCTAGTTTGCAGTTTCTCTTTTTAACCTATTTTACATTTCGCCGGCCATCACCTCTGTTCTCAGCTGTATCCATGAAAAATATTTGAAACCTCCTTACTTTGAGTCGCATTTGACAAATTACTTCTCGCTTTGCTCTGTTATGAAAAATGGAAAATTATCGCTTCGCTGGTTGATAACTGGGAGAATTAATTGCTGAATCCTTCTCTTCTTCGTTCGTTCTCATCAATGAGAAATTTTCTCATCTTTTGAGGTACGCCTCTAAAATCCCTTCCAATTTTAGGTCCATTTGCTTTCTTTTGGTTGGTTTTGTGTTACTTGTTATTATATAAGAAGCTTTTCTTTTTGGTCGTTTCATTGTAATTTTTTCTTCTGGTTTTGCTCCCTGTTTTCTCTTTTTTTTTTGGGGGGTTTTACCTATAGTTTTTTTGTTATTCAGTTTGATTCCTGTTTACTCTCACAACTTATAAAAGGAAAAACGAAAATGAAAAACAAGAAAAAAATGGAGTTTGTTATTGGCAAATTTGACAGGGTTTCATTTCGTGCAGCTCCGCATGGTATCATGGCGGCATCAGTTAAAGGTTTCGAAGAATTCGAGTCAAGAACGTTGGTTTTGAATGGAATAATGGAGGCACTGAAAGATGATAGTAACAACGTTATGAGGGTGCACGGGATGGGTGGGGTAGGAAAGATACGCTCTTCAAAGAAGTCGCTAGACAGGTCAAGGAGGGCAAGTTATTTGATTCGGTTGTTGTAGCAACTCTTGATGTTAAGGAAATTCAAAACCAAATTGCAGATTTATTGGATTTGAAGTTTGAGGAACAGAGTATGGTTGGAAGAGCGCTTCGACTAAGAGAAAGATTGAGCAAAGAGAAGAAGATTCTTGTTGTTTTGGATGACATTTTGGCGAGGAAGTTGGGATTGCTTTTGGAGTTGAACACAAGGATGTAAGATACTGCTAACTTCCAGAAATCTCAATGTCTTATCAAGGCTTTTAAATGAAAAAGAAGCCTGGAACCTGTTTAAGAAGATGGCTGGCGAGTGTGTTGAAAATTGTGATTTGCATCCTACAGCTATTGAGGTAGCAAAAAAATGTGCAAGATTGCCAATCGGCATTGCTACAGTTGCAAGGGCTTTGAAAAACAGGGCTTTGAAAAACAAAAATTTGTTTGAATGGAAGAATGCTCTACGAGAACCAAAGACACCTTCATCAAGAAACTTCACGGGGATAACGTATATTCAGCTATAGAGTTGAGTTACAATTATTTAGAGAGGAAGTTCTTGTTGAGATATACTCTGGGTTTGGGTTTATTTGATGGTGTCAACACAATGGAAGAATCTAGAGATAAAGTATTGATAGCTGTGGCTAATGTCAAAGCCTCTTGTTTGAACGATGAACGGTTTGATATCCATGATATTGTTTGGGATGTTGCTTTATTTATTGCATCAAGAGACCACAATATTGCATCAAGAGACCGAGATAGTGATGTGCTAAAAGAGTGGCCTGATAAGGAGAAAATGAAGAATTGCAATGCAATCAGTTTATGTTCTCCTCGTATTATAGCTGAGTTGCCTGAGGAGATGGAGCGATCAGGTCTTTCTTTTCCATATGGTTGGTTCAGTGAAAATTCCTTCCAACTTCTTTAGACAAACAGAAAGCCTCAAAGTCTTAGATTTCCTCAAAGTCTTAGATTTGTTTGGAATGCGTTTTCCATCCCTACCTACGTCAATTAATCTCTTCAAATGTTTTGTCTAAAACAATGTGCACCGGAAGATATAACCATCATAGGAAAGCTCAAGAATCAATTAATCTCTTCACATACCTTCAAATGTTTTGTCTAAAACAATGTGCACCGGAAGATATAACCATCATAGGAAAGCTCAAGAATTTAGAAATACATAGCCTTACTCAGTCAGAATGTCAGACATTAAAGTGCTACCCCAGAGATAGCACAATTGACTTGGTTAAGGTTGTTAGATTTGAGTTGTTGTACTAAACTCAAAATCATCCCACCAAATTTCTTATCAACTTAGTCCAAATTAGAAGAATTATTTATGGACAATAGCTCTGCTCAATGGGAAGATGAAGAAGTACTTGGCAACGAAAGGAGAAATGCTAGCCTTGACGAGTTAAAGCATTCTCATCTAACCACTTTATATGCTCATATTCCTAATGCTCAAATAATTCCAAAATATCTGTTCATTGAGACATTAGACAGATACGAGATTTTAATAGGAGATGGGTGGAATTGGTCCAATAAGCATGAATACTCAAGAACATTGAAGTTCAAGTCATATACAAACATTTATTTGGGTCATGGGGTGAAAATGTTGTTGGAAAAGACTGAAGATTTATACCTCGAGTGAGGCAACAAGAATGTACTTGCGGAGTTAAATAATGGGGAAGATTTTCCACATTTAAAGAAACTTTATGTCCAAAATGGTTTGGAGATCTAATATATTACAATGAAGAAAATTGAGTTTTCTCCATAACACTTGAAGGTCTGCCACGACTCATTAGCTTTTGCTATGAAGACAAAAGGCTATGTTACTCGGACTCTCGGATGTGAAGTCAGATTCGGGTATGTGTCCTACACGGGTATATTCAATTTTTTCTAAGATTTTCATGTATTTGAAGGGTTTTTGGAGGATTATATCGCCATACCCATGTCCAGATATGCGTCGGACACGGATGTCGAACATGGGTGCTTCAAGAACAATGAAGAGTCGGAGCAACATAGATAAAAGGTGTTCCGCATCCCAGGAGGAGGAGGTAGACACGAGCTCCGAGCCCTTGCCACTTTTCCATAAGCAGGTATTTGTTTGTTTTCGGATTGTTGGATGTTCCGACTTTGGCTTTTATTCATATTTTCTTGTAGAACTTTTGTTTATACACCTACTACTTAGTAACGGCATCAATATTAATTAATTATTGAATTTGTCTTATTCTTTTAAACATTGTCCCTGCTTTCTTATTTATTTCACTAATAAGTGTCCTCAATTAATCTACTCAGTTATGAAACCAGAATATGAAATGATCAATGCGGAAATTACGTAGGAACTTTATCGCTTTTATAGTTTTGTTAATAAAGGGATTCTTCTACAATAAAAAATGTATTCTGCTTCTTGTATTTTTTTTTAATACTAATTATAGAGAAAATGTTTTTTTTTTCATGCCCAAAAAACACACTAAACAATAATTGATGCTCTTTATTGTTTTCTAATGATCTTAATTTAATAATTAGAAAACAATTAGTTTGCCTTGATAGTGTATGACCATGTGCTCATGTTTCATAGTATATTATATATATATATTTTTTTTTTCTAGATTTTTGAGAAAAAAGAATTGTGTGTGTATGTGTGGAAAGCATGCGGTTGTCCTCCATTAACGCCAAAAGAATATGGCACAGCCAGCTTTTAGAGACATGTTATTGGGTTCCCAATTTGACGAGCTTGATCATTCAGGGATGTGGTAACTTGGAACATCTATTATCACCCTCTACTGCTAGAAGTCTGGGGCAGCTCCAACACTTTGAGATAGTGGAATGCGAGTGCTTAAGGGAGATAATATTTATTTACAGAGGAAATAGAAGAAGAAAGGAAAGATGTGATTTGTTTCCCTCGATTAAACTCTCTGGATATAAAGGATCTTCAGAACCTCATCAAATTTTGCTTAGGAAATTATAATATCGAGTTCCCATCGTTGAAAGTGCTGAATATTGAGCGCTGCCTGAAATTAAAAGAATTCATTAATGGAACTGAAATGGAGGGGAGTAATCAGTCCGGTGTACAAGCTCTTTTCAGTGAGAAGGTGAGTTAGTCTTACACTCTTATAATGCTGCTCTCTCTTTGTATTTTTCCTTTTTGTTGGTTAATTGGTTTAGATTTATGAACTAACTCTACTATCTGCATGAATTATATATATGCGTGTTTGTCGTAGGATTCTCGTTGGTCATTCCCATTAATTTCTTGGATTTGTCCTCAATTAACACTCAAAAGATATGGCATGATCGAGTGCTCCCATCCTCCTTATATGTCGAGAAACTAAAATTCTTGGTGGTGAGGACTGTCACAATTTGAAATATCTGTTCCCGTCTTTCATGGTAAAAGATTTTGTGCAACTCAAAAACCTTAAAATTTGGGACTGGAAGATCATGGAAGAAGTAATCTTCACGAAGGGATTGACAGAGGAAGAAAGGATGAGTCAGATGTTCCCTGAACTACTAGACTTACTGTGGCTGAAAGACCTTTCTAAACTCACAAGTTTCTGCTCTGAAAATTACTTTGAATTCCCATGCTTAAGAATTTTAAGACTAACAAATTGTCCTTCGCTAAAAATATTCATCTCTAAATCTATATCTGGAGATGCTGGTGATGAACCTCAAATTGATCAAAATATAGAAGTAACTTGGAGGTTGATAACACGGCTCTCTTCAATGAAAAGGTTGATTTCTTCTTTTGTTTTTACTTTACCATTCTTTTCTTCATGAATTCTCCTTTTAATTTGTTGTGGCTTTTCTTTCATCTGTTACTTTCATTAATCTTATTCATTTTATTTGAAAATTTTTATTTTCATAAATATTTGAGTAATTAACCCAATTAAACGAATTTATTAGGTGGTTTTCCCTAGTTGGGAGAAGTTGACAATCGCAGTTATGAGGGACTGTAGAAAGATATATGGGTTGAAGGCTGTGAAACTCACTTAAATATATTTCCGTTTAACATATTGGAAAGACTTGAGGAACTAGACAAGTTGCACATTTAGAATTGTGATTCATCAGAAGAAATAATTGAGCCACAAGGACTCATTGCCAATGAACCACAAGCAGTAACTGCTACTCAATCTATTGTGGCAGAAACAGTGACTAAGTTTGTATTTCCCAAAGTTACATACCTTCTATTTGATAAGTTGCCCAAATTGAAAAGTTTCTACTCTAGGATGCATACTACTGAATGGCCATCGTTGAAACAAATGGACGTGATTGAATGCCACAAAGTAGAGATATTTTCTTTGGAGAAACACAGACTGAGAGTCGGGTTAAAAATCTCAAATCAACAACCCTTGTTTTGGGTCAATGTCTCAATGAGGTATGAACACAAACAGAATTTTAAAATTCTTTGTATGCCTATAACTTGCACTTTATCTTCAATGCCAATTATAATTCATTAGTTTAGGTTTGCACTTTGCACATAAAATGCCTTTTGAAATAACTAATTGTTCTTTGTTGAATTTATGAGAAAGAAAATGGAAATATTCTTTAGTAGTCGCATGACAATGTTGGACCTTTTTTATGGTTCATTTAATTCTTACCAAAAGCTTCGCTGGATGCTAAATCGAGTTGCAAGAATATTTTAACACCCTTTACCAATTTAAACTCTTAATTTGTTGTTTAATATATTTCTTAATATCCAGGATACTTTCCCTATCTTAGAAGAATTAGCATTGAAGCATAATGATATGATGAAGGGGATATGGCATGGAGCCGTGGACAACTCTCAATGGGGTGTTTCAGAAAACTAAAAGTTCTTAACCTCGAATGATTTCCTGAGACATCAACTGCTCTTCCATATTGCTTCATTCAGTCATTACCAAATCTTGAGAAGTTTGTTATAAAGGATGCTTCCTTCTGTCAAATAGTCCAGTCTGAAGGACTCAGCGATGAGGAAAGACATACATCGGCACTCACTCAGATAAAGGAATTGAGGTTGTCTAAACTTCCAGAGTTGACACATCTCTGGAAGGAAGAATTCCAACCTGGAGCAGCTTTACGTAACCTAAGAATTCTTGAGTTCTGGAATGTGGCAAATTAAAGACTTTAGCGCCATCATTGCTGTCTTACAAAAATTTAACAACTCAGGAAGTTTCAAGATGTCATGGATTCATCAATTTAATCTCATGCTCAACAGCTAAGAGCCTGATGCTACTAGAAAGAGTGAGCATAACTGATTGCGAGATGATAGAGGAAATCATAGCAAGGTGGCATTGTTTGCACCCAACTGAAGTATTTGCAACTAAGTTGTCTACCAAGTCTAGCAAGCTTTTCCTTGGGGGATCACATCTTTGAATTCCCGGTCTTGCAAAAGGTGATTGTGAGAGAGTGCCCAAAAATGAAGAATCTCTGTCCAGGAGATTTAAGCACCACAAAGCTGCAACAAGTGCAATTAACAGGAGATGAAGATGAAGTAAAACTGCGGTGGGAAGGCGACCTTAACACTACTTTAAAACATCTGTTCAATGAAATGGTACGCATCATTTTAATGGATTTTCCTACGTTTTCTAGTTTACTTTAATTTCTCATGCCGAGTTTGCTTTTCCCCATCCGGCCAAATTAGGTACTCATGCAGTGATCTATGATTTAACTACTCATCAGGGATTTAAATAGTGACCGCAACGCGACATTATCGTCGTTATTTTACGGTTTTGGTTCTCTTCACTGTCGATATTTACCGCAATTGATCGTAATAACATTCATTACGTTTGCAATCGCTATAAACACGATGCGACTGAAAGTACATCTGTGATTGTAATTTAAATCCTTGCTACTCGTTGCAGAATTTCTTTAACAATGCAGAATTTTATCATAGTAGTCCGTAGCAAATGGAAATAACTAAGTTGAAGTAGTCACAAACGATTGCAATTCTGTTCCTCTGAAGCTATAAACATAAAGCTTTTAAGTCTTCTTTTTAATAATGCAATGATTGTAAAATGTTATTTGGTGCCTTTCCATACATAGCTAATTGAACAATTCTTGATTTTATCTTTCCATATCATTGTTTCTTTTGATCATGCACAGAACCTCTAGGTAATTGTTTCCTCATTATCGGGTAATTTATGGAAGTTTATTATTGCTTTCTTAGCATTGGAAATTTGACTTGGTTGGATTTGATATTCTTAATTCCTTATCAAAAGGGGAGCTAGTTTCTTTATTTGACATTATGGAAAGCCAGAGTGGATACAGATTTTAGTTTCGATGCTACACCTTTAATTTTTGAAATAAGTGAATCAATTTATTTTTCAGCATGATTTTATTATTTTTATTTCTTCTACAAATTACATTTCAAGACATCAGAGGATGACAAACATAAAGCCAAACACTTTTGAGTTTATGTGGTAATTAGATTATTCTAATTAGGTTATTCACACTGGTTGAAAATTGAAACTGAATATTGCAAGCTTAAAACTTTTGATTATGAAAATCAATTAAAAGTGGTTTCGTAAAAAATTTCTTTCCATTTCAACATGACTTTCTTTAATTTTTATAGAGAGAATTTTCAGAAAAAAAAGAAAAATATTGATTATTAAATAATCTTCTGCATAACAATTTACATTCCTTAATCCTTGTTTCCATTTCTGATGCCAATATAGGATTTATGACGAGTCCAGATGCAGAAATATTTGTGAATATATGTTCTTAGTTTCTAAATCTTGCTTTTTACTTGTACTAAATTCTTTTGTCAGTATTTAATGGCTAAAATAATAATAAAAATTTTGAACTTTATTACTTTATATAAATAGTCTTTAATCTAAGTAGTCTTTATTTGTATTCAAATAAGTATTTAACCTTTAATTTGTATCAAAATAAACACTTAACCTTTAACATGTATCTAAATAAACTCTTAACCTATAATTTATACATAAATAAACTCTTAATATGAATCAACTTTTCATTTGAAATAAGAGTTTATTTATGTACAAATCAAAGGATAAAGGCTTATTTAGATATAATAAAAGTATAAGAACTTATTTTCAAAAAAAATACATTGTTCAATTTTTTTTTTTAATATTTTAGCGACATTTAATTGCAGAACTACTTGTAACAAAAGTATCATCGAGTAAATTCATCGGTGATTCATCATCCTTTAAAAATTTTGTTTATCATCCATATGATGATCTTTTAAAAGATACTTGTAGATACCTAATTTTGTTTGGACCTCTAAATCAGGTAATTTTCTTTCTTGTGATGTTTTAGAATGCAGAAAAGCTCTTCTCATCCTGCAGGTGGTATTACGAGACTTTGTTTAAGAGGTCAAGCAAGAAAAGCCAATCTGGTAAAAGTTAATCCCGAAAAAGTCAACTTCAAAAAGTCAACCCTCATTCAAAATCAAGATTTAAACTTTAATTGAACAATGGTGAAAGAATTTTGATAATCCGAGGTCTACAACGAAAGATATGGAGTCCGGAAGATGGGTTACGGAGATTCACTTGGAAAAAAAACCCTAGTTCGGTAAAGTTGGGGAAAGTTCTTAAACGATCAAATTGGTCGAAATTGAATGTTCCGAATGGAATACAATCAATGACTACGGGTATTAGAAAGGCCATTTAGAAGCAAAACCAAATGAATGGTCAATTTGAAAGAAAACCGAAAATTAGGGTTTTTGGTTAATTTTGGCAAAATTAGGAAAAATTACAGAAATGGCCCAATTCGGTAAAATTAAAGTCCTTAAATGATGAGGAGTAGGTAAACGAAGATAGCCCAAGGCTCAGTTTGAAGTAATTCAGAGAAAAGAGCTGATTGGAGGAAAAACGAAAAAACGAAAAAATTCTCAATATTGAAAAAAGGAAAAATCAAATCGGAGGGGAATGTGATCGTAAAAGTTGGGCGTTTTCGGACCAACTCCAATTTAATATATAAAAAAGGCCTGGAAAAAGAAAAATTGAAAATCGGACTTGTTTTGAGTAAAACTGAGGCTTCGGAGGTTAAAGGGAAAATTTGGAAAATCCGAGAAAAATAGCAAATGAGCTCATAAAAATTACCAAAACTTTTAGATCTCAGCCTTATGTCATTTGGAAGAGATCGGCGAAGAAAAATCCGGAATGGGAGCTCGTTCGCAAAATGGCAAATTTTGGGTCCACAAAGTTGAAATTTCAGAAGATAAATCCCGAAAAAATAGCAAATGAGCTTGGAAAATTACCAAAACTTTCATATCTCAATCTTATGTCATTTGGAAGAGATTGGAGAAGAAAAATCCAGAATCGAAGCTCATTCACAAAATGACAAATTTTGGGCCCACTAAGTTGAAACTCCAGAAGATAAATCCCGAAAAAATAGCAAATGAGCTCGAAAAATTATGAAAAATTCCAGATCTCATTTTTAAATTATTTGGAAGAGATTGTCGAAGAAAAATCCGAAATCGGAGCTCGTTTGCGAAATGGCAAATTTCGGGCCCACTAAGCTGAAATTCCATTAGATAAATCCAAGAAAAATAGTTGATGAGCTCGAAAAATTATGAAAACTTTCAGATATCAATTTTAAATTATTTGGAAGAGATTGGCGAAGAAAAATCCGGAATCGGAGCTTGTTTGAAAAATGACAAAAGTTTGGGTGCATTAAGGGCAATTTTAGAAGATAAATTCGGAAAAAATAGCAAATGGGCTCGAAAAATTATGAAAACTTCAAGAACTCAATTTTATATTATTTAGGAAGTATTGGAAAAAGAAAATCTAGATTTGGAGTCCGTTTGCTATTTAATCAAGTTTGGGGGGGTTAAAGTGCAATTTTACCGAAAAAACCGAAGAGGGTTTTTTTTGCAATTTAAAAAAATAGGGAGAGGGCTGGAATTTGAAGGACCATTCGGCCAGCCCCATGAGGAGAATGAATTTTGCTGAGTTATTTCATCCAAAGGCCAAAATTGAATAGTAAGGTGGTTATTTTTTTATCAAGCCTTTGTAAATTTTAATATGGTCAAATGAATGATGAGGAAGGATGTCAACATTATGGTTACATATTTAGGGACAGCTGTACTAGTAAGGGGCTGATCACTTAATCTAAGGGTGGTAATTTTACATTTTTAGCATCTTTGATTAGTGGCCTTTAGATCAAATTGGCTAGGAAAAAAATGACAACATCCTAACACCATTTAGTGACTATTCGGCTACCATATAGGGGGGTTCATTTTGCAAAGGGCTCTTTGGGTCTGATGATTATTCATTGGTGAAGCAATAGCTAAGGGTAGAAAAGCAAAGAAAATTTAGAAGAGAAGAAAAAGCTTGAAAGATAGCTTTGGAAGAAAGCCTTTTGGCACCTAACTCTTGCATTTTCTTTCTTTTTCCATGCTTAATTTACTGATTTTCCTTGAGATTTTGTGATTTCTTGTTGTTTTTGGTTATGAAATAAAGGTTTTTAAATTTCCTTTGAAGGCTCCTATCTTATGTTTTCAAGAAAAAATCAAAAACAAAATTTTTCATCATTTTTTTGGTATTGGCTGAATGGCCCCTTTTTGTGCAAGTCTTGTGTTTGATTTATTTTCCATTTGGTTGTGATATATTGGCTTGTTTTGATGTTCTAGATTTTTAAAATAATCACGATGTGGAGCTTGTTTTCAATCTTATTTACTTACTTATTCTTATTTTTCTGATTTTATCATTTAATTTCATGTCTACTTACTTTGTTTGCTATTTTTAATTTTCTGTTTTCACTATGTTAAGTTGTTCATGCTTTGTGTTATTGCCATACTATGTGTTTATGTATTTGCCTAGCTACATCTTTGTATTTGCATCATGATTGTTTGGCTATCATGTTTCCATTTATGTTTTGCATATCTACCATGCCATGTATTTGTGTTATTGCCTTACTACATTTCTTACACATGCTCATGTCCATTCGGCTACCACTATGTTTTTTGCCTTGTGTGTGCATTTTCATCTTGTTTAGTTGACATGCTTTCATCTTTATGCCATGATATTGTGTATTTGAGTTACTATGCCATGTGTTTGTGTTATTGCCTTGCTACATTTCTTACACATGCTCATGTCCATTCGGCTACCACTATGTTTTTTTGCCTTGTGTGTGCATTTTCCACCTTGTTTAGTTAAAATGCTTTCTATCTTTATGCCGTGAGATTGTGTATTGGTTGTGCCATGTTCATGCATTAGTATTATGTTCACGTGGTCATTATATGTTCGTGTTTCTTCCATGCATATCTTATGTTCATATTAGGTCTTAGGTCATTTGGTATTTCCATGCATGGTTTCATGTCCGCTAGGTTTAGGTCATCTTTGTATGCCATACACATTTCTATGCTTATTAGGTCTTAGATCATATTGGTATTGCCATGCATTTCCATGTCCATTAGGTTTAGATCATTTTTGTATTGCCATGCATTTCATGCATATTAGGTCTAGGTTTGCATTTATTGCCATGCACAATTTCATGTTAGGCGTTAGGTCATCTTTTATGCCATGCATTTTCTATGTCATTTAGGCCTTTAGATCATACATTTCATATATTTAACTTGCTGTTTATTTATGCATTTCATATCATCCCACTTGATTTTTGACTTAAGCCAATCAATGGCTCAAAGCCAAGCTCACATGAGCATGCTTGTTGAAAATTAAGAAGTTGTCAAGTTGGATTTTCTACATTTGTGATTTTTTTTTCATTAGGCAATCCTTATCCAAATTTTTTAGAAATTTTTACTACTATTTTTAGGTCCTTAGTGGAGTCTCCAATATTTTTATTATGATTTTTGAGTGATTTTATCAAAGGTTTAAAAATGTTTTTTCGCTAAACAATTTTTCACCCAGTGTTTTGACTTTTACGAATTTTCTGGTAGGTCATCCTTAGTCTAAACTTAAGTAAATTTTTTCCCATAGAGTTGGGCATGTTTTGAGTCTCCCATAATTTTTTCAGATTTTTTTTTTTTAATTTTAAAAATAGGTAAAAAAATTACGTTTTGAAACTTGACAGAATAGTCAGATTTGATTTAAAGAAGAAAATAATTTTCTGTTTTGGTTAAGGCGTTAAGAGAGGGATGATTTAGAACCTTAGCTACTGTCCTAGGTTGATTTCTAAGCCATTTTAATCCTAAAAAATTATTTTATAAAGCTCGAGTCAAGGGTGGTCAAGTCCGGGTTTTCAAAGTTAGGAAAATACAACATTTTTCAAAAGGGGTTTCGACCTTAGTGCCATTTTCATCCCAAATTTTCAAAATTATTTTCAAATCAATCACAAAGTATATTTGATTTAGAAAATTTTGATTTGTTGTCTTTTCCTAAGGTAGTCGGATATCTTTTTAGATATACGGATTTTCTTATTTAAAGAAAAAATACATTTTCATGCATTGCATTTTTCATGTTCATGCATATTGTATAATATATGATTTTTGTTATGAATATTTATATGGCTAATTATTGTTTTGATTTATATTTCATGATGTTATATTGTTTATTATATGGTGGTGAATATTCTATGCTATCTTATGCTTTTTGCTTAGTCATAAGTTTTTTTGCTATATATTTTAGGTTTATGTTCATGAATTATTTTTATTATTCTTATGCATATTTCATGATAATATTATTTCAATTTTCATATCATTTCATGTCATTGATTATTTTACCATGTCACTTAGAATATGCTATTTCACTTAGGTTATATCATGTCATTTAGAATATCTATGTCACTTAGATTATATCATGTCATTTAGGTTATATTATGTCATCTAGATTTTGCTATGTCATCTTTATTATGTCACACATGTTCATATTCATTTTTTTTTAAAATGTTTTAAAAAAAAATGATTTTCAATAAAAATAAAGATATTCTCGAGTTAAAATAATTCATGAGTTCTCTATCGGGTTTACTGGGGAGGATATCATCAATTATCATTAATAAAGGAATATCTTTCTTTCAAAAAACGAGAATGATTCGAAAAGTTTTTCAAATAAATAAAAAAATTTATATTTTATTAGGGAATATAAAAAATTTTGAATTAATAAATTTCAGATTATTTTCAATTGAAATGAAATTATTTTTTCTTTAAATTGAGAATTATTTTAAAATACCAAATTTAAAATCGAATTTTTATCGAGATTTGAGATAACACACGATTAATAAGGTACCATTTTATACGGGCGTTGTGGGGGTGCTAATCCTTCCCCGCACGTAACCGACTCCCGAACCCGCTTGTTTTTATTTTCTCTGATTTAGAAAACGCAGACTTTGAAATTGATTTTTAAAAATATTTTAATTAATTTTAATATTTTACAAAATCGATTTTAATAGGTGGTCGATCACACCTAACCAAAAAAGATTGGTGGCGACTTCATTTCTTTTTGGAGGATGTTTTTAAACTCTCATTTTATTTCGAAAAAAATTAAATCGTTTTTTTTTAATGTCACGTTTAACGAATAAAATCTCACGATAAAATTTATTATTTTTTAGATTGTGATAATACTATCTATTTATCTTCTAATCAAAAATTTAAATTTTTTTTTAAAATTTAAATAAACATCAATTGTAACATCAAATGATTTGATGTATAAAAAATTATTACATAATTCTTTTTACGTCATCTCTATGTTAGCTTTTTCCTGTGTAAAATTTAATGATGTTAACAAACCTCTTAAAAAAATCCGGAAAAAACACTTTGAAACAAAGAATCACTTGAAACAAAACAACAAATCATTGGATCCCTTGAAAATCCAATCATTTTAAGTTTGGTAACCGTATAAAAAATATTTTGCTCATTTTAAGATTCAAAATAATCTTGGACATGAAAACCCAAAATCAAAATATATTTTCAAATAGAATCAAAAGAAAAAAACAAATTAAGATTTAATGGAAAACTTACATAAGAAAAACACAAACACTAGAGTGCAATTTAACAAGAAGTAAACTCAAACCCATAGAATAACATAGCTACACCTATGGAAATACACTTCAAAAGATAGAAAACCAGAAAACAAAAAGCAAGGTAAAAAGTACACAACTTTTAAAAAATTACTAGAATTTTTACCCCTGTTTCTTGGAAGATTTTTTAAATATTTATAATTTTTTAATTAAATTAATAATTACAAATAAATTTAAGTTGAATCATATTAAATTATTATTATTTATTTAAATAAATTTTTATGTTTTATAATATCTTAAATAAATGAATTTAGAGTTAAAATCAAATCACTATGATAAATTATGCAAAATATGGGATGAATTGAGACACGATACAACACAACATGGAAAAATAATTAAAACACAACACGAAAAAGAACATGAACAAGACGCGAATAGACGAACATGTCAAAATCTATATAAAACAAATTATTAACGCGTAAAATTTTATATAAATTTATAATACTTTGAAAATACCAAAAAATAACACGTCATGAACATAATTTTTTTTCTAAATTAAATCACTGTGACAAATTATGCAAAATATGTTATGAATTGAGACATGGTACGAACATACAAAATTTTCTCTAAATTGACTCACAATGACAAACTATGCAAAATATGAAATGAGTTGAAATGCGACACGAAAACAACATAAAAAAATTAATTAAAACACAATATGAAAAATAACACGAACACGACACGAATAGACGAATGTGTCAAAATGTACATAAAATAAATTATTAACGCGTAAAAGTTTATATAAATTTATAATACTTTGAAAACTTCAAAAAATAATACGACCACAAACACGTCAAGAACACACAAAATTTTTTTCTAAATTGAATCACTATGAAAAGTTATGCAAAATATGTCATAAATTGAGACACGAACACGCAAATTTTTTTTAAATTAAATCACAATGACAAACTATACAAAATATGAAATGAGTTGAAACACAACACGAACACAACATAGAAAAAATAATTAAAACACAACACGAAAAATAACATGAAAACGACACGAATACAGAAACGTGTCAAAATCTATATAAAATGAATTATTAACGTAACAATTTATATAAATTTATAATACTTTGAAAACAAAACAAAAAAATAACATGAACATGTCACGAACAAATTTTTTTCTCTAAATTGAATCAATATGACAAATTATGCAAAATATGAAATGAGTTGAGACATGACACGAACACAACATAGGAAAAATAATTAAAACATAATACGAAAAATAACATGAACACGAAACAAATTTACGAACTTGTCAAAATATAAATAAAACAAATTATTAATATATAAAAATTATATAAATTTATAATACTTTAAACATACAAAAAAATAATGCGAACAAAATATGAGATAAAATGAGACACGATACAAATACAACATGAGAAAATAATTAAAACACGACACGAAAAATAATGTGAACACGACACAAATACACAAATGTCTCAAAATTATATAAAACGGATTATTAATGTGTAAAAATTTATAATACTTTGAATACGAAAAAAATAATAAGAACACATCACAAACATACAATTTTTGTTTCTAATTGAATCATTATGACAAATTATGTAAAATATATCATGAATTGAGACATGACACGAACACGACATGAACACACAAATTTTCTCTAAATTAAATCACAATGACAAACTATGCAAAATATGAAATGAATTGAGACACAACACGAACACAGCATAAAAAAATAATTAAAACACAACACAAAAATTAACATGAACACTACTCGAATACAAGAACGTGTCAAAATATACATAAAACGAATTATTAACTTATAAAAATTTATATTTATAATACTTTAAACATAAAAAAAAAAAAAATTAGAGCACGAACACATAAAATTTTTTCTTTCCTTTCATCCCCTTTATTTATTTTTTTTTTCTTTCTTTCCATGCTAAAAAAAAAAAACCCTAAAATAACACATGTCAGCACTGGATGCTTTCATATAGTCAAAATTATATGACGTTATAGATTGAAGTGGTGAAACAAGGATTAGAAAAGGAAAAAAAAAAGTTATCTTATACCAAAATGGCTAATGCTTCATTGTCAGATGGTGATTCAAAATATGAGAACTCTTTGTGAAGAAGAGGCATGCATGATCAACATGGGAGTTAGGGAAGATGTTGGGTTTGTCCTCTAGAGGTAACGAGTCGAGGACAGTGTTCAAAGTTTAATGGAACTAGAGGCTAGGGATCGGTGATTCTTTGCTGGGTCAAGGTTCGCGGCACTTCCGCAGTAGAGTTGGGTGAGACTTTTTTGTTTTCTAATTTCCCTTTCTATTATTTGAGATGAGAATTTTGTCGTTGAATATTACAGGTTTGGATAACTCGAAAAAAATGTTGATTATAAAAAAAAAAAAAAAATGGAGGTTGCCAATAAAGTTGAAATGCTACTACTGGTTTAAGAAACTAAAAGGTGAGTAATTACAAATGCAGTGATTTAAAAGATTTGTCCAGATGGGAGTTGTGAGTGGACTTTCTCAACTTCAATTGGAAACTCAAGAGGTTTATTAGTAATATGGGATAAAAGTTGTTTTAGAAATGATAATAGTAGCAACAATAATAATTTAGTGGTGACCAAAAGGAGTCAGATTAGGAATAACTTTGAGTGTGTAGTGTGTTATGTTTATGCTTCATGCAATTCTGCTGCAAAGAAATCACTATGGATTGAGATTATGAGCATTATGAATGATTTGGGTTGAAATTGGTGTGTAGCTAAGGATTTTAACTCGATGAGTCCTAATCCGAATGATAAGGTTGTATTAGTAGTGGATTTAGGAGTGCTGATTTCAATGATTTTATTAATATGAGTGAACTGATAGATTTTCCTCTATTTGAGAGATATTTACTTGGTTTAGTAATGACAATAAAAGGAGTTGACTGGGTGGTTTCTTGGTTTCAATAGGCTGGGTGATTGTCTTTAGAGTATTGTGTCAATGAGTGGGAGAAGATTGATCTCGGATCATGCCCTTTTCTTTCTTTTTCGGGGTCAGTGTAGTGGGAACCTTGGCCCTGTAAGTTCCTAAACTACTGGCTTATGAATAAGATATTCCTAGTAGAAGTTGAGTGAGAGTGGATGACTATGGAGGTGAATGGGAGAACAAGATTCTTTCTTTTAGAAAAATTGAAGAAAATGAAAATGTTTTTAAAAACAAAAGTTGAACTGAGAGGAGTTTGGGGATTTGTTGAAAAGATTGTCTTTAAAATAAAAGGTGGATCGCATGGATGTGCTTGGTATCAACCCTGGGAGTTGCATTCCAAAGTTTTTAGTTAAGGCTCAACGTTCTTTTACGCTTTGGGTACCTCTTCACATGGTTGCTTTAATTTTAATGTCGATGGGTCTGCAAGGGGCCTGCTAGCTGTGACGGTTGCTGACTACTGAGAGATGAGGCTAGTATTATTCTGGCATTATTTTCTGGCTCAATGGGAATCTAAGACTTCAATGCTGCTGATTTCTAACTATGAAAGAGGCTTTGGAAATTTTTATAATTTACTCTTTCTCTTTTTTAATCCTATCTATTAATTTACTATTAAAAAAGAGAAATACATAAAATCTAAGATTGGTGCAACTAGATGAGCTTGAATGAGCTGGGAAAGTAACTCCATGTGTGACATTGGAATTGGATCAATAGGAATTTTACCCCTCTCACTTTGTGGTCCCTTTTGGTTACTTATTGGATTATTTGGCTGAGTGACAGGTCTAGTTGCAGGTATAGATGCAGAGACAAACATTGTGGTAGGTGTTGGAGGGTGAAAATTTGGTTGAAAGGTTAGCTTTGATGGAAAAGGATAAAGGTTTGGTGCAACATTGTTTATGGTAGGGTAATAGGGCTGGTACATAGGGTATGGATGGTATGGAAGAAAGCTTCTAACCTGTTGCCCCTCACTAGTCACAGTTTGAGCTTCTCTTTTTTTTCTTCTTAGGTGTCTCACCTTTCTTTGTGCTAGATATTTCTCCTTTTTGAGATTTCCATTCTTTATGAAATTTTTTATTATCTCTTCAAAAATTACCATGTCAGCAAAGTTCTTGTAGAATTTCCAATCATCTTGTCATAGTTCAGATCTGAGAGAGTATTAACAAATAGTACTGTAGTCTTCCTTTCTGCATGAGGTGGTTAGACTTGGGCAGCAATGTCTTCCACCTTTGGCATATTCTTTAAAGCTCTCAGTAGCTTTCTTCTCTATATTTTACAAGGTCAAATGATCTGGAGCCATGTCCACAATATGCTTATACTGGTGAAGAATGCCCTTGCCAGTTCTTTCAATGAATGAATACGGTTCTTACCCAGCTAGACAAACCATCTAGTAGCAGATCCGGTGAGATCGTCTTGGGAGACATGAATCAGCAACTTGTCATCATATGCATGGGCAACCATCTTTCTATAGTACATGGTAATATTTGTTATTAGGCATTTGGTCCCATCATATTTCTCGAAATCAGGAGTTTTGAATTTTGGTGGATGACCATGTTGGGCACCAAGGAAAGCCTAGAAGCATTCATGGAGCCATAGAAGTCAATTCCTTCTACATTCTGGAGCCTTTCTTCTAAAAGATTCATCTTTTGAGAACTTGGATCCCTTTTCACTTTTGGAGTGCTTATCTTCAATTTCTCTAGCTCTTTAGGATCTTCCAAGTCGGGGACTTGGATTGGATCTAATGGTTTCAAAAAGTTTTGAGGCCTATATTAATAATAGCCATCCAACAAAACAAATACACAAGAAGTAGACACAAACAACACAGAAAAACACATACATAAAACAAAACAAAACAAAAAATTGAGAATTTTTTGTTTCTAGTTTAAGGTTTTCTAAGATTTTTTTTTAAACTCTTGGTATTCTAGGATTACTAAAGAGGGTTCTGATCTAACTTCTGGTTAGAAAAAAATAGGGATTTTTTAGTTAAGGGATCTTTATTTCAGTTTATGGTAGGGATTTTTCTTAAAGAAAGAAAAGTTTTCCAGAAAATTTAGAATTTTTTTTAGGTTTTATTGATTTTTTCGACTTTTTGAAGATTCTAGTCACTGGAATCTTAGTTCTTGGGATTTTTCTTTTAAAATTTTCAGTGACCGATTGAATTTCTTTGTGCCAAAATCTAGGTAAAGTTAATTTTTCTAGTGGTCAAAAATGGTTTTTCTATTGAGAGGGAGAGTGAGAGACAGATGGTTAGAGAGAAAATTTTGAGAAAAATGAAAAAAAAAAAAAAGTGTTTTGAGTTTTTAAATGGCACGATCAAGGTTGGGAGGATCCGCACGCAGACCCAATATGAGACCTGGATCTGTGCCTCATTCTATTTTCCAATTTAGTTTTATCTTTTGTTTTCCTTTAGTTTTATTATTATTTTATTTTACTTTATTTCTTTTATCTTTTATTTATTCATTTGTTACTTGTTTTCTATCTATTTATTTATTTATTTATTTATTATTGATTTATTTGTTTGTTTTATTATGCTTAGAATTTTAGAATTTTTCTTTTTGAATGAGTTAAAATAAAAATTTTAATTGTTCCAAAAACAAATAAAGATCTTTTAATGATAAAATTTTAGTGTAATCATGAATGACTGATTTTCTAACAAATTTTAACTGAGAAATTTTCTAAAAGTTTTCCAAAACGGTGGAAAGTTTTAAGATAAATTTCAATATGTAAAAATCAATATTTATTTCTCAATAAAAGATAAAAATAAATGAAAACCCTTTTCATAAAATTTAAATAATTTCTCTGACGGAGTCTCTTTATAAGAATGAATGGTTTCTTTTGAATATTTTTGAGATGAGGAAACTGTTTTAAGAATCTAACCTGAATGGTGAAAAGAAACCTAAAAAGTAACACAAATAAAACTAAATAATTCCAATGATGGAGCCGTTTTTAGGGGGAAGAGTGATTTCTCTTGAATACACTTAAGATGAAAAATTCTCCCTAGAATGGTGAAAAGAAATTTAAGAAAATTTTCCATATTTAATAAATAATAAATTTAATAAAAAATAACATTTACTTTAGACAAATTTAGGATAATATAAGACCAATCAGGTACCATCTTTTGGATGAACGTTGTGGGGTGCTAATCTTTCCCTACACGTAACCGTTCTCCTGAACATACTTCTGATGATGTAGACTAGGACATATATTTTTTAAGGAGTCTTAGTCAAGTTTTGAATTTCTTTTAAAAAGGTAGATTCATATAGGTGACCTGCTACACCTAATAATAATAAAAAAAAAAGTGACGACTCTCTTTTTGTGTCTAGCGATCGAATCTTTAGTTTGCATGTTATGACAATCTTTAATATTGAAATCTTTTTTCTAAACTCTCCATTAAGTTGGTAAAATTTAGAAAAAAAATTTCTCATCTAGAAATTTCTTAGAAAACTACCTAATTACAATTTTCTTCGAATTCCATCATTAGAAAGATCTCAATTTATTCTTAATTTTTAATACAATAAGTTTGATAATTAGCAACAAAAATTTTATGTAATGCTACAAGATGTTGTAAATTGCCATGTTACATGATGTATTTGGAACAACTTATATGCATATTTTTATCGAAAAATAGTTTACAACATATTGCAGCACAAAACTTTTTATGTTGTAAAATATATTGTGCAAATTGTTACAAGGTGCAACAAATGGTAATGTTTTAAAAAGTATTAACAACAATTTTGTATATATTTTTATTGCAGAATGTAACTTGAAGTAACCTATTGCAACTTGATACCATTTATGCTATGAAAAGGATATATTTTGCAAAATTTATACAAATACTCTAAAAAATTTTATTGCTAAATATGAAATGTCTTCTAATGAAGGTTGAAAAGAATTTAAATAAAGGATATTGCACATTTAATTAAATGACAATTGTCGCAACCTAAAAAATAACAAGTCTCATCTCAAGACTTTATATTTCGTTAAGCGTGAAATTAAAAAAAACTGAGGAAAAGTCGATTTAATTCCTCTTGAAAAATGAAGGTTTTGAAAATGACATGGAGTCGTCACCAATCTTTTTTAGCTAGGTGTGATCAGCCACTTATTAAAACCAGTTTTGTAAAACATTTTAAAATTAATTAAAACATCTTTAAAATCAATTTCAAGTCTGCGTTTTAAACCAGAGAAATCAAAGAAGCGAGTTCGGGACTCGGTTACGTGTGGGGAAGAATTAGCACCCCCACAATGCCCGTATAAAACGATATCTTATTAATCATGTGTTATCTCAAATCTCGATAAAAAGTCGGTTTTTAATTTAGTATTTCAAGTTAATTCCCAATTTAAAGAAAAATAATTCTATTTTTAATTGAAAATGATCCGAAATTTATTAATTCAAAATTTTCCTATATTCTTTAATAAAAGTGGCAAAATATAAAAAATTTTATTAATTTGAAATTTTTTTCGAATCATTCTCATTGTAAAGAAGATATTACGTTATTAATGATAATTGATGATATCCTCCCCAGCAAACCCGGCAGAGAACTCATGAATTATTTTAATTCGGGAATATCTTTATTTTATTGAAAATCATTATTTTTTTCAAAATATTTTTTTTTAAAAAATATGAATATGTGTGACATAAATAAAATGACATAACAAAGTCTAGATAATATAATGCAACCTAAATGGTATGATATAATTTAAATGGCATAGCATATTCTAAATTAAATGGCATATCCTAAGTAACATGATATATTCTAAATGAAATGAAATATCTTAAGTAACATGATATATTCTAATGAAATGATATGATTTAAATGACATAGCAAATTTAAATGACATGGCATAATATAATCTATATGGCATGGAATATAATCTAAATGACATGAAATGATATGAAACATAAAATAATATTATCATGAAATATGCATGAAAATAATAATGCATGAACATGGTATATGCTAAATGATGTGACAAAAATAAATGACTAAATAAAAAGCATAGGATAGCATGAAATATTCAAAATCATATGACAAACAATATAACATCATAAAATATAAATCAAAATAATAACAATACCATAGAAATTATCATAGCAAAAATCACATATTATATAGTATGCATGAACATGGAAAATGCAATGCATGAAAGTGTACTTTTTTATTTCATTAAGGAAATCCGTATATCTAAAAAGATATCCGGCTACCTTAGGAAAATATATCAAATTAAATTTTCTAAAATCAAAATACTTTGTGATTTGTTTGAAACAATTTTGAAAAACTTGAATGAAAATTAAAACCCTAGCCGAACCACCCTTTTAAAATAGCTCTAATTTCCTAAGTTTGAAATCCCGGACTTGACCACCCTTAACCCAAGCTTTATAAAATCATTTTTAAAGATTAAAATAGTCTAAAAACCAAGATAGGACAACAACTAAAGTTCCTAACCAACCCTCTCTAAATACCTTAGCCAAATTCAACAATTGTTTTTCTTTTGAATTCAAATCTGCCTCTACTGTCTAGTTTTAAATCACAAAATTTTAACCTATTTTTAATATTTCAAAAAAATCTAAAAAAAAATACTGGAGACTCAGAACATGTAAAACTATATGGTAAAAAATTGGTTTAATTTTTTGATTAAAGATAACTTCCTAGAAAAATAGGGAAAGTTAAAAAACTGGGTGAAAACTGTTTTGCCAAAACACATTTTTTGCCTTTGATAAAATCATCTAAAAAACAAAGTAAAAATATTGGAGACTCTCTTAAGGACCTACAAACAGTAGCTAAAACTTCTAAAAACTTGGAGAAAAATTGGCCAAAAAAAAAAATCACAAAGGTAGAATTTCAACTTGACAACTTCTCAATTTTCCACAAGTATGCTCATGTGAGCTTGATTTTAAACCATTGATTGGCTTAAGTCAAAAATCAAGTGGTATGACATGAGATGCATGAACATACAGCCAATTCAATGCATGAAATGCATGATTTAAAACCTAAATGATGTGGGAAATGCATGGCATGCATAATATAGCCTAGACCTTACAAACTTGCATGGCAATAAATGTAATCCTAACCTAAGTATGCATGAGATGCATAATAATGCAAATGAGACTTAGACCTAAAGTGACATGAAATGCATGGCAATACAAAGTGACCTAAGATCTAAATAGCATAGCAATGCATGGCAATACCAATATGATCTAGACCTTATATGCATGGGAATATGCATGGCAATATGATTTAGACCTGAAATGTCATGAGAATGCATGGAAATATCATGAACATATAATGACCAATAAACCTAATACTAATGCATGAACAAACAGGAACTAATACATAATAATAATGCAAAGCAATGGTACCTAAACAAAATGCAAATGCACACACAAGGCAAGGAATACATGAAGAGACTGAATGGCCACTAAACAACCTTGTGCAATCCTATCTAGCAAATAACACAAACACATGGCAAACTGATAACTCGTATAATTATATAGTTTTTAGTTATGTTTTATTATTGTTTTGTGTCAAATACGAGTTATTATTGTTTAGTCTAATTGTGTTTATGATCTTTTATATTTTTATGTATTTTGGTGTTTTTCACAAGTTTCTTTGAGTGATTTCAGATTACTAGAATTAAGGGCAAATCCAGTTCAGTTTCAGTTCCGACACCTTTTGCGATATCAGCTATATCTCGAGTTTCACTGAAGCAATAAGGCTGAAATTTGTAGCCATGCAAAGCTAAGAGGCATATCTATCTTTTTCATGTTTAACACTTCTTAAAACGGAGTCGTTTTCCCTAGCGAAATCGACCATCAAGTTGGCTGATGTGCAATGACGTCTGTGCTGACATGTTTTCGTATTATGCCCATATCTTCTTATCCACATCAGCAAATGAGCTGATTCCAACGGCTATGGTTCCGTAACTGATAGGGGAACCTTTGTCTAGAAGACCATGTGATCAGATCAGGCCTCCAATATTGAAGAAATCGACCATAAAGGTGGCTGATGTGCAATGACGTCTGTGCTGACATGTTTTCGTATTTTGCCCATATCTGCTTAACCACATCAGCAAATGAGCGGATTCCAACGGCTATGGTTCCGTAACTGATAGGGGAACCTTTTTCTAGAAGACCATGTGATCAGATCAGGCCTCCAATATTGACGAAATCGACCATCAAGTTGGCTGATCAAAATCGTCATATACCTACCTTTGAAATTTGTAAAGCTTGTCTCTTGTCATTTAGCCCTCCAAAATGTGTATAAATAGAGGGCCTTGGATGATTGTAAGGGATCATATATTGTACATAGGTAGGATATTAGCCATTTTAATAAAATTCTCTAAGTTTTCTTCTTCTTTCTTTTCTCTAGTTTTCTTTTTCTTTAGAGAGAGCAAGAGGTTGGATAATTAATATTCTTCCTCTTCTTCTCTCTTTCTTTTATTTTCTTTTTAGATTTTCTTTAATTTTATGTTTATGTTTACAATGCCTATGCTAGGCTAAACTTCTATTTGGTTAAGGGTGATTTCAAAGCCCTAGACATGTTTTGTGATTGATTTTCAGATTCTATCTATCATTAATTCTCTATCAAAGTTGCTTATGTTCTTCTACAAGAATTGTTCATGATGTTGTCTAGATTTATTTAGGTGTACAACTAGATAGATCTTGATAATTATCTATTGCTAGTTTAGGAGTCTTGATCCGTGTAATTGTCTTGATTTCCTATTCATAAGTGGCAATTTGTGATTAATGATTATGGTCAAGTTTTCAATAATTGCAAAGTGGAACATAACCTAAGTTGAACAATCCGAGCTTATGTGTTTGTTGCTTAGATCAACCTATCTTTCTCATCATAAAGCTGCCATTAAATTGAATTTAGAGAGCTTATTCTAGGTTGTTTAATGGTTAGAGATTAAATAGAGAGCTTGTTCTATTTAACGACAAACTAAGGAAAGATTGGGATAACAGAGCTTGTTGTTATCTACGGTTGTTAACTTTGATAGTTGGTTGATATTGATAGATCTGAAATTGATTCTTAATGATGTCTAGTGGTGGAGAATGAAACCTTAACCATATTTTTCATATTTGATTCTTCTTACTTACTTGTTTTCTTACTTTTCTAGTTTGCTTATTTTTAAAAGTATATTTATTTTTATTGGCTGGTTATACCGCCTAATTTGTATATTAACTTTGTTTTATTTTTATTGGCTGGTTATACCGCCTAATTTAGTATATATATTGGCTGGTTATACCGCCTAATTTAGTATATATATTTTTATTGGCTGGTTATACCGCCTTGCATCTTATTTACTTTAGTTTAAATCTGGCTTCAAAAACCCCTTTTCTTTTATTGTTCTTGAATTTAAGTTTTAAACTATTAACTTATAAACTAAAACCCAATCCCTGAGGACTCGACCCTTGCTAACTACTATACTTACAATTTATCTTTTTAGTGCAAGGTTAAATAAGATACACTCTTTTGGGTGCATCAAATTTTTGGCGCCGTTGCCGGGGATTGTTTTCTTTAGTCTATTTGTTACTTGGTTTATTCTTATTTTCAGTTCTAATTAGTTTTATTTTCTTGTACATACAAGTTTTTCTTATCAAATTTTGAAAAAAAAAAAAAAAAAACGATGGAGTTGAGCAATCTAACACTTGAAGAGTTGGTGGCATACATGAACATGGAGAATCAACAAGCCAATCTCACTTCCCTAGTTCAACAATTGGCCATGGGAGGATGTCAAGGCCATCAAGTGTTCCAAGACCAACAGTATGATCATTACTCAAACACTTACCATGAGGGATGGTGGGATTATACTAATTATGGCTACTCGAAAAATTACCAAGAAGTAGATCCTTATGCCAATTACACTCATCCATCTAGCTTCAATCAATCATGGTTTCAAGAACCAGATCTTTTTCAACCACCACATATGACTCAAAACTCAGGTACTTCTTTAGAAGATCTTGTCGATTCTCTTGTTACTAATACTTTGCAATTTCAACAGGAAACAAGGGCAAGCATCCGGAGTTTGGAAAGGCAAATGAGCCTATTGGCTAGTAGTATGGTGGTATGGGTAGCACAAAGATCTGAAGAACTCCCTGCCCAAACGATGATTAACCTAAAGGAGAATGCTACTATTGTGACCTTGAGGAATGAGGAACAAGATGAGGATGAGACAAAATTAGAGATGAATTCTATTCTTGAGGATAACGAAGCCAATGATCCAAATAAGAGTATTTCGGCACCTGAGGTAACGTTTAAGGTTTCACTTTTTACTAATGTTTCTTCTCCACATTTTCCTAGTAGATTTGCAAAGTTCAAGGAGGAAGAACATGAACAACACATGCCGGAAACCTTAAACAACTTGTTTGTGGAGGTCATTCAACAAGTATCAAAATATGCTCCATTCCTCGATGACATATGCACCACAAAGGATGATGGAATAATACTTGTAATGGAGAATGCATCCACTGTTGTGCAAAGAAAGCTTCCTCTCAAACGCATAAATTTGGGAAATTTCATGTATGAGCCTGACAAGCCTAAAAAGCCAAGAAGGGGTGTTGGTTAGATTCAAAACACTAACTCAAGTGTTAATTGGGAAGGCAGCCCAATTAAAGATGAAATTGCCAACCTTCCATATTCAGATTTGCTTTCTCTTTCTTTTCCTTTTTCATTTATTATTTTTATTGTTTTTATTTTATTTCTTATGTTTCTTTGTTAATTGTGTTTACTGCTTTTAAGTTCATTTAGGCTGCATAAGTTTCTTTTTTTTTAATAGTTCTTTTCTCTTACATATAATTCTTGCATTGGGGGATAATAGCATTACATTAACGACAATGTAAGAATTATGTGTGGGGGGGAGAATTTAGGATTTTATTTAGAGTGTTTTGTTTTTGAGTCTTTTTTATGTTGTTTTTCTTTCTGATCCTTGTTTTGAAAATAACTAGATGTAAATATAATTTTTTTTTTAACCCCGGTTAAATGGCGGATAACGGTACTCCGTGATTATTTAAGTCGGTTCCATCAGCTACCCACAAAACTGATATTGTATATAAATTTCTCTTCCAATTTCTCTTTCAATTTTTTTTTCAGGATGGATGATATTCTCACAAGATTGCAGAAACGATTTCCTCCTTTTCCTCGAAATATTTTACTGAAGCTTTACCAAGTTCGACTTGAAAGATTAAGAATGCTTATGCACAAAGGGATTCCTGACGACATACGTTGGATAATTGAAGCCAAGGTACGTGAAGATGAATATCTTCTTGTTTTGCATTTACCAGGTACAGGTAGAAGCACTTTTGCAAAGAAGCGACGAGCAAAGCGCATGAGTTCAAATTGCCACAAATGTGCACGATGGACGTGTAACGGTAAATGTCGTTTTATTGGGATTCCGTCCTCTAATCGAGATGATAAAATTGAATTCATTAAGGATGGACTGAGTAAGGAGAATTTGGGTAATATCCAACTTTCTCTTGAGACGCATCCTAGTGGAGACGTACAAAGAGAAATTCTTGATTTATGGCCGCAATTCCAAAGGGAATGGCAACATCTTGGGAATCTGATGTTAAAAGACCCTGTTTGCCAGCTTGTAAGAAAACTGGATGGGAAGCATATCCTCGACTCATAGAAGGCGTTTAAGCCGTTTCTGGACGTAAAACCAGAGGAAGATGTGAGCCACAATCACAACTACAATAAATGACTTCTCAGTTTTTGGTTTGATTTGCAATAACTTTATTTTGGTTTAATTTACGTGTTGTTCGATTTGTGTAACTATTCTCGTTTTTTTTATTTGTCTTTTACGGTTGATTTTTTCTTCTCTTTTTGATTTTCTTCCTGAAATCACGCAAAAATCTTTTGTTAGGTTAACATTTTCTTCTGACAGGTCAGATACACTTTCAGCGACATTATTACTCTTGTCTGATTCACTACTGAGTCCTCTATATATTACACCATGTACTCATTCTCTTTCAGGCACTCGAAGAAAAAAAAAATGGAAAGTACTTCATCCCAGCGCATTAAAAAAATTTGTGTCTTTGGAGGTGCTTATCCAGGAAAAAATAACATATTCGCTGATGAAGCCATAAGAGTTGGAGTAATACTTGCCCAATAAAAGATCCACTTGATTTATGGAGGCGGTAGTACGGGTTTAATGGGAGCAGTCGCTACAGCAGCACACGCGGGAGGAAGTCCAGTTCTAGGAATCGTGCCAAAACTATTCACAAGTTTTTGTGGACCTACCGTGGGTAAGGAAATACAAGTCTGGAGTATCCCTGAACGGATGACAATCATGTACCATTCTGTCGATGCATTCATTGCTTTACCAGGAGGTCTGGGTACATTGGAAGAAATAGCTTGCGTGGCTTCTTGGTCATCTTTGGTCACAAATAAGAAACCCATTGGTTTGCTTAATATTAATGGTTATTTTAGTAATTTGCTTTCATATTTAGATAATGCTGTGGATAATGGATTCATGTTTTCAGAGGCAAGGAGAACCATAATTTCTGCTACAACCATTGAAGATTTACTCAAAAAGCTCCAAGCTTATGAGTATTTATCTGCTACGGTTGTTTCGCAAACGCTCGGAAAAAGAAAAAGAGATATGGATGAGCAAGGAGTGGATTGCACTTTGTCTTTGTGACATTATCTAACATTTTGCTTGTTGTGTCTCAGTTATAATAAGTGGTTAGCAACCTCTGCAGGTAATATCTCCTAAATTCTACCTTTAAAATTTGACATTGGGGACAATGTCATATTTTAGTAGGGGGTAAGGGACATATTTTGCTAATTTAAAAAAAAAAAAAAAAAATAAAAATAAAAATTTGTGTTTTAAACCATTTAGAAGTATTCATTCTGAACAAGGTCTGAGTAAGGGAGACTTGAGACATACCTTGTCAGTTTGATTTCTTCTTTTCAAAAAAAAAAAAAAAAAAAAAAAAAAAAGTTTGTTGTGTTTTAAGCAATTTAGAATTATTCATTCTGAACAAGGTCTGAGTAAGGGAGACTTGAGACATACCTTGTCAGTTTGATTTTAATCTTTTTATGTTTACTTGTTAATTTTTCTTTAGTATTTTAGGATTATTTAGGTTGCATGAGTTTGTTTTGTTTTGTTTTGAGTCTAGTTGTTCCTATTCTTATGTTATTAGTTCTTTTCTCTTACACATGATTCTTTCATTTGGGTTAATAGACTTACATTGAGGACAATGTAAGAATTAAGTGTGGGGGGAATGATTTAGGATTTCTTTTATTTTGTCTACTATTTTTTTTTTATGAGTCTTTATTATTATTATTATTAATTTGTGAGTTTTAGTTCCTTTTTAATACAATGATGAGATATGAATTGCATAAGTCTAAAACAGATTTATTAGTGAGAAGATTTTCATGAGAATTGAGCTTGATGTCAACCTTTTTATGAGCCAATGTTAATATGATATGTTGATTGAGAAAGAAGCATGTTTAGACTTAATCTGACTTGTATAATCATCCTTGTGAGTTTTTGAGCCTATAATGATTGATGCATTATACAAATCAATCTAATTTCTTTCTTGAGTGCTCTTATGATTACATGATTCTCTAGAACTTGCTTTAAACCGTTTGAGACTATATTGATACATGTGACAACATGAATATGATAGAGGCATTAGGATTATAACCAGAGCCAAACAGCCATCCATTATTAATGTTCTAAGAGAACATCCCCACTAGTGAGCCAATTTGAGCCTACATTAAATATGCTGTTTTATTGGTAACCACAACTTACACCTAGCCTAAATATACTTATATCCTTACCCTTGTTCTAAAGATGGATTATATATTTTGAGACATATTGCAAAAAACAAGGGATATTTTTAGTTGAAAATTTGGGTTAGAAACAAGAAATAAGTGTGGGGGGAAAAGAAAAGAAAAGTCAAGAGAAAAAGAAATGGAATACTGGAAAATACATTCCTATGTAAAAAAAAATATATATATATATATGAATCATCTCTTGAATTTGTGGAAAAAGAAAAAGATGTTACAAAGTTGTTTAGAATGAAGAAAAGACCCAACATGAATATCCGGCCTAGGTGACTATGTACTTGTAAAGAGTTTTGAGAAGTTTCTTTGTATAATCTTTTTATGTCTCTAAACTTTATGAACTCTTTGGAACCTTTGTGATATCTTTATCCTTTTGTTCTTCAACCACATTACAAACCCCTTGGCCCCATTACAACCTTGATTAAAGACCTCTTGATTCATGAAGTTGTATGATCTAAATAGTGGAGAATAGGTGGACAAGAAAGAATATGGTAGAACTGTTTTCATGAGATTGATTGAGTGTAAACACTTCACCACTACTTTAAAGAGTGAAAATCATGAGGGTATCCCATGTGAGAAGTTGAGATTAAATTTGAACATGCGATATTTTGATTGAGATATGTTATGCTAATATTGGCTTAACTCAAACAATTTACATTCAAGCATGATTTTTTTTGAAATTCTTTAAGCTATTGATTAGTTTATAAGACTTGTTCAAATATTGTCTCTAATTTGTATTGAAAGGATTAGGAGTAAATATTTTTAGTATATGCAGTTTATTTATATTTTAGATTTTCAATGTTTGTGGGTATCGTTCTAGTAAACCCTCACGAGACTAAACTCGTCCACTAGGGACACCTAGGGGTTTAAAGGCTTGTGTCACAAACCAAATCAAAATACACAATGTTATGGCATGAAATGCAAACCTATCAACTAAACAAAATGAAAATGCACATAGAAAGCAAAAAAGGTCATGTTGGCCTAATGGTCATCAAGTAACATGGAATAATCTTAGCCAAACAATAACAAAAACACATTGCAAACTAAATCAAAATACACAATATTATGGCATGAAATGCAAACCTATCAACTAAACAAAATGAAAATGCAAAAACAAAGTAAAAGGAATCCTATTGGCTGAATGAAATGAAATAACATAGTAAAATCCTAGCTAAACAATAACATAAACACATGGAAGCATAATAAACTAGCAAACATGATAAATAATGCAAACATGCACAAAAAATCCATCATGGCCGAATGAAACAACATGAACATGGCATTGTCTAAATGTATGAAGATTAATGGAGACATATTAAACAAGCAAACATGATAAAAAATGCAAACATGCACAAAAAATCCATCATGGCAAAATGAAACAACATGAACCTAGCATGGTATTTCCACAAATACATAGCATGGTATATTGCTAAACTACCACAATCAAGCTAACCTACCACAAATCAAGCTAATCTAACACAAGTAAGCTAACCTATCACAACAAAACTCATGAACAAAATCCAAAATAAAATTATCTCAAAAACAAGAAAACCATTCGGCCATTGTGGAAACAGGGATGCAAACTTGCTGTTTTTTATTTTCTTTAAAAAAAAAATAGTAGATCTTTAAAAACAAGTTTATTTCATAAAAAAGAAAAAAAATATCAATAAAAAAAGCAAGATCATGTCAATAAAATATGAAAAATAACCATGAAATAGCATAGCTACCTTGCTCTAGCTTTCCAAATCAAGAAGAAAACAAGCCAAAACCCTTATTTTCCTTCTCTTATTTTCCTTTATTTTTTCTCTCATTTCCTCCTTAGCTACTGCCTCTTTTCAGCCATCAAAGCTTCTCAAAAAATCTATTCTTAGCCCCCTCAATAGCCTTGGCCGAATGGCCTCCCCTTCTAGAAGAAAGTTGGTTATTTTTTCATCCAATGGCTATCACTTCAAGATGCCTTTGATGCACCCAAAAGAGTGTATCTTATTTAACCTTGCACTAAAAAGATCAATTGTAAGTATAGTAGTTAGCAAGGGTCGAGTCCTCAGGGATTGGGTTTTAGTTTATAAGTTAATAGTTTAAAACTTAAATTCAAGAACAATAAAAGAAAAAGGGTTTTTGAATCCAGATTTAAACTAAAGTAAATAAGATGAAAGGCGGTATAACCAGCCAATAAAAATATATATACTAAATTAGGCGGTATAACCAGCCAATATATATACTAAATTAGGCGGTATAACCAGCCAATAAAAATAAAACAAAGTTAATATACAAATTAGGCGGTATAACCAGCCAATAAAAATAAATATACTTTTAAAAATAAGCAAACTAGAAAAGTAAGAAAACAAGTAAGTAAGAAGAATCAAATATGAAAAATATGGTTAAGGTTTCATTCTCCACCACTAGACATCATTAAGAATCAATTTCAGATCTATCAATATCAACCAACTATTAAAGTTAACAACCGTAGATAACAACAAGCTCTGTTATCCCAATCTTTCCTTAGTTTGTCGTTAAATAGAACAAGCTCTCTATTTAATCTCTAACCATTAAACAACCTAGAATAAGCTCTCTAAATTCAATTTAATGGCAGCTTTATGATGAGAAAGATAGGTTGATCTAAGCAACAAACACATAAGCTCGGATTGTTCAACTTAGGTTATGTTCCACTTTGCAATTATTGAAAACTTGACCATAATCATTAATCACAAATTGCCACTTATGAATAGGAAATCAAGACAATTACACGGATCAAGACTCCTATACTAGCAATAGATACTTATCAAGATCTATCTAGTTGTACACCTAAATAAATCAAGACAACATCATGAACAATTCTTGTAGAAGAACATAAGCAACTTTGATAGAAAATTAATGATAGATAGAATCTGAAAATCAATCACAAAACATGTCTAGGGCTTTGAAATCACCCTTAACCAAATAGAAGTTTAGCCTAGCATAGGCATTATAAACATAAACATAAAATTAAAGAAAATCTAAGAAGAAAATAAAAGAAAGAAAGAAGAAGAGGAAGAATATTAATTATCCAACCTCTTGCTCTCTCTAAAGAAAAAGAAAACTAGAGAAAAGAAAGAAAACTAGAGAAAAGAAAGAAGAAGAAAACTTAGAGAATTTTATTAAAATGGCTAATATCCTACCTATGTACAATATGATTCTCTACACTCATCCAAGGCCCTCTATTTATACACATTTTGGAGGGTTAAATGACAAGAGACAAGCTTTACAAATTTCAAAGGTAGGTATAATAGGTGGGTGCATTTTTCTAACAATTTTCGTCACATTGTATGACAATTTTGATCAGCCAACTTGATGGTCGATTTTGTCAATGTTGGAGGCCTGATCTGATCACATGGTCTTCTAGAAAAAGGTTTCCCTACCAGTTACGGATCCATAGCCGTTGGAATCAGCTCATTTGCTGATGTGGATAAGCAGATATGGGCAAAATACGAAAACAGGTCAGCACAGACGTCATTGCACATCAACCAACTTGATGGTCGATTTCGTCAATATTAGAGGCCTGATCTGATCATATGGTATTCTAGACAAAGGTTCCCCTATCAGTTACGGATCCATAGTCATTAGAATCAGCTCATTTGCTGATGTGGATAAGCAGATATGGGCAAAATACGAAAACAGGTCAGCACAGACGTCATTGCACATCAGCCAACTTGATGGTCGATTTCGCTAGGGAAAACGACTCCGTTTCAAGAAGTGTAAAACATGAAAAAGATAGATATGCCTCTTAGCTTTGCACGGCTATAAATTTCAGCCTTATTGCTTCAGTGAAACTCCAGATATAGCTGATATGGCAAAAGGTGTCGGAACTGGAACTGAACTGGATTTGCCCTTAATTCTAGTAATCTGAAATCACTCAAAGAAACTTGTGAAGAACACCAAATTACATAAAAATATAAAAGATCATAAACACAATTAGACTAAACAATAATAACTCGTATTTGACACAAAACAATAATAAAACATAACTAAAAACTATATAATTATACGAGTTATCACACCCCCACACTTAGCTTTTTGCTAGTCCTCGAGCAAAATCAAATAAAAATAAAATAAGAAAATCTAATCTAATCCACTTTCGTAGGAAATCACGGTGGCACTTAGCATGTGACACAAGCCTTTAAACCCCTAGGTGTCCCTAGTGGACGAGTTTAGTCTCGTGAGGGTTTACTAGAACGATACCCACAAACATTGAAAAACTAAAATATAAATAAACTACATATACTAAAAATATTTATTCCTAATCCTTTCAATACAAATTAGAGACAATCTTTGAACAAGTCTTATAAACTAATCAATAGCTTAAAGAATTTCACAAAAAAATCATGCTTGAATGTAATGTTTGAGCTAAGCCAATATTAACATAACATATCTCAATCAAAATAGTGCATGTTCAAATTTAATCTCAACTTCTCACATGGGATACCCTCATGATTTTCACTCTTTAAAGTAGTGGTGAAGTGTTTACACTCAATCAATCTCATGAAAACAGTTCTACCATATTCTTGCTTGTCCACCTATTCTCCACTATTTAGATCATACAACTTCATGAATCAAGAGGTCTTTAATCAAGGTTGTAATGGGGCCAAGGGGTTTGTAATGTGGTTGAAGAACAAAAGGATAACGATATCACAAAGGTTCCAAAGAGTTCATAAAGTTTAGAGACATAATAAGATCATACAAAGAAACTTATCAAAACTCTTTACAAGTACATAGTCACCTAGGCCGAATATTCATGTTGGGCCTTTTCTTCATTCTAAACAACTTTGTAACATCTTTTTCTTTTTCCACAAATTCAAGAGATGATTCATATTTTTTACATAGGAATGTATTTGCCAGTATTCCATTTCTTTTTCTCTTGACTTTTCTTTTCTTTTCCCCCAACACTTATTTCTTGTTTCTAACCCAAATTTTCAACTAAAAATATCCCTTGTTTTTTGCAATATGTCTCAAAATATATAATCCATCTTTAGAACAAGGGTAAGGATATAAGTATATTTAGGCTAGGTGTAAGTTGTGGTTACCAATAAAACAGCATATTTAATGTAGGCTCAAATTGGCTCACTAGTGGGGATGTTCTCTTAGAACATTAATAATGGATGGCTGTTTGGCTCTGGTTATAATCCTAATGCCTCTATCATATTCATGTTGTCACATGTATCAATATAGTCTCAAACGGTTTAAAGCAAGTTCTAGAGAATCATGTAATCATAAGAGCACTCAAGAAAGAAATTAGATTGATTTGTATAATGCATCAATCATTATAGGCTCAAAAACTCACAAGGATGATTATACAAGTCAGATTAAGTCTAAACATGCTTCTTTCTCAATCAACATATCATATTAACATTGGCTCATAAAAAGGTTGACATCAAGCTCAATTCTCATGAAAATCTTCTCACTAATAAATCTGTTTTAGACTTATGCAATTCATATCTCATCATTGTATTAAAAAGGAACTAAAACACACTAAAAAATAATAATAATAATAATAAAGACTCATAAAAAAAAATAGTAGACAAAAATAAACGAAATCCTAAATCATTCCCCCCACACTTAATTCTTACATTGTCCTCAATGTAGGTCTATTAACCCAAATGAAAGAATCATGTGTAAGAGAAAAGAACTAATAACATAAGAATAGGAACAACTAAGACTCAAAACAAAACAAACTCATGCAACCTAAATAATCCTAAAATACTAAACAAAAATTAACAAGTAAACATAAAAAGATTAAAATCAAACTGACAAGGTATGTCTCAAGTCTCCCTTACTCAGACCTTGTTCAGAATGAATACTTCTAAATTGCTTAAAATACAACAAACTTTTTTTTTTTTAAATTAGCAAAATATGTCTCTTACCCCCTACTAAAATATGACATTGTCCCCAATGTCAAATTTTAAAGGTAGGATTTAGGAGATATTACCTGCAGAGGTTGCTAACCATTTATTATAACTGAGACACAACAAACAAAATGTTAGATAATGTCACAAAGACAAAGTGCAATCCACTCCTTGCTCGTCCATATCTCTTTTTCTTTTTCCGAGCGTTTGCGAAACAACCGTAGCAGATAAATACTCATAAGCTTGGAGCTTTTTGAGTAAATCTTCAATGGTTGTAGCAGAAATTATGGTTCTCCTTGCCTCTGAAAACATGAATCCATTATCCACAGCATTATCTAAATATGAAAGCAAATTACTAAAATAACCATTAATATTAAGCAAACCAATGGGTTTCTTATTTGTGACCAAAGATGACCAAGAAGCCACGCAAGCTATTTCTTCCAATGTACCCAGACCTCCTGGTAAAGCAATGAATGCATCGGCAGAATGGTACATGATTGTTATCCGTTCAGGGATACTCCAGACTTGTATTTCCTTACCCACGGTAGGTCCACAAAAACTTGTGAATAGTTTTGGCACAATTCCTATAACTGGACTTCCTCCGGCGTGTGCTGCTGTAGCGACTGCTCCCATTAAACCCGTACTACCGCCTCCATAAATCAACTGGATCTTTTGTTGGGCAAGTATTACTCCAACTCTTATGGCTTCATCAGCGAATATGTTATTTTTCCCTGGATAAGCACCTCCAAAGACACAAATTTTTTTAATGCGCTGGGACGAAGTACTTTCCATTTTTTTTTCTTTTTCGAGTTCCTGAAAGAGAATGAGTACATGGTGTAATATATAGAGGACTGAGTAGTGAATCAGACAAGAGTAATAATGTCGCCGAAAGTGTATCTGACCTGTCAGAAGAAAATGTTAACCTAACAAAAGATTTTTGCGTGATTTCAGGAAGAAAATCAAAAAGAGAAGAAAAATCAACCGTAAAAGACAAATAAAAAAAAAACGAGAATAATTACACAAATCGAACAACACATAAATTAAACCAAAATAAAGTTATTGCAAATCAAACCAAAAGCTGAGAAGTCATTTATTGTAGTTGTGATTGTGGCTCACATCTTCCTCTGGTTTTACGTCCAGAAACGGCTTAAACGCCTTCTATGAGTCGAGGATATGCTTCCCATCCAGTTTTCTTACAAGCTGGCAAACAGGGTCTTTTAACATCAGATTCCCAAGATGTTGCCATTCCCTTTGGAATTGCGGCCATAAATCAAGAATTTCTCTTTGTACGTCTCCACTAGGATGCGTCTCAAGAGAAAGTTGGATATTACCCAAATTCTCCTTACTCAGTCCATCCTTAATGAATTCAATTTTATCATCTCGATTAGAGGACGGAATCCCAATAGAACGACATTTACCGTTACACGTCCATCGTGCACATTTGTGGCAATTTGAACTCATGCGCTTTGCTCGTCGCTTCTTTGCAAAAGTGCTTCTACCTGTACCTGGTAAAAGCAAAACAGGAAGATATTCATCTTCACGTACCTTGGCTTCAATTATCCAACGTATGTCTGCAGGAATCCCTTTGTGCATAAGCATTCTTAATCTTTCAAATCGAACTTGGTAAAGCTTCAGTAAAATATTTCGAGGAAAAGAAGGAAATCGTTTCTGCAATCTTGTGAGAATATCATCCATCCTGAAAAAAAAATGAAAAAAAAAAAAAAAAAATTTGAAAGAGAAATTGGAAGAGAAATTGATATACAATATCAGTTTTGTGGGTAGCTGATGGAACCGATTTAAATAATCACGGAGTACCGTTATCCGCAATTTAACCGGGGTTAAAAAAAATTATATTTACATCAGTTATTTTCAAAACAAGGATCAGAAAGAAAAACAGCATAAAAAAAAGACTCAAAAACAAAACACTCTAAATAAAATCCTAAATTCTTCCCCCCACACATAATTCTTACATTGTCATTAATGTAATGCTATTATCCCCAATGCAAGAATTATATGTAAGAGAAAAGAACTATTAAACAAAAGAAACTTATGCAGCCTAAATGAACTTAAAAGCAGTAAACACAATTAACAAAGAAACATAAGAAATAAAATAAAAACAATAAAAATAATAAAAGAAAGAGAAAGCAAATCTGAATATGGAAGGTTGGCAATTTCATCTTTAATTGGGCTGCCTTCCCAATTAACACTTGAGTTAGTGTTTTGAATCTAACCAACACCCCTTCTTGGCTTTTTAGGCTTGTCAGGCTCATACATGAAATTTCCCAAATTTATGCGTTTGAGAGGAAGCTTTCTTTGCACAACAGTGGATGCATTCTCCATTACAAGTATTATTCCATCATCCTTGGTGGTGCATATCTCATCGAGGAATGGTGCATCTTTTGGTACTTGTTGAATGGCATCCACAAATAAACTGTTTAAGGTTTCCAGGATGTCTTGTTCATGTTCCTCCTCCTTGAACTTTGCGAATCTACTAGGAAAAGGTGGAGAAGAAACATTAGCAAAAATTGGAATCTTAAACGTTACCTCCGGTGTCGAAATACTCTTATTTGGATCTGTGGCTTTATTATCCTCAAGAATAGAATCCATCTCTAATTTTGTCTCATCCTCATCTTGTTCCTCATTCCTGAAGGTCACAATAGTAGCATTCTCCTTTGGGTTAATCATCGTTTGGGCAGGGAGTTCTTCAGATCTTTGTGCTACCCATCCCACCATACTACTAGCCAATTGGCTCATTTGCTTTTCCAAACTCTGGATGCTTGCCCTTGTTTCCTGTTGAAATTGCAAAGTATTAGTAACAAGAGAATAGACAAGATCTTCTAAAGAAGTACCTGAGTTTTGAGTCATATGTGATGGCTGAAAAAGATCTGATTCTTGAGACCATGATTGATTGAAGATAGATGGATGAGTGTAACTGGCATAAGGATCTACTTCTTGGAAATTTTTTGAGTAGCCATAATTAGTATGATCCCACCATCCCTCATGGTAAGTGTTTGAGTAATGATCATGCAGTTGGTCTTGGAACACTTGATGGCCTTGACATCCTCCCATGGCAAATTGTTGAACTCGGAAGGTGAGATTGGCTTGTTGATTCTCCATGTTCATGTATGCCACCAACTCTTCAAGTGTTAGATTGCTCAATTCAATCGTTTTTTTTTTTTTTTTTTTTCAAAATTTGATAAGAAAAACCCGTATGTACAAGAAAACAAAACTCATTAGAACTGAAAATAAGAATAAGCCAAGTAACAAATAAACTAAAGAAAACAATCTCCGGCAACGGCGCCAAAAATTTGATGCACCCAAAAGAGTGTATCTTATTTAACCTTGCACTAAAAAGATCAATTGTAAGTATAGTAGTTAGCAAGGGTCGAGTCCTCAGGGATTGGGTTTTAGTTTATAAGTTAATAGTTTAAAACTTAAATTCAAGAACAATAAAAGAAAAAGGGTTTTTGAATCCAGATTTAAACTAAAGTAAATAAGATGAAAGGCGGTATAACCAGCCAATAAAAATATATATACTAAATTAGGCGGTATAACCAGCCAATATATATACTAAATTAGGCGGTATAACCAGCCAATAAAAATAAAACAAAGTTAATATACAAATTAGGCGGTATAACCAGCCAATAAAAATAAATATACTTTTAAAAATAAGCAAACTAGAAAAGTAAGAAAACAAGTAAGTAAGAAGAATCAAATATGAAAAATATGGTTAAGGTTTCATTCTCCACCACTAGACATCATTAAGAATCAATTTCAGATCTATCAATATCAACCAACTATTAAAGTTAACAACCGTAGATAACAACAAGCTCTGTTATCCCAATCTTTCCTTAGTTTGTCGTTAAATAGAACAAGCTCTCTATTTAATCTCTAACCATTAAACAACCTAGAATAAGCTCTCTAAATTCAATTTAATGGCAGCTTTATGATGAGAAAGATAGGTTGATCTAAGCAACAAACACATAAGCTCGGATTGTTCAACTTAGGTTATGTTCCACTTTGCAATTATTGAAAACTTGACCATAATCATTAATCACAAATTGCCACTTATGAATAGGAAATCAAGACAATTACACGGATCAAGACTCCTAGACTAGCAATAGATACTTATCAAGATCTATCTAGTTGTACACCTAAATAAATCAAGACAACATCATGAACAATTCTTGTAGAAGAACATAAGCAACTTTGATAGAAAATTAATGATAGATAGAATCTGAAAATCAATCACAAAACATGTCTAGGGCTTTGAAATCACCCTTAACCAAATAGAAGTTTAGCCTAGCATAGGCATTATAAACATAAACATAAAATTAAAGAAAATCTAAGAAGAAAATAAAAGAAAGAAAGAAGAAGAGGAAGAATATTAATTATCCAACCTCTTGCTCTCTCTAAAGAAAAAGAAAACTAGAGAAAAGAAAGAAAACTAGAGAAAAGAAAGAAGAAGAAAACTTAGAGAATTTTATTAAAATGGCTAATATCCTACCTATGTACAATATGATTCTCTACACTCATCCAAGGCCCTCTATTTATAAACATTTTGGAGGGTTAAATGACAAGAGACAAGCTTTACAAATTTCAAAGGTAGGTATAATAGGTGGGTGCATTTTTCTAACAATTTTCGTCACATTGTATGACAATTTTGATCAGCCAACTTGATGGTCGATTTTGTCAATGTTGGAGGCCTGATCTGATCACATGGTCTTCTAGAAAAAGGTTTCCCTACCAGTTACGGATCCATAGCCGTTGGAATCAGCTCATTTGCTGATGTGGATAAGCAGATATGGGCAAAATACGAAAACAGGTCAGCACAGACGTCATTGCACATCAGCCAACTTGATGGTCGATTTCGTCAATATTAGAGGCCTGATCTGATCATATGGTCTTCTAGACAAAGGTTCCCCTATCAGTTACGGATCCATAGCCATTAGAATCAGCTCATTTGCTGATTTGGATAAGCAGATATGGGCAAAATACGAAAACAGGTCAGCACAGACGTCATTGCACATCAGCCAACTTGATGGTCGATTTCGCTAGGGAAAACGACTCCGTTTCAAGAAGTGTAAAACATGAAAAAGATAGATATGCCTCTTAGCTTTGCACGGCTATAAATTTCAGCCTTATTGCTTCAGTGAAACTCCAGATATAGCTGATATGGCAAAAGGTGTCGGAACTGGAACTGAACTGGATTTGCCCTTAATTCTAGTAATCTGAAATCACTCAAAGAAACTTGTGAAGAACACCAAATTACATAAAAATATAAAAGATCATAAACACAATTAGACTAAACAATAATAACTCGTATTTGACACAAAACAATAATAAAACATAACTAAAAACTATATAATTATACGAGTTATCAGCCTTCAATGTAAAAATCCTACCATTAGATTGGAATAATCAGCCCCTAAATATATGATGTCATGAAGATAATGTCATAAATGGGAACATAAATATGACATCATCCCTCTCCAACCATTGGTCCATGTGTTGCAAATTTAAAGGCTTGATCACAAAAATAACTACCTTCCTCTTCTCTCTTGGCCCTTAGATGAAATGGCTCAGCAAAATTAATCTCCATCATGGGCTTGGCTGATGGCCCTCTTAAAATCCAGCTCAATTCCATTACAAGAAAAGCCCTTTTCGGTTTCTTCGATAAAATGACCTTTTTGACCTCGAAGCCAAATAAATAGCAAACGGACTCCAAATTTAAATTTTCTTTTTTCAATACTTATGAAATAATAAAAAAGTGAATTCTGGAAGTTTTTAAAATTTTTCGAGTCCATTTGATATTTTTTTGGATTTTTTCTTCGAAAATTACCCTTTTGTGTACCCGAACTTTTACCATTTTTTAAACAAGCTCCGAATCCAGATTTTTCGTCACCAATATCTTCCAAATAAATTAAAAGTGTGATCTGGAAGTTTTCATAATTTTTGGAGCTCATTTGCTATTTTTTGGGATTTATCTGCTTGAATTTTTGCATAGTGGGCCCGGGATTTGGCCATTTTGCAAACGAGCTCCAAATCCATATTTTCTTTTTCCAACCTCTTTCAATTAATTTAAGAATGAGATCTGCAAATTTTCATAATTTTTGGAACTCATTTGCTATTTTTTCGAGATTTATCCTTTTGAATTTCTGCATAGTGGGCCCGGGATTTGGTCATTTTGCAAACGAACTCCGTATCAAGATTTTCCTTCAAAAATATCTCGAAAGTGATTTAAGAATGAGATATGAAAATTTTTAAAATTTTTGGAGCTCATTTGGTATTTTTCTCGAATTTTTGCAGTTTTGCCCTTTCGCCCTCGAAGCCCGGTTTTGCTCAAAACAAGTCCGATTTTTAGATTTTCTTTTTTTGGGCCATTTTCATATAGTGAATTGGATTTGGTCAGAAAATGCTCAATTTTTACGATCAAATTCCCCTCTGATTTGATTTTTCCATTTTTTCATTGTCAGGAATTTTCTCTTTTTTTTTTTTTTCCTCCAATAGACTCTTTTCCCGGAATTTCTTAAAACTGAGCCTTGGGCTATCCTTGTTTACTCACTCTTCATTAATTAAGGGTTTTAGTCTTACCGAATCAGGCTATTTTTGTAATTTTCCCCAATTTTACCAAAATCCACCAAAAACCTAATTCTCGATTTTCTTTCGAATTGACTTTTTGTTTCAGTTTTTATTCCAAGTTGCTTCTCTATTACCCGTAGTCAGTGCTTATCTTTCATTTGGAACCTTCAATTTCGACCAAGTTGATTGTTTAAGCACTTTCCCCCAAATTTTTTGAATTAAGGTTTTCTTTCTACTGAATCTCCGTAACCCAACTTTTGAACTCCATATCAGTCAATGTAGACCTCGGATTATCAAAATGCTTTCACCATTTTTCAATTGAACTTCAAATCTTGATTTTGAAAGTGGGTTGACTTTTTCAGTAGTTGACGTTTTGATGTTGAGTTTATCAAGGTTGACTTTTTCAAGTTTGACTTTTTATGCTTACCTTTTTAGACTAAGTCTCGGAGTACCACCTGCAGGATGAGAAAAGCCTTTTTGCATTCTAAGACATCAATTTAGGAAGAAAACATACCTGTTTTAGTAGTCCGTACAAAATTAGGTGTCTTCAGCAATCTTAGCGATGGAAAATTATCCTATTATCTAGTAACTTTAGAATTCAAATATGATTTCTCACTATTATCCCCACAAGATAATTGAAATGTTTGTGACACCAATCTTGGACAACAAATACTACAATTTGGCTTTAGATAATGGCTTGGTTATAGCATCAACTAGTTGTCGAGTAGAAGAGATATGCTTGATTGATTGTTTCCCTTGAGTAAATCTTTCTCGAACAAAGAGATAATCCAAAGCAAGTGGTTCATTCTAGAATAGAAAACATGATTACAAGATTAACACATGTATAGGTGGCATTGATGTTATCGCAATAGACAACTGGACTGGATTGAATTGAGATTTGCAGTTCATGAAGTAGAGACTAAATCCAAGTTAGTTTAGAAATTGAAGTGGCTATAGCTCTGTACTCAACTTTTGTGGAGGACCTAACAACCTTTTTCCCTCTTAAAAGACTAAGAATTGTCGTGCTACCAAGATAAATTAATTAAGTTGAAGTGGAAATTTTGTCATCAACATTTCTTCCCAATCAAAATTTGAAAACATTGTTAAATGTACATGTGAATGTCCTTTTCTGATAAATAATCCATGTATTGAGGAGTGAAATCAGACTTCCACTCCTAAGGGAAGGACTTGTGAGTGGATGACAATGTATGCGGTGATGGATGAGGAGCCAATCAACTTGCGACCTTCAGATGTCCAATAAGCTAGTCCTGTGAGACAAAATGAGGTGAGGGGTACCGGTGGTGGACCTTCGGGGTGTGCCTCGACGCTCAAGGCAGTATATCTCTTAGGCAGGTTGTAGAGAGAGAAAGACATAAATTTGAGAGAGTTGTTTTGGCTTGTAAAATTAGTGGAATAATAAGCCTAGGAATAATGGCCCAGATCGTGCTAAGTGGTATGATTTGGTGGCTTCTCATCATGGAGGCTCAATGGAGTCTTGATGATCCCTCCTTTATGCTAGTATGGTATGTCTAGGGTATTTTCCTTGATGTGGTTTGCCTTAAGATGCCTTTTGGTGTAGCTTTGGGACCTAAATATGCCTTCGTCAAGCCATGAGTCTAGTAGGGTGCGTTTGGGCTTTAGTGCGGCTTGCTTAGCTAGGCCTTGCTGCATTAAGCCTAGTCAATTCATGCCTATCATTTAGTTCCCCCCTCATACGTACCAGGATTGACGATTAATTATGGTCCGGCTGCGAATGGCTTGAGACATCGAATGTGTGAAGTGTATCACTTTATATGATAAAAGACATGCAACTTCTTATTCTTTGGTCATGAAGGAGAGTGCTCTTAGTCGCTTCATGTATAGGGCATTATAGCCACATGTCTTTAAGTTTTAGAGGTAATCGGTCGAACCCTCTTGGTGTTAGAGGTGAATGGATGAATCCTCTTCATGCTATAGGTGCGTGGTCGAATACTCTTCATGCTAGAAGTGCATGATCGGATCATCCTCATGCTAGGGGTGTATGGTCGAATCCTCTTCATATTGGAGAAGCGTGGCTGAATCCTCTTTGTGCTTAGCGATGGTTGACCGAATCTTCTTCATGTTAGAAATGCATGGTTGAATCCTCATGTTAGAGGTACGTGGATGAATCATCTTAGTATTTGGTATTTCGTCTATGTTGCTTTATCTATGATCTCTAGAAGTTAGGGATGGTTGAATTATGGAGATACTTTGTCCGCAACCTCCGGGACTTGCAGAAGCTTTAGACACAATCTCTTCGAGTTGGAGGTATTTTGTCCGCAATCTCATTGAGCCATAGAGATGCTTTGTCTGCAATCTTTGATACTTGCAAATGCTTTGACGCAATCTCTTCGATTGGAGGTGTTTTCTCTGCAGTTTCTAAGGCTTAGAGATGTTTTGGATGCAATATCATTAAGACAAGGAGATGTTTTGTCCGTAATCTTTGATACATGGAGTTGCTTTGGATGCAATCTATTCGTTTTGGATGAGTTTTTGATGGCGTCTTTCATTTTCTTTTGTAGCATTCTCCACTTGTCCGAAGTTCTTTATGTCACTCTCCCAACTGTTTGAGGAGCTTTGGTAGTATCCTCCACTTGTTCAAAATTCTTTATGTCGTCCTTCTAAGTGTTTGAGAAGCTTTAGTAGCGTCCTCCACTTGTTCGAGGTTCTCTTGAGGTTAATACTATCCAAGGGCTTATGTTTCAACACTTAGGCATTATGAAGAGTTATGGAAATATGAGGACGGATTCATAAGCATCCCACTAGCTTCCCAAACTCATTTGCACTTGATGGGATCTCAGTTCGATGCACGGCCATGCATAAGGATGTGCCATGCGCGCGTGTTTCATGGGAGTTTTAGATCGTAGGCACTTGGTAGGGTTGTGCCTTGGTGCGCAGAGGTACGGAGAAGTGCGCGAGCACAAGACGAGCTCTCTTGGTGCACAGGTGCTTGGTGAGGTGATGCCCTAGTTTACAGATGTGAGGAGTGATGTGTGAGTACTAGGCAAGTTTCCTTGGTGAACAAGTGTTTGGTGAACTCACATCCAGGTTGATGGGCATTTTAGGAGTGGCGTGGGTGCTTGGGGAGCTTCCGCCCTGATGTGCGAGCGCATTAGAGCAGCGCGAGCATTTGGCAAGCTTCCACCCTAGTATGAGAGCGCTTTTGGAGTGGCACGGGCACTTGGCGTGCTTTCGCCCTAGTGTGCCACTTGGTCAGACATTGATCTTGTAATGTTGTGTCCCTTAGAGTGTTGGACCTTGTGTGTCACTCCTTCAAACATTGATCTCTCGGTGCCTAACCTCTTTGAGTATGTTTAAACTTAGTGTGCCACCTTGTCGGACATCATTCTTTTGGTATCTAACCTCTTTGAGGTTCACTCTCGATGTCTAATTTCCTTTGTTGAGGTTTTTTTAGGATTAGAATTATTTTGATGTCCGTATAGGGTTCTTCTATGAGGATCAAGGCCAAGTGATGCTCGTACAATGATGTGTGATATCCACACAAGACTATCTCTTGGGTGACCCACCTTCTATGATGTTCGTACTAGAGTCTTGGAAATTCGTACGTATGCTTTCCTTGGAGATGGACCTCATACGATGTTCATACATAAGCCTTTATGAGAGATGGACTTCATATGATACCCGTATAACGCCCATTTCTAGGAAGGTGGAGCTCATATGATGTCCATACATGAGCATTCCTTAGAGGTAGACCTCATATGATGTCTGTAGATGAGCCTTCTTTGAAGGTGGACCTTATAAGATGTCTGTACGTGAGCCTTCCTTGGAGGTGAACCTCATATGATGTCAATACATGAGCCTTTCTTGGAGGTGGACCTCATATGATGTTCGTACTTGAGACTTCTTTAGAGGTGGACCTCATATGATGTCCGTACGTGAGTCTTCCTTGGAGGCGAACCTCATATGATGTCTGTACGTAAATCTTCCTTGGAGGTGAACCTCATATGATGTCCGTACGTTAGCCTTCCTTGAAGGTGAACCTTATATGACGTTCGTACGTGAGCCTTCCTTGGATGGGTTTGCCTTGCTTCATCAAACATCTTTTGCTTGATGTCTAACCTCTTTGGATGAGGTTTGCCTTGCACATTCACCTTATCAGACATCATTTGCTTTATGTCTAACCTCATTGGATGAGTTTTACCTTGCCATTTTACCTCATCGGATGTTATTTGCTTGATATTTAACCTCCTTGAATGAGGTTTTCCTTGCACATTCACCTAATCGGACATTATTTTCTTTAGTACTTAGTTTTATTTTCATAATGCAATTGAGGATGATGTCTTCCACCTCCCTTCTCCTTTCATTCTTCAAAATCTGATTTCATTCAGACATGGTCGAATCTGCTTTCTCTTGGTTCTTACATTGACCTGTCCTTCACTGATTTTGACCCATTGACTTTGACTTTGGAGGGTTGAGTTTCGTCTTTGGCTTTTGAGGTGGACTTTTTTGGAGAGAGGATTTTTTTAGGGGCAACTTGGTCTTTATCCCCTTTTTCCTTATTTTGGCTGGCTATACATTTTCCCTTCATAATTTTGGCTTTTCACTTTTTGGGGGGAAACTTTTTGAACTTGTGGCTAAATCTTGGTCATTCATTCAAAGCAACCTTGGCCCTTGAATTATTTTTCCACACTTATAAAGGTAATCCTCTTCTCTTCTCATTTATGTCTTCCTACCAACTTTTGGAATAGTGAGAAAGTGAGCAAAAATCTTTGGAAGAGTGAGCAAGTGGCGTGAAGTCTCTTTAGTGTGGTTGTCTTCTTGCTCTATCCCTCCTTAGTAAGTCTCCAAATTTCCTTACTTCTTCTTGGATTTTTAGGTTCTTTTTATTTCTTCTAGTAAATGTTCTTTGACTTTTCTCTTCATTACCTCAAGTTGTTAAGTCAAGTCAGCATTTCCTTGCAACCTCTTTGAGCCATGTTTTCCTTATGCATTCTTGTGTTTTCGAACATTGTCTTGATGTTAGTCCTTAATTGATTGATTCATGATATAAGGGGGATTTTCGGACTTGGTTATTAGTGTTGCTTTGTGAGGATTTGCTTCTTAATTGTGCTTGAATCGTTTGTATCCCATGAATAATTATTTGATCATGCTTGCTTCAACTTTAAAATTGTACTTTAAAAGTCCTCCGGTCATTTTGTCTCATGAGGCCTTTTTTATCATGCTTGCTTGTCTAGATCTACATTGTTTCTTTGGTCATTCTTGCACGCCTATACTTGAATCACTTACTTAGTCATGTGTGCATGCATATAATTGAATTGCTAACTTGGTCATGCGTACGTGCTTAACCTTGCATTGCTTGGTTATGTCTCATAAACTCTTCATGCTCATACTTTAGCTACTTTCTTTGTTTGGAGTTTAATCAGATGATCGATTCTTGTTGTAGGTTCGGACTTGACTCACAGTGGATCCTTGCTTCCCTTTTGTCCCTGCGTGCGGACCTTCGATGAGTTTGATATGTCTTTCTTAAGCAGCTATTCTAGTAGTTCTAGTGAACGTGTTACCAGGAGAGCACCTAGTGCCTTTTTGAAAGACTCTTCTCATGCGAACTTAGGTCTTGAGTATAATGAACCCATAGACATACGTAATGAACCTATAGTACTTAATATGGAGGATCTTTATGTCCTTACCTAGTGTACCAATTCACTCTAAGGAGGCGACCACCTCCGAGGTTACTATCCAGGATACATTATCCGAGGAACTTGTAGGTGTAGCTCAAGTTGATTATGACTCCACCTTTGTGGTTGAACCTAGCCAAACCTTAGATAGAGACCTCCAAACCCTTAGCTTAGGTCTTCTTTTTCAACAGACCTTGTCTCCTTTCAAGGCACTTAGGCATAGGCTTCTACCGGGAATGGGTGAGTGGCCTATTAGGATTTCTTATGGAGATTTCATATGTGAGGACCCTCCTTGCTTATTCGAATTTGAGAATGAGGCTTTTGAGAAGCTTGATGAGTTTAGGTCCATCAATGTTAGAAAGTTCATCAACTTGGAATTCTTCAAGAGTTTGGCTTTTAGGAAGGAGCTAGGTACATTGGTTTCTTTTACTTTTTTACTTCCTCTTCATGCTTACTCTTTTGTTCTAACATCTTTGCTTGTTTTTTCCAGACATGTTGAGCTTTGATGATAGTGTCCTCTTCGACACTTTGATCAAAAAAGTCATGGGTAACGTGGCTCTATCCTTCTTGGTTGTCCCTCCCAAAGTTCTTGCTTTGGACCATGAATCGAATCAAGGTGAGAAAAGGAAACATGAGAGTCTTCCGACGGAGCTCGAAAAAAGGGCAAAGAGGTTGCTTGTGATCAAGGTAATGCCTCTTCATCTCTTTCTGAACTTTATTCCCTTTTCAATAATAATTTTTAATAAAAAAAATGATAAATACAAATACAAATGCAAATGAAAAAACAAATCAAGATCATCCGACGATGGAACTCTAAGAAGTCACAAATGGTTAACTTCTAAAATTTTCCTAGGTGAGAAAAATCTTCTTAAATTCCACCAGCACGATGGAGAATTTAAATGAAAATTTCGATATCATGGATCGAGATTTATTTTTCGATAATAGTTCATAAGAGTTCAATTTGATTAGAAACTTCAATTCATAGATTTTGAATAACTTACTCGCATTCCATAAAATTTTAAAATAAATCCGACGACTGAGTCTCTTCGGGAGAGCAAACGGTTTCTCTTGAATACTCTTGAGGTGAGAAGATCTTCCTTGGAATTCCACCAGCATGATGGAGAATTCCTCGAAATTTTTTCCTATATTTAAATATTAAACTAAGCATTAAAAGGCTATTAAATTTTAGGACCTACAGGATAACATTAGGCTAATTAGGTACTATCCTTGGATAGGCGTTGTTGTAAGACCCTTGTAAGACAGAGAACGACTAGGGTCTCATTAAACGATTCATAGATATTGGATCAAGTTTATACATGTTTGTAGACAAAGCACACTATCATGTGGTCTTATTGTTATATTAATAATTTTTAGAGTAAGGGGTTTAATAGACTATTTGAGAGATTTAGCCTTAAATTGATCACGAGTTAGGAATCAAAACTGGGACAATGTAAAGTCTACAAAATTTGGTAATTTAACTTGACATAGTGTTAAAATGTGATATAATATCGATCAGGATTATTGAAAAATCTAATCGGCATAAAAATCGTTAAAGGGGTATTTTGGTCTTTTTACCTAAAATTTTATTTTTGGTTCGTATACGGTACGAATAGACTTCGTGATCATAGAGGATCACAATATGATGTTTAGATTGAAAATTTGACTTTTAAAATAAAAACTAAGTGAAAATCGGATATGTCCTTAATTAGCTTAAAGGAGTAAAAATCTAGAACTGGTCATAGGAATGTCCAAAAAAGGTTTTAAATGAATAAATTGATTCATATAGTCATAAAATGATGTTAGAAAGTTACTGGTGAAATCAGACTGAAAATCGGAGCTAAAATCGAAAAAGTCAAAGTGTTGACCCCTAGACGATTTGAGACCCGGGATTTAGAGTTTGGAATGCTGAAAAATTACCCAAACCTTTAGATCTGCATATTTTGATGTTTGGAACATGTTCATGAAGAAAAAAATCGAAAACGGAACAAAAGAATCGATAAGACCCGATAATGGGCCGTAAATGGCCCGGGGCCCAAATTTGATGTTTAGGACATCAAAAAATTATGAAAATTTGCGTACTAGTGTAAAATAATATTTTAAACATATCCATGTCGAGAAAAGTGAAAAAGAGCTTCCGAACGTAAAAATTTCATGTGGGCCCACTTAGGCATTAAAAGACAAAAATGGGCTATAGTCTCATTGGTTGACATTTGGCATGGAAGAAATGGCCATAAAATGCATGCCATAACCCCATGTTCAGCCGTGAGACCCATTCTCCTTAGGCATTAAGGGTTTGTTTCATCTTCTTCCTTAAGAGAAAACCTAACCAACTGAAAACTCCATAACCCAAAGCTTGTAAGCTTGATCTCTTGAATTTTATTCACCACCAAGCCAACAAAATACATATTTTTAATATTTAGAAGGTGAAGATCACTTGTTTGGTGCTACTTTTTCAAGAAACCAAGCGAAAATATGTGTCTCTCTTAATGAACATTTTTGCCTTAGGTGGTTTTCAACATAGTCACCACCTTAAACCACCACCATGGGTAGTCTTAAATCAATCTCTACATCCATTAATTGGGTTTGGTTGATTGAAAAAGAGTCCTAGAGATGGAAATCCAAGCTTTTCCGAATACACCATGGTGGCCAACCACCTTGTGCCGCCACTTCCACCACCATCCGAGGACACTATTGGCTTTGTTAGGCTCGGGAGAGCAACTTTCTAGTTGATCGTTGCTCCGGATTTCCACCCGAGCTAGGTGTAAAAATTTTGAAGCTTAAATAACTAAGCTATAAAATTTTAGATAGTAGCGAATTAGATACAATTTGGATAATGTGAATGTTTTAAAATTATAAAATATTTATGAAATTACTGGTTATGTACTAGGAGTGTGGATTAGCTGAGTCCGTGGTTGGAAGAGCTTTGGATCACGTGGATCCAATTTCTCCCGCTTAGCGCATTGTGAGTAAACGTCTTGCGATAGACGTAAGATCATTAGATTATGTTATGACATACTGACTGAGATTGTATGAATGTATCGGTGATGGATTATAATGCACCTGAGTTGGTAAATGGTAGTGTGTATGACGTAGAATTACCTTATGGTATCGAATTCTCGTAAAGACGCGAGAAAAAGGTCCAAGGAATAGACAAATGATGATTATGTAATAATCCGGGATTGACATATGAGTGGTCGACTGTATGGTGCCACATTGTTTCCTTACTTGTGTGCTTATTTAAATGCTATGTGTTGCATGTTTACTGTAACGTTAAGCTATGCTTGAATTTGTAGGCTGTCATTGTGCCCTACCGTATTTGTAGGCTGCCATTGTGCCCTGCCGTATTTGTAGGCTGCCATTGTGCCCTACCGTAGGAGCCTTCGTTGCCTTACCGGTTTGTTGGAGCTTTCAAGCCCTGCCAGTTTTTAGGAGTCTACGGACCCTACCGGATGTTATGGTTGTTTGTGATGTTGGATAGGAACATCAAGGTGATATTAGTTAATATGACTTGCGAGTCTTTCCATAGACTTTACTAATTCTACATTTGCTCACTAGGTCCTTATGACTCACCCTTTAATTATTTTTCTTTTTCAGATACTGATCGACCTGGTCCTTCATCCACCCCGCCAGCTTAGCTAGTGACCGGTAGTCTGTGAGCATGACACGTCGTTTTGACGAGGTGATCCATTGCTTGATGGAGTCGTGCATTGTCATCTAGGGATGTCATATATTAATGTGTCTATGTATTATGTGTAATGTAGTTATCGGGTCAGAGAGCGAGATTGTTATTTGTATTTTGGTATTGTATATATATATATAATACATCGTGGTTCACTTTGTGCGTCTGCTGCGGGGCATCTCGATTATTCCCTAGTTGGAGGTGTCCTATGTCATGTGTTATTATTATTGTTTTGCAGGTTCGGTAAACCCCCTTATGGGGCGAGGTCATGACGAAAATTCGTTAGGTAGATAAATGGTTAAGGCTTCGGAGGCAAGGGCAAAAACTTGTCTCTAGCCGGTCACATTCTCGGATTTGAGCTGTGACAAAGTTGGTATCAGAGCTTTGTCTAGAGGTCGGTGACTGTACACGTGTCCATCATGTAAAGGATCACTTGTTGGTTATAGTTGATAGTACGGGGTTGGGATAAATGAGGGTACCTAACGATTAAGTTTCTTTCTTAGGTTATTATGCCCCGGTGCTAAGAATACGGGGTAAGCAGAGGAAACAACTACATGGAGTTCCAAATTAAGCCTCCATGAGACATCCAAATCCTACTCCTGGAGAACGAGACCAGACCGTTGGATCTACTAGTGGGTCAGCAGCAGATGATAGGATAGAACAGTTAGCTGCTGAGGTTGGTGAGATACGTCAGGAGGTTAGGACCCTGATAGATCTACTAGCAGATCAGAGGCAGGACCAGGCTCTTCCAGTTCCTCTACTGCCACAGAATCCCCCTGAGAGACAGCAGGCCGCCCAACAGGGGCCATACCTCCCAATGATATTATATGAGTTTCGACGGAATAAGCCACTGATATTTTTTGGGATTGAGCTTGATTCAGATCCACAGGACTTTGTGGATGTGTATGATCCGTTATGTGTGGCTCTCATATGCTCACCAGTTAGGGTCGTGGAGTTCACTAGTTATCAGTTGACGGGGGTGGCCTATGAGTACTTATTTAGGGCGGTACCAGTAACAAGGACCTCTACGTACTCCGATGTTCTTGATGTAGCCTTGCGTTTTGAGGCACGGGCCAATGAGAGGCAGGTTGATCGTGAGCCTCGGAAGAAGGCCAGGACTAGGAGACAGGGTTTTAAGCAGTCTGATGTAAGCGGATCAGGAGCACCTAGTAGTACTGGTACGGTGGTCCGGGGACAAACCAGTTAGACTAGATCGGTTACCCAGTCATCAGGTAACACTGGGAGATCAGGAGCTCTCCATTGTCAGAGTTGTGGTTATGTGGAAGGCCTGGTACTTGTTTCAGATACAGTCAATCGGGGCATATGAAGAAGGATTGTCCGCTAAATTTTTCTCGACCCACGTACACTACAGTTGCACCGCCCTCGATTGTTACACTAGCCGTTATTACTGGATCAGTGGTCCAGTCAATGGTCAGAGGCACAATAGGCAAAGGTACACAGTCTGGAGGTAGAAGACAAACTATGCGAGGTAGAGGATGAACTACAGAGGGTCGAGGACAAGCCAGGGCATTTATGCTGAATCCTTAGTACGCGCAGGCATCGAATGCCGTCGTGACAGGTACGTTAGATATTTGTTCCGAGCAGGTTGTAGTATTGTTTGATTCGGGTGCTACACACTCCTTTATATCCTCTCCTTTGCCTTGTGTTTGAACATGAATTTTGATATGTTAAATGATCCATTGATAGTGCTTACTCCACTAGGGGAGGTTTACTCTGTGAACAAGATATTAAAAGGATGTGAAACACGAATCGAGGATGAGATATTTATGGTAGATTTAGTTGAGCTAGATATACTTGAGTTTGATATGATTTTGGGCATGGATTGGTTGTCTGCCCACCATGCGGTATTGGATTACCACGAGAAGGTGGTAGTGTTTAAGTATACCGGGTAAACATGTGTTGAGGTATCAAGGAGATCATAGAACCACTTCGCCTCACTTGATCTCGGTAATTAGTGCCGAAAAACTGTTAGCGAAGGGTTGCTAAGAATTCTTGGCGCATGTATATGATGTTGAGGTGGAGTCTCAAGATTTGAGAGGGATTCTCGTGGTAGAGGATTTCCCAGATGATTTTCCTGAGGAGCTGCCAAGACTTCCACCGGATAGGGAGATTGAGTTTTGCATAGATATACCCCTGGGGACACTGTCGATATCCATTCCTCCTTACTGCATGGCTCCGTTGGAGCTAAGGGAACTAAAGGTTCAGTTGCAGGATCTTCTTGATTAGGGCTTTATACACCTAAGTACTTCTCCTTGGGGTGCTCCGGTTTTATTTGTTAAGAAGAATGGTGGATTTTTACGGTTGTGTATTGATTATAGGCAGCTGAATAAGGTGACGACGAAGAATAAGTATTCGTTGCCTAGGATCGATGATTTACTCAATCAACTGTAGGGAGCTTAGTGCTTTTCTAAGATAGGTCTTAGATCGAGGTATCATCAACTTCGCATTCGGAGGGAAGATATTTCCAAAATGACTTTTCGCACTCGATATGGACACTATGAGTTTTTGGTCATGTCGTTTGGACTGACGAATGCACCGGCAACGTTCATGGATTTGATGAACAGGGTGTTCAAACCCTTTCTTCACCAGTTTGTGATTGTGTTTATCGATGATATCTTGGTGTATTCTCGAGGCGAGGAAGAATATAAGGATCACCTTCGCATAGTCCTAGACTCTTCGAGCACACAAACTGTTTACCAAGTTCTCCAAGTGTGAATTTTGGCTATTGAGTGTGAGCTTTCTTGGCCATATTGTTTCGAGGGAAGGTATTTCAGTGGGTCCTAGGAAGATTAAGGCAGTATGAGATTGGGAGAGGCCGACTACAGTAACAGAGATCAGGAGTTTCTTAGGATTGGCTGGATATTATAGGAGGTTCGTAGAGAACTTCTCGAGGATAGCAGCACAACTAACCAGGTTAACACAGAAGAATGTTAAGTTTGTTTGGTCAGATGCGTGCGAGAAGAGCTTCAATGAACTTAAGGAGCTCTTGACTTCAGCACCAGTGTTAGCATTGCCAAATGAGACAGATGGCTTTGTGGTATATTGTGATACATTTCGCATAGGTTTGGGTTGCGTATTAATGCAGAAGAACAAGGTTATTGCTAATGCATCGAGACAGTTGAAAAGGCATGAACATAATTACCCCACGCACGACTTAGAAATGGCAGCCATTATCTTCGCATTGAAGATATGGTGACACTATTTGTATGGCCGATCATGTGAGATTTATACAGACCACAAGAGTCTCAAATATATATTTGATCAGCGGGAGCTGAATTTGAGACAGAGGAGATGGTTGGAATTACTCAAGGATTATGATTATACCATTATTTATCATCCAGGCAAAGCCAACGTTGTCGCAGATGCCTTGAGTAGAAAGTCCATGGGTAGCTTAGCCCATATAGCAGTGCAGAGAAGACATATGGCCCGGGAAGTGAGGAATTGCTTCAATGATGGAGTGGTAGTTAGTATTACCGACACGGAGGGGATGTTAGCCCATGTGCAAGTACGATCATCATTAGTGGAAGAGGTAAAACGGTTGCAACATGATGATGGTTTTTGCATAGGAAAGAAAGCCCAGGTTGGACAAGGATTGTGCGAGGAGTTTCTATAGATGATGATGGGACTTTATGGTTACATGACTACCTCGTGGTACCGCTAGTAGGAGATATACGACATAGACTCCTCGAGGTAGCTCATAGCTCATCCTATACTATGCACCCTGGTTCCACCAAGATGTATCATGATCTACGAGTACATTATTGGTGGGAAGGCATGAAGAAGGATGTAGCAAACTTTATGGCTAGATGCTTGGTGTGCCAACAGGTTATCGAAAACCTCCAAGTACACTTCAGAGCTTGGGTATCCCTAAATGGAAATGGGACAAGGTTACTATGGATTTTGTCACGGGTTGCCTAGATCAACCAAAGGATTCGACTAGGTATGGGTGATTGTCGATAGGTTGACCAAGTCCGCACGTTTCTTGCCAGTGCGCACTACATATACGATAGTCCAATATGCTAGACTATATTTGGATTGGATAGTGCCTTTGCATGGAGTGCCTATTTCTATTGTGTCAGATAGAGGCATACAGTTCATATCTAGGTTTTGGGAATCATTCCAAAAGGCACTGGGTACTCAGTTGAGGTTCAGTACCGCGTTCCATCTCCCAACTGATGGTTAGTCCGAAAGGACCATCCAGACTTTAGAGGACATGCTACGGGCATCTGTTTTAGATTTTGAGGGTAGCTGGGATTAGCACTTGTCTTTGATTGAGTTTGAATATAATAACAACTATCAAACTTCCATACAGATGGCACCATATGAAGCATTGTATGGCCGAAAGTGTAGGTCTCCAGTGAGATGGTTCGAGGTGGGTGATCGTCCATTATTAGGTCCAGATATGGTTCGGGATGCATTGAGAAAAGTGGAGTTGATCCGTGATAAAATACGAGTGAAACAGAGTCGGCAAAAGTCTTATATCGATAATAGACGTCGGGAACTAGAGTTTGATGTGGTGGATCATGTGTTCTTGAAAGTATCTCTGCTTAAGGGTGTCATGAGATCTGACAAGAGAGAAAAGCTTAGTCCAAGGTACATTGGACCGTTTGAGATACTTCGACGACATGGGATGGTAGCATATGAGTTGGCCCTTCCTCCTGAGTTAGCCGCTGTACACTCGGTATTTCATGTGTCGATGCTTAAAATACCTCCCCAATGGGTCCCATATGTTGCAACCGTAGGCGGTTGAGGTACATCTACGCATGTCATATGTAGAAGAACCCATAGCCATAGTAGAACGACAGGTACGGAAGCTTCGATGGAAGGAGATTCCTTCGGTGAAGGTTGTATGGAATTATCACGGGAAGGAGGAAGCTACTTGGGAACTTGAAAGAGATATGAGGAGACAGTGCCCCAGTTATTTCGAGAGTAGGTACATAACTCTTTAAATAAATTATTCAATAAGTTCACAATTAGGAAAAAAATTTGATGACGAATTTTCTTAAGGAGGGAGAATTGTAAGACCCTCGTAAGATAGAGACCGACTAGGGTCTCTTTAAACGATTCATAAATGGTGGATCAAGTTTATATATGCTTGTAGACAAAGCACACTATCATGTGGTCTTATTCTTATATTAATAATTTTTAGAGTAAGGGGTTTAATCGGCTATTTGAGAAATTTAGACTTAAATTGACCACGAGTCAGGAATCGAAATTGGGACAATGTAAAGTCCATAAAATTTGGTAATTTAACTTTACATAGTGTTAAAGTATGATATAATATCGATCAGGATTATTGGAAAATCTAATCAACATAAAAATCGATAAAATATGAACCAAGGGTATTTTGGTCTTTTTACCAAAATTTTATTTTTGGTTCGTATACGGTACCAATAGACTTCGTGATCATAGAGGATCACAATATGATGTTTATATTGAAATTTTGACTTTTAAAATAAAAAACTAAGTGGAAATTGGATACGTCCTTAATTAGCTTAAAGGAGTGAAAACCTGGAACTAGTCAAGGGAAGGTCCGAAAAAGGTTTTAAATGAATAAATGGATTCATATAGTCATAAAATGATGTTATAAAGTTACTGGTGAAATCAGAATGAAATCGGAGCCAAAACCTAAAAAGTCAAAATGTTGCCTTGTAGACGATCCGAGGCCTGAATTTAGAGTTTGGAACGCTGAAAAATTATCCAAACCTTCAGATCTGCATATTTTGATGTTTGGAACATGTTCATGAAGAAAAAAATTGAAAACGGAAAAAAAGAATCAATAAGGCCCGATAATGAGCCGTAAATAGCCCGGGGCCTGGATTTGATGTTCGAGATATCAAAAACCTATGAAAATTTGCGTACTAGTGTAAAATAATATTTTAAACATATCCTTGTTGAGAAAATTGAAAAACGAGCTTCCGAGCTTAAAAATTTCATGTGGGCCCGCTTAGGCACTAAAAGACAAAAACAGGCTATAGTCTCCTTGGTTGACATTTGGCATGGGAGAAATGGCCATAAAATGCATGCCATAACCCCATGTTCAGCCTTGAGACCTATTCTCCTTAGGCATTAAGGGTTTGTTTCATCTTCTTCCTTAAGAGAAAACCTAACCAAGTGAAAACTCCATAACCAAAAGCTTGTAAGCTTGATCTCTTGAATTCTACTCATCACCAAGCCAACAAAATACATATTTTTACTATTTAGAAGGTGAGGATCATTGTTTGGTGTTAGTTTTTCAAGAAACCAAGAGAAACTATGTGTCTCTCTTTATGGCCATTTTTGCCTTAGGTGGTTTTCAACATAATCACCACCTTAAACCACCACAATGGGTAGTCTTAAATCAATCTCTACATCCATTAATTGGGTTTGGTTGATTGAAAAAGTGGCCTGAAGATGGAAATCCAAGCTTGGCCGAATACACCATGGTGGCCAACCACCTTGTGCCGCCACTTCCATCACCATCCGAGGCCATTATTAGCTTTGCTAGACTCGGGGGAGCAACTTTCTGGTTGATCGTTGCTCCGGATTTCCACTTGAGATAGGTGTAAAAATTATGAAGCTTAAATAGCTAAGCTGTAAAATTTTGGATAGTAGTGAATTAGATACAATTTGGATAATGTGAATGTTTCAAAATTATAAAATATTTATGAAAATACTGTTTATGTACTAGGAGCGCGGATTAGCTGAGTCCGTGGTTTGAAGAGCTCTGGAGCACGAGGATCCAATTTCTCCTGCTTAGCGCACTATTAGTAAACGTCTAGCGATAGACGTAGGATCGTTAGATTATGTTATGACATACTGACTGTGATTGTATGAATGTATCGGTGATGGATTATCTTGAGTTGGTAAATGGTAGTGTGTATGACGTAGAATTACCTTATGGTATCGAATTCTTGTAAAGACGCGAGAAAAAGGTCCAAGGAATGGACAAATGATGATTATGTAATAATCCGGGATTGACGTATGAGTGGTCGACTGTATGGCGCCACATTGTTTCCTTACTTGTATGCTTACTTAAATGCTATGTGCTGCATGTTTACTGTAATGTTAAGCAATGCTTGAATTTGTAGGCTTTCATTGTGCCCTACCGGATTTGTAGGCTGCCATTGTGCCCTACCGTTATTTGTAGGCTGACATTTTGCTCTACTAGATTTGTAGGCTGTCATTGTGCCCTACCGTATTTGTAGGCTGCCATTATGCCCTACAGGATTGTAGGAGCCTTCGTACCCTAACGGTTTGTAGGAGCTTTCGAGTCCTACTAGTTTGTAGAAGTCTACGGATCCTACCTAATGTTATAGTTGTTTGTGATGTTGGATAGAAACATCAGAGTAATATTAGTTAATATGACTTGCGAGTCTTTTCCATAAACTTTACTAATTCTGTGTTTGCTCATTGGGTCTTTATGACTCACCCTTTAGTTATTTTTCTTTTTCAGATACTGATCGACCCGGTCCTTCATCCACCCCGCCAGTATCGCTAGTGACCGATAGTCGGTGAGCATGACATGCCGTTTTGACGAGGTGATCCTTTGCTTGATGGAGTAGCCGTGCACAGCCACCTAGGGATGTCATATATTATTGTGTCTATTTATTATGTCTAATGTAGTTATCCATCAGAGACCGAGATTGTTGTTTGTATTTTGGTATTGTGTGTGTATATATATATATATATACATCGTGGTTCACTTTGTGTGTCTGCAGTAGGGCATCTCGGTTACTCCCTAGTTGGAGGTATCCTAACCGAGATGTCATGTGTTATTATTATTGTTTTGCATGTTTTGCAGGTTCGGTAAACCCCCTTATCGGGCGGGGTCATGCCTAAAATTTGTTAGGTAGATAAATGGTTAAGGCTTCCGAGGCAAGGGAAAAAAACTGTCTCTGGCCGGTCACATTCCCGGATTTGGGCTGTGACAGTTGTGGGGGTGCTAATCCTTCCCCACACGTAACCGTACTCCCGAATTTAGTTCTAGTAAAGAAGACTATAGCCTATCCTTTTTATATGCCTTCGTCGAGCTTAGGATTACAATAAATTGGATAGATTCATATAGGTGACTAATCACACCTAGCAAAGATGATTAGTGGCAACTCCACAATTTGCATCTAGCATGCTGAATTTGCATTTGGCACGTTATGACACAGGCAACCACCAATCCGGAGAAATACCTCAGTTTACCTAGTATGGTAGAAAGAGGGAGGAAATGGGCTTTCAGGGAACTAAATGAGAGAATAAAGAGTAAGCTAAGAGGGTGGAGCAACCGATGTCTCTCACAAGGTGGAAAAGAGGTTTTCATCAAATCAATACTTCAAGCAATCCCAGCGTATGTTATGAACTGTTTTGAGCTACCAAAGACACTCTGCTAGGAAATAGATGGAATTCTAAGTAGCTATTGGTGGTTACCAAGCCAAGGAAAACGTGGGATACATTGGATCAGCTGGCATCAGATGTGTAAGTCAAAGAGCAAAAGAGGCTTAGGTTTTCTTGATATGGAAACTTTCAATCGAGCTCTTTTGGGGAAGCAAGGATGGAGAATCCTGACAAACACAAAGACACTGGTTTTTCAGGTGCTAAAATCTAAGTACTTCTCAAGAGTTAGGTTTCTTGAATCTTCGCTGGGAAGATACCCGTCGTTAACATGGCGTAGTATTTGGAAGTCTAAATCCATTCTGGACAGGGGGTAAGGTGGAGGGTAGGAGATGGAAAACACATTAAAGTATGGGAGGATAGTTGGTTGTCGACTGATCACACTTTCAAGATACTATCCCGTCAAGGTAGCCAAACTGACGTAACTGTGGTAAATGACCTTATCACAACAACATAATGCAGTGCAAGCTTGATATTGTCGATATGTTGTTCAATCGAGAGGAAGCAGAGGCTATTGCTATGACCCCTATAAGCAAAACAGGTGGAGCTGACCTACTAGTGTGAAATTTCAACAAACAGGGGGAATACACAGTCAAAAGTGGCTACAAACTAATGAGGAGTGATATGGACAACACAGGCATGGATCAATCAGAGCAGCAAACATACCACAACAGATCAATTTCTAAAACTATGGAATACAGAGGTCCCAAGCAAAATTAAAATACTTGTCTGGAAGGTAGTTCGTGATATCTTACCTACAATAGCTAAGCTTTGCCGACGGAGAATAATGGACAACCCAAGGTGCTTCTGGTGCAACGAAGCCGCTGAAATAGTGCTCCACGCGATCAAAGAATGCCCAGCGGCAAAATCTGTGTGAAACAAGGTCGGGTGTGATTGGGACAATGGTAGCCACCTAGATGATCATCCCTCCAGTTGGGTCTTGCAAACCTACCAGGTTTTTAAGCAAGATCAATTGCAAATTTTCATGGAGACCATTTGGGCAATATGGAGCAGCAGAAATGGAGAAATGCACGAGGGAAACCGAAAGTCACCAGAAGAGGAAGGAAGATTTATAAAGGGATATGTGCAAGAATATAAGAATGCAAAGGCTCATTATAGCAACGGGATTGAGGTACAGAAGCAAAATTGGACACCCCCTGGTCGTGACGAGTTCAATTTTATTTTGATGGGGCACTCGACAGTCACACAAGAAGAGGAGGTATAGGGGTTGTGATCAGGGATTTCACAAGGCAAATATTGGTGGCCAGCTCTATGAAGGTAACTGGCGTGCAAGACTCCTTTCAGGTGGAAGCCATGGCCGCAATTCGAGCATTACAAGTAGCCAAAGAGATGGGTTTCGCGAGTATAATCCTAGAAGATGACAATTATCAAGAGAATCAACTCAAGAAAACATGACCTTTCTCCTGTTAGACCTCTGATTGATGAAGTAAGACCCAAGGTTCATACATTTCTCAATTGTTCATTTCAACACACTTTTCGTATGAATAATGCTGCTGCAAATAGCTTAGCAAAACTCGGGCTAGAACTACATGAAGATAGATTTTGGATTGCCTGACATTATCTCTAGAATTGTGATGAATGATTGTAATTTTCAGTAATGAATTATGACAAGCATGTTTCTCAAAAAAAGAAAAAAAAAATACCCAACCAGAATCCATTTCGTTCCGCCTAATTCCCATTTGTAGGTGCAAGGCTTCTTTTGGTTAATTGACGTGCAAAATCAAATTATTTCGCGTTACTTTTTATTCGAGTTAAGTTGAGTTTTAATCCAAAAAAATTTGAATTATTTTGAATTAAAATTATTTTAAATTAAATTAATTTGAATTTGAATTAATTTAAATTTAAATCATTTCGAATATGTATCAATTTAGATTTGGATATACAATAACTATTATGACTTCTTGAGTCATTGAGTGTTATAGGATTCGGATAAAGTTTCATAATTTAGATGGTGTGTTATAATCAGCTTTACTGACTTATTGCTACTTTTTTAAAAGTTTATGATTTTCTTTTTTTTTTCTTTTAAGTTATTGCTTATCTATTTAATTATTTTTTATTCGAGAAAAAACAAAAAAAGGGATTTTTATGTTTTAAACATAAAAAGATAATTTAAAACTAAATAATTTTGATAAATCCAAAATATAAATTTTGTTGTTTTTGATGCAAGGAGAGGTGTCCACGTCGCCCCCTCCAAATTTTTTTTTGTGAGCCCCACTTTGTTGTGGACTCCACTTTGTTTTAATGTAGAAAAAAAATGGTAGGAAAAAAAAGGAAAAAAATTTATGTATTCGTGTTATTTTTTGTGTTTAAAGTATTATATATTTATATAAATTTTTACACGTTGATAATTCGTGTTTCAATTCATTTAATATTTTACATAGTTTTTCATTGTGACTCAATTTAGAGAAAAAATTGTTCGTGTCGTATCTCAATTCATGAAATATTTTGCATGATTTGTCATAGTGATTCGATTTAGAGAAAAATTTGTGTGTTCTTGACGTGTTCGTGTTTTTTTCCCCTTCAAAGTATTATAAGATTTTACACGTTAATAATATATGTGTATTCGTGTTATTTTTTGTGTTTAAAGTATTATATATTTATATAAATTTTTGCACGTTGATAATTTGTATTTCAATTCATTTAATATTTTACATAGTTTTTCATTGTGACTCAATTTAGAGAAAAAATTGTGTGTTCGTGTCGTATCTCAATTCATGACATATTTTGCATGATTTGTCATAGTGATTCGATTTAGAAAAAAATTTGTGTGTTCTTGACGTGTTAGTGTTTTTTCCCCTTCAAAGTATTATAAGATTTTACACGTTAATAATATATATAAAGTACTATAAATTTTTACACGTTAATAATTCATTTTATGTATATTTTTACATGTTCGTGTATTCTTATTGATTTTTTCGTGTTGTGTTTTAATTATTTTTTCTATATTGTGTTCGTGTCGTGTCTTAATTCATTTTATATTTTACATAGTTTGTCATTGTGATTCAATTTAGGATAAAATTTGTTTCACTTAGATTTATCTTTTAAGAAAGTACTATAAATTTTTACACGTTAATAATTTATTTTATGTATATTTTTACATTTTCGTGTATTCTTATTGAATTTTTCGTGTTGTGTTTTAATTCTTTTTTCTATATTGTGTTCGTATCGTGTCTCAATTCATTTTATATTTTACATAGTTTGTCATTGTGATTCAATTTAGGATAAAATTTGTTTCACTTAAATTTATCTTTTAAGCTGACTTTATAAATTTTTTATAACTTTAAATTGTTATGACAGTTCTCTTTTGTTATTTTAAAAAATATTTTTCTTTTTTTTGTTTAATTGTTAATTTTTATTTTTAGAAATATCGAGGGGGTTTAATCTAGTTTTAATAAATTTGGGATGGTGCCAACTACGCGTGGCACAAGGCATTCATAGAGCGTTAACACGTGTGCCTTGCACATGACATGAAGGCATAAATTAATTGTTTATCAGATGACTCACCTCTCCTTTTATTATCATCATAACATGTGTCCCAACAGTCCAACTCAGCGTAACACATGTCATCCTCCATGCACATACTTCCATTTCCTCCAACATCCTCCGCGCTTTGCCTCTTTACTTATTTTAACACCAAATTGCTGCTTCATTCTCACAAACGGCAAATCCAAGATCAATACAGATCGAATTACTAGAAATTAAGTAGAAAGAAAGGAGCAAATCCAGATCAGTCAGATATGGCGTCTGATCAAGTTAGTCGTAGAGAAAACACCACAACCGAGAGAGACATTTACTTAGAGAAGGACAGAGTCCCTAAGATGACCACTCATTTTGAGTCTCTGGCGGACAAAGCAAGCAAAGAAACTCCTCATGAGAGGACTGTAAATACAGTTGCTCATCCATTTGTGGCTGATCAGAACGCTAGAGAGCGCCATGAATTTGAGTCTCTTGCCGGGAAAGTCGGTGACATGAATGTATCCGCCGTAATAGTGGCCAAACCAGAAGAAGGGAAGGAAGCAGATCAAGCCAGAAAAGGAAGAGAAAAACAGGTTGAAGAGAGGAAAAGAGAACCTTATGCGATAGGGAAATTCGAAGTGAGTGCTGGACAAGAGAGAGGTAGTTCAATTGACTCCAAGGGCAAAGACGAGAGTCATAAAGAGAAAGGAGGTGGCACGGAAATGGCTGGCAAAGAAGGGAGTACCGGTGAAGAGAAAGATAAAGGAGCCAAATTGGTAGGCAGAGAAGAAGATGGTGACAAACCAGAGCAATTATCTCTAGAAGAGATATCTAGGCTCAGAGCATCAGCTCAACAGAGTGCAACAGAGACTATAAGGGCTGCGGAAGCACGGTATAACAAGTCGAAGGAATTAGCTAGCCAAGCGGTTAATACTGCGGCTGAGTATGCCAAGGAAAAGGGTGCACAAGCAAAGGAAAGCGTTCTTCAAAGCGCTCAGTATGCGACAGAGAAGGGTGAACAAGCAAAAGACGGTGTTCGTCAAGCTGCGCAGCAGGCCGCAGAGAAGGGTGCACAAGCAAAGGACAGTGTTCTCCAGGGCGCTCAACATGTGGCAGTCCAAGCAACAGACACTGTCGTTGAAGGTGCAAAAAAGACTTCAAAGTACATTTCAGAGAAAGGCAATGAGACCAAAGACACTGCAGCCGAAAAGATTCGACATGGACATGCAGCCACCAAAGATACCCTAGTAAGTGCAGGCAAGACTACCGTAGACTACACAGTGCCAAAAGTAGAACAGGCAAAAGATTACGCGTTGCAAAAGGCAGCGAAAACAAAAGACACTGCAGTTGGTGTCAGTAAAAATATTGCGAGTTTTGCTGGAGAAAAAGCAGTTGAAACCAAGGTTGTGACAATTGAGAAAGGCAAGGAGGCTGCTGATTTAGCAGGGAAAGTGGCTGTCGATGTGAAGGACAGGGCTGTTGCAGCTGGTTGGACTGCAGCACACTATACCACTGAAAAAGCAGTGGAAGGGACAAAGGTAGCAGCAAGGATGGTGGAGGGAGCGGCAGAGTATGCTGTCCACAAATCGATGGAAATTGCTGCCAAGCCATTAGGGGCTGCCAAGGAGGCTGCTGCAGCTGCTGGTGAGAGTATGAAAGAGTATACTGCGAGGAAAAAGGAGGAGGCAGAGAGAGAATTAGAAGCTAAGAGATCTACAAAAATACAGGTTTTTATGCCTCTGGCGTTTAATTAGGTGCCCAAGTAGACATTCACAAATTTCCTTTTCTTTTTCTTTACACCTTTTATCATTCTATACATCTAATCTTCCTTCCTATGTAAATTTCAAAAAATTTCCATTAATGAATTTTATTATTATTATTGTTGTTTAAGGGTGATGACAGTAGTTACCAACAAGAAGAAAACAAAGAAGGACCGAGTGAGAGCCAACAACAGGAGGATTTGTCGAGAAAAGCCAAAGAGAAAAGTGAGGAGGCTTCAAAGCCAACTGGAAAGGTCATGAAGAAGACCTTTCAGGGGTCATCAGAGCCAAACAAATCTGGTGAAAGACAGGTTTATATTTCTGCCAATATTATACTATTTACTACTCGGAATGGTCAAACGTTTTTTACGCGTATATCTTCTTGAATTTTATCTGCTTGAAAAAGGAAATTGAGGAAATCAAACATGAAAGAATGAACGAACTACTCTAGCTTGAATGTGTAGTATTTCAGTCACAAGGCATATTAATAAGATCAAAATGAATCAGGCAAGCCCATTTTTCTATAATACTATATATTTTCCAATTTCCTTTTCTTTGCCCATTTTCTGTTTCAATTTTTCATTATCATTTTACTTTTTTGATATTTCAAATTAATTTTTTTTTATTTTTTTACTTTTTGACAATAAAAAAGTACTTCAATTATGAAAAGAATTTGATTTGTAAAAGTAGATAAAAGCAAAGTTTTTTTAGTAATCATAAAAATTAAGAGAAATTATCTCTCATCTCATTTACTTGACATATATTTTAAATTATATTTTAGAAAATTTTAATTTAAAAAGAAATTACTAATGTGGCATTATCTCTCATCTTATTACATATAACTTTAAAGTATATTTTAAAAGAATTAAAAATGTGGCAGTAATTAAAGAGAAACAAACAACATAAGACGGATTGGATATATATACGTTTGACCTATAATGTAATTACTAATCTCTCGTCCATTTTATATATAATTGTTGTACTTCAATCTAATGTAACATAATCATCCCAAGTTAAATTGCGACAACTATATTAGTTTTTAAAAAAAATTCTGCTGACATGACAAATTATTTTCTGATTGTTTGAGGACACGGAGAAGAGACGCCAAGACGAAGAAGAGAAAGAACAAGAGAGGCTTGGCAGGGAAGCGAAAATGCAAATGGACGGCGTTGCAAGAACAGTGGAAGAGAAAACATTTGATGGATCAGCAGTTGAAGATGAAGAGGAAGATAGGCAAACAGGTGTGCTGGGAGCCATTGGTGAAACTATAGTGGAAATCGCCCAAACAACCAAGGACCTCGTTATTGGACCCGAACCCGACCAACCAAAAACTCAGAGCGCCGACTATCGTGACTGATGATAAGCACCGAGCACGGAACGCCAAAACGAATATATTATGTCGTTTGCTAGGGCTAGATTGTGTTTATATGCTGGTTTGTTAAATAAATAGGAATCCGAATGCTGAAAGTCATGCATGTGGTTTTTTTTTTTTTTTTTTATAACTTACTTTTTGTTGCATGTGGATAATTTATACTTTGAATGTTATAATTTTTGTTTGTAACTTTAGTTATAATAATAAAAATAATAATCTTATTGATTATAAATTAATCAATTTTTAATTATTTAACCTTTAAATGATATAAGGTAGTTTTATTTTTTTCTAATAATTATTTGTTTTTAATATATTTTAAGGAATATAGTTTTATTTTTTTAATAATTTTTTATTTTTAATATATTTTAAGAAGTATAGTTGAAAATTTACACTGATGGGATATGTGTTGAATAATATTTGCTATATGCTACTTATTAACAGAATAAAAATATATGAACAGATATACAGAATCGAATATAAAGACACTTACAGGAATTGATTTGAAAAAATCAATATCGAGTCAAGGTTGGATGTCTGACCTTAATACGTTTTTTGCCTAAAATCAATATCGAGTCAAGGTTGGACGTCTGACCTTAAGACGTTTTTTGCCTGGCTTACAGCTTGATGCAAATTGTCTTCTAGGTTTTTGATTGCACACTCGGATACAACACAGCGAACCAGAAGAATGTTTAAATTTCTCTCTCGGATGACATAATATAATTTGAGTAAATTTTTGTAATAAAAAAATGACACAGGATATCAATATTTAAAGCAACTAATCTGTCTGTTCAGTAAAGTCACACCATGTGGGAAGGAACCTGTTTGATCAGAACAGGCACACCCATTGGTGACGAACCAACATGTCTTTATCGAAAAGACAGATTCAGGAAAACAACACGAACCTGTTCGGTCCAGGACTGAACAGACATGAATTAATCAGACACCAGTAGCAAGTTGGTCCGATTGGGCAGCAAAAAGAATAGAACAGTGTTAACCAAGCCCAAGCCAAGGCCCGGTCCGACTCGACCCAGCCCGGCTCAGCTCGGCGGCGGCGACGCGCGCGCATGTGTGGTCCAGCTCAAGTTGTGTAGGTCTTCACCCATCACAAAACTTGGGTGCCCCTTGGGGCCCAACCTAACATTGAACACAAGTCTTTATAAACAACTAGCAAATGCCAAACTTTGTTCTATGTGGGATTGATTATTACACACAACTACAACCAACTATCTTCCTCTTCAAGTGGGTGTTTAATGAGACTAATTTCTCATTCAATTTTGATATCAATTGTGTCCGTTAATTATACACCGTGTATCTAGTTACGACAACCTACGTATTGGAATACGTATTTCATATATATATATATATATATACACCCAAAAATAATACAATGATATCCAACAATCCCCCACATGAATGAAAATTATCTGATTAAAATGACGAACTGACTTTAAATTTGAGAGAGACTTTCTTTGAAGAGTAATTGCATCAAGATAGGTAGCTTTTTGGCTTTGAACCTTCCATAGTGAACAACTATCGGATTTACTCGGCTAATTAGTGAACATGATGTCTTGAACTATTCAGCCTTTCGTGTAAACCAATACGATAGATGTCACACAATTTCTCTTCAAACATCTTTGGTTCTCACAGTTGTGTCCATTTTGGCCCCGAACACTTCCTGGTTTCTTATAAGTACTTGTAAGACCCTTGTAAGACAGAGATCGACTTGGGTCTCTTTAAACGATTCATAGACGGTGGATCAAGTATATATATGCTTGTACACAAAGCACACTATCATGTGGTCTTATTGTTATATTAATAATTTTTAGAGTAAGGGGTTTAATCGGTTATTTGGGTGATTTAGCCTTAAATTGACCAAGAGTCAGGAATCGAAATTGGGACAATGTAAAGTCCGTAAAATTTGGTAATTTAACTTCACATAGTGTTAAAATATGATATAATGCCGATCAGGATTATTGGAAAATCTAATCAGCATAAAAATCAGCAAAATATGAACCAGGGGTATTTTGGTCATTTTATCCAAAATTTTATTTTTGGTTTGTATACAGTACCAATAGACTCCGTGATCATAGAAGATCACAATATAATGTTTAGATTAAAAATTTGACATTTAAAATAAAAAACTAAAGTGAAAATCGAATACGTCTTTAATTAGCTTAAAGGAATGAAAATGAGAAACTGGCCACGAGGAGGTCCGAAAAAAGTTTTAAATGAATAAATGGATTCATATAGTCATAAAATGATGATAGAAAGCTACTGGTGAAATCAGAATAAAAATCGAAGCTAAAACCGAAAAAGTCAAAATATTGACCCGTGGGCGATCCGAGGCCCAGATTTAGAGTTTGGAATACTGAAAAATTACCCGAACCTCTAGATGTGTATATTTTGATATTTGGAACATGTTCATGAAGAAAAAAATCAAAAACGAAACGAAAAATCAATAAGGCCCGATAATAGCCCGCAAATGGTCTAAAACCCGTATTTGATGTTCGGGATATCGAAAAATTACGAAAACTTACGTAAATGTAAAATAATATTTTAAACATATCCGTGTTGAGAAAAGTGAAAAACGAGCTTCCGAACTTAAAATTTTCATGAGCACTCGTTTAGGCACTAAAAGACAAAAAATGGGCCATGTCTCCTTGCTTGATACTTGGCATGGGAAAAATGGCTACAAAATGCAGCCAACGCCCCATATTCTGCCGTGGGTCTCATTTCCTTATGCCTTAAGGATTTGCTTCTTCTTCTTCCTTGAGAAAACCTAACCAAAGTGAAAAACTCCATAGCCAAAAGCTTAGTAAGCTTAATCTCTTGATTTCTACTCATCACCAAGCCAACAAAATACATATTCTTACTATCTAGAAGGTGAGGATCAATTATTTGGTGTTAGTTTGTCAAGAAACCAAGAGAAACTATGTGTTTCTCTTTATGGCCATTTTGCCTTAAAAAGTTTTTAACATAGCCACCACCTTAAACCACCACCATGGGTGGTCCTAAATCAACCTCTACATCCATTATTTGGGGTTGGTTGATTGAAAAAGTGGCTTGGAGATGGAAATTCAAGCTTGGCCGAATGCATCATGGTGGTCAACCACCTTGTACCGCCACTTCCACCACCATGGGAGGTGTTCCTCCGCTCCGTTAAGTCGTATACTAGTCTTATACGGCATTGAAAGTGAAAGGAGGCCAAGATATAGCCTTGGCCAAACCTCTTTAGTAGAGGAGTGGTGGTGCCGCCACCTACCACCACCATTGGTTTTGCTAGGCTCAGGGGAGCAACTTTCCAGTTGATCGTTGCTCCGAATTTCCATCCGATCTAGGTGTAAAAATTATAAAGCTTAAATAGCTAAGCTCTAAAATGTTGGATTGTAGCTAATTAGCTACAATTTGGACAATGTGAATGTTTCATAATTCTAAAATATTTATGAAATGACTGTTTATGTGCTAAGAGAGCGGATTAGCTGAGTCAGTGGTTGGAAGAGCTCCGAAGCACGAGGATCCAGTTTCTCCCGCTAAGCGCACTGGGAGTAAACGTGTAGCGATAAACGTAGGATCACTAGATTATGTTATGACATACTGATTGTGATTGTATGAATGTATCGATGATGGACTGTAATGCACTCGAGTTGGTAAATGCTAATGTGCATGACGTAGAATTACCTTATAGTATCTAATTCTCGTAAAGACGCGAGAAAAAGGTCTAAAGAATGGATAAGTGATGATTATGTAATAATCCGGGATAGATGGATGATATTAATAAGACTGTGGTGATTTAGACAAAATACTAAGTTTTAGAAAATGTTATGAAAGAGTAGGTAGATTAGTAAGGTAGAAAAGGCTCATACTGAATGAAATGGATTCCGGTAGCATGGAATTCATTCGATAACAAGGTTGCATTTGGATTGATGTATGAGTGGTCGACCGTATGGCGCCACATCGTTTCCTTGTTTGTGTGCTTATTTAAATGCTATGTGATGCATGTTTATTGAAATATTGAGCTATGCTCAGATTTGTAGGTTGCCATTGTGCCCTACCGAATCGTAGGCTGCCTTCGTGCCCTACTGGATATGTAGGAGCCTTCGTGCCCTACCGTTTTTGTAGGAGCATTCGAGCCCTACCGATTTGTAGGAGTCTACGGACCCTACCGGATGTTATAGATGTTGTGATGTTGGATAGGAATATCAAGGTGGTATTGGTTAATATGATTTACGAGCCTTTTTTCATAGACTTTACTAATCCTGCATTTGCTCACTGGGTCCTTATGACTCACCCTTTAATTATTTTTCTTTTTCAGATACTGGTCGACCCGGTCCCTCATCCGCCCCGCTAGCTTAACTCGTGATCGATATGGGAACACAGCCAATATACATTCCTCCTTATCGTATGGCTCCGTTAGAGCTAGGGGAACTAAAAGTTCAATTACAGGATCTTCTTGATAAGGGCTTTATACGCTTGAGTACTTCTCCTTGGGGTGCTCCGGTTTTATTTGTTAAGAAGAATGATGGATCGTTACGGTTGTGTATTGATTACAAGCAGCTGAATAAGGTGACGACAAAGAATAAGTATCTGTTGCCTAGGATCAATGATTTATTCGATCAGCTGTAGGGAGCTCAGTGCTTTTCAAAGATAGATCTTAGATCGGGGTACCATCAGCTTCGTATCAGGAGGGAAGATATTCCCAAAATGCCCTTTCGCACTCGATATGGACACTATAAGTATTAGGTCATGTCGTTCGGACTGACGAATGCATCGGCAGCGTTCATGGATTTGATGAACAGGGTGTTCAAACCTTCTTTAACCAGTTTGTGATTGTGTTCATCGATTATATCTTGGTGTATTCGCGAGGCGATGAGGAACATAAGGAACTCCTCCGTATAGTCCTCGAGATTCTTCGAGCACACAGACTGTTTGCCAAGTTCTCCAAGTGTGAGTTTTGGCTATCGAGTGTGAGCTTTCTTGGCCATATAGTTTCGAGGGAAATTGTAATAAATCTATGTAATCGTAATGTATCTATATAATTGTAATATATCTATGTAATTCTAATGTTCTAAGTAATTGTAATAAATTTAGGTATACATAGCAGTGTGAGACTGGGAGAGGCCGACTACAGTAACAGAGATCAGGAGTTTCTTAGGGTTGGTCAGATATAATAGGAGGTTCGTGGAGAACTTCTCGAGGATAGCCTCACCACTAACCAGGTTAACACAGAAGAATGTTAAGTTTGTTTGGTTAGATGCGTGCGAGAAGAGCTTCAATGAACTTAAGGAGCTCTTCCGGTGTTAGCATTGCCAAATGAGACAGATGGCTTTGTGGTGTATTCTAATGCTTTTTGCATAGGTTTGGGCTGCGTATTGATGCAGAATAACAGGGTTATTGCTTATGCATCGAGATAGTTGAAAAGGCATGAGCAGAATTACCCCACGCACGACTTGGAATTGGCAGCCATTATCTTCGTATTGAAGATATGGCGACACTATTTGTATGGCCAATCATGCGAGATTTATATGGACCACAAGAGTCTCAAGTATATATTTGATCAGCGGGAGCTGAAATTGAGATAGAGAAGGTGGTTGGAGTTACTCAAGAATTATGATTGTACCATCATTTATCATCCCGACAAAGCCAATGTTGTCGCGGAAGCCTTGAGTAGGAAGTCCATGGGTAGCTTAGCTCACATAGCAGTGCAGAGGAGACATATGGTCTGGGAAGTAAGGGATTGCCTTAATGATGGTGTGGTACTTAGTGTTACCAACAAGGGGGAGATGTTAGCCCATGTGCAAGTACGGTCATCATTAGTGGAGGAGGTAAAACGGTTGCAACATGATGGTTTTTGCATAGGAAATAAAGCCCAGGTTGGAAAAGGATTGTGCGAGGAGTTTCGTATAGACGATAATGGGACTTTATGGTTACATAACCGTCTCGTGGTACCGTTGGTAGGAGATATACGACATAGACTCCTCGAGGCAGCACATAGCTCATCCTACACTATGCACCCTGGTTCCACCAAGATGTATCATGATCTACGAGTACATTATTGGTGGGAAGGCATGAAGAAGGATGTAGCAAACTTTGTGGCTAAATGCTTGGTGTGCCAACAGGTTAAGGCCGAACATTGGAAACCGCCAGGTACACTTCATAGTTTGGATGTCCCTAAATGGAAATGGGACAAGGTTACGATGGATTTTGTCACGGGGTTGCCTAGGTCAACCAAAGGATTATACTCGATATGGGTAACTGTCGATAGATTGACCAAGTTCGCACATTTCTTGCCAGTGCGCACTACATATACGGCAGCCCAGTATGCCAGGCTATATTTGGACCGGATAGTGCATTTGCATGGAGTGCCTATTTCTATTGTGTCAGATAGAAGCACACAGTTCACATCGAGGTTTTGGGAATCATTCCAGAGGGCACTGGGCACTCAGTTGAGGTTCAGTACCGCGTTCCATCCCCAAACCAATGGTCAATTTGAGAGGACCATCCAGACTTTAGAAGACATGCTACGGGCATGTGTTTTAGATTTTGAGGGTAGCTGGGATCAGCACTTGTCTTTGATTGAGTTTGCATATAATAACAGTTATCAGAGTACCATACAGATGGCACCATATGAAGCATTGTATGACCGGAAGTGAAGATCTCCAGTGGGATGGTTCGAGGTGGGTGATCATCCATTATTAAGTCCAGATATGGTTCAGGATACATTGAGAAATGTGGAGTTGATCCGTGACAAAATGCAAGCGGCACAGAGTCGGCAAAAATCTTATGCCGATAATAAACGTCGGGAACTAGAGTTTGATGTGGAGGATCATGTGTTCTTGAAAGTGTCTCTGTTTAAGGGTGTCATGAGATTCGGCAAGAAAGGGAAGTTGAGTCCAAGGTACATTAGACCATTTGAGATATTTCGAAGACATGGGGTAGTAACATATGAGTTGGCCCTTCCTCCTGAGTTAGCTGCTGTACACCAGGTATTTCATGTGTCGATGCTTCAAAAATACCTCCCCAATGAGTCCCATGTGTTGCACCCGCAGGCGGTAGAGGTAGATCCACGCATGTCATATGTAGAAGAACCAATAGCCATAGTAGAACGGCAGGTATGGAAGCTCCGATCGAAGGAGATTCCTTCAGTGAAGGATGTATGGAATCATCATGGGAAGGAGGAAGCTACTTGGGAACTTGAAAGTGACATGAGGAGACAGTATCCCTAGTTATTCCGAGAGTAGTTACGTAACCCTTTAAATGATTTATTCAATAAGTTCACAATTAGGAAATTCGAGGATGAATTTTCTTAAGGGGGGAGAATTGCAAGACCCTCGTAAGACAGAGATCAACTCGGGTCTCTTTAAACGATTCATAGACGGTGCATCAAGTATATATATGCTTGTAGACAAAGCACACTACCATGTGGTCTTATTGTTATATTAATAATTTTTAGAGTAAGGGGGTTTAATCGGCTATTTGGGTGATTTAGCCTTAAATTGACCAAGAGTCAGGAATTGAAATCGGGACAATGCAAATTCCATAAAATTCGATAATTTAACTTCACTTAGTGTTAAAATGTGATATAATGCCGATCAGTTATTGGAAAATCTAATCAAAAATCAGTAAAATATGAACCAGGGGTATTTTGTTCATTTTCCCCAAAATTTTACTTTTGGTTCGTATATGGTACCCATAGACTCCGTGATCATAGTGTATCACAATATATTGTTTAGATTGAAAATTTGACATTTAAAATCAAAAACTAAGTGGAAATCGGATATGTCCTTAATTAGCTTAAATGAGTGAAAATCGAGAACTGGTCGCGGGAAGGTCCGAAAAAGGTTTTTAAATGAATAAATGGATTCATATAGTCATAAAATGATGTTAGAAAGCTACTGGTGAAATCAAAATAAAAATCGGAGCTAAAATCGAAAAAGTTAAAATATTGACCCGTGGGCAATCCGAGGCCCTGATTTAGAGTTTGGAATATTGAAAAATTACCTGAACCTCTAGATGTGTATATTTTGGTATTTGGAACATGTTCATAAATAAAAAAATCGCAAATGGAACGAAAAATCAGTAAGGCCCGATAATAGCCCGTAAACAGTCCAGAGCCCGTATTTGATGTTCAAGATATCGAAAAATTACGAAAAATTGCGTACTAATGTAAAATAATATTTTAAACATATTCGCGTCGAGAAAAATGAAAAAAGATCTTCCGAACGTAAAAATTTCATGAGCGCCCGTTTAGACACTAAAAGATAAAAAAGTGGGCCATAGGCTCCTTGCTTGACACTTGGCATGGGGGAAATGGCTACAAAATGCAGCCAATACCCCATATTCTTCCATGGGTCTCATTTCCTTATGCCTTAAGGATTTGCTTCATCTTCTTCCTTGAGAAAACCTAACCAAAGTGAAAAAATCCATAGACAAAAGCTTAGTAAGCTTGATCTCTTGATTTCTACTCATCACCAAGCCAACAAAATACATATTCTTACTATCTACAAGGCGAGGATCACTTATTTGGTGTTAGATTTTCAAGAAACCAAGAGAAACTGTGTTTCTCTTTATGGCCATTTTGCCTTAAATGGTTTCCAACATAGCCACCAACTTAAACCACCACCATGGGTAGTCCTAAATCAACCTCTACATCCATTATTTGGGGTTGGTTGATTGAAAAAATGGTTTGGAGATGGAAATCCAAGCTTGGCCGAATACATCATGGTGGTCAACCACCTTGTACCGCCACTTCCACCACCAAGGGAGGTGTTCCTCCGCTCCGTTAAGTAGTATACTAGTGTTATACAGCATTGGAAGTGAAAGGAGGCCAATATATAGCCTTGGCCGAACCTTTTTAGTATAGGAGTGGGGGTTTTGCCACCCACCACCACCATCCAAGGCCACTATTGGCTTTTCTAGGCTCGGGGGAGTAACTTTCCAGTTGATCGTTGCTCCGGATTTCCATCCGAGCTAGGTGTAAAAATTATAAAGCTTAAATAGCTAAGCTTTAAAATTTTGGATTGTAGCTAATTAGCTACAATTTGGACAATGTAAATGTTCCATAAATAAAATATTTATGAAATGACTGTTTATGTGCCAGAAGCGCCGATTAGCTGAGTCCGTGGTTGGAAGAGCTCCGGAACACGAGGATCTATTTTCTCCCGCTAAGCGCACTGTGAGTAAACGCGTAGCGATAAACGTAGGATCACTAGATTATGTTATGACATAGTGATTGTGATTGTATGAATGTATCGATGATGGACTGTAATGCACTCGAGTTGGTAAATGATAATGTGCATGACGTAGAATTACCTTATGGTATCGAATTCTCGTAAACACGCGAGAAAAAGGTCCAAGGAATGGATTAGTGATGATTATGTAATAATCCGGGATAGATGGTATTTATAAAACTGTGGTGATTTAGACAAAATACTAAGTTTTAGAAAATGTTATGAAAGCGTAGGCGGATTAGTAAGGTAGAAATGGCTCAAATCGAATGAAATGGATTCTGATAGCACGGAATTCATACGGTAACAAGGTTGCATTTGGATTGATGTATGAGTGGTCGACCGTATGGCGCCACATCGTTTCTTTGCTTGTGTGCTTATTTAAATGCTATGTGATGCATGTTTATTGAAATGTTGAGCTATGCTCGGATTTGTAAGCTGCCATTATGCCCTATCGGATTGTAGGCTGCTTCGTGCCCTACTGGATATGTAGGAGCCTTCATACCCTACTGGTTTTGTAGGAGCTTTCGAGCCCTATCGATTTGTAGGAGTCTACGGACCCTACCGGATGTTATGGATGTTGTGATGTTGGATAGGAACATCAAGGTGGTATTGGTTAATATGATTTACGAGCCTTTTTCCATAGACTTTACTAATCCTGCGTTTGCTCACTGGGTCCTTATGACTCACCCTTTAATTATTTTTCCTTTTCAGATACTGATCGACCTAGTCCCTCATCCGCCCCGCCATCTTAGTTCGTGACGATAGTCAGTGACCATGACATATCGTTTTGACGAGGTGATCTGTTGCTTGATGGAGGAGCCGTGCACAGTCACCTAAGGATGTCATATGTTATTTTGTCTATGTATGTTGTATTATGTGTGATGTAATTATCCGGTCGGAGACCGAGATTGTTGTCTGCATTTTGGTATTGTATATATATGTTCATCATGGTTCACTTTGTGCGTCTACTGCGAGGCATCTCGGTTACTCCCTAGTTGGAGGTGTCCTAATCGGGATGTCATGTGTTATTATTATTATGCATGTTTTACAGGTTCGGTAACCCCCCTATTGGGCGAGGTCATGCCGAAATTTCATTAGGTAGATGAATGGTTAAGGCTTCGGAGGCAAGGGCACATACTTGTCTCTGGCCGATCACACTCCCGGATTTGGGATGTGACAGTACTTTAGAGAATTTAGCCTAATCAATTCTCATAGAAATGGCCACGTTTCTTACTCATAATAGGTGATTGCTTATTAAGAGTATCTTGCAATACCCCACTTGATTCTATCAAGCTATAAGAATTATTAAAAGCATAGCTTATCCTAACTCCTTTGCAGGCAGCACTAAATCATCATAGGAATGGATAAGAGTGTTTAACTCTTTTAGTGCTCACACTAAGTTAACATAATTCAGTTGTCCCTTTTGAACCTAGATCTTGGGATCTCCAGTTAGCTAGGTTGGGTTGCCACTATGTAACTTTAATTTATAGGCTTAAGACCCATTCCCTTCGATGATATACTTTCTCTCTTGTTAAAACTTTTCTTCAGCGCGCTTCATTATCCTTTGGCTTTTCATAATCAAAAGAGATAATTCCATTTGAGAGCAACTGTCTAACGATATTATGTCTTCTACGAATGTGTCAAGATTTACCGTTATACAAACTACTCTATGCCCTACCAATTGCAGAGTGGCAATCGCAATGTATACAAATTGCAAGCACAGGTTTCGACCAACATGGAATATCTTCTAAAATTCTGAAGCCATTCCGCATCTTCTCTAGCTTTCTCTAAAGCTATTCATGTTTGTTTAGAAGATTTCCAAAACACTGCAACTCCTCCAATAATAAAGATAAATCCGTTAGTGGATTTGAAATATATAGTGCAGTCCATACATTAAGGTGTATCTCAAAATTCTGAGTACCCTTACTATGGCCTTCCAGTGATTCTTTCCAGGATTACTTGTAAATCTACTCAGTTTGCTAACTGAGTACATTATGTCTTTACTTCATTTACAACCTAATAGTTTTCTTCCAGGGTCTATGCCACTCTTGGCACCATCAGGGATCATCAATCCCTTGGACAAGGTCTTATCCTCCGCTTCACAACGGGGTAGTCATGGTAGCACCAAGGTATGCCGATACCATACCACGACACTCTTCCCCACTTACTATGTCGATACCCTCATTGACGACAAGATCACACCCGAGTACCCTTGTTGCATAAAGTTGACATTTTCTCACATGTCCTTCTCTTGCCCTCAATGACTAGGTAATGATCCCATCAAATGATGTACCGAACACAATTTTAAGTCCTATCATGATCTTTTAAGCCGGAGAAAATCGATATATTCGTAAGAGACCCCTACATTTTCATGTATTTGTAGGATGGTTTTTGACTCTTCCATAATTCATATGGTGTCTTGTCTGATTTCTTGTGGGATATTTTATTTAAAATATTATTAGCTATTGAAATAGCCCCCCCACAAGTTCTAAGATAATCCTAAACTAATTAACAAAGCATTCATCAATTCTTTCAACGTTCAATTCTTGCGTTTCGTAATATCGTATTGTTGAGGTGAATAAGGAGAAGTGGTTTGAATGTTGATTCCATATATTGAACAGAATTCATTGAATCATATTCACCACCCATATCACTCTTTATTTTCTTGCTTAGTTGATTTTTGACCTCATTTTTTAAGAGTTTAAAAACTTCCAAGGCCTCGTCTTTGCTTCTTAACAAATAGATATAACAATATCTTGTGCAAGAAAATACTTTTTACATCCACTAGTTTGCACAAACTTTAAGTCACATATATCAATGTGAATTAAATCTAGAAGTTTACTACTTCTTTCTTCCGAATAGAAAGGAGCTTTAGCCAATTTGGGTTCCACACAAATTTCCCATTTGTGTTTTTTATCAATAACAATTTGCGGAAGCAAATCCAAATCCAAATTGCTGATTCTTTGCAAGGTCTTGTAATGACCTAAACTACCATGCATAATGTTAGAGGACACCACCAAAGAAACAGAAGAAATAATCTCATTATTATTCTTGTTCTTTGGCATAATAGCCATAATATTGAGTTTAAAAAGCTCATCACATAGATATCCTCTACCCACAAACATGCCATATTTAGTGAGTACAAATTTATCTGACTCTAATACAAGTGTAAACCTGCTCTTGCTCAACATAGAGCCGGAACCAAATTCTTTCGAATTTCAGGAGCATGAACCATATTGTTCAAAGTTAGTTCTTTCCCGGATGTCATCTTGAGCACCACATTTCCATAGCCTCGTACCTTGTAGACCGAATTGTTTCCCATAAATAGTTGCTCATCAATAGCAGCTTCTTTATATTCGAAGAAACTCTTTCTATCAGAACAAATGTGACAAGTGACACCAGTATCAACCCACCATGTCTTAGGGTTTCCTACCATGTTCACTTGTTACACAACAACAGTGAGCTCAATCTTACTATCATCAACTAAGTTGGCTTGAGCTCTTTTCTTGTTCTGACAGCAGTCCTTCGCTCGATGACTAGGCTTATTACATACGAAACAAGTTCCCGTGAACTTTTTGAAATCTGTTCCCTTATTAGCTTGGGAAGAACTGGAACCAACATGTTTCCTCTTGTTGGTCTTGTGCAAATGTTCAACAAACATTCGCCTTGGCTTCCATGGTCTGAGCTTTAACCCACTTTTCTGAATCATGGTTATCCTCCTCGATTCTTAACCGAATAATCAAGTCCTCTAAAGTCATCTCCTTTCTCTTGTGCTTTAGATAATTCTTGAAATCCTTCCACGAAGGAGGCAATTTTTCTATCAAAGCCGCCGCCTCAAATGATTCACTAAGAATCATTCCTTCGGCAGTAATCTCATGGAGGATCAACTGATATTCTTGGACTTGGCTAATCAAAGTTTTCGAGTTCACCATTTTGAAATCCAAAAACCGACCAACCACAAATTTCTTCGTGCTGGCATCCTCTAAGGACTCCCACAGCTCTCGCTGTATTGATCGGGCTATACACGTTGTATAACGTGTTTATTCCATTGAGGATATAATTCTTGCATAAGAAATCAGAATGTTTCCATACTTCCACCGAGGCTACAAACGTAAGATCGGTCTCTCCCTTATTAAGAACCGGGGCCTCTTCCCGTAAGAACCAAGCTAGGTTCAAAGTGGTTAAATAAAATAGAATCTTTTGCTGCCAACATTTGAAGTCCAGACCACTGAACTTCTCGGGTTTCTCACCATGTGTAACATGTGGTGACATTGATGCTACAGGCGCATTACCGGTAGATCGTTCGGCCATCTGTTATTTAAAAATAACAGGATCAACTTTACGTATACAGAATATATATATTATCACAAACGTAACTATATATATATATATATATATTAAAAATATATATGTTCAATATATATATATATATATATATATATATATTGCACAACATTATATATATATGTGCAAAAATAGTACACCAAATATATAGTAAAATATATATTACAAATATATATATCCACAAAATATATATTATAAATATATATTTTCACAAAATATATATATATAATACAAATATATATGTTCACCAAATACATATATATTACATAACAGTATCAATATATATCTATATATATACTAAATCAACAATATATATTATAACAAATATATATGTTCTCAAAATAATATAAGCATTCAATAAAATAACACTTATAAACGTCATACATATAAAACAACATATTGTTTCTACTGTATAAATGCACACTTCATATATTTGACAACAAATATATATATATATATTATAAAACATATGGCAGTAGCACCAAACAAATATATATGATATATATTCAAAATATATATATTATAACATATGTTATGACGTATACAATATATACAGTAACAAAATGTTATAACTAATATGCTACCAATTAGAAGTGCTCATGGGTCGGGTCGGGTTCGGGCCGGGTCCAGACAAGATGCTAAGAACTTCTATATCTGCCTAAGCTTGGCCCGGCCCGAAATATGTGTTAGTATTTTTGCCCAAACTCGGCCCATAATATTACAAGGATGTCCAGGCTCGGCCCGCCCAAAATTAAAATGTAATTTCTGATGCTAAGAACTCATTGAGGACCTCATTATTCATCACTTCACAATCAGAGCAAGCAGAATGAAGCTTGCAGCTAAAACAAAAGCCTAGAAGAAGAATGGTGAAAAGCTAAAAACATAAAGTGTAATTTCTGATGCTATAATTTCTAAACCATTCCACTGAAATTTACTAAGGTAATTAGATCAAATTTTGAGGTTCATTTGCTCTTGCTGAGACTTATCAATCAATCAGTCATACCAAAGCCAAGAATACAAACATATACTTTTTGCTAAACACTCCAGCCATATTTTTTGCTAAATAAAAGAATACCACATTTTAACTTACAAAATCCCAAATCTTTCACTTGCTAAACATATATAGGCATTCCAACCATATTTTTTGCTAAACAAAAGAATACAAACATATATTTTTTGCTAAACACTCCAGCCACTTGCCAATAGTCGAATTCATCTTTCAAGCATAGCCTTGAAAGCATCGATCAGTATCAGTCCAAATCATTTGAAGCTCGGCCAAGAACAATATATAGGCATGCTTCATGTAGTAGATGCACCAATAAGCAATGAAGATTAAAAAATTAAAAAAAAAAAAAAAAAAAAAGAACTTACAAGACAAAAGGGAAATAGATTGTGCTGAGTGCCTGGGTGTGAGATTGAGAGGGAAAGATGAGAGCCGAGAGGTAGAGCCCATAGGATTGAGAGGTGAGATGAGAGCCGAGAGGATTGAGGCATGAGATTGAGGGGTGAGATTGAGGGAAGAAAATTTAGGGTTTCAGATAGGTTGGGGACTTGCGGGTTGCGGCTGAAAGTTTGGGAATTGGGATGGAGAGTTTAGGTTAAGGCTTTAAGAGGGTACCTTATTTGATTTTTTTTTTACAAGTTAAAATTTAAGGGTATTTAAATAGTTTTATATTATAAATTAAATTATTTACTATTTATAATAGTATGTGGGCCGGGCCCGAGCCTAGATTTTTTTGCCCAAGGCTCGGTCCGTTTAGAAAACGGATCTAAAATTTTGTTCAGGTTCATTTTTCAGACCTAATATTTTTGTCCAATCCCTCCCAAATATAGGACGAGCTTCGGGTTTGGACGGATAATCCGGCCCATGAACAAGTCTACTGCCAATGTTATAAATTATAACCATGTAAATATGTAAATAATATTACAAAAACAGTAGCATTAAAAAATGTTACTACACAAATAGTATATAAAATAAGCCTTCATATGTAATACGAATAGGGCTAATAGTTGGTTATAAATAAAACAGTAGCAAAATATCAAATATGCTGACAATACAACAAAGAAACTACACCAAGAAATATATATACTCACGAAATATAATTCTTAAAACAAAGAACCTTTTATCAACACTATATATGATCACAATATAGAAACAGAAAAGAAATATAAACAGTAAAATGTCTTTGAAATAAAGGTACTGATGTTAGAGTAAACATATATATATATACTGCCAACAAAAGAATAAAAAATATATATATTCAAACGTACAACAGTAAACAATAATATATATAAACAATATTCACAAAAGCAACAGCTATGAAAAAGTAGTATATATATATATATATATTAGCGTATATAAAATAAACGAACAGTATATACATAGGCTTAACAACAAAGTAAATATAAACTGTGAATCAAAAGTAAGTACGTATATATAAAAAATTCAGAACAGTATATAACCAAAAAAAAAAATCTTAAGATTGTTGGAATAATATTTGCTATATACTACTTATCAACATAATATAAATGTACGAATAGATATACAGAACCGAATATAAAGACACTTACAGGAATTGATTTGAAAAAATCGATATCGAGTCAAAGTTGAACCTCTGACCTTAAGACGTTTTTTGTCTGTCTAAAGGTGCTTACAGTTTGATGCAAATCGTCTCCCAGGTTTTTTCGATAAATGTTACAAATGAGAGCACACTCGGATGCAACACAGCGAACCAGAAGAATGTTTAAGTCTCTCTCTCGGATGACACAGAATAATTTGAGTGAATTTTTGTAACCGAAAAATAGACACAGGATATCTGTATTTAAAGCAACTAATATGCCTGTTCGATAAAGTCACAGCACATGGGAAGGAACCTGTTTGATCAGAACAGACACATCCATTGGTGGCGAACAAACATGTCTTTACCAAAAAAACAGATTCAGGAAAACAACACGACCGAACAGGCATGAATTAATCAGACACCAGTAGCAAGTTGGTCCGGCTGGGCAGCAAAAAGAATAGAACAGTGTTGACCCAAGCCCAAGCCCGGTCTAGTTCGACCCAGCCCAGCCCGGCTCGGCGGTGGCGGCGGGCACGCATGTGTGGTCCAACCCAAGTTGTGTAGGTCCTCACCCATCTTAAAACTTGGGTGCCCCTTGGGGCCCAACCCAACATTGAACACAAGTCTTTATAAACAATTAGCAAATGCCAAATTTTGTTATATGTGGGATTGATTATCACACACAACTACAACCAACTATCTTCCTCTTCAAGTGGGTGTTTAATGAGACTAATTTCTCATTCAATTTTGATATCAATTGTGTACGTTAATTATACACCGTGTATGTCAGTTAGAGACCGTTGAGCGTGTTACACGGTGTCGCATAGGAGCACACGTGTTTGAATGCATGAGAGGGCCAGTTAGAGGCCGTTGAGCGTGTTACACGGTGTCGCGTGGGAGCACACGTGCGTGAATGCATAAGAGAGCTTGAAGAGGCTGAATGCTCACTTTATGAAGTAGTGGAGATGTCCTGTAAAAGTATCTAACCTTTCGAAATAAAGAACATAATCAAGTTCAAGCGTTAGTGATATTATAATATTGTAAGACTAACTGCATTTACCAATGCTGTGTGTTTAAAGCATGAGATGCATTATGCCAATTTGTTGCATGTTCTCAAGTCATGTATGAGATAATTTGCTATTTGGAAGTGATAATTACAATCTATTGAATCAACTCTTATTGCACATCAATTGTGCTCATGAATTATGCATGATTGAATCAGCTTCTATTGTATATTGATTATACACATGAACTATGTATGAACAAATCAGAGCTATTTCATGTATAACTATTTTTCCATAATTTATGCTTGATACGAGTAAGCACACTTTATTGTAGTATAACTTGTAATATGTTTGGTTTATGTAAGCATTTCATGTATGCTCATGGATGATCACTTTTTGGATTCATCATTTAAGGTAAACTTATATATGCAAACAAGTTGCTTTATCCATGGGAATAGTAATATGCTAGCAATTTAGTTCATGGGGATTAAATGATTCCTCACATATATTGGTTTTACCACATTTCTCTATCATCATTCGACTTTTATCCATCCTCGAAATATATGTAGAATTACATAAAAATATATGCAATGACATGTTTGTAGATCAAACTAGTAGTGGCATGTCAATAATCACATTTGATTGTAAGTATTCAATAAAATTCATACCAATCGAATAGAACTATATGCAGGTGTAGAGTCCTAGCACTTGCCTTGTTTTGTAAAGCTTTTAAGTAATAATACTTGCCTTAGCTAGCTCGTCTTTGAAAGGAATTCAGACATATGCATGGCTTCCATTTAGATAAATTCAAATGGGCTTGAAATAGATTCCGATGTTTGCTCAGAATACCTTGATAAGGGCTTGAGATAGATTCCAATGTATGCGTAAAATGCCTTGATTGACTAGCATATAGATCCAGACATATGCCTTTCAAATATCGTGATAAGCTTGGAATAAGCAAGATGTTTCCCAGTGTCTATGTATCTTTGCTATGAAATAACATGATTCGAAGGACTCAATATAAGAATGTGTAGTTTCAAATACTTTATTTAAATGACATCTAAGCGATGCATATCCTGCTTGGCACAAGGTCTTGGCGAGTAAGAACTTTATAGGAGATGATATAACTCATAGACGTTTTCAAATAAATAATGTGGTTGATGTGCTTCGGATAGCTTGAGAAAGTTCCATGCGAGGCAATATGTGCTTCTATCTTGAGAGATTTTATGAGATAATATAGCTTCAAGTGATTCCATGTGAGAGCATAGTCTGAAGGAATCATAAAAAAATATCTTGTTGGGCGCATGGTCTTGGCGAGTAAGAGCTTTATAGGAGATGATATAACTCACAAGATGTTTTCAAATAAATAATGTGGTTGGTGTGCTTCGGAAAGCTTGAGAAAGTTCCATGCGAGGCAATATGAGCTTCTATCTGAGTGTGGGTCATTATGCTTAAGTGTCACACCTCCTTCTAGGTGAAGGTTTGTTGCTCTTAGCTTGAGTCTACTACCAGTGTTAAAAACGACCAAGATCTTATGGCATACAGATCCATGTATCACCTTATCCTGTCTAAGGATCATTCATCGTGTTCTCGGCGACAAAGGTTATTATAGCCAAAGCCAACAATAAAAGGCAAGTAATAGAATGAGGCATTGAAGTTTAACAAATCTTGCACGTATATGCACACTATGGAATAAAACTAAAAGTGGATAACAATGATCAAGATAAATATAGATATTTTTGCATTTATAAAGCTACCTTTTTTTGTCTCATTCTCATGATTATTACAGCTTAACAATCAATAACCTTTTCAAGTGGGGTGTTGAATATGGTCCTTAGATATCTAGCATCTTCTTTGCTCATCCATGACAAATATAACACTTTAACTAGAAAAAGTTGGCAAATAGAACAAAAATATTCAGTTGGGAACTATTGGTCAGCAAGGCATTTAGTCCTTATCATTTTCTTTCTTCTACTTAAATTTATTTTCAACAGCATTGCAAAGCAATTGCCTTTTTTTCTTTTTAAATGGTACACCATCAAAAATAGGCAAAACAACAGATGATTCCCTTCAATCCAAAGAAATTATGTCAATATAATCAATATTATACAATAAAATCTTGCCTAATTTTTCTCTTTCATGACCTATCTTTTTCATAGAAATTTTAACAAGTGATGCAATCACATGCATATATGCATGCAAGCATTCATTTGTGTGAGGAAGAGTATGCACCTAAATAAGAGCAATCTACATGTAGAGATGTTTCCTCCTAGGAGACCGAAGTGTACCTCTGTGTTGATGAGCCACTTAAGCTTATTTGCATGCTCAGACTCTGGCTGGGCGAGGAAGTTTGAATCAATTCAGCACAAAAGCAATCATAAAGACTTGATCAATCATCTGTGTCATACCACCATTTCTTAAAAGACTAATAAAAAGTATGCCAAACCTTATTATAATCCTGCCAACCACCCAGCTAATTTTACCGAATTAAGCCATCTCCATGATCTGATAGTGATGCCTCGCTCATCAGTATTAGTGATTGCAGATGTTGTGGAGTTATTACATTTTAATCAGTTGCCCAAACTCATTGCATCAACATAGAGATAAGCCACAACCATTGGAATTGGTGCTATGAGAAGTGCAAATGCAATCATGTAAACCCCTACTAACACGAACTTACTAGGAGATGTTAAGAGGTATAAGAAAAATGATTGGTGAAACTTCTCAAAGAGCTTATTCAAGGATCATGCTTGATAATGTCTCCATATGATTAATAATAAGCATGAGTACATAATGCAAGCTAATAAAATTTAAATTGCAATTTCAAGAAGGCTCACAAAATTTAAAGGATTTCTTCTATGAAGTTTATCAGAATTAAAATTTGTGTTTTGTGTCATTCATATATTTTTGACTGTGTTCTTTCTTATATTACTAAGATATAAAGTTGCTCGATAAATCAGAGACCAAATCACTTAGTAATATATTTCAGAAATTCCCCATTCAATACCAAAGCTGTTGCAAAAAAAGAAAAAAAAAAAACCTCAAAATTTTCCAATATCAACCAATACACAGTAGGGTCTTCCCTTCTTTATTAAGCACTGGTCTTGTATTATGTTGAACCCATTCAGTCCACCAAGCACAAGCCCAACAGACTAGCTCAACCTAGGCCCAACCAGGCGAGCCCAAAAACCACTAGAAACAGAGGCCCAAGACACGTGGGCGCCTCCCCTTCCTCCAAAGGTCACATCTCCAGTCACCTCGGCGCCCACCTGGGGCAGCGCGAGGCATTAAATGCCACAGCCTCTAGATGACGGACATTAAATGCGGCCGTGTCCTCGACAAGGCCCCACAAGATCGCTTACATCAAATGAACAATTAGAGTTGGGCATGTGAAGCCAGGAGGTCGGGCACCAGGTCGCCCGACCTCCCTTATATTGTTGAGATTCAACCTTATGCTCAAACAATAATCGAATTTAAAGAAGAACATGAACGCAGCGGAATAATAAACAAAGAGATAGCCGAATCTAACAGGATCATACTTGTAAAATTTTAATGCAATCTTGTAATTATAAAGCATACATCTGATCAAGATTCATACCTTAACTCAAAGATCTAGTAATCTTGAGTTTACAAACAGCCCACTCAATCTTGAACACCAAGCTGTCAATCCGAGACTTCAAGCCACACAAGTGTTTGGCCTCTAACGGTAATCCACACAAGATGATCAAGAAAACCTTCATAAGGTAGGAATAGAGTCTTGCCAAAAACGATGCTAGTAGTTTAGGTTTCAAGAAACCTCTCCCTATCTAAACATTCATGGCCGAATGCTTCATAAGCATCAAGAAGAAGAAAACGTTTTTCTTGCTTCTCCAGGTTTGGTGCGCCAACCACAAGGTTATCTTGATTTTCTTTCTTCTTCACTCTATGCCTTTTCTCTCTTGAAAGAAAACGTTTTTCTCTCTAGCAATCCATGGAGAGGCAAGGAAGAAGTCAAGAAATCAAGAAGACACCAAAGCCTCTAAGCATATCACCTATGCGGCTAGGCCCTTTAGGGAGATCGGCTGGCACTATGTTTCTTTCATATAGGGGGCGACAATCACTCCAGGGTTTGGACTAGGGACAATAACTCTTATGTATTTGCCCTTGAGTCCTTCCACTTAATTAAACTATTTAATTAAGTCCCTATTGATTAAATTCTCAAACTAATCAATTAGGCTCTTTCTATTTTAATCTCTTAATTCACCTTTCTGTGTGTGACCTATTAGGCTTCCAATATGTTGGCAATGAATATAAATTAATCTAATTAATTTATTCTCATATATCATGAGCGAACTCTAGCAAGCCATTATGACCACCCAAATACTGGAGAGTCAAGTTAGTTTTGACATAACCTTTCGTGTTCAGTCTATCAGTGTAATTCAGTCCTTTCACCAAATATCCCGGAAAAACCATGAGCATGATTCAGTGTCTACTCATGCTCAATTCATATTAGTTCCTTCAGCTTTCAGTTAACTTTGTGAACTTAGAGAAACTATTTCTCCTAAATTCATCATACTCTAGCTAGAGATTCCATCAAGTTAACTTAAGCCAAGAACATATGAGATATGTCTTAGATGTCACTTAGAGTGGTGAATCCTCTCTGGATCACTCATCCATCTTCGTATGGTTCATGTCATACCCAAAACCATCCTACCATAAGCATCACTCTTGTTTGGGACCCATTCGTGATGGAATCAAAGTATGACACTCCCCATACAAGAATACCTGGTATCACAAGTCAAAAGACTACTTACACGACTGACACGTGAGAACGTTTCCATAGACACTTGAGTGACAATACCAAATGGAGTTCTCACAGCAGGCCATGTTCAGTGAACTTGTTCAACAGACAAGCACCTACATGTTATCCTAAATTATCTCTTATACTTCAACACGTGAGATCAGTTGCTTACTAAGTAAGTAGGCTTAAATGTACCAGTCTTTGAGCATTGCCAATGCCCCGTCTTGGCAATACATGACCAAGAACCGTTTTAGGAACATGGTTTTGATGCATAAGGATCTCACAATTATATATAATTCCTTTGCAAGGCCATTATGTTCCATGGGCTTCATTCGATTAGTACTTAATAACTCCTTATCATCATACTAACATGAAGGAAAACCTTGTATCACTAAGATATTGTGATGGGTTTGCATTATTGATAGTTTATGCCTGACCAAACCGATTGGCTCTAGAGCATATCCCAACAATCTCCCACTTGCACTAAGCCAATCGCTAACGCATCCAATGCCGAACTCTTTCGATTAGCAATTGTGTCTCTACTAGGACATAGCTTCAGTACTTAATTGTGAGAATATGTTTCAGTCATATACTTTTGATAATCTCTATTATCATAGTCACAATACTTATCCGGATCACAATGAAACCCGATTCCTTATCGCTCATGTTGTTACTTTAACAACTAGGAATCTTTTAATTAGCCAAGTGAGCTATCGATCCAAATACACCTTTTTGCAGCCTCAAATAAAAGGTTTCTCTTCTGACTTAGAATATAAATAATTTAGTCCTCTCTGATTTGGAACGTTTTCAAATAACTGAAAATTAACATCATGGCATAAAGTCACTTATTGGATTCTCTCTATGTTAAACTCATTTAACATTTAATCCAATCAGCTGTTGCTAAATTTGTTAGATCTTAGCACAAGTAGTCGATTCACCTTTTAATCACCAATGTATTTGATATACATTGTTTGATGAGTAATCTATATTACTCCCACTAACCCTTAGGTGTGCTCAAAAGATATCTCATCCTTTTAATAAATTCAACTCTTGAATGTCACTATCAAAACTGGATATCTCAATCCATTGTCTAACAATGTTCTATTAAGTAGACTCATCACTTATGAGTAATGCATCATAATGCATCCTACTAAATCCTTGTGCCTTTATGCATCCTATGCATAATATCGGATTTCAACCTATGACTTTTAACTTTTAAATGTCATAAAACTCCCACTGTTTCCTACTTGTGTAGAAACATTCAAAGTAAACTCATTTACTTTCTTATGGGATGTGAATTCAAAACTCTTTTGAATGCACATTTGTAATTATAAAACCAAACATCTCATATCCCATATGAATGTTTGTTTTACAATTCGAAATCCTTTATAGGTTAGTGTTTCGGCAATCTCAGCTATTTGGAGCATCATGGATTTTTCTATGTCATCACATAGTAATGTCCATCCAATTCATCAGATATGAATTCTATTAGATAATCAATCAATTTAGTTTCAAGCCATTCTTTATTTAGATCATATCTTAATAAGAATGCTCTTTAACTAAATTAGTTTTATAATCTCATTATGAAATTCCTTGAGCCAAAGCTCATCTAATTGTCAAGTTTTGTATAAAATTTTCTTTGATTTATAATCAAAGAAACTACTAGTATCTATATACTTTAATCTTATACTTTTGACTTGAACAATCCTTTGATTATCTTTTATGCAAGTTTCTAGCTTACTATAAGTGTAATAAGACCACAATATGGAACAAATCCCATATGTCCTTTTGGTTCATTCTAGGATGAATGGACAAGCATCTAATGCTAGCAACACCGAAATATCAATGATAATGTTTCTAAAACATTCATCATGAATAGGTTGGCAAGCTTGATCAAGAATCAACCAAAGTTGCCACCTCCTTGGTCTTATTCCTTTCACTTGTCCTTACCATTAGTTACATCTATATGTCATACATATCTTTGAACTAATTTTATAGGTATCATATACCTAAAGGTAGTGAAAACAAACTCATAATAACCATAAAGTAAAACTTCTCAAGTTTCACTTCCTTTCAAGTATCGAATATACTTCTTGCATTTAAGCCTCCAATGCCTTGCATTGCCACAATGATGGTATGTCCTTTTGATCGATATCAATTTCTTTCTTCATCTCATCATCCTAACTTTGAAGAACATTTCGTCGGTTACCTTCCCCTGGTGGAAGTAACAAAGTGGATGATCTTCTAGTCTAGTGAGCACATTTAGCAACACCAATTGATTCATGTTGTAATACAACACGACTTGCAAATTGCTCCTAGACAATGAAGAAAGAACTAAGTCCATACTTAGATTATGATCCATAAATCAACCAAGTTTCTAAAACCAGTAGATTCATCTGTTAGCACATGATGCCTCATAGGATACCTTCTAATCATCTTTCATTGGAACAATTCCTCGAGATGTTTGAACTTCTCATTGCTAAATATCTCATGGATCATTAAGGACATATACATTCATTTCATTGATTAGTGAAATCGACTTTGCATCAAGTATGCAATCAAGTAACTAGTTAACCTGCCATGACAATTTATATCCCATATAAACCAATGCATATAATAGTCATTATGTAAATTGCAATCATTAAAACCAGGTTTTAAAGTTTGAATGATTGTTCTCACTATTTTATCAACATAGTAGCCCTCCTCTACTATTCGAGAAATTTAACTTTTAAACTTCTTAGTGAGCAAGGACCCCTTTCACCCCACCATGACCTTGAGTGACTCAACAAGACATGTTGAAACTAATTGAGTAGGTAACTTTGCTTACCAATTGCATCTCTATGCAACCCTTTATCAGTTAGGGGACAACTCTTTGCCTAAATGCATCATATGCATTTCGCCTAACTTTGCCTCTAAACGTCATGCGATCAAGTTTTTCGCATCCGGATAACATGATATCTAGTTGAGTAAGACCCACCTTCTATAACTCAAACATATTCGTACAGTAGTTTGACCTTAAGTGACTCAACAAGTCTCCTACTGGAAGAACTCTGGTTATCTTGTAAAGATGGTGGAAGACAACTTATCATGCGTAACATGGACTCAATATAATTTAATAAGGGATTTCTGTATTCATCTATTAGGTCTCATTGCTTTTCTTTGTTGATTGACATGCATAGCATTTATTCAAATATATATCACATATATAAATTCAAAAATAAATCTATCTCATGCAATCTACTAGGATGATTATGGACTTTACTACTCTAGTTTTCTTGAGCCATTAGGAAACTAGTTGGTCAAATTCCTAGGGATACCATACATAGTCTTCATAAGTCTTGATGGTGATCTCCTTGGTCCTTCTTCTTGGAGCCTTATCTCCTTACATTTGGGAATTACATAAATTCTAATCTTAACCTAAATCTAAATCTACAAAAATTATATAACATTTACATATCTTTTATAGTAACCTCGAGTTACATTCGAGGGGAGTTAGGTGAGAAGAGAATTTACAACCCCAGAAATGAATAAAAGAAGGCAGGGTTCGCAGACCCTTTTTATAAAAATACCAACAAAAAAATTTAACCATCCATGACCTAAGTCTAAGGTCTAAGTCCATAACCATCCTCATGCTTTCATAATCACATCACAAAGCATAAAAATAAATGCATACATATTTATTATCACTTAGTAATCTTGTGTGTCATTTAAGGAAAGTAATATTTAAATTCATTTAAATATACTTGACTCAAATTATCTAGCAATTTTAATTTTAATTCAATTTGCTTGAGTCCTAATCCAATTAGGATTCTTTGAATTAAAATTTTCCATCTAATTAAACAATTTAATTAGATTTCCTAACACCTTAGGAAGTTCAAGTTTGATTAGGAAACTTTCTCTACAAGAAAAGTTTCATATATTCTCCTAACTTTTAGGAGTCCTTGTTCAACTAGGAAACAATTTCCACAAGGAAAGCTTAGGTGCATTCCTAACTCCTAGGAATCCAATTTTGACTAGGAAACAATTTTCACAAGTCCAAAATTCCAAATAATAAGAATTCCCAAAAATAGAAGGTGATGCCTTAACACACAACTTTTGTGTGTAGTTGTCTCCCAGTTTTAGTAAGTTACTATGCTGCAATGGCAGCCCTTGTTTGGGGCAATGTTTGACTCAAACAGCTGCCTCTTTTGGTGGCTAAGTGGTGAACAATTCACACACAATTCATATTTTTTATTTTCAGCCAATTATGCCTACAATTCAAGAATCAAATTCAAGAACTCAAGGCTGCCCAAAAAATTCCAGCAACCATGCAAACAGTTTGCACAACTTTGAGAGGCAGTTTCGGCAATAAAAAAAATAAAAAAAATTCACCAAAAATTAAAGCATCAAGATAGACATGTTTTGGACTTCTCCTCAAATTTTTAGAATTTGTGGACACCTCTAACCATGTCAAAACCGCAATTTACAGCACGTGTGCAAAAAAATCCTGCACTTGTGCTCTTCGAAATTCAAGCACCAAAACCAATCCAAATCAAATCCAAACTTGTTTCTTTTAACTTCTTTGTGTCATGAAATCATATGGCAAGGTTAAAAATTGATCAAATCAATTTTAAACATGTTTTAAACAATTTAAAAAACCAATATCAGATTGCACACAGAAGCTGTCAGAATTGAAACAAAACAAGAAAACGTTTTTCTTGAAAGAACTTTGCTAGATCGATACACAATTCAATCCAATTGAATATTACCAAGGATTAAACATGTAAATCACAAGAAAACTTAAAATCTAGTCTCTAATACCACTGTTGGGATTCGACCTCATGCTCAAACAATAATCGGATTTAAAGAAGAACATGAACGCATCGGAATAATAAACAAAGAGATAGCCGAATCTAACAGGATCATGCTTGTAAAATTTTAATGTGATCTTGTAATTATAAAGCATACATCTGATCAAGATTCAAACCTTAACTCAAAGATCAAGTAATCTTGAGTTTACAAACAGCCCACTCAATCTTGAACACCAAGCTATCAATCCGAGACTTCAAGCAACACAAGTGTCTGGCCTCTAATGGTAATCCACACAAGATGATCAAGAAAACCTACATAAGGTAGGAATGGAGTCTTGCCAAAAATGATGCTAGTAGTTTAGGTTTCAAGAAACCTCTCTCCATCTAAACATTCATGGCCGAATGCTTCATAAGCATCAAGAAGAAGAAAACGTTTTTCTTGCTTCTCCGGGTTTGGTGCACCAACCACAAGGTTATCTTGATTTTCTTTCTTTTTCACTCTATGCCTTTGCTCTCTTGAAAGAAAACATTTTTCTCTCTAGCAATCCATGAAGAGGCAAGGAGGAAGTTAAGAAATCAAGAAGACACCAAAGCCTCTAAGCATATCACATATGCGGCTAGGCCCCTTAGGAAGATCGGCTGGCACTATGTTTCTTTTATATATAGGGCAGCAATCACTCTAGGGTTTGGACTAGGGAAAATAACTCTTATGTATTTGCCCTTAAGTCCTTCCACTTAATTAAACTATTTAATTAAGTCCCTATTGATTAAATTCTCAAATTAATCAATTAGGCTCTTTCCATTTTAATCTCTTAATTCACCTTTCTGTGTGTGACCCATTAGGCTTCCAATATGTTGGCAATGAATATAAATTAATCTAATTAATTTATACTCATAGATCATGAGCGGACTCTAGCAAGCCATTATGACCACCCAAATACTGGAGAGTCAAGTTAGTTTTCACATAACCTTTCGTGTTCATTCTATCAGTGTAATTCAGTCCTTTCACCAAATATCCCGGAAAGACCATGAGCCTGGTGTAGTGTCTACTCATGTTCAATCCATATTAGTTCCTGCAGCTTTCGGTTAACTTTGTGAACTTAGAGAAACTATTTCTCCTAAATTCATCATACTCTGGCCAGAGATTCCATCAAGTTAACTTAAGCCAAGAACATATGAGATATGTCTCCGATGTCACTTGGAGTGGAGAATCCTCTCTGGATCACTCATCCATCTTCGTATGGTTCATATCATACCCAAAACCACCCTACCATAAGCATCACTCTTGTTTGGGACCCGTTCGTGATGGAATCAAAGTATGACACTCCCCATACAAGATGACCTGGTAACACAAGTCAGAGGACTACTTACACGACTGACATGTGAGAACGTTTCCATAGACATTTGAGTGACAATACCAAATGGAGTTCTCCCAGCGGGCCATGTTCAGTGAACTTGTTCAACAGACAAGCACCTACATGTTATCCTAAAGTATCTCTTATACTTCAACACGTGAGATCAGTTGCTTACTAAGTAAGTAAGCTTAACATGTACCAGTCTTTGACAATTGCCAATGCCCCGTCTTGGCAATACGATGACCAGGAATCGTTTTAGGAACATGGTTTTGATGCATAAGGATCTCACAATTATATATAATTCCTTTGCAAGGCTATTATGTTCCATGGGCTTCATCCGATTAGTACTTAATAACTCCTTATCATCGTACTAACATGAAGGAAAACCTTGTATCACTAAGATATAGTGATGGGTTTGCATTATTGATAGTTTATGCCTGACCAAATCGATTGGCTCTAGGGCATATACCAACATATATATAGTCCTCCCGAGGGCTATCCATGGTTAGGCTCTCTCTCTCTCTTTCAACACTAATCTCTCTCTCAAACCTCCTCTTCCTTCTTCAAACACTGACTTAAGCATCGGAGCGAGTCCCGGAGTTCAACCTCCGGTGCCCTCTGACTTATTTTCCCTCCTTTCAGGGCCTCTGACCACCAGGAGCACCAACTTGACACAAAAAGACATCAACAGGATAATTTCTTAAAGGTTATGCTTGAATAAACTTTTTAATAATAAAACCAAAAGGCAATATCAGTAGTATGTAACACAGTATCCATAAGTAAACACAAAAAATAAGTTATAGCATCACAACAACCTTTTCTATTTTAATTTCTTAGAATAGAAACCTAAACCCTACCCTAAACTTTAAATCCATATAAATAATACTATGGTCTCATACATTACAATTGAAATTTGTCTCGAGTAAGAAGGAAAACTATCAAATCCAATGCTTTAAAATTCACTAAAAAAACCGAAAAAAATTTAAAATTAATAGCTAAAACAATGTTTTTTGGGACGACATCGACGACAAACTAAAACCCTAAATCCATATAAATAATACTATGGTCTCGTGCATTACAATTGAATTTTGTCTCGAGTAAGAAGGAAAACAATCAAATTCAATGTTTTAAAATTCAGTAAAAAAATTGAATAAATTAGAATTAACAGCTAAAACGATATTTTTTTGGGACGAAATCGGTGACAAACTTAAACCCTAAATCCATATAAATAATACTATGGTCTCGTACATTACAATTGAATTTTTTCATGAGTAAGAAGGAAAACGATCAAATTCAATTTTTTAAAATTCACTAAAAAACCAAAAAAAATAGAATTAATAGCTAAAACGATGTTTTTGGGACAAAATTGGTGACAAAGTTAAACCCTAAACCTTAAACCCTAAATCCATATAAATAATAATATGGTCTCATACATTACAATTGAATTTTGTCTCGAGTAAGACGGAAAGCGATCAAATTCAGTGTTTTAAAATTCACTAAAATATATATATATAATTAATAGCTAAAACGATATGTTTTGGGACGAAATCTGCAACAAACCTAAACCTTAAATCCATATAAATAATACTATCATCTCGTAATAAGGAAAATTATCAAATTCAATTTTTAAAATTCACTAAAAAATCGAAAAAATCAGAATTAATAGCTAAAACGAGGTTTTTTTAGACAAAATCAGCGACGAACCTAAACCCTAAATCTTAAACCCTAAATCCATATAAATAATACTATGGTCTCGTACATTACAATTGAATTTTGTCTCGAGTAAGAAGGAAAACGATGAAATTCAATGTTTTAAAACTCACTAAAAAAATAGAATTAATAGCGAAAGCGATATTTTTTGGGACGAAATCAATGACAAACCTAAACCCTAAGCCCTAAACCATAAATCCATATAAATAATACTATGGGTTTCACATGGATAAGAGTTTGATTCTCAATCAACCTCTTAGAGTCCTAATTGAGTTCAACTATCTCGGATTAACAGAGTTTGATTCATAATCAGACTCCTTACTCAAGTGAAACTCTTTCACATAGCAAATGTTCGAGTCTTAGTCAAACACTAACTCTTAGTGCCGAGTTCAGACTTAGAAATAATCGAGGCAATGTTCGATTTATTGAAATACAAGAAGAAAGAATTTGATTCTTAATCAAACTCCTCGAAGATGAGAAACTTTATTTCATTTCGGACAACTTCAAATTTTCGGACCGGATAACTTATCTTAAGACGTGTCTACATTTAGACATTGTCTTCTTAAGACAAGCTTATCCACAATGTAATATTAAGACATCTGTTGGGAACTTGGGCTCATGCTTATACAAAATAACAAAGTAAACGCAGCGGAAAGTAAAACAAAGAAGCACTTGAATCCCTCAGGATCTATATATCGTGATTTACATGGGTTTATAGGTAAACAAAATTTTTAAATCACCCATATGATTTCGAGATTACCTACTTAAGATCTCGTAATCTTAAGTTTCTGATCCAAATAGTAAGTCCTTATGATACATGTTTCTCTAGAAATAGTAAGTCCAAATAGTAATTCTTTCTTGAGTGCTCTTATGATACATGTTTCTCTAGAACTCGCTTTAAACCGTTTGAGACTATATTGATATATGTGACTACATGGATATGATAGAGGCATTAGGATTACCACCAAGGCCAAATCAGCTATCCCCTATTGATGTTCCAAGAGAACATCCCCTACTGAGCCAATTTGAGCCTACATTGAATAAGCTATTTTTTTGGTAACCACATCTTACACCTAGCCTAAATGCACTTATATCTTTACCCTTGTTCTAAAGATGGATTGAATATTTTGAGACATATTGCATAAGCAAGGGATATCTATTGAAAATTTGGTTTGGAAACAAGAAATAAGTGTGGGGGAGGAGAAAGGCAAAAGTCAAGAGAAAAGAAAGGGAACATTGTCAAATACATTCCCATATATTGAAAAAAAAAATGAATCATCTCTTGAGTTTATGGTTAAAGAAAATAATGTTACAAAGTTGGTTAGAATGAAGCAAAGGCTCAACATGAATATTTAGCCTATGTTATTATGTGCTTCATAAGAGTTTTGAGAAGTTTTCTTCGTATAATCTTATTATGTCTCTAAATTCTATGAAGTCTTTGGAACCTTTCTTTTATTTTTTAACCACATTATAACCCCTTGGCCCCATTACAACCTTGATTAAAGACCTCTTGATTTATGAAGTTGTGTGATCTAAATAGTGGAGAATAGGTAGACAAGCAAGCATATGGTAAATTTGTTTTCATGAGATTGATTGAGTGTAAACACTTTACCACTACTTTAAAGAGTGAAAATCATGAGAGTATCCCATGTGAGAAGTTGAGATTAAGTTTGAATATGCACTATTTTGATTGAGATATGTTATGTTAATGCTGACTTAATTCAGACCATATAGATTCAAGCATGATTTTTTTTATGAAATTCTTTGAACTATTGATTAGTTTATAAGACTTATCCAATGATTTTCTCTAATTTATATTGAAAGGATTAGGAGTAAATATTTTTAATATATGTTAGTTTTTCTTATATTTTCAATGTTTGTGGGTATCGTCTTGGTAAACCCTCACGAGACTAAACTCGTCCACTAGGGATACCTAAGGGTTTAAAGGCTTGTGTTACATGCTAAGTGCCACCGTGATTTCCTACGAAAATGGATTAGATTAGATTTTCTTACTTTATATTGATTTTGTTTTGCTCGAGGACTAGCAAAAAGCTAAGTGTGGGGGTATTTGATAAACTCATAAAATACACATTTTATGCCCTTTCTATTATTAGTTTTAGTTATGTTTTCAATATTTATCTTGATTACTTATGTTATGTTTTTGAATTCTAGATATATTTAAGAGAATGAAGTGAAAAAATGTCAATAATTATGGTAAAGAGCTTACAAAATCACAATCATAAGAGGGAAGAAGAGGGGGAGCCGCAACAGACATTGCACATACTTTTGTAGTCATATTTTATTGTTTTCTTAGAGAGTTTGAGAGAGCAAGAGGCTGAATAATTCAATATTCTTCTTCTTCTTCTCCATTCTTTTAGTTTTCTTTTTATTTTCTTTTTAATCTTATGTTTATGTTAACAATGCCTATGCAATGCTAAACTTTTATTTGGTTAAGGGTGATTTCAAAGCCCTAGACATGTTGTGTAATTGATTTTCAGATTCTATCTATCATTAATTTTCTATCAAAGTTGCTTATGTTCTTCCATAAAAATTGTTCATGATGTTATCTTGATTTGTTTAGGTTGCAAACTAGATATATCTTGATAATTATCTAATGCTAGTTTAGGAGATTTGATATGTAATTGTCTATATTTCCTATTCAATCATAGCAATTTATGATTAATCATCATGGTCAAGTTTTCAATAATTGCAAAGTGAAACATAACCTAAGTTAAACAATTAATGTTTATGCTTTTGTTGCTTAGATCAACCTATCCTTCTCATCATAAAGCTGCTATCAAAATAAATTTAGAGATATTTATCCTAGGTTGTTTGGTAGTTAAAGATTAAGTAGTGGCGTTTGTCCTATTTAACGACGAACTAAAGAAGGATTGGGGTAACACGGGAGATTGTTATCTACGGTTGATAATTTTGATAGTTGATTGATGTTGATAGATCTGAAATTGATTCTCAATGATGTCTAGTGGTGGAGAATGAAACCTTAACCATATTTTTCTCGTATTTGACTTCTTTTATTTACTTACTTGCATTCTTAATATTCTGATTTGCTTTACTTTTAATTATTTCAAAAACCTCTTCTTTTATTTTTCTTTTCTTGTCTTAGAACTAAAGTTTTAAACCAACCATCTTATAAATTAAAAGCGATTTATGTGGATTCGACCCTTGCATACCACTTTACTATAATTGATCATATTAAGTGCAAGGTTTAAAAAGATACACCATTTAGAGTGTATCATGGTCACAAAGCAAGAACAACACAAGACAAGAATCAGATTATGGCTAGGATAGTTCTCACAAGGAGGTGGCGGCAAGTGTATTTGGCTATGTGAACCTCTTCTTTTCGAAACAAGCTTTCTCACTTAGCAAAATCAGAATATTCAAAGTCTATTCCACTTGCTCTCTTGTGGCTAGGTCTTGAATATGTCATATATATTCAAGTTTCAACCCTTACCCTATTCCCTAAGGTTGGCCGGCCACACTTGTAGCTTATGGTACAAGTCTTTCATTAATCCACTTGAAACAAAACTAATTTAATGTTAAGATGGATTAATAGGTCAAATACACTAACAATTAGTAATACTAGGCCAACTAACTTAACACTTTAAGTTGGGCCAATTATCCTTAGCAATAGATTTAATTAGAATAACCATATATGCCTTATTCTAATTATATGCACTGTTCGGCTAGATCAAGATTCATACCTAGCAATTTAATTCTCAATTAAGTTACTAGCTTATTATGAACAATTCATATCTTTGATCAATGAATATCATCATATGATATTACACCGAGCCATTGCATAGTCATTCAAATATTCTTAAATAACTCACTAGCCAACTCACTTAAACTTGTCATCACAAGACTAGTTAAATCTTCTTGTTTTATTAAGACATATTCTTTGGATTTCACAAATCTCAATTATGTCTTAATCTTAATTGAACAGTTCAATCAAGTCCTCAAAAATAGATCTTTTATTCCATTAAGTTTTACCTTAATAGAATACCATGTTTCATTCATGCATTACTGCCCTTATGTGTGTGACCCTTTAGGTTCCCAATATGTTGGCAATGAACATAAGTTATCTTATTAACTTATCCTCATAGATCAAGAGCAGGATCTAGCAACCCATTATGACCACCCAAATATTGTGAAGTCGATGTGTCCTTTTAGAAACCTTTTAGTAACCAGCCTATAAGTGTAATACGGTTCTTTCACCCGATATCCCGGAAGGCCCATGAGCATGGTATAGTGTCTACTCATGTTCAATCCATATTAGTTCTTGCAGCTTACGGTTAACCTTATGAATTTAGAGAAATGATTTCTCCAAGATTCATCATGCTTTGGCCAAAGACTTCATTTAGCTAACCCAAGTCAAGAACAGACGAGATATGTCTCCGATGTCAGTTGGAGTGGTGAATCCTCTCTGGATCACTCATCCATCTTCGTATGGTTCATGTCATACCCAAAACCACCCTACCATAAGCATCACTTATTGGGACCCGTTCGTGATGGAATCAAAGTATGACACTCTCCATACAAAATGACCTGGTATCACAAGTCCGAGGACTAACTTACACGATTGGCACGTGAGAACATTTCCATAGACATTAGACTGACTATACCAAATGGAGTTCTCACACGGGCCATGTTCAGTGAACTTGTTCAACAGACAAGCACCTATATATTATCCCAAGTATCCCTCATACTTCAACCATGAGATCGGTTGCTTACTTCACAAGTAAGAAGGCTTCACATATACTAGTCTTTGAGCATTGTCAATGCCCCATCTTGGCAATACGATGACCATGAATAATTTAAGGAACAAGGCTTTGATGCATAAGGATCTCACAATTACAACTCTTTGTAATTCCTTTGCAAAGCCATTATTTCATGGGCTTCATCCGATTAGTACTTAATAACTCTTTATTATCGTACTATCATGAAGGAAAACCTTGTATCACTATAGAATAACGATTGGTTTGCATTATTAACTGTATATCCCATCTCCAATCTGATTGGTTCTAGGGCATATACTAACAACATCCTTATTTGGATTTCCCAAGTGTAAATTATGTATTAACCTTTCCTAAATTGAACTTTTTTAATTAGGTCCTCCAACTTTGACCTTTTATTCAATTAAGTCCTACTTAATCAAATCCCAAATTTCATACAACATTACCTTCCTATTGTGTGTGACCTATTAGGTTCTCAACATGTTGGCAATGCGTGTAAGTTAATCTCATTAACCTATACCCATAGATCAAGAGCGGGATCTAGCAACCCGTCATGACCACCCAAATGTTTAAAAGTCAAAGTGACCTCTTTGAAACCTTTAGTAACCAACCTATCAGTGTAATTCGGTCCTTTCACCAAACATCCCGAAAGTACCATGAGCATGGTGCAGTGTCTACTCATGTTCAATCCATAGTAGTTCTTGCAGCTTATGGTTAACCTTATGAATTTAGAGAAACATTTCTCCTAAATCCATCGTACTTCGTTCGAAGACTTTATTCAGTTAACCCAAGCCAAGAACAAATGAGATATATCTCTAATGTCACTTGGAGTGGTGAATCCTCTCTGGATCACTCATCCACCTTTCTATGGTTCATATCATACCCAAAATCACCATACCATAAGCATCCTTTCTTGGGACCCGTTCATGATGAAATCAAAGCATGACACTCCCCATACAAGATGATCTGTTATCACAAGTCAAAGGACTATTTACACGACTAGCACGTGAGAACATTTTCATAGTCACTAGAGTGACAATACCAAATGGAGTTCTCACAGCAGGCCATGCTCAATGAACTTGTTCAACAAACACGCACCTACATGTTATCCCAAGTATCCCTCATACTTCAATCTATGAGATCGGTTGCTTACTTCATAAGTAAGAAGAATTAACATATACTATTGAGCATTGCCAATGTCTCATCTTGGCAATACGATAACCAAGAACAGTTTTAGGAACATGGCTTTGATGCATAAAGATCTCACAGTTATAACTCTTTATAATTCTTTTGCAAGCCCCTTATGTTCCATGAGCTTCATCTAATTAGTATTTAATAACTCTTTATTATCATACTAACATGAAGGAAAACCTTGTATCACTATGGCATAGTGATGGGTTTGCACTATTAACTATATATCATTTGTCCAATCTAATTGGTTCTAAAACATATACTAATAGTTAATTCTCAGTTCATCATTTTCATTAGTTTGCAAAGTGTTGCTCAATATTGTGAACGGATAAAAATTTTGTTCAAAATTTTAATCATAATAATTCCACACATATATCTAAACAGATAAAGCAAATGTCACGTTGGATTTATTGGACTGCAATAAAAATGTCACGTTGGCTGCTTAAGTAACCCCACGTAAAAGGCCATGTGGCAAAAAATATCCACTTCGATTTCAATTTTAGAGTTTTTAAAAAAAGAGCACGTCATCATAGTCTACTATATCAGCAAACCTAACGGCAGATTTTAACTGTGTTACTGATTAGATTATATTTAATGATTCATAAAAGTTAGAGAAATTCAATTTGGTCAAATCCTTGTAGAGAGATTAAATTCAAATTTTTGTTAAAATTAAAGTCAATTGTACAATTGATTATTTTCAATTTAGCATGATATTTGTTACTTTAACTTTTGAGATTCGTTACATGAGTATGTAACATTGTAATGTCCTAAATTTTTTATTTTAGAGATGAAAATATTACGTTGTAATGTCGAGTTTAAAATATGACATCAGGTTTGAAACAAATTTTTTTTTTTCTTGTTTGAGAAACTTGAACCCGGTTCTTTAAAAACATATATACTTACCATTAAATCATATGCTCAAGTGCAAGTTTTGATTGTTAAATTTTTCTAATTAATCCAACTTCGGTCAAATTCAAATGTTTTCTATAAAAATTTGTCATATTTCTCATTTTGAATTTTATTTATCATTTTTAATTAAAATAAAATTCAAAATGAGAGAAGTATATACACACTCATAATTTAAGTTTAGTTGCCTCAAATTCGAACAGATTCAAGTTTGTAGTTGGATATTCGAGTTAGATCATATATTCATATTTGAGCATTTGAGTTTTAGAGTTATCTAGTCATCAAATCCGTGTTCAGATGAGTTGGGCAAGTTATACCTGTCTTTGTGCTCCCATCAACTTTTGACAAGTCTTAAATTTCACAGAACAACAAGCAAACATTTTTAAAATAAAAAAATAAAAATAAAAAATCAACATTCAAGCTTGTTCCTGGAAGTGCTCATGGGCCGGGCCAGGCCAAGATCCGAATTTTTTTCAAAGTCCTTGCCAAGCCCGAACCGACCCGTGAATACTATTCATTATATTTAAAAAATAAAAAACATTTTTTTTATTAATATTTTTATATTTTTATAATTAAAATTAAATACAAAAAATATTGTTTCGGCCCGGAACAAGAATTCCTTGCTCAGGCCCGACCAAAAATGAACCAGACCTGCCGAGCCGTGCAGACTGCTCGACCCATGAGCAGATCTACTTCCTAAGCACTAAGTTACCTCGAACAGATAAATCCAGCACCATGTCAAAATCAGTAGTGCAATTAGCACCAATTCTAGAAGAATAGAGCTAATCGAAACTCAATATCCAAACAAAATGAAGACATACAAACCTACATTTGGAGAAAAAGATTTCCACAACCAAACACCCCGTCCCTCTTTCGTACCTTTAGAAAGTATTAAAAAAATAGGGGGGGAAAGATCTCAGTACCAGCAAAAAGGTTTAAGGACAGAAGATAGGTTCACACATTTTCGTGGTTGCACTTGCACTTGCACATGATCAAGATCATATATAAAGGTGAGAGAGAAGTTTCTAGGTTTAGCATGGTTGTACATGTTCAGAATTCCTAATAATGTGAAATTTCCAATATAACCGAAGTCCTTTGTTGCAAACACAACCATCCGAGGATGAACGCGGCAAGTGATGTAGGCCGCTATAGAATCTACGAACACTATTCCTGGGGGGAAAAAAGCCACACAAAAAAAAACATAAAACTGAGACCACTTACCACATTAGCCCAAAACAAGAACATAAACTAATAAATAAATATATATTAAACAATAAAGAAAATATATGTATCTACAACTCTATCCGGCATGATGGCTATTAGAAGCATAAAAAACCTAGCATCTCAGACAAACCAGACTTCTCTCAAGATGAAACACATAAAATCATCAAGGACTAGAGAGGTAACTTATCACAAATTAGAAAACTTACAAATCCTCATGACATTGTCATTAAAAGAATGGCCTGTCCCCAACAAAATGCAGGTAGGAGTAGAACAAATCTATGGAGTCTTAAGAATTTGAAACACTACAAGCCATGAATCAAAAACTGTACTGGATGCTCAGACATAAAATTCAATAAAGTTGCTCAAAGTCAACTATATTTGAGCTCAATCACTATTTTTAAGATTGTTTAATAAATAAGTCAAAATTGAGCTCAAGGGTGCTTGAGATCATTTAAGCTAAGATAGATCACATATAAGTTGTTAGCTGTTTTTTCTTTTTTTATATTCTAATATACGAAGGAGCATTATGGTTCAAACCTAAGATCTCTACCTAAACCTCATCCCACACTTACTACTTGAATTCAGCCAAGTGGCCATCTAGATATATATACATATTGGAAACATGTGACAGACACAGGATCCTATACAACACAAAATAGGTAGGACACTGCAATTTTTACAGAATTAGGATACATGCATGACGGAGGTACAGCAACAAAAAATATACTCCCGCCATCATACAAAAGTTATCCCTGTTTGACTTTTGACGGTCAATTTTTTTAATTTTGACTTAAATTATTTTATATATTTTAATGAATCAAATTCTAAAAATATATATCTAAAAACTACTTAATTCAAAAGTTTGTAAAAAAAAAATTCCCCACATTTTAATCACTAATAAATTCAAAGTAAAAAGAGGTCAAAGTTTAGATATACTTGACCATGAAAAATCTAGCAATGACAACTTTTATGGGATAGAGGAAGTATTAAATATATAAAGACAATTTAACTATATTTGCAAATAGACTTAATAGCATTCATGTTTAGGGTTTGAAGCTATTAAAACAGAATGCTAGCAATTGACATCTATGAAGAATGGACAAGGCTCTATCCCAACGTAAATGTGTTGTATCCATGTTGGCAAGTTACACCCTCAACACGTCAGGATACACATAGGATGTGTTCCAATACGCCAAAACAATTTGAAAGAATAATAATAATAATAAATTTGATTTCAGACAAGGCTCCGATATCGAGGTGAAGCTAAAAAAACTCATCAGTTTATTGGAACATTTGTAAGCTTTAATCAAGATCCAGATGCTATATTCAGTTTTTAGTTTATACTACTTTGCACACATTAGTTCACATGCAACAGCACATTAAATAAAAAGTAGTACTGAAAGTGCACATGTTTGGTAAAACATTTTTGGACAAAAAATTACATCAAATTTGGTTATTTATCTAAATTGCCCTTCTACAATTTTTATATGTTTCTAAATTAATATAACTCTCATTAAAATTAAATCTTTAATGGGTTATGAACTTCTAATTGTATTCTACATTTGTTTTGGTTGAGAACCATTAAGATAGTTGAACTTTGTTTGCTCTAAACCAAATTAAAATTATTTGAAATATAGCATACAAATTTACATAAATTTCTTTTTAAAAAAACTCACTTATTTCTACATCAAACTTTATTTTAGAAAAAAACTTCTTTCATTTAAATTTATGACTGAAAACATATAAAAGGAAAAATACCAATGTAAGAACACACATTTTAGGATTAATCAAAGTACAATTTGGTTAAATTTGGATATCAAAGAACATTGGATTTTTGTTGCATATATTCCTTCATTGTTTGTTTTTGTTATTAAAAATTGAGTTAATAACTGACTAGTTATTGAGTTTGACATGAATTCTGTCCAAATTAGTACTCAATTCATTATGAGGGTTTTAATCCCACTATAAATGTATTTCCCGAATCAAGATATTATTAGATGACATATAAATTTAAAATTAAAAATTTTCAGAAATTTGTGCACCAAAGTTTATGTTGTGAATCTTTTATATTTTAATTTATCAATTTATAACTAAAAAAATTATCAAAAATAGATATTTATGTGTTATAAAAGCTAATTCTAGCACCTAAAACTTTGAACTTGAGCTTGAGAATTCCTTAATAAACAAGGTCAACCTTGTCAAGAACCTATATTAACAAAAAAAAAAAAAAACTATTTACTCCTTTCAACATAGATGTTAACCAATCTATGTCTTGGAGCAAAGCAAATGCTCTTAAAATTAGCAGCCACTTACTGACCAAATCCGTTAGTCAAAGTGAGTTAGGCAATTGCATAGATGCTTAGGGAGACCCTACCTACAACCCTTCAATGTCACTTAAGCAAAGTGCCGGCTTTTGATGTGTTGGCAAGAGCTTTACTCGAGGAAAACCGTAACTGAGGCAAACATCCTATTAAACAACTCTTTTATGTAAAATATACATAAATGATCCTCCAAAAGACAGCCTTGATTCATATACGAAGCCATTTTGGTATTCTTTCTAATGTATCTATGTTATGCCTTTGCTCCACTGTTTTCTGCCACTTGGACAAAATACAAGAATGTTTGTTGTTTGGGCCCAGAAAATGATGTTTTTGCTCATGATATTAGGCAATCTAACAAGTATAATCCACTTTAATATCAATAGCATCAAATATGCTTGTTTATGATCTTATTATCAAGAAATGTTCATTCCTGGGACTAATGCCTCATTGAGCTAAGTATAGAAATAGACATTTCATTTCTAAAATATTTAAAACCAGTCTTCATTCAGTACTTAGGGTGCATCCATGTTGCCTTTACTTTTAACTACATTTTTCTATACTTCAATCCAATATTGATGAAGTACATATAATATCTACTTTTCTTTATCAGACAATTTTTTCCTTCTTATGCCCATTTTTAAGTGCAAGAAATAACACTATATTACCAAGGAAGGATAGCACTTGTCATTCATATCTATCTTAGCTAAGGGGCAAAGAAAGGACATAGGAGGAAACCTTCAGCCTCTTGGAAGAGCAGCAAGAACAAGGAGAAGAAAAAGTTAATAAGAGCACAAAGACTCAACTCAGGATCAACGTAACAAATAACTACATACCTGTTCCATGGGTGCAGGTTCCTCATTCTTTTCTTCTTCTACATTATCTGGTTTCACATTGGACTCATTTTGAATATCAGAAACTGCTTTTTCATCTTTCCCTTTAACAACATTGGCACCTTTATCATCACCTGGAATTTTCAAATCCGCAGGAAGCTGACCTGTCTTTAGTGCCTGCTCATGCAAAGAACCATCCAGAATGTAATATTAAAATTAAGAAAGAAATATAAATAACAATATCTTTAAAAGGCACACATGCAATTAAGCAAGCACCTTTTCAAGTCTTGCAACCTCTTCCAGAGTCTGAGAATTCACAATGGCCGCCTGTATGTCCAACAAATATAAACAAGACCAAAATTTAGTCTCAAGTATGCACAACAAATATGCAGAAGCCATTTACAAACATGACGAGAATTATCAATGATCATTTATGTGGTTTAAGACACAACTAAATCACAAATATGCACGCTTTAAGCAAATTAAAGTGCAGTGAGCAAGGAAAATAATTTAGCAACAGGAACTAGACACCAATCCCTTTTCTGGACAATTCTATTGTTCAGATTTCAGAACCTGTGTACCTAAACCTCCTCAAAGGTTCTACCCAATTAGACACACTCTTATCATACATGTATGATTTCCTTCTCACAAATGCTGTTGCTGGTTGAGATGTGTATGCGTGGGTGGGTGCGACTAGCCTCAATCTTATAATGGATGTAAGCCTTCAAATTGACTATCACAAGGGAATGCATGTCCTTGAACTGTTCTCTTTACAAAAACTCATCAGGGATAATGTTGTTCAATTTTTTTGTGGGTCTATACTTTTTGACTTAGACCACAAATGTAACAACGATATTTTGGAAATTAAAAGAAAAAAGAAAGAATACATTCATTGACATGTTCACAGAGTCCATAACCAGTCGAAATTTTCGTATATTCATGCATCAATCAGTAGTCATCATCACCATCCTCCATAAAGAAAGTCAAGAGTACTTGTAGACTTTGTCAACCACCTTGTGTAATTAAATGGGTACTTTTAAAACCCTTTCAAATCTCATGCTAGTGTATATCAAACTCAAACAAATAATAAAAAATCTTAAATTGAGGAATAAAGCAATTAGTAGCCTTAATCAATAACTATGAAACGAGGCAAGACTGGAAACTTACATATATTATGGAATTCAATGTCAAATTGAAAATTAGAAGCTTGGCCTGAATTGCTTTGAAATAGGGAAGATGACCTGACAATGTTTGGTTAGAAGGGAAGGGAGGGAAGGAAGGAAAAGGAAAGAGAGGGGTAGTGGACCCTCTCCCATCTTTGGAGAACATTCCAAAGGAAAGGAAGGGATTTGAATGGGGGTACATGATACCTACAAAACCTTCATTTCTTTAAAACCCTTTGGATTGGAGAAGTATTCCTCATTGAATATTTTAAAGCATATAGACAAAATATCCTTACATCTATCATTTTAGCCTATAAAGGATATAATTGTAAAATAAATGATAAGTTATAATTTCCTTTCTGTGCATTACCCAAACAAGGTTAATAGCATACCCATCCTTTTCCTCTCCCACTTCTTTTTTAAGCAATTACAGAAGGGGTACGTTACCCTCTCCTTTCTCCTCTTTTTAATCCCTCCATTTCCTTTGCTTCCCCCTCCCTTTTGTAGCTCCCAAACACAGGGTTAAGGCATCTAATTTCTTGTAACCACACAAATACATTTGGTCATACTAGGAAAACTTCCAATTCTTACTTTCTAGCATAGCCTTGCCTGGTATTAACCTAAGCTATTTCCAGCATATTTCTCCAACATGATTTCAATTTAATTCATCATTTCCTAATTCATTCTAATAGATAAACTGACACCACTCTTATAAATTAATCATCTAAACTGGGATTTCAAATGTCAGGTTAAGTTTTTTATCATTCATTTTCTTGGCATAACTAGGGGTATTTCTGTCTTGAGAACAATTAACCTAACTTGGTCCAACTTTACCACTCCTTAGGAGGTAAGGAGATCACCAATAAAACAGGTTATAATGGGACATAAGAGAACACACGGACACTGAACTTTGGAAATTTCTCATCAAACCAAACAAGGGAAGATAACCTTCAATGAGGTTTGAGGTCATCAGTGATCTTCCAAGATCTCACAAACCAAAAGCACCCCTAATAACTTTAGATAATTTATATATCATCTGCAGAATTCCAAAGTTAATCCCTAAACTTTAGGGATTAGTTTTTATTTCAGATTTCCTTGTTTAGTTAGTTTCCGTGTTTAAATAAAGAGATTGGGAAGGTTTTTTCCTAAAATTTCTCCTAGTTTTATTTTTTCCTTGATTTAAAGGATTTGTTTGTTGCTAGAATTAAGGAGGATTAGTGGCAAACCTGTTGTCATATTTCTCCTATTTATTCAAGCAGTTTCAGTTTATGAAAATACGACATACGGAGTTTTCCTCTCTGAAATTCTACATCATCAAACTTCAATTCCTAGTTAGCAACTATGACTGTGATTGACTGCTCTCAATGAACTGCCTAATAGGTTCTTACATAATATTGAGGGGCAATTTAGTACTACTTTTCTCTTAGTTTTATGAACTTTTTACTACTGTGATTGACAGCCCTCAAATGAACTGCATAACAGGTTCTTCCACAAGATTCAAGGGCATTTTAGTTCTACTTTATTAGTTTTATGACCTTGATCGTTATCACCAAGCCTAATAAAACTTCCTTTCATTTTGCAAACAGTTATTTATGACACTAATCATCCTAACTACCTTCCATTAGGAAGAGTAGTTGTTTTTGAGATGCCTCAAAACATTAATCTCTAATTCTACCACCATACAAGTACTTGTTAGTTAAATAATTATAAAAGAAGATACAATCATCATTAATGTTTTATAATTCATATCATCAAGATTTGAGTCCACCAGAGTCTATTACAGGAAGAAATTAAAAAAGGTTTTCCCCAAAGACCATTATTAATCCCCAAATCTAGACTTCAAAAAGTTACATGGAACATAGATCGATTTGGTTCATGGACTGGAAATGGGAACATAATCGCTACTAACCTGGAGTGTTGTACATGGAGATAGTGGTCACTGGCTTGCTAAATCCTTTTTCCATGTTTAAATTGAATTTTTATTTAATAAGAGTAATTAAAATTAATGAGATAATTATTTAAAAAAATTAATGAAACAATTAATTTAATTTAAAATTCAAAAGTGGTCAAAGTTCAAAACTAATGGGTATTTCACTATTTCTAAAAAAAAAATTAAAATAGTTTTAAATAAAAGTTTGTTTGCAGATTAGGACTTTTTTGGTAGAATTAAGAATTAGGGCTTCACTACTTCAAAAAAAAATTAGGGCTTCAATCCTACAAATTCTTACTTACATAGCCTAGACAATAGCCTAGACAATACACATATAACAAATAAAGAAAAGTTAAAACTAAACATTGTTGTCATCTACAATTCTTCCTTACTCCCTAATCCCTATCTTTCAGAGGCATCGTAGACTTTGGGAGTTGAGACAAGTCTTTCAATTTCCTTGTCTTCTCTTTCAACTTTAGTCCTTTACTTCTTCTAACCAGTAGATCATTTGGTTTTGCAAGTTGAATCGTGAATGACCCGCCTTTGTGATTGTACGATCCAGTTCGGAAATCCGAGGGAGGTAAGCATATTTGATAACTTTGAGTCAAATTATGCGCTCACTGCTCTCTTGCAACTTCCCTTGCTTGGTTCCAAGTTTCATTAAACAATGAGACTCCATTTTCTAATGGACGCAAAAAAATTCTAATTGTAGAGTCTTTCCTTTGTCTTTAGAAACCCATAACTCTAAGTCTTTATATCCTTTTCTAATATTCCTAAGCACTTCCTCAATCACATCCTACGATCAAATTGTCAGCCCATGCATTCTAAGAATTTCAAAGCACTTGTGCCCTCAAATTTCAGTTAAAGGATATTAGACTTACTCTCATCTAAAACAAAAAAGAGAACACATTACTTTAGAGCAATCTGAAAATAACTATAAAAGTTATCTTTCCCTCAAATGAGCCCTTTTATCTTTTTGGCCAAACCTCAAATGAGAATCTAAATAGTTATCATAAAACATATAACAAAGTTGGTCAAGATTCTTCTCAGTCAGAGTTTAATTCTTATGCTCTTGAAGTTTCTTATGCATCTGTAAATGGTATCCAAGCATGCATTTGTAAGAGCAACTGAAGTAGTCAGAAGGTAGGTTTCTCCCATTTTACCCTGGATTCCTATCAATGTTCTTTTTTTCCATTTCATCCCTATTTCCTGTTAAAGTTCTCTACAGCCTTTCTAAGATGCATAAGCAAAACCATAAAAAAAAAAAAAAAAAAAAACAATTATGAAAATTAAAACACTATCAACAATATTATCCTTGTTTCAAACTAGCATTATCAAAAAAAAAAAAAGTTAATACCTTAATAGCTATAATTTGCTCAGGTGTAGGGGCAACTAGTTTTGGCGTCTGTTCTTCCTCTACAACTTCTAAAACATTTGGAACCTCTTTTGGTGTGAATGTCTTTGTAGATTCTTTCTTCATTTCCTCTTCAACTTCTTTAGATGCAAAGAGATTTTCAGCTTCCAATCTCTCCTGTGACCCATGAAGCATATATTAATTCAAATGATAGATACATCAGGAATTCAAAATCATGGAAAATTAGAACATTTTGCCCCACCCAACCCCCCTTTTCTCTCTCACCCATCCAAAGATGCAAAAAAAATGCTTAAGCTACATCAAATCAATAAATCAATCCTACAGCATAGTGTTTCTCTGTGAAATAAGTCAAACATGAGAAAATACCACATTATTAGGCAAAAAGATGGAATTGTGATTTTGAACAAAAAGTAGAATTCAGGACATCTTTTTCTAATAGTCAATGCCCCTATGATGGCGTTGAGACCAGCACTCAATAAGAAGAATATTTAAAATACCATTCTAGCACCAGTATTATTCCATTAATTATGTAAACTCTCAATCACTCAAACCAAAGAACTGTACTCCGTGAACCTAGACTTGCTACAGCAAAATATTTTATTTTCGTTCAAACAAAACATGAAAGGACAAAACAATTGAGGAAAAGGAAGTTCATGCTTATAAAGCTAAAGGTTCAATTAGGCAAATACTCTCAGAAGAATGAATATAGGTCGAGGCTAGAAGTTTCTCGATTAACCACAGCAATTTCACATAATCATACACATAATAAGCAGCAGCAAATGCACAAGAAAACAGATTAATACGAATTTTGTTTAAGAGAATAAAATAATAGTTTAGCATATTCTATCACCTTAGCCTTGACTTTCTTGAAATCCAGAACACGAAGTGATTTTAGTTTGTGAATCACATACAACCTATAATTAGGTTTTTTTGTAATATTATTGTCCAATAGGCTAAGGAACTTCAGCTTAGGAAGAGATGAAAGAGGATCAATCTCCACCAAGTTGACGAGCCTGTTGTTTGTGAGAACCAAAGTGTGTAATTTCGGCAAGAACTCTGCAGGGCAAGTAAATGTGAACATCATATGAGAAGAGGCATGCAAGTTTAGAAGGGATAATCCAAGTGTTGTTCAAAGCTTACCCCCAACATTGGGATTGATACGTGTAATTCGGTTGTTGTTTATAAATAAGGTACCCAAGCGGTTAAGATAAGGGAAGTTTTCCAGCTTGACAATCTCATTGTCAGACAAATCTATGGTATCGAATTGGTCCTGTCAATTGAGCCAATATAACAAAAATGTACAAGTAAACGAAAGCTATGCATCTGTTAAAAGAGCTAAAGATGGCCAAAACCATTTTTATTAACTTTAGGGGGGAGGGAAAGAAGAACAAAAGTAATACACACCTCGGTAGCACCCAAGTTCTCGATCACAGCAATTTTGTTACCTGGAGAAGGAAGAAAAACAAAAGATAAACTCTTAAAGAAAAGGGAATTTTGAGATAATTATCAGGGTTGGGGGTGGGGCGGAAGAAAGAGAAGCAGCACCTCGAAGATCCAATTCTCGCTCCTTGAGGGCATTGAAGAAGTGAGGGCTCTTCCAAATCAAGTCGGCTGTGAGTTTCACCATATCTCCCTTCTTCTTCTTCTTATTCCCTTGCTTTTCCCTCTACTAAACCCTGCAGCACCTCCACCAGCAGTACCTTCTTGATTCAATGCAGTGTTACAGCAAATGTTGGAGCGGCGAGTCGGCTACTCAGGGTTCCTTCCTCCCACTTTAACTATTCAAACAAGACTACTAGTACTTTGCGTCTTTCTTTGGGTTAATGGAATATTGGAACCAATAAATTATTCGAGGGAAATAGAATATAAATGAAATAAATATTACACATTTCTACGTGATTAGCCCAATGATAAAAAAATCGGATCCAAAATCAAATCGATCAGATTTTCGATTTTCTATCCAATCAGTTATTAATGAAATAAATATTACACATTTCTACGTGAATAGCCCAATGTTAAAAAAATTGGATCGGAGGTCGAACCGGTCAGACCTCCGATTTTCGATCCAATCGGTTCAACCGGTTGGACCGACCGATTTGATTAAAATTTTTTTTAATATTTAAACATTAAATTATATTAAATAAATATTAAATATAGTTAATAATTAACAAAAAAAATTAATTTGGCTTAATGGTATGATCTTTAATATAAAGCTAAATGCCTAATTTAGGACTCAACCTATGACCGATTGAGTGAATCAGGACTAAACCTTTCAAATCAGTCTATTAAGGATGCAACCTTTTCGATTTGTCACAATTAAAGACTTTTTGCATCCTACACTTGCATTTGAATTCGACGCGCCTAATGTATCAGTTATAAATGCTAACATGTAATTATTTTTCCCATGTGGCAATATAAAAATATGAAAAATAAATAACAAATTCCACGTGGCAATAACAAATTCTTTTAATTTTATTTTGGCCTGAAATTCCATTAACTTTAAACATCAAATTTATTTCGGTAAAAAAAAGTCTGAAAACTCAAATGTCCTAAACCCCCGAAACTTGCCCAAAAAACCCTAATCGAAAAATCCCTCATTTGAATCTTAAAACATTTCCATTCCTGTTCTCATTTGAATCCCTCATTTGAATCGGAAACCCTAGTTCTAAATCTAAACCGAATCTATTGTTTAATCCTTTGTTATGATTTGAGCCCCAAATTCGTTCTTTCTTTGAAATCAAGAATCCTAATTTCAGAATCATTATATTCATCTTCGTGAATCATTAAAAATCGAACTCAGAAATCATAATTTCGGTAAGTATTGATTATTTTAATTTGTTTTCGATTAAGATTATATAGCTCAATATTAATTTCGGTAACCCTCCAATTTTACAAACACGGTTTAGGGTTTTGGAATTTCAAAGGTGGCTACGTAATTTTGAATGCAAAAGGGTGGTTTCCAGGTGAGTTATAATATGTTTTATGTTGGTTATTGATTTAGTGTTGTTGATAGGGTTATTAGTTTATTTTGTTGAATATTGTTATAGTTTCTTTGTATGGATGTTCTTATGAGTTTAATCTTGATATAGTGACAATTATTTTTCTTTTGTTTCTTTGTTTATGACAGTATGAGTTGTGAATTATGTATCATTAGGTTTCATTATGCTGGGACATTTATTGGTGAGGGTCGTAATGTTAGGTATATTAATGAGATAGTTGAGGACCTTACCTTTGATCCTGATAAGTTGAGTTATTTTGAGTTATTAAACATTTGCAAGGAATCTGGTTTTCATAATATTTGTAATATATTTTATTTAATACCTGGTAGAAGCTTTGGTGAAGGGCTTAAGGTAGTTTGTGATGATAATAGCACTTTAAACATGATTGAGTATATGGTAGATCATGGTGAGATTGATGTCTATATAGAGCATGGCATAGATGAGCCTCAAGTAGTTGTAACATAATTAATTCAAGGCAATGAGGCAGTAGGAAATGAGGAAGTGGGGAATGAGGCAATGGGGACTGATGAGGTTGTGAATGAGGCAGTGGGAAATGAAGAAGCGGGGAATGAGGCAATGAGGACTGATGAGGTTGTGAATGAGGCAGTGGGAAGTGAAAGGGTAGTAAACCATCCTGAAGTGAATGAGTCTGTTGAGCAAGAGATAGAAGAGGAAGAATTATGTGATAATGATGATGAAGAACTAGTTACTGCTAGATCTAATAGTAGGAAAAAGAGAATGAGGAAGGGAGTGAATATCAGTGTAGATGAGGTTGCTGATGAATTTGATACCCTTAGACCAGATGAGCCACATTCAACCTCATTTGATAAAGAACAGAGTAATGAGGAGGAAAATGGAAATGATAATGAGTATTATGAGTCTGATGAGTTTGGGGATCCTATTAGTGATGAAGAAGAACAGGTAGATGATTGTACTAGGAGGAAGAGCATGTATTCATCATATGATCCCACTGTAGCTAGCCTCTATATTGAACTAGGGATGTTATTTGAGAACGCAAAGCAATTTAAACATGTTGTGACATTATTATCCCTTAAAACAAATAGGGCAATCACTTGGGCTAAAAACAATTGTAAATTTGTGAGAGGGAAGTGTCGAGCAGAGAATTGTCCTTGGGTAACTTTATGGGGCATATGATAAAAGATTGCAATCATTTCAAGTGAAGACTTACAAGGACAGTCATGATTGCAACAAGGTATTTGAAAATCCAAGGTTGACACAATCTATTTTGGCAGAATTGTACATGGATAAATTTAAGAAGGATCATTTCATTAAGAATGCTAAGATTCAAGAAGCTGTAAGGAATGATCATGGCCTTAGTGTCAATATTAGTATGATAAGAAGGGCTAAGAAAGAGGTGGTTGATAAAGTTATTAGCAACTATAAGGAGCAGTTTGGTCACTTGAGGAATTATTCAAAAGCAATTGTGGAGATGAAAGTTCATAGACAGATTCCAAAATCTCCACCTGTTTTTTAGAGGTATTATATATGCTTTGAAGCACTTAAACTTGACTTCGAAAATGGTTGTAGGCCTTTTTTGGGGATGGATGGATGTTGGCTCAAAAGTTTAACTAAAGGTGAGCTGCTATGTGCTGTTGGCAGAGATGGAAACAATCAAATGTTTCCAGTGGCTTGGCATTAGTGGAAGTTGAATGCACTGCTTCTTGAAAAAAAAAATGGTTTCTTGAACTATTGAAGTCAGATTTAAAAATTGGAAGTGGCATAGGATGGACAATGATGTCAGACCAGCAAAAGGTAAGTTAACAGCCTTTAATTCTATTAAACTTCAGCAAGTATATTGGATATAATTATGCCTTTTTATTATGTTTTCGAAACCAATTATGGTTATATTGCGCTTTTCATTTTATGCAGGGCCTTGAGAATTCAATTGAATGCTTATTTCCAGATGTAGAGCACAGATATTGTGCTAGGCATGTTTATGTTAATTGGTGCAAAATGGGACATAAAGGTCAAGAGATGAAACAATGGTTTTGGAGGATTGCTAAATCTTCCACACCTAGGGAATTTGAAGAAAATATGAGAAAGTTACATGAGAAGAATGAAGAGGCAGCTACTGAAATTGTTAAAGTCCCTCCTAGGAGATGGTGCAGAGCATTCTTCAATGTAGATTCAAGGTGTGAATTGATTGACAACAACTTGTGTGAAGCATTCAATGGGACTTTGTTGGAGTCAAGAAGGAAACCTGTGATTTCTTTATTTGAAGACATTAGGAAAAATATGATGTTAAGAATTGTAAGGAAGAGAAGAGAATGTTCTAAATGGAGAGGTACTCTTGGATATAATGTATGGAAGATCATTGAAAAAAATGCATCCATTGCTTCACATTGTATTGTTAGGTTTAAGGGAGATGGAGGATATGAAATAGACTTGGGTGAAGACAGGTTCATAGTCAATTTGGCTAACAAAACCTGTACTTGCAGAATGTATACTTTGTCTGGTATCCTCTGTGCTCATTCCATTTGTGCAATCAGAGATCTAAGGGGAAATATTGAGGACTTTGTGTCTAGTTGGTACCATAAGGATGTATATTTGTTGGCTTATAGTAATGCATTGCAGCCCATGCCAGGAATGAAGGATTGGCCAATATCAATTGTTGAAGATCCAGTTCTGCCATCAGAGTTTAGGAAGATGGCAGGAAGGCCCAAAACAAATAGGAGGAAAGACCCTGATGAGCCCAAAAAAGCAAACAAGAACCAAGACAAGCATACAAGGAAGGGCATGATAATGACCTGCCAGTTATGTCATAAAGAAGGCCACAACAAAAGAGGCTGTCCATTCAAGGGTAGAGAGGTAATTTTTTTTTGTCTTATTCAATTTCATTTATTCTATCTTTTGGGTACTTTCAAAACCCTAAACATTACTCTTTTTTCTTATGTCTTTGTCAGCAATAATCTCAAACGGAAATGGCTGGAAGCTCAAGTCAGAATCCAACTGAAGTTAAAAATCTAAACCCAAAAAGAAATAAAAAATAGGGAATGTGTCTATCTCTGCTTCAGCACAAGGATCTGGTTCTGCCTCTGCTTCTACTAGTGGTGGATCTGCTTCTGCATCTGCATGTGTTTCAGGTTTAGCTTCTGCATCTGCTTCAGCACCTGCTTCAGCACAAGGATCTGCCTTTGCCTCAACTATTGCAGAACTGAATGCCCTTGCCAATAGACCGGCACCCAACAGTACTGGGAGATGTTTTGCAGATTCTGATGGAAAATTGTATGGCATGTCTGGTGGAAGAACAAGTCCACTGTCAAAGACAACTTCCAATTCAACAACAACTAAGAAAAGACAACCCTCAGCCTACAATCTTGGATGCTCCAAAGCCAGAAAGAAAATGGATGATGTGGGTGGTACTCAAGAAAGTCAGAGTGCTTCTTCCAAACGAAGCAAGAGAAATAATGTCTGATAATTGCTGTTGTATTTTTATACTATATTAGTCTGTTGAAAATTGTTATTTATGTTAGCATGGAAACATTTGTTTTCAGTTAATGTTAAACTGCATAAGTAATTTCTTGTATGGCTGTGTCTTTTTCCAATGTTTTGGATTCTGTACAAGATGAAAGTTATGAATGAAATGGTGTTTGATGACACAAATTGTGCAAATGGGTTATGTTTTTTATTAATCAAAAATCACAATACATACAATGTTGCTGCTAGTGTTTTAATCTAAGGTAAAGCATGAAGCCTACATTGTTTTGCACCATTCAAACTAAACAAATACAACATAATTACAACAAAACTTGAGATGACCATAATCCATTTCCAGTTGTTGCCGCCATCTCTACCTCTTTTGGAGTGATTGGCTTCCTTAAGTTATAACTTTAAAGCAGAAACTTCATTCTTTAGTTGAATTGTTTTTCAATGATTTCTGCTTCAACACAATCTATTACATTATCCTTCAAATATAAAATCTGATTATATAATTTCTTAGTTTCATCATATAAGAATTTTTCCCTTCTTTTCAACTCCAAAATAATCTCTCTTGCTCTTTCACAAAATCTGAGGTCATGCCATGCATGAAATCCACAAACATGGTCATACAAATAAAATACATGTTATAATCAGAATTTAAATAAAAATTAAATGTTTTAATCAAAATTTAAATAACCAAAAAAAAAAAAATAGCAATAATTCATGGGATATTTACTGGGTATTGTGGACATCCATAAAATCTTCTTCCTGGATTTGTGCTTGTCCAAGAAGTCCACCTGGGTGCCTTCTGATTGCAATCACAATAAACGGGATCTCCTTCATAATCCCATTCCATCGGGTAACTGGATGTTATGAGCCTATACCCATCCCTGATTTTACTGCAAAATAACAATAAAATAAATAAAAAAATTGAAATAACCAGCATATTACCGATTGGCAGAGAGAGGGAGACGGTATTGAAAAAAATTGAGATGGGGTGAAGAACAAACCACCTTGAATACCCAGTTGAAGAAGAATGGGTTGAAGATTTTTGAAACATTCACTTTACGGAATCGGTTGGCAAGAGATAAGAAATGAAAAAAAATTCCAAGTAGCGTTACCCTAAACCCAGATCAGAAGAGGGCAAATCAGAAGAAGGAGGGTTGAAGGGTTGTTAGGATTTTTTTTTTCTTTCCTTTTCTCGATTTTTATGTTTCATAAAAATTGGGGTTTTTTTTTTTTTTTGTTAATTGCCACATGGAAAAAAAACAATTACATGTCAGCATTATTTCTAAACATCAGTCACATATTAGGCGCGTCGCATTCAAACGCAAGTGTAGGATGCCAAAAGTCCTTAATTGTGACAAATCGAAAATGTTGCATCCTTAATAGACTGATTTGAAAGGTTTAGTCCTGATTCACTCAACCGGTCATAGGTTGAGTCCTAAATTGGGCATTTAGCCTTAATATAATACTAAGAGGTTAAAGGTTCAAATCTCATTAATTACAAATAAAATTTTGAAATAAAAAATACATTGAAAACCGATTTTTCACTGGTTCAATCCGATTTTTTATCGATTTTTAACCGATTGAACCGGTTCTTTACCGGTTTGATGGAAATTCGGTTCTAGCAATCCTCCGGACCTAATAGGCCATCGGTTCTGGTTTAACCGGTCCGATCAGTCGGTCCGGTTTTTTAATCACTGGAATAGTCTGACACGTAATATAAATATAAATAAAATCATCAACTCATTAAAATTTAAAATTCAAAATTAAAATTTTCTATTTTGAAACAAAAATTATCCTTATAGTTAATTATTCATTTCGACTAAACAACAATTATTCTATCAAAATAAATTATTTATTTATACTAACAAAAGTTTATTTGTAAATGCACAGGTTTAAAAATTAAAATGAAAATATAGATATTTTTAAATTCTTAAACCGTTAAACTAACAAAAGTTTTAAAGTTCACTATAGCTGTGAAAAATATTACTTTGTAATATCTGTAATAACAAAAGTTGATCCACTTTTTTTACTTGAAATAAATATCATTTAGTTTGTCGAAAATAAATTTGGTATGCAATATTTTTTAAACTCAATCAATGCAATATCTGTAATAATTTGGAGTTCAAATCAAAAATCAAAATAAAAGTTTACTTAAATGACATGTGAAATAAATTATTGTGAATTTAAAAAACATGCAGTGTAAAAATAACAACTTATAGATGGTACAATAGGCAAAAGGTTTTTTTTTTTTTTTTTTAAGTAAAAGTTTAAAATTATTAAGAAGGAAATTGAAATTACATTTGTAATCTTAGCTTTTCCTTAGTAAAAATAGAAGAGAATGTCGACACCAACACCTAAAACAGCAGTTGTTTTTCTTTTTGTTGTTTTGGAAGCATTCATCTAGTTAACTTTTTAACCTAGCTTTATTTTGTTGAAAACCATTCACCTAGCCGACAATTTATAGTATTAGGGGTTTAGGGATTGAAAACACATTTCGAACTTTGTTTAATTTGTGGGTTTATTTGGGTTTAGGTCTGCGGCAGAAACAAGAAATTGAAGAAGAAACTTGAGGTAAAATTTTGTTTGTTATTTCGATTTTAATTTGTGGATATTTAATTGTTTCGGTTATAATTTATGGGTGTGTTCACTGTGTTGTTATTATAACAGAACTAGGAATATTTGTGTGTTATTATAAAAGAATGGTCTCATTGTTTCATCTCCTCTTATCAAAGAACTTCCACAAACTGTTAAATTTCTCTGAGATATAGTGTTAATTTTTTTCTTTTAAACCAGTCGCAGTAGAAAATTGACTGAGTTAGAAAGGCTTATGTAATTCATTGGCCTTAAAATAAAAATAATATATTGATATTGTTCCAAAGTGGCTTGATCTGTATGTATATCATATAAATTAGACTTTTATAATTTGATATGACATACTCTCATGTTATGTTGTTACTCTTGGTTTATTGACATGATATTTTTCCTATATTAGAAGGTTTGATGTGAATGTTCCTTGGAGCACCAGTATACAAGGAAAGCAGCTTTACAGAACCAAGTGAACTCCTTCTCACCTTGTTTTACATTGTTGGCTTGTTTCTCATATTTGTTAATATTCTTACTATGGCTTCTGTGTCATGATGAATATATAAGTTTTTCAATGTTTGTCTCATGACATCTTGTAAATCCCTCAGAAGAGTATATTAATTTTGTTTAAAATATGATGATAGTGTGTTCTTGGTATGAGAGTATGCCCTGTGAGTAGAACAAGTCATTTGCTTTTGTAAGAGAAGGCTCTTTCCTATGCTATATCTAATCAATCTAAATTAGCATGCTTCTAGGGAAGGATCTTGCTGCAATAGATAGTCTTAAAGATATTCCTATGCACTTGTTCATTTGAAAGAGGGGAACACATAAGAGCTTAAATTTTTGGGTTTAGGATAGAATTTGACATAGATATAAAAATGTACATATAGTTTTGCTGAATGTATATATAATTATGTTATATGTACATATAAGTGGGTTTGTTTTATTGAATCATTTCTTATCAATTTTGTTATTTTTCAGTAGTTTTAAACAGCAAAAATGATTAGGGGAGGTATAAACATACTCTTCAATTTCTTAACAAGCTTGGCGTAATGGTAGAGTGTTTTCATATTGCTGTTGGTTTTTAGTTAGTTTTTGCTGGTTATGATTTAAGTAGTGTCATTTCTTAGATGTGTATCATCAGCTATTACAGCCTTAAGGAGGAAATACGCCTCTTGATGCAATTATTTTAGTTCTTGCTAACTCTCTCGCTCTTTTATTCTTTTTTGAGGATTCATTTGTTGCTTATGGATATTAGATATTAATGAAGTAAAAATACATTCTTTATTTTAGATAATTATGCACATTCTATAGTTGTAATACCTAGGTAATTTTTTTAAGAAAGGGGAACACATATTACCCTTTGTTGGTTTTAAGTCAATTTTTCATATGAAAATTGGAACATAGAAGATTGCTCCCCATAAAAAGGATTACATTTTGATTGTGTGCTTCTGCTAAATGCAAATCAGAGATCTTTCGGTTGCATTATTGCTCGAGTTTTTTAGCATGTTGGATAATCAACTCTATTGATGATTTTGGTATAGTTTTTAAGTTTGGTTCAAAGACCACTTTCTCATTGCATTAGTAAAGAACAAGCAAATCTAGGATTTCTATAGTACCATAGACAAAAAAAACTCCATTTTCTTGTTGAGATCAAATTAATCATGACGATTTAACATTGAGTCAATTGATATATAGTACTTAAAGATGTTACAGCTTTGAAATTTTACATTGTTGAAAAACGACTCTTGCAATGGCATCATGCAGAAGGGGACTGGTTCTTCCTTCTCTTATCATTGATTGGGTTCTGAATCAACTACAGGCATTGAATTTGGTGTATTCTACCCTCATTGCACATTCCTAGTAATATGTCATACATGTATTTGGTTTAATAGGCCTTCATACAAGATTCCTATGTTTCGTTGACAGGCATATAAGATTCATAAGTTACACATTTTACTAAATTGCTCTCTAAAAAAATGATTAAATTTATTAAGTTACACATATCTAAAATGTTTTAGAAACAAATAAAAATTGACATAGTTATCAAGTAAATTATATCAACTTATTATACGAATATAATATATTTTTATACAGTATTTAATTACTAATTAAAAATAAAACTATAAAATATATAAATGATGAAACATTTTTTAAGTACTAACAAAAAAAAAAAACCATCATTTAAGTTTCAAAATAATGCCACAATTCTTATGCATCAAGCATACACAAACACAACCATACACAATTACATTGATTAACAAAAAGTTTTACCCTACATAAGTTGTTGTTCAAATTTATAAGAAAATTGAAATCATTTGTTAATATACAAAATAAGCAAAGTTGTGCAAACTCCAATAAAAAAATCCCATAATTAGTCCTTTATATAATAAGAAGAATGAGATATATGATTGGCATTGTTCATATCATTTGAACTTTTTTGAAACAATACTTCTTGTTGTTCTATCACATTTAAATTCCAATACTCTAGAAATGCAGTTTCTGCATCCTTTCGATCCTTATACATCTTGTGATGGGCACCAGGATAATCCAAAACTTGTAATTTAGTTTCATCCCAAGTATGATAAATACCGGGCCTACGCTCGTCGAAAACAACATAATACTTTCCAACCATTTTCAAAAAAACTTAAAAACATAAAGGAATTATCAAATTCCTTATAATTAAGTATTTATAAGAAAATCATACGATAAAAGGTTAAATATACCAATGGACCGTTATTTACAGAAAACTCTTAATTAGGCCCATAGATGACAAACATAGCAAACAACTAGAAAATGAAATAAAGATGCTCAAAAAATCAAACTGACATCATTTATTTTAGACCTTTTTCAAATCCCTTGCTCATGTATCTCAATATGGGATTACTTTCAATGATGAGAGTGGTGGGTATGACATGGAAATAAGCTACAAGAATTGAAAACCAAGGTGTTGAGGCTGACCACACACCTAATAAACTATTTTTTGAAACTGCAATATTTATCGAAATATATCAAAGATAAGTGGTATATCAGCAAGTATATAATAAGTATTCTATAAAAAATTTCTTGTAAAACACAGTGTAGTAAAAGCTTTCTAAAATTGTGGTGAAGAAGTGAAAACTATACTCTATGGAGCTACTCAAATTGGGATTTTAACCTTATTTCAACTTACACAATTGTTGGATGTTTGGTTCTTTACTCTTCTTCTAGTTTACATTAAAAATTATTATTTGGAAAACTCATTGTCATACTTGTAAGTATTAAACAAATTTTGTGGACTGCCACACATAATTAATAAGCTTCCAATAAAATATCTCCTTTCTATTTTTTAGCTTATTTCCAAAAAGTATCCAAATTATACCAACACAAAGGAAATAATTGAGGGCATAAGGACAAGTACGTCCAGAAATTCAACCAAACCCATAATGAAAAACCCATAAAAAAAAAATCAACCAAAATTCATTTAAATCGAAGCAAGAAATTGAGAAAGAGAAAATTTATACTAATTAGAGATGAAATTACAAAAGAAATATACAAAATAATTGAAGAATGAGGCAAACCAAATTGGGACGATGTCGCTTGGAGCTCGGAGGTAGGATGATGTGTTGCAGCTAAGACCTTCCAGGTATGGTGTAGCTAGGAGCAACTACGAGGCGATGCGCCGGTGTAGCTAGGTGGTCGGAGATTGATCGACGCACAGCTGGATGGATGGTGGCAAAGGATGCAAAGGGCTAGGGTTTATATGTTGGATATCAATGATTAATTTAAGTGTAAAAATACGAAATACGTAGATTGTCGTAAGTAGATACACAGTTTATAATTTATGTACACAATTGATATCATGTTTGAATGAGAAATTAATCTCAAAGGTAACCACTTGAAGAGGAAGAAGTCTGATCATTACATGTCTGTTTAGACCAATTTTATCCCAAAGGATGTGTCTGACCAAACCAAAAGGTTTTGTTTGTTTTTCGACAATTGTGTCTGTCCGAACAGTCTTCAGATTTTCTATAAATACCCAAGAGCAGTGCCTGTCAAAAATACTTAATTTTCTCTTCTACTCTCGGTTTTCATACTGTCTTTTAGGAGAGAAGCACACCATCTTTTCTGGTTCGCTGTGTTGTTTCGAGTGTGCACTCGACTGCAACGTTATCAAGGAGGCCTAGGAGACGAATTGCAATAGACTGTAAGCACCATAAGGACAAGCATTAATTGTCTTAAGGTCAGAGGTTCAATCTTGACTCGATATTCTATTTTTTGGTTCTACCGAAACTGTGAGTATATTCGTATATTTGAATATTTAATATATACTGTTCTGCCAATTCAAATTTTTTCTTTATATGTTTGTATATATGCAATAATAAATACACTAGTTTCAACAATCTTAAGACGATTATTCTTGTTTTGTTTCATTACTGTTTTTGAAAGCATATATATATATATATATTGCTACGTTTGTGATATGAACATTATTAGTAGTTTATATATATATATATATATATATACTGTTTGTATAAAATATATATATTGTTTATGTATAATATATATATATATATATGGCTACTATTGGCATTGGCATTACAATCTGAGCAAAGTTATAGCCTTTTTTAAGTGTTTCGGTTATAATAATCTCTGCCGCCGCTTCCAAAATGGATGAGAGGTTTTGTTAATTCGGTCATGCATTCTTATGCTTTGTTATACTAGTTTATTTTTCATTACCATTTGTTACCTTTTTAATATATATATTTCTTACACCGGTTATTATATATATATATATTGGCAACATATATATTGTTTACTGACAATTGGTGCGGTGAGCGTGGAATATATATTGATATATAATTTTATACATACGGTTTATGTTACTGTTATTTGGAAATATATATATATATATATTGATGTTTACTATATATATATATATTATATGGTATAATATATAGTGTTGATCATTATATACATACTGTTTATATATCATTTATATATTATTGTTATTTGAATATATATATATATATATATATAATTATTGGCAGCATATATGTACATGGTTACATATATTTGAATTGTTAAGTATGTTATAATATATATATATATAAATATATATTGTTATTGTTTTATTGTTTTATTGTGAATATATATAAATATATATTGCTTACTGTTTTGTAATATATACATTTATTGTGAATATATATATATTTTTTATTGTGAACATATGTATATATTTGTAATATAAATATATATATATATATATATATGAAGTTGATCCTGTTATTTTTCAATAACAGATGGCAGTACGATTATCGGTACTGTTAGTGCACTTGTAGCTCCACAACCTCTACATGTCACACATGGTAAGAGACCTGAGAAGTTCAGTGGTCTGGACTTCAAACGATTGAAACAAAAGATGTTGTTCTATTTGACCACCCTTAATCTAGCCAAGTTCTTACGGTAGAAGGCCTCGACTCTGAACGAGGGAGAGACCGATACTACGGTTGTAGCTTTGGTGCAAGCATGGAAGCATTCTGACTTCTTATGCAAGAACTATATCCTTAATGGATTGGACAACACGTTATACAACGTGTATAACCCAATCAAGACAGCGAGAGAGCTGTGGGAGTCCTTAGAGAGAAAATACAGAACCGAGTATGCCGGCACGAAAAAATTTGTGGTTGGCCGGTTTCTGGATTTCAAGATGGTGGACTCAAAAACTTTGATTAGTCAAGTCCAAGAGTATCAGCTGATCCTTCATGAGATTACTGCCGAAGGAATGATTCTTAGTGAATCATTTGAAACGGCGGCTTTGATAGAGAAACTACCTCCTTCGTGGAAGGATTTCAAGAACTATCTAAAGCACAAAAGAAAAGAGATGTCTCTAGAGGACTTGATCATTCGGTTAAGAATCGAAGAGGATAACCATGGTTCAGAAAAGAGGGTTAAAGCTCAGACCTGGAAGTCAAGGCAAATGTTTTAGAACATTCGCACAAGACCAACAAGAGGAAATTTGTTGGTTCTAGTTTTTCCCAAGCTAATAAGGGAACGAATTTCAAGAAGTTCACGGAAACTTGTTTTGTATGTAACAAACCCGATCATTGAGCAAAGGATTGCCGTCAGAACAAGAATAAGAAAGCTCTAGCCAACTTAGTTGATGATAATGAGATTGAGCTCGCTGCTGTTGTGAAACAAGTGAACATGGTAGAAAACCATAAGACATGGTGGGTTGATACCGGTCCACTTGTCACGTTTGTTCTGATAGAAAGAGTTTCTTCGAGTATAAAGAAACTGGTGTTGATGAGCAACTATTTATGGGGAACTCTTCGGTCTGCAAAATACGAGGCCACGGAAAGGTGGTTCTCAAGATGACTTCCGGGAAAGAACTAACTTTGAACAATGTGGTTCATGCTCTTGAAATTCGTAAGAATTTGGTTTTCGGCTCTCTGTTGAGCAAGAACGAGTTCAAGCTGGTATTTGAGTCTGATAAATTTGTACTCATCAAAAGTGGCATGTTTGTGGGTAGAGGATATTTATGTCATGGGATTTTTAAGCTCAATGTAATGGCTGTTGGGCTAAAGAACAAAGAATAATAATAAGATTATTTCTTCTGTTTATTTGATTATGTCCTCTAATTTTTTGGCATGGTAGATTAGATCATGTTAATCACAAGACCTTGCAAAGAATCAGCAATTTGGATTTACTTTCGGAAAATTGTTTGGAATCCAAATTGGCTAAGGCTCCTTTCTATTCGGTAGAAAGAAGTAGTAAACATCTAGATTTAATTCACACTGATATTTGTGACTTTAAATTTGTGCAAACTAGAGGCTGTAAAAGTATCTCATTACTTTTATTTGATAATTGCACAAGATATTTTTATGTCTATTTTCTAAGAAGCAAAGACGATGCCTTATTCAACTCAACAAAATGGTATTGCAGAACGTATATCAATGATTAATTTAAGTGGATATGAATGATTAATTTAAGTGTATAAATATGAAATACGTATATCAATACGTAGATTGTCGTAAGTAGATACACGGTGTATAATTTATGTACACAATTGATATCATATTTGAATGAGAAATTAATCTCAAAGGTACCCACTTGAAGAGGAAGAAGTTTGGATATCAATGATTAATTTAAGTGTATAAATATGAAATACGTATATCAATACGTAGATTGTCGTAAGTAGATACACGGTGTATAATTTATGTACACAATTGATATCATATTTGAATGAGAAATTAATCTCAAAGGTACCCACTTGAAAAGGAAGAAGTTTGATCATTACATGTCTGTTCGGACCAATTTTATCACAAAGGATGTGTTTGACCGAACCAAAAGGTTCTGTTTCTTTTCAACAATTGTGTCTGTCCGAACAGTCTTCAGATTTTCTATAACCCAAGAGCAGTGCCTGTCAAAATACTTAATTTTCTCTTTTGCTCTCGGTTTTCATACTATCTTCTAAGAGAGACGCACACCATCTTTTCTGGTTCGCTGTGTTGTTTCGAGTGTGCTCTTGACTGCAACGTTATCGAGGAGGCCTGGGAGACGAATTGCAATAGACTGTAAGCACCATAAGGACAGGCAATAATTGTCTTAAGGTCAGAGGTCCAACCTTGACTCGATATTCTATTTTTTGGTTCTACTGAAACTGTGAGTATATGTCTATTCGTATATTTGAATATTTAATATATACTGTTCTGCCAATTCAAATTTGTTCTTTATATGTTCGTATATATGCAGTAATGAAAACACTAGTTTCAACATTATGAAATTAAGGGAATTAGGTTTTGAGAAAAGTTAATTTAGGTTGGTATAGGTTCATAATTATTGACAAAAGTAAGGCTAAAATAGTCCCAAAGGTTAAAGTAGTAAGGACATAAAAGAGACAAATATTACATTACCCCCGAAATGTAACAATACCGAAGACTGAGGTGGGTATAAGATTACCCCCAATATGATTGAATAGTGCCACTGTAAGTAATTTAACATTATCGAATTTCAAATTTTTTTTTGAACCAAACGAAATTATCTTATGAAAAAATCTCAAATTTCAGACGATAATGAAAGATTATCCTAATCAAACGATCCTTTATTTTTATACCTTTTAGGTCCAAGTCCAGTGGATATCCAATGCTAATGATGGCTTAACGTTTTATCGCTCTTCATAAATGCTTTATTTGTTATTTAGATTTTATGTCTTTGGCATACTTGGCTTTAGCAAAGCAAAATTCGGATACATTTTCGCTTTTCTTATTCATTTTGCATTTTATATATCTCAAAGGTTTTGATTATAATGACAATTACTCTTGTTGCCACGAGAGCTTTAGTGTGGTGTATTGTGGTGTGGTTGAAGCCTCCATTCATTTGACCCTCATTTGGCAACTCTGGTGCACATGATGAAGACCATTCTTACTGTGCTGTAATTTTCGATGATGATCGATCGGACCCTCATGAGTCTAGCGAAGAATTCCCTTTCAATTATAGATCCGTTCCATTTTAGCTTTTTTTTTTCGATCTAAAAAGTTATTGAACTATTCAATTTTTTTAAGTATAAATTTTTAAAATTTTATTTTAGTCAAATAAATTATTATCTTTTCATTTATATTTAAATAAATATTTTTATTTCAAACGAAAGATTAATTTATATTTAAAATTTATTTAAATTAAAATTAAAATTTATGACTTATTTAAATAAAAATTAAAAATAAATGTTTATTTTGGTATAATAAAAATATAAGAATTTTACTAAAATAAAATAATAAAATTCAGAATTTTTTTTTATTATTTTGACATTTTTTTACTTTTTTTTGGCTTGAAAAAAGTCTCACATATTTCTCTTTTTTTTCTCTTTTATTATTTTTTTACTTAAAATTTTACAAATTATTTGTTCTTGTTAAAAATGTTAAAATATTTGAATGAATATATAAATAAACAAGTAATTAGATAATAAAAAATTACCTTTTCATTTGAAAATAAAAAGAATTTGATACCAATTCATTTAAATATTTGTAAATGGTTTGGTATCTTGAATTTGATGCATGGGCTAGGGATGGCAGCGGGCCGGATATCTGCAATTTTTTGTACTATCTGAATCCGCAAAACTACTTTAAAATCCGAATCTGCAAATTATCCGCATTTAATCCGCATATTACTATCCAAATTCGAGTCCGAATTAAATAACATTATTCGCCGGATATCCGAATCCGCTAAAAATCTAAATTCAATAAATCAATTTTTTTAAAATAAAAATATAAATAAAAAAATTAATTTTAAATTAAAAGTCACTCATAATTATCAACAAACAAAATTCTAAAATACAAAAATAACAACTTAGATAACAAAATAACAAAAACAAAAAATCACCTAAGAGAATTTTCGGATTTTCTAGGATTCATGGGGTTCAGGATGTTTGTTTTCAATTCCCAACGGTGAAAATGTAGAGGATGGGAGGGGAATAACATACTAAAATTTGGCCTCCATCCAACGGTGGACGACGATCGGATTTACATTTGAAGCCGCGAACTTTTGGGTTAGATCTAGAAAAATCGGGCATCTTTCGGGAAAATCAAGGCCGGAAATGGAAATAGGAAGACGAGAAGAGTAAATCTAGAAATTTTGGGATTTTTTAGCCGACGGCGGTGCGCGGCGGTCGGCGCTGTGGCCGATCGCCGGATTCTGGTCTGGGCTGGTTGCTGGCTTTTAGAGAGAATGAAAAGTGTTTGGGGAAGAAAGGAAGGAAGAGAGAGAGAGGAGAAGACAAGAGAAAAATGAAGCAAAAAAAAGGACTTTTATAGTCCAATGGAGCGGGTGAGGCACGACCCGCGCACCAACCTGGGGTCAGCCCAGGTTCGCGTGCCTGAGTTGCCACAGACAGAAAAAAAAAAAAACCAAAAAAAAAATAACAAAATAACACCAAAAAAAAATTCACAAAGCAAAAAAGAATCCTTTTATTTCGGGTTGGCTAGGTTCGAAGGGCTAGGATGATTTTTCGGACAATCACAACAGTGAAAAAAAGAAAAAGAAAAAAGGAAACAAAATAAGAAAACAAAATAAAAAAATAAATTAATCCTCTCGAAAAATTCATTCGAGCGCTCAAATTTCGAATTTATTTATTTATTTTATTATAATAGTTGTTATTATTATTGTTATTATATTTTGTTTTTGTTTATGTTCATTTTTTTATTATCTATTTTAATTTCATTTTATGTTATTTTTGTTATTATTTCATTAATGTTTATTTATTTATTTATTATAATAGTTTTATTATTATTGTCACCATATTATTAGATTTGCCTTTTTATTTTCTTTTTTCTCATGCTTTTAACTTATATATCTAACTAATCTATAAAAACACATACAAATACACAAACATGAAAGAAAAGAAAGTCTGGCAAATTTAATAAAATTACATGTTATATTACTTATGATAATTTTATAATATAAATTAATTTTAAATAAATTAATATATGTTTTATTACTTATGATAATCTAATAATATGATTTGATATAAATTATATTTTTTTATTCTTAAGAAGAAGAGGGATCCACATACACTAGTGTAAAACTAAATTGTTTTACACATTTTCATAATATTTTATACGATTAATATTTTAACAAACTAACCGTTGGATTTAGTAATATAATTGTACTTGTTGTGCACGTAAAGTTTCGAATAAATCCGATATCTCTATCATATCAATCGAGAATATTGACTTTTTCAATATATATTTAACGGTTGAAAGTTTTTATATCAAATAAATAGTTAGATATTTTTAATTTACTCAAAACTGACGTGCATGATCTACGTGAATAAAAGATGAAATATGACAGTCGGATTGTTAAAATATTAATCGTATAAAAAGTTATGAAAGTGCGTAAAATTAATTTAGTTTTACACTAGTGTAAATGGATCCCTTCTCATATATACACATATATGTATATAATTTGTTAAGGTTTATACATTTATACATTTATATAAAAATATCATGTATATTTAGAATTTATAAATATTTAACATATATTAACTGATTTAATTTTATAATTATTTTATCATTATACTTTATATTGTCCAATGAAATTAAAGAATAAAAGATGAAAGAGGATTTTATGTATAATTTTTTAAGATAATAAAAGTTTGATTCTTAAGATTTATACTTAAAAACATATATATAAAAATATTTAAGTCGTATTAAACAAAATTTACTTTTATATTGTCCAATGAAATTAAAGAATAAAAGATGAAAGGGGATTTTATGTATAATTTTTTAAGCTAGTAAAAGTTTGATTCTTAAGGTTTATACTTAAAACATATATATATATATATTTATGTCGTATTAGAAAAAAAAATATTAATTAACATAAGTACTAAAGTACATAACTTCATTACAATGTCATTCTATAATATATATATATATATATATATATATTGTCATTATAGTGATTTAACTGATTAAATCATCAAATATTATTTTATAAAAGTACCATTTATTTTTTAAATTTAAAGGTATTTAACATAATTAATTAATTAATTATTATATTTTATTTTGAAAAACATTTTTAAATTATTATTATATTTCATTATACTTGATATAATTTATTTTTAATAGTATGTTATTTCAAAATTTAAGTTGAGCTCATCTGGTTAAGAATTTGGTGTTTAACTTTACAAGCCAAGGTTCAAGTCTCTCCAAGATCAAAATTTTATGTGTTTTACAAATAAACAGATTCGGATATTCGAATTCGTTATTTACAGAAGTAATGCGGATTCGGATAATGGATATCTGAGGTTTCATATCCGCATCCGCTCCGGATATTAATTATAATATCCGAATCTGACTTTTATCCGAATTTGCAAACTCGAATTCGCAAAAAACTGATCTAATATCCGTAGATATCTGAATCCGTATTTTACGGATAATTGATATCCGAGGTTTCATATCCGTATCCGTTCCGGATATTAATTATAATATCTGAATCCGACTTTTATCCGAATCTACAAACTCGAATTCACAAAAAATGGATCGGATATCCGCGGATATCCGAATCCACATTTTAAATTGCCATCCGTAGTAGCATGGCTGCATATAATAACCGACAAGTATGGAAAATTCTAAGAAAAATTTCTTAAAGAAATAAAATAAAATGATGAGACAATCGGTTAACCGGGTAAGATAAAACCTAAAACACTTCTCTCTCTATTTTCTTCTTAGTTTTTATCTATCTTATCTTAACACTCTCAACTCTGAAAAACCCTTGTTGGTTTTTTTGCTGGGCTTTGTTTTTGAAGGAGAATTTATTTTTAGAGATCAATTCGAAGTTTAAAATCTCGAAATTTTGTTTTAAATTGGAGATGGTTTTGAGAGAAGAGCGGACTTCATAAGAAGGAAGAAAATAAGAGTTCTCGGCGATGAGTTTTTCGAGGGATGAGATGGAGGAGGAGATATTGGCTAAATGAGATTTGAGGGGAGATGGATCAGATTGAGCAATGAGACGGGAGTCGACGAGTTGGGAGTCGATGGATTGCTTGGAGTCGGAGAAACGGGAGAGAAAAAAGGAGGTGGACTCGGAAGATATACCGGACTACAAATTCGGAAGATATTTGATACACAACCAGAAGTCTATAAGAATACTGAGAGGATCTCTCTTGTTAGCTCTTTCATGGCATGTTTATTTATAGGGGCTTATGCTTGTATTGATGAAACTGATGGTGCAAGGATGAATTTGATGGTTATAAAGCAAAAGGCTTGGTCTAAACTTTCATTAGAGGTTTGTTTGGCATGCTATCAATCCCTGACTCTTTTTAATTGATTTTTCTTATGTTAAGGATGTTATCTTCAATTTAAGCCTTTTATCAAATTAATGATATTGTTGAACTTCAATATTGTTACAGGCTACAACTCCAGGTCTGGAGGAAAAGCTTGGAAAGCTAGCTCCTGCACATGCTCTTGCTAGTTCTATAGCTTCCTATTTTGTGGCGAGGTTAGTAGCATATTGCTTGCTAAAAGTTCACCTTTGATGATCTGTTGCTAACATTTCAACATTATGTTGGGTTGAATTCAGTATTAAAATCATACTACTATTTGCATTGTCTGTGATACATGCTTCCTTTTAGTGATAAACAACACTCTATTTTACAGTAGGTATAGGCCTTCAAATTGTTAGTGCTTATGTATATATATTGGTGAAGTGTTTGCACCTATGTTTCTAATTTTGGTCAGTGGTTGTGTTCTTCATCTAGACAAGCTCTTAATAGTGAATGGTGGCATATATTCCCCTCATATGCTATGATGTTAATCAAAATACCTTTTGTGTGTGTGATGATTTATGTGCATGTATATCTTAAGTTTATGTTGTTTCATTCTCAAACTACAGTATAGGGACAACTTGAAACTCATGAATGTCTTTTCAGGTATAACTTCAATAAGAATTGACTGGTGGTTCAGTGGTCTGGAGACAATCCTAACAGTTTAGCATGTCCAAAGCCAACTGCAAATGGTGAAATCTGGCTGTTCAATAAGGTGTTCTTTTGTTTAAATGTTATGGAACAATTCTTGTTGCTTTTAGTTTGCACTATTTGCCAATTGTGTCACTGCTCAGCCTGATTATTTTCTTGTGCAGAGTTATACACAATATATTCCCTTGACCTTGATTCATGGTTAACAACACCTATATATGTTTTTGATTGCTCTACTGCTGGAATGATTGTTAATGCCTTATTGAGGTATTTGTTTGTGGTCTATCCTCAATTTGTCGCTAGTATATTTTCTGGTTTCCACTATATTCAGATTGATATTATTGTCTTCCTTTTCTAGCTTGATTTGATTTTTGAATTGAATTTGGTTAATAGCTTCTTGACTGTGGCACTTCTAAATACCCTAGATCTGCACGAGACTGCATTCTACTGGCTGCATGTGAAGCACATGAGATTCTTCCTCAAAGTGTTGAATTTCCTGCTGACGTGTATACTTCTTGTCTTACTACACCTATCAAAATGGCATTGAGATGGTAAAACTTCTCGTTGTATATTTAAGTCTTTATTTTCATTTGGGAAATGTTGGCCTTTTTGGTATCCACGCTATGGATAAATCATGAAAATGCACAGGCTCGTAAAATTGTTCGTCACTCTTTTTTTTTTTTCTTGATTGTTACATTACTTTTGTCTTTTTAATGCTTTGGTTGACATATATGCTAAACAAGGAAACTTGGATTGTGCTTTTCAGGTGTTCAACCACATGCCCCACAAGGATGTCGTCTCATGGACCTCTCTGGTGACTGGATATGCAAATAATGGCTGTAATGAAGAAGCTCTCAAGTTGTTTTGTGACATGAGAATGGCAGACATATATCTGGACCATATTTTTCTTGCCAGTATTCTGAGTGTTTGCGCGGAACTAACAGTTCTGGAATTTGGGTAACAAGTTCGTGCAAACTTTGTTAAATCTGGCCTCCAATCATCCATGTTAGTAGATAATGCCCTTGTAACAATGTATGCTAAATGTGGCTGTATAGCGATGCAAGCAGAGTGGTTTGTCAATTATTGGTTACTAGTTGTTGTAGATACTTGATTTTGGATACTAATATATTACCTCTTCTCAAAGACCAATCAAGTTGTTTTACAAGAAATTATACTTCTGCGTACAATAGAAAACATATTCCAGAACAAGTAATAAAGTCTCTTCACTGAAGGTTGTTTCACTTAATAGCTCTTGTTTCGAACAACTCTCGTTCGGAACAACTTTCATTCAGAACAGCTTCCTCGTTCGGAACAGCTCTTGTTCAAAACAGCTCCTGTTCGGAACAACTTCCGTTTGGAACAGCTCTTGTTCAGAACAGATCCTGTTCGAAACAGCTCTTATTCGGAACAACTCTTGTTCGGAACAGCTTTCATTCGGAACAGCTCTTTTTTAGTACAGCTCTTATTCGGAACAGCTCTTGTTCAGTACAGCTCCTGTTAAGAACAGCTCCTGTTCGGAACAACTCTTATTCAGAACAGCTCCTGTTCGGAACCGCTCTTGTTCGGAATAAATCTTATTCAGAATAGCTCCTGTTCGGAACAGTTTTCGTTCAGAACAGCTCCTGTTTGGAACAGCTCATGTTCGAAAACAATGCCTTCACAGTACAAGTCATTCACAGAACAACACTCTCATGAAAAGGGACCTCCACCGAGAAGTATTCTACAGGAGACTTTTCGCCTGATACTACTTCATCGAAACAGAAGAAGTGGAAATAACCCCGGATTATGGCAAGGTTCTTGGGTTAATTTCACTATTGGGATGTTACAAAGAGCTTGGCTTGGTGGATCAGATATGGAGATAATTAAGAGGTATCCTCTTAACCTTTCCCTGAAGTATGAGTACTTCTCCCTTTCTTTCAGAACAAATAATGAGTTCACTATTCACTATTACCAACAACAATCTAAACTCCCATCAAACAAAGCATTAATGCCTTAGTAACTGACAGTTTCTACCATTATTCATATTCAATATTTAGTTATGTAACTCCTATTCTTGATACCTATAAATAGGAGTTCCTATAACTCATTTGAGGATTTTTGGCTATTGGAGCAACTTTTCTCTCTAAAGTTCTCTCTGTAATTCTCTCTTCTCTGATTCTCTCATCAGCCTTGCTCCACAATCTCTCCATTTCCTCCACCTTACTTACCACCACCTGTCGCTGCACTCAGTACTTCAGGATCTGCTCCAGTCTTCCTCTCCATCGTCTCCCGGCAACATCCCGTTTCACTTGTTTGCAACACTTCCTCTCCCTACCAAAGAACCCTCTACATTTTGGCGACTCCACTGGGGAGGAGTGATTGCATTAGGTGAAATTCTTCAACACTTACTTTGCTAGAAGACATAAACAACCCTGTCATTAATCGAAATGCTCTTGTTTCTCCTTACATCCAAGAGTTGATGAACATGATTCAAGCCTCCCAAGAAAGGATGCAAACTTTAGAAGAGAACAACAAGGAGATGATGAAAACCATTTCCAAGACTCTTCTACAACTCTTCAAGTTCAACCTGTGAATGCCAATGGAAATTTTTTTTATTGAGTTACTCTTCCAATCACAAACACTGGTAACGAAGAAAACACAATTGATAACCTGATATCATTTGGAAATGCCAATATGATAAATCCTTCAACTCTTGTTGCTGGTACTTCCACCGTAACTGCTACTCAGACCATTACCCAGGATTTTGTCACTAAGGAAAAGCTCCAGAAACTACTTGAGCAGAAGAACAAGAGTATACTTACACTTACTTTATTAGAAGACTTGGAAACTCCTGCCAAACATAGAAAATGTTAACGTCGCAAGGATACTTGGAGATGGATTTCAACAATAATAAGAGGTTATTTCTCTTAATCTAGTTGAAGAGTTATCTCTTTACTCATGCATAAATCAAAACCTTCTTAATCAATTCAAAACATCAAACTGAGAAATTCATTAATCTGATCATAATGTTGAATTCTTTTTTTTTAGTGGTTGCAATTCATGTTTTCAATCAAATTAATCTCCTTGGTACTAAATTGAGAAAAAAAAATTATTATCTCTTTAATATGTATGGGAGTTTGATCTCTTTATTTCTAAGTTGAGAACTCATCTCCTTAGTTTGAAATTGAGAATCACTTCTTGGCCGCAACTTTATCGCTCATTCTTTGGCCGCGACTTTATATACATATTGGAGATTGATCTCTTTCTTTCTGGGTTGAGTACTCATCTCCCTAGTATGAAATTGAGAATCACTCCTTGGCCGCAGCTTTATCGCTCATTCTTTGACCGCGACTTTATTATTGATACTTGCTATCAAAATAAGCCTCTTTATTACCAAGTTGAGAATTACACTCTTTCTTTAAATCAAGCATTGCTTTTTGGCCGCAGCTTTATCGCTCAAGCTTTGGCCACAACTTTATTGCTTATACTTGCTACCAAGTGATTTCCTTTGGTACTAAGTTGAGAATTATCTCTTGTTTATAAATTGAGAACTACTTATAGTCGCAGCTTTATTGCTTATACTTGAATTATATGTTACTTTTTCTATTTTTTTATCCGAGAAGTCGATCATTGTGGCCTCATGCGCCACTTCCGTCACTCTTGCATACGAATTATTCTCAAAAGAGAAGTCGACCGTTGTGGTTACATGCACCACTTCTGCCACTCTCCCATATACAAGTTTTTCCAATAGAGAAGTCAATCGTTGTGGTCACATGCCCCACTTCCGTCACTCTCATATAAAAATTATTCTCAAAAGAAACTTTGATCGTTGTGGTCTCATGCACCACTTCTGTCACTCTCATATACAAATTATTCTCAAAAGAAACGTTGATCGTTGTGGTTACATGCACCACTTCATCACTTTCGCATATAAATCATTTCAACGGAGAAGTCTACCGTTGTGACCTCATGCGTCACTACCGTTACTTCTGTAAACAAATTCTTCCAATGGATAAGTTGATCGTTGTAGTCTTATGCACTACTTTCTTCACTCCCTGTACAAGTTCTTCTAGTGAAGAAGACGATTGTTGTGGTCACATGCACCACTTCTGTCACTCTTCCATATAAATTCTTCCAATAGAGAAGTTGATCGTTGTAGTCGTATGCACTACTTCCGTCACTCCCATACACAAGTTCTTCTAGTGAAGAAGTTGACCGTTGTGGTCACATGCACCACTTCTATCACTATTCCATATAAAATCTTCCAACAGAGAAGTCGACCGTTGTGGTCATATGCACCACCTCTGTTACTCTCACATATACAAACTCTTCCAATAAAGAAGTTGATCGTTGTAGTCTTATGCACTACTTCCGTCACTCTTATATACAAATTTTTCTAGTGAAGAATTCGGTCGTTGTGGTCACATGCACCACTTCCGTCACTCTCACATATAAATTCTTTCAATGGAGAAGTCGATCGTTGTGGTCTCATGCGCCACTTCCGTCACTCCCATATATAAATTCTTTCAATAAAGAAGTTGATTGTTGTGGTCACATGCACCACTTCCGTTACTCTCACATATACAAACTCTTCCAATAGAGAAGTCGATCATTGTAGTCTGATACACTACTTCCGTCACTCTCAATGGAGAAGTTGATCGTTGTGGTCTCATACGCCACTTCCGTCACTCTCACATACAAATTATTCTTAAAAAAAAAGTTGAACGTTGTTGTCACATTCACCATTTCCTTCATTCTCACATACAACTTATTTTTTAAAGACAAATCAATTATTGTGGTCTCATATACCACTTACATCAATGTCATATACATATTCTTCCGATTGAAAAGTTGACTGTCATGGTCTTAAGCACCACTTTCGTCACTTGTAATATAAGTTCTTTCAAAATAAAAGTTGATTATTGTAATATCTTGTGTTACATTCTTAATAAGAAATGCTTTTTGTGAGATATGTCAAGAAATGTCTTTCATACGATACTACTCTGAGAAATGTTTCAGGCAAATTTACATGTCGTTTCAAGATGTGTTTTTCAAAAAATCTTTCAAGATTTATCATTTCTTGTATGACTCCAAGAAATGTTGCTCAAGAAGCACACCTCTATAAATATCTTAAGTACTTTATTATGCACGTTTGCAAGTGTGCCAAAGCACCGCTTGTCCTAAGTGCTGTACACCCTAAATCCCATTATTCAGGGAAGAGTGATACACCATCTTTGCCTACTCGAGAAACGTGAAAAGATTGACCACGATTGAGCTTAGCCATAACACGAGAAGGTTGATCGTGATTGAGCTTAGCCATAAAGGAAAATAATATCTACAAAGTCAACGACAAAAAGTAAAAAATAAATAAATGTTTATTCATATGTATAAAAATATATATCTTATTATTTAATTTTTTTTTGTTATATTGATTTAAAAAAATTACTGATACGTTGAAAAATATATATAAATATGTTTGCTTATAAAAAAAAAAAAAAAAAACTATGCAATGACGTGCCTATAATTGGGGGCGCATGCAACACCAAGTTATTTGGGCACATGCTATGCCCTATAGTCTTTGGGCACATGTGGCGCCCTATAATCTTGGTTCACAAAAGGAACTTTGCAAAGGGCATTAGGTGTAGGGCCATTTTCCTATAGTGTGATGAAACAGATTGGACCTTTAAAGCACTAAATTTGAAACTTTGGCTGATTCATTAATTCAAAAATTGTTTGATAACTCTAAAAAAAAAAAAATTATGAATTAATAGGACACAGCATGCGCCCGGTTTAATAGGGTGCAGCACTTGTCAATGCAGCGCCCGATTTAATCGGGAACAACATTGGCGCATGCTGTGCCCGATTTAATAGGGGGCAACAACAGTGTTGCGCCCAAATTTTTTTTATGTCGTTGATGGAGCATAATGGCTCTAGCATATTTTACAATTTTTTTTATTTTTAAAAACATACACGTTGAACATGTATTACTTATATATATATATATATATATATATATATTTTTTTTTTTACGAAAGCATTTCATTAAATATTGGAATTCATTTCTTTTGTACAAATATTTTGGGGTGCAACATTGTTGGCGCCCTACTTTCTTGGGTGCTTGATGCACTCCTTTCTTTTCTTTTTTTAAACTCGTTATACCCTATTATTTTGGGGAGTAAGTAATGCTTTCCCACAATTTTTTTAAGCCATCAAAAGTTAACTCATTAAAATTTTGTTTCTTTTTAGATTATTTGTACAGGACTTTGCCTCAAAAAGGGACCTCCACCGATTTTTTGATTATTTCTTAAACTTAAATTATTACTACGCCCTATTTTATCGGGCATTTGTTGCACTCCTATTATATATATATATATATATATATATGTTGTATTCTTTTTTTTTTAGCGTAAGGTTTGATTATTATTAGTATTTTTTTTTTTTAAATATAAAACTTGCATTGAAATATTACTCCTAAATTTAGGGCGTAGCTAACACTACTCTCCTAATTTCTTGGGTATAACACCAGCAATGTTGTTTCCCTATTTTTTCGGGATGCACTAGCAATGCTGCTCTCCTATTTTTTTGGGCGCAGCATCATTGCTGCATCCTATTTTATTGGGTATTTATTGCACTGCTATTTTTTTTGTATATCCGTTTTACTCCTTTTTTTTTTTGGTGTAAGGCTTGATTATTATTTTTAAAACATATATATATATATATATATATATATATAACCTGCATTGACATATTACTGCTAAATTATAGGGCGCAGCAGCAACGCTGTTCTCCTATTTTTTTTGGACGCAATCATACCTACTATATTCCTTTTTTTTTTGGACAATGTTGTTCCCATATTATTTTGTCATGGTGTAGCTTGCTGCTACAACCCTATTTTTTTGGGAAAAGCAACAGCAACGTTGTTCCCTATTTTTTTTTTTTGGACGCAGCATTTGTACTTATTCCTTATTTTTTTGGAAGCAACTTTTGCACTTGTTCTCTATTTTCTTGGACGCGGCTTTTACACTTGTTCCTTATTTTTTTGGATGTAGCAATTATTGCAAAGTTGTTACACAATTCAAATTATAGTGAAATATCCATGTATGTTCTTAACTTTATGCATGGAAACTCTTTAATTTTTGTTATATAAAGTATTTTCCATGCAGGGGGCAGTAAAGTGAGAAAAATATTTTTTTTCAGTAAAGTGAGAAAATATATATATATATATATATATTTTCTTTAAGATAATTTTGTGCCTCACGTATTTTCTTTGGTGAAACAACTCATACCATCTATTTTTTGAACTATGAGATTATATTACTCTATCACTATTTTCTATACCTCTCATCTTTTACTTTTCACTACATTAATATTGCATGAGAACTCTTCTATTAAGAATTCTCATGCAGGGGGCAAAATGTAGATACTTGATTTTGGATACTAATATATTATCTCTTCTCAAAGACCAATCAAGTTGTTTTACAGGAAATTATACTTCTGCGTATAATAGCAAATGTATTCCAGAACAAGTAATAAAGTCGCTTCACTAAAGGTTGTTTCACCGAACAGCTCTTGTTTCGAACAACTCTCGTTCGGAACAGCTTTCGTTCAGAACAGCTCCTATTCGGAACAGCTTCCGTTTGGAATAGCTCTTGTTCAGAACAAATCCTGTTCGAAAAAGCTTCCATTTGGAATAGCTCTTGTTCAAAACAGCTCTTGTTCGAAACAACTCTTGTTCGGAACAACTTTCGTTTGGAGCAGCTCCTGTTCAGTACAGCTCCTGTTCGGAACAGCTTTTGTTCAGAACAACTCTTGTTCAGAATAGCTCCTGTTCGAAACAGTTTTCGTTCAGAATGGCTCCTGTTCAGAACAGCTCATGTTCGAAAACAACGCCTTCACAAAACAAGTCATTCACAGAACAACACACTCATGAAAAGGGACCTCTACTGAGAAGTATTTTACAGGAGACGTTCCGCCTGTTACTTTTTCACCGAAACAGAAGAAGTGGAAATAACCTCGAAATATGGCAAGGTTCTTGGGTTAATGTTACTATTGGGATGTACGGAGAGCTTAGCTTGGTGGATCGGATATGGAGATAATTAAGAGGTATCCTCTTAACCTTTCCCTGAAGTATGAGTGCTTCTCCCTTTCTTTTAGAACAAATAGTGAACTCTTGTTCACTATTCACTATTACCAACAACAATCTAAACTCCCATCAAACAAAGCATTAATGCCTTAGTAACTGACAGTTTCTACCATTATTTATATTCAATACTTAGTTATGTAACTCCTATTCTTGATACCTATAAATAGGAGTTCCTATAACTCATTTGAGGACTTTTGGCTATTGGAGCAACTTTTCTCTCTAAAGTTCTCTCTGTAATTCTCTCTTCTCTGAGTCTCTTATCAGTCTTGTTCTCAGCCTTGCTCCACTGTGTCTCCACTTCCTCTACCTTACTTACCACCACCTGTCGTTGCACTCAGTACTTCAGGGTCTGCTCCAGTCTTTCTCTCCGTCGTCTCCCGACAACATCCCGTTTCACTTGTTTGCAACACTTCCTCTCCCTACCAAAGAACCCTCTACAGTTGTACACCCATGTTATGCATGGGATAAGTGGATCTATAATCATTTTGTAACATATATAGTAGTAATATTTAAACAATTAATATAACAATTTAATTTCTATTTCCATTTTAAATTGATAGTGTAATTAGAAATATAACAATAATGGTTGGTAAATAATGTAATAATAACCTATTATTGTAGTTGATAAAAAAGAAAAAAAGACATTGGTATAAGTTTAATAATTCGAATACACATCAATAAATTATTTTTATCTACATAAGTTTAATAATTTAATATATAAAGTTGAATTAATTAAAAATAAACCTATAAAAGTATAAAACAAATCAATGTGAAATAGAAGTTATAAAATCAAATACCATATCTATCAATTAATTAGTGTGATTTAAATCAAAAAAATTTACACCTAATTTGTCATATTTATATGTAATATTGGTCAAGTTCATATGTAATATTGGTTATGCTAATATGTAAAAACAAATTACATAAATACGTGACAACTTTCAATTCCCTTTTTTTTCGTTACATAAATACTTGACAATATCCTTTAATAATTTATGTCATTTGTTTATATGTAATTTCGGTTATGTTTATAAGTAAAAAAAAAATACATAAATACATGACAACTTTTGATTCCCTTTTTTCAGTTACATAAATATATAACAATATCTTTTAATGATTTATGTAATTTGTCATGTTTATATGTAATTTCGGTCATGTTTATATGTAATTTCCGTTAAGGTTTTATGAAAAAAAAATTACATAAATACATGACAATTTTTTATTCTCTTTCTCCAGTTACATAAATACATGACAATATCCTTTAATGATTTATGAAATTTGTCATATTTATATGTAATTTCAGTCATGTTTATATATAAAAAAATATTACATAAATACATGACAACTTTTGATTCCCTTTTTTCAATTACATAAATACATGACAATATCCTTTAATAATTTAAGTAATTTTTTATTTTATATGTAATTTCGGTCATGTTTATCTGTAAAAAAAATTACATAAATACATGATAACTTTTGATTTTCTTTTTTCAATTAAATAAATACATAACAATATCCTATAATGATTTATGTAATTTGTCATATTTATATGTAATTTCGATCATGGTTATATATATAAAAAATAACATAAATACATTACAACTTTTGATTCCCATTTTTTAATTACATAAATACATGACCATATCCTTTAATGATTTACGTAATTTGTCATGTTTATATGTAATTTTGGTCATATTTATATGTAAATAAAAAATTACATAAATAGATGACAAATTTGATTATCTTTTTTCAATTACATAAATACATGACAATATCCTTTAATGACTTATGTAATTTGTCATGTTTATCTACAATTTCGGTCATATTTATATGTAAAAATAAATAAATAAATACATTATAACTTTTGATTCTTTTTTTTCAATTACATAAATACATGACAATATCCTTTAATTATTTATGTAATTTCGATCAAATTTATATGTAAAAAAAAATACATAAATACATGACAACTTTTGATTCCCTTTTTTCAATTACATAAATACATCACAATATCCTTCAATGATTTATGTAGTTTGTCAGGTTTATATGTAATATCGGTCATGTTTATATGAAAAACAAAAAATTACATAAATACATGACAACTATTGATTTCCTTTTTTCAATTACATAAATACATAACAATATCCTGTAATGATTTAGGTAATTTGTCAAGTTTATATGTAATTTCGGCCATGTTTATATGTAAAAAAAGTTTACATAAATACATGACAACTTTTGATTCCCTTTTTTAATTACATAAATACGTGACAATATCCTGTAATGATTTATGTAATTTGTCATGTATATATATAATTTCGGTCATATTTATATGTAGAAAAAATAAAATAAATACATGACAACTTTTGATTCCTTTTTTTCAATTACATAAATACATGACAATATCTTGTAATGATTTATGTAATTTGTCATGTTTATATGTAATTTCGGTTATGTTTATATGTATAAAAAAAATTACATAAATACACGACAACTTTTGATTCCCTTTTTCAATTACATAAATACATAACAATATCCTGTAATGATTTATGTAATTTGTCATGTTTATATGTAATTTTCGTCATGTTTATATGTAAAAAAAAATTACATAAATACATGACAACTTTTGATTCCCTTTTTTTAATTACATAAATACATGACAAAATCTTGTAACGATTTATGTAATTTGTTATGTTTATATATAATTTCGGTCATGTTCATATTTATAAAAAAAAAATACATAAATACATGAGAACTTTTGGTTTCCTTTTCCAATTACATAAATACATGACAATATCCTGTAATAATTTATGTTATTTGTCATGTTTATATATAATTTCGGTCATGTTTATATGTAAAAAAAAAAAATTTACATAAATACATGACAACTTTTGATTCACTTTTTTCAATTACATAAATACATGACAATATCCTTTAATAATTTATAAAATTTGTCATGTTTATATATAATTTTGCACATATTTATATGTAAAAAAAATTACATAAATATATGACAACTTTTGATTCCCTTTTTTCAATTACATAAATACATGACAATATCCTGTAATGATTTATGTAATTTGTCAGGTTTATATGTAATTTCGGTCATGTTTATATGTAAAAAAAAATTACATAAATACATGACAACTTTTGATTCCCCTTTTCAATTACATAAATACATGACAATATCTTGTAATGATTAATGTAATTTGTCATGTTTATATGTAACTTCAGTCATGTTTATACTAAAAAAAAAAATTACATAAATACATGACAACTTTTGATTCCCCTTTTCAATTACATAAATACATGACAATATTCTGTAATAATTTATGTAATTTGTCATGTTTATATGTAATTTCAGTCATGTTTATATGTAAAAAAAAAAAAAAAAAAACTACATAAATACATGACAACTTTTGATTCCTTTTTTTTTAATTACATAAATACATGAGAATATCTTTTAATGATTTACGTAATTTGTCATGTTTATAAGTAATTTCGGTTACGTTTATATGTAAAAAAAATTTACATAAATACAAGACAACTTTTGATTCTCATTTTTCAATTACATAAATATATGACAATATCCTGTAATGATTTAAGTAATTTGTCATGTTTATATGTAATTTCGATCATATTTATATGTAAAAAAAATTACATAAATATATGACAACTTTTGATTTTTTTTTCAATTACATAAATACATGACAATATCCTGTAATGATTTATGTAATTTGTTATGTTTATATGTAATTTTGGTCATGTTCATATGTAAAAAGAAAAATTACATAAATACATGAGAACTTTTGATTCCCCTTTTCAATTACATAAATACATGATAATATCCTGTAATGATTTATGTAATTTGTCATGTTTATATGTAAAAAAATTACATAAATACATGACAACTTTCAGTTACATAAATGCATCACAATATCCTTTAATGATTTATGTAATTTGTCATGTTTATATTTAATTTTTCATATTTATATGTAATTTGTCATTCGTCATGTTTGTATGTAATTTGTCATGTTTATATATAAAAAAAATTTATATAAATACATGACAACTTTTAGTTACATAAATATATGACAATATCCTTTAATGACTTATATAATTTGTCATGTTTACACGTTATTTGTCATTTGTCATGTTTGTATGTAATTTGTCAAGTTTATATGTAAAAAAAAAATTTACATAAATACACTACAATTTTCAGTTACATAAATATATGACAATATCTTTTATTGATTTATGTAACTTAACATGTTTATATATAAAAAAATTACATAAATACATGACAATTTTTTATTGCTTTTCCGATTATATAAATACATGACAATTTTCCTTAATTATTTATATAACTTGTCATGTTTATATCGGTCATGTTTATATATAAATAAAAAATTACATAAATAAATGACAAGTTTTCATTCTCTTTTTTCAATTACATAAATACATGAAAATATCCTTTAATGATTTATTTAATTTGTCATGTTTATATGTAATTTCGGTCACTTTATATGTAAAAAAAAAAATTACATAAATACATGACAATTTTTCATTCCCTTTTTCAATTACATAAATACATGACAATATCTGTAATGATTTATGTAATTTTTTATGTTTATATGTAATTTCGGTCACGTTTATATGTAAAACAAAAATTACATAAATACATGAAAACTTTTGATTCTCTTTTTCTATTACATAAATATATGACAATATCTTGTAATGATTTATGTAATTTGTCAAATTTATATGTAATTTCGGTCATGCTTATATATAAAAAAAAAACTATATAAATACATGACAACTTTTGATTGCCTTTTTTCAATTACATAAATACATGACAATATCTTGTAATGATTTATGTAATTTGTCATGTTTATATGTAATTTCAGACATGTTTATATGTAAAAAAAAATTACATAAATACATGACAACTTTTGATTCCCTTTTTCAATTACATAAATACATGACAATACCATGTAATAATTTATGTTATTTGTCATGTTTATATGTAATTTTGGTCATGTTTACATGTAAAAATAAATTACATAAATACATGATAACTTTTTATTCTCTTTTTTCAATTACATAAATACATGACAATATCCTGTAATGATTTATGTAAGTTGTCATGTTTATATGTAATTTTGATCATATTTCTATGTAAAAAAAAAATTACATAAATATATGACAACTTTTGATTCACTTTTTTCAATTACATAAACACATGACAATATCATGTAAAGGTTTATGTAATTTGTGATGTTTATATGTAATTTTGGTTATGTTTATATGTAAAAAGAAGAATTACATAAATAAATGACAAGTTTTGATTCCCCTTTTCAATTACATAAATACATGACAATATCTTGTAATGATTTATGTAATTTGTCATGTTTATATGTAAAAAAAAATTACATAAATACATGACAACTTTTGATTCCCCTTTTCATTTACATAAATACATGACAATATCCTGTAATAATTTATGTAATTTGTCATGTTTATATGTAATTTCGGTCATGTTTATATGTAAAAAAAAAACTACATAAATACATGACAACTTTTGATTCCTTTTTCTCAATTACATAAATGCATGACAATATCCTTTAATGATTTACGTAATTTTTCATGTTTATATGTAATTTATTGGGTTTATATGTAAAAAAATACATAAATACATGACAACTTTCAGTTACATAAATGCATGACAATTTCTTTTAATGATTTATGTAATTTGTTATGTTTATATTTAATTCGTCATGTTTATATTTAATTTGTAATTTGTAATGTTTATATGTAATTTGTCATATTTATATGTAAAAAAAAAAAAATTATATAAATATATGCCAACTTTTAGTTACATAAATATATGACAATATCCTTTAATGATTTATGTAATTTGTCATTTGTCATGTTTATATGTAATTTGTCAAGTTTATAAGTAAAAAAAAAAAATTACTTAAATACATGACAACTTTCAGTTACATAAATATACGATAATATCCTTTAATGATTTATGTAACTTAACATGTTTAAATGTAATTTATCATGTTTATATGTAAAAAAAATTTACATAAATACATGACAATTTTCGATTCCTTTTTCAATTTCATAAATACATGACAATATCGTTTAACTATTTATATAATTTGTCTTGTTTAGAAGTAATTTCTGTCATGTTTATATGTAAATTAAAATTTACATAAATAAATAACAACTTTTGATTCCCTTATTTCAATTACATAAATCCATAACAATATCCTTTAATGATTTATGTAGTTTGTCATGTTTATATGTAATTTTGGTCATGTTTATATGTAAAAAAAATTACATAAATACATGATAACTTTTGATTCCCCTTTTCTAGTTAGATAAATACATGACAATATCATTTAATGATTTATGTAATTCGTCATGTTTATATGTAATTTTGGTCATGTTAATATGTAAAAAAAATTACGTAAATATATGATAATTTTTTATTCCCTTTTTTCAAATACATAAATACATGACAATGTTTTTTTAATGATTTATGTAATTTGTCATGTTTATATGTAATATTGGTCATGTTTATATGTAAAAAAATTACATAAATACATGACAACTTTTGTTTTCCTTTTTCAATTATATAAATACATGACAATATTCTGTAATGATTTATGTAATTTATCATGTTTATATGTAATTTCAGTCATGTCTATATGTAAAAAAAATTACATAAATACATGGCAACTTTTGATTCTGTTTTTGAATTACATAAATACATGACAATATCCGTTAATGATTTATGTAATTTATCATGTTTATATGTAATATCGGTAATGTTTATATTTAAAAAGATACATAAATACATGACAACTTTTGATTCCCGTTTTTTAATTACATAAATACATGACAATATCCTATAATGATTTATGTAATTTATCATGTTTATATGTAATTTCGGTCATGTTTATTTAAATTTTTTTTTTTACTTAAATATATGAAAACTTTTGATTCGCTTTTTTCAATTACATAAATATATGACAATATCCTATAATGATTTATGTAATTTGTCATATTTATATGTAATTTCGGTCATGTTTATATGTAAAAAAAAAAAAATTACATAAATACATAAAAACATAAAAACTTTTGATTCCATTTTTCAATTACATAAATACATTACAATATCCTGTAATGATTTATGTAATTTGTCATGTTTATATGTAATTTCGATGATGTTAATATGTAAAAAAAAAATATACATAAATACATGACAACATTTGATTCCCTTTTTCAATTACATAAATACATGACAATATCTTTTAATGATTTATGTAATTTGTCATGTTTATATATAATTTCGATCATGTTAATATGTAAAAAAAAAATTATATAAATACATGACAACTTTTGATTCCCTTTTTTCGTTACATAATTATATGACAATATCCTTTAATGATTTATGTAAATTGTCATGTTTATATGTAAGTTCAGTCATGTTCATATGTAAAAAAAAAATACATAAATACATGACAACTTTTGATTCTATTTTTTCAGTTACATAAATACATAACAATATCTTTTAATAATTTATGTAATTTTGGTCATTTTTATATGTAAAAAAAAGTTATATAAATAGATGACAACTTTCAGTTACATAAATAAATGACAATATTCTTTAATGATTTATGTAATTTGTCATGTTTATATTTAATTTTTCATTTTTATATGTAATTTGTCATGTTTATATGTAAAAAAAATATATATATATATATAAATACATGACAACTTTTAGTTACATAAATATATGACAATATCCTTTAATGATTTATGTAATTTGTCATGTTTATATGTAATTTGTCTATTGTCATGTTTATATGCAATTTGTCAAGTTTATATGTAAATTTTTTTTTTACATAAATACATTACAATTTTCAGTTACATAAATATTTGACAATATCCTTTAATGATTTATGTAACTTAACATGTTTATATATAATTTATCATGTTTATATGTAAAACAAAATTACATAAATACATGACAAGTTTTTTATTCCTTTTTAGATTACATAAATAAATGACAATTTTCTTTTAATTATTTATATAATTTGTCATGTTTATATATATGTATATAAAAAATTACATAAATAAATGACAACTTTTCATTCTCTTTTTTCAATTTCATAAATACATGACAATATCCTTTAATGATTTATGTAATTTCGATCATGTTTATATTAAAAAAAAAAATTACATAAATACATGACAACTTTTGATTCCCTTTTTCATTTACATAAATACATTACAATATCCTATAATGATTTATGTACTTTTTCATATTTATATGTAATTTCGGTCATGTTTATATGTAAGAAAAAAATTACATAAATACATTACAACTTTTGATTCACTTTTTCTATTACATAAATACATGACAATTTCCTGTAATGATTTATGTAATTTGTCAAGTTTATATGTAATTTCTGTCATGTTTATATGTAAATAAAAAAGAAACAACTACATAATTACATGATAACTTTTGATTCCCTTTTTTCAATTACATAAATACATGACAATATCTTGTAATGATTTATGTAATTTGTCATGTTTATATGTAATTTTAGTCATGTTTATATGTAAAAAAAATTACATAAATACATAACAACTTTTGATTCCCTTTTTCAATTACATAAATACATGACAATATCCTATAATAAATTATGTTATTTGTCATATTTATATGTAATTTCGGTCATGTTTACATGTAAAAAAAATACATAAATACATGACAAGTTTTTATTCTCTTTTTTTAATTACATAAATACATGACAATATCGTGTAATGATTTATGTAATTTGTTATGTTTATAGGTAATTTCAATCATATTTCTATGTAAAAATAATTACATAAATATATGAAAACTTTTGATTTTCTTTTTTCAATTACTTAAATACATGACAATATTCTGTAATGATTTATGTAATTTGTAATGTTTATATGTAATTTTGGTTATATTTACATGTAAAAAGAAAAATTATATAAATACATGACAACTTTTGATTCCCCTTTTCAATTACATAAATACATGACAATATCTTGTAATGATTTATGTAATTTGTCATGTTTATATGTAATTTCAGTCATGTTTATACTAAAAAAAAATTACATAAATACATGACAACTTTTGATTCTCCTTTTCAATTACATAAATACATGACAATATTTTGTAATAATTTATGTAATTTGTCTTGTTTATATATAATTTCGGTCATGTTTATATGTAAAAAAAAAAAAAAAAACTATATAAATACATGACAACTTTTGAATTTTTTTCTTTTTCAATTACATAAATACATGAGAATATCTATTAATGATTTATGTGATTTGTCATGTTTATATGTAAAAACAATTTACATAAATACATTACAACTTTCAGTTACATAAATGTATAACAATATCCTTTAATGATTTATGTAATTTGTTATGTTTATATTTAATTTGTTATGTTTATATGTAATTTGTCATTTGTCATGTTTATATGTAATTTATCATGTTTATATGTAAAAAAAAAAATTATATAAATACATGACAACTTTTAGTTACATAAATATATGATAATATCTTTTAATGATTTATGTAATTTATCATATTTATATTTATATGTAATTTGTCATTTTTTATGTTTATATGTAATTTTTCAAGTCTATATGTAAAAAAAAAAAAAAAAGTACATAAATAATGACAACTTTCAGTTACATAAGTATATGACAATATCCTTTAATGATTTATATAACTTAACCTCTTTATATGTAATTTATCATGTTTATATGTAAAAAAAAAAATTACATAAATACATGACAACTTTTGATTCCTTTTTCATTTACATAAATACATGACAATATCCTTTAATTGTTTATATAATTTGTCATGTTTATATGTAATTTCGGTCATGTTTATATGTAAATAAAAAATTACATAAATAAATGACAATTTTTTATTCCTTTTTTTCAGTTACATAAATACATGACAATATCATTTAATGATTTATGTAATTCGTCATATTTATATGTAATTTTGGTCATGTTAATATGTAAAAAAGATTACATAAATATATGACAACTTTTGATTCACATTTTCCAATTATATAAATACATGACAATATCTTTTAATAATTTATGTAATTTGTCATGTTTATATGTAATATTGGTTATGTTTATATATATATAAAAAATTACATAAATACATGACAACTTTTGATTTTCTTTTTTCAATTACATAAATACATGACAATATTTTTTAATGATTTATGTAATTTATTATGTTTATATGTAATTTCGGTTATGTTTATATGTAAAAAAAAAATACATAAATACATGACAACTTTTGATTCTCTTTTTCAATTATAAAAATATACGACAATATCCGTTAATGATTTATGTAATTGGTGATGTTTATATGTAATATCGATAATGTTTATATATAAAAAAAAATACATAAATAAATGACAACTTTTGATTCCCGTTTTTTAATTACATAAGTACATGTCAACATCCTGTAATAATTATATAATTTATCATGTTTATATGTACGGTCATGTTTATGTGTAAAAAAAAAAAATTCCATAAATGCATGACAACTTTTGATTCCCTTTTTCAATTACATAAATACATGACAATATCATATAATGATTTATGTAATTTGTCATGTTTAAATGTAATTTCGGTTATGTTTATATGTAAAAATAAAATTACATAAATACATGACAACTTTTGATTTTCTTTTTGAATTATATATATACATGACAATATCCTGTGATGATTTATGTAATTTGTCATGTTTATATGTAATTTCGTTCATATTTATATGTAAAAAAAAATTACATAAATATATACAACTTTTGATTTCCTTTTCCAATTACATAAATTTATGACAGTATCCTCTAATGATTTATGTAATTTATCATATTTATATATAATTTCGGTAATTTTTATATGTAAAAAAATAAATTATATAAATACATAATAACTTTTGATTCCCTTTTTTCAATTACATAAATAGATGATAATATCTTTTAATGATTTATATAATTTTTGTTTATATGTAATTTGTTATGTTTATATGTAAAAAAAAAAAAAACATAAATACATGACAACTTTCAGTTACTTAATACATGACAATATCATTTAATGATTTATGTAAATACATGACAATATCCTGTAATGATTTATGTAATTTGTCATGTTTATATGTAATTTCGTTCGTATTTATATGTAAAAAAAATTACATAAATATATACAACTTTTGATTTCCTTTTTCAATTACATAACTATATGACAGTATCCTCTAATGATTTATGTAATTTATCATGTTTATATATAATTTCGGTAATTTTTATATGTAGAAAAATAAATTATATAAATACATAATAACTTTGGATTCTCTTTTTTCAATTACATAAATAGATGACATTATCATTTAATGATTTATGTAATTTGTAATGTTTATATGTAATTTGTCATTTATAATATTTATATATAATTTGTAATGTTTATATGTAAAAATAAATTACATAAATATATAACAACTTTTAGTTGCATAAATACATGACAATATATTTTAATGATTTATTAAATTTGTTATGTTTATATGTAATTTATTTTTTATCATGTTTATATGTAATTTGTAATGTTTATATGTAAAAAAAAAAAAAAAAATTTATATAAATACATAATAATTTTCAGTTTCATAAATACATGACAATATTCTTTAATAGTTTATTTAATCTTTCATGTTTATATGTAAAAAATTAATAATCTGATAACCTGCTATTTAAATTTTGTAATTTTAAATCATGTCATGACCTTACCATAAGGAATTTACCTTCAAACCTCCTGACAAGTCTTGAAAAGAAGGCTTTGAGATTTGAAAGAGAAAAAACACAGATAATAGGAATAAAAAAATCTAATTACTTCCCTTTTTGCAAATACAGTTTTATACTTTTATTTGAATATTTTAATTGTTTTAAAATAATATATCACTTGAAAAGAATTTAAAATTTTTATTATTTAATTATGATTACAAATTTTTTTTTTTAATTATTCAAGGGCAAAAATTTATATTTAATAAAAATCAAAATTTAATTTAACCTTCGCGCAAAATAAAAGAATAGTATTTAATTCTGCTGGGAGAAGTATTTATAAGTCAGTCGGAATTTTTTTTTTTCCTTGCCAAAATTTGTTTCGAGCCGAGGCAAGATCAATTCATAAATTCATTTTACTATTTATAAATTATTAAAATATTAAAAAATTATTTTTATATATTTTATAATTAAATTTAAATTAAAAAATATATTTTTTGGATAGGTCTATCCGGGACTAGGGATGGTACTGTTCTCAACACCGCATTCGGAGGAGGCTGAAACTGATATGAAATGTTGGATTAAAAACATAAAAGATGTATGAATAAAATAGCTCTCTCAGAACAAAATTAGTTTCCAACATGAACGTTCAGACAAGGCTGAAACTTATAGATGAAGTTCAATCATCGAGAGCAGATTCTAACAATTTCAACAGAAGAGAGATCTATAGATAATAATAAGTAAAAAAGTAGGACGCATAAAATTGGAGCGTGTAATAGTATTATCCAATCGCTTCGAAGAAAGAGATTGAGGTAAAGCCCATGGAAACTCTTAAAGAAAAATCAAAGATGGAGGTTCGGAATTCAGATCTGAAACTCTTCAAGAGAATGGAATCCTGAGTCTGACTACTATGATATCGAAGAGGTGAGTAAAAGTGAATATTTGGCTGCTGCTCCTTACATCGATACATCCCATCAGTCATACAACTATTTATAGTGCTCTACAAACCCTAACTATCACAACCATCTTACCACAGTTGATTACAATATCAAACCAACAAATAACTATGGTTAAGTTTTTCTCTTCTCTCGTGTAGAGTTGGAAAATGGAAGTTTGGGCAATTAATAGGGTTGGATTGAGGTCCTCATGGGTCAAGCGGGCTGCGGTTCAAGAAATATTTTTCTTTTGCTCAAATTTGTTTCGGCTTGTAAATTTATTTTATTATTAATAAATTATTAAAATATTAAAAAATTATTTTTATTTTTATTTTATATTAATATATATTTATATTTATAATTAAATTTAAATTTAAATTTAAATTTAAATTTAAATAAAATAATATTTTAATAGATGAATAGTGATCTAGGTTGAGTCGGGTTGGCCTGGGTCAAGAAAAGCATTGTTTAGGCTCGGCCTAATACGGGTTGGGCCTACCGAGCCAGACAGATTACCCGATCTATGAGTAGGTCTAGGGTTGGGTAGCTTTGGGTTGATTTATTTTGAGTTTGATCATTTTAAATTAAGAACAATTCATATTAGTTTGGGTTCAAATAAATTTAGATTTGAATTATTTCAAGTCAATTTGAATTTGGATTAATTCGAGTTTAGATTATTTTGATTTTAGATAATTTCAATTTTAGGTTATTTGGATTTGACTATCGGATTATTCAGATTTAGATTATTTTGAATTCAACATTCAGTTCATTTTATTAATTTTTTAAAATCAAATCAAATTATATTTGAATGAATTATTTAATTGAGTTGAATTTATAAATTATAAATAAATTATTTAAGGTTACATTTTTCACGAACTTGTGCCATGCATATCATGTACTTCCAATTTTGATTTTCAATATCATAAAATAATCCTTTATAAAAATAAATAAAATTAAATTATATAAAAATTAAAAATAAGTGAATTAAAAATCATTTCTTAATATAGAATTATGTTACATTACATAAAAAATTCCTTTTCATTACATAAAAAATTCCTTTTCATTACATAAAAAATTCCTTTTAGATGGTCTCGCGTATTTATCTTCCATTGATTTTTTTATTTTATTTTTTTGCTTTTTTTTAATTAAAAAAAAAGACTTTAGTTAATATAAGAGAAGAAAAAAGTTAAAATTATCATATGGCGTTAATAATATAAAGATTAAAATGTTAAAAGTAGAAAGTAGGTGTTATAATTAGTTTTATTGATTTTTTTTTAGTTTATGGAGATTATTTTTTAAGTTATTATTAGCTATTTAAGTTCTTCTCTTTATTATATTGTTAGAATAAAAAATAAGGAAGGATCTTTTATTTAAGATGTATAAACATAGAAATTGATTTCAATTAATATAATAATTGTAAAGCCCAGTTATTTTTTTCACATGCATCCAGTTCATTTGTTATAATTTTATTTTAGGCCCAATATGGATTATTAGTTTAACCTAATAACACTTAAAAAGGTTAGGGTTATTTTTTTTTTTTACGCTCTTTGTTTGTTAGAAAGATAGTTAGTAACTTTGGGATAACCTAACCTTAGAGAAGAAGAAGATAGGCAAAGGAAAGACAAATCTATTATGAAAAACACGGATTAAGGTGGGATTTTGCTTAGTTTCCTTTAAATTTTTATGTTTTGAATGATTTTACACAAAACCCAAACCTTTATTTTAAATCATCTTCACTCTAAAAATTTCGACGACTTTCCGGCGACATTGTCAGTACCTATAGAAAGGTCTCTTTAAGATCTTTCCAATGGTATGTGTGGCACTTCATTTGGTTGAGTAAATTAGGAGAAAACAATTTTTGAAGTTTGTTGATTTTGGGTTTCTGACAATTTTGACGAGCTAATTTTGGGTCACCGGAACTCCATTTTTCAATGGTCATTTTTGTCGAATCTTGGATGATTTTTATATTATGAAATGTGATCTTTCCATTGGTATCAATAGTTTGATAAGATGAGTTTTGTGTTAAGAGAATCGAGGTCCCAAAGTATGCTACTTGAAATTGGAAACCCAGAAAACCCAGAAAAATTCGGACAGTTTGTGATTATTTTCGAAGTTTGGACCCCCGAAACTTAGGCTATATATAATCATTTTTACCAAAATTAATTTCTATGATATTATACTACATTTCTACTTTGAATTAGTATTTTAAACAGTACTGGAAACCTCACGGATTGGGAGTTCTATTGTCTCAAAATAGGCTAAATGATCATGAAAAATGAAAATTTCAGAATTTGAAATTCTTCAATTTTATTATTTTAAAAATTATTTTCGGCCAAAATTAAATATATTTAGTTAAAAATCATATTAATTCAGTTACATTAATTTTTGTGAATTTTTACTTATATAAATATTGTAGACACCTAATTTTGTCCGGACCACTAAATCAGGTATGTTTTCTTTCTAAAGTGATGTTTCAAAATGCAAAAACACTTTTTTCTTCCTGCAGGTGGTACTCCGAGACTTAGTTTAAGAAAGCAGACATAGAAAGTCAATCTTGAAAAAGTCAACCCCGAAAAAGTTAACTCCGAAAAGTCAACTACTGAAAAAGTCAACCCACTTTCAAAATCTAGATTCAAAGTTCATTTGAATAATGGTGAAAGAATTTTGATAATCCGAGGTCTACAAAGAGAGATATGGAGTTCGAAAGATGGGTTACGGAGATTCAGTAGAAAGGAAACCCTAGCTCGAAAATTTTGGGAAAAAGTGCTTAAACGATCAAATTGGTCGAAATTGGAGGTTCCAAATGGAAGATAAGCAATTACTACGGGTAAGGGAGAGGCCACTTGGAAGAAAAACTGAAGGAAAAGTCAATTTGGAAGAAAATTGAGAATTAGGATTTTTGGTGGATTTTGGTGAAATTGGGGAAAATTGCAGAAATGGCCCGATTCGGTATAACTAAGGCCCCTAATTGATGAGGAGTGAGTAAACAAGGATAGCCCAAGGCTCAGTTTGAAGAAATTCCGAGAGTGTCTTAAGCTCAACCTTGTCTTGTTGCCAAAATTAACATCTTCCTGCATGTGTGGCTAGTAATAACGGTCCTCCGACAATGCTCTCTCCTGGATCATGCAACACTGCTCTGTCCCGTCAAGCTTCTGACTCTCTAATGCCATTGTTTGTCCATCTTGCATCAGCCCTTCTCCTTTAGCAAAGTCTGATGCATCAGTTTTATCCACCCCTCTCTTGGGTGGCTTCCTTTCAGGCAACTCGGCAGGCATCACATCCTCAAAAGACTGCTGCACCTCTAGCACCTCCCTGGGGTTCTCACCCTTGGGCTCTTGAGGCTCATCAAACTTCAGGGCCGCCAAGTAGGTGTCTTCATTTCAAGGCACACCCTTGGCTAGTTGGATTACGGACAACACCTTGGCTCCAACACCTGTTTCTCGATTCACTGGCACAACACATTGGGATCGGGCATCCAAGATACAAATGCAATCGGAAAAAGGCACAAAAAGAGCATTAATCCAGTCAAGGAATTTTAAGCCAAGAACAAAGTCATAATCATCCAATGGGATTACCTCAATAGTTTTCTTGCCTTTCCAGTCTCCAAGTTGCAGCTCCACTTCTTTTGCCACACCCATGGTTGAGACCTCCTTAGAGTTGACTGTCTCGATCCATCCAGTTGTTTTCTCAATCTTGAGACCAAACTTAGCAACCTTTTCGGACATGAACAGGTCAGATGCTCCTGTATCAACTAGAGCACTCTTTTATTTGCCTGCTATGGTGATGTCCACGAACATCAGCCCTTTTTGCTTTCGGCACCTCACGACCTTCACAGAACTGAGTATAATGGAACCAAGCTTCAGAGTCTCATCCTCTGGCTCATCATCCTCCTTGTTGATGGCAGATAGCTTGGCCCGCTGTGGGCAGTCTCGCATTCGGTGCAAACCTGCACATAAGAAACACTCCACTAGCTCCCTGTTCTTCTTCTTGTCAGACTGTTTGTTGGACTTACACCTCCCTATTGATGGCTTCCTATCGCCATTTTTGGACTGTAGCTCGTTATCTCCCCCACCATTGCCCTTGCCCTTGGGCTTGGGAGACTCGAACTTATCTGGCTTCTTTGAATTGAGGTCGAGCAAGGACTCAGCTGTAGCCATGGCTTTGTTCAGATCCTGGACACCTCTCCGCTGCAACTCTTGCTTTACCCAGGGTTTTAAGTCTATCCATGAATGAGAAGAATGCCTCATTCTCCCCTAAATCTGAAATCTGGAGCATGAGTTCACTGAACTCCCGCACATACTCTCGAACTGTGCCTTGTTGCGTAAGCTGTCACAACTTGGCACGAGCTTCATCCTCGGCATATTCAGGGTAAAACTGCTGCCTGAATTCAGTTTGGAACACCTCCCATGTTCCAATGACAATGTATCCGCGCTTCTCATCGCTGCACCTACGGCGCCACCACAAAAGAGCAACATCAGTAAAATACATAGAAGCAGTGTTTACCTTAGTGGCATCATCATCAATGCCCATTGCACGGAAGTACTGTTTCATCCCCCACAAGAAGTTGTCAACATCTTTCGCCGACCTAGTTCTCTTGAACTCTTTTGGCTTAGAGACTTCCATCTTGTGCTTGGGTGTCACAGCTAGCACGCCACCCTCTATGGCTGCTTTGCATGATATGAGCTTGCCCTTGAGCTCCTCTATCTCTTCCACATGGCCATTATCATGGCCTCTAGAGCATCATTCTTTTGAGTGATCATGTCCCTTGCCTTGTTAAGAGCACCATGCATCCCGTCCTTGAGCTCTTCTCTCGCGGAGTCTAGCTCTTTGATACGACCCTCAACGATCTCAAGGTTCTCCCGCATGTCTGCAAAGGTCACCTCGAGCTTGGCCACCCGGCCATCCATGGACGATAGAACATCCCTCGAATGGGCCTTCCTGGCTCTCCTACGAGTCTCTGGGACCTCATGTGTCTGGTTATCTGCCTGAGACACCAGCCCTATAATTAGTACCTTTCACGAACCACGAGCTCTGATACCAATTGTCACAGGCCCGTAATTTTAGCCTAGCAAACCATGCGGCCTTAGGCTGGAAATTGTTTCCTTGTATGCCTAAGTCAACCTGCTAACACTTAAGAAAAGGGTTCATGCCTAGACGAACACTCCAAGGCACTAGTAACTAAAAGTTACTAGAGCTAAGCAGAAAAATAGAACAAGAGAAGAATGCTCAGTGTATTTGATTACTCAAGTGTTGAATGATACAAATGAGGCTGGGGGAGGCCTCTATTTATAGTTGAGTCTCCCTTACATCAACGGTTCAGATATTTACAAATGTACGGCTAAGATTACATTATCTAGAGGCCTAAACAGTTTAAACTCTAAACTCTAAAATCTTAGATAAGCTTGAACTCTGGGCAGTAACTATCGTTTACTGGGTCTCCAAGCTTCTAGAACCTCCAGGTAAAATCTGTCTTCCAGGGGCTTCTAGAATGCTACAGGTATTGGGCCTGTCTTGGTGGGTCAGGATGCTTCCTGTAACTCATATCCTGGTCCTGGGCCTGCAATATGTGTAACGGACCCGAGCGGGCTCGCGCGGGCCGTGAGACAATCACCTAGCAACTACTTTTTCTCATTGTGAAAAAAATTTCGCAACGACATTTTAGCATTTTGTAACGACTTTTAACGTTGCTGAAAGGCATTTTTCTTTTAGTGATTTTTCCCTACCCTTGACTAACTTTCAAATCAACGAAAAGGCCAACCACTCTCGTACTCGTTAGGGGTGTAATAGAGCTGAGCCAAGCTCAAGCTGTAAGAAGTTCGAGCTTGAACTCGAATCAAAGCTCGGTTCGAACTCGGTCAAGTTTTACTTTTAAAATTCGAACTTGATTCGAGATAAAAATCAAGCTGCTCGAGTTCGCTCGATTAGGCTTTTAACTAGTAAAAAAGGAGCTCGATTCTCATGTTCGACTTCAAACTCGATTATTTGTGCTCGAGCTCGAGTTTGAATTGAAAATTTTCATACTAATTAAAAATAAAAATATATATATTACAAATAAAAAAAATTCGATTAGGCTCGCGAGTTACTCGAGTCCAGCTCGCTCAAGTCGCTTGAGTTCGAGCTCGACTCGACAATGACTGAATCAAATTCGAATTTTTTTGAACCGAACTTCAGTAGCTTATGAACACAGATGTCTCGTTTACATCCTACTCCTCGTGAACCTGACTAATAAGGACCAGCTGGAGCTCTAGACGCCAAATTAGCAATGTGCAATGAAAGTGACAGAATCTAGCGCCTCAGTGAGGGGAGGCCCTTGGCTTTCTCGCGCTATCTATAGTGTCGATTTCCATGATGGAGCGGCAAGGGCTAGGTTCGACTCACCCGTTTATTGAGTGCCTTAGGGTGGCGTAACGTGAGAAAGAAAAAAAAAAAAAAAAACAAAAAAACAAAAGAAAATATGGATATTCTTTTTGAAAACAAATTAAATATAATTATAAAGATTTAAAACATATTTTTTCACAAAAATTATATAATATTATAACCTAAAATTATAAATCTATACTATGTATTTTAAGAAAAATATAATTTTGATTATTGAAAACAAAATCATCCTATCCTACCCTACATTTGTTTTACACACCAAGCATATGATATAAAATAAAAAATATATTATCTTATTCTTAATCACAAACATAACATTATACAAAAATATCTAATCCAATCCACTTTCTAATCTTATTTGATCTAATTTTTCATAATTCAATGCACCATACACACAAAAATAATACTATTAGGATAGGTTTAGTATTTATTATCAGGATAACAAATGTTTGGAGTAAGATTACATAAAAAGTAATTGATATCAAATAAAGAAGGCCACTAACGAAGTCGAGCTGAAAGACAAAGATCGATCTTATATAGACTAGTACCGAGAATATGGGGATTTTGATTTGGTGATGAATTAAAGGTCCCTGTCTCTCCTGCACTCAGGAGACATGGTAGGGTATCTCACCCTATCGGTGCAATAGTTGTAGATGGTGAACATTTTGCGGACCCAGCGGAGCCTCCTCCATTGATAGGAATCAAGATCCTGGAACTCCTTCTGGTCCCACCATCGCTTGCCCTGTGTGGCACAGAACTTGGCTTCCACCGAAGACTCGCACCCATCAATGTGGAAGCCCTTGTAGGCGGCTATAAAAGGGGCTTTAGACCAGTCGGTCTTCTCAAGCCCACCCCTGGTGGCCCAGTCATCCGCGTTCCACAGGCTCGAGTATATCTTCATTGGCTGGTTGAATGGGAATCTCACTCCTAAATCTTTGCAGTTTTTAAACACTCTGATTGGTATGTCGTCCACAAAGAATCTGTCCATATTTTTGCAATCAATTTTCATCAAAAGTCATAAAGGCAGCCAACAACTCGATGACTCAAAACTGAAAAATCCCTGATATTTAATGTAAGAAAAGATGAAAATCTGAAAAATCGCCAAATTTTAAATGCATTAAAAAAGAAAGGTGCTTGATTTGATTTATGGTACAGTTTGTTTGTCCACTTAAATTCATGAATCCCTCTGAACTCTGCAGAAGAAAAAAACTGAAAGGGTTTGGACATTTGGGGAGTTTGAAAATACAAGTAAACAGAACACTCACACTATCTGATACAAGTTCCACAGAACAGAGTAGGAGTGGTAGGCTTTGGTTGGGTCAAACCAAAGATAAATCCTCTGTTCTCTGTCTCCCTTTCCTCCAGTGAACACATTCGTCTGCAGAATGTATGGCTGTCCTGTCCTGTTCCCCAGGAACTCAAAATCTATCTCATCATGCTCCGAATTTTGAGAAGATAACTGCAAGAGATCAAATAATAAATGTTAAGGCTTACTTAAAGTATTTTATTGTTTGGAAAAGAAAAGCCTCCAAATAAATGAACAAAAATATTCTGCTTTGGTCACATAGAGAAAGCATATAAAGCAGAAGCAGCTGCGAGCTGTAAATAAAGTACCCAACAGTGGGACATCAATTTTACTCACATAGAAGGCAGTAACAGTTCCAGCAGAATCTCCAGGAACTAGTTTCATTTGCATACTAAAGTGTCCAAACAAGTAAGATCCTTTGGACTGGAAACCAGTACCTTTTACAAGGTGAAACCCAAACTATTGTTAGAATAAGAGAATATATGAAATACTATAGGAGAATAGAAGCATCAGATTTGGTAATTTGATGAGAAGACAAGACTGAAGAGTAGTTGATTATATTTATACCAGTGTATTTGTCAAGGTGCAGTTGAATCTCGGAGCCTCCATTGAAGTACTTAATGTGATCAAAAGCCCAAGTAGGCATATAGTTTCTCGAGAATGGGACTGCTACAGGCCTTTTAGGGGGAGCTCCCATTGTTCCAGAGGCCATAAACAAGAGACCCAGCAACGGAATCAAAAGTGGTGAAGCCATGTTTCTGTACAATATGAATCTAACATTTAGATACTAAAATAACCAACGGGAATTAATTAAAAAAAAAAAAAAAATCAACTTGTCTAACAGGAGAAAATGTCAGAAAGAAAGTATGAGCATTACCAGAAAGAGAGAAATAGGGAAGAATTATGAGGAGGTTTGAGGATGAGGAAAACTGAAGCAGGAGCGAGGCTTTATGTAGGCTTTGATAATGTGAATTTTTGTTTAACCAAGAAGACCAAAAAGAAATCACTGTTTTCATTTTTGTCCACTGTTTATAATAAATTCAATGATACATTAATTTGTTTATATTCTAAATTTTTAAAAATATTTATGTTAGACATTTATATACGTATATATTTAAATATAAATATAAAATATAATTTTTTAAATACTATAAAATAATTTAGAACAAATTAAATATATCATATCAAATATATTTTTGCATCTTATACTCATTTTAAATTCAAATAACATTAATTTTATATATTTATTTCTCACACTCTCTGTTATGAAAATAATAGAAATGGCAGTACAGTTAATATATATATATATATATATATATATATATATCTGAGGCGGTGGTAAGGGAGCTAGAATTATCTGTGTTGTAAAAGGTGATTTGGACCATTTGGTTGGAGTTGAGGCAGGGCAAGAATTAAGAATCTAGTAGTAAGTAAGTATTTCAAACATGTTGAACATTGAAAACATCAAATTCTCGTCTGCTTGCTATTATTACGGTCATGGATATGTGCAGTCAGCAAATTTGACCAATTACTGACCCATTTTCACGCCTTTTCTCTTGTTTTTTGCATTAAAAGTTTAAAATATACTTATGGCCTTATGGATAATTGGATATTCACAAACTTTGTTTAGATATAGGCTATAGCTTACTTTTTCAAACCAGTTAAAAAATAAATTTTCGGATTAAAAGATAAATTTATCATTGTATTATAAAGTGAATATTAAAATTTGTTATCATATTTTATTTTGATTGATAGTTATTATTGTACTTTGATATTAAAGCTAAATTTATCACTCTATTTTTTTTAATGAATTTTGTTATTAAATTTTGATTTTTAATTAAATTTTGTCACTCAACTTTGATGTTTGATTGAATTTTTTCACTCAATATTGATTTTGAATGATTTAAAGATAAAATTTAACAAAAAATATTCTTTCAAAAATCTCATTTTAATAATTAACAACAATAAGTTAATTTATAAAAATATTAAAAATTAAAAAATTAAAATAGAATTTTTATTATATAAAATAAAGACTTAAAAAATTAAAGAAAGATAAAAAAATTTAAGTTTACTTTTTTATATAATAAAAATTCTTTTTTAATTTTTATTAATTAATTTATTATTGTTAATTATTAAAACAAAAATATTTGAAAGAATATTTTTTTTATTAAATTTTATCTTTAAATTATTTAAATGTAAAGTTGAATGACAAAATTTAATCAAAAAATAGAATTTTAATGATACAATCAAATAAAAGTAAAGTGACAAAATTTTAATATTGAATTAAAATATAATGATAAATTTAATTTAATTTTAAAAGTATAATGATAAATATTAATAAAAAAACATAATGATAAATTTTAATATACAATTATAATATAATAATAATAAATTTACTTTTTGACTTTAAATTTTCTTATATCGATCTTAATAATTTACTACTCCATATACGTCTCACTAAACTAACCTTTTTCTTTTTCTCTCACCGTAATAATCTGTCGGCATCATGTTGATCTGTTTTCCCCTTTTTCCCAGTTTTGTCTTTTGAATTTGAATTATTAGTACTAGTAATATTGTGGATACAGCTAAATAGTGAATAGTAGTAGTAGTTGGAGTAAATTGTGGAACGCTTTTCATGAATTTTTTCTGTCACCGCGTCTCTTAGTAATAATTAGAGCAAAATGAACCCGAACTCGAAAATTCGCTCAGAAAAATTCGAATCCGAACCCGTCCAAATTCGATTTGACCAAAAAGTCAAAAACCCGAACCCGAATGGGCCCGAACCCGAATGGACCCGAACCCGAATGGGCCCGAACCCGAATGAGCCCGAACCCGAATGGATCCGAACCCGAGACCGGCCCGAACCCGAACCAGAATTTAATACTAAAAATAAAAATAATCAAATTGCAATTATTTTTTTTTTTACAAAGCAATAACTTTAATTATTAATTTTATTCTAATTTTTTTTAATAATTTAATTAAAATTTAATATTATATATATATATATGATGATGAAATAATAATTTTATCAAAAAGTAAATTATATTTTGTACTTATAAGTTATAACTTTAACGTCTCATATCATGATGAATTTACAATCTAAATATTTTAAATTCTTGAAAATTTTAGAGATGTGAAAAAAAAAATTGACAATAATTCAATTATTCTTTAAGGGTAAAAAAATTTGACAATAATTCAATTATTTTGGCCTTTTGGGTTATACTTATACGGTTAGGTTAGGGTGAGTTTAATTGGATTATTGCTTTCATGAGATTTTATTTTAGCGGGTGGGTTTAATGGGGTTTTGGGTTTTATGGCCTTTTGGTTTTGGGTATATTTATTATATATTAATAAATAATCATATTAATTATATATTTATTGCGTATAATTTAAATATAAATTATATTTTTTTAGTACTATTTTATAATTTATACTTTATACTGATGAAAAAAATATAAGTACTAGATAGATATATATATATTTATCTTGACTATAAGCATAAATGTTTTGCATTTTATAAGTATATAAACGAATAGATGAATGCCAGAATTTAGTTTTATGAGTTTTTAATTTTATAGTGAATATAAATTATAATGTATTATATTTTGAAATTCAAGTTCATCAAATCAATTATTTTAAATATCAATATGATTAATTTATAATATATCATATTTTTTATAATAAATTATTTCAAAATTTGATTTTATATAACAAATTAATTTCTTATTCTTTTGGTGCTAACAAATATTAATTTTAAAAAATAAATATAATTAAAAATATCATATAATAGCAAAAGTATAAAAATAATAATAAATTAATAATTTGTTTTTAGATATAAATATTTAAATTACGTAAAAATGATTACATCTAATATAAAATAAAATGACGTAAAACATACCCGAACCCAGACCGAACCCGAACCCGAATGGACCCGAACCCGAATGGGCCCGAACCCGAATGAACCCGAACCCGAATAAACCCAACCCGAATGAACCTGACCCGAACCCGCCCGAACCCGCCCAATTGCCACCTCTAGTAATAATCCATACCAGACAACTTATCCAAAAAAAAAGAAAATAATCCATACCAGACAATCAATCATCACTCCATCGTTTAACATTAATGTGTGATTATTAGTAATAATGTTTATATGATTTCACTTGATTAATCAACAAAAACCAATAACTCAATGCTGAAATCCATTAGTCTCATCTATAAAATAAAGCTAATAATTTTAGATATCACACGAATTTAATATATTTAATAAATACGAAAATAATAATATAAATATAATATATTTAAATATGATTAACATAATATATCTAATATACGTGTAATATTTGTATCTAAAATTTTAATATATTTAATTATTTATATAGTTAATATAAAAAACATGAAACATTATATATTTACACAAATTATCAAAATTACTATGAACTATAAAATAGAGAAAGAAGATACTATAATTTTAATTTAGAAATGTTTTATTTATAAGAAATTGAAAAGAAAAAGGTGAAATAAAGAGAGATAAAAGGGAAGGGGGGTCCACAAGGCATAGGCACGTGGGATGGTCTGCAACAGTAGCAACCTGAGCTGATGAGCACATGCATTCCACTGTTAAATTTTCAAAAAGCAAAAACGACAACTGCCATGCGTTACTGTGATATTGGCTACCTGGCGCACCCCTCACCTGAATCTGATTTGGTTGTTTACAATTTTCTCTTTTTCTAATTTCTAAATTAATTTCTGTGCTGGGCCAAAACCCAACTGCATAAAATAATGAGTCCTCTTTAAATCTACTTTATTCGCTTGAACTTCTTATCTGGTTTAACATTAGTAAAAAAAACAAAAAGTTTGAATTGAAAGTAAAAAAAAAATGTTTAAAAAGTGTGAAAAAAATTATGATTTAATTTTTTTTAATATTTGATATTATTATAAAAAATGCAATGGTGAATTGAAATGTGAAAAAAGTATGCATAAAATATAAAAAATTAAAAGTTTGAAGATAATAAAATTATTTTAGGTCAAAAGCTTTTCAAATTGCAAAAACACTATATTTTTACTTTTTGATTTGAGATATCAAATTATAATTTTAATTAGAAACACCTAATTTTGTCCAGACGCCTATACAAGGTACGTTCTTCCCTCAATTCCCCGGGTTTCTAATATTTTTCCCTATCTCATAATTTGGTTTTGACACTTTGATTCGAAAGTCAATATTGAAAAGTCGACACTGAAAAATCAAACTTGAAAAATTCAAAATCAAAGGGTAAAAAAGTCAAATTTTGAAAAATCAAGATGTCAAAGAAAAATTGAATGATGATGAGGCAATCTTGATAATTGGAGAGCTACAATTGAAAATGAAAAAGGAAAATTGGAAATTGAGATTAAAGAGAAGTGATGGAGGGACTAAATCGAAAGAAATCAAAAGTTAAAATTAAAGGTGAAGAAGCAAATTAAGATGTCGAAGAGGATAATTAGGACGAATGGAAGAGAATGGAAGAGAAAATTGAAAGAAACGGAATAAAGAAGGTGAGATTTAAGGATTGAAATGGTACAAAGACTAAATTGAACAAATTGGAAGTTCAATTTCAAGGGGAATTATAAAAAAAAAAAAAAAACTAAATTGAATGAAATTGAAACTTCAATTTGATGAAGGATTAATAAAGGAATGAGATTTAAAAGCTCAATTTGAAGAAGAATAAGGAGAGAAGTCAATTTGAGAATAAATTGAAAATACAAGGACTAAATTGAACAAATTAAAGTTCAATTTCAAAGAGAATTATAAGAAATGGTTAAATTGAAAGAAATTGAAATTTCAATTTAAAAAAGAATCAATAAAAGGATGGATTTAAAAAAATAATTTGAAGGAAAATAAGGGGAGGAATCTTTTTGAAGAAGAATTGAAAATGGAGGGACTAAATTGAACAAAGTGAAAGTTCAATTTCAAGGAGAATTATGGAAAAATTTAAATTGAATGAAATTGAAATTTCAATTTGTAGGAAAATCAATAAATAAATGAGATTGAAAAGATCAATTACAAGGGGAATGAGAGGAGAATCAATTTGAAGAAGAAATTGAAAATGGAGGAACTAAATTGCACAAATTGAAAGTTTGAATTTGTAGAGAAAGGTGCAATTGAGAAGAAAAATAGTTTGAAAAAGATATAGGGATGAATAAAAAACAAATGAAAAGTTGAAGAAAAAGTATGAAAATATCCCAAGTTAAAAAGAGTAGTAAAGTGGAAGAATGGACTCAAAACTTGGGAAAAAAAACAAAAAAACCTCGCCACGTGTCGAGCAAAGAAACTTGACACATGGCGAATACACCTTTTTTCGTGTTATAAAGCAGGACAAAATTATCCTTAACTTATTTCAAAAATACCTCTTGAGTCCCATGAACTCAAAAATAAATATAGTAGATTAAACATATTTACTAAACAAAAGAAAATTGTTGTCTTCCTCCTCCCTACCCAAGGAAGAAACAAGTGTTTGGTGGTGTCATTTTTTAGCTCTATATGTAATATGAACCCTGGAAGAGCAGAGTAGTGATCATGTTTGTTAAGCATCCAACATAAAATTAATTGGTAATAGGTGAAAAAATTCAACTTGAATATAAAATCACAGATAATTCATGATTTAACGGATATAGGATAACAACACTTAACATGCATTTATCACGTGTAGGCGAAGATAGAAGAGCCTACCATGTGACAAACTTGAAAGAGGTAATAGACATGAAAACACAAACTAGTTTTGATATCATGTTAAACATTTAATCTAAAATCAATTGATAATAAGTGATGAAGCCCAATTCAAAAAATAACTATAAAACTAAAATTTTATTTTATTTCTTCTCCTCTCATTTCATACTAAATATAATGCGACATAAATACAAAATTTATTATTTTATTTTTTATCATAATATTTTATACAAAATATAAAACCACATCATATTTTTCAGTTGATTTTTAGTTTGGTTTTTTTTCCTCATTCTTAAGATATTTTTTGAATTTAAAATTAGGTTTGAATAAACTATTTTGCGAAACATTTTCCAACAATTACATCTTAATCAAATTGGCTCTAAAATTATAAATATGATGATAAATTTATTTCAAAATTAAAATAAAATGATTATATTACATAATTTGAAAAGGTTAATGATAAATTTGGCTCACTCATGTAAATAAAGTACTAAATTTACAACTTAAAAAAAAAAAAAATCTAAATGCTTGACTTTATTTTACTTCTTAAAGAGTAGTACAACCTTAATTAAGCCTAGGGATGACAATGGAGTGGGGGCGGATATTGCCTTATTCACCTCTACCCCACTCTTGAATGGATGTTGGAAACATCCACATCCATGGATGTCCGTTACATTCATAACCGCTCCACGATGCTCCACTCCGCTACACCCCAATTTATATTAATTATTTTTAACTTAATATTGTAAAAAATTATATTATAATTTATTCATGAACATAATTTTAGTATATAAAAATCTTTAATATAATATATATAATACATATATACTAAAAGTATAGATATAAAATATTAGTATATATATGATTTTAGTATATATATATCTAATATATATTAAAAATATAAGAAAAATATAAAATATTTTACAGGATAAAATAATAATTTCAAAAGTCTGGGCGGGGCGGAGTGGAGCAAGCATTTACCAAAACCGCTCCGCTCCACCCCGCTCCAAAAAAAACCTCTCCATTTGGAGCGGATCGGTGCAAAATCCATCGGTCAGATCGGGTTTTGCCATCCCTAATTAAGCCTTAATTGTTTAATATATTATTTTTTATAAATTATAAGAAGGGTTTTGAATTTTGATGCATTAAGAAAATGAAATGGTAGCGATGTTACAATTTTTATTTAATTATTTATAATAGTAAATAAAAAAAATATTTTTTTTTATAAATTAATGTAAATAAATGTTTTTATATTTTTTTTATAAATTATTAACTTTTTTAAATTTTAACTTAAATTGTATTATAAATTATTATTTTTTGACTTTGTATTTATTTATTAACAAGAAAAAAGGGAAAATAAAAAAGAGAAAAGAGAAAAAAGTAAAAACAAACTTAAAATAATTTTTATAAAATTAATGTAAATAAATATTTTATATTTTAATATTTATAAAATTAATTTAATATAATATAAATTATTATTTATGTTTTAGTTTATTTATAAAGAATATAAAATGAAAAAAAAGAGAAAAAGGAAAGAAACAAAAAAATTAAAAATAGTTTTTATAAAATTAATTTAAATAAATATTTTATATGTTTATAAATTAATTATATTTTCAAAAAATTAATTTAAATTATAATATAAATTATTTTTGTATTTATTTATAAAAAAGAGAAAGGAAAATATAAAATATAAAAAGAAAAAATAATAAAGAGTAAAGGATCTGATTGATACGTTTTGAAGTTTGAGGATCAATATAAAATATGCTATAAAGTTTGGGGATTATTAGTGCTATTAACTCAAGACAAAAAAAAGGACCACATCAGCAGATTATATTTTTGTAATTTACACGTCACATGCTATCTGTTATTTAACGCCAACTTTAACGGTTTTGCAAACGGAAGGACCACATTGATACAAAATTATAAGATCGAGGATCTGATTAATACGTTTTGAAGTTTGGGAATCAATATAAAATATGCCATAAAGTTTAGGGACCATTGATACTATTAACTTTTTCTTTTTGATATTTGAGATTACTAAGATTTAAACTTTGGTCACTGAAATTAAGAATCAAACATTCTACCAACAGAGTGGCTGTTGCCTGCTAATACTTTTTCAATAAAGCTATTTTTTTCCTCTAAAAATCAAAAGAAGACAAATGAAAAGAGAAAGAGGCCTGAGGTCTGCTAGTAAGTATAAACTAATACATTCACAAAATATGAACTCATATAGTACCCTTTTCAAACAACAAAAGTATGAAAATAAGAAAAGTTTGTTCAATTGGTAAAGGTCGTTAACCTTGACGACTGGGTTTGGATTCAAGCCTGTTTCGGTGTGCCAATGCATTATATATAGAGAGGAAGTTGGGGGATTTAGCAATCAATTTGTCTCAAATTTTATTACAACTGAAAACCATAATACATTTACAAAATTCATTCTAATTTGAAAGTTTCAGATTCAAATCTGAAAATGAATGTGACAAATTTTATAGAATGGAAGAAAGCTACCCCCCTTTGTTTAGTCAGTTTCTTAAATTTTTTGTTTTTGTTTTTGTTTTTTTTTTTTTTTTATCTCTTCCTCATTGGTTTGACTTTAAGAGACAGAGATATAACCTTCACCAGATGATAATTATAAGTCATGGGTGAAGTCCAAACTCCAAACATTTAATTATAATTGGAAGGCAAAGTCAATTCTTGTCAAATGCTCAACACCCAAGCTGGTCTTGAAGCTTTATATTCTGGACATCATGTGATTCAAAACTTTATGTACATATTTCAACAAATTAAAAATTGAGAAATAAAAAAAGGGGGAGGCTGAAATAGGAAGTCTCTTCAGGTCAATGGGGATTGAAGTGAGGAAGAAGGGCCGATCTCCAAGCCAAAACATACGGCATTAAAGTCTTGACGTGCAGGGGCGTATCTAGGGGGGGAGCAGGCAGGGGCCTTGGCCCCCCTACATTTTTCAAAGGTTGTTGGATGTATTCTAGCCTTGCATGAAAAAAAAGGTAAAATTGCATTTGGCCCCCCCCAAATTTTTAAAACTTTTGAAATATTTTATCTTTACTTAAAAATAAGGTAAAATTATATTTCGCCCCTCAAAAAATTTTCAACTTAGCCTTTTGTAAATTTGTAGTTTGATATGATAAATTTAATAACATTTTTAATTTATACATCATTCATTATTATTAACTTAATTTTTTCTACTTATTCAATCAATCAAATAGATACATTTACGTTAATTATTGTGTTAATATTTTTTATTCTATACTCATAACTAAAAATAAATAAAAAAAGTTAAACTATTAAAATATTTAATACAAATTGTACATTACTTATTTTACTTTATTTAATACAAATTGTACATTACTTATTTTACTTTTTCTAAATGTATGTAATCTTATATTTTTCTTTTGTAATATTAAATAATTCTATGCATATTTTAATTAGATTATAATTTCTTTGACATCTAAACTTCAATTCTTATTAAATTTTTTACGTATGCAACATGATTTATAATATTTGAAAATTGAAAATTTATTTTGTTATAAGATTTTTATATATTGTTTGTAATTTTAATATTATATGTAATATTTAAATCTAATGTTTTCATAATAAAACTGTTCATGGATCGAGTCAGACCAAACTCGAATAGCAAAAATTTTGCTTGCCTAGCCCAATCCAGTCCGTATGGCCTTTGATGTCGTTTTTTAATATTAAAAAATTATTTTTTATATTTCATTTTTAAAGATATTTGATAATTAAAATTAAAAAATATATCTGAGTCAGGTCCAAAGTTTAAAAACCTTTCGAGGCCGAGACATCGAACTAGATGGATAATTCAACTCTTCGACAAGTCTATTTCATAATAGTTTATATATATATATATATATATATATATATATTTCGACCCCTCTTAATAATATTTCTGGCTTCGCCCCTATTAACGTGCAGTTGGGATGGAACTGAGTGCAGGGCCAGCCAAGGCAATAGGTCTTGCATATGCATTTCAGTTAGTTTTGAAATTAATGGTAATCTAGGAAATACGGATATAGACACGTAATACAGATACGATACGACACAAACACAGTAACACGGGAATTTCTAAAAATTAGGATAAGAGTACGATAGAACACGACAATAAAAAAGTATTTTTTATATAATAATATATAATAAAAATATAAAATTGATTCTTTTTAATTAAATATTAACATGCAAATATCTTTCAATTTTTTAAAATTATTTTTTAATTTAAAAACTTGAACCTTAAAAAATTCATTAGAACCAAATTATTCATTGTTGATTCCATATTTGGGAGAAAAATGCAATAAAAAAAAATTCATCGCGTGTCTTAACATGTCCAGCCATGTCTTGATCATATTTTAACCGTAATCGATTTTATTTTTATTTTTTTGACGTATTCTCACGTTCGAAACACGTATTTCGTCGTGTTAAAATCGTGTCAGACATGTGTTCAATACTTGGACACTCTTTTATTAGAGTGTCCGTGCTTTATAGCTGATAATTGACGTGGCAAAGTCACGTTTATATTATCTGGATGAAAGCTACGCTGACCCAACTCGCAAGCACCCTCTTAGCTGTGCCTGTCTTAAATAATGCACTCTGGGTGATCTCTGCATGCGATGCATCCGACCTATGCACCTTCGGGTTCTATTTATTATTATTATTATTATTTTCCATCATATCGCTTTTATTTTATAATAATAACCATTAAAAAACTTGGAGGAACACTTTTTCAGCCTTTGATTGGAGAAGAGTCCAAATGAGTCTTTTCAAGCATCTGTGCAATTCTATAATTTGTGCATACTGCATGTCTTGAACCTGGATAAGAAAAAACAAAAAGGAAATTTATTGCCCATCCCTTTCATCATTGAAGTGGACAATGCTGTCTTCCACATTTATGGATGCCTCCAAACTTAATAAGATGATGATTTCTCCAACACCCAAATCTGTCCGCTCTATTTTGGGGTCCTACATTATATGCCTTTTTCTGTAGCAATAGCTGCCTGATTATGATTGTCATGCCAGCAAATTCAACGAAAATTTGGCCATGTTCTGAGGGAAGTGATCACGCCGCATCACCAGTTAATCAATGTCGAAAAAATCGAATAGAATATCAAATCAATTTGATTTTTGAGTTATTGGTGAATCGAATTATTCATTTTAAAAATAAATAAATTATTAAATATATAATTTTAATATTAAATAAATATTAAATATAGTCATTAGTTAATAAAATAATATGTTTGGCTTAATGATATAGTATTTTATTATATAATTAAGAGGTTAAAAATTTAAATTTCATCATTTACAAATAATTTTTTAATAATAAATTAATTATTAAATAATTTTTAGCAATAATGTCGCCCATGATTATAAAGAGGCTCTAAAGGAGATGTTCGACATTCAAGCCACCACAAATTTGGAGAAATACCTGGGCTTGCCTAATTTGATTGGTGGGGGGGAAAAAACGTGCTTTTGGGATTTAAAGGAAAGGCTAAAGTCAAAACTCAGCGGTTGGAGCAACAGAGGCCTATCTCAAGGGGGAAAGGAAGTCTTAATCAAGTCCGTGTTACAAGCTGTCCCTACTTATGCCATGAATTGCTTCATGCTTCCCAAGTCACTATGTAGGGAGCTGAATAGCATAATAAATGGATATTGGTGAAAGCCTCATGGGACAGAAACTAGAGGAATGCACTGGCTTAGTTGGAAAAAATTTTGTGTGGCAAAGGATTTCGGGGCACTGGGATTTTGAGATATGGAGCTATTTAACAAAGCTCTACTGGTAAAAGAGGGGTGGCGCATTCTTAAAGAAACCAACACTTTGGTATTCCAAGTTTTAAAAGCTAAGTATTTCCCTAATACTTCTTTCCTGGAATCATCACTTGGCAGGCTGCCCTCGCTCACATGGCGTAGTATATGGGGAGCCAAAGGAGTCTTAGAACAAGGGACGAGATGGAGAGTTGGTAATGGACAACAAATCAAAGTATGGAGGGATAGATGGATGCCAATTACAAGACCATTTTTGGTTGGTTCGCCTAGAGGTTTAATGGAAGAAGAGATGCTAGTCAAAGATCTAATTTGTAAGCAGTCGATGCAATGGAAAAGAGACTTCATATACAGTATTTTTAATCCAATTGAGGCAGAGACTATATGCAGCATTCTAGTGAACAGGTTGGGACTTATTCTTTATAATTATTCATTCATATTCATACACTTAGTCATTTACTTATTTGTTCATTCATTAACATTTGATAATTTATTCATTCATTTTTAATAAAACATAAAAAATGTGTCAATACATTCTAATTCATGGTTTTCAAAACTAAAGGTACAATTGGTCGCACTTTGAAAGAATCAGATTTTCGACACCCTTACAATACTCGATCTCAAGCCAGAGCTATGGAGAATGATCAGCTTGCTAGAATTGAAAGAATGGAAAGAACTCAAAGGGAACTGTAGGAATAGTTGGCTAAGTCTTAGGAGGAGTCACATGAACAAATGGCCAAACTCATGGAAATGATGAATACCATGATGAGGCAGAAATGGCCAGGGGAAAATTCAGTTACAAGAATGGGGGCAGTGAACCAGAAAGGCTGACCTGAGGTGGTGCAGCTGAACAGCCAAACATCTCAGCATGTGGGAAATGAACTGCCAACTGGGGCAGCATCTTATGTTTACATTCAACCAGTGGTTGAAGCACAAAATTTTGGTCCTAGAAAGGGTAACATTGGGGTTGATCCAATTGATGTGGACGTTCCAGACTTTGAGGAACTGGCTAAAAAGGAAAAAGTAAAGATGACTGAGCTGAAGAAGGTTGAAATGGAAGAATCCCAAAAAAAATATCAGCTACTAGAGGAGAGGTTGAGGGCAGTTGAAGGGGTAGAGTTATTTGGCAGCCTGGATGACAAAGAGATGAGTTTAGTGCACGGTTTGGTAATTCCTCCAAAGTTCAAAGTACCAGACTTTGAGAAATATAATGAGACTACCAACCTATCAGCACATCTGACCATGTACTGCAGAAAAATGACGGGGCACGATGATGATGATAAACTGCTTATCCACTGTTTCCAAGATAGCTTGACAGGGTCTGCAACCCGATGGTATAATCAACTGATTCGTACAAAGATTCGTTCGTGGATGGATTTAGCCAGGGCTTTCATGGAGCATTATAAGCATGTATCTGATATGGTACTTGACAGGCTGTCACTACAGAACATAAAAAAGAAGACTACTAAGAGTTTCAAGGAATACTTGCAAAGATGGAAGGATCTGGCTACACAAGTGCAACCCCCTTTAACTAGCAAAGAAACTACAGTGCTTTTTATTTATACGCTGAAAGCACCTTATTATGATAAATTGGTAGGGAGTGCCACCAAAGACTTTGCAGATATGGTGATATTTGGGAGATGATAGAGTCTACCATTAAGAATGGGAAAATGGAAGGGGGTGAGTCTGCTACTCCGAAGAAAGTATTCCCTGCTAAGAAGAAAGAGAAGACCCACGCAGTTAGCTTCAACCAATATCCCTATACACCTCCTATATACACCTCACAGGCCTTATACTCCTCCTACATCTTATACACCTCCTACACACCTTACCGAGGGTATAATCGTTACTATCCCAATGTGAACCACCTTACTCAAAATCGATTCACTTATACCAATATACCACAACATCCATTTCCAAATGGCGTGTCCCCACAGATAAACCTTCCCTAAAACACTGTCCCAAACACCCAGAATACCGTGCATAATGACCAACGTTCACCAAGGAATGATAAAAAACCTTAATTTGACCCGATCCCTACCACCTATAGAGAGCTATATCCCAAACTTTTATAGGGTCAACTTGTTGCACTTGTATACCTCAAACCTCTAACACCGCCATACCCAATGTGGTACAATGCAAATGCTAACTGCGCGTATCACACGGGGATTCAAGGACATTCGACTGAGGATTGCCTTGCCTTTAAAAAGAAAGTCCAAAGTCTGATCAACTCTGGGGTTGTGAAGTTCGGTACAAGGAATGGGCCAAATATAACAGGAAATCCATTGCCCGATCATGCTGAGAACCGGGTAAATGCAGTATTGACAGGGGAAGGAAAAGGTTGAAAAGGTATGTCAGTGAATTCAAGACTCCAATGATAAAAGTGTGGGTCAAAATGGTGAAAGCAGGAATTGTGGAGGATGGTGACAGTTTAAAAATGGTTGCAAACAAGATGGAGAATTGGTGCCTATTCCATGGATGTAAAGGTCATATCATACAGGAATACGGGGACTTTCTGGCTAAAGTCCAAAAGATGATGGATGAGGGGGAAGCCCAGTTTTACGAAGAAATAAAGGATGAAGTAGAGATTATTGAGAATGCAGCTGGCTACGGGATAGAAAGACCTTTGATCATCTATTACGATGAACCAGAGAAGACTACTCAGATTGTGGAAGAAGTCGTGCCTAAGCTAATCATAGATTTGCATTCTTCCTTTTCATACAAGAAAAACAAAGCTACACCGTGGAAGTATGATTGCAACATGGTTATGCTAGGGTCTTCTAGTCAGCAAGCACAAGTGTGGGGCACTTAACACGAAGTTGAAGGTGTTATGCCCCTGAAATTGTTGAACAGGGATCAACAAGAAATGATGGAGGAATGGATAAAGGGAAGAAGGCAGCTGAACCAATCTATATTGAGATGGATTCGTCAAAAGAAGTAGAAAGGGGGTCAGTCCTGGTAAACAGGATAAAAGAGCCGGTGAATGAGAAAGAGGCTTGCGAGTTTTTAAAATTCAAAAAGCATAGTGAGTATAGTGTGGTTGAGCAATTGCAGTGTCAACCAACAATAATTTCCATCTTATCTTTACTATAGAACTCGAAGCCACACAGAAATGCCCTGTTGAGAGTTTTGAATCATGCATATGTGGCTAACAACATTTCGGTAGAAAAATTAGACAGGCTGGTGGGGAATATTACAGCAGACGACCATATATATTTCAGTTATGATGAAATACCACCCAATGGTATTGGGTCAACAAAGGTTCTTCACATAACAACCACTTGCAAGGGGCATATACTACCGAGGGTGCTTCTGGATAATGGTTCTTCATTAAATGTATTGCCATTGGCAACCTTGTCTAAATTGCCAATTGATATTTCTTATATGTTACCGAGTTGCACAGTAGTCAGAGCATTTGATGGTACCAGGAGGGAGGTAATAGAAACTATTGAGGTTCCTCTGGAGATAGGTCCATGTACCTATAAGGTCGACTTTCGAGTCATGGATATTAATCCATTCTACAATTGCTTACTAGGGAGGCCTTGGATACATTCCGCTGGGGCAGTACCTTCATCTCTCCATCAAAAGTTAAAGCTTGTAATGGAAGGGCGCTTGATTACTGTGTCAGGAGAAGAGGATATATAGCTTCTGCATCCACTGAATCTCCTTACATTGAACCTAATGAAGATGCTGTAGAATATTCCTTCCGATCTTTGGAGTTTGTAAATGCAATATTCGTCACTGAAGGACGAAGAATTCCAAAACCGAAGTTGTCCAAGAATACTAGGCTGGGAGTAAGGACTACTGTGTTAAAGGGCTTCCTAGCTAGAAAAGGACTGGGAAAGTATCTTCAAGGAATGGCTTGAGCAATTGAAGTAGTGGGAAAGAAGGACCGGTTTGGCCTAGGATATCTTCTGAAAGCCCATGATAAGAGGAAACAAGTTGAAAAGATTCGACAAAGGAGGATGGCCCACCTCGCGGGTATGGATATTGAGTGGGAACCTATGACTTTCCCACCAATCCTTCACAGCTTTCGCTCAGCTGGTTTTTTGTTCGGAGAAAAGAATTCTGATGATGTACTTATAATGGTTGAGCAAGCTTTCAAGAGGTTCCATGTAGATAAGGGTGAGCAGATACAGGATATGGTGATCTGCATGACTGGGGAAAAAGGAATGGAAAGTAAGAATGTAAACTGGATGGTGCGACCTTGTCCACCAGGATATAAACTGACCAATTGGAGTGCGATCGAGCTGCCTATAGTCTTTAGGTCTACTCCAAAGTAATGCTTTAAAATAATCTTAATTATCTTTGCCCAAGGATATTAAGAATTTTTCTGTAATGGGCGTTTGTTTAAAAATCTTCATTCAATAAATAAAAAGCACGATGCATTTCCTTCATATTGATGTGTCCATATTATTTCATTTATGCTATTTATTTTTCTTTCATTGCCTATATATTTTCCTATATTGTTTCTTCCCCACCTATTTACAGGTGTACAGATGCAGAGTATGAGGACCTTCCTGTCAGTATTTCTGAAATTGATTTTGAAAGACCTATTTGCACGGGTGATTTTGAGGACAACGAAGATACTAAGGATTATGGTCTACCTCCGAATTTATTGAGAAAAATAGAACAAGAGGAGAAACAAGTACTTTCTCATAAGGAGCTATTGGAAATGATAAATTTGGGAAATAGTGAGAAAATAAAGGAGGTTAAAATTGGGACCTCATTGTCATCATCAATAAAGGGTGAATTGATAGCCTTGCTCCAAGAATATGTAGGTGTATTTGCATGGTCATACCAAGACATGCCAGGGTTGGATCTAGATATTGTGGTTCATAAGCTCCCTTTAAGGCCTGAATACAAGCCAATTCAGCAAAAGTTGAGAAGAACGAGGCAGGACATGTTGTTAAAAATAAAAGAGGTGAAGAAGCAGTTTGATGCTGGGTTCTTAGAGGTGGAAAAATATTCGGAATGGGTGGAAAATATTGTTCCAATACCAAAGAAAGATGGCAAGGTACGGATGTGCGTCGATTACGTAGATTTGAACAAGGCCAGTCCCAAAGATAATTTCCCTTTGCCCCACATCAATACTTTGATGGATAATACGACGAAGAGTTCCTTGTTTTCTTTCATGGACGGATTCTCGGGATACAATAAGATTAAGATGGCACCGAAAGATATGGAGAAAACCACATTTGTTACAATGTGGGGAACATTCTACTACAAGGTAATGCCGTTTGGGTTGAAGAATGCTGGGGCAACATATCAAAGAGCCATGGTGACCTTGTTTCATGATATGATGCATAAGGGAATTGAGGTCTATGTTGATGATATGATTGCAAAGTCACAAGGAGAATAGGAGCATATGGTGAATTTTAAGAAACTCTTTGAAAGACTAAGAAAGTTTTGACTCAAGCTAATCCCGGCAAAATGCACTTTCAGAGTCACTTCGGGGAAACTGTTGGGTTTTGTTGTTAGCAAAAGGGGAATTGAGATTGATCCGGATAAAGTGAAGGCCATCCAGAATTTGCCACCACCTTGTACTCAAAATGAAGTAAGAGGCTTTCTGAGAATATTGAATTACATTGCTCGATTTATTTCTCAGTTAACCGACAAATGTGATCCAATATTTAAGCTACTTCGAAAACGTGATCCAGGAGAATGGGATGAAGGTTGTCAGATTGCCTTTGAAAAGGTTAAGCATTATTTATCTAATCCACCAGTATTAATGCCACCTGTTCCAGATAAACCAATGATATTGTATTTGTCAGTGTTTGAGAGATCCATGGGTTGTGTTTTGGGGCAGCATGATGAGACCGGAAAGAAAGAACAAGTGATTTACTACCTTAGCAAGAAGTTCACAGATTATGAGCTGAAATATTCATCGGTAGAAAAGTTGTGTCGTGCCTTAGCTTGGACTGCTCGACGACTCAGACAGCACATGTTGTACCACAAAACGTGGTTGATTGCCATGCTAGATCCAATCAAGTACATGTTGGAAGCACCTTCTTTGTCAGGGAGGATAGCAAGATGGCAAGTTTTGTTGTCAGAATACGACATTGTACATGTAAGTCAGAAGGTTATTAAGGGTAGTGTAGTGGCTGAATTTTTAGCAAGTCGGGCAGTGGAAGATTATGAGCCATTGAATTTTGATTTCCCTGATGAAGATCTAATGTATGTCTCACAAGCGGATGAGGTTCCCCCGAAGAAGAAAGTATGGAAAATGTACTTTGATGGTGCATCTAATGCCATGGGGTACGGAATAGGTGCAGTGCTTATATCCCTAGAAGAAGATTATTATCCTTTCACTGACAGATTGGATGTTGATTGCACAAACAATACGGCTAAGTATGAGGCGTGTACTATAGGCCTTCGTGCTGTAGTGGACAGAAAAATCAAGTTTTGGAAGTTTTCGGAGACTCAACCCTAGTGATATTCCAGTTAAGGGGACAATGGGAAACACGAGATGTAAAGCTAATCCGATACCGAGAACTCATACTAAGTTTATTGGAAGAGTTTGAAGTAGTGACTTTCAATTACTTTCCCCGATAAGAAAACCGAATGGCAGATGCTTTGGCTACTTTATCATCCATGTTTAAAGTGAATGAAGGAACTAAAGTTGTGCCGTTAAAGATGAGCATATATGAGTCTCCTGCCCACTGCCTAAGTATCGAAGAAAAAGCAGATGGCCTCCCTTGGTATAATGATATCTTGCAGTACATCAAGAGTCAATAGTATCCAGAACGAGCAACAAAAAATGACAAGAGGACTCTGAGAAGGTTAGCAATATGTTTTGTTCTAGATGGTGAGATTCTCTATAATAAAGGGAAAGATCAAGTCTTATTGAGATGTATTGGATCTGCCGAAGCTAGGAGAATCATAGAGGAAGTCTATGAAGGGATATGTGGCACCCATGCTAATGGTCACATGCTTGCTAAGCAGATTATGAGGGCAGGGTATTATTGGCTAACAATGGAAGAAGATTGTATCAGTTATTCCCGGAAGTGCCATAAATGCCATATATATGCAGATAAGATTCATGTGCCACCATCGCCATTACATGTCATGACTGCACCATGGCCATTTTTGATGTGGGGAATGGATATGATCGGGCCTATTACTCCTAAAGCTTCGAATGGACATCGTTTCATCTTAGTGGCCATAGATTATTTCACAAAGTGGGTAGAAGCTGCTTCTTATGCGAATGTAACAAAGTCAGTGGTATGCAGATTCGTTAAGAAGAAAATCATATACAGATATGGATTGCCAGCAAGCATTATTTCAGATAATGCTCTTAATCTGAATAATAAGATGATGAGAAAAGTGTGTACTCAGTTCAAGATCACACACCATAATTTGGCACCTTTCCGTCCGAAGATGAATGGGGCAGTAGAAGCAACCAATAAAAACATCAAGAAGATTGTTGAGAAGATGACTGATGTGTACAAGGATTGGCATGAGATTTTGCCTTTTGCTCTTCATGTTTATCGTACCTCGGTTCGCACATCTACAGGGGCAACGCCATTTTCTTTAGTATATGGGATGGAAGCAGTGCTGCCTACTGAGGTTGAGATCCCTACACTTCGTGTTTTGATGGAAGTTGGCCTAGAAGAGGTAGAATAGGTTAAAGCTCGTTATGAACAGCTGAATCTTATAGAGAGAGAAGATTGAAGGCAATTTGTCATGTTTAGAAAAGGATGATTCGAGCCCACAACAAGAAGGTTTGTCGTAGATAGTTCCGAGAAGGGGAGTTGGTACTGAGGAAAATTCTCACTATAGTGAAGGATCCACGAGGAAAATTTGCTCCAAATTGGGAAGGACCCTATGTGGTAAAAAGAGTTTTTTTTGGAGGAGCATTGATTCTAACTCGGATGGACGGGGATGATTTGAGAAATCCCGTAAATGCCGATGAATTGAAGAAGTATTATGCTTGAAGAAAAAAGAAAGAAAAGAAAGAAAAAGAAAAAAAGTGTGATGCTGTGCACATGAAAATTCGAATGATTCCAAGTGTAAAAATGGAAATTCTATATATCTATCTCCCCTGAGAATTGCTTTTCAATGAGAATATTCATGCTTGATGTGATGAATGGCCATCTTTCATACTCCTTTCACTAAGAAGAAATTATCCTTAGTCACCCCTTTGAGCCTTAGGAATTATTTCTTTCTTTGAACCTTGATTAAGGGTTACCTTCTACACTGGAAGGCAAATGCGAGGAAAGATAATAAAAAATACATGGCGAAAAGAAAGCCATCAGAAAATGTGAAATCAAAGAATGGCAAATGAAAGCCAGCAATAAAAAAAAAGAAAAAAGAAAAGAAAGTCCACAAAAAAAAAAGTTCAAAAAAGGACAAATGATTCAAGAATGAATTCTCCTCAGGAAATGATCCTTGATCCAATCACCCTTAAACAAACTTTGGGCCTATTTATCCTTTCTTTCTAAACCCGAACCTTGGTCTACATTACGTGCTTTAAATGTCCATTTTGATCAAGCATGGATATTTAATTTGAAAGGTTTTCTCAGAATTCATCCCATCTTTGGAATTGACATTTTTACCTTGGAAGCATTTAGAATTCTCAGATGCATGGTAGAATACAAGAAAAAATAAAACAAAAAATGAAAATGAAAAAAGAATGTAAAAGGAGAGGTTTAAGTCGAAAACTCGCAAAAGGGCGACTTAAAACTGAATGGGGGATACTTGAGTTGAAAACCCACAAAGGGCGTCTCAAGTACTGATTAAGGTTTGAATCAATGCTCCGTGTAAAGGGGGAGAAAGTATTTGAAAATCAGAGTGTCACAACCTAAAAAATAACGAGTCTCATCGCAAGACTTTATTATTCGTTAAGCGTGACATTAAAAAAATCGAGGAAAAGTCGACTTAATTCCTCTAAAAAATGAAGGTTTTGAAAATGACCTTAAAAAAGACATGGAGTCGCCACCAATCTTTTTTAGCTAGGTGTGATCGGCCACCTATTAAAATCGGTTTTATAAAATATTTTAAAAATTAATTAAAACATTTTAAAAATCAATTTCAGGTCTGCGTTTTAAACCAAAGAAATCAAAGAAGCGGGTTCGGGAGTCGGTTACGTGTGGGGAAGGATTAGCACCCCTACAACGCCCATATAAATCGGTACCTTATTAATCGTGTGTTATCTCAAGTCTCGGTAAAAATTGGTTTTAAATTTAGTATTTCAAGTTAATTCCTAATTTAAAGAAAAATAATTCCATTTTTAATTGAAAATGATCCGGAATTTATAAATTCAAAATTTTCCTATATTCCCCAACAAACGTGGCAAAATATAGAAATTTTTATTAATTTTGAAAAATTTCCCGAATCATTCTCTTTTTAAAGAAGATATTTCGTTGTTAATAATAATTGATGATATCCTCCCCAGCAAACCCGGCAGAGAACTCATGAATTATTTTAACTCGGGAATATCTTTATTTTATTGAAAACCATTATCTTTTTTGAAAATATTTAAAAGAAATGAATACGTATATGCATGATATAAATAAAATGACATAGCAAAATCTAAATAATATAATGCAACCTAAATGACATGATATGATTTGAATGCCTTAGCATATTCTAAATGAAATAAAATATCCTAAGTTATATGATATATTCTAAATGAAATGAAATGACCTAGATGACATAATATATTCTATATGAAATATAATGACCTAGGTAATTTAATATATTCTACATGAAATGCAATATCCTAAGTCATATGATATAATCTAAATGAAATAAAATATTCTAGATGACATAATATATCCTAAATGAAATGAAATGATTTAAATGACATGAAAAATATGAATGATATGGCATATAATTTAAATGACATGGAATAAAATAATGCTATCATATGATATGCATGAAAATAAAAATAATAATGCATGAACATAGTATATGCTAAATAAAAATAACTAAATAAAAGCATAGGATATCATGAAATATTCAAAACCATATAATAAACCATATAACATCAAAAAATGTAAATCAAAATAATAACAATATCATAGAAATTATTATAGCAAGAATCACATATTATATAAAATGCATGAATATGAAGAATGCAATGCATGAAATGTATTTTTTCCTTTAATTAAGGAAATCCGTATACCTAAAAAGATATCCGGCTACCTTAGGAAAATATGTCAAATTAAATATTCGAAAACCAAAATACTTTGTGATTGTTTGAAAACAATTTTGAAAAGCTTGAATTAAAATAAAAACTGGGCTAAATCTTTTTTAAATGGCTCTAATTTCCTAAGTTTAAAAATGTGGACTTGACTACCCTTAACCCAAGACTTGAAAAACCATTTTTAGAGTTTAAAAAGGCTTAGAAACTACCCTAAGTCAGTAGCTAACCCTCCTAAAGAAAGAGTCGCTTGGATTTATCCATGATTTCTTTATTCCTTATTTCTAAAAAATCTCTATTTCTAAAATCCTATTTTGATCGGATAAAATGAAAATTATAGAATTAATATAATAAATAGGATTTGGTTTGTTTATTTTATTATTATTGTTTATTTTATTATTATTTATTTATTATTTAAATATATATAAATTTAAATATATATAAATGTAATTAAATATATGTAATAATATTAATAATATAATAATATAGAATAATATATAAATAAATATATAAATAAAATATGCGTTATATATAACTAATTATATACTTAATATATTATATACCTAGTGTCATATTTTCATATTCTCGGGAAGGGGGGCTTACAACAAAAAACAAAACCTCTTATGCAACTAAGAAAAAAAGTCAATTTTGTTGATTTCGCATCTAATTGACTTGCGGAAATATGATAATTTCCTTCATGAATTATTATAAACCAACTCGTTGGATTCACGGGTTACCTGATCTTCCGTTTCTAGCCCCAAGCCAATAATAGAACCCCCTATATTATATTCCAGGAATTTGAGGAATTTTCTATTGCATGATACGTGGTTATACATCGACAATCAGCCCACTCTAAGTAACTTAACCAAAACAGAAAAAATGATTTTTCTTTAAATTCAATTCTGACTCCACTGTCCAGTTTTAAGCCACGATTTTTTACCCTATTTTTAAAAATTCAAAAAATTCTAAAAAACATACTGGAGACTCAAGACATGTAAAGCTACACGGGAAAAAATTGGCTTAATTTTCTGATTAAAGATGAATTCCCAGAAAAATAGGAAAAGTACAAAAACTGGATGAAAAAAAACTGCTTTGCCACATTTTTGCCTTTGATAAAATCATTTAAAAATCAAAGTAAAAATATTTGAAACTCATAAAATGACTTACAAACAGTAGCTAGGACTTTTTGAAAGTTAGATAAAAATTGGCTAAGTAAAAAAAATCACAAAGGTAGAATAATCAACTTGACAAACTTAATTTTCCACAAGTGTGCTCAAGAGAGCATGACTTTGAACCATTAATTGGCTCAAGTCATTATTCAAGTGGCATGAACATGAAATGCATGAAAAATTACAGCAAACATAGTGCATGAAATGCATGAGTTTAAACCTAAATGTCATGAAAAAATGCATGGCATTCATATAGTGACCTAGACCTAAATGAACTTGCATGGCATTTAATGTAACCTAGACCTAGAATGCATGAATATGCATGGAAAATGAACCTAACTTAATAACTAAAATATGCATGACATTTTCACAAACACAAAGCATGCTTAAACCCAAAAACTCAACCAAACATCATGCAAATGCTAACCTATCAACTAACATGGCAAAAATGCACATAAAATGCAAAAATTCCAAGGGTGGCCGAATAGCATAATGTAACTAGCAAACATGGCATTTTCACAAACACTTGGTATACTAACATGCTCAACTAAATCAAATGTCATACAAATGCAAAAACCTATCAACTAACATGGCAAAAATGCAACACACGATGCAAAACACATAGAGTAGCCAAATGGCCTCAAGCTCCAACAAGCATGGCATTTTCACAAACACTTGGTATACTAACATGCTCAACTAAAATATAACACTTAAATCATGCAAAAACCACACAAGCATTTTCACAAACACTTAATATACTAAATCTAAAACATGCTCAACTAAGATTTTTGAAATGCAACATGCGTAACTATGGAAGCCGAAGGATTACCCAAGTAAATTGCTCGTTCAAGAGAAATTTTAGATGATTTAAAAAAGGAAGGGTCCAAGATATTCCGCATCCGGGGCATCTACAACCTATAACTTTACATTTTATTTCTTATATCCTTGATATTCACTTTTACCATTTTAATACATTTTTTTGCAATAAATTCTTGTTATCCTTCTCACGACATTCTACTTGTTTCATATTTTCTTTCATACATTTTTGAAATGCATCATGATTGTTATTAAATTGAATGATGATTAGTAAACATAAAAATCTTTAAATAAAAGGATTTCAGAGTATTACTCAAGAGTACATTTAAAACTTAGGAAAGGTTTGGAAAAGTTCACCAAGTAAAAGAAAACAGTGAATGTGTTGGAGATTTCGTCATGAAGTCATAAAATTCGTGAATTTCAGCGAAGCCAAAAACTGGGACTGTTTGACAATATATCTTGAGTGAAAAGTTCCTTAAGTGGGGCATCGATGAACAATTGAAGACTCCGTCATGAAGTCAGATAATCTGTGAACCTCAAAGAAACCATGGATTAGAAATCATGACACAATCATTTGATTGCATTCATCCTTAGGAAACATGCAAACATTTGCAAAGCATGTCATTCTCATCGTTGCATTTAGCTAACATTGCAAGAATCAGGAAAACTTTGGCTTCCCCAAATCGAACTCGTTCTTCTTCTCAAATGAGTCGAGCCCCGAGACCAACGTCGAGGTATGCTTTTTTTATTTTAAATTGAACTCATTCGGCTTCTCAAATGAGTCGAGCCCAGAGATCGCCATCGAGGTATGTTTCTTTCATTTTCAAGTTAAATTTACTTTTTCCAAATAAATCAAACCCAGGATCATTGTTAGTAATTCCTTTTGTTTTAAAGCAAATTCGTTCTGCTTATCAAATGAGTCGAGCCTCGAGACCATCGTCGAGGTATTTCCTTTTGTTTTAAATCGAATTCATTCTGTTTATCAAATGAGTCGAGCCTCGAGACTATCGTCGAGGTACTTCCTTTTGTTTAAATTGAATTCATTCTGTTTATCAAATGAGTCGAGCCTCGAGACCATCGTCGAGTTATTTCCTTTTGTTTTAAATCGAATTCATTCTGTTTATCAAATGAGTCGAGCCTCGAGACCATCGTCAAGGTATTTCATTTTGTTTTAAATCGAATTCATTATGTTTATCAAGTGAGTTGAGCCTCGAGAACATCGTCGAGGTATTTCCTTTTGTTTTAAATCGAAATCATTCTATTTATCAAATGAGTCGAGCCTCGAGACCATCGTCGAGGTATTTCCTTTTTGTTTTAAATCGAATTCATTCTGTTTATCAAATGAGTCGAGCCTCGAGACCATCGTCGAGGTATTTCCTTTTGTTTTAAATCGAATTCATTATGTTTACCAAATGAGTCGAGCCTTGGGACCGTCGTCAAGGTATTTTCTATTTAAATCATGGATAATACCTCCAAGCACCTTTCTTAAGACCTCCGGGCATCATTTTTAAAATCGCATACAGTGCTTTTCAAATCACGGATAAGGCCTCCGGGCACCATTTTTAAGACCTCTGGGCATCATTTTTAAAGTCGCATATAGCGCATTTTTTTCAAATCACGGATAAGGCCTCCTGGCACCATTCTTAAGACCTCTGGGCATCATTTTTAAAGTCGCACACAGCGCATTTTTTTGAATCACGGGTAAGGCCTCCGAGCATCATTTTTAAAATTGCATACAGCGTATTTTTTTCAAATCATGGATAAGGCCTCCGGACATTATTTTTAAGACCTCCGGGCACAATTTTCTTCTTTTGCAAATCGAACTAGTTTCCTTAAGATAGGTCGAGCCTTGATTAGTTAGGGAACTCAATTTAAGGACAAAATCTTCAATTTACAGCTTTATTAAAAAAAAAATGAAAAATGGAAATGAAGAAAAACCCCTTTCTTTTTTCTTCACATGTGATTTCATTAACCGGACAAAATTAGTGTTTATTTATCTTTGCCTGATTCCTGATTCTCAGCAATAGTCAAAGAGGGGCAGCTGTAGACACCCAATTTTGTCCGAACCACTAAATCAAGTACGTTTTCTCCCTAAAGTGATGTTTCAGAATGCAAAAAGACTTTTCTCATCCTGCAAGTGGTACTTCGTGACTTAGTTTAAGAAAGCAGACATAAAAAGTCAATCTTGAAAAAGTCAACCCACTTTCAAAATCAAGATTTGAAGTTCAATTGAAAAATGGTGAAAGAATTTTGATAATCCAAGGTCTACATTGAAAGATATGGAGTTAAAAAGTTGGGTTACGGAGATTCAGTAGAAAAGAAACCCTAATTCAAAAATTTTGGGGAAAAGTGCTTAAACGATCAAATTGCTCAGAATTGAGTTTCCAAATGAAAGATAAGCACTGACTACGGGTAATGGAGAAGCTAATTGGAAGAAAAACTGAAGGAAAAGTCAATTTGAAAGAAAATCGAGAATTAGGGTTCTTAGTGGATTTTGGTGAAATTGGAAAAATTGCAGAAATAGCCTGATTCGATAAAACTAAAGCCCCTAATTGATGAGGAGTGAGTAAACGAGGATAGCCCAAGGCTCAGTTTGAAGTAATTCCGAGAAAAGAGCTGATTGGAGGAAAAACAGAAAAACGAGGAGATTCCCGATATTGAAAGGAGGAAAAATCAAAACGAAAGGGAATTTGATTGTAAAAATTGGGTGTTTTTGGACCAGCTCCAATTTAATATATGAAAAAGGCCCAGAAAAAGAAAATCTAAAAATCAGACTTGTTCTGAGCAAAACCAAGCTTTGGAGGCAAAAAGGCAAAATTGAAAAATTTGGAAAAATAGCAAATAAGCTCCAAAAATTATGAAAATTTGGAGATCTCATTCTTAAATAATTTCGAAGAGATTGGCAAAAGAAAATCTGGATTCAGAGTTCGTTTCCAAAATGGCCAAATCCCGGGCCTACTATGCAAAAATTCAAAAGGATAAATCCCGAAAAAATAGAAAATGAGTTCCAAAAATTCTAAAAATTTTCAGAACTCATTTTTAAATTATTTGGAAGAGATTGGCGAAATAAAATCTTGATTTGGAGTTCGTTTGCAAAATGGCCAAATCCTGGGCCCACTATGCAGAAATTCAAGCAAATAAATCCCTAAAAAATAGTAAATAAGCTCCAAAAATTATGAAAACTTCCAGATCACACTTTTAATTTATTTGAAAGATATGTTTGAATAAAAATCTGGATTTGAAGCTCGTTTAAAAATGGTGAAGGTTCGGGTGCACAAAAGGGTAATTTTGGAAGAAAAAATCCAAATAAATAGCAAATGGGCTCAAAAAATTTTGTAAACTTCCAGAATTCAGTTTTTTTTATTATTTTGGAAGTATTAAATAAATAAATTTTGAATTTGGAGTCTGTTTGCTATTTATTTAGGTTCGGGGGTCAAAAATGTCATTTTATCGAAGAAACCGAAAAAGGGCATTTTCTTGCATTTAAAAAAATGAAGTATGGGCTGGGAAAGTGAAGAGTCAACCAGCCAAGGCCCAAAGGAGGACAAATATTTTCTGATTTTTCATCAAAAGACCAAGACAGAAGAGAAATGTAGTTATTTTTTGTGATCAAGCCTCTGAAATTGTGACACATAGGGAGGAATAGTGACATATTTATGACATCATATATAGGATACTATCTTCATGACATCATAAATTTAGGGGCTGATTATTCTAATCTAATGGTGGGATTTTTACATGCTTTATGTCTTCTTCAAATACAAAAATGTGAAGCTTGTTTTGATTTTGTTGCTTACTTACCTCCATTGTTGAGTTTACTATCTTGTTTTCATGTTTATTTTCCTTGTCTTGCATTTTCAATTTTCGAGTTTTCAGAATATTTGAGTTTGCTCATGATTTGCATTTTACTATTTCATGTGTTTGTGAAAATGTCTAGTTGTGTTCATGCTTTTATTTCATATTTGCATGTTTCTTCTTTAGCCTTGCATGTTAGTATGTAATGTGTTTGTGAAAATGCCATGACCATTTTGCATTTAGGACCATTCGGCCACCTCATATTGCATGATTTGTAGGTGCATTTTCATCATGCTAGTTGATAGTTTTGCATTTCCTTGCTATGATTTTATGTGTTTTGATTTAGTATGTAATGTGTTTGTGAAAATGCCATGACCATTTTGCATTTAGAACCATTCGGCCACCTCATGTTGCATGCTTTGTATGTGCATTTTCATCATGTTAGTTGATAGGTTTGCATTTCCATGATATGTTTTTGTGTATTTTGTTTTAGCATGCTATATGTTTGTGTTATTGCCATGCATTCTTTAGGTTTAGGTTGTGCTTGTATTACCATGCATTTCATGCATTTTAGACCTAGGTTGCATTAAATGCCATGCAAGTTCATTTTTAGGTCTAGACCATATCCTCTATGCCATGCATTTTTCATGTCATTTAGGTTTTAAATCATACATTTCATGCATTCAATTTGCTGTATTTTCATGCATTTCATGTCATTCCACATGATTTGTGACTTAGGCTAATTAATGGTTCAAAGGCATGCTCACTTGAGTATACTTGTGAAAAATTAAAGAGTTGTCAAATTGATTATTCTACCTTTGTGATTTTTTTTACTTAGAAAATTTTTGTCCAAGTTTTTAGAAGCTTTAGCTACTGTTTGTAGGTTCTTAGGAGAGTCTCCAATATTTTTACTTTGATTTTTGAATGATTTTAACAAAGACAAAAAAATGTGTTTTGACAAAACAGTTTTCACCCAGTTTTTGAACTTTCCCGATTTTTCTGGAAAGTTATCTTTGATCAAACAATTAAGCTAATTTTTTTCGTGTAGTTTTACAAAGTTCTAGTCTCTAGTATTTTTTTTTTTTTTTTGAAATTTTAAAAATAGTTTAAAAAATTATGTTTTAAAATTGGACAGTAGAGTTAGATTTGAATTTGAGGGAAAATCATTTTTCTATTTTGGCTAAGTTATTTAGAGGGGGCTGATTAGGAAATTTATCTACTGTCTTAGGGTGGTTTCTAGGCCATTTTAAACTTAAAAAATAATTTTATAGAGTTCGGGTCAAGGGTGGTCAAGTCTGGGATTTTAAAATTTAGGAAATTAGAGCCATTTTTAAAGGGAATTCGGCTAGGGTTTTAATCTTCATTCAAGTTTTTTTTTTCAAAATCGTTTTCAAACAATCACAAAGTGTTTTTGTTTTAGAAAATTTTAATTTGACATATTTTCCTAAGGTAGCCGGATATTTTTTTAGATATACAGATTTCTTTATTTAAAGAAAAAAATACATTTCCATGCATTGCATTTTCTATACTCATGCATACTATATAATATGTGATTTTTGCTATGATACTTTTTATGGTATTGTTATTATTTTAGTTTGTATTTTACCATGTTATATTGTTTGTTATATGGTTTTGAATAATTCATGTTATTCTATACTTTTTATTTAGTCTAGTCATTTATTTTTGTCACATCATTTAGCATATATTATATTCATACATTATTATTTTTATTTTCATGCATATTCCATGATAACATTAAATTATATTTCATATTATTTCATGTCACTTCGATTATATTCCATGTCATATAGATTATATTATTTAAAATATGTCATGTTATTTAAATTTGCCATGTCATTTAAATCATTTTAATTCATTTAGAATATATCATGTCACATAGGTTATTCATTTCATTTAGAATATATTATGATACTTAGGTTAGTCATTTCATTTAAAATATTTTATGTTACTTAGGTTATTTCATTTCATTTAGAATATAGTATGATACTTAGGTTAGTCATTTCATTTAAAATATCTTATGGTACTTAGGTTATTTCATTTCATTTAGAACATATTATGTTACTTAAGTTATTTCATTTCATCTAGAATATGTTATGATACTTAGGTTATATCATTTCATTTAGAATATGCTATGCCATTTAAATTATATCATATCATTTAGGTTGCATTATATTATCTAGACTTTGCTATGTCATTTTATTTATGTCACACATATGCATATTCATATATATTTTTAAATGTTTTGAAAAATATAATGATTTTCAAATAAAATAAAGATATTCCCGAATTAAAATAATTCATGAGTTCTCTGTCGGGTTTGCTGGGGAAGATATCATCAATTATCATTAATAACGGAATATCTTCTTTAAAACGAGAATGATTCATAAAATTTTTCAAATTAATAAAAATTTCTATATTTTGTCACGTTTGTTGGGGAATATAGGAAAATTTTGAATTGATAAATTCCGGATTATTTTCAATTAAAAATGGAATTATTCTTCTTAAAATTGGAAATTAATTTGAAATACTAAATTTAAAACCGACTTTTTACCAAGACTTGAGATAACACACGATTAATAAGGTACCGTTTTATACGGGAATTGTGGGGGTGCTAATCCTTCCCCGCACGTAACTGAGTCCCGAACCCGATTCTTAGATTTTCTCTGGTTTATAAAGCAGACTTGAAATTGGTTTTAAAATTATTTTAATTAATTTTAAAATGTTTTACAAAACCGATTTTAATAGGTGGCCTATCACTCCTAGCTAAAAAAGATTGGTGGCAACTCTATGTCTTTTTCATGGTCATTTTCAAAACCTTCATTTTTCAAGAGGAATTAAGTCGACTTATCCTTGATTTTTTTCAATGTCACGCTTAACGAATATAAAGTCTCGCGATGAGACTTGTTAGTTTTTAGGTTGCAACAAGTAGTTAAAATGAGCTTCAAAATCGAGTTAAGATTTGAGTAGTCTACACTAGGCACCATTCAGCCAAGATGATTTTTTTTCAAAGAATTGCATCTTTTGTTTTCTTGATTTTAAGAAAAAGACACTTGCATTAAGACTTAGTTAGAGTATTCGGATACCAAATAAGGGCATTCGAATATCCCTTCTAATCCGAGCAAAATCCATGCCCGAAAATCCTATTTTTGTCCAAGTTCAACTTAAGTTTCTTTCAAAGGCATTCAGATATCTCTATAGGTATTCAGATACCCTCTCTTCAAAAGTGAAACACATTTCGATAATGGCCCAGTTTTCATGCATTGCATATTTCAAAAAGCATTTTTCTACATTTATCATAAAAACATGCTTTTTCGATTTCATAAACATTTGGCGAGAATTATTTCTTAATCTCTGTCGGGTTTGTGAGGGATGTTAGGGAATTCTTCAACACACGTGTTTATGAAATCTTGAAGTATGGTTTTCATTTTATTTGGAATTACGTAAGTGTCAAGCGAAAGGGTGTCTTTCCGAAGCTTTGCCTGGGAGTTCGGTAAAATGCTCCAACATATGTCATTTATGTAATTTCACAAAGAAAATCCATCAAAAAGAATTTTAAAAAATATTGTGTGCATATTCTATGATCATGATATTTTAATTAATGTATATATTCCATGAATATGTCATTTAATAATCGATATTCATATTGTTATCTTGATCATGCTATTTGATGGTTGATGTGCATATGATTTTCTTTTCTATGCCATGTCATGATTAAATATATGTTATGTCGTGATAAAATATATGCCATGTCATAGTAATGTTTATGCCATGTTATGATAGATGATGTATTATGTGATTTATGTTCATATTTTTATAATGATTGCATATTCATATTTATTTTTTTAAATGAATTTAAATGCAAACAAAAATTAATGTTTTTCATAAATAAAGCAATATCCTCGAGTTAAAATAATTCATGAATCCTCCATCGGGTTGTTAGGGAATCTTCATCAATTATTATTAACAAAGGAATACCCTTCTAAAAGGAGGATGATGCAGAGAATTCAAAACAAAAAATTCTATGTTTTGCAGGTTTGCCAGGGAATATAGAAAATTTTACAATGATAAATTTCGAATCATTCTCAAAATAATATGACTATTTTTCAAAGGGAATTATCTATAAACATTTAATATAAAAACCGACAATCATCGAGACTCTAGATAACACATGATTAATAAGGTATCATATTACAAGGGGGTTGTGGGGGTGTTAATACCTTTCTTGTGACGTAACCGACTCCCGAACCCGCATTTTGATTTTCTCTGGTTGAACGTGGTCCTTAAAATTGGCTTTTCAGAAGATTTTAATTAATTTTAAAATGTTTTACAAAAACTAATTTTAATAGATGATCGATTACACCTAGCCAAAAGATCGATGGCGACTCTCGTTTTGTTCGATTTTTCAAAACCACATATCTTTCACGAGGAACCAAATATTTCTTTTCCTCTTTCCCCCTAATGTCATTTGGCGATCTCGAGATCGTTATGACAGATTGCGATTCCATTGGAGACATTTAGAGAGTCAAGCCTAAAATTAATCATGTGTCATGAAAAGTCTCGATTTGTTGGTTTTTAATTGGTATTTAATTATAATTCCCAATTTTTTAAAATAAAGAGTAGTTTTTTAAATAATAAAATGTTTTTAAATATGTTCATACACATGCACATTATTGTTGCTCTCTGGTTATTTATTGTAGTATATTATTATTGTTCTCTAGTTAATTATTGCCTTACCTTATTTGTTTTTAATAAATTGTCGGGGTATTTTGGAATAAAGATTGTAGAATAGGTGGTGAAAGGTTTGTTTGTTCCTCCTAAAGATGGCAACGAGGCGGTGCGATTTTTTGCTTTCCCCGAGCCCAACCCGAACTCCATAGACTATACCCGAAACCCGCCCCAAACCCGACAATAATTAAAACTTTAACCCCCAACCCCGAAAAAAAAAAGATTTCCCAGACCCCGACCCGCCCTGCCCCAAAAAAATATACATCTTTCATTGATTTGAATTTCGGACAAATAATTCAAGAGAATATGGCAGCATCAGCTTGATTTTGATTCTTCATTGAATTTGACAAATTGCTTTTGAGCTGTTTGCTTTGCTTGAAGGTAGTGTTTTTTTTATAAAAAAAAAAAAAAGAAATTTGGTAACAGAGAAGAAAAGAGAAGAGTAACAAAGTTCTACTTCTAGTAATCCCATCCAATCCAATTTCATCAAAATAAAGAAATAAACAATAGTACCTAATATAGTAAGAGTAGCTGATGGAGTCGCCTGGTAGAGATGTAAGTTATCGAAGAAAAGAATTAGGGATTTGGGGGTTTAGATTGAATGCAGATATGGGAGTTGAAGAAGAAAGTAATAAGAGGCGACACTAAAGGTAAAAAATAGAAACTTGTATAACCCTAAAAGAAATATAAAAATAATAATATCACTAAAGGGTATTTTGGTAAATATATCGGGGCGGGTTTCTGCTAAAACCGACCCCGACCCGAACCCGTTAAAATTTAAAAATACCCCAACTCGACCCGCCCCACCCCGTAATCGATTTAAAAAAAATAAACCCCTCAGTTCGGGTCGGGACTTGACGTGTACGGGTTTTTTTCCAACCCTAGTTCCTCCTCACACACTACACTTGCATTTGCATATCATGAGCCCCTATACCCGAGTTTTGTCTTTTAGTTGGGAGTAAAGTACCTATGCTTCGTGAGGTGATAACATCCGCATAAGCTAGTGAAACACTTCCAGAGTATAAACTACCTACGCTTCGTGAGGTGATAACCTCCGCATAAGCCTAGAAAATATACTCTAACAAATTGAACCATTTTCTTTGGATCGAGGTACCTTACTAACCTTCACAGGCGACAATGAGGAACAATTTGGGGTCTTTTAGAACCTGACTGAACCTCATATAGTGAGCCATATGAAGCCAACTTAGGTAGGGTCATGCCGAATTTTCGTTAGAAATTACCCTATCAGGAACACATCCTATCTTTTGCTATTTATTTTATATCCCAAACAAGCATCATGAACCGGGCAATGATGAACGTACACTATATCGTCCGCAATAAATTTGGTATTCCGCCCTAAGGGCACGATGATGTCTAAATAAGTTGATATTGTTGGGGCAAATGTTCATTAATTTTTTTACTTTGTATTGGTGATTTTACTCTTTTACTCTTTTACTACTTTACTCTTTTTCCAAAGATCATTTGTAATAATACCGAAAATTAGTATTTTTGGGCTATTTTGAAAATTTTCTTTTATACTTGTACCTTTGTAGGAACTTTTAGAAAAGGAAAAAGAGAGTTTTTATTCCATAAAAAGAATGAAATATATTTCTTCTTTGAAAAAAAAATGAAAGAAAAAATGAGAAGAGAATAATGAAAAAGTTTTATTGTGGTGGAGTGGTGTTGTAAAAAAATTAAAAAAATTCCTTTTAGTTTTGATTTTTTGAGAAAAATATGAAAAAAGAAGAAAAAAGATGTCAAAAATAATAGTTGTCAGAAAAGTAAAAAATAGAAAAAAAAAAAAATCAAAGAGTAATATTAGGATCTTCTTTTTCCTTGAACTTTTCATTGTATTTTGCATAACATTCATATTATTTGAGAATTTGTAGATGTGAAAGTTCATTTCCTCAAGCATCTTTGCATTTTGTACATTTTATACATCAATCATCATTACATTCATGCATATGTGAATAGAGCATGTATATTTATGATTGCATTTATGATTTCATAGATGGTGATGGTGTTAATATTATTTGTTAATAGACTAAAGGAGATAAGAAATGGGGAATGAAGTGGAGGAACGATTGGATGCTTTAGAGCGGAATCAAGGGGAATACAGACATACGGTCCTAGAATTGGAGGGACAGATTGCCAAATTAAAGAAAATGGTTGAAGCCTTCAGTAAAGTTTAAGCTGGATGCTCTCAAGGGTCTACACCACCTTTAATACAACTAAGCCCAAAAAAACAATAGAGTCCAGATCGATTGATCTCTGCTGGATCCTGCACTTGTAAATACCATAAAGGATAAAGGATTGAATCCTGATAAAATGGTGGAAATGGTCAAACCAGAGAGACTGATACCAAAGATAGAAATCTCGGATCTTGTACAACCTTTGCAAACTATTCCAGATCTGAACTAGTATCCTCACCTTACTATTACCCCTTCGTCCACTGGGATGACCAACACGAGATCACCATAAATTTACTGCAATTCATACTTTTGCTCTCATCAACCATCTCGTCAAGCATCCGGGATAAAAAAACTCGAACTGTGTGCAACCTCTAAGGGTCCCGTGTCCAAATCCATACCCTCGCCTTATTATTATTCTGTCTTCTTTCCAGGCAAATACTCCAGTTCAAGCCTTTGTGCCACCATCAAATACCCCAACTCCTAGTCCATGTGTGACCAAGAAACAACCCAAGAACAAGGCACATAAGCATTTCGATCCTATTCCAATTAGCTATCAAGAGCTTCTCTTTATATTGATCCGAGGCCATCTTGTTGCCTATGAGCCAGTAAAACCTCTGCAACCACCGTACCTTAAGTGGTATAACCCAAATACAATATGTGATTATCACGGTGGAATTGTTGGACATAGCATTGAAAACTGTGAGACCCTCAAGAAGAAAGTGTAGTCTCTTATAGATGCCAAGTGGTTCAACCCAGCGACACTGATTGATTGAGGACTTGGGAAGGACAATTAGGATTGGGAGATTGATGCTGATGATGTAGTAGGACTTTGGTCTTCTATGATGTAGGATTTTATCCTTTTCAGTAGCCGGCTCTTATATCCTTAGGATAGGAAAAATAAAATGATAGCAAAGACAGTTATAACCATTTTCCAGATTTTGTAAATATGGTTTATATCTTTTGAACATTGGCATATGAATGAATTAATTATGCTCTGAATTTACGAGATCTTAATGATTACGTTCCTTCGATTCTTATTTCCTTTGTGGTATCTTCCTCTGTATTTGCATTTGATCAATTACTTGTCATACCACACATTTCATCCATCCATTCATTGGCATTAAGTTCATTTGTACATAACAATAGCTCTATCAATGCCAATGATAGAGAAGTCGATATTGTCATCGATAATTTCTAATCTCTAGAGGCAAATAAAAAGAGTTTTTCTCAAGTCCCTAAAATGAAAAGCCATGATGAGAATGAACATTGATAGGGTTCTTATTTACCCTCTAAAGATAGCTTTGGTTTTCTTTTTCTGCAAGGTCAAAGGAGATACCGAAAAGTGAAATGGGAGAAGATTTTGCTACCCGATTGAATCAGATGGAACAGAAGCAAAATGATATGGCTGCACAGACAATGCAGATGACTCAGGGAAATGGAAAAATAAGAGAAATTATGGGAGAACACTTTATACAAAAAAGTATTCAACCTCAAGAGTGTGGCAATTTGGGAAAGAATGTTCAAGACCAGATTTTTGATCAGGTTCATTCACAGTCAGTTTAGAGTCAAAAGGCAGAGATACAACCAGAGTATGCCCTATTGGAGGAAAGGATTCTAGATGTTGAAGGTGGATATAAATTTAGTGCAAAAGAGTTACTTTTGATTCCCGATATGGCCATCTCGTTGAAATTCAAGGTTTCGGAAGTTGAAAAGTATGATGGACTTAAATGCCCTAAAACACACTTGGCTACATATTGTAATAAAATGGTGGGGCATGTCCAAGATGAGAATTTGCTTATCCATGTTATTCAGCACAGCCTCACAGAGGCAGTGATAACTCTATGAAATATAGTTATTTTACCATATTTTGTGCATTCAAATTGGCTAAGTCCTTGAAGTTTTTATTTGGAATTGATTAGTTTTAATTGTTTTTAGATTAATTTTATTTATTTATTTATCTATTTCATGTTTAAATTAGTTATTAAGTTAGTGTTTTTGTATTTTATAGGTCCAAAATGAGAAGGAGCTTCGAGGTGCAAAAAGACGAAAAACCATGCAAAGCAATGCATGGGCAGATCTAACCTTCGGAGCTTGTTCCTAGGAAAACGTGATCTTAAATTCTTTATTCAAGAAAACTTCCTCTTGACTTTTGAAGCTGATTTCCATAGCTTTCCAATGGTATATCATTTTCCCAAATCGGACAAGATTTACCCATTCAAATCAACCGAGGAAGTGCATCAAGTCGAGGGGTTGGCGCCGCGATGCCAAAAGCAGTTGAGAGCTAGTGTTGTAGCGCTGGAAAGCCAGTGCTACAACGCCATAAGTGAAAAAGAAAATTTGTTTCCTTACCTGTTACTTGTACGCGAAGTTTCTAACTTTAGAGGTTTAAAGCTCTATAAATAGGACCTTTTAATGCTCAAATAAAGGGGAATGAAGTTCTATAAACCTAATTTTATTAAGAGGAGAGTAGCCACCAAAATTTTCAAGGAGCTAAGGAGATTTTGGAGGATTGAAGACTGAAGACCGAAGACCTGACAAACCTTAGTTTTCTCTTTCCCTTAATCTTTTTTATCTGTCTTGTAATATTTATGATGGTGAAACTCCTTTGTTTTATGTTTTCTTTAATTAGCATGAACTAAATTTATTTTTCTAAGATTGCATTGGAACTCAACATGTAGTTTGGATTATTTTGCTCTCTTTCTTGATTTAATGATATTTGATGTTGTTTATTGAATCTTGTGCTTAATGCTTCTAATTGTTTGGCCACCAATTAGATTGATTTGGTAACCTAGATACAACTTGGAAAATGGAGTTTAGTGTTAGACATGGATTGAATAACATATGTTTCATATTCATTTATTATGATGAATTGATCTGCATGTAGGGTAAGAATACACTTACATGTCATGTGTAGTCTAAACTTAATGAGTTTCTCTTTAATTCAATTATCATAGGAATATAGTTAATTGGTTAAGAGGGATATTTTTACAAGACCATCGAAAGATACTTATAAATAGATTAGAACTCTAGGTTAACATCTCAAGGTCATTAATCAAGTTAAGAGGGTAGGAGAAGTTCAAGCGAATGTTGAGGAAAATTGTAATCTTAGGCTTTTCTCAATTAATTAATCTATATTTAATTTGCCTTCTTTGTTTATTAGTTTCTTTTATTTAATCTTTAATTAATTGTTTGAATAAGATTGAGTTGTTTTAATTTTAGTACTGAACGAATTTGGAAACAATTCCTTGTGGGATCGACACTCTACTTTTCACTTTATTATTTGTTAATGATACGTGCACTTGCGTGGTAAATCTCCATTGATTTAATCCAAGTTTTTATTTGCTTTCTTTGTTTACTATTTTCTTTTATTTAGTTTTTAATTAACAACTTTTAATTAATTGTTTGAATAAGATTGAGTTGTTTTAGTTTTAATATTTAACGAATCTAGTAACAATTCATCGTGGGAACGATACTCTATTCTTCACTTTATTACTTGTTAACGATACGTGCACTTGCGTAGTTAAATCCGACAACAAGTTTTTGGCACCGTTGTCGGGTAATTGTTTTACTATTTTTGTTAATATTAATACCAAGCAATCTTAATCTTAATTCAAACTTTATTTTTCTTTAATTTTCAGGATTTATTGATCGTTGAATGCAAAGAGGGTGTACTATGTGGGATTATAAACGGGATGCAGTCAATGCTTTATCTGCACAGGTGGCTGCACTTAACAATAAGCTTTGACAATTTGGGTGTACATGCCGTCCAAAGTTCGTTTGTGATTTTTGAATTATGTGGGGGAGGACATCATAGTGATTGGTGCCAATATTTGGAAACTACAATATGCATCAAAATAATTTTTATTCCAACGACTACAATTCAGGTTGGGGAGATCACCAAAATTTTTTTTGGAGCAATAATCATTGGCCCTTCTATTCAGCCAGTCAAGCATATTATCCTGGGTTCTCACCACAAAATCAAGCACCTGCCCTAGAAAAGAAGCCATCAATATTGGAAGAGGCGTTTATGCATTACATGGCAAGCGCCGATGCTCTCATTCAGAGTCAGGAAGCATTACTTCAAAGTCAAGAGATATCACGCCGGGCTTTTGAAACACAAATGAGCCAGCTTGCCAATGCCATTAACAATTGCCCTCAAGAAACTCTTCCAAGTGACACTGAAACTTATCCCAGACCAGGTGGTGACGAGCATTGCAATGAAATCACACTTAGTAGTGAAAAAGAGATAGAAGAGGATAGCAAGCACCGGGAATTTCCAAATAAGCAGCTTGAATAAGAAGTTGTGATGGAGCAAGAAAATGAAAAGAAGAGATTCAGTGTGACCCTCCACCAACCAAATCTTTTGAAGAAGAAATTGTGGGTGCAAAATATGATGAAAAAACTTAAGAATTTGCAAAATGTAATGATTTTATTGGCATTTTAGGCCACACCAGCTTAATGTTAATGTTAATGAGGTGGACAATTTTCTTAACAAAAGTGAAGTTTAAATAAATGATTGTGAATCTTTAATTTTTAAGTATTAAATTGATAACAGTGATATAATTCAGATACCAAATTAATAATTAATCCATAGAATTTTCAATGACTACTATGCTGGCCTTTAAAATGATAGGAAAAAAAAACTAATAAAAAAAGTCACTTAGCAAGTTATAAGTGTAAAATTCATTGATATCCATGACCTTTTATTAATGTATCATTTTTATTTATAAGTTTTTAAAATTATATTTACCATCCATGATTTTTATTATTATTTCTTTTTAATCCATATATTTACCATCCATGATTTTTATTTATAAAAGTTACACTTATCATCTATGACTTTTAGTTAATGTTTTATTTTCATCCATAACTTTTAAAAGTTTCATATATCAATATCCATAACCTTTCAAACGATTTTACCGTTCATCCATCCACTAGTCAAAAGTTAAAAAGTTACTAAATATTCACGTAAACATTAACTGTCATGTCACGTGACACGATGCACATACGGCAAGATCCATAAAAAAGTCAGCATTATGTGTGTCAATTGTTTTTTGCGTTTGAAAAAAAAATAACACATTTGTTTTTATTTGAATAAATTTTATTTTATGTGGAAAAAAAAAGAAAGAAAATGGGAGAAAATAGAGAATATGAATTTGTTTAATAAATTGAAGAACTTGAAAAATTGTATGCAAAAACTAATTTTGAAGGCATCAAGTCATAATTTTTTTTTTTTTTTAAATACTTTTTTTATGTTACATATACTCATTATATAGCATATTTTTTGGAATAAAATTTATTTCTTTGTGAAAAAAAAAATGAAAAGATTTAGGAGAGAAAAAAAGTGAGTTTTTTAAATAATTTGAAAAAATTAGATGCAAAGATTGATTTTGAAAAAATTGATAGTGAAATCTCGATTAGGCATGTCCACGGGTCGGGTACCCGTCCTGTCCAAATTGGACTGGGTTTGGATAAGATTTTGAGTAATCCAGGTCGGGCGACCCAGATTACTATTCATATAATAAAAAATATTTTTTATTTAAATTTAATTATAAAAATATAAAAATATTTTTTAAATAGTGTAATGAGCTTTCGAGCTTAGCTCGGCCTAGATTACTCTTTATATAATAAAAAATATTTTTATTTAAATTTAATTATAAAAAATATATTAATATTAATATAAAATTAATTTTTAATATTTTTAAATAGTGAAATGATCTTTCAAGCTTAGCTCGAACCGACCCAGATCGGGCTTGGGCAAGCAAAAAAAAATTAGCCGGGCTTGGCCCAAGAACACCTCTAGTCTCGATTAAGTCTTGAAGAAATAAGTTTTATTTTAGAAAAATTAAGTATATATATATATAACTTTTTTTGGATAATTAAAAATTAAGTATATTAAATATAAAATATATGTTACAAATTTTTTTTGTTTCAAAAACATAAATAAAAAATAAAAATTGATCTACATGAAGCTGATGATGCATTCAGGATAGTGTATCTTTAACCTTGCACTAGATATAATCAATGTTAAGCATAGTAGTAGCAATAGTCGAACCCACAGAGATTGTTTTTAATTTATAAGTTGTTGGTTCAAAACTTTAGTTCTAAGAAAGAAAAGAAAAAAGGGGTTTTAGTTGTTTTGAAAGTAAATAAAAACAAGAAAAGTAAGATTTAAAAGAATAAGATGAAATCAGATATAAAAAGTATGGTTAAGGTGTCATTCGCCACCACTAAACATCATTGAGAATTAATAATCAGATCTATCAACATTAATAATCTATCAAAACTATCAACCGTAGATAACAACAAGCTCTGTTACCCCAATCTTTCTTTAGTTCGTCGTTAAATAGAACAAGCTTTCTATTTAATCTCTAACCATTAGACAACCTAGAATAAGCTCTTTAGATTTAATGTAATAACAGCTTTATGATGAGAAAGATAGGTTGATCTAAGCAACAAACACATAAGCTCGGATTATTTAACATAGTTATGTTCCACATTGCAATTATTGAAAACCCAACATAATCATTAATCACAAATTGCCACTAATGATTAGAAAATCAAGACAATTACGGATCAAGACTCCTAAACTAGCAATAGATAATTATCAATATCTATCTAGTTGCGCGCCTAAACAAATCAAGATAACATCATGAACAATTCTTAAAGAAAAACGTAAGCAATTTTGATAGAAAATCAATGATAGATAAAATCTGAATATCAATTACATAACTTGTCTAGGGCTTTGAAATCACCCTTAAACCAAATAAAAGTTTAGCCTAACATAGGCATAGATAATATATACATAAAACTAAAAAGAAAATAAGAGAATGAAGAAGAAGTAGATTAATAAAAACCAAAACATGTCTAGTTTGTGGCTCAAAAGATGGTATTTATAGAGTTTCAAAACCCTGAGAACAACTTCTTGCGCACAAGTAAGGTTAGGGGGCAAAATTTGCGGTTTTGGTAGGTCTCGGGGCGTCGTGGCATTGGAATTTGCATTTTTCTACTACTGCATCTTCTCGCACTTCCTCAGATGATTTGGATGATCATTTCATGTCCCATTTGGGCGTATGATATACCATTGGAAAGGTATTTAAGTCAGATTCAGAAGTAAAGAATGAAGTTTCTTTAAATAAAGAATTTAACATCATGTTTTTCTTGAAAACAGGCTCCGGAGGTCAAATCTGCCTTCTTGCTTGGCAACAAAAATTTGATCTTTTTAACTCTCAAGTCTTCTTCCATCTTGTGATTGTGATTTTGTAAGCTCTTTAACATCATAATTGACATGTTTTCACTTCATTCTCCTAAATATACCTGAAATTCAAAAACATAATATAATTAACCAAAATAAGGATAGAAAACATAACGAAGGCTAAGACCAGAAAGAGCATAAAATGTGTAATTTATGAATTTATCAAATACCCCCACACTTAGCTTGTGCTAGTCCTTGAGCAAAACAAAATAAAAATAAGAAAAATAATCTAATCTAGTCCACTTTCGTAGGAAATCACGATGGCACTTAGCATGTGACACAAGCCTTTAAAGCCCTAGATGTCCCTAGTGGACGAGTTTAGTCTCGTGAGGATTTACTAGGACTATACCCGCAAACATTGAAAACATAATACATGACAATTTTTTATTTCCTTTTTTTATGTAATTTGTCATGTTTATATGTAAAAAAAAATACATAAATACATGACAACTTTTAATTTCCTTTTTTCAATTACGAAATATATGACAATATCCTTTAATGATTTATGTAATTTGTCATGTTTATTTGTAAAAAAAAATTACATAAATACATGACAACTTTTGATTCCCTTTTTTCAATTACATAAATACATGACAATATCCTTTAATGATTTATGTAACTTGTCATGTTTATATGTAATTTCGGTCATGTTTATATGTAAAAAAAAAAAAATTGCATAAATACATGACAACTTTCAGTTACATAAATACATGACAATATCCTTTAATGATTTATGTAATTTGTCATGTTTATATGTAATTTACCATCTTTATATGTAAAAAAAAAAAATACATAAATACATGACAATGTCCTTTAATGATTTATGTAATTTGTCATGTTTATATGTAAAAAAAAAAAGTACATAAATACATGACAACTTTCAGTTACATAAATACATGACAATATCCTTTACTGATTTATGTAATTTGTCATGTTTATATGTAATTTATCATGTTTATATTAAAAAAAAAATTACATAAATACATAACAACTTTTGATTCTTTTTTTTCAATTACATAAATACATGACAATATCCTTTAATGATTTATGTAATTTATCATGTTCATATGTAAAAACTTGGTAATCTGGTAACCTGCTATTCACGTTTTGTAATTTTAAAATATGTCATAACCTTACCGAAAGCTTACCTTAAGAAGCTCATGGTAGAACCTCCCGACTTACATGGATATTTTTGTTTTTTTTTTTTTTTTTACTTTGATTAAAGGATGGATGAATGATGAAATATTTTGAAAGGTTATAGATGAAAAATGTAACTTTTAAAAGTCATGGATAAATAAATGGTTGAAAATGAAATATTTATAAAGATTGTGAATGATAAATACAACTTTTAAAGATTATGGATAAAAATAATATATTGATAAAAGGTTATGAATCACTGTTAAATTTTATTCTAAATTACAAAGACCAAACCCTGAAATAAGTACTTATTATACAGCGCAGGCAGAGGACTTGTGCATCAAGAGGGTTCAGAGATGTATGGAAAACAAACTGTATTTGCCTTGGTCTTTCTTTCCTAATCTGGGTAATGATGCCGGCACGCATAGCTCTTTTTCTTTTGCTAAATGAGACGATTTTTATTTTTAAGATTTCAAATGACAAGCAGTCAAGGTAGACACCGAGTAGACATTTGGTATGATAAAAAATGATCACTTTTAAAAAAAAAATAATTGATGAAAATATGATTTTCATATTTGATATGTTAAAAAATACTCACTTTCTTGAGAATGTAACTTTCCTTTAGAAATTACTTTTTCACAATCATTAGAATATGATTCTCATGAGTAGATGTGGAAAAATAACTTTCCAATGTAGTTGAAAAATTAAAAAACATATTAAGACAAAATTACATTTTTTTCTATTTGATTTAAAATTATTAATTGAAATATTATTTTTAAATATTTAGTACAAATGTTTATTAATAATAAATATCATTAAAATATTTAAATAATATTTAATTTACATCTAAACTTTTCAACTACATAAGAGTAATTTTAAAATTTTATTATTAACAAATATTTGTTTTACTCTAAAAGTAACTCTAATTACCAATTGAAATATTATTTTTAAATATTTAATACAAATATTTGTTAATAATAAATATTCTTAAAATATTTAAATAATATTTAATTTACATTCAACCTTTTAATTTTTTAACTATATGAGAATAATTTCGAAATTTTATTATTAACAAACATTTTTTTATCCTAAAAGTAACTCAAATTACCAATTAAAATAATATTTTAAATATTTAGTGCAAATATTTATTAATAATAAATATCATTGAAAAATATTAAAATTAATAAAATTTGCATTTTTTTATAAAAATAATTTCGAAAATTACCATCACATTCTTAGTAAAATATTTAATGAACCAAACGTGTCAATGTAATTTTTTCAAAATTTTAATCAACACTTTTTCATATATACCAAATGCTGTAAAATTATATTCTCAAAAATCACATTCTCAAAAATCACATTTCATTGAAATCATGACATGGGACACCAAACGCCTCTCAAGTCTTGATTAGGTATATAGACATAGGGGAACATGTAATGATTTAATAAGTGCCCTCCATGGACATTATTTCATCATCAACGTCACCCATTTTCATTTACCAACACTGCTGAATCATTTATCAAGTTTCTGAAAAATCTGTTAGTTCCAGAGTCTTTCAAGGAAAAAAATGATGAAAATGTATGAACAAGAGAGTCTGAGCCTTAAAAGGAAATATTACACAATATATCACCTGGTCAAGGCTGTGAACAGCGAATGATGCCAAAGACTTAAGAAATCTTGTAGCAAACGAGAAAAAAAAAAGGTTGTACTATATTATCTATTATTGGCTTTTCTGCAGGTCATTGCTTCCTTCTCTACTACTAGAGGTTTGAGATGAGTCAAACATTATTCAGCTGTTAATGTGATCACCGGAAGAAGATTCGGCCGAGGTAATATCAGTAGAATACTTTTTGATCTTCAAAGAAATAAGAATGCTAGATACAATCCCAAGTAAAGGAAAAATATAAGACCAAACCATTGATTTCTCAGAGCCAGATGCAGAAGCAACAGCAGCACCAGCAAGGCTACCAATGGAAGTGTTCTGCAAGATCATTGGGAGACAGCCAATAACAGTAGGGAGCAGAAAATCCACTACAAATCCAACTTTTGTGGCAGCTAGACCATAATTGATGACATAGGAAGGGATGGGAGAGAAACGTGCAAGAAGGACAAATCTCCAACCATCACGTTCGACTCCACGGGAAAGGAGATGGAAGTATTTGTTTCTCAGGACCCAGTTCATAGCAGAACTTGATCTTCTGAAAACCAGCCTAAACAAATTCACGTAACAAAATTGGTTATTATAGGTAACGGAAAACACCAAAAAGAAAGAATAATATTAGCATCAGATTCAGAATCCTAAGAAAATTAGTAGGCACATTCGAGGTACACAAGCTAGATCTTGGTTATGTGAAATCAAGTAAAAACAATGTAAAATTGGTTTGATTTTTGGATGGGAGGTTTGCTCACAATATATTCACTAAGATTACGCCCCTTTGCCATTCTTTCAATGAACGTGGCTGGAAAAACAGAAGAGGCTCGGCGTAATGCTGTAAGCTCTGCCCCTCAAATAAACGTTTGCATTGCAAACAACACTCTGTTTTCCCCTTAATTTATTATGCCTCAAATTCTGACAACTACATCCATTTATTATACTAGTGAATTTACTTTCTTCCTCCCCTTCAATTCACTCATTTTTCTATAATATTTCAAGTATATTTGACTAAACATGTTCTTCAATTTCCCAACATCTTGATCCAAAGAACAAATGTGAAGTAAAAGACTGGACTTATAGCAAATCAAATCTTATCCAAAAAATATGGAACTTTACATAGAAGAGGAGAAAAGAATAAGAGTTTTCTGTGATATCTTCTTTTCATTTAGGAAATATTTTATTTATGAAAATTGTATTTTATTTTTACTTTTGATCAGTTCACAACGAAAATTCTTGTGTAAATCTACTTGCAGAATCAGCTATATCGTTGGAAGGTAACTTGTGTGATTTTTTATATGGTTAAGTTGTTGACTTGCGTGATTTTTTATGTGGTCTTCAACATTGAAGATTTAACTCTATTAAGGATATAAAGCATGATTTAGCCATTGAAATTGTCTCAACTGTGCATTTAAGCCATTCAACTTTTATTTGGTGAAATCAATGGTAAAGTCTGACACTACTGGGCAGTTAAGGAAATTACATGTTAACTGGGATAAACATTTGTCAAAATCAATGAGATGGTACTTTGGTGGCATTTAATAAATTAAAAATGTTGACCGGAATTTTTTTTCTTTCTTTTTGAGTTTAAATTTCTTATGACACCCCCCCCCCCCTCTCAAATGTCCCTTTTGTAGTACGAGGATTAAGGCCCCTTATTTTCCTACCTTTTTTCCCTATCTTTTCTCTTTTCTCCAAACCAAGTCCCTTCTTGCAAAATAATCACCGGGCAGTTTGCGCCAGTTGAGCTATTGAAATTTCTTGAACAGTTTGTGATTGAGTAATTTAATTTTCCCTCTACCCTTCTTCTTTGTTGCTAAATGGTCCCAGGTTACCATTTGTAGCACAAAAGCACCAATAAACACTTTCATTAGTTTCACTGCTGTCCAGAAATTTCAGCAACCATTCTGCATAATAGCCTTCATTTAGATCCAATTTCAACTACATTAACCTAACTCCTGTTCTGCCATAGCCAAATACCCTAAAATCCCTTAATTTTTTACATCCCACCATATAGACCCCGAGCCGACTTCGCAAATATGTCTCACATAACTATCTATAAATTTCTTCTTTTCACAGCTCTTCAGTTGAAACCCTAACATTCGGGTTAAATCAATTTCTTGAATCATAAAATTTTCTAATGCATGAAACCAGTAATCAAGTTTTGAATAACTTGTTAGTGCATAATTCAAACAAGCTAATTGAAGAATTATACTACTTGCATTTAATAGGCTCAATTGTAGTTTTTCTAGATTTAAGATTTTGAAATTGTTAGGATACTTTACATCAATTAGTGTTTTGCTTATTTTCCAAGAATTAGGACAGTTGGGCCATTTTGGTATTTTTGCATTTATATTAGGTGCGATTGAACCCTACTGTGAAGCTTAAAGACTCCTTCTCTTCTATTTTCTTTATTCATTTTTCTCAGTTTTATCAAGAATTTCGGATCAGAAAACTATCATAAAATTAACCATCTGTCCTACATCAGTTTGGTATTATAGCTTAAAGACCAAAACATTGCTGTAATTCAGGTTAACAATGGTGACAACTGCAAAACCAAATTCAATGGCTAAAGCTCTTTATCAAGATCATAAAAGGTCATACCCAGTGCACAAAGCTCACACTATAAGTATGGTCTGGGAAGGTCTCGATGTACGTAGCCTTCCCCATGTTTTGCACAGAGAGGCTGTTTCCAGGGTTTAAACCCATGACCAAGCAAATAACAAGTAGACACTTGACCATCAGGCCAGGCATGACCTTCACTCAGTACATCAAGATCATGAAGAAACAAAAAAAAAAATCTATAGCAATTGAGGGGGGATGTGGCTTCACTCAGTACTTAGAAGCAAGATTGATGCCCAAAATTGAAGAGGGGTTAGAAAAATTCTCCACCTAAGGTAAGCAACTCGCTTAAGCAGCAGCAAATGAAAGCCTTCCTAGAGGGCAGGGCACTACAGCTGCTCAGGCTCATCAAGTGGTTGGAAAAAAGGCAAGAAGCAAAAGGATACGACTGGATATGTAACTAAGAAAATCAAGATAGAAATTCATGATTTTGAGGGAAAGTTGATCCGGCAGTATTTCTAATTGGCACAATTCCAAGAAAGAGTATTTTAATTGGTAGACATGTTGAATGCTGGGTTAAATTTACAAAGATGAAACTTGTTCAGTTGACAAAATTTTGGTGGCATGGTGTTGAACAAAAAATAACAAGGTTAGGATGGCCAAAATTAGTAAATGGAATGAGATGAAAGCCAAAATTAAAAGAATATATGCCACCAAATTATTTTGACAAGATGTGCAACAAAGTTCTTACTTTGAAGCAAGGAACGCATCGTGTCTGAGTCTATACAAAGATTTGATGCCTTCACGGTTAGAAGTGTTTGTGGTAGATGGGGTACTCTTCATTGGTTTGTTTTATTGGGCTGTGGTATGGTCTAAAGTATTCTTGAGATCGTATTTACTTTTAAAAGAATATATTTGTTTTCTTCTTTTTTTTAATTACACAACTATAAATAAAATTTCATGATTGTCAGAAAATAACAATGAATAATACTTTTGAAGTGTTTTTTTTTTTTTTTTTTTTTTTTTTTTTTGTGCATATAAATTTCTTTTTCTAAAGAGAGGAAATAACAATAGTAAACTTTTATAATAGTTTTGTTCCCTCTTTATTCCCCAAATCTTATGTCAGTCAATTTATTTAATTGCCAATAAATTAAGAAAATATTGAAAATGAATACTGCATTTAAATGGACCAACAATAATCAATAAGCCTAAAACAAAAAAGTTTCCACTTAACACATAATATTTATTAAAATTCTAAATCATGCTAATTTTTAAAGTTATCACTTATCACATGCTCTTTTTATGGCTAAGAGCCCACATTTTGATCTTTTTATCAGGAATCAACCTTTGAGTTTCCAGATTCTTCCATTCTTTTTCTGTTTTAACATATTTTAACCACTCGTATCTCTTCTTTTACATATCAAAACATACTTTTCCCTTTCTCTCTTCATTGTATCTCCATTCTGACTCTTCTTTCTTCTCTTACTCATTTTGAACTTTTTTTTTTTCTAATTTACCCATCAATTTGGGTCCATAATTTTGGTGATCCAAGTTGCATACCAAACAGTCTAGGACATAAAAGAGCGGCGATCTAGGACGTACAAATTGGATCACGGATCCAGCAAGTAGAAGTGATCCTAGTAACTATGGTAGAGATTATACAAGTTGGACTTGAAATTTTGCAAATTGAGTTTGGAATGGTCCAGGAAAAGGAGAGTTCAATGGGGTACTGCCTAGTGAAGATCTTCTATTGACTTTATGCTTAAGATTCTAGAGACATAGCCTATGGCTTCAAGGTAAATTTTCTTATAGATTATACAAGCAATTCAAGAATGAGATGCAAGTAGCTTTATTGAAAAAGTTTGTGCCACAAGAGAAGATCATTTTTGACAACACTAGTTATGGGTTTTACTCGAAATTTCTTACACCAACATTTAAATATTGAGGTCAAGTTTTCTTCAACAAGGGGAGAATGATGCAAAATGTAAAGATGCTAATTGAGGGATTAAACTACTTAATATTGTATTTTGATACATTTTTTTTTTTTTTGTATTTTATAGGCTTACTTTTTCTTCCTTTTTTTTTGTTCAAAGTATTTTATAGGCTTACTTATAGCCATTTATTTAAGTAAATGTTTTGCTTATTTCCAAGTATCAAGTATCAAGGTCTTAGTGCTATTTTTGGCATTTTGCCTTTATACTAGAGTCTAGGATCTATTGCATTTTGTTTTAATTTAAGTTAAGTTTATTAGTTCTTTATTTGATGTTTAAGTGTTTGTTAAAGTCCTTATGGAAATAGAATTGATAGTTCTAACCGGATTATCTTAGGAGTCTAAAAGAATACCAATGTACTCTTTCTATCAGATATAGAATATTATTAGAGAATTTCCAGTATTATTGCTCTTGTGATTGTGTCATGCAATCAACCTTAGGTATATATCACTACTAAGGAACCCTAGGCATGAAACTTGGGAATTCCATCTCTTCTTTTATTTCCGTTATTCAATTTTCTCTACTTTATCAAGAATTTCAGATCAAAAGACTATCATAAAGCTAACCACAAAGATGCTCAACATCGCTGATATTCTTGGAGTGAAAAAACTAGCAAAGATCACGTCCACAAAGTGAAAATCTTATTTTAGATAAGCAGTGGCAAAGGTTTAACAACTTAGATGCAGTGATAGTGGATACTAAAATAGATGCAAAGATAATGTCAATATAGACACAAGTGAAAATCTTATTTTAGAGAAGCAATGGAAAAGGTTGACCAACTTTGATCCATTATGTTATTGGAACCCTTATTTGATATGGTGGTGTGCAACACTATAAGGCTTGATTCTCGCCATGTCTTAACCGAAATCCATTCGATTAATAAGGAGTATTCAATTCATTCAACAAAGATAAGAGGATAAATGCTTTAAGAGAAAGATAACCAATATGAATCTGGAAGCAAACAGTGTTGTCGAAAGAAAATCAGAAAAGATTCAAGTTCAACAGAACACAAATGGAACTAAAGAAAATTCAGACAGCAAATGCCAGCAACTATCTAAACATTAAGATTAGAATGGTATAATTCATTCATTTATAAATAAATCGGAATAAGGGAGGTGCAGAGATGGACCTGCCAATCCAGAAGGAGAGGGAAGCCCCCAGAAGCTTAGCGGAAAAAACGCAGAGGACGGCAGGGAAAAAGCCAAAGAGCAAAGAAGCCCCAGCCTCGAAGAAGACGGCGTAGGGCAAGCAGAGGGAAAGAGTGAGGGTGTGGAGGGCAACGTAAAGAGGGATGGCCCAAATCCCCAATCGGTCCGACCATTGCTGGAACAAGCGGAGAGCGGCGTCTTTGTCCAATCCCAATCCCAATCGGAAAGCCCCTCCATATTGCTTGGCTATAGCAATTGCACCCACCAACGCCCCTATTCTCAACCATGTTCCCGTCTTCATTTCTCCTTCCTTTAGCCGATGCCCTCTCTGTATACTAGTACTACTCCTAGTACAATACTTCTAATAATACTAAAATACTTTTCTTCCTCCCTCTCGCTCTGCATTTCCGTTCCGTTTCTTAAAAACAGAATTTTGATGCACCGTGAGAAAATAATATTAAAAAATTGTGTTTTTTTAAAAATTATTTATATTATATCGAATAAGATATATCAACTCAATTGAAAATTTAAAAAAAAAATACTGCTTAATTTTTATATATTTTCAGAATTAATTTTTTAGTCACTTTTTTCATCCACCTACATGTTTATTCACATTTTTTCCCTTTTAAGATTGTGTTTTTTTTTTAAAATATCAATAAAAGTTGAGTAGCTTTTTGAAATAATTATAAAAAAGTATCCGTGAAAATTTTCATTAGTTGATATAATAAAAAAAATTAATTAATAGAAGAAAAATGTGAATTTATAAAATTATAAAGAAAAAAAATAAATTTCTAGAGAAAATTTATTGCATCTCTTCTAGCATCCATTTTTACTGCATCTAAGGGTCCATTTGGATGACTAGTGAAATTAGCTTTGATGAGATTGAAAACAGCGGTGGTGGTGAGATTAGTTATTGTAATAGTGAGACTGGGTACTGATATAGATATTTTGTATAGAAGGACATTTTAATCTTTCACCTCGGTCAAGAAAGACAAAAAAATGGCTCAACACCACTTTCAGACGCGCACTGTTGGCTGCCTCACATCAGACGACTAGCCATGGACATGTGTCATCCATGCATGACGAGGACGTACTGCGTTAGGCCTCAAGCGCACCAACATGGTCAAGCGTGATCACCGCTGACTGTCTCACCTCAGACAACTGACCATGGACGCATGTCATCCACACATAGCAGGGAACGTACCACGTCAGGCTAGCCAATCTGATTGCACCATGTCTCTCTCTCTCCCTCCTTCTTCCACTTCTTATATGAGGTACCTCGTCTCCCAGGTAAACGGATCCTGACTTTTTTCACTCTTATTTCCTTTAACCCTTACCTTCTGCTCACCTCCTCCACATACTGACTTGAGCATCGGAGAGCCAACGTCGGATCAACCTCCGACCTCTCCTGACGTGTTTTCTTCCTCTTTCAGGTGCCTACCCTGGGATCCACTCCCGACACAAACAGGTATGGTAACGATGAGATTAAAAATAGTGGTGGATATATATTTAGATGCAAAAGCAGTAGTGGTAGTGAGATGGGAATGAAAATTATCATTAAGGACATTAATCTAAAAGTGTGTCGATAAATTATTTTTGTACATTTTAATACATATTTAATATATTTATTTAAATATTTTAATTAATTAACTAATTATTATATAATTATATAAATTTATTTATTATATTAAATAAAATATAAATATGTAGTTTTTAAATAATTCAAAAATTTTAAAATAAAAGAAATTAATAAAATGAAAAAATATTGAAAAAAAGAATTTAATAAAATAGAAAAAAATAAAAAGAAGAAAAAGGGGCAGGATCCAATGGAAGCCACTAGACCTTGCCTTTTTTTCATGGTCTAGCATCGGCATACCTTGGTGTTGCCATGACTACTCTGTTGCGGAGTAGTGGATGAGACCTTATCCCTAGGATAGGTGATCCCTGATGGTGCCAAGAGTGACACAGGCCCTAGAGCAGGCAAACTAGTGCGTACCCTGGAGCCTGGTGTGCACTCCCGGGTGAGCCATGTCAAGAAGCATTCGAGTGGGTTAGAGGAGCAATAAGATGGATTCTGGCAATATTAGGAGAAAGAGGAAGACCATTGTGCATGGAGTTGGCTTGAGTTGGCTTGGGGAAAAAGTGTTCCCATTTCAGACATCCCAACGGTTCCTGGTGGTAGAGCTTTAAAAGCTCTTATGCTCTTTATAAGGGAGACGTTCGGTGTCAGCTCTCCACCACTCTTTTAACTGGCAAGCGGGTGGGGCTGGGGCTTTCCTGGTGCAAGTGAGCTATTCCTAGGCACATATGATGCTTAGGAGTGAAGGGCATCGGGGCTAAGCAGATGGCACGTTGTCTCCTCGGGACAAAATCTCGATGATGGTTCGAGGCCAGCGGGCCTCGTATCGCACAATGGGCTGAAGTGTGGGGTTAGATCATAGCATCGCTATGCCTCACGGGTTCCTCCACCCAAGGTCTAAAGTGTAGCTTGGGATCATGCGATGTTGCTTGCGTAGAACGGGTACCGAGACAAGATTGTGAGACGAGTGAACTAGCAAGCAGGCAAGTTGCTAGTCCCATGTGGCTTATCGATAGCAAGCGTGGGAGTCTGCTAGAGCTGGGACAGCACACTCGAGTACTCATTGAGACATGGGCATGATGTTGGGTGTCCATCATGTAGGGAACTGCCTAGAGCAAGGCTAGGAGCGTGGCCTAAGAGGTGGCCTTTGTGGGCCAAGAGTTGAGCCTGGAGTGAGTCTTGCCGGTGGCAGTCCAGCTATTGAGTAGTGCCTCAAGGTTCTAGGCACAAGAGCTTCGGATGTGCGTGCAGGCATGGTGTTGGGTTCTCACCATTCTAGGATGTGATATCCTTATGAGAAGTGGGACTGAGCACCCCATATGCGAACCTCAAGGGTCGACGCTCGAGACCCTCGTGTGGGATGGGTGCCTAAGGCCTCTTGTTGGCAAGTGTGCTAGTTGCACGATGGGAGCGGGTTTCCTCCCTAGATGAGTTGCGTAATGTTATGTGTGGCCTTGCGAGGCTGAGCCATGAAAGGCTCTTGAGTGTGTTGCGTTTAGAGATTGTGGGTTGTCCATGCGAAAAATGGACATGAGATAGGCTAACCTTGACTAGGAGTAGTCTTGGTGCCGCACAGTCGTGTCGTTTCGGCTAAGGGAACGCGCGGTCCATGACAGTTGGTATTACAGCAAAACTAGTCTCAACCTAGGCGCTAGGATAATGACCTGAGTTCTAGAGAATCACATTAATTAAGGCGGTGTTGGCTTGAAAGAATCCATCAATGCGAATGTGCGATGTTGGCTCGGAAGAGGGCCATTGATGCGATATGTGGGATAATGGCCTGGATCCATTAAGGCCTTCGAGTGGGCTCTTAGCTGCCAAACAAAAGGCACGGGAGCCTAGCCTCACCTAGTGAATAGTGTTGACTCATGCGGGCATATGATGCCACTCGGCATTCGACCGTATAAGATCTAAATTGTGAAAGGGGGCAAACCTTGAAACGGTGTTGAACATGGCCATGCGGGCCAAATCTATAAGGTCTTGAGGGACACAAGTTAAGTTATTGAATATTCTTACTAATGTGTGCACCTTGTTGTGCGCTGCAGGAGCCTTAGCGGGGCATGAGTGACTGCACCTGAGCAGTGCTTGAAGCATTTGCAAAGTGACCACTGGGTTAAATGTGGTAGGCCAACGGGCCAAGACATGGAGTCCTTTTGAAAGGCGGATGAGTTTGAGACGGCCAGCGGGCCAAATAAGTTTGTGCCTCTTACCTTGACTTGCTCTTCAGAGATCTCGGTTGGTTTCATGCTTGAGCAGACTACATGAAACTCCTTGAGGTGCTTGTTTGGATCTTCACCCGCAAAACCATGGAAAATTGGTAAGAGACGTATCATTCCCGATTTGAGCTCAAAAGCAACATCAATTTGAGGATATTCAATGCAAAAAGGTTGCTGGTCCAAAATTGGTGTCGCCAACTCCTTAAGTGTTAGATTTTTCCGTGCCATCTTTCCTTGCTTGGATTGAACAGAAAACCTGGAAAAAAAAAATAAAAATTAATTAGAACAAAAACTGAAAAGAGAAACAAAATCAAGTAACAAATACATTAGAGAAAACAATCCCCAGCAATGGTGCTAAAAATTGATACACAAAATAATGTATCTATTAAATCCTTGCACTAAATTATGGTCGTTATTGTGTATAGTAGTAAGCAAGGATCGAATCCACAGAGATTGTTCTTAATTTATATGTTATTGATGTAAAACTCACAAATCACCTAAACTAAACTTTGTTGGGGCGTTTGAATTGTTTTGAGATGTAAAGAAAATAAGAAAACTTAAAAGTAAAACTAGATGTAAAGAAACGAAAATTTAAATATAACAAATAACAATAATGATGGTAGGATTAAGGAATCATTCGCCACCACTAAACATGAAATATAGCAAATAATCAAATTATCTTTCACTCTCTCTTTTACATTTAATAACCCTAAGACAATCACAAGCTCGATTGTCTCGAATCTTTCCTCATTTTATCGTTGAGAAAAAGAACAAGCGCTTTTACTCAATCTCTTTCCAATGAACAACCTAGGATAAGCTCTCTAAATTTAATTCAATGAAAGCATTCAAACTATAAAGATAGATTAGATCAAGCAATAAACACACAAGCGGGGTTTGTTTAACTTGAGCCCTACTCTACATTGTATCGAACAAAAATATCACATAATCATTGAGAACAATTTGCTACTTATGTTTAGGAATCTTGACAATTACGGATCAAAACACTAAACTAGCAATCAAATCACTAAAATATTCATCTAGTTGCACACCTAAATAAACAGTAGCAATTTATGACATGCAATCAGTAGAATATAACAAATTCAAAAGAGAGTTAAAAGACAATATGAAATTTATTAACTAACAATCATGTCTAGGGCTTTGAAATCACCCTTAACCACAAAAAGAATTTAGTTACACATGCTTGAAGTGTTCAATAACAAATTCATAAAAAAATTAAACAAGAAAGAAAGAAGAAGAAAAGAAGAAAGAAGAAACTATATTATGGTGGCTAGTTGTAATTTCCCTTTCTTCCTCTTAGTCTCCTCCTCTTTTCCCCCTCTTGTTTTTCTCTTTATTTTGTTCTCAAAGACTCCTCAAAGTATGTCTAATTTATGCCTCAAAAGATCCTATTTATAGAGCTCCAAAACCCTGAGAACAGTTTCTTCCCACGCAAGTAATCAGTGAGGCTTCAGATTTTTTTGGGAGGTCGTCGGGCACCGCGGCTCTGGCTTGGTAGTGGTGCCGGCGCCGTGGTGCGAGACTTGTTGTGTTGCCTATATGTGCTGCTACTTCTTCCCGTACTTTCTCAGCTGATTTGGATGACCAATTCTTATGCGTTTTGGGCAAGTAATATACCGTTGGAAAGCTCAAAAAATGAAGAAGGAAGTTTCTTTGAATGAAAACTTTAAAATCACGTTTTCCTTGCAACAAGATCCAGAGGTCAAATCTTTCCTCTTGCTTTGCACCAAAAATTTGATATTTTTGATTCCAATATCTTCTTCCATCTTGTGATTGTAATTTTGTAAGCTCTTTAACATCCTAATTGACATGTTTTTACTTCATTCTCTTAAATATATCTGAAATGAAAAACATAACATAAGTAACCAAAATAAAGATAGAAAACACTACGAAAACTAAGAATAGAAAGGATATAAAATGTGTAATTTATGAACTTATCAGAGCCCGCCATATCTGCAAAATAACAAACAATAAGATGAGATAACATCAGAGCCCCAGAACACAAACACAAAGGGGAATACCTATCCCTGGATACAACTCCCTAAGAATCGCCAAATCTCTGAGCTCCTCAGAGGAAGAGAGACTGCTCCCCGAATCCTCACTTTTAGTGTACAGAATATCTTCCCTCAACATAACATCAAAATCAGACTCAACTTCCTCGTCCACATCAATCACACCCCTCCACTGACCCCCCAATAATGCCACTTCCCTGGGTACTGGAATCTAAAGACAGCTCTATCATCGGAGGAGCCACAGAGATAGCGATAGGAGCAGGGACACAAGGCACAATGGCCAACAGGTCACCGAAAACCTCGTTGTTATCACAAGGAACGGGGACTCGCCGAGGCTCACCATGCCAGAGTCCTTCTAGGTCAGGGATGGGCAAGTCTCTCAGCGGAGCCAAGGGCTCACCAGCTACATTGTCATAAATTGTGCAACAAAAACAGGCTTTAAGAAAAACAGGCGGACATGAAACGATTAGAAATACTTAAGACGCATGAAAAAAGGGCGAACCGTGACTTGAAAGATTGCTAGCCAAAATATGAGACCAGAATAAATCATCACCTTCATGACCTCCCCGCGAGGTAGAGGGCTCCTCGCCGACAATGGTCCCCCCTTTCTAACCAAGGGTGGGGCTCCTGCCCCTCCTGCAGGAATGGGAGCACTGGCAGCGTCGCCATCAAAGGACTTCGCCTTCGGCTTAAGGTGGGCCATCAGGAGCATCGCCAGCTGGTCAGTACCTCCCTAGGGCCAGACCACAGCCCCTTATGGTGGCTGAGCATGCTCAAATTCAAAGGCCATGCGATTGGGGTTCTTGTTATCCAAGCATAGCGACAAACATTCCCAAGCATCACAATCACCTCCAAATTAATTGTATGCTGCCGATAGTACTCGAATTACTCCAACTCAGGGGCTTTCATGGGCAACTTATTCCCCTTCCTACTCTTGGAAGGGCTAAACCACTTCACCTTAAAGGGCCAGCTCGCCTCCAACTTCGGTTCAGCAGCAAAAAACTTGGTCCGCACAATATGATGATTGCTGGGAGCGTTCACCACTACCCTTTTCTTCCAGGCTGTCAGATAATAATAAGAGCCCAGAATCTTTAGCCGATACAAATTATGAAAGGCGACGACGTGACTTGTTCCCTCAAACAGCAATCTATGAAGTATGACACCATTACTTGCCAAGACGCCCCGGTTAACTGAGTCGCAGCGACCCCGTATACTTCCAGGCAGATGGCAAAGAATGAATTCAGTGGAAGATGGAAACCACCCTCGAACATGTGCTCGAAAAAGCACATTTTCTTCCTACCATTGGTCACCTGTCTTGAGCGACGACCCTCCTTGTGGATAAAGAACTCGTAAGGGTAGTTCGGGAGACAAATACCACGTAATTGTAGCAACAACTCCATATCCCAAACGCCTCGAAACCCTCGGCACTATCTTCCCCCTCGACGTTGGGGGGAAACCACCACTTCAGCACCACCACCAACTTCTCCACCACCACCACTATCTTCTACTCCACCACCAGCTACAAACTGCGCCCCCTCCTTGATCATCTGGAAGATCTTGGCCATCTATGGGTCCGACTCCTCACCACCACCAGCCTGAGACCTCTCATCCACCTCTCCCGACGTCTCACTATCACTTATCACCATCTTATAGTACCTAGACATACACTTTAACCCACCCAAAAGAAGAAACCATAAGAAAAAAAGAAAAATTACCTAGCAAACCTCTGAACAATCTCGTCGGATCAAGAGAAAAGTAAAATTGAAAAACCACGACAGCTCTGACGCCAATTCGGTAGCACCTCGACACTCAAAATACAAGATGAGGCAACCCATCCCCATCCCTCTATTCATAGACACAGCAGGTAAAGAGTGCTCAGGAAGCCACACCGCACCGCACGTCCCGCCACTGCATGGTTGACACGTGGCAACGCCTCATACAATGCACCCGGGAGTTAATACTGCCATTAATATTGGGCACATCGAACGTCACACGCTTTCTCGCCAATGTCTAGGATATGAAAAAAAACCAAGTAAGAAGCCTCGCCACCAACCACAGGCTCGCTACATTTTCAAACTCAGGCCTATGATAAATAGGCTCACCAGCGGCCACTTTATGACCTCCGTCTAACCTAGAAGGCAATTGTTAGACCTAATGGGCCCTCCAGGTCCTGGGCCAGACGTCTCTACCAGCAGATCCCACAGGCACGAGGCCCAGACCAACGAGCCCAACATCACTCGGGAGGACACGTGGATGCCTCCCGATCCTTCCGTGGTCACATCGCCTGACACCTCGGTGACCACTTGGGACTCCAACAACCCCAACCACTAGTACGTCACCCTATACCTCAAGGACCACATGGTGTTTCAACTACTGTGATCACCATGACGAGACCACTCATACCATCGATCATTGAGCCCCCAATCAATAACAGACACTTGGCCAAAAGCAGGTCGCCCCAAGCGGTATAAATAACCCCCCTGGGGCTGTCCGACGATACACACACTTTGTCTCTACTTCATTATCCGTACTGATACTCTCTCCTCCTCCATACACTGACTTAAGTATCGGAGTGCACTCCGGAGACCAACTCCCGACGCCCTCTAACCATTTTTCTCCTCCACGAGACCTCAGGCCACCAAGGGAACCACCTCGACCTGAAGAGACATCAACAAAAATAAATAGTTATTAAATGCTAATCGTATAAAGCCAATGGAGTATAAAGACCTTGCAAATGAATTATAAAAGGTTATAATTATGATATCTTTATGCATCAAAGTCATATTCCTAAAAGTGTTCATGATCATTTTATTGTCAAGATAGAATATTAACGATGCTCAATTCAAAATGCAATTTCCCCAACAATGTCATGTGAGTTCATTTCCTATTTTATCCCTCTTTCGAAGAAAATAAGTTAGATACTTAAAATTACTAAAAACAAATGTTCTCCTTAAATTTTGAAAAATATAGATATGAGGCTGAAAAACGCCTTTAGAAAAGGCATTTAGAGTTCAAATTATTTAGTAGAAGAAGAATGCAAGCATAAAGATTGTTGTGAAACTATGCTGCTTAATCTTTCATTAGCAGGTATTTATTAGGGATGTCAATTTCATTCAAATTCGAAGGGAAACCTGGTTGCCCGATCTGACAGGGACGGATTTAAGATAACCTTTTCGGGGACTGGGATAGGAAAATAGTCTCCTCTCCGTCCACGCCCAACATATAAGTTTATTTATAATTGTATACATGTTTATATAGTTATATATTTATATATAATAAATAAAATTTTATATCAGAAAATTTTAAGGTTATATAAATTTATTCAAACGAGTGAATGACAAAAAAAAAATCATTTTTAAATTATATAATACAATAATAAAATAAGTTTAATTTCGTAAATTCATTTTCAATTTTTTTTTTAAATACGAGGAGAGCTAGGATTCTCCGTCCCCACTAGATCTGTGAACAAAGATAAATTTTCTCTCTGAGATGAGGACAGGGACGAGGAGTCTAGACTTGTTTAAAGGTTGGACTACCCAACTAGCCTGACAGCCCGATCCATATTGGATCGGATTTGAGTAAGCATTTTTCAATTTGAACCAGCTCGATTCAGCCCGAATTATTATTTATTAATAAATTTTTTATTTAAATTTAATTATAAAAATATATAAATATTAATATAAAATAATTTTTAAATAATAATTCGGACTTATGAATTGACTCATGTTGAACTTGAATAAAGAATGTGAAAAAAAGTCGAGCAATGAGCTGGTACAAAGAATTGGGGTTGATACAAAGAATGCACTTCTTGCATCAAACCTTCCCTATTGACATCCCTAGTACCTATTGTGCCATTGGACCAAATGTTAAACATGAATCACATGAAGGAAAACACGAATATCATCTATAGTTTTCCAAATCAAAATGGCTTGACTGTTGAATTGGTCGACCCAATATATCGAGCTTCGATTTAGGTTGGTTTTTTTTAATTTGGATTGATTGTGCATTTGATCCGAAAAAGCCTGCATTGGGCCATTGGCTCGTCAATTTTTATTTAAAAAAAAAAAAATGATCCATTTGGTTTTTTTCTTTCTAAATATGACTTTTCAACATGATTTTGAAATCATGTTTAACTTATTTTTTACTTATTATTGTTTTTTTTTTCATTTTCACTAAAATATATATTTTTTAAAATTAAATAAAAATAAAATACCTTATATAAAGCTAAAAAGTAAAAACTATCTTTATAAATTTATATTTCTTTTTGTAATTTTTCAATAATGCTAAATATTTTTAATTCTTGTATCATACATTATCGTTCATATGATTAGTCTAAATATTTAAATAATTTGTAATTTTATATATAATATTTTTAAAAAAATTGTTTACAAAATATTAACCTGTATAATCCTACAATTAAACTATTGATCCAATAACTAAAAATCTTGAATGAGAAGGTTATATGATCGGGTTCTACTTATGGTGTAAATGAGCTTATGTACTCATGACTTACTTGAGTTTGACTCGAAAATTACTCTTGGTCGCTATCAAGCTGAGCTCGAATTCGAGTAACTCGAGTTATCTAGTATGCCAAATTTATGTATCTAAATAATCGACTTGAATAATTTGTAAACTTATTCGAGCTTGTTTTTTATTTTTAATAACATATTAATATCATATATAAATAATTTATAATTATTGATTTACAACTTTATCCTCATTATATATATATATTTATATATATAAGAAAAATATTATTTTTTCCTCAATTTGAGCTTGAGCTCCAGCTCAAGCATAAATAATTAAGCTTGAGGTCAAACATAATAATCAAATTTGTAAGTATAAACACCCGATTTTATTTAGGTATTTAAACGAGTTATTGGACCTTGGAGTCCAAATTGGGTTCATGTCTATTTTATTTATTTATTTTTTCTATTCTTAAATTTCATTTACTTATTTATTTATTTTTAATTCTTGGAAAATTTTGAGAAAAAAAAAAAGAAAATAGAAAAAGAATTAATAATCGAAAAAACAAAAAAGGAAAGGTTTGGAAATCAAGAAAAAATTTGGTATTTTGGCAAAACTTGGGGGTCAAGAACAGGATTTGATAATTAAAGGAAGTAAATCAGATCTGTCAAGACAAATCCGATCTCCTCTCCTTTAAATGAAAACTTAAAATTTTGAATTTAGATCTTTATTTAAACTGAATAGAATACACAAAGGGAGAATATACAGAGAGCACAACATAACACAACAATCACAAAGCATTTGAGTTTTCGATTTTTTCTGAGGTAAAAAACCAAGTCAAGATTTTATTTTATTTTTGGTCAGTTAAAAATCAAGAAAGTTTGTTTTCTTTTCTATTTTTTCTTTACCGATTTTTTTGCAAAGGAGGATAGATAAGAAGTTTTTTGAAAGTGTAGTTTTAACACAAGAATCAATTTCTTTTTTTTTTTAAATTTGGAAAATTTTAAGTTTCGGAGATGAAAACTGGAAAAAGATGAAGTTTCCGGTGTCGAAAATTGGGTTCATATGGAGGTCGGGTGATTAGAAAAGATTTTTTTTTTTTTAAATCATAAGGAAGGAATGAAAGATAAAAAAAAAAAAAAAATTATAAAGGGATGGGAGGCAGGTCCCGTGCGACCTACGTTTTGACACGCGTGGGTCCGCTTGGCGACCCAACCTGAATGTCTTTCTTTTAAAAAAAAAATATTTTTATTTTATTTTATTTTATTTCTTTTTCTTTTCCTTTTCCTTTTCCTTTTTATATTTTATATTTTATTTCTTTTATATTTTATTATTTTCTAATTAATTTATTTTTTTTTTAATATTTTATGCATTCTACTTGTTAATTATTTTATTAATTAGTATAAGTTTTATTATTTTATTGATTATTTATTTATTTATGCTTAGTATTGATTTTATTATTAATTGATTGATTATTTATTTATTTTATTTGTTTATCTTTTAGCATGATTACTTATTTATTTATATTGTTTACTAATTAGGATAATTTAAATTTAATTAGATTATATTTTGTTCATATAATATGCTTTCTTTCATATAATTTACAATAAAAAATTAAAATAAAAAATAAATTGAGATTTTTCTGAGGATGAAATTCAAAAGGTCGCGAATAGGTGATTTCTAAGAAATTTTTAGGTGAGAAGATTTTTCGTAAAAATTTCATAATGGTAGAAAATTTTTTAGAAAAAAATTTCAATTTCAAAAGTCAAGATTTATTTTTGAGAATTAAAATATGATTTAAGAAAATTAAATAGTTACAAAAATAATTATTACAAATTAAAATTAGGATGCTTTCATAATGTACTAAAATAAATCCGACGAAGGATTTTCATAAGAACGAATGGTTTTCATGAAAGATTCCTGAGGTGAGGTGAGGTGAATTTTTAGAATTACTCCCGAATGGTGTAATGGATTCTGTTTTTTTTTTTTCAATATTTAATTAATAATAAAAATAAAATAAATTTGGATCTTTCCTATGATGGAATTGTAAGGGGATTGCAAATGGTAGATCTTCTAAGAAATTTCTAGGTGAGAAAAGATTCTCCTAAGTTCTGCCAATGATAGAGAATTTAGGGGATGACTTTCAATATTATTGGTTGAAATTTACTTTTAATTTAAATAATAAAAGTATAAGATAATTTAAATTAGGATTTACAATTATCTTTTTTTCCATAAAATACTTAATAAATCCGACGGTGAAGTCTCTTCAGGGGAACAAATGGTATCTCTTGAATGCTCTTGAGTTGAGGAGATTTCTTTTTGGAATTCCACCAGCTTGATGGAGAAGACCTTAATTCTTTTTCCAATATTTAAAATATTGAAATTAAAGACCATTTAATTAAGACCAATTTAGGGTAATATTTGATTAATTAAGTACCTTCCTCTTGGATAGACGTTCTGGGGTTGCTAAACTTTCCACACACGTAACCGTACTTTTGAACTTAGTTCTGGTAAAAAAGACTAGGATCTATCCTTTTTAAGAGCATTCGTCAAGGTTGAGATTTCATTAAATTGGATAGATTCATTTAGGTGGCTAATCATACCTAGTAAAAAAGATTAGTGGCTAATCCATAATTTGTGTCTAGCATGCTGAATTCGTATTTAACACGTTATGATAGTTTGCCGACTCTATTGGAGGCCTTAGAGAGTTGACCAAATGATTAGTCATATGTTACCCTAAGTTTAAATAAATGGTCTTTAAATATTTCTATCTTTAAATGATTCATTGCATGCTTAATAAATGTTTTTACACACACTACACATGCATGGCATAAGAATTTTGAATTTTATTTGAGAAACATTTTGCAAGATAAGTTTTTTTTTTTTCGAAGATTAGATGAGATCTTAAAACCTCTATTGCGGAATACTTTAAAATTAATGAGATTATAAAATCTCTCTTAAGGAGTATTTTTAAAATGAATAAGTTTTTAAAACCTCTCTTGAGGAATATTTTTAAATCGAGGATTCTTTTAGAGCCTCTCACGAGGACATTTTCAAAATCTCTCATGAGGATTTTTTCAAAGCCTCTCTCACGAGGATGTTTTTAGAGCTTCTCACGATGATGGATGTTTTTAAAGCCTCCCACAAGGATGTTTTCAAAGCCTCTCACGAGGATGATTTCAAAGCCTCCCACGAGGATGTTTTCAAAGCCTCTCACGAGAATATTTTAAAGCCTCTCACGAGAATGTTTCTAAAGCCTCTCACAAGGACGTTTTCAAAGCCTCTCAGGAGGGCGTTTCTAAAGACTCTCACGAGGATGTTTCCAAAGCTTTTCACGAGAATGTTTTCAAAACCTCCTACGAGGACGTTTTTAAGACCTCTCACAAGGATGTTTTTAAAGTCTCTCATAAGGATTTTTTAAAACCTCCCACGAGGACATTTCGAAAGCCTCTCATGAGGATTTGTTTTAAAAAGCCTCACGAGGAATTTTTCAAAGCCTCTTATGACGACGTTTTCAAAGACTCCCATGAGGATGCTTTTAGAGCCTATCACAAGGGCGTTTTAAAGCCTCTCATGAGGATGTTTTAATACTTCTCTCGAGGATGTTTTAGAACCTCTCACAGGATGTTTTTCAGTTTTCAAACCTCTCTTGAGGGTTATTCTTTTCCTTTTTCAAAAATCCTTTGAGAATTATTTTCCAAACCTCTCCCGAGAAATATTTCGTTAAGAGGACTATTTTCAGTTTTCAAATCTTTCTTGAAAAGTATTTTTGTTAAACCTATCTCAAGGAATGTTTCTCACTTTTTAAAATCTTTCTTGAGTATATTTTTCATACCTCTCTCGAAGATATTTTAAAGTTTCTCTTGAGAATATCTTGCAATGCCTCTATTGAGGATACTTTTTAAAAAAAAGTCTCTCTCGAAGGTGAATGTTTCAATTTTAAAAACCTCTCTCGAGGATGAATGTTCCAATCTTTAAACACCTCTCTTGAGGACAATTTGTTAAACCTCCCTTGAAGATTATATCTTAGTTTTCAAGCTTCCCTTGAGGATTTCCTTTTAGTTGCAAGGTTTTTTCGAAAAATATTTTGTTAAATTTCTTTTGAGAATGTTTTTTCAAGTTATCGAGTCCTCTCTTGAGGATCATATTTTAATCAGTAGACAAGTCTCCCTTGAGAATAAAATTTTAAAAATGTGTCTCAATTTTTGGATGCACAGTTCCTGTTTCACAGAAACTGCGCAAAGAGGGAAAACTATAGACACTCGATTTTATTCGGGTATTTAAACGAGTTATTGGACCTTGGAGTCCAAATTAGGTTCAGGTCTATTTTATTTTCTAATTTATTCTTTAATTTCATTTATTTATTTATAATTCTTGGAAAATTATGAAAAATAAAAAAATCAAGAAAATACAAAAAGAATTAATAATCGAAAAAAAAGGAAAGGTTTGGAAATCAAGAAAAATCTTTGTATTTTGGCAAAACTTGGGGTCAAGAACAGGATTTGGCAAATCTCCTATCCCTTAAATGAAAACCTAAATTTTTTGGGTTTAGATCTTTATTTAAACTGAACATAATACACAAAGAGAGAATACATAGAAAACACAACAATCACAAAGCCTTTGAGTTTTCGATTTTTTTTACGTAAAAACTAGGTCAAGATTTTTATTTTCGATTCCGTTGAAAAGTCAAGAAAGTTTGTTTTCTTTTCTTTTGGAATTTTTTGCAGAGGATAGAAAAAAAATCTGAAAAATTTCCGATGAAGGTAAACTGGGTTCATCTGGAGGTCGGGTGATTTTTTTTTTTGAGAAAAGCAATTTTTTTTTTTTTAAATTAGAAGGAATGAATGAAAGATTATTATTTTTTAATTTATATAGGAATTGGAGTCGGGTCTCGCGTGACCCGCATGTTGACCCGAGTCGATCTGCGCGACGATCGACTTGAATGTCGTTCCTTTTTTTTTAAAATTTTTTTTTTTTAATTTTTATATTTTATTTATTTTTATATTTTCTAATTAATTTAATTTCCTTTTTTAATATTTTATGCATTCTATTTGTTAATTATTTTATTAAATACCTTTTATTTTAATTGATTATTTTTTTAGTATAAGTTTTATTATTTTATTTATTTATGCTTAGGATTTTATTATTAATTGATTATTTATTTATTTTATTTGTTTATCTTTTAGCATGATTATTTATTTTTATTGTTTACTAATTAGGATAATTTAAATTTAATTAAATTATATTTTGTTCATATAATATGCTTTCTTTCTCATAATTTACAATAATAAATTAAAATAAAAAATAAATTGAGATTTTTCTGAGGATGAAATTCGAAGGGTCACGAATTGGTATTTTAAAAAAATTTCTAAGTGGGAAGAGTTTTCGCAAAAATTCCAGAATTGTGGAAAATTTGAGAAAAACTTTTCAATTTCAAAAGTCAAGATTTATTTTTGAGAACTAAAATATGATTTAAGAAAATTAAATAGTTATAAAAATAATTATTACAAATGAAAATTAGGATGCTTTTATAATGTACTAAAATAAATCCGACTACGGATTTTCAAGAATGAATGATTTTCATGGAAGACTTCTGAGGTGAGGTGAATTTTAGAATTATTCCCGAATGATGAAAAATATTCTAGAAAATTTTCAATATTTAATTAATAATAAAAATAAAATTAATTAAAATAATTTTGGATCTTTACTATGATGAAATTTTAAGGGGATTGCAAATGGTCGATCTTCTAAGAAATTTCTAGGTCATAAAAGATTCTCCTAAGTTCCCCCAATGTTTGAAAATTTAGGGGATGACTTTCAATATTATTGATTGAAATTTACTTTTAATTTAAATAATAAAAGTATAAGATAATTTAATTTAATTTAAGATTTACAATTATCCTTTTTTCATAAAATACTTAATAAATCTGACGATAGAATCTCTTTAAGGGAATAAATGGAGATTTCTTTTTGGAATTCTACCAACATGATGGAACCTTAAAGAATTTTTTCAATATTTAAAATATCGAAAATAAAGATCATTTAACTAAGATCAATTTAAGGTAATATTTGATTAATTAGGTACTGTCTTCTTAGATGGGCGTTGTGAGAGTGTTAATCTTTCTCCACACATAATCGTACTCCCGAACTTAGTTTTGATAAAGAAGATAATGACCTATCCTTTTTAAAAGCCTTCGTCAAGCTTGAGATTTCATTAAATTGGATAGATTCATTTAGGTGGTTAATCACACCTAGTAAAAAAATATAGTGATGATTCTATAATTTGTGTCTAGTATGCTGAATTCGTATTTAACACATTATGACAGTAAATTTTTACTAATTTACATACTTTTTTTTTTTTTGAAATGTAAAGAAATTTTATTGAATGAAATATAAAACACGATTTGAAAAATCTTCAAAAGAAGTTCCGAAATCACCTATAAGATAAATCAACCCTTAAGATAATAAGCCTGATTCCTAATAAAACCCTTGCAAAAACAATAATACCATCATACCTATAAGCAACCCTTCAACCTTTAATGCTTGAAACCCCAAACTGACCCCTGTGTTAAAAAAATACTAATCCATAATGTCCCAATTCAAATGTTCATAAAAACCAAAAACAAAACTCCAATTAGCAAATTCTGCATTTAAACCGAAAGTGATGTTCTCCAAAAGCTGTCTTCAATCTTCCACTTCAGCAATGTATAATGTGGAAACCATTGCCATTCACAAATTAACATCAAAATGGCACGATAAGAAATGATTTGCTGCCTATGCCACACTAGACCTGCTCACGGGCCGGGCAGCCCGCCCGGCAGGCCCGGCCTGTATCGGGCCGGGCCTGGGCAGGATATTTTGTGTTCCGGGCCGGCCCGGCCCGAAACAGTGATTTTTATTATAATAATATTATTTTATTTAATTTTAATTATAAAAAGATAAAAAAATTATTTTTTTATTCCAATGAACAGTATTTCAAGCCTAAACGGGCGGGCCGGGCCGACCCAGGGCCGGGCCTGGGCAGAGAAAATAAAAAAAAAACCGGGCCGCGGCCCATGAGCAGCTCTATGCCACACACGCGAATAAACATCAAGTCTCAAAACCGAATGTACCCAGCCAAAAAACCAAAATCAGCATTAAAAAAACTATCCAAAATTCTCAAAATCAAAAAAGTTATGAACCCCAAAAAACACTAATTTACATAATTAATTGAATAAATTTGAATAAATTTTTATCTCGAATTAAACGCTACCTAAAAATATAAAATGCAATCAAGTTCGAGCTCCAACCATTAATTTAAGCCAAACTCAAGCTTGAACTTTATAACATTATGGCTTGACTCGGTTCGATTACGTTCTTTTAATTGTTAAGCAGCCATCTCAAGTGTGGCAAGTCCTGGTTTGGTGTTAACAACCCTGGAGGATACCTGCACCTGACCTATATTAGAAATTAGAAAAATAGTTTATAAACAGATCATAATTAGATTTGAGATTCCGTATATTTATATGAATTTAAATATTATAATCGTGTTAAAATATTATATATTTATTTAAATTTTGATACGTTAATAATTTAATATAAATTTTGAAATATTTATATATTCATGTGTGTTCGTATTATTTTTTATATCATATTATATTTTATATTATATTTTAATTATTTTTTTATATCAAATTCATATAATTATATCGTGTCTAAAATTATCGATTCTAATCATAATCTAAACTAAGATGATAAGGTAAAACAAAAGAAATGCCTTTTATAAAAAAGGAGAAATAGTCAATGAATACTATTATATTATGAGAAAAACAATATGGTAATAATCTTCTAGAATTGAGAATTGGGTGGTGATACTGATGGGTCGGACACAGCCTGAGACGTCAATTTTGACAATTTAGGAACTCAGAATGAGATATCAAGTTGGCTGGGCCACTGTTTGTGTTTTAACCAAATGCTTCAAACATGTGATAGTTAATTTTTTTTTTTTTTTTTTTTTTTATATAGGATTGTGACAGAAATGTTTCAAATGTGGAATTTATATAAGGATAATATTTAAATAAGTTTTTGAATTTTACTAAAGATAAAATAAATTTTTAAAATTTTTATTATGTTATATTAAGATTATAATTTTTCTTTTATTATAATGAAAACTTGACGTTAAACAAATACTGCATATTTCATTAAAATGTTTTTGATTGACTCATATAATTTATAAAAAAAACAATTATTAAAATTTATTTAGATGAATTAAATGATAAATACTTGAAAAATTTTATTTTAATAAATTTGACATTTCAATTTATTCATTCATTTTTAAATTTTAATAAATATAATTAAAATTATATAAAAAAATTTAATTTTTAATTTCATGTAATAAAATATTAAGAGCTTATTTATTTTTTTTTTATAAAATTTGAGAATGAATTTTCACATTTAATTTTCTGCCATATAGCAAGGTAGGACTTCAACTCCAAATCTTATCACACACGCTCAAAGCTTAAGCTTGCACGGCAGAAATTTTGAGTAAAATGGATTTTCCTTATCAATCATATATCTGCATAATTTCGAAAACATCACGTACCTCCAACTACCAAACTCTGACGATAGATGACACGTGGCATCTCTTGCGATGCCTTACCCAGATATAAATGAACCTAAAGAAGGTTAACTTCAGGTACGCATTTGAGATTTATACAATTCCTCAGTATTTCTCTTACCTTCACCACTTTTCTAAGTTTTTACTGAGGGGAGTTCTACCGTAAGTTTCTTACGGTAAAGTTGTGGTAAGCTCCAAATTGAAAAACCTGTGTAGCAGGTTACCAGGTCACAAATTTTTACATATGCACTTGATAAATTACATATCAACTTGGACGAATTACATATCAAACATGAAAAATTACATATCAACTTGAGAAGTTGAAAAATTACATATGGACTTGATAAATTACATATGAACTTGAAAAATTACATATGAAGAATTACATATGGACATGGACAATTACATATGAACTTGGAGAATTACATATGGACTTGATAAATTACATATGAACTTGGAAAATTCCCGAATTACATATGGACATGGAAAATTACATATGAACTTGGAGAATTACATATGGACTTGATAAATTACATATGAATTTGGAAAATTCCCGAATTACATATGGACATGGAAAATTACATATGAACTTGGAGAATTACATATGGACTTGATAAATTACATATGAACTTGGACAATTCCCGAATTACATATAGACATGGAAAATTACATATGAACTTGGAGAATTACATATGGACTTGATAAATTACATATGAACTTGGAAAATTCCCGAATTACATATGGACATAAAAAATTACATATGAACTTGGAGAATTACATATGGACTTGATAAATTACATATGAACTTGGAAAATTCCCGAATTACATACGAACATGGAAAATTACATATGAACTTGGAGAATTACATATGGACTTGATAAATTACGTATGAACTTCGAAAATTCCCGAATTACATATGGACATGGAAAATTACATATGCACTTGGAGAATTACATATGGACTTGATAAATTACATATGAACTTGGAAAATTCCCGAATTACATATGGACATGGAAAATTACATATGAACTTGGAGAATTACATATGGACTTGATAAATTACATATGAACTTCGAAAATTCCCGAATTACATATGAACATGGAAAATTACATATGAACTTGGAGAATTACATATGGACTTGATAAATTACGTATGAACTTGGAAAATTCCCGAATTACATATGGACATGAAAAATTACATATGAACTTGGAGAATTACATATGGGACTTGATAAATTACATATGAACTTGGAAAATTCCCGAATTACATATGGACATGGAAAATTACATATGAACTTGGAGAATTACATATGGACTTGATAAATTACATATGAACTTGGAAAATTCCCGAATTACATATGAACATGGAAAATTACATATGAACTTGGAGAATTACATATGGACTTGATAAATTACGTAACTTGGAAAATTCCCGAATTACATATGGACATGGACAATTACATATAAACTTGGAGAAATACATATGGACTTGATAAATTACGTATGAACTTGGAAAATTCCCGAATTACATATGGACATGGAAAATTACACATGAACTTGGAGAATTACATATGGACTTGATAAATTACATATGAACTTGGAAAATTCCCGAATTATATATGGACATGGAAAATTACATATGAACTTGGAGAATTACATATGGACTTGATAAATTACATATGAACTTGGAAAATTCCCGAATTACATATGAACATGGAAAATTACATATGAACTTGGAGAATTACATATGGACTTGATAAATTACGTATGAACTTGAAAAATTCCCGAATTACATATGGACATGGAAAATTACATATGAACTTGGAGAATTACATATGGACTTGATAAATTACATATGAACTTGGAAAATTCCCGAATTACATATGGACATGGAAAATTACATATGAACTTGGAGAATTACATATGGGACTTGATAAATTACATATGAACTTGGAAAATTCCCGAATTACATATGGACATGGAAAATTACATATGAACTTGGAGAATTACATATGGGACTTGATAAATTACATATGAACTTGGAAAATTGCCGAATTACATATGGACATGGAAAATTACATATGAACTTGGAGAATTACATATGGACTTGATAAATTACATATGAACTTGGAAAATTCCCCAATTACATATGAACATGGAAAATTACATATGAACTTGGAAAATTACATATGGACTTGATAAATTACGTATGAACTTGAAAAATTCCCGAATTACATATGGACATGGAAAATTACATATGAACTTGGAGAATTACATATGGACTTGATAAATTACATATGAACTTGGAAAATTCACGAATTACATATGGACATGGAAAATTACATATGAACTTGGAGAATTACATATGGGACTTGATAAATTACATATGAACTTGGAAAATTCCCGAATTACATATGGACATGGAAAATTACATATGAACTTGGAGAATTACATATGGACTTGATAAATTACATATGAACTTGGAAAATTCCCGAATTACATATGAACATGGAAAATTACATATGAACTTGGAGAATTACATATGGACTTGAGAAATTACGTATGAACTTGAAAAATTCCCGAATTACATATGGACATGGAAAATTACGTATGAACTTGGAGAATTACATATGGACTTGATAAATTACATATGAACTTGGAAAATTCCCGAATTACATATGGAAATGGAAAATTACATATGAACTTGGAGAATTACATATGGGACTTGATAAATTACATATGAACTTGGAAAATTCCCGAATTACATATGGACATGGAAAATTACATATGAACTTGGAGAATTACATATGGACTTGATAAATTACATATGAATTTGAAAAATTTCCGTATTACATATAAATATAAAAAATTACATCTAAATATAACAAATCATTACAAATTTGATTACTTAACATATAAACGTGCTAAATAAAATATAAATATAATAAATTACATTAAAAACAAAAAAAAAAATTTATATGTTTAGAAATTATTTTTTTATCACTTAACATTAATAAAAATAATTATTGATTTAGTTACAGATAAAATAACATTATTTTAACTTACATAGACATATTTAATTGGATAATATTGCTTCACCCACTTCTTTAAATTGTTAACAGAGAATTACATATGGTAGGTCAACAGAATTAATGACATTGTTTAAATTACTACATCTCTATATTAAATGCATTCCTTATTACTCACCTACTTTAGTTGCTGAGATATTGGTTTTGTTTTCTTATTTGCTGAGACAGGTTTAGGCTTCTACATTGTTCAACAGACGTGGTTTCTGTTCTACAAAAGCGCAACAGCCCCGCTTTATTGAAGCACATTATTCAACCAAATATTCCATACAAAAGGTTAGTATACAATGTTTAAGTTATATAATTTTCATGGAATCAGCTTTGTTACTTCTTATAAAATGTGTAATATTAAAAAATATTTTCAAATGTTAGTGAATAGAATGTTTAACTAATACAATTCTCATGAAACCGGTTATTATAGTGGTTATAAATTATTTAATATTCATAATTGCATATTTTCATGGGTAGTGATTTTGATGGGATACTTAATACAATGTTTAAGTTATAGCATTTACATGTTAATTTTACTTCTTTAGGCAATATCTAAATTTTGTACGTGGTACAATTTAATGTATTGCCGAAGAATGATATATGTTTTTTTGTTTTTATTTTTCTTCAGAATTATAATGGATTCTAGAACACAAGAATTTCATGAGGATTGTCCTTCGAATTCAGAATCTCCTAATGCTGTTGAATGTGAAGGTTCAATTTCTCATAATAATAAGGATTTCAGTAGATTATGTAGAGAAGATATGATAGGTATGAGTTTTGATTCATTGGATGCTGCATGGGAATTTTACAAGGCATACGCTTTTCAGAAGGGTTTTGGTGTTCGTCGGGGAAGTACAAGACGTAATGATACTGGTGATCTTGTAGGTCAACAATTTTGTTGTACAAAAGAAGGATTCAAGATTGACAAAATAGAACACTGCAATCGTAAAAGAAATGCTAGACCGTTGTCTAGAACCGGATGTAAGGCTAGTGTACGTGTCAACATGCAGTGTTTTGGGAAGTGGGTAATCACATACTGTGAGGACGTTCATAATCATGATATGTGTGATTCATCGCATAAACATTTTATTCCGTCACATCGAGAAATTAAAGATTCAGATTTAGCTGAAGCTAAAGCTATGAAATCTGTTGGGGTCTGTACATCACAGATCATGAACTACCTTGTTCAAGAAGCTGGTGGATTCCAAAATGTTGGTTTTGTTGCAAAAGACCTATACAACGCGCTACATGCCTGCAGTAAAGCTGAAATAGCGGATGGCGATGTGAATGCTGTTATTTCTTACTTTCAAATGAAGAAGGAATTGGATATTGGTTTTTATATGAAATATAGCACTGATGATGATACGCGATTGCATAATCTCTTTTGGGCAGATGCTACTTCACGGTCGGACTATGCATGCTTTGGGGATGTTATAGCGTTCGACACCACGTATAAGAAGAATGCTTATGATAGGCCTCTGATGCCTATAGTCGGTGTCAATCACCATCATCAAACAATTGTTTTTGGAGTTGCTGTACTTGCTGATGAGACAACTGATAGCTTTGTGTGGGTTTTGAGAACTTTCCTAGAAGCAATGCATAACAAACGTCCTATTTCAGTTGTTACTGACGGGGATAGGGCAATGCAAAGAGCAATTAGAACTGTTTTTCCCGATGCTAGACACAGACTTTGTACGTGGCACCTAGCTCGCAATGCACAGGCAAATATCAGTGATCCATTATTTGCTAAGGCATTTTCTAGATGCATGACTTCATGGTGGACACCGAATGATTTTGAACGTGAGTGGACTGTAATGATCAGAAAATTTAATGTTGAAAAGCACCCTTGGATAGTCGAAAAAGATAGAACTAGGGACATGTGGGCACAAGCATATATTACAGGACAATTTTTTGGGACATTACGAACCACACAAAGGTGTGAGTCCTTGAACGCTTCGCTTGCTATATACTTGAAGTCCAAAAAAACATATCTTGACTTTGTTCGTTCAATTGATCAAGGGGTTAGTAGAATGCGGACGAAGGAATTGGAGGCTGATTACTTCAGTAAGGAAACAAGGCCAACCCATTTAAGCAAGTTAGATGACATTGAAGGTCATGCGGCAACTATGTACACAAGGGAATCATTCTCTCTTTTCCAAGACGAGCTTCAGCAGGAGACGTTGTATCGTATCCGTGAACCAATTGTAGAAAATGAATTAACGCGGACCTATTATTTAGCTAAGTACAGGGAACCTGACCGAAGGGTTGTAGTTGTCTTTGATGCAGCTGCGCAAACTATTGAGTGTTCTTGCCAAAAATTTGAGACAGTTGGGTTGCCTTGTAGGCATCAAATTCATGTGATGAAGCTTGAAGATATGTCTGATATTCCTGCATCTTTGATTATGCATCGATGGACGAAAAATGCCAAACTGTGTGCCCCATCGTTTGTGCAGAATGATGTTGCACCCGAGATGATGCAAATGGTGCGGTATGCATCACTAAGTAGTAGTTGTAACCGAATGTGCTATGTAGCATCCAAAACAGGTGAGTCGTTTAATAGAGCAAGAAGTGAAATTAATAGATTGACTGTTGAAATGGAGGAATTGTGTGAGCTGAATGATCCCGTAGCTGAGATCTCAAAGATGGGAAAAGTACTAGACCCTATTACAAGACGGGGTAAAGGGAAAGAAGTACGGAAAAAGCAAACACCGTCCAAAGTCAGAAAGTGTGGGTACTGCAGAATGGAGGGACATAGTAAAGTTACTTGCCCACTTTTGAAACTTGGAATGCAAAGTGATGGTGTCGACAACCTTACTTCTAATAGTGACAATGAGTTCCAATATTCAGTACAACATGTGAGATTTACATTACTTATAATTTCTGTTTTTAAAGTTTTAACAGTATGATGTTCGGTGAGTAATTACTTTAAATCCTCATAGGGAGAATGTGAAGTGGAGACGAAAGCCTTTTTCCCAACTATGCATGCTGAAGAGAACGAGAAGATGCAGGTAATGTTTATTTTTATTTGTTCTACGCTTATATTGGTTTCGGGTACTGCGCTCAATGAAATAATTAATTGTTCAGCATATGACTAACGTTATATTTAATACTTTTAGGACGACTCTTTTTCATTCAACAATTACCCAGAAAGATATAATGAAGCTAAACAATCAGACTTCTCTACCTGGTTTAGATCACCAAGTTAGTAGGTGAAGTCTAAGATACAATTGTGAGAGTTCAATATGCACTTGTTTCCATAATGAGAGTGTAAAATTAATATATCATCATTCACTCTTTTTCTTTCTTTTTTTTTCTATTTGGGTTAACTTTGCAGTCAAATTTTCCTTCAACATCAGCACCACATCTTCATCTTTCTGGAGCAACAAGAAAATGAGCAAAATACAGACAATACAGGAATGGAATAGCTTGAATCAGTTTTTAGAACTTGAACATGTGTAGTTTAGTTCTTTTTTGTTGTGGTTGTTGTTGTGTTTATTATAACTGTTTAGATAAGTAAGTAATTTGGTGGTAATAGCAGGGTTGATGAAGGATGTTGAGGCCAGAACTTGAACAGTTTATTATGACTGAGGAATGTCTTCTTTTAGTAATACCACTGCCTAAAAGGTGTTGGTTTCTGCATCTTCATCTTTGGCTATGTAAAAAGGAAAGGGACCGATGCATAATGCTGTTGGCTAGTTGCTAATTTTCTTTTTGTATTTTTTAGTGTCTGGCCAGTGACCATTAACTGGTTCTAGCTTATTTTCACCACAGCATATCTCATGAGGAACCAATAGCATTTACATTGTATATTTTTCTGCTGAGAAACAGAGCAAAGGCGATGCCACATCACAATCTATAACACTGTCCAACTCAGCCATATAAAATACATATTGTTATGAGAGCAAAAAATACATATTTCTGAACTGATTCTTCTGCTGAAACAAAATTAAAATACAAGAGATTATAACCACCTCCACCACAACCCAAGTAGCCATATTTTCAATACTCCAGAACAACAGAAACAACAGATTTTCGACGGACCAAAACTCTAGAACACTAATTTAATAACCAAAAACAACAGAAATTTCAGTTCTCAACAACCTTTTAAATCAGTTGTCATCATCTCATTGTCCTCTTCAAAAATTTCAGGTGTTGGTCTCTGCATTTTGACATTGTTACTGAGTCGATGGCCAACTTCCCCCCCTTCTTGTCTAGCACTCACGTGCCTCTTTGCTCTAACACTTTCTCGACTAGAGCTGCTTCCAGATCTTAACTCTTCAATCTGTCTCATTTCAGCATTGCAAGCTTCCATATCTTAACACTTTCCAGCATTGCAAGCTTTTCCATTTCCAGCACCGCTTTTTCACTAGCATGAATTCTCATATGGATACCCTGAAAGTCAGAAAAACCATCTGGAAATGAGGCAATTAGATCTTCACTTGTTTGTATGAACTTTTCAGCACGCAAACATAAGTATCTTACACTTTCACAAAGTTCTGACATGCATATAGTATTGCAATAACTAGGCCTTGCAGAAGTAAAACAAAACCAGAAACCACATATTTACATTAACACAGAGATCAAGAAAACAAGATGTTGAAAAAACACATTAAATTTACTATATGGTAACAGCTAATATGGCCCCTAAAAGGTCACCTAAACAAGAGTGCCGAACATTAATTTAAGCATATTTTGTCAATAAAACATGAAAACCATTAGACTGTTCGCCATACTATTTCAATGAGGCATGTCCATTCTTAAATTGTTGGCATGCCTTATTGATCTTCTCAAATAAGTCAGAAAATCTCTTTTGGGGTGTTTAAAACAGTTTTAAGAATCAAACTGTGATAATCTAACTAATTGGTTCTAAGATTAAGCAAGGAATTCAAATCTGTTTTAAACACCGCAAAACTCAAAAGAGATTTTCATATCTACCCAAACTCATTTCATAATCATCCCCTACCCAAAAAAAGAAATTAAAAGTAAAATCCTGACAGCTAACATATTTGAACAATTTTCAACTTGGACTAGGGCACATGTAACAGTGTCTATATACTGAGAACGAAACATGACAAATTATATGATTTATTGAAATAAATTACCTACTTCACAGCTTAAACTTGCCAACTGACTTCTGCAACAGCTTTGTACGAGGAGATATCCTAGCTTTATGGAGGGTTAGAGCAGCATCACATACCCTTTTCCGTAAAGTGTTCTCCTCATGGTTTATCAGCTCAGAGACTAATAAAAATCTGTCCCACACGTTTAAACGCTACATACGAATACATACAACGGGAATCAAATTTTCCAATGACCCAACATATGACAAAATATTGAAATAACTAACAGCAATGAGAATAGCATACCACAAATTTATAGTCAGTATTATGTAGATTTTGCATGAAAGCAGCAACCCACATTCCGCAATCATAACTGTATGCAATTTCAAGAATAGTAGCTTTTATAATTCAGTTACATAATGGAAAACAAGGTATTCAAATAGTGAGAGAGTTATGTTACCCGTTGCTTTGCAGAGGAACCCTCTCTGGATTCACAATTTTCAACTCATGAAATGGCACCATTGGACTACCAACCAATGATGTCATCAGAGGGTCAGTAAACAATTTTGCACACGCGGATATCTGTTCGAAGTGAAATTAGAATAAATTATAAATGTCTCGTCGTAAACCAAAATCATGAATTACAATATGTTCGCAAGTGCGAAGAAATATAATTTAATACAACATGTATTTATCTTACCACACGAGTCACATCCGCAACTCTTTGTTTATTTGCAACATTGCGCGGCAAGGTATCCAACACTTTCGCTTCCTTCTCTAGCATATCTATCACACACAAATACCAATGCGTGTTCATCTCATTCATTGGTATAAAGATCTGCAACGAAATTACATAATCATTATTAGCAGGTTATTACGTTATATAACATAATTCCGATCGTACGCATATAAAGAGATTTCCATGTCCTCACCTTGTAACAGTCAGTCAAGGATCCCATACGAATGAATTGTCCTTTAAAATACTTAATCAGCTCTTTCGCATTGCATTCGGTTGACAAGATATGAGTCTGCAAAGAATAAACATAAGGTTCATGTTTCTTGAAACAAGTTAAACTATATGCAAAAAACAAACAATGAGAAATATACTCACAGAAAATGCAGCCGGAAAATACCATCTCCTTGTTGACAAAGTCGAAGCTTTACAATAGTAGGCCATTGACTCACCGACAAGGTCAATAATCTAGGGCAGGAACAACTCATTAAACACATTTCACTACTACAAAGACAATCATGAAGTTCGATGAAAAAATATATTACACTTACCACTGAAGTTACCCATTGTTTTGGGCGCAAGGAGCCAAATTCCTCGATTGATGCAAATGTTGCACCGAATTGAACTACAACTTCACTACAATATAAACTCATATAAAGAATAAATAAAATATCGAAATCCATATCAACTTAAAATCAAAACATTAGTTTTAAATAAAATAATATCATCAACATACCTTGGATCAACATTACTGTTCCACACATAATTGCAAATTGCAGTATCAAGTTCATCTAATTCTTTCAGAATTTTGACAGCGGCCCTCTTCGCGGTAACCTTTAAATATTTATTTGTACAAACATACGGCATATGGTACTGCTAATTAGTAATTATACATATCACACTTATGTAATAAATGTATATACTTAAACATATATAAATTGAATTACATATCAATATATATTCAGTGTATGCATTCACAAAGATTGCAATGAAAGGCGGAAAAAATAAATGTTGTATAAGCATATCATGCCTACATGCATGATTGGTCTATTCAAACAAACATAAACAGTCCTGCGGACGGGAGTGCAAATATCACAAGAAAGTTGATCTCGCTCGCGTAACTATCCCACTAACACCAGAAGCAAATGTTGACCTTGACCTAACAATTTGGTTTTTCTTGCCAGATTGACCCTATAATATGTAATCATATAAAACGCCATAAACAAATTAGTTATTTTATAGCATATCTAAGTATTATTGAATTATAAATAAGTTAATATATATACCTTCTTTTTCCGTGGGGCAGGACAACTTGAGCTTGGATTGTTGATATCAGTTCTCACTGGTGTAGTTAAATCTCCATCTCCCTCTTCCGCTTTGCGCTCAATGATCTCGATGGAGGACTCCAACTCACCACCTGGTGTTTTCAACTCCGTGCTCTGCCCACCGACCTCAACGATGCCTCCTTCCTCATCCTTTTTTTGCAAACTGGTTTCACCGCCAGTTTTCACCTCAACAGATCTCGATAAAAGAGCATTAATTTTTTCCTGCATCGACTTCATGTCTTCCGACATTCTATTCAGTTGTTCTGTCACACTGGCTTCCAGACTTTTCATGGACTCTCTTAAAGCCTGGAAAATAATTAAAAATAAACATACTACATACACTTAATGCAATCCGTGAAGTATATACATAATTTATAGATTTCTTGCAATCTCTATGAATTAGACATGAAGATCTAATTAACCGACTTACCTGTAAGTCAGTATGATACCGCTTCTGCTCCTCTTGTATCGGCCGCTCACTGTGATGTTCTTCGGTGATATGAATACCCTTATTTTCATGAAATCATAAGTTAATCAAACTACATAATTCATATATAAGTTTTAGTCACTAACAATAAATTAATACAACTTAGATAACTAATGTCACCTTGGATTTCAAGCCAACACGGAAGTCTCTTGAATGGGAAATTGAAGAGACGACCTCATCCGTTCCCCATGCACTAATGCGAGGAACAAAAGTGGACGTTGCCTCTTTCGTACTCCGAACTCCGGAAATATGGTCATAGAACCTTATCTACTCAAATTATTACAATTTAGTCAATATAACTTATACTTCTAATTTAATTCCATTCCAAATTAATTCAAATCAAGATTGCATTAGGAAAAACGAAGATTTAAAATATTATACTTACCACCAATAAGAGCAGGCAACCGGTTAAGTACACTTTTGATGATTTCATCTTCCTAGCATGAAAACTTCTAATACCAAGAAGAAGCTTCTCATGAACATGTTTTGCCCAGTTCAATTTTCCATTCAGGCCATCCTCCGTCAAACAATAATAATACTCTTTCGATGGCCCCCCTTCAGTCGTTGGACACAAAAACCGTCCAACGATATATAAGAGGAGCCTGGCCTTTAGCTCTTCACAGTCGGCCTCGAACTCCAAAATTTCTTGCTCTAGCCTAACAAAACTCATCTTTCGATGAGTTGGAATATTAAACTTATTACACAAGACTTCAACGTCTTCTCTTTCCATTACAGTTGAAACCTCTACTCCCTCGTTTGCTAAACCTAGAATACCTTCCACATCCTCCACTGTGAAAGGGATACTTTCGCCATCCACTTCCATGGAGCTGGTTGCAACATCAAAGTTCTGAACCAAATTTTCACACAGCTCTCTTGGAAGCTTTCCATCTTTCAACAGTAGCAAGGGACCGAACCCTATGCTTTCCACTGCACCTTCAATATGTTTTTCCTTCAATTGCTTAAAGAGCTTGCACAAATTAAATGGGCTACAGCGTGTCGCAACAAAGCCCTACACATAAAGTACATTCATTAAAAATACATAGCAATATAACATCATACTTCAGTTGTAACTATTATTTCTTCAATATAACATTTTTTATTTAATTATTACCTTTTTTTTTTCATCATCTAATTTCTGTCTTTTTAACTGTTGCACTTCATTTTTGTACTGCTCTTGTTGTGCAACAGTCTGCTCTATAAACGGCAGCTTCTCCTGTGTAGGCAGCACTTTCCATTTTGCTGCCAGCTTACGAACCTATGAAAAAAACAATTCCAATTAATTCACATACACATCAAAAAACCATGATTTTAGTAACACTTTATAACTTAGTGTCCACACAAACGATACATAAAATATTACTCACCTTCAATGACATTTTCCCTTTGTCTTCTACATCTCCTTTGCATTCATTTATGCTGTATAAAGCGATTAACATAAAATATGTAACTCGCACTCTTTAAATCCAAATATAACAACATACAATGTCTAATGAATTCAACTTAAAACCACCAAGTATAGTTACTTACTAGTAATTCAAAAATGCACCCCTCGGTTTTACAACCTTCATGCTGGATTCAGTCTGCTGAAGCTGCACATTTTCATCAACTTTGTCCATCTCTTTGAATCTTTAATAAAATCAAACAAACGTTTGCAAATTTCTCAACTTTAGACATACAATAAATTATAATTTATAATACAAAACAAGTACATCAGGATAACTAATTCTGCATAAAAAGTTAATAAAATTTTCTCTGCCTAGAGGCATAATCTTATCCGTATTAAAAGTTCATATTCAATTATCTTAAAAAGACAAAATTTAAAAATGACATGACTATTTAAAACCAAAATAAGAAAGGAGTTAAAACTATTACTACATCAAGATTGCATTAGGAAAAAAAAAATTAAAATTTTCTAAAGAATGTGTATGACAATATTATTGATTAAAAGTTCATATTCAATTATCTTAAAAAGTATATATATACATAAAATATATTTGTTTAAACCTAAGGTACGTAAAAACTATATACTACAAATTTTGCATTGATTTTTCAAGGAAAGTACCATTTATTTGGCCTAAAAGGTAACTACCAATTAATAATAACATTTTCTATTGTAATTGTTTAATTTCTACTCTACTTATGCACATAAGGTTAATTACAGTATATTCATTTTCTCTATTTTTTTTATACTATCGGTGGGATGATTTAAATTTTAAACCTTTGGATATATATAAAATTCCAAACCCCATAGTCAAGATACTATTTTATATATAAAATTTGATAAAATTGTCAACAAAATATTATAGTAAATGTTATCTCACTGTTATTACAAGAATGCAGCAGCAACACCATAAGTTACATATATACCAGACAAAACCACAAGTGAAATCATAACTTTTAAAACGGTTCAAGACAAAATCACAACGACTCAAACACTGTTCCATTCAGAAAATCATGTACTAACACTATTTTATAAGAACAATCTTACTAAACCAGAGCCAAAGTGAAGAATTTCCAAAAACTAAGCATGCTAAAATCACAAAATATAAATCCAGATGACAATCAATATTGAATTTTGACAATATTACGAACCAACAGGGAGAGCACAACACCCTAAAAAGTGACAAGTTTACCACAAGTTTATGCATTCAAGGAACAAAAACCCAATTCCAAAATATCTCAGTCTTTCAACAAAACAAAAACCAAATTACCAAATACCCAAATTACCAAAATTAAATCCAGATTGCAAAAGAAGTACATTTCAAATCGACAGATTACAAAAATCAGATGAAAGATTATGCAGTAATAGATGCCATGCCAATCAAACTAATTGTCAGGGTTGTGGTTTGGAGCCATGAGAGCGAAAAAAGCTTAAACAATATAGGTATATCAAATGCTCGATAGCAGAATCATAATAGGCATAATTTTTAAGCATCATGACATGTTTTCCACTTCCATGCATCTAATTAGGACGAAACAGATACACATTATAGCGAAACCGACACTGGCTCAATTAACATGCAGAGAAACCAAAACACATCCACTTATCCTTCCTTTTTTTCCTGTCCAACAACCAAACAAAGCAAACATGTTTCCAAGCTGATTCAAGAACTTACCAATTATCTTCTTGCAGCCACCCAAAATTTATGCTGATATTTCTGCCAAAAAAAACAAAAAAACAACCCCAAACCAAAATTAATTAGAATCATCCACAAAAAATATAAAAAAATTGCTGAAATACCAACAAAGAAACAAAATACCAGATGACCAAACAAAAATATGTCTGGGTTCGATGATTTTCAGAGGAAGAGAGTTGGGTTTGATATTTGGGGTTTCGGTTGTGCAAAAACACAAGGGTTAGGGTTTTTTTATCTGGGTTTCGGTTGTGCAAAAACACAAGGGTTAGGGTTTTCGAAACTGATTTAGGGTTCTAAACACAAGGGAATTTTCGAAACACAAGGGAATTTTCGAAACTGATTACAATGGGAGAAGCCAAATTTCGAAAAAAAAAAATGGGATAAGCAAATCTCGAAACAGAAAAGGGAGAAGAAAATTTAGGGTTCTAACAATATTTTCGAAACACCATAGAAAGGGAAAACGAACTGATTAGAAAGGGGGAACCAAATTTTCGAAACACAAAAGGGGAAGAAATTTTAGGGTTCTACAAAATTTTTTGTATCAGAGGGGGAAGGGGTTTCCGAAACACCATACAAAGGGAAAACAAACTGATTACAAAGGGGGAACCAATTTTTCGAATCAGATTACAAAGGGAGAAGCAAATTTTCGAAACACAAAAGGATAACAAATTTTAGGGTTCTAGGTATTTTTTTGTATCAGAGGGGGGGAAGGGATTTTCGAAACAGAGCTGGGGGAGGATGTTTTAGGGGGAAGGGTTTTTTCGAAGTGAAGGGGTAAACCGGTTTCCCCTTTTTTTTTTTATTTCAACGGTTCAGATCTTACATTTTTAATCTGACGGATACAATTCATCTAAGCTGATGGGAAGCTTACGGTAAGAAACGTATGTTAGAATTTTCTTTTTACTGACTTAAACATTAGAGTACATATCGAAAGTCAAATTCCGACGTCTCTGACTTTTCTTTTCCATCTCAAGAGTCTAGATCATCAAATAGATAAGTTCATCATCAAAAGGTCATCAATAATTTGGCGTCTTCATATGTGAAAAACGACAATCATATCTCTACTACAATCAAGGACGAAACCAAAAATATTATTAAGAAAGGCCGATATATTTATATATATTAAAGTAAAATAAAAGTTATGAAATATATCTGTTCAAGAGCCGGATTATTTGTTTGACTCGATAGATTCGACTCGAATAGGTTTTTAAAGTTTGGACCTAATTCGGGGTTTTTTTTTATTTAAAAATATTTTATTTAATTTTAATTATAAAACATCTTTAAAAATAAAATATAAAAAATTAGTTTTTAATATTAAAAAATATTATATATAATTTAAATATTATAATTTATGGATAACTTTAGTATGAAAACATTAAATTTAAATATTATATATAATATTAAAATTACAAATAATATATAAATTCCTTATAATAAAATAATAAAATATTAATTTTCAAATATTATAATTCATGTTGCATATGTAAAAAATTTAATAAGAATTAAAGTTTCAATGTTAAAAAAAAAAATAGTCTAATTAAAATAATTAAAATATACAAATAATTATTTGATATTACAAAAGAAAAACATAAGATTACATATACATTTAGAAAAACTAAAATAAATTAAATGTATAATTCGTATTAAATATTGTGGTAATGATTTAACTTTCTTTTTTTTTTCCTTATAAGCATATAATAAAAAATATTAACTCAATAATTAACGTAAATATATCTATTTGATTGATTGAAAAAATAAATAAAGAATTAAGCTAATAATAATAAATGAGGTTTAAACCAGAAGTGCTACCAAATTTATCATATCAAACTATAAATTTTACAAAGGATCAAATTAAAAAAAAAAAATTGAGAAGCCAAACATAAATATACTTTATTTTCAAATAATGATACAAAGCATTCAAAGAAACTTAAAAAAATTTAAGGGGGTCAAACTTAAATATACCTTATTTTTATTTTCAAATAATAATGTAAGGTATTAAAAAAAAAAACCTTAAAAAATTTAGGGGGAGCCAAGGCCCTGCCTGCTCCCCTTGTCTACGCCCCTGACCACAATCACAAACAACAACACCTGTAGCACCCTCTACTGCCCCAGCAGCATCCTTAGCCTCGACCAGAAACCCAACAACTAGCATCCCTGAAATATGCCCCCTCAAGCTCTAACGCAGAAGGCTTACAACCTACGCTCTCGCAACCGATCGCAAGTAGCCGTGACCCATTACGGGCAAGCCCAAGCTCCAGCCATCCCTTGTGGTGCCCATATCAGCCGTATCCACACCATAATTATTATCAATACCTCATCGGCATGTTCCCTCTTGTATACTCTACACTGCTAAACTTGGTACATGACACGACCCACACCACCTTATCGAGTCCCTTCCCGAATCCTCTGTTTGGCACCTAGTCCAACGCCATGAGGCACACCAACATTACAGTAGCACCCATTAATCTTCCCCCTAAACAAACCAAGTCCTCTGCACAACTGGCACCACTTGTAACCTCATCTGTGGTCCAACCCACCAACGACATAATCCCCCTTACCAAACCTCCCACGCTTTTCCCCACCTTCACCATATATTGAACCAATACACTAATACAACCAGATGCTCCTAAACCAAGTACAAGCCATCCAAGCCTAGCTAGCCGACCAACAACAAACCATAAGACAGACCACCCAACAGCTCAACGAGATCCAAAGAAACCAAAACAAGGACCAAGATGATGATAATTGAGCTTCCTCTTATAGAGAGGATCCACTCGAATTTCTCGCAGACTCGACAGCGAAGTCGACAGACTGATCAACAAGCTAGATACCAGACTGAAATAGTGGAGCCAGCCAATGCCTATATCGAAGCTCAAATGGCGGTCCTGCGAAGAGAGCTCAGAGATATGATAAAGGACATGACAGATGATGCGGAATGGATAAATGATGAACATGACCCATTGATACCGAAAATCCGAAGGGAGCAGATGCCCACCACCATGAATTTTCCCAAAGAAATCTATAATGGCATTAAGGATCCCACAGATCATCTAGTATAGTACAATAACTACATGAACCTCTTGGGGGGCAAGCGATGTGAGCACCAAGTGTTTTTTATGACGCGAAAACAGCACGTCAAGACATGGTACCATTCGCTACCATCGGGGTCGATTAACAGTTTCGAGAAGTTGGGAAGAAGGTTCATGGCACACTTCCTAGCCAATAAGACAACATTTAAAACCCCCGCCAGCCTCTTGGCAATAAAGCAAAGAGCCGACGAGACCCTGAGAGATTATATCCGGCATTTTAACTCAGCCACAATGGAAATCAAAGATCTCAAAGACGATTGGATTATACAAGCATTCATCTCTGGGGTATGCCACGAGCATTTAAGATACACCCTCACAGATGATAAGCCCAAGAAACTCTACAACCTGTATAAGAGAGCCCAGCGATATGCTAAAATAGAAGAAATGAAGCTAGCAGAAGAACAGTAGAAAGAACATATTGCCAACAAACCTAGGGCAGGTTTCAGAAGAACAGACACATGCAGGAAAAGGGGACCAATGCCCCTAGCTAGGTTTGAACCATGCTAGCAGGAATGATCCCGATCACCTGGGCAAGCACCTCGCCAGGTTCACTACGAGTCAGCTCGCCATGGGGACAATCAGGGGCGAAGAAGAGAGAGTCCCCTATTCGAAGTTTGATGCCTCAAGGACATACATTTTGCATCCTTATCTCATATATGTTGACGATCTACTAATTACTGGAAATAATCCTCACTTACTCGGCAAGATTATTGCATCCTTATCTCATAAATTCCCTGTTAAAGATATAGGACAATTACATTACTTCCATGGTGTTGAAGTGCTCCATACTCAACAAGGACTATTTCTGTCACAACATAAACACATTCATCACATCCTTACTCGGGCAGGCATGATAGAAGCAAAACCTGTCTCTACAATTGGCTACCACTTCTTCTCTTAGTCTGAAGGATAATACATTATTGGCTGATCCAACAATATATAGGAGAGTGATTGGTTCTCTTCAATATTTATCTCTTACTAGGCCTAATATATCCTTTGCTGTGAATAAACTTGCTCAATACATGCATTGTCCAACTGAGAACCATTGGGTAGCTGCAAAAAGGGTGTTACGCTATATTAAATGCACTAATTTATCCTGGCCTTATCATCAACAAAGCCTCTCCTTCCACACTTCACGGTTTCTCTGACTCATATTAGGCTGGTGACACTGATGATTCTCGTTCCACATCTGCCTATGTTATATATTTTGGTAGAACTCCAATACCATGGAGATCAAGCAAGCAACGATCAGTAGCAGGATCTTCAACAGAAACTGAGTATCGAGCAGTTGCTATTATTGGTGCTGCTGATATAAGCTCGGATACAATAGTTACTTCTTGAACTCAAAGTTCAATATTCCCAACCTCAAATTCTGTTTTGTGACAACATAGGTGCCACCTATCTTAGTGCAAATCCAATTTATCATACTCGCATGAAACATCTCTCAATTGATTACCATTTTGTCAGATATAAAGTTAAGGATGGTTTGCTCCATGTGCGCCATATCTCTTCTAAAGATCATGCTTTAACAAAGGCATTGTCTAAACAACGCCACGCATATCTTCGAGCCAAGATTGGAGTCTCTGATGGATCCTCCATCTTGCGGGGGGCATAATAGTGATAAGTCTCATCTCAACAGAGCACTCCAATAGTCATCAATATATGTAGTTGTAACTATCAGCACCTACCTTTGTTATCTATAGCTATTTTTTACCCCTTTGTAAATCTTGTAGTTATCTAACTACTTTTTATCCCTTTTTAAATCTTGTAGTTATCTCAAGTTCTCTTGTACCTATTATTTAAACAAGTACTGTAAACATTTTTAAAAATAGTGAAAACTTAATCACATTCTCAAAACCTACAAGATTTACAAAGGGGTAAAAAATAGCTTATTTTTTCCTCACTATAGGAGCTATTCAAGGTTCGTGTTGAAATTCAACATGAATCATTTGAAGGCAATTTTGTCTGGATTGTTGAATATGCTCATCATGACTGAAATGAATATTGTGAAGGATAAGTCATTTGTTCATTTTATTTCATTAAAGGAAAACTTGACGTTAACAACCCTCGGTCCGATTTATTTTAATATTGGTCCTGGTTTAGTGTTAACAACCCTCGATGGATACCTGAACCTGACCTCACTTGTCTTTTACCAATACACCTATGTCTGCGGGTCAAACATGGAATGGACTCTTTAAGTATATATTAGAAAGTAGAAAAATACTTGATAAACACATCATAACCCAAACTAAGATGATAAGGTAAAACAAATGAAAGGGCCTAATTTTATTTTATTTTTAAAAGAAAGAGCATAAATAATCCATGAATGGTATTATATTATGAGAAAGACTATATGGCAATCTTCTAGAATTGAGAATTCGGTGGTTATACTGATGGGTCAGACACAGTCTGAGACGTCAATTTTGACAATTGAGGAACTCAGATTGAGATATCAAGTTGGGCCACCACTGTTTGTGATTTAACCAAATGCTTCAAACGTGTGATAGTGATTTTTATTATATAAGAGTCTATCCATAGTCGGATTATTCGTCCGATTCAATAAATTTGATTAATAAATTTAATTTGAATTGATTGAATTTGAATAGAATTTTTTTTTAATTCGATTCAATTTATGAACATTTTATGACAAAAATATTTTTAAAATAAATTTATATAAAAATAATATTTAAATAAATTTTAAGCCTTACTAAAAATAAAATAATTTTTAAATTTCTTATTATGTAAATTAAGATTATAAATTTTTCTTTTATTGTAATGAAAACTTGACGTTAAGAAAATATTGCATATATCATTAAAATCTTTTTCATTGACTCATATAATTTATAAAAAATAATTATTAAAATTTATTTGGATGAATTAAATAATAAATACTTGAAAATATTATTTTAATAATTTTGACACTTGAATTTTATTTATTCATTTTTAAATTCTAATAAGTATAATTACAATTGTATAAAAAATTATAATTTTTAATTTTATGTAATAAAATATTAAAAGTTTATTTTTTTTTATAAAATTTGAGAATGAATTGTCGCATTTAATTGCCTGCCATATAGTAAGGTGGGACTTCAACTCCAAATCTAAGCTTGCACGGCAGAAATCTTGAGTAAAATGGATTTTCCTTATCAATCATATATCTGCATAATTTCCAAAATATTCAAATTTACCACAAAATTCTACTGTCTTGGAATTAGAACATGAAAGGAAAGGGTCTAATATTTATTACATTTTAAATCAAAATAATTTATTAAAATTTAATAGTAAAATATATTTAAAAATATTAATGTAATAACTAATATTTTTATTATTTTAGTAAAAAATATTATTTAATATAACAATATTACTATTTTAAAAGTAACTTTTTATTAATATAATTTTTTGTTTCATATTTTAGTATTTTAAGTACTTCTTTATATTTTTCATGTTAATATATTATTTACAATATTTTAATAACAAATATTATTATATTACTAATTTAATAATAAATAAATAATACCATTTTATGATGTGATGATAAATTTTTTAAGAAATATATTACTATCTTAATAATATAAAACTTTTTAATATTTTAATAATAAATATTACTATTTCATATTTTTTATATTAATATAAATAATATTTTAATAATAAATTGGTTTATTTTCTATATTTTAATATTAATATAAATAATTATTTTAATATTTTAATAATATATACTATTATTAAAGCATTACTATTTAAAATTATTAATATTAAAACATTACTATTATTAGTATTTAATAATAAATCATTTTAATATTTTATTAATAAATGTTTTACTAGTTATGTCAATATTACTATTAATGCAAATTTCAGAAAAAGTCAAACAACAAAAATATATTTCAAACTAAATAACCAGAAAAGAAAATCAAAGAAAAAAAAAAAGAAAAGAGAAACGCATGCCCCATTGGAAATATTTATTGCATTACCCTCTCTTTTTTCTTTCAAGTCCTAATGCATTTCTAACATATGTCAAGTTTTCTCTTTATATCATTCGAAATCAAAGCTTAATTGTAAAATCCAATCAAATTAAATTAAAATGATAAAATTTAACATTAAATTAGAATATAATGAAAAATTTATCCTTATTATGTAATAGTTAATGTTCAAATCTTTAAATTACCCTCAATTTGTATACTGACGTGTTGTCATTTCACCCTTCCATCAAACCATGCATTGCAAACACGTGAGAGTGATTTTTTTGTTTGCACGCCAATAAAGAGATGTTGTAATCGAGTTGAGTTCAAATCGTAAAAAGTTCGATTTGAAATTTTAGACTTAAAATTTGATTTAAATTCGATTAAGTTTTATCTTTAAACCTCGAGCTTGATCCGAAATAAAAATCAAGCTGCTCAATTAGGTTTGTTTATCTAGTAAAAAATGAGTTCGATTCCCATGTTCGATTTCAAACTCGATTATTTGTGTTCAAGCTTACTCGATTAGGTTCGTTTACCTAGTAAAAAAAGAGTTCGATTCCTATGCTCAACTTCAAATTCGATTATTTATACTCGATCTCGAGTTGAAGTTCAAATTGAAATTTTTCAATACTAATTAAAAATAAAAAATATATATTAAAAATAAAATACTTGCTCCGGGCCTGCCTGGATCACTAAAATACTTGCTCAAACTCGGCCCAGTACAGGCCGGACGAACTGTCCGACCTGTGAGCAGGTCTAGTTCGTGTTATGTTTTAATTATTTTTTTCGTGTTTATCATATTTACTCTCTCTCTCTCTATATATATATATATATAATTAGCATCCTCAAATAAACAAAATTAAGTAATTATTTCGGACTGTTGAATATGGCTTGAATATGGCTCAAATTCACCATAGGTGGCTTACCACCAATAATGGAGCTACCACTTGCACCACCAATAATGGAAGCTACCACTTGCAAATGGATGGTGGCTACTTTAGCTACCACTTGCAATGTGTTCCCACCAAGATAGGTGGTGGATGGTGGCTATGGTGGCTGCCACTTGATGTATGTTCACACCTTGATATTATGGCTATAAATAGCCATGTAGAGTAAGAGAGAAAATGAGTTGAGTGAGTGTGTGAGTTTAAGAGTTGAAGCAATTACTCTGTGTTTATAGAGTAAATTCGGTATTGTGTGAGTTGTGAGTTCAGTGCTAGTATAGCACCTTGAATTCTGTATTTGTTTGTACTCCATCTCCATTAATACAAAGCTTCAAAGCTCCTCCTCCCGTGGATGTAAGCACACTTGCTGAACCACGTAAAAATCTGTGTTATTTCAGTGTGTTTAAATCGGTTTTAGTAATATCGTTTCAGTTCCGCACAACAAATTGGTATCAGAGCCAAATTTTACGTAAAACCGAATTTGTTCGATTCTGTCTGTTTTTCAAAAGTGATCCAATTTGTGTTTTGAAAATACCAGGTTGAAGAGGTCGTTGAGAGGAGTGCAACAGAATCAACCGGAGGCCCAGAAGACGCCGCACGCGCCCACACGCGCTGCCAGAAGAAGCGCCCACGCGCCTCACTCGCACACGCGCCGCACGCACCGCTGGAGGTTGAAGACGCGTGAAGCCCACGCGCAGCACGCGCCGCACGCGCCTTCCAGAGGTTGAAGGCGAGTGAGCTCACGCGCCCCACGCGCCGCACGCGCCGGTCAGCCAGCAGCCTCCACGCGCTCCACGCGCCGCCGCACGCGTCGCCGTGCGCGTCCCACGCGCCGCCGTAGCTCCGACCAACTTTTTCGGGCCATTTTTTGAGCCGTTTTAGAACACTATTCCGAGACTTTTCCGAGCCGGTTGAGCTAAACCGAGTCCATTTCGAGCCACCTGCAGCAGAATATTCGCAGAATATTCACCGTGTGTCCAAAATTTACACAGTTGGACCCGTTCCTGGCTATTTCGACTATTCCGGACTCAACCGCGGCATCCGTTTTTTCCATACAGGTACCGGAAAAACACTGAGTTGGTAATTTTGTTTTATTACCATGGCAGAATCATTAGAGACACATGAAACAACCAGCAGCGCACCATCAAGTTCTTACATCAGAAAGAACTCGATGACCACTGCAAAGTTCGAGGTGGAGAAATTTGATGGCACCAACAACTTTGGCATGTGGCAGTGCGAAGTTCAGGATCTGTTATTCCGAGAGGGTTCACATATCGCTCTGGAAGACAGACCCAGAGATATTTCTGAAGATGACTGGAAGTTTGTCAACCGTCAGGCTTGTGGCACAATCCGGTTATGCCTAGCCAAGGACCAGAAGTACTTTGTCATGAGAGAGAATAATGCAAAAACTCTCTGGAAACAACTCGAGGACAAGTACATGACAAAAAGCATGGAGAACAGACTCTATCTGAAGAAAAAGCTGTTCCGCTTCCAGTATATGCAAGGTATCACCATGCAGGAGCATCTAGTAAGTTTTAACAAAATCCTCGCTGATCTTGAAAATCTAGATGCAAATATCTCTGATGAAGATAAGGCTCTTACTCTGTTAAATTCCTTGCCTGATAGCTATGATCATTTAACCACTACACTGTTGTATGGTAAAAATGATATAGAATATGTTAATGTTAGTAATGCTCTGGTGAATAATGAGCATCGGAAAAAGGATCAGCATGATCACCAGAATACTACACCAGAAGCTTTAACTGTGTACAGAGGCAGGACGAACAACCAAGGAGCCGGAGAAAACAAGCGAGGTAAATCCCGCTCAAAGAGGGGATCATCAAGAACACGACTTTCAAGGGACGAGTGTGCCTTTTGCCATGAGAAAGGGCACTGGAGGAATAACTGTCCTAACATGGAGAAGTCGACTGTGAATGTAGCTCAAGAATCTGAGGGAGAGGAAGACTCTTCATTTACGATTTCCACAACAACACACTCTTCAGATCAATGGATTCTGGATTCCGGATGTTCCTACCACATGTGTCCGAACCGGAAGTGGTTCTCAAACTTCAAGAAGTTTGATGGAGGGATTGTCCTTATGGGCAATGACAATACTTGTCACACTAGAGGCATCGGAACGATCCGACTAAAAATGCATGACGGTACAATCAGACAACTTACAGACGTAAGGTATGTCCCTGATCTCAAGAAGAACCTCATATCACTGGGGGTCTTAGACTCAAATGGTTACAAGGTGACCATTCAGAATGGAGTCCTGAGAGTTGTACGTGGAGCATTCTTAGCAATGAAGGGTTATATGAAGGGAAATCTGTATCTCCTTGACAGAGAAACCGTGACAGGCAGAGCAGCAGCCTCTCACAGAATGATGGGATAATCCGACACTTCACTGTTCCTGGCACTCCCCAGCAGAATGGAGTTGCACAAAGGATGAACCGAACTTTGGTTGATAAAGTTCGCTGCATGTTATCCCAGTCGAGCTTGAGCAAAGCATTTTGGGCGGAGGCTTTATTGTACGCCTCCCACATTATCAACAGACTACCCTCCACCGCAATTGATGGGAAAACTCCCATAGAGGTGTGGTCCGGACATTCTGCCACTGATTATGATCGGCTTCGTATTTTCGGATGCCCAGCATATTTTCACGTAAGTGAATCAAAACTGGATCCTAGAGCCAAGAAAGCTGTCTTCTTGGGCTTTAGTGAAGGAGTAAAGGCATTCCGACTGTGGAACCTTGAGTCAAAGAAAGTCATCGTAAGCCGAGATGTTGCCTTTGACGAATCTGTAATGCTGAAACTGTCAACTCCAGAGAATGTGAACCAAGATTCTCTAAAGCAGGTGGAGTTTGAATCAGAAGATGCTGGTCAAAATTCCGATGAATCTGAACCAGAATCTGATGACACCTTAACTGAAGTGGAGGAGTCATCACCAGAAACCTTTCAGCAATCTGAAACTATTGCCACCAGTAGACCGAATAGACATATTCGAAAACCTGCTCGGTACACAGACATGGTGGCATACGCCCTTCCAGTAATTGATGATGATGTTCCGATCAATTACAAAGAAGCTGTAAACAGCCCTGAGCATGCCCAGTGGAAGGAGGCGATGGATGAAGAGATGACATCACTTCATCAGAATCAGACTTGGAAGTTGGTTCCACTTCCAACACTCAAAAGATCAATTGGGTGCAAATGGGTCTTTGCCAAAAAGGAGGGTGCTACCGGCAAAGACAGCATCAGATACAAAGCCAGATTGGTAGCCAAAGGTTAGGCTCAAAAAGAAGGAATAGACTACAATGAGGTATTTTCACCTGTTGTTAAGCATGCATCTATTCGGATCTTATTGGCTTTAGTAGCACTGTATGACCTAGAGTTAGTTCAACTTGATGTAAAAACTGCATTCCTCCATGGTTCCTTAGAGGAGGAAATTTATATGACTCAACCAGATGGTTTTGGAGTCCCCGGTCGCAAAGACTACAAAAGCAAGTTGAACCGATTACTGTATGGTCTGAAACAATCCCGTGACAGCTGTACAAACGGTTGGACTGTTTCATGACAGGATGAAAAGTACACACACAGTCAATTTGATCACTGTGTTTATTTCCGGAAACTTCAAGATGGATCATTTGTCTATCTGCTGAAAAAGGCAAGGTGGAGATCGACAGGCTGAAGGCTCAACTGAGCTCAGAGTTCGAGATGAAGGATCTTGGAGAAGCTAAGAAAATTCTTGGGAAGGAGATTAGAATAGACAGAAAAATTGACTCAGGCTCAGTGCATTGATGAATCATGCCAATGCAGTAGGTGCCCTGATTTGTGTAATGGTGTATATGACACCTGAAGGAGAAAGGAGGAAGCTCTGATCAGTGAATTCTCTCTGTGGATTCTCGCCAAGGTGGAGATTGTTGAATATGGCTTGAATATGGCTCAAATTCACCATAGGTGGCTTACCACCAATAATGGAGCTACCACTTGCACCACCAATAATGGAAGCTACCACTTGCAAATGGATGGTGGCTACTTTAGCTACCACTTGCAATGTGTTCCCACCAAGATAGGTGGTGGATGGTGGCTATGGTGGCTGCCACTTGATGTATGTTCACACCTTGATATTATGGCTATAAATAGCCATGTAGAGTAAGAGAGAAAATGAGTTGAGTGAGTGTGTGAGTTTAAGAGTTGAAGCAATTACTCTGTGTTTATAGAGTAAATTCGGTATTGTGTGAGTTGTGAGTTCAGTGCTAGTATAGCACCTTGAATTCTGTATTTGTTTGTACTCCATCTCCATTAATACAAAGCTTCAAAGCTCCTCCTCCCGTGGATGTAAGCACACTTGCTGAACCACGTAAAAATCTGTGTTATTTCAGTGTGTTTAAATCGGTTTTAGTAATATCGTTTCAGTTCCGCACAACACGGACCTCCTCGGATATTAATATTGAAGTTGAACTAAAATACTAGTAAAACAAAGGAAAAAAAAACCTACTGCACTGATCTGTCAATTATCAGCTTTTAGAACATGGTCTTAGGATACTAGCAGTGCAGCTCATATCATTTGATTAAAGTTGATCATCAATATCTCATCCCACCTGAAAATCATCAAGCTTTCACCTTGAATAAAGTAGTAACGTCGGAGGTTTAGCGTCAGGAGGCGGGCGGGATCTGATTCAAAAATCGAAACGCACGATGCGAGAGATGGCCCCAATTGGCGTCGGAGAAAGTTTCAGTCAAACATATATAAGCAATGTCAAACTTTGAGAAAACAAAAAAACAAATGCAAAAGTAATAGTAATAGTAAAGTAGTACGTGCCAGAAAAGGTTTACCCGGTTCTCACGCCTCTTTCTCTCTAATAAAAACCATTTTCCTATTTGGTTGTTTGCCTACCCTTCCCTTTTCTAGTTTCTAGTCTACCTCTTTCTCATTTTCAATTTTATTAGTAGTAGACTAGTAGTATATAAGTTATACACTTTCAATCCAAATATGTGATGCTTTGCAATTTGCATATAAAGCCAGCCACTCACGGTTGCCCCCTGTTAATGTACTACAACAACTCTAAAAGTCTTGTTTCCCATCGATAACGCCTCACTCCAATATTACAATCTCAAACCCCGGCTTAATCGTGCTCCACTAATCTTCCTTCCGGAAAAAGATTAAAAAAAAAAAAAAAAAATCCTCCCTTTGGTGTTTGCTGCGCCTTTTTCTGCAATCACCTTGTGAATCAGGGAAAAGGTTATGATATATTATATGAGCTAAAAATGGGTATCAAGCTTCTAAATCTACATACAATTCCATGGTGCTTTCACTTGTTGGGCAACCATATCTCGTGCCTCCACCTCCAGCCTCGGCCTCCTCGTACAATCAAGGTCATCAACTCTGACGGGCTTGTCAAGATCTATGATCGTCCCATCAATGTTTCCGAGCTCTTGACGGAGTTCCCTAAGCACATGGTTTGCAGTTCTGATTCGTTTTACATAGGCCAGAAGATCCCAGCTCTCTCCAAGGACGACAAGCTCCAGCTTGGCCACAACTACGTTCTTCTTCCTAAACAATTTTTCCAGTCAGTTTTATCGTTCGTTACCATTGCCTCCTTCGCCAACGTTAGATCTCCACAATCTCCGCTACCATGTTCATCTTCTCGGGAATCAAGAAATGCGCTGTTAAAGAAGGCCGCGGCTTGCCAACCTTTCGATATTCAAAAGAGTTCATCCGGATGTTTAAGAATACGCGTTTCGGAGGAATTTATATGGCAGTTGATGGAAGAAGGTAGAATGAAAGAGGATGTTGAAGAGAGCTGGAGTAGAGTATGCACCACCCCTCAGTTGCAGAAGCAGTATGCACAGCTTGTGGTTTCACGCCATTGGAAACCCAAGCTGGAGACAATTAAGGAGATGGAGAAGAGGAAGATTTCGTCGTTTGGAATGAAGAGGAAAAAGAAATCACAGTTGAAGAGCAACCTAAAGACTCATAGATCATCTGAACACCTCGTTGATGTAATTACTTGTGCCAAACCTCAATCAAAACCCAAGATTAAGATTAAATCATCAAGAAAATTATGAAAACCATTTTTCCTTTTTAAGATTAATCCTTTTGTAAAAGAAACTACAGCTTTTTCTCTTTTTTCCCCCTAGTATTTTAGAAGAAAGTGAACTAAACCATCTCAAATTACTATATATAATCATCTCATATTCTTAATATATATCTGGCTGCAGATTACAAGAAATTTTGTTGAGTTTTTTGTCTGGTGAAATTATGGAATTTAAAAGGAGAAAAGGGGAATCTGATACCTTCCATGGTGATCGATCGGAATTGATTTTCTCTTTCCTTTTCTTTTTTATTTAAAGATTTTCTTCTAGCTACAGTTTAAGACTCGTTCATTATAAATTGAAAATATAATAAGTGAAACAACCAAAGGGGATGTACTATTACATAGTAAATGTAATGTAATATAGTTGTGGGTTGAATGCTGATTTACAGATTCGTAATTGGGTTGGCAGCGTTGAACTCTAGCGCCTATACGGTCTTCGCAGAAGCCGAGGAGGAGCTGCCAAATTTGGCCTACTTTATTATAAGAGAACGAGAGAATCTGATACGGGCATTGGCAGGCCATTTCCAAATTATGCGCATGCTCTATAAAATGACAAACTAGCAGCCAAACCAAGTCAGCTTTTTGCTCTTTTTCTTTTCTTTTCTTTTTCCTTTTTGTAATACTAATCAAATCCAGTCAGCTTTCAATTTTCTTTTTCTGCCATTGCCAATATTTTCCTAGCTGATGTTTAACGTGCGTCGTCACCACCTCTCTCGTCTCTCTATTAAGAACCTTTTTCATATTTAATTAGAATTAGAGTCTAGTGGTGCATCAATAATAGAGGTGCAAGTTCGATTCCATAAATATTAAGTTTCATTTATTTATTATTGAGCTCATACTCGAATTACTTTAGTAAGGAATAAATTATTTTAATATTCGGCTTGAGCGGCGCCTGTCAAATTTAATGAATTTTTATTTTTTAAATATATTTTAATATGTATATAAAAATAAATGACAAAAATATATGAACTGTGTTTGAATATGAAGAAAAAAAAATTCCATCGATTTCGAACAAAACTTCAAACTTAAAATTTTTTTTAAATCAAGTCAAGTTCAAACCTAACACTGAATTGACCGAATTCGATTACACTCGGATGCATCAAGGGCTTCAGATAAGGACAATAGTGACATACTCCACCCAATCACTACCTTCTCTTCAAACAGAAATCTCAACCCAAACGCAATGAATTTATATCAAAAATTGTTGTGCAGTTAATAAAAAAATAGTCAAAACTGTACCGTAAATATATCGTTTTATTATGATATTGATACGTACTAATACTATTGTGTTTTGACATATCGTCTTTCATTGATATTTTTCATATATATAATTTATTTTCAAATTTTTTAATAAAAATATATATTATATACACATGAATATATTTTGATTACACACATCTATATGTTTATATATAAATATTTAATATCTATAATTTTAAAAATAAAATAAATAAAATATATTAAATTATTATTAATCAAGTTCAATAGTCTAATTTAATAACATATTTTATTTTTGAATAATAATCAAAATCTTGCACCTGTGATTATAAACCAATACAAATGGATACAAATTAATACGACTTTTTGTAATAGCCAATACCATCAATATTGATACGGTACCAAAAACCTTATTTAACAACACATTTGAACTCATTCGAATTTATATTTGATATACTGACAGTGTATAGGTCTTATAAATAAGCCACATCATCGATGAGTAAAACAAAAACTGATAAAGGACTTATAAATAAATATTAAATAATTTATTTAAACATAATTAAATATTAATTACAATTATTCATTTTCCTCTCTCCTCCTTGTATCCCGTTTTTCTTTTTTTCTTTTTTTCGTTCTCTCAAAAAAATACTGATTTCGTTTTTCATTTATCTTCTTAGTTTTTTATTTTTTAAAATCTTTCATTGCTTGGTTGAAGATGTGGAAGAGAACTGTATGTGAATTTGTTTGATGCAATATATGTTATCCATATTTATAGATCCGAGCCTTGGGATTTACCTAGTATTTTTTTTTTTAGTTTGAATTTTCTTTTGTTTGGCTTGGTGAATTGTTTATTTGATTTTTGAATTTTGGGTTAATTTTTTTCATTCTTGTCCTAAATTTCATGTTTTGAGTTTTGGATTATTTTTTTATTAATTGTATGTTAATTCATGGGTTTTAGGGTAAATTTCAATTTTCTGCTTGAGGTTTGATTCTTGGAGATACCCGATTAGAGATGTTGTTTCTTGGTTAATCCATTATATATTTAAATTTCTAATTTTTTTTGTAGGCATTGCTTGCAACTGCATCAAAAGAAGTGGAACTTGCCGAGTATTGGAACATTTAAAAGAGAGCAACTTAGCTGTAAGTTCCAATTGTCTCGGGGAAGAAAAACCGTTAGTGCTTCATTATGATTATGAAGATAAGATATAAGAATGAGTTTTAACTTGTTTAGTTTAGGAAAGTAATTTGGTGACACTAATCTGCATTCTAATTGATTACTTAAGTGCTGTTAGTTCATCTAGATGGCAATGTAAACCTACGTGATGAACATTTCAACCAATTTATAATTAAGAAAAAAAAAAAAAAAACCTGAGTGGGAAGTTAAGCTTACCATGCTATTTAGATTATGATCACAGTCTTATAGTTTTCTTGTTAATTTAAGCTTTCTCATAACTCTTCCTAAACCTTAAGTAGCAAGAAGATGATAATAATAATAATAGATTCGATGCTTTACTGATAAAGGAGCATACTGATTTTGTCAAAGGCAATTCCCACTTAATTTGTATGGTACTTTTATTTAACTTTACATTATTTTCAGTTATTTGTTTATTTGCTAATACACATTGGAAAATTAAGAAAAAAAAATTGTAAATTTGCATGTTTTGGTTGAGTATTTTTTTAAATTTTTTTAGTACATCTGAGTTATATATTCTTTTTCTAAAATTGCTAGTTTGGTCGCAATTAAATTTGCACGCTTGATCGTAGAAGTATAGGTTAAATAGTATATAAACTTTTTAATCCACTAATTTATGAAAGGATTTTACTAACAAGTGTTCTAAGAACACTCTTTAAGGTTACTAGATATAATAATATCTTCATCCAATACAATGAAAATGATAAATAAAATTGTCAGTTACTGTATTTAATACAATATTATTATTATTATTATAAATAACATATTAACTAATTTTAAAGAGTGCATTTAGGGCACTCATTAACAAAATCTTTCATGAAATTCCTTTTAGTTTTTTGGGTAACACCAACTAAATGAAAGTTATTTGACTTGCAAGGCAGTGTAATGTAAAAAAATTCATCATTATGATTAATAGCAGGAAGTTTCAGGAAACACTCTTTTTTTTGAAAATTTATTTATTTTTTATATTCTATTTGAAAATATGATGAAAGACACCCATGATCCGAAATGGAGTCTTAATCTATAATTTGCAGCAGCCCAAAAGTTTTCTTTACCTTTGTTGGTGAAATCCAATTAGTTGAATGTCTTTTCCAACAACTTGATTCATGTATTCATCCTTTTTTTAACGTTATCTTTTCGGCTGAGACATTATAAGCTTCGTGTTTAGTGGAAAAAAGATGATAATAATATATTGTTTTGGTAGACATTATAAACCTTAAGTAGCAAAAAGATGATAATAATAGCCATTGATTGTTTTGGTAGTTTTGTAACAGTGAAGATGATGATTTATGATTGTGTTTCAAGTGCAAAATTCTTTTCTGCATTTGTTCTAATTTTAGTCTATGTCCATGTTCTTCAACCACTGCAACCAATTTATTAAATACATTTACAACGAATTAGAGATATGATTCAGATATATCTTATTGATTGATATGAAATAATATTTTTGTTACAGGTTTATGATGACAAGAATTTCTGATAAAGAAGTGGATGTTGATGGAATTGATCAAGATTACGCTTCTCAAATTATTACAAAATTGACTAATAAAAATCATGATGAAGACAAGAATGAGAAAAATATGAATCAAGAGTGTTTAGAACCATTTATAGGAATAGAGTTTCAATCATTGGAAGAGGCTTTAGAGTACTATACTAAATATGCAAAACGAGAAGGATTTGTGATTCATAAGAGTCGCATAACAAAATCTCAAAAAACTCAAGAGATCATTGGACAAGAATTTGTTTATTCAGAAGGAATGTTATCGTGCCAAAAAGTATCTTGAAAGGAAAGATAGAATTTAGGCACCCCCAGATGAGACACGAGTGGGATGCAAAGTCTTGATTTATGTTCCAAGAAAGCTGATGACAAATGGTTAATTTCTAGATTTGTAAGAGACCACAATCACAAGCTTGCGACTCCAAAAAGTGCTCAATTTTTTCATGTTCACGAAAAAATGAGAAGAGTTCAACGGAATTTAATTGATGTACTTGATGATTTGGGAATTCGTCCAAGTAAAATCATGTCAGTTTTAGTTAATGAATCGGGAGGCATTGATATGGTTGGTTTAACTGACCGTGATATTCAGAATTATTTGAGTAATAGAAAGCAGAAACAACTTGAAAAAGGAGATGCTCAATTAATGCTTACTTACTTCAAGGAATGTCAATCCAAGAATCCGGGATTTTTTTATGCAATACAAATGGATGCTGAAGGTCAACTAGCAAATTGTTTTTGGGCTGATGATAACTCGTATAATTATATAGTTTTTAGTTATGTTTTATTATTGTTTTGTGTCAAATACGAGTTATTATTGTTTAGTCTAATTGTGTTTATGATCTTTTATATTTTTATGTATTTTGGTGTTTTTCACAAGTTTCTTTGAGTGATTTCAGATTACTAGAATTAAGGGCAAATCCAGTTCAGTTCCAGTTCCGAAACTTTTTGCCATATCAGCTATATCTCGAGTTTCACTGAAGCAATAAGGCTGAAATTTGTAGCCGTGCAAAGCTAAGAGGCATATCTATCTTTTTCATGTTTTACACTTCTTGAAACGGAATCGTTTTCCCTAGAGAAATCGACCATCAAGTTGGCTGATGTGCAATGACGTCTGTGCTGACATGTTTTTGTATTTTACCCATATCTTCTTATCCACATCATCAAATGAGCTGATTCCAACGGCTATGGATCAGTAACTGATAGGGTAACATTTTTCTAGAATACCATGTGATCATATAAGGCCTGAAAAATTGACAAAATCGACCATCAAGTTGGCTGATCAAAATCGTCATGTATGACGAAAATTGTTAGAAAATGCACCCACCTATTATACCTACCTTTGAAATTTGTAAAGCTTGTCTCTTGTCATTTAGCCCTCCAAAATGTGTATAAATAGAGGGCCTTGGATGATTGTAAGGGATGATATTGTACATAGGTAGGATATTAGCCATTTTAATAAAATTCTCTAAGTTTTCTTCTTCTTTCTTTTCTCTAGTTTTCTTTCTTTTCTCTAGTTTTCTTTTTCTTTAGAAAGAGCAAGAGGTTGGATAATTAATATTCTTCTTCTTCTTCTTTCTTTATTTTATTTTCTTCTTAGATTCTATTTAATTTTATGTTTATGATGCCTATGCTAGGCTAAACTTCTATTTGGTTAAGGGTGATTTCAAAGCCCTAGACATGTTTTGTGATTGATTTTCAGATTCTATCTATCATTAATTTTCTATCAAAGTTGCTTATGTTCTTCTACAAGAATTGTTCATGATGTTGTCTTGATTTATTTAGGTGTACAACTAGATAGATCTTGATAATTATCTATTGCTAGTTTAGGAGTCTTGATCCGTGTAATTGTCTTGATTTCCTATTCATAAGTGGCAATTTGTGATTAATGATTATGGTCAAGTTTTCAATAATTGCAAAGTGGAACATAACCTAAGTTGAACAATCCGAGCTTATGTGTTTGTTGCTTAGATCAACATATCTTTCTCATCATAAAGCTGCCATTAAATTGAATTTAGAGAGCTTATTCTAGGTTGTTTAATGGTTAGAGATTAAATAGAGAGCTTGTTCTATTTAACGACAAACTAAGGAAAGATTGGGATAACAGAGCTTGTTGTTATCTACGGTTGTTAACTTTGATAGTTGGTTGATATTGATAGATCTGAAATTGATTCTTAATGATGTCTAGTGGTGGAGAATGAAACCTTAACCATATTTTTCATATTTGATTCTTCTTACTTACTTGTTTTCTTACTTTTCTAGTTTGCTTATTTTTAAAAGTATATTTATTTTTATTGGCTGGTTATACCGCCTAATTTGTATATTAACTTTGTTTTATTTTTATTGGCTGGTTATACCGCCTAATTTAGTATATATATTTTTATTGGCTGGTTATACCGCCTTGCATCTTATTCTTATTATTTACTTTAGTTTAAATCTGATTTCAAAAACCCCTTTTCTTTTATTGTTCTTGAATTTAAGTTTTAAATTATCAACTTATAAACTAAAACCCAATCCCTGAGGACTCGACCCTTGCTAACTACTATACTTACAATTGATCTTTTTAGTGCAAGGTTAAATAAGATACACTCTTTTGGGTGCATCAAATTTTTGGCGCCGTTGCCGGGGATTGTTTTCTTTAGTTTATTTGTTACTTGGTTTATTCTTATTTTTAGTTCTAATGAGTTTTATTTTCTTGTACATACGGGTTTTTCTTATCAAATTTTGAAAAAATAAAAAAAAAATATAAAAAAAAAATGATGGAATTGAGCAATCTAACTCTTGAAGAGTTGGTGGCATACATGAACATGGAAAATCAACAAGCCAATCTCACCTACCCAGTTCAACAATTGGCCATGGGAGGATGTCAAAGCCATCAAGTGTTCCAAGACCAACAGTATGATCATTACTCAAACACTTACCATGAGGGATGGTGGGATCATACTAATTATGGCTACTCGAAAAATTACCAAGAAGTAGATCCTTATGCCAATTACACTCATCCATCTAGCTTCAATCAATCATGGTCCCAAGAACCAGATCTTTTTCAACCACCACATATGACTCAAAACTCAGGTACTTCTTTAGAAGATATTGTCTATTATCTTGTTACTGATACTTTGCAATTTCAACAGGAAACAAGGGCAAGCATCCAGAGTTTGGAAAAGCAAATGATCCAATTGACTAGTAGTATGGTGGGATGGGTAGCACAAAGATCTGAAGAACTCCCTGCCCAAACGATGATTAACCCAAAGGAGAATGCTACTATTGTGACCTTGAGGAATGAGGAACAAGATGAGGATGAGACAAAATTAGAGATGAATTCTATTCTTGAGGATAATGAAGCCAATGATCCAAATAAGAATATTTCGGCACCTGAGGTAACGTTTGAGGTTCCAATTTTTACTAATGTTTCTTCTCCACCTTTTCCTAGTAGATTCGCAAAGTTCAAGGAGGATGAACATGAACAAGACACGCTGGAAACCTTAAATAGTTTGTTTATGGATGTCATTCAACAAGTACCAAAAGATGCACCATTCCTCGATGAGATATGCACCACCAAGGATGATGGAATAATACTTGTAATGGAGAATGCATCCACTGTTGTGCAAAGAAAGCTTCCTCTCAAACGCATAAATTTGGGAAATTTCATGTATGAGCCTGACAAGCCTAAAAAGCCAAGAAGGGGTGTTGGTTAGATTCAAAACACTAACTCAAGTGTTAATTGGGAAGACAGCCCAATTAAAGATGAAATTGCCGACCTTCCATATTCAGATTTGCTTTCTCTTTCTTTTCCTTTTTCTTTTATTATTTTTATTGTTTTTATTTTTATTTTTATTTCTTATGTTTCTTTGTTAATTGTGTTTACTCTTTTTAAGTTCATTTAGGCTGCATAAGTTTCTTTTGTTTAATAGTTCTTTTCTCTTACATATAATTCTTGCATTGGGGGATAATAGCATTACATTAATGACAATGTAAGAATTATGTGTGGGGGGAAGAATTTAGGATTTTATTTAGAGTGTTTTGTTTTTGAGTTTTTTTTTTATGCTGTTTTTCTTTCTGATCCTTGTTTTGAAAATAACTAGATGTAAATATAATTTTTATTTTTTAACCCCGGTTAAATGGCGGATAACGGTACTCCGTGATTATTTAAATCGGTTCCATCAGCTACCCAAAAAAAAACTGATATTGTATATAAATTTCTCTTCCAATTTCTCTTTCAATTTTTTTCATTTTTTTTTTCAGGATGGATGATATTCTCACAAGATTGCAGAAACGATTTCCTCCTTTTCCTCGAAATATTTTACTGAAGCTTTACCAAGTTCGACTTGAAAGATTAAGAATGCTTATGCACAAAGGGATTCCTGACGACATACGTTGGATAATTGAAGCCAAGGTACGTGAAGATGAATATCTTCCTGTTTTGCATTTACCAGGTACAGGTAGAAGCACTTTTGCAAAGAAGCGACGAGCAAAGCGCATGAGTTCAAATTGCCACAAATGTGCACGATGGACGTGTAACGGTAAATGTCGTTCTATTGGGATTCCGTCCTCTAATCGAGATGATAAAATTGAATTCATTAAGGATGGACTGAGTAAGGAGAATTTGGGTAATATCCAACTTTCTCTTGAGACGCATCCTAGTGGAGACGTACAAAGAGAAATTCTTGATTTATGGCCGCAATTCCAAAGGGAATGGCAACATCTTGGGAATCTGATGTTAAAAGACCCTGTTTGCCAGCTTGTAAGAAAACTGGATGGGAAGCATATCCTCGACTCATAGAAGGCGTTTAAGCCGTTTCTGGACGTAAAACCAGAGGAAGATGTGAGCCACAATCACAACTACAATAAATGACTTCTCAGCTTTTGGTTTGATTTGCAATAACTTTATTTTGGTTTAATTTACGTGTTGTTCGATTTGTGTAATTATTCTCGTTTTTTTTATTTGTCTTTTACGGTTGATTTTTTCTTCTCTTTTTGATTTTCTTCCTGAAATCACGCAAAAATCTTTTGTTAGGTTAACATTTTCTTCTGACAGGTCAGATACACTTTCGGTGACATTATTACTCTTGTCTGATTCACTACTCAGTCCTCTATATATTACACCATGTACTCATTCTCTTTCAGGCACTCGAAAAAAAAGAAAAAAATGGAAAGTACTTCGTCCCAGCGCATTAAAAAAATTTGTGTCTTTGGAGGTGATTATCCAGGGAAAAATAACATATTCGCTGATGAAGCCATAAGAGTTGGAGTAATACTTGCCCAACAAAAGATCCAGTTGATTTATGGAGGCGGTAGTACGGGTTTAATGGGAGCAGTCGCTACAGCTGCACACGCCGGAGGAAGTCCAGTTCTAGGAATCGTGCCAAAACTATTCACAGGTTTTTGTGGACCTACCGTGGGTAAGGAAATACAAGTCTGGAGTATCCCTGAACGGATGACAATCATGTACCATTCTGCCGATGCATTCATTGCTTTACCAGGAGGACTGGGTACATTGGAAGAAATAGCTTGCGTGGCTTCTTGGTCATCTTTGGTCACAAATAAGAAACCCATTGGTTTGCTTAATATTAATGGTTATTTTAGTAATTTGCTTTCATATTTAGATAATGCTGTGGATAATGGATTCATGTTTTCAGAGGCAAGGAGAACCATAATTTCTGCTACAACCATTGAAGATTTACTCAAAAAGCTCCAAGTTTATGAGTGTTTATCTGCTACGGTTGTTTCGCAAACGCTCGGAAAAAGAAAAAGAGATATGGACGAGCAAGGAGTGGATTGCACTTTGTCTTTGTGACATTATCTAACATTTTGTTTGTTGTGTCTCAGTTATAATAAGTGGTTAGCAACCTCTACACGTAATATCTCCTAAATTTTATCTTCAAAAAAAAAAAAAAAAAAAAAGAAGAAATTTGTGTTTTAAGCCATTTAGAAGTATTCATTCTGAACAAGGTCTGAGTAAGGGAGACTTGAGACATACCTTGTGAGTTTGATTTCTTCTTTTCAAAAAAAAAAAAAAAAAAAAAGAAAAAAAGTTTGTTGTGTTTTAAGCAATTTAGAAGTATTCATTCTGAACAAGGTCTGAGTAAGGGAGACTTGAGACATACCTTGTCAGTTTGATTTTAATCTTTTTATGTTTACTTGTTAATTTTTCTTTAGTATTTTAGGATTATTTAGGTTGCATGAGTTTGTTTTGTTTTGTTTTGAGTCTAGTTGTTCCTATTCTTATGTTATTAGTTCTTTTCTCTTACACATGATTCTTTCATTTGGGTTAATAGACTTACATTGAGGACAATGTAAGAATTAAGTGTGGGGGGAATGATTTAGGATTTCTTTTATTTTCGTCTACTATTTTTTTTATGAGTCTTTATTATTATTATTTTTAGTGTGTTTTAGTTCTTTTTTAATACAATGATGAGATATGAATTGCATAGGTCTAAACTGGTTACTAGTGAGAAGATTTTCATGAGAATTAAGCTTGATACTAATTTTTATGAGCCAATGTTAATATGATATGTTGATTGAGAAAGAAGCATGTTTAGACTTAAAACTGACTTGTATAATCATCATTGTGAGTTTTTGAGCCTAAAATGATTGATGCATTATACAAATCAATCTAATTTCTTTCTTGAGTGCTCTTATGATTACATGATTCTCTAGAACTTGCTTTAAACCGTTTGAGACTATATTGATACATGTGACAACATGAATATGATAGAGGCATTAGGATTATAACCAGAGCCAAACAGCCATCCCTTATTGATGTTCCAAGAGAACACACCCTTAGTGAACCAATTTGAGCCTACATTGAATAAGCTATCTCTTTGGTAACCATAACTTGTCCCTAACCTAAATATACTTATATCTTTACCTTTGTTCCAAAGATGAATTAGCATGATTTGAGACAAGTTGCAAAGACAAGGGATATTTTTTGGTTAGAAACAAGAAATAAGTGTGGGGGGAAAAGAAAAGAAAAGTCAAGAGAAAAAGAAATGGAATACTGGAAAATACATTCTTATGTAAAAAAAATATATATATATATGAATCATCTCTTGAATTTGTGGAAAAAGAAAAAGATGTTACAAAGTTGTTTAGAATGAAGAAAAGGCCCAACATGAATATCCGGCCTAGGTGACTATGTGCTTGTAAAGAGTTTTGAGAAGTTTCTTTGTATAATTTTTTTATGTCTCTAAACTTTATGAACTCTTTGGAACCTTTGTGATATCTTTATCCTTTTGTTCTTCAACCACATTACAAACCCCTTGGCCCCATTACAACCTTGATTAAAGACCTCTTGATTTATGAAGTTGCATGATCTTTTAGTGGAGAATAGGTGGACAAGCAAGAATATGGTAGAACTGTTTTCATGAGATTGATTGAGTGTAAACACTTCACCACTACTTTAAAGAGTGAAAATCATGAGGGTATCCCATGTGAGTAGTTGAGATTAAGTTTGAATATGCACTATTTTGATTGAAATATGTTATGTTAATATTGGCTTAACTCAAACAATTTACATTCAAGCATGATTTTTTGTGAAATTCTTTAAGCTATTGATTAGTTTATAAGACTTGTTCAAAGATTGTCTCTAATTTGTATTGAAAGGATTAGGAGTAAATATTTTTAGTATATGGAGTTTATTTATATTTTAGTTTTTCAATGTTTGTGGGTATCGTTCTAGTAAACCCTCACGAGACTAAACTCGTCCACTAGGGACACCTAGGGGTTTAAAGGCTTGTGTCACATGCTAAGTGCCACCGTGATTTCCTACGAAAGTGGATTAGATTAGATTTTCTTATTTTATTTTTATTGAGTCGTTGCTAGGGACTAGCAACAATCTAAGTGTGGGGGTGTGATAACTCGTATAATTATATAGTTTTTAGTTATGTTTTATTATTGTTTTGTGTCAAATACGAGTTATTATTGTTTAGTCTAATTGTGTTTATGATTTTTTATATTTTTATGTATTTTGGTGTTTTTCACAAGTTTCTTTGAGTGATTTCAGATTACTAGAATTAAGGGCAAATCCAGTTCAGTTCCAGTTCCGACACCTTTTTCCATATCAGCTATATCTCGAGTTTCACTGAAGCAATAAGGCTGAAATTTGTAGCCGTGCAAAGCTAAGAGGCATATCTATCTTTTTCATGTTTTACACTTCTTGAAACGGAATCGTTTTCCCTAGAGAAATCGACCATCAAGTTGGCTGATGTGCAATGACGTCTGTGCTGACATGTTTTTGTATTTTGCCCATATCTTCTTATCCACATCATCAAATGAGCTGATTCCAACGGCTATGGATCAGTAACTGATAGGGTAACATTTTTCTAGAAGACCATGTGATCAGATAAGGCCTGAAAAATTGACAAAATCGACCATCAAGTTGGCTGATCAAAATCGTCATGTATGACGAAAATTGTTAGAAAATGCACCCACCTATTATACCTACCTTTGAAATTTGTAAAGCTTGTCTCTTGTCATTTAGCCCTCCAAAATGTGTATAAACAGAGGGCCTTGGATGATTGTAAGGGATGATATTGTACATAGGTAGGATATTAGCCATTTTAATAAAATTCTCTAAGTTTTCTTCTTCTTTCTTTTCTCTAGTTTTCTTTCTTTTCTCTAGTTTTCTTTTTCTTTAGAAAGAGCAAGAGGTTGGATAATTAATATTCTTCTTCTTCTTCTTTCTTTATTTTATTTTCTTCTTAGATTCTATTTAATTTTATGTTTATGATGCCTATGCTAGGCTAAACTTCTATTTGGTTAAGGGTGATTTCAAAGCCCTAGACATGTTTTGTGATTGATTTTCAGATTCTATCTATCATTAATTTTCTATCAAAGTTGCTTATGTTCTTCTACAAGAATTGTTCATGATGTTGTCTTGATTTATTTAGGTGTACAACTAGATAGATCTTGATAATTATCTATTGCTAGTTTAGGAGTCTTGATCCGTGTAATTGTCTTGATTTCCTATTCATAAGTGGCAATTTGTGATTAATGATTATGGTCAAGTTTTCAATAATTGCAAAGTGGAACATAACCTAAGTTGAACAATCCGAGCTTATGTGTTTGTTGCTTAGATCAACCTATCTTTCTCATCATAAAGCTGCCATTAAATTGAATTTAGAGAGCTTATTCTAGGTTGTTTAATGGTTAGAGATTAAATAGAGAGCTTGTTCTATTTAACGACAAACTAAGGAAAGATTGGGATAACAGAGCTTGTTGTTATCTACGGTTGTTAACTTTGATAGTTGGTTGATATTGATAGATCTGAAATTGATTCTTAATGATGTCTAGTGGTGGAGAATGAAACCTTAACCATATTTTTCATATTTGATTCTTCTTACTTACTTGTTTTCTTACTTTTCTAGTTTGCTTATTTTTAAAAGTATATTTATTTTTATTGGCTGGTTATACCGCCTAATTTGTATATTAACTTTGTTTTATTTTTATTGGCTGGTTATACCGCCTAATTTAGTATATATATTTTTATTGGCTGGTTATACCGCCTAATTTAGTATATATATTTTTATTGGCTGGTTATACCGCCTTGCATCTTATTCTTATTATTTACTTTAGTTTAAATCTGATTTCAAAAACCCCTTTTCTTTTATTGTTCTTGAATTTAAGTTTTAAATTATCAACTTATAAACTAAAACCCAATCCCTGAGGACTCGACCCTTGCTAACTACTATACTTACAATTGATCTTTTTAGTGCAAGGTTAAATAAGATACACTCTTTTGGGTGCATCAGCTGATATTAGATCCAGGATGGCATATAAGTATTTTGGTGATGTTGTGGCTTTTGATCCAACCTATTTAACAAATAGGTATAAAATACCTTTTGTTCCTTTCACTGGAGTTAATCACCATCATCAATTCATTTTATTTGGTTGTGCTTTGTTGTGGGATGAGATTGAAGAAACATTTATTTGGTTATTGAACACTTGGTTGGAAGCAATGTTTGGATATCATCCAAAAACAATCATTACAAATCAAGATGCAGCCATAACGAATGCAGTTGCAAAGGTTTTGCCACATACTACACATCATTTTTGCATGTGGCACATTGAAAAAAAGTTTTAAGAGAATCTCAGTCATATTTGCCATCAATTCGATGACTTCAAGAATCAATTTTTTAAGTGCGTCCATTATACATTGGTTCCAGATGAGTTTGAATCAGAATGGATAAAGATAATTGAGAAGTATGGTTTACATGAAAATAGTTGGCTGAAGAAGTTGTATTCCATTCGAGAAAAATAGATCCCTGCTTACGTGCGATGCAACTTTTGTGCTCGAATATCCACTACTCAGAGAAGTGAAAGTATGAACAAGTATTTCAAAAAACTAGTAGCGTTGACATTTTGACAAGTAAGGATTCTCTTATGTGATTTATCAAGGACAAAGAAGTATGTCTTTAGAATCTTATCCTACAAATTTCACGGTAAAATAATTTAACTTTTATATGATTTATCTTCTAAATATTGATAACATTTTATAAAAATATCTTATTTATGTATTCTTTTAATAAGTATTCATTATTGATTTTTTTAATCTAATTTTTTGTAGGATTTAATAACAGCCGTGCAATAATTTCCGATTAGAGCTAAGCAAAAAGTTTAAGTATGATTGAATATGTTGATTACAATAACACTTTGGATTTGTAATCTTCTTAGGGTACGTTCTTGGTTTTTGTTTTTTCTTTTCTTTTTTTGGATTTTTATTGTCGCAGCCTAAAACATAACAAGTCTCATCGCGAGACTTTATTTGTTAAGTGTGACATGGGAAAAGAGGAAAAGACGACTTAATTCCTCTTGAAATAAAATGAGGGTTTGGAAACGACCTCGAAAAATATATGGAGTCGCCACCAATCTTTTTTTGGCTAGTTGTGATCGGCCACCTATTAAAACCTGTTTTGCAAAACATTTTAAAATTAATTAAAATATTTTTTTAAACCAATTTCAAAGTCTGTGTTTTAACCAGAGAAATCAAAGAAGCGGGTTCGGGAGTCGGTTACGTTCGGGGAAGGATTAGCACCCCCATAACGCCCGTATAAAACGGTACCTTATTAATCGTATGTTATCTCAAGTCTCGGTAAAAAGTCGGTTTTAAATTTGGCATTTCAAATTAATTCCCAATTTTAAGAAAAATAATTCCATTTTTAATTGAAAATAACCCGGAATTTATTAATTCAAAATTTTCCTATATTTTCCAGCAGACTCGACAAAATATAGAAATTTTTATTTATTTGGAAAATTTTCGAATCTTTTTCATTTTTTGAAAGAAAAATATTCCTTTATTGATGATAATTAATGATATCATCCCCAGCAAACCCGACAGAGAACTCATGAATTACTTTAACTCGGGAATATCTTTATTTTTATTGAAATCATTATTTTTTTAAATAAAAATTTTTTTTAAAAGATAAATATGAGCATGTGTGACATAATAAAATGACATAGCAATATCTAAATGATATGATATAATCTAAGTAACATAGTATATTCTAAATGACATGGCTAAATGACATAATATAATCTAAATGACATGGCATATTCTAAATAGCAATATAATTAATAACATGAAATGATATGAAATATAAAATACTATTATCATGAAATATGCATGTGAATAATAAAAATAATGCATGAATAATAAACCTAAAATATATGGCAAAATAACTTATGACTAAGCAAAAAAACATAGGATAGCATAGAATATTCACAACCATATAATAAATAATATAACATCATGAAATATAAATCAAAACAATAACATAGCCATAGAAATATTCATAGCAAAAATCATATATTATACAATATGCATGAACATAGAAAATGCAATGCATGAAAGTGTATTTTTTCCTTTAAATAAGGAAATCCGTATATCTAAAAAGATATCCGACTACCTTAGGAAAAGACATCAAATCAAATTTTTCTAAATCAAAAAACACTTTGTGATTGGTTTGAAAATAATTTTAAAAATTTTGGATGAAAAATAACACCATGGCCGAAACCCCCTTGAAAAAGGCTCTATTTTCCTAACTTTGAAAACCCGGACTTGACCACCATTGACTCGACCTTTATAAAATCATTTTTTAGTATTAAAATGACTTAGAAATCAACCTAGGACAGTATTTAAGGTTTTAAATCAGCCCTCTCTTAATGCCTTAGCCAAAACATAAAATTATTTTTCCTTTAAAACCAAATCTGACTTTACTGACCAATTTTAAAACGTGATTTTTTACCTATTTTAAAATTTTCAAAAAAATCTGAAAATATTATGGGAGACTTAGAACATGTCAAACTCTATGGGAAAAATTGGCTTAATTTTTAGACTGAGGATGACCTACCAGAAAAATCATGAAAGTCAGAACACTGGGTGAAAAACTGTTTAGCCAAAAAACATTTTTAAACCTTTGATAAAATCACTCAAAAATCAGAATAAAAATGTTGGAGACTCCTCTAAGGACCTACAAGCAGTAGTAAAAAATTTTAAAATTTTGGACAAGGATTGCCTAATGAAAAAAACATCACAAAGGTAGAATATCCAACTTGACAATTTCTTAATTTTCCACAAGCATGCTCATGAGAGCTTGGCTTTCAAAAATCAAGTGGGATGACATGAAATGCATGAACAAACAACAAGTTAAATGCATGAAATGCATGATCTAAGGTCTAAATGACATAGAAAATGCATGGCATAAAAGATGACCTAATGCCTAACATGAAATTGCATGGCAATAAATGCAACCTAGACCTAATATGCATGAAAATGCATGACAATACAAAGATGACCTAAACCTAATGGACATGGAAATGCATGGCAATACCAATATGATCTAAGACCTAATAAGCATGGAAATATCTATGGCAATACAAAGATGACCTAATGCCTAAAATTTCATGAAAATGCATGGCAATACAAAATAACCTAAGACATAATATGAGCACAAGATATGTATGGAAGTAACATTAGCATATAATGACCAAATGAACATAAAAAAATGCATGAGCATGGCACAACCAATACACAATCTCATGACATAATAATGCAAAGCATGAATGAAGACATGGTAATCACATACTCAAAATGAAGATGTAAATGCACAAGGCAACAAAGCATGTAGAAACCGAATGGACATGAAAATATGTAAGGAAATGTAGCAAGGCAATAACACAAACACATGGCATAGTATATCAAATACACAATATCATGGCATAAAGAGCAAGCATAGCAACTAAACAAGATGAAAATGCACACACAAGGCAAAAAATACAAGAAAACCGAATGATCATGTAAATAACATATGAGATTCTAGCATGGCAATAACACAAACACATGGCATAATAAATATGCAAGACCTAAATAGAAACATGTTAGACCAATCAATCATAATGCAAATGCAAAGATGTAGCTAGGCAAATACACAAACACATGGTATGGAAATAACACAAAGCATGAACAGCTTAACATAGTGAAAACAGAAAATTAAAAATAGCAAACAAAGTAAGTAGACATGGAAATAAATGATAAAATCAGCAAAATAAAAACAAGTAAAGAAGGTTAAAAACAAGCTCCATATCTTGATTATTTTAAAAAGCTAGAACATCAAAACAAATCAATATACCACAACCATCATAGAAATAAAATCAAACACATTACAAGCACACCAAATGGGAAATTCGGGCAATACAAGAAAATGGTGAAAATTTTGTTTTTTTCTTTGATTTTTTCAAGAAAACATAAGATAGGAGCTTTAAGAGGAAGTTTTAAAAACCTTTATTTCATAACCAAAAACAACAAGAAATCACAAAATCTGAAAGAAAATCAGCAAGTTAAGCATGGAAAAAGAAAGAAAATACAAGAGTTAGGTGCCTTTAGGCTACCTTCAAAAGCTATTTTTCAAGCTTTTCTTCTTTTCTAAACTTTCTTTGCTTTTCTACACTTAGCTATTTGCTCCACAAATGAATAATGATTAGCCAAAAGAACCCTTAGCAAAATGAAAACCCCATACTTATATGGTAGCCAAATGGTCACTAAATGGTGTAGGATGTTGTTATTTTTTTTCCTAGCTAATTTGATCCAAAGGCCAATAATCAAAGATGCTAAAATTGTGTAATTACTATCCTTAGATTAAGTGATCAACCCCTAACAAATACAGCTGTTCAAAAATATGTAACCATATGTTGACATCCTTCCTCTTCATTCATTTGACCATGTGGCAAAATCACAAAGGCTTGATCAAAAAAATAACCACCTTACTATCCAATTTTGGCCTTTGGATGAAAGCACTAAGCAAAATTCATTCTCCCCATGGGATGACCGAATGGCCCTTCAAATTCCAACTCTTTCCCTAATTTTTTTTAAATTGCAAAAAAGGCCCTCTTCGATTTCTTCTATAAAATTGCACTTTAGCCCCCCAAACTTGATTAAATAGCAAACGGACTCCGAATTCGGATTTTCTTTTTTCAATACTTCCTAAATAATATAAAATTGAGTTCTGGAAGTTTTCATAATATTCCGAGCTCATTTGCTATTTTTTTCGGATTTATCTTCTTGAATTTCAACTTAGTGGGTCCGGCATTTGCCATTTTACAAACGAGCTCCAATTTCAGATTTTTCTTCGCCAATCTCTTCCAAATAATTTAAATTGAGATCTGAAAGTTTTCATAATTTTTCGAGCTCGTTTGCTATTTTTCTGGGATTTATATTCTCGAATTTCAGCTTAGTGGGCCCAAAATTTGCCATTTTGCAAACGAGCTCCGATTCCGGATTTTTCTTCGCTGATCTCTTCCAAATGACATAAGATTGAGATATGGAAGTTTTGGTGATTTTTCGATCTCATTTGCTATTTTTCCTGGATTTTCCAAGATTGCCCTTTAACCTCCGAAGCCTCGGTTTTACTCAAAACAAATCTTATTTCAAGATTTTCTTTTTTCAGGCCTTCCTTATATATTGAATTGGAGTTGGTCCAAAAACGTCCAATTTTTACGATTAAATTGCCCTCCGATTTGATTTTTCCTTGTTCCAATATCGAGAATTTCCTCTTTTTTCGTTTTTCCTCTAACCGGCTATTTTCTCGAAATTACTTCAAACTGAGCCTTGGGCTATCTTTGTTTACCCACTCTTCATCAATTAGGGGCTTTAATTTTACCGAATCGGGCCATTTCTGCAGTTTCCCCAATTTCGCCAAAATTCACCAAAAACCTTAATTTTCGGTTTTCTTCCGAATTGACTCTTCCTTTGGTTTTGCTTCCAAATGGCCTCTCCAATACCCGTAGTCATTGATTATATTCCATTTGGAACCTCTAATTTCGACTAATTTGATCGTTTAAGCACTTTTCCCCAAATTTACCGAATTAGGGTTTCCTTTCCACTGAATCTCCATAACCCATCTTTCGGACTCCATATCTCTCGTTGTAGATCTCGGATTATCAAAATTCTTTCACCATTGTTCAATTAAACTTTGGATCTCGATTTGAATGAGGGTTGACTTATTAGTGGTTGACTTTTCAAAGTTGACTTTTCTGAGGTTGACTTTTACTAAATTGACTTTTCCTGCTTGCTTTCTTAAACTAAGTCTTGCAGTATCACCTGCAGGATGAGAAGAGACTTTCTGCATTCTAAAACATTATTAGAAAGAAAAAATTTACCTGATTTAGAGGTCCGGACAAAATTAAGTGTCTACACTTATCATTTCATCTTTATCTTATATTTCCAAATGATGCTGGGTTTTTGTTCATAAAAAATTTCAATGCCCCTTTTCTTGGATTTACGAGGACCGCTGGAATATGGACTTCCAGAGCCTGCATGATTGGCATAATTTGTGTTTTGATTGTAGTACTCTATATCTTAACTCTGTAACACTTTGACTGTCATATGAAATATTTCATTTTCTTCATGTACAAGTTTCAAATTCTCAGTTACGGATTTGCTTGCAACATGCATTACTCTGCCCTGAAACAAACATGTGATTGGTGTACTTGGTTGAGTGTCCCAACTTAGTTATAATATTCCACCACTAAAGTTGCAGACTAAAATATGGTTTAAGGTCAAACAGAAGACAACCTCATACAACATGAACTTCGTAGAATGATACCCTAAAAATGAAATTAAAAATATAAACTGATTTCAGTTCATGCGGAATCAATGAGGCTAAACTGCTCCATCTCACCAAATATGAGAGTGACTAGGATCAATTTGACTGTATAATCTATTTTTTAAAATCATAAAACTTTCGACAAGATTGTTTATCCTACAAGACATGGTCATATTACATTATATTTAAGTACAACCGTTTACAGATGCTTCTCTTGCACAACATCATTATTCAACAATCTGCTGAATAGAACTTATTGCCAAGGAAGGATATCCTAAATAGAACTTATTTTCTCTCCTTCAGTCTTCATGTTCTGTTGAACACAAAGTACTTCTGCATACCCACCTGCACAATCAACCGACCAGATTACTGCAGTGCACTATGGAATTAACTTTAAACATAAATGTCTTTTTGGCATTGCACAATGCTCAACTTATACGATATGCTGCTGTTGTATTTGTGTTAAATGCTAGCCACATCACACCAAATTTTAGGGCATATCATGCTCAGATTATTAACTCCTCGCATGGAATACAAGGCTAAATATATAGAATGCAAGAAAAATGTGAAACAATTGACCATACCTCGTGCAAGGGCTAAAATATCCCTTCTATCCAGTTTCGTCTCTACACCTAAGCAATCAAAAGGTGATATAGTTATTCAATTACTTAAACACCTGGCACGAGAAATATTCTAATATTCCAACGTTTAGAATCTAATGTTGGAGTTTTCAAAAACTCTATTACCCTTCTGTAAAGTCCCTGCCAGACACAAATTATCAAAACCAATACACCACTTAAGCCCTTAGATAGATTAAAACAATGGACTACTATAACTCATGCAAAGTACAATACTACTTGTTTCAACCCAAATTTTAATCCTACGCAATTTAGGACCAGCTATAAGACCTTTCAAGCCTCATTATCTTGGAGTCCTTGAAAAAATGATTCGGCTGCAAATTGGATGCAGGTCATATTCAGTACTTACATAAATCAAGGAGACAAAGAACTAATGAACCAAAACTTTACCTAACTCAAGATTACAAGTGACAAGCTCAACTAGCCCCTTCATTGCTTTAGCATGAGCAATCACAGACTCTTTGCTTCCACCATTATTTTTTAAATCATCTTTATGCAAATGTTCTAAAGCATTTATCTGCCCGCACTGATGAAGTATCATCCTATACAGGGAGAACCATCTCCAGATAAATCGAAATCATATATGCTACATGCCATTAGTTTAAACTAAAAAATAGTAATTGGCGGATTCACCTACCTTGCCCAACTGCAAATAGAGACCAACAAGAGCTTCTGTAGCAGCAATTATACCAAATACCAGATCTAGTGAATACCCTTTTCAGCAATGGAATTCCAAAGAAGAAATAAACATAAAATCTATATTGAAACAGTAAAATTTTACCCCTAACACCCAAGGAAAATTGTGTTAAACCCTGAACTCTATGCAGCTTTTCAATTGCTTGTTCAAAACTTCCTCTAAAATCGGAAACATTATCAGTTCCTAATAAAAAAAAAATTTTAAAAGGAAAGAAAAATAAAGAAATTAAAAAAAAAATTATCTTTCATATAATAAATTCAACATTGCAAGTAAAGGTGGCAAAATGAACTCGAACTCGAAAATCCCCCAAGAAAAACCCGAACTTGAACCCGCCCAAATCCGATTTGACCAAAAACCCGAACCTGAAAAAACTCGAACCTAAAAAAACCCGAAACCGAACTAACCCGAAACCGAAAGAGCCCGAACCCGAAAAACTCAAGCTCAAAAAAACCCGAACTCGAGACCAACCCGAACTCGAACCCGAATTTAATACTAAAAGTAAAAATGATCAAATTGTAATTAAATAATTTTTTATAAAGCAAGAACTTTAATTATCAATTTTATTCTAATCTTTTTTTAATAATTTAATTAAAATTTAAAATATTTTATATATATGATTAAATAATTATTTTATCAAAAAATAAATTGTATTTTGTACTTATAACTTTAACGTTTCATATCTTGATGAATTCACCATCTAAAGTTCTAAACTCATGAAGATTTTAGAGATGAAAAAAAAATTGACATAAAATATTACTTGTCATTTGTTTATGTTATTTTATTTTGCATGATAATCTTTTTTTGGTTAGTTTTTTTTTTTATCATTTTATGGCATTAAAATATTTGAAATCTCACCAGCAAGATCATAAGCTACTGTTTTCTTTCAAAAGCAAAAAAAAACCTATAGATCATGTGATTTACAACACTATAGGGCAGCAATGTGCATATATTTAACTTTCCATTTTTTCTTAAAAGAATGCACTTTTGGTGCACATAGTTTACCCTTAGAAGTTTGTTTTCTAGCTAGGTACATTTTTTTGCTTATAATTAATGTTTTCAATCATTTGCAACAATTGAAACCTCGACAGTGGCATCTTAGATAGTTAATATTATGCACAACCAAACATGATCAGATAACTTCCGAACCTATATTTTGAGGTGCTATATACACATCCTCGTGTAAGTGTCTAAAAATGTTTTTTTAAGGTTGATTAAAATCTATTTAAATTATTGATCCAATGAAATTATTTGAAACAATATTTTATATTAAGATCAATAATTGATAGTTTAGAGAATAATTTTAAAAAATATATTTTAAGAGCACCCGTATAATAATATAATAGTGTTTTCTATATATTAAAATTAATTAACAGTAATTCATTCATTTTAACTTATTTCTAATATAATAGTATTTCCTATATTAAAAAATATATCAAAACTACTTTTAAAAGAATTTGTGTTGCCTTTTGCAACATATATATTGTTTTCTTAGGCAGATTATTAGAATATTCATCAAATATTGATTTATAAAAATATCATGTATTCTAAAAACATAAAATTATTTAACATAATTAGCTAATTTAATTCTTTAATTGATTTAAATTATTACTATATTTCATTGCACTTGATATAATTTAAGATATAATTTACTTTTAGTAGCATATCATATCAAAATCTAATATTGGTTCACTTGGTAATTTCCTTAGTAATAAAAGTTGATGTTAGGTACGACTCTTTCCATAAGCATCACATTTTTGCATTTTACAAATATATAAACAGATAGATGAATGTCAGGGTTCGTCCCATTTTCTCAGTCCTAAAAGTCTTTTATTTTGTAATAATATAAATTCTAATATATTTACATGTTGAAATTCGAGTTTATCAAATTAATTATTTTAAATATCAATATGATTAATTTATAATATATCATATTTTTTTATAATAAATTATTTAAAAAAATTGATTTTATATTGATTTAACAAACAAATAAATCATTGCTGGTAACCTAATCCCAAGGAGAACATGGCCCACCTTAAGAGGTATTACATATAAGTTGTTGTAACATATCTATTTGATGTATCTATCTTCATATAATAAAGCATGGAATGGCGATGCTATCGCCAGTTTGTACTCGAGCCCATATCTTTACATTGTAAAGCTACAAAATAATACATTAACACGGAATAAGATAATCACCAACAACATAAAGCTATTAGAAACATGTCAATGAAAACACCAATGTGTTAACATGTAAGTGACTCGCCCACACGATCACAAAAAAGCATAACACGCGGCCTACGTCGATCATCAAGCTGATCGCCTCCAAACAAACTATCAAGTGTACATTGTCGCCAAGTCTCCCATACAACTACACGACACGCGGGAAAGCTACAATGCTTAACATGCGAGTTGCTCGCCACACGATCACAAAAATGCATTACAGGCGACCGAAGCCGATCACCAAGCTGATTGTCTCCAAACAAAGCGTTAACTGTACGTTGTCTCCAACTCTCATAAAACTACACGACACGCAAGAAATCTACAATGCGTAACATGCAAGTGACTCGCCCACGCGATCATAAAACAGCATAACACACGGCCTAAGCCGATCACCAAGTTGATCGCCGCAAACAAAGCATTAAGTGTACGTTGTCGCCAAGCATCCCATACAACTACACGACATGCGGGAATGCTACTATGCTGTTAACGTGCAAGTGACTTACCCACGCGATAAAAAAACTGCATAATATGCAACTTAAGTCGATCATCAAGCTGATCACCGTCAAACAAAGCGTTACGTGTACGTTGTCATGAAGTCTCTCATACAACTACACAACATACGGGAAAGCTACAATGCGTTAACATGCAAGTAACTCGTGTTGGTGTATGCCCTAGATCCAATCAGATTGAGCATGGGATACACAGTTCATGAAGCATACCCTTCACTATTAAGATAGTGATACAAGGTTTTCCTTCATGTTAGTACAATAATAAGGAGTTATTAAGTACTAATCGAATGAAGCCCATGGAACATAATGGCCTTACTCAGGAATTATAAAGAGTTATAATTATGAGATCCTTATGCATCAAAGCCTTGTTCCTGGTCATCGTATTGCCAAGACGGGACATTGGCAATGCTCAAAGACTAGTATATCTTAAGCCTTCTTATTTATGAAGTAAGCAACCGATCTCATACAGGTTGAAGTATGGGATACTTAGGATAACATATAGGTGCTTGTATGTTGAACAAGTTCATTGAACATGGCCCGCCAAGAGAACTTCATTTGGTAATATCACTCTAGTGTCTATGATAATGTTCTCTTAGTACCAGTCGTGTAAATTAGTCCTCAGACTTGTGATACCAGGTCATCTTGTATAGAGAGTGTCATACTTAGATTCCATCACAAACGGGTCCTAAACAAAAGGATGCCTATGGTAGGGTGTTATTGGGTATGACATGAACCATACGAAGATGAATGAGTCATCCAGAAAGGATTCACCACTCCCTGTGATAATGGAGACATATCTCGTTTGTTCTTGACTACGATTAACTTGATTATGTCTTTGGCCAAAGCATGATGGATTTAGGAGAAAGTTGTTTCTCTAAATCTGTAAGGTTAATCATAAGTTGCGAAGAACTAATATGGATTGATCATGAGTAGACACTCACCATGCTCATGCACTATCCGGGATATATGGTGAAAGGACCGTATTACATTGACAGGCTGGTTGCTGAAAGGTTTCTAAAAGATCACGATGACTTCACAATATTTGGGTGGTCATGATGGGTTGCTAGATCCCGTTCATGATCTATGAAAACAAGTTAATGAGATTAACTTATGTTCATTGCCAACATATTGGGAACCTAGAGGGTCACACACATAAGAACATATATGTATGGATTAAACATGGTATATGTAGACACCTAATTTTGTCCGGACCACTAAACAGGTATGTTTTCTTCCCATATTGATGTTCCCAAGTGTAAAAAAACTGTTTTCATCCTGCAGGTGGTACTCCGAGACTTAGTTTAAGAGGGCGAGCACAAAAAGTCAAACTTGAAAAAAAGTCAACCCCGAAAAAGTCAACCCCAGAAAGTCAACTACTGAAAAAGTCAACCCACTTTCAAAATCAAGATTTTAAGTTCAATTGAAAAATGGCCAAAGAATTTTGATAATCCGAGGTCTACATTGAAAGATATGGAGTTCGGAAGTTGGGATTTGGAGATTCAGTAGAAAGGAAACCCTAATCCGAGAAATTTGGGGAAAAGTGCTTAAACGATCAAACTGGTCGAAATTGAAGGTTCCAAATGAAAGATAAGCACTGACTACGGGTAATGGAGAAGTCACTTGCAAGAAAAACCGAAAAAAAATTCATTCCAGGAGAAAACCGAGAATTAAGGTTTTTAGTGGATTTCGGTGAAATCGGGAAGAATCACAGAAATGGCCCGACTTGGTAAGACCAAAGCCCCCAATGGATGAGGAATGATTAAAAAGGATGGCCCAAGGCTCAGATTGAAGAAAATCTGAAAATCAGACTTGTTTTGAGCAAAACCGGGTTTCGGAGGTTAAAGGGTAAAATTGGAAAAATTTGGGAAAAATAGCAAATGGACTCCGAAAATTATGGAAAATTTGTCAATCTCATTCTTAAATCATTTGAAAGAGATTAGAGAAAGAAAATCTTGATTCCGAGTTCGTTTGCAAAGTGGCCAAATCCCGGGCTTCTTATGCAGTAATTCAAAAAGATAAATCCCGGAAAAATAGCAAATGGACTCCAAAAATTCTGAAATTTGGCAAATCTCAATTTTAAATTATTTGGAAGAGATTGGCAAAAGAAAATCTTGATTCCGAGTTCGTTTGCAAAATGGCCAAATCCCGGGCCTCCTATGCAGTAATTCAAGCCGATAAATCCCAAAAAAATACCAAATGAGCTCCAAAAATTATGAAAACTTCCAGATCACACTTTTTAATTATTTTGAAGAGATTGGTGAAGAAAAATATTGATTTGGAGCTCGTTTAAAAAATGGTAAAATGTAGGGGCATAAAAGGGCATTTTTGGGAAGAAAAAATCCAAATAAATAGCAAACGGACTCGGATAATTTTGAAAACTTCCAGAACTCAATATTTTATTATTTTGGAAGTATTAAAAAAAGAAATTTTGAATTTGGAGTCCGTTTGATATTTATTTGCATCCGGGGGGCAAAATGGTCATTTCACCCAAGCAACCGAAAAGGGCTTTTTTGGCCCTTCAAAAAAATCAGAGTTGGGCTGGAAAAGAGAAGTGCTGGCATGCCCAAGCCCAAAGAAAGGAGGAAGCTTCTAATTTTTTTTTTTTTTTTAATCAAGTGGTTAAAATCAAGAGTTAGTTAACCATTCTCTTTGATCAAGCCATGGTGATTAAACCACATAGGTTAAGAAAGATGTCAACATTATTTTTGCATAGCTGTAATTTGAGAGGGCTGAGATGCTAATCTAAAGGTGGTAATTTCATGACTTTTCATCTTGAATTATTGGCCATTTGATGGAAATTAGGTTACACAAAAATGACAACATCTTGGAGGCTATATAACCATGCATTAAGGCTAGCCCTAAGGGAGGGGAGGCAGATTTTGGTTTCTTCTTTTCCATTTTGGCTGATTTCTCTTAGTTTTTCTTAGTTTTTATCTTCTTGGTTGAGAGCAAAAAAAGAAAAGTTTAGAAATAAAGGAAAGTTTGAAGAGAAAAGCTTGAAATATTAGCTTCTTGAGGTTGCTCTTGAGCACCAACTCTTGCACTTTCATTTTCTATTCTTGTTTTTTGCTATTTTAATCTCTACTTGGTGAGTTTTCATTTAAAATAATGTTTCTTGTTTCCTTCATTTCCTTTCTTAAGTATATTTTTTTTACATTTTGTTTTTACAATAAACTCACCATGGCCAAATGGCCTACATTATTTATTTTAAGTTGTTGTTTCAATTCATTTTACCATATTGTTTATGCTATTTTCTTTGTTTTTGATGTTTTAAGTGTTATGTTATTTCATGTTCTTAAGTTATATTTAATTTGGTTGCTTTGTTTGTTGCCATTTATGTCTTAGATATCATGTTTTTGCATTTTTAATTTTCTGTTTTCATGTTGTTTAAATTTGAGCATGTTTTAGAGTTAGCATATTAAGTGTTTGTGAAAATGCTTGTGTGATTCTTTGCATGATTCTTGTTTTATATCTTAGTGAGCATGTTTTAGATTTGGTATATTAGGTGTTTGTGAAAATGCTTGTGTGATTTTTGTGTTATGACTTAGTTTTTCATGCTAGCATACCAAGTGTTTGTGAAAATGCCATGCTTGTTGGAGCTTGGGGCCATTTGGCTACTCCATGTTGTGTTTTGCATTGTGTGTTGTATTTTTTGTCATGCTAGTTGTTAGGTTTTTGCATTTGCATGATATTTGGTTGGATTTTTGAATTAAGCATGCCTTGTGTCTGTGAAAATGCCATGCATGTCTTAGGTCTAGGTTACATTAAATGCCATGCAAGTTCATGTTAGGTCTAGGCCATATTATTTATGTCATGCATTTTCCTTACATTTAGGTTTAGATCCATGCATTTCATGCATTATGTTTGCTGCATTGTTTCATGCATTTCATGTTCATACCACTTGAATAATGACTTGAGCCAATTGATGGTTCAAAGTCATGCTCTCTTGAGCACACTTGTGGAAAATTAAGTTTGTCAAGTTGATTATTCTACCTTTGTGATTTTTTTTACTTAGCCATTTTTTATCTAACTTTCAAAAAGTCCTAGCTACTGCTTTCAAGTCATTTTATGAGTTTCAAATATTTTTACTTTGATTTTTAAATGATTTTATCAAAGACAAAAAAATGTGCTGGCAAATCAGTTTTTTTCTCCTCCAAAAACTCGTACATCTCTGATTTTTCTGGGAATTCATCTTTGATCAAAAAATTAAGCCGATTTTTTATCGTGTAGTTTTACATGTCCTGAGTCTCCATTAATTTTTTCAGAATTTTTGGAATTTTTAGAAATAGGATAAAAAATCGTGGATTAAAACTGGACAGTGGAGTCAGAATTGAATTTAAAGAAAAACAAAGCAGTTTTTTCTCCTCCAAAAACTCGTACATCTCTGATTTTTCTGGGAATTCATTTTTGATCAGAAAATTAAGTCGATTTTTTATCGTGTAGTTTTACATGTCCTGAGTCTCCAGTAATTTTTTCAGAATTTTTGGAATTTTTAAAAATAGGGTAAAAAATCGTGGATTAAAACTGGACAGTGGAGTCAGAATTGAATTTAAAGAAAAACAAAGCAGTTTTTTTCTCCTCCAAAAACTCATATATCTCTGATTTTTCTGGGAATTCATCTTTGATTCGAAAATTAAGCCGATTTTTTCTCGTGTAGTTTTACATGTCTTGAGTCTCCAGTATTTTTTTCAGAATTTTTGGAATTTTTTAAAATAGGGTAAAAAATCGTGGATTAAAACTGGACAGTGGAGTCAGAATTGAATTTAAAGAGAAACCATTTTTCTGTTTTGGTTAATTTACTTAGAGTGGGCTGATTAGGAGGGTTAGCTACTGACTTAGGATAGTTTCTAAGCCTTTTTAAACTCTAAAAATGGTTTTTCAAGTCCCGGGTTAAGGGTAGTCAAGTCCGGATTTTTAAACTTAGGAAATTAGAGCCATTTTAAAGAAATTAGCCCAGTTTTTATTTTTAATTCAAGCTTTTCAAAATTGTTTTCAAACAATCACAAAGTATTTTGGTTTTAGAATATTTAATTTGACATATTTTCCTAAGGTAGCCGGATATCTTTTTAGATATACGGATTTCCTTAATTAAAGGAAAAAATACATTTCATGCATTGCATTTTTATATTCATGCATTTTATATAATATGTGATTCTTGCTATAATAATTTCTATGATATTGTTGTTATTTTGATTTATATTTTTTGATGTTACATGGTTTATTATATGGTTTCGAATATTTCATGATATCCTATGCTTTTATTTAGTTATCTTTATTTAGCATATACGTATTCATTTATTTTAAATGTTTTCAAAAGATAATGGTTTTCAATAAAAATAAAGATATTCCCGAGTTAAAATAATTCATGAGTTCTCTACCGGGTTTGCTGGAGGGAATATCATCAATTATCATTAATAAAGGAATATCTTTCTTTCAAAAAAGAGAATGATTCGGAAAGTTTTCCAAAACTAATAAAAATTTCTATATTTTGCCACGTTTGTTGGGGAATATAGGAAAATTTTGAATTTATAAATTCTGGATCATTTTCAATAATAAAAATGAAATTATTTTTCTTTAAATTGGGAATTAACTTGAAATACTAAATTTAAAACCAACTTTTTACCGAGACTTGAAATAACACACGATTAATAAGGTACCGATTTATACGGGCGTTGTGGGGGTGCTAATCCTTCCCCACACGTAACCGACTCCCGAACCCGCTTCTTTGATTTCTCTGGTTTAAAACGCAGACTTGAAATTGGTTTTTAAAATGTTTTAATTAATTTTTAAAATATTTTATAAAACCGGTTTTAATAGGTGGCCGATCACACCTAGCTAAAAAAGATTGGTGGCGACTCCATGTCTTTTTTAAGGTCATTTTCAAAACCTTCATTTTTCTAGAGGAATTAAGTCGACTTTTCCTCGATTTTTTTTAATGTCACGCCTAACGAATAATAAAGTCTTGCAATGAGACTCGTCGTTATTATTTTTTTTAGGTTGCGACAGCTTGGCGACTCCACTGGGGACATATTAGAGAGTCAGGCCTAGAATTAGTCGTGTGTTATCTCAGTCTCGGTTTTGTTGGTTTAATTAGTATTTAATTTTAAGTCCCACATTTTTTTAATAAGGAGAATTTTGAAAAATAGTAAAATATTTTTAAATATGTTCATACTCATGTGCATGCATTTTATTTTTGTTCTCGAGTTATTTAAGGTTGTATATTATAATTGCTTGTCGGTTAATGCGTTACACTATTCTTGAATGTTTTAATTGCTAGGGCATTTAGAATAAGGTTTGTAGAATAGGTAGTGAAAGGTTTGATATTCCTCCACACACACTACACGTGCATTTGCATAACATGAATCTTCTACCCGGATTCCGTCCTTTTAAGTGGAAGTAAAGTAACTACGCCTTCGTGATTGATCCTCCGTATGGGCTAGTGAAACACTTTCGGAGTATAAAGTACCTAATGCCTTCGTGATAATCCTCCGTACGGGCATAGGAAAATATACTCTAACGAATTGAACCCGCTTTTATCGGGGTGCCTTACTAGCCTTCACCGGCGACAGTGAGGAATAATTCGGGGCCTTAGAACCGATTCACCCTCATTTAGTTGAACCTAGGCGAAGCCATCCCGAATTCCTGTTAGATATACCAAAAATAGGAACACATGGAGGGACATTTCTAAAGTTTTTGTTACCTATTTTACACTCCGAATAAGTGTGGTAGATCGGGCAACGATGTACGTACATCGCCCGTAATAAATGTGATACTCCGCCTCGAAGGCATCGTGATGCCTAAATAAGCAGATATTGCTGGGTCAGATGTTCATTAGCTATTTAAAAAAAAAAAAATCCTTTTTCAAGCATTTTTGCATGTTGCACATTTCATGCATGTGTGAATGGAGCATGTACATTTTTGGTTGTATTATTGATCTCATTCTTTGCAATAAACAGTTGGTAATTTCACTTGATGATTTCATAAAACCGGTAGTGTCACATGAACATTTGCATATGGTACCATAGTGGGATCCACCCTGAAATTATTTTGAAAATAATGTGATTGGTTTTTCATAAATAAAAAAAAAAACACAAAAAAAAACATGTTAAAAAAAAATCATAAATTTGGAGGCAAATCTTGCATAATGAGATTTTTGAATAATCAAGATTTAGGTCCCACCAATTTCGTGTAATCATTGATTTCTTTGTATATACCTTTGTGTTAATTCATTTATTTTTGCATGTATCATTTTGACATCATGTTATAGTCATAGCATGCATGGTCATTCATTGTAAGATATGTTTATGACATGCACAGTCATTATCTGTATATACCTGGCATTAGATTGCATCCATAGCATACATAGTCATCATAATTTCTCTGTATATGTTCATGCATTAATCATCAGTTTATTCATGCACATAGGAATAGAGCATGTACATTCATAATTGTATTCTTAATCTCATGACATTTTCATTTGCATGAAAGGGATTCGAGATATGAGGAATGAATCGGAGGAACGATTGGGTGCTTTGGAACGCAATCAAGAGGAATATGGACATGAAATCCGAGAGGTGAAGGAACAACTTGCCAAATTGCTGAAAATGGTTGAGGATATGGGTAACAGTAAAGGTGAACTTTCTCAGGGCTTCGCATCATCTTCGGATCAACCAAAACCATTAGGCCCAGAACACATAATCCTTGCTGGATCCTGCGCTTGTCAATGCCACAAAGGTTGCAATCCTGATGAAATTATGGACAAAATCGTGAAAATGATTAAACCTGAGAGCCTGATACCAAAGATAGAAACCTTGGATCCTGTACCATACCTGCAAACTGTTCTAGGTCCAAACCAGTATCCCCACCCTACTATGGTCCAATCGTCCATTGGGATGACCACTACGGGATTCCAGAATCCCACACCATCACCAACAACTGCCAGTTCATACTATTTCCCTCATCAATCACCTTATCCAGCATCTGGGATAGGAACCTCGAGCTATGTACAACCTCCAAAGGCCCCGTGTCCAAATCCATACCCTTACCATGCTGTTCCGCCACATCTCCATGTAAACACTCCGGTTCGGACCTTAGTGCCACCACCAAGTGCCCCAACTCCTAGGCCATGTGTGACTAAGAAACGACCCCAGGATAAGACCCAAATGCCTTTTGATCCCATTCCAATCAGCTACCAAGAGCTCCTCCCTATACTGATCCAAAATCACATGGTTGCATGTGTCCCATTGAAACCCCTGTTACCACCATATCCAAGGTGGTATAATCCAAATGCAAGATGTGATTATCATTGTGGAATTGTTGGCCATAACGTTGAAGACTGTATGGCATTCAAAAAGAAAGTGCAAACTCTTATAAATGCCAAGTGGTTGGATCCCACGACACTGATAGATAGAGGACTGGGAAAGCGTCATTAGGATTGGGAGATTTACATCATTGAGGTGGAAAGACTTCGGTCTTATATGATGTAATAGGATTTCACTTTTTCAGTAGCCGGCTCTTATAGCCTTAGGATGTTAGGAAGAATAAAGTGCTTGTAAGGACAGTCTTAACCACTGTTCAAGTTTTGTAAAACATGGTTTATACCATTGTGAATGTTGATGTGGGAATGAATTGATTATGTTTCAAATTTATGAGAGGTTGATGATTAAGTTCCTCTGATTCTTATTTCCTCCTTGATATCTCCCCCTTTGCATTTTGCATCCCATCAATTATTTGTCAGGTTGCATTCATGCATTCATAATCAGCATGATTTTTTCTGTATATATCTATGCATTAATTTTCTTATTACATACATCATAATTAGCATTAGGTCACATTCATGACACACATGGTTAGTATGATTTTCTTTGTATATAATCTGTATCAATCATTCATTGTTTGCATGTATCATAATTGACACCATGTTGCATTCATAGAACATATGAACATTCATTGGGAAATATGCTAAAATGCACATGATCAGTCATTGCATATATCCATGTGTTGATTTGTTTATTCTTTGTTTGCAACATGTTGGCATTGTGATTACATTTATCACATATATGGTCAGCATGTTTCCATTGTACATATCCATACATCATATTGTTTAGGCTTCACATGCATCAAATTGCATTCATGGCTCATTCATCATGACATACATTTGGGGGAAATAAAATAGAAGTTCGCTTGGCTTTAGGAGTCTTTGAAAGAATTTTCATTTCAAATCAGAAGAAGTATTGAGTACACTTTTAATACAGGCTGGTGCTATGGAGGATGAACAAGTTGCCCGAATGGAAAAAATGGAAAGGGAACAGAGAGAATTGCGAGAACAGCTAGTCAAATCTCAAGCAGAATCTAAGGATCAGATGACTAAACTGATGGAGCTAATGTCTGCTGTAATGAAGGGAAAAGGATACACCGAAAACTTTGTCGCCGGAGAAGGGTTAGAGGTACAAAAGGGCCAAGATGAGGTAGCAATAAGTGATGCCCAGAACACTGTTAACCCCGTCAATGTCCTAAAATCAGATGATCCGGCTGAACAGGCAAAGTTGAAAAGGGTTGCAGTAAATGAGGTTGAGTTGGCAGATTCCCAAGGGAAATATCAGTTGTTAGATGAAAGGCTCCGGGCAATAGAAAGAAAAGATGTATTCGGGAGTGTGGAGGCGAAAGAACGATGCTTGGTCCTCGATTTAGTCATTCCTCCTAAGTTCAAGATCCCTGACTTTGTGAAATATGACGGGACGACCGATCCATCAGCCCACATCACTATGTTCTGCCGAAAGATGACAAGTCAGATAGATAATGATAAGCTTTTGATTCACTGCTTTCAGGATAGCCTCATCGGGTCCGCAATTAGGTGGTATAGTCAGTTGAGCAAGGATCAGATTCGCTCTTGGAATGATTTGGCTGGGGCTTTTCTAAACCAGTACAAGCATATGACCGACAAGACACTTGATCGTCTCACTTTGCAAAATATGGAGAAAAAAGCTACTGAGAGCTTCAAAGAATATGCACAACGGTGGATGAGCCTGGCTGCCCAAATACAACCGCCCTTGACACAAAAGGAAATCACTATCCTTTTTGTGAATACATTGCACGCCCCGTACTATGACAGACTTGTCGGCAATGCTTCGAAGAATTTTGCGGACATGGTAATTTCAGGGGAGATGATTGAGAATGCTATCAAGAATGGGAAACTTGAAAGAGAAGGAACATCCAATACCGAGAGAAATAAGGCACCAAGAAAGAAAGAGGAAGATGTCCAAACTATGGAAGATTTCATCCCATATTCCCAATTTCCCTCACACCAATCATGTTACCCTACTGAGGTATCTCCAAGCCTTTATCCTTACCTACCTACCCAAACACCTAATCCTATACCAGCCCTTGCAACAAGGCCTACTTTTAGAAAACGACCGCGAGAAAATCAAGAAAGAATTCCAATCCCCATCCCTGACTTACTGCCATTACTAATAAAGAATCAGTACCTTACCCCGGTACCTTTGAAAATAGCTCCGAATCCATCAGCAAGGAGTTATGACCCTGACAGCAAGTGTGATTATCACCTAGGGGTAGTTGGGCATTCAACTGAAAAATGCAGACAACTGAAGGAAATGATTGAAAGTTTTATCCGTGATGGTATTTTGACACCGGAGCTTATCGATCAATGGAAGGCCACTTAGCCCTAAATCAATTTCTTTCAGGGTTTTAGGGGGAGAATTACTACCTTTGAAGGATGTCAATAGGAGCATTTTTGACGCATGTAGTTTTATACACTGTGATGATGAAAGCACTTGTCTCATGTTAACATCTACATGAATTAAATGAATTTTAAATGCTTTGTGTTTATTGTGTTTTAAATAAACGTGAATTTACAAAAACAAGCATTAAGGAAGTTTTAATAATGGATAGTCTCAAGAAGATTGATGATCAGTGTTAGAAATGACCCAACACCATCCCCCTCTTTTTTGGGCTTCTCTATACCTAAACCTTGAATCAATAACACTTGAAAGACCTAATGCTTCAAGGAAAAATGAATGAAAAAAGAGAAGCATTGTCATTGCAAAATAAGCAAGGATGTAAATCCTAGTCTAGGCTATGAACAAAGGAACAAACTTTTTGAAATTTTTTGAATTCCTTGAAAATCAAACAAATGAGACATTCTTTCAAGAATCCAGATTTTGATAATTTGGTGTGTGTCAGGATTGTGCTAAAACCATTCATGACCTTTCCCAATGACCACAAAACACTAATTGCCCAGACATCACTTCATGATTGACACCTTGGGGCACAATGATTAAACTAGATTATCCCTTGTCCCAGAGAAAACCTGCTTTTGGGTCATGTTTTCCTTGTCTCTTCAAAGAACTCAGATTGGAAACTCAGCCTTTTCAAAACAGACCTAGACTTGCCATGTTCCTCGTTGATACAAATTCGCATGGATAATCAAATTGGGGCATCATATGTGGAAATGATGGATACATAGTGAAGAAGGATGGGCTAATGCATGAATCATTGGGGGCATGCGATGAAAAAAACAAAAAAAAAAGAAAAAAAAGAAAAAGAAAAATCATGATATCATGCATATGAGAATTCGGATGATTCCAAAGTGCAAAATGAAATTCTGAATATCTATTTCCCCTGAGGATTGCTTTTCAATGAGAATATTTGGGCTTGATATGATGAATGGCCATCTTTCATATCCATTTCACAAGAAAAAAATTATTATCCATAGTCACCCCTTTTGAGCCAAAAGAATTCTTAATTCTTTGAACCCTGATCAAGGATTACCCTCTACACTGGGGGGCAAATGCGAGGAAAGATCTTTTCAAAGATCATTGAGAAATGAGTGACAGCTCAGGGATAGACACAAAGCAAATGGAGCCCCGAATAAATACGGGCGCACTCTGTCAAAGAAAAAAAGAAGAGGAAAAGATGACGAAATGAAAGCCAAGAAAAACAAACAAAAAACACAATAAAAAAATGTGTGTGAAAGACATGGCAAATTGAAAGCCAAAAGCAAGGAAGAAAAAGAGCAAAATCAAAAAGAAAGAAATGTCCAAGAAGAGACACATGCTTCAAAGAAAATCCTCTTCAAGAAAGGATCCTTGATCTGATTACCCTCAAACACATATTTTGGGCCTATTTATCCTTTCTTTCTGAATCCTGAGCCATGGCCTACATTACGTGCTTTAAAAGTCCATTTTGATCAAGCATGAATGTTTAATTTGAAGGGTTTTCCTCAGATTTTATCCCATCTTATCAAATTCTCATTTCACTAAGGAGGAATTTAGAATTCTCAAGTGCATGGTAAAAAAAAAGAGAAAAATTGAAAAGAATGGGACTCTAGGGCGAAAACCCAAAAAAATGGGCGGTCTAGAGTAGAATGGGAATTTTCGATGCCATCGATGATAGTGCCGATACCCCAAAAGAAAAGATCTTATTAAAGGAGTGGTCATCGAGGAACATCTAGGAATTCCTGAACCCCCCAAATTGTCAGCTCTCATTCGGAGGATTGTCTTCAAAAACTGAAACTTTGTTCCCAAGATTAAACTTTCCGGTTTAAACATCCCAGCCAATCTTGATGCTTGACAAAATGCCTTGATATGGAAACTAAAAGAATGTTGAATTTGTTTGGTTCTCAATGAATTCATGATTTATAAAACCTGTTCCATTTGTGAGCCTAGAAGGGATATACATTTTTGTCATGAAGTTTTTCTGGAAAAGCCAGAATCTTGTTATACCAAGCCTTGCCAATCCAGTTGAAAAAACCCAGATTGATACTTAGAGAAATTTCTAACAATGATCATCAGTCTTCAAAAGATTTGTACATCACACATTGTGGGGTTAATATTTTTTGTTCAGAAGTTTTCAAAATGCGAAAACAAATAAAAAGATTTTTTTGAAATACCCATTTTGATGTTGGCATGAGACAAGGATTTTTCTAACTCAAAGGTGTAGAACTGCCAGGATAGGTCTTGACTTCCAGATATGAGAAGAAGAAATAGAACCCGGTTCAGATCTCTGTTGATGAAAGTTTGAAAAACTGTTGGGGCAAAGAGAATAGCCAAAATGAATTGAAGATATACTCTGATTTGAAGAGGAAAAATGAATTTGAAAGGCTAAGCCAAAGTCTAGAAAAACAGCCGGGGGCACTTGCATCACTCATGAGCACTCATCTCTTTATCGAGCTTTTGCATCTGCACAGTGTCGGCAAGCATTTGCATCATTCATGGGTATTTGCATTGGCATTATTCCATAAGCATCTGTATTTTACCTTTACATTTACATTCTTCATGGAATTCGTATTTGTGTCATCTCAAGCAATTGCATCATTTCTAGAATCATTGCATTTTCATTACTGTGTGGTAATTGTAGTTACACCATTCATAAACCAGTTACATGAACACAATTAGTAGGGGCATCTGCATCATGAAACATGGGCATCAATCCAAGTCATTTACATTTGCATTAAAGACATTTGCACCAGTTTAAGTCATTTCGTGTCTTATTCAACACCTGCATCTGCATCAAAAAGCATTCGCATCTTCTCAAAATCGTTAGGGTAATTTTCAACAAATCTTCAAAGAACATTTTTAAGACCTCCGGGCATAATTTTTCAACATCTTTAAGACCTCCGGGCAACATCTTTAAGACCTCCGGGCATAACTTTTTTCAGGGGTAAGGCCTCCGGGCACTATTCTTAAGACCTCCGGGCATCATTTTTAAAGTCGCATACAGCGCATTTTTTCCAAATTATGGGTAAGGCCTCCGGGCACCATTCTTAAGACCTCCGGGCATCATTTTTAAAGTCGCATACAGCGCATTTCTTCCAAATCACGGGTAAGGCCTCCGGGCACCATTCTTAAGACCTCCGGGCATCATTTTTAAAGTCGCATACAGCGCATTTCTTCCAAATTATGGGTAAGGCCTCCGGGCACCATTCTTAAGACCTCCGGGCATCATTTTTAAAGTCGCGTACAGCGCATTTCTTCCAAATTATGGGCAAGGCCTCCGGGCACCATTCTTAAGACCTCCGGGCATCATTTTTAAAGTCGCATACAGCGCATTTCTTCCAAATTATGGGTAAAGCCTCCGGGCACCATTCTTAAAACCTCCGGGCACCATTCTTAAAACCTCCGGGCATCATTTTTAAAGTCGCATACAGCGCATTTTTTTCAAATCACAGGTAAGACCTCCGGGCACCAATTTTTAAGACCTCCGGGCACCATTTTAAGACCTCCGGGCATAATTTTTCAAATCACAGGTAAGACCTCCGGGCAACATCTTTAAGACCTCCGGGCATTATTTTTTTTAGGGGTAAGACCTCCGGGCACTAATTTTTAAGACCTCCGGGCATAATTTTTTTCAAATCATAGGTAAGACCTCTGGGCAACATCTTTAAGACCTCCGGGCATAACTTTTTTCAGGGGTAAGACCTCCGGGCACCAATTTTTAAGACCTCCGGGCATAATTTTTCAAATCACAGGTAAGACCTCCGGGCAACATCTTTAAGACCTCCGGGCATAACTTTTTTCAGGGGTAAGACCTCCGGGCACCAATTTTTAAGACCTCCGGGCACCAATTTTTAAGACCTCCGGGCACCATTTTAACACCTTCGGGCACCAATTTTAAAGCCCTTCGAGCATAAATTTTTCTTTTGAAATCGAATTCATTCCCTTAAGACGAATCGAGCCTTGTTTAGGCAGAGAATTCAATTTAAGGACAAAATCTTCAATTTATTGTTTTTAAAAAAAATGAAAAAAGAGAAAATAGAAAAAAAAATAAAAAAAAATAAAAAAAAGAAAAAAAAGAAAAAAAAAGGAAAAAAGAAAAAAAGAAAAAAGAAGAAAGAAGAAAAAAATGAAAAATAGAAAATGAAAAAGAAACCCCTTTCCCTTTCCTTCACATGTGATGTCACTGACCGTACAAAATTAGTGTCGGTTTATCTTTGCCTGATTCCTGATTCTCAGCAATAGCCAAAGAGGGGCAGCTGTAGACACCTAATTTTGTCCGGACCACTAAACAGGTATGTTTTCTTCCCATATTGATGTTCCCAAGTGTAAAAAAACTGTTTTCATCCTGCAGGTGGTACTCCGAGACTTAGTTTAAGAGGGCGAGCACAAAAAGTCAAACTTGAAAAAAAGTCAACCCCGAAAAAGTCAACCCCAGAAAGTCAACTACTGAAAAAGTCAACCCACTTTCAAAATCAAGATTTTAAGTTCAATTGAAAAATGGCCAAAGAATTTTGATAATCCGAGGTCTACATTGAAAGATATGGAGTTCGGAAGTTGGGATTTGGAGATTCAGTAGAAAGGAAACCCTAATCCGAGAAATTTGGGGAAAAGTGCTTAAACGATCAAACTGGTCGAAATTGAAGGTTTCAAATGAAAGATAAGCACTGACTACGGGTAATGGAGAAGTCACTTGCAAGAAAAACCGAAAAAAAAGTCATTCCAGGAGAAAACCGAGAATTAAGGTTTTTAGTGGATTTCGGTGAAATCGGGAAGAATCACAGAAATGGCCCGACTTGGTAAGACCAAAGCCCCCAATGGATGAGGAATGATTAAAAAGGATGGCCCAAGGCTCAGATTGAAGAAAATCTGAAAATCAGACTTGTTTTGAGCAAAACCGGGTTTCGGAGGTTAAAGGGTAAAATTGGAAAAATTTGGGAAAAATAGCAAATGGACTCCGAAAATTATGGAAAATTTGTCAATCTCATTCTTAAATCATTTGAAAGAGATTGGAGAAAGAAAATCTTGATTCCGAGTTCGTTTGCAAAGTGGCCAAATCCCGGGCTTCTTATGCAGTAATTCAAAAAGATAAATCCCGGAAAAATAGCAAATGGACTCCAAAAATTCTGAAATTTGGCAAATCTCAATTTTAAATTATTTGGAAGAGATTGGCGAAAGAAAATCTTGATTCCGAGTTCGTTTGCAAAATGGCCAAATCCCGGGCCTCCTATGCAGTAATTCAAGCCGATAAATCCCAAAAAAATACCAAATGAGCTCCAAAAATTATGAAAACTTCCAGATCACACTTTTTAATTATTTTGAAGAGATTGGTGAAGAAAAATATTGATTTGGAGCTCGTTTAAAAAATGGTAAAATGTAGGGGCATAAAAGGGCATTTTTGGGAAGAAAAAATCCAAATAAATAGCAAACGGACTCGGATAATTTTGAAAACTTCCAGAACTCAATATTTTATTATTTTGGAAGTATTAAAAAAAGAAATTTTGAATTTGGAGTCCGTTTGATATTTATTTTCATCCGGGGGGCAAAATGGTCATTTCACCCAAGCAACCGAAAAGGGCTTTTTTGGCCCTTCAAAAAAATCAGAGTTGGGCTGGAAAAGAGAAGTGCTGGCATGCCCAAGCCCAAAGAAAGGAGGAAGCTTCTAATTTTTTTTTTTTTTTTAATCAAGTGGTTAAAAATCAAGAGTTAGTTAACCATTCTCTTTGATCAAGCCATGGTGATTAAACCACATAGGTTAAGAAAGATGTCAACATTATTTTTGCATAGCTGTAATTTGAGAGGGCTGAGATGCTAATCTAAAGGTGGTAATTTCATGACTTTTCATCTTGAATTATTGGCCATTTGATGGAAATTAGGTTACACAAAAATGACAACATCTTGGAGGCTATATAACCATGCATTAAGGCTAGCCCTAAGGGAGGGGAGGCAGATTTTGGTTTCTTCTTTTCCATTTTGGCTGATTTCTCTTAGTTTTTCTTAGTTTTTATCTTCTTGGTTGAGAGCAAAAAAAGAAAAGTTTAGAAATAAAGGAAAGTTTGAAGAGAAAAGCTTGAAATATTAGCTTCTTGAGGTTGCTCTTGAGCACCAACTCTTGCACTTTCATTTTCTATTCTTGTTTTTTGCTATTTTAATCTCTACTTGGTGAGTTTTCATTTTAAAATAATGTTTCTTGTTCTTCCTTCATTTCCTTTCTTAAGTATATTTTTTTTACATTTTGTTTTTACAATAAACTCACCATGGCCAAATGGCCTACATTATTTATTTTAAGTTGTTGTTTCAATTCATTTTACCATATTGTTTATGCTATTTTCTTTGTTTTTGATGTTTTAAGTGTTATGTTATTTCATGTTCTTAAGTTATATTTAATTTGGTTGCTTTGTTTGTTGCCATTTATGTCTTAGATATCATGTTTTTGCATTTTTAATTTTCTGTTTTCATGTTGTTTAAATTTGAGCATGTTTTAGAGTTAGCATATTAAGTGTTTGTGAAAATGCTTGTGTGATTCTTTGCATGATTCTTGTTTTATATCTTAGTGAGCATGTTTTAGATTTGGTATATTAGGTGTTTGTGAAAATGCTTGTGTGATTTTTGTGTTATGACTTAGTTTTTCATGCTAGCATACCAAGTGTTTGTGAAAATGCCATGCTTGTTGGAGCTTGGGGCCATTTGGCTACTCCATGTGTTTTGCATTGTGTGTTGTATTTTTTGTCATGCTAGTTGTTAGGTTTTTGCATTTGCATGATATTTGGTTGGATTTTTGAATTAAGCATGCCTTGTGTTTGTGAAAATGCCATGCATGTCTTAGGTCTAGGTTACATTAAATGCCATGCAAGTTCATGTTAGGTCTAGGCCATATTATTTATGTCATGCATTTTCCTTACATTTAGGTTTAGATCCATGCATTTCATGCATTATGTTTGCTGCATTGTTTCATGCATTTCATGTTCATACCACTTGAATAATGACTTGAGCCAATTGATGGTTCAAAGTCATGCTCTCTTGAGCACACTTGTGGAAAATTAAGTTTGTCAAGTTGATTATTCTACCTTTGTGATTTTTTTTACTTAGCCATTTTTTATCTAACTTTCAAAAAGTCCTAGCTACTGCTTTCAAGTCATTTTATGAGTTTCAAATATTTTTACTTTGATTTTTAAATGATTTTATCAAAGACAAAAAAATGTGCTGGCAAAGCAGTTTTTTTCTCCTCCAAAAACTCGTACATCTCTGATTTTTCTGGGAATTCATCTTTGATCAAACAATTAAGCCGATTTTTTATCGTGTAGTTTTACATGTCCTGAGTCTCCATTAATTTTTTCAGAATTTTTGGAATTTTTAGAAATAGGATAAAAAATCGTGGATTAAAACTGGACAGTGGAGTCAGAATTGAATTTAAAGAAAAACAAAGCAGTTTTTTCTCCTCCAAAAACTCGTACATCTCTGATTTTTCTGGGAATTCATTTTTGATCAGAAAATTAAGTCGATTTTTTATCGTGTAGTTTTACATGTCCTGAGTCTCCAGTAATTTTTTCAGAATTTTTGGAATTTTTAAAAATAGGGTAAAAAATCGTGGATTAAAACTGGACAGTGGAGTCAGAATTGAATTTAAAGAAAAACAAAGCAGTTTTTTTCTCCTCCAAAAACTCATATATCTCTGATTTTTCTGGGAATTCATCTTTGATTCGAAAATTAAGCCGATTTTTTCTCGTGTAGTTTTACATGTCCTGAGTCTCCAGTATTTTTTTCAGAATTTTTGGAATTTTTTAAAATAGGGTAAAAAATCGTGGATTAAAACTGGACAGTGGAGTCAGAATTGAATTTAAAGAGAAACCATTTTTCTGTTTTGGTTAATTTACTTAGAGTGGGCTGATTAGGAGGGTTAGCTACTGACTTAGGATAGTTTCTAAGCCTTTTTAAACTCTAAAAATGGTTTTTCAAGTCCCGGGTTAAGGGTAGTCAAGTCCGGATTTTTAAACTTAGGAAATTAGAGCCATTTTAAAGAAATTAGCCCAGTTTTTATTTTTAATTCAAGCTTTTCAAAATTGTTTTCAAACAATCACAAAGTATTTTGGTTTTAGAATATTTAATTTGACATATTTTCCTAAGGTAGCCGGATATCTTTTTAGATATACGGATTTCCTTAATTAAAGGAAAAAATACATTTCATGCATTGCATTTTTATATTCATGCATTTTATATAATATGTGATTCTTGCTATAATAATTTCTATGATATTGTTGTTATTTTGATTTATATTTTTTGATGTTACATGGTTTATTATATGGTTTCGAATATTTCATGATATCCTATGCTTTTATTTAGTTATCTTTATTTAGCATATACGTATTCATTTATTTTAAATGTTTTCAAAAGATAATGGTTTTCAATAAAAATAAAGATATTCCCGAGTTAAAATAATTCATGAGTTCTCTACCGGGTTTGCTGGAGGGAATATCATCAATTATCATTAATAAAGGAATATCTTTCTTTCAAAAAAGAGAATGATTCGGAAAGTTTTCCAAAACTAATAAAAATTTCTATATTTTGCCACGTTTGTTGGGGAATATAGGAAAATTTTGAATTTATAAATTCTGGATCATTTTCAATAATAAAAATGAAATTATTTTTCTTTAAATTGGGAATTAACTTGAAATACTAAATTTAAAACCAACTTTTTACCGAGACTTGAAATAACACACGATTAATAAGGTACCGATTTATACGGGCGTTGTGGGGGTGCTAATCCTTCCCCACACGTAACCGACTCCCGAACCCGCTTCTTTGATTTCTCTGGTTTAAAACGCAGACTTGAAATTGGTTTTTAAAATGTTTTAATTAATTTTTAAAATATTTTATAAAACCGGTTTTAATAGGTGGCCGATCACACCTAGCTAAAAAAGATTGGTGGCGACTCCATGTCTTTTTTAAGGTCATTTTCAAAACCTTCATTTTTCTAGAGGAATTAAGTCGACTTTTCCTCGATTTTTTTTAATGTCACGCCTAACGAATAATAAAGTCTTGCGATGAGACTCGTCGTTATTATTTTTTTTAGGTTGCGACAGTATCCTATTAAGGTAAAACTTAATGGAATAAAAGATCTATATTGAGGACTTAATTAAAGAAGTTCAATTAAGAAAGATTAAGACATAATTGAGATTTGAGAAATCCAAAGACAATGTCTTAATGAGATAAGAGAAATCAAGATGTCTTATATAAATTAGTATAGTCGACTTTGACATTGTAATATGCAAGGTGTATTTCGAATGACTATGCTATATTGGATTAATGTCATGAGATGATATTAATAGATTAATGACATGAATTTTTCATGAGGAGAAAGAAATTTAATTGAGAATTAAATTACTTTCGTTTAGAAATTAATCTATCCAATAAATAAGCATGAGAAATTAGAATGGGTCCAAAGAAACTATTCTAATTTGAGACTGTCTACTAAAGATGGTTGGCCCAACTTAAAGCATTAAGATTGTTGGACCATTATTATTATTAGATAATATAATGGGCCTATTGATCCATCTTGGAATTAAATAGTTTAAGTCCAAGTGGATTAATGAAAATCTTGTGCAACAAGCTACAGGGGGCCGGCCAAGCTTAGGGAGAGGGGGTCAAGGTTTGCGCCTACTTATATATCAGATAAAAAGGCTATAGCCGCAACCTAAGCTTGTAATTCTACTTGATATATTCTGAATTTTGCTTGAGATAAAGTTGGTTTCAAGAAGAGAACCCTAACCTAGAAAAAATAGCATATCGCCACCTCCCTGCAGAAATCAAGGTTGCCGCAATTCCTCTTGTTCTTGGTGTTTTCTTGCCGCCTCTTCACCTTGTTGAGTGAGATTGGTTAAGTGAAATAAATACAAGAAATAGAACTTTTATTTATTGTGATCTTAGGGTCAACTTGCTAGCACAAGTGAATCATCATACCGTAGAGAAGGATCCATCAGCTGTTCGTGTGGACTAGCTCTAGAGGAAGGACAATTGTGCTTCTTGTGATCTTGTTCGAATTGGATCTTGGACTTGAAAGCAATTTGTGATTTGGTTCTGCAACTTAAGGTTACGATATCTTAAATAGGTAACTTCTAAATCATATGGGTGATTTAATTTGTTTTGAATGCTATAAATCTATGCTAAACATAAGCCTAAGATCTTGTTGTACTTCAAGTGCTTCTTTGTTTACTTCCGCTACACTTTGATTATTTTGTTTAAGCATGAGCCCGAGGTAGAATAACCCAACAACTCGCCCACGTGATCACAAAATGGTATAACACGCAGCCTAAGCCGATCGCCAATTTGATCGCCGCCAAACAAAATGTTAAATGTATATTGTCACCAAGTTTCCCATACAACTACACGACATGCAGGAAAGCTACAATGCGTTAACTTGCAACTGACTCGCCCACGTTATCACAAAGCTTATAACACGCGGCTTAAGCCGATCACCAAGCTAAGATAATCACCTGCTAATCGCAACCAAATGAAAGCAAACAAAAGCAAAGTGTATGTTGTCACCAAGTCTATCACCCAACTACACGCAACATAACCTAAGACGATCACCCAGCTGATCGTAGCCACAAGCAAACAAAAACAAGTATAAATTCTCCCCAAGGCAATCACACAAGTTACGCAACATACATTTTACAAATGGTCACCACAGTTGATCACAGCCAACGAAGCATTAACACAATTCATATATAGGAAGTTTAAGTGATCACCAAATTCATCAAAAAATATGCTAAGTAATTGCAATGATCACCAGATTACTTCACCAACTACTACAAAAGCACAATGCGACAAATACAATACCAACAGATCACCATGATGATCATCCATATCATCACTATTTAGAGAAATATATGTTTTAAATAAACCACAAAGTACTAAAGAAAAAAACACAAGTGCACCAATTGCAAAAAAGATCTGCTTTGTTATTATTATAATTCAAATGTACAAACAAAAACATTATTATACATTTATAGGGTCCTGCGCAATAGGAACCCCTGGTACATTATTATTATTTTCACCATCAACAGGCTGATGGTCAGTTATTTGTCATTCTTCCACCTTCATAACAACAACAACTTCAAGTTGTGCTGCCCCACCATCGACATTGGCAACAACCTCCATAGCAACTCCTTCTGGCCCGTTAGCAACAACGTCATTCTTTGGGTTAGCCCATCAATCTCTATAACAAAGACAACTATGCCTCTGGAGCAACAGTCTCAACAGAAGTTTAAGGCTCAAAAGGCCCAACCTCAAAACCATAGATCGCAGCCTTGCCAAATCAATTAGGCCCGGGCAATAAGAGTAAAAGCCCTCAAAAGCGCTCCCTACCGTAGTGAAGTCAAAATTGTTTAAGTCCATAGGCCCATATATTAACTGCACGCCAACAGCGTTACCTCCCTATACTTCAAACCAATGGCCAGCATTTTGCTCAACATTTGCTGCTCTCATTGGCCACAGTTGCTTTACAGTTAGCATCAGCTAACCTAACCCTAGCCCTAAAGCCTCGGCTTCACCATAGGCCTTAGCCAACTAGCTTTGCATCACAACTAGCTGACTAGAAAGTTCCTGGGCCTTGGCTTCAGCGACCTCTGCTTGTCGTGAAGGCTCAAATTCCTTAGACTTAGCTTGATCAAATAGCAAAGGTTTTAGCCTCATCTAGAACCTTCATATTGTCCTTCTCATGGTCCAAGGCACTTTGAGCAATACTCAGTCGCTCAGAGTTGTTTTTCACTTAGAGCTCAAACTGTTAGATCATGCTCTCCAGTTGTTGCACCATGCGCTTCAGGTTGACAATTGTCTGGTCCCAGTTGGCCACCCTTTGCTCAGCACGAGTGAGGTTGGCAGTAACTGCTCATACTGGGCGACAAAGTTCACCAGGATCTGGAACACAAGTTCAAAATGTTAGCACAAGCATTACAAGCTACTACAACAAAACAAACAGTAGTAAGATATACCTCCATCAAGCTAGAAACCATTGACTTCTAGTTGGTCAGCAACGGGTAATTCTCGATCGCGACTTTCTCAGTGGAAGACAAGTGACTCCTAGCTACTGAACAACTCCAGCATGGTCATTTAATAGACTCCCAGGCTTGGATATACTATGCTAGGGATGGCACTTCAAAGGCCTAGTGGACACGGTGGGCATATCACGACTGTTGCAGGAACGTCGTACCAGAGGCAAATGACTTGACTCCCTTGAATCACCCTATTATTGCCTTGACGGCTAAGGTTGATGCTTTGAAGCATCCTTCTTTTAATGTGGCTGCTTCTCCTTCTGTTGTGGCTTCTGCTGTTGCTTTTCCTACTGTTATTTTTGTTGTTGTTTCTCCTTCTGCTCCTTCTCTTTCCTGGGTGACTGTTGCTTGGAAGGTTGTTTCTTGGAGGAATGAGAACTCCTTTGATAGCCAGAGCTATGAACACTGGAGGAATGACCCCCACCCCTTGGAGGAGGTTCACTCTTGATAACGAACGTAGCAGTGGGCCCAATGGCCTACCTCTTGGCCTTAGGATCATTCTTGCTAAACTTGAGAAGATGTTTGCCCAAGGCCTTTTCCAGGTTGGCAGTTTGCGCATTATCTCCTGCTCATCAATACCTGAAAAAAATGGCACAATTAACATAATATAGGTCTATCAGACAGCACAAGATGTCATGGCATATACCAGCAACAGACAAGCCACCATTCCTAACAGGCAAACACCCTCCACCCTTTGGAGCACTTGGTGTCACCACCCTCACTATTACTGCTGCTATCTAAGTTGACCACTGCAGCACCTACTACCCCCCCACCAAACCACTAAAGGTAGAGAGCTCGCCCCTACCTTCACGCCTGAACACTAACTCAAACGGAATTAGATAACAATTCAAACTGTCAGCAACACTACGCCAAACAAAATTCTGCAAATTCCTCGCCTTGTGGAGGGGGCCAATAGAGTCAGAGGGTCCGGCGACCTCCACCCCAACATGTTCGAGGGCTGCTTTCAATCTCATAGGTACATCATCTAATGCGCCCAACTTAACGAAGATGGAAACCACCACATTGGGATTCACACCTCAAACAGTACTTGTAGATGTTACCATCATTCACCACCTTTTTGCAGTCAATAGTGTGTGACAGAGGTAATTGAACTACTCATGCTCGTCAGGAGCAGCACCATTGCCTTCTTAATCTGCTTCGTAGGAGCTGACCACTTCGCTTTCAATGGCCAAGTCTCATCCACCCTCAACTTAGCTCTGTTGGATATCAATATATTATTTGGTTATAAATACGAAATACGTATTCTAATACGTAGGTTGTCGTAAGTAGATACACGGTGCATAATTTATGTACACAATTGATATCATGTTTGAATGAGAAATTAATCTCTTTATACCCACTTGAAGAGGAAGAAAGTTGGTTGATGTTAGTGATTGGTATGGAACCCCACATAGGATGAACAAAGGCATAAGCTTGTGGTATTTATAAGCCTTGTTTCCATTAGGGGTTGGGCCCCAAGGGGCACCCAAGTTTTGTGGTGGATAAAGACCTATACAACTTGAGCTGGACCACACGCGCGCCGCCGTCGCCGAGCCGGGCTGGGTCGGGTTTGAGTTTGGGCAGTAATTAATTTTTTACTGCCCAACCGATATTTTTATTCAATCCAAATCGAACCGGTTCAGTATTCTCCAACCAAGAGACTTGTCTGTTTAAGAAGTATCTTTTCGGATCCAACCTTTTTGTTTGTTAAAAGTTTTGTCTGTTCGGTTTAAACTAAGAACCTTTTCATTTTCAAAAGCTACCTGTTTGGCCGAACAGGTTTTGTTCCAAATGATGTGTCCGTTCCGAAAAATCATCTGTTTTTCTTTATAAACCTGAGCAGTGCCTATCTTTTATAGAACCAAAAATTTCTCGTAATTTTTCTATACTGCTCTTGTCTTTTCCTGTGTCTTCTGTGAGAGAGTCCGACATTTTTCTGGTTCGGCGTGTTGCTAAAAGTGTGCTCTTGATTGCAACGTAATCGATGAGGCCTGAGAGACGAATTGCGACATACTGTTAGCACCTGAGAGACAGGCAATAATCGTCTTAAGGTCAGAGGTGCAACCTTGACTGGATTTTTTTTTTCTGTATTCGGATTAACCTGTAAGTATTGTCAATTTCCTTTCTAGAATGTTCATAAGATATATATGCTGTTATGCCGAAATTCCATATAAGTAATATGTTCTTTAATCTTTTAATTTATATTTAATAGTAATGAAATATTATTAATTGCTTATAAGATTGCCAATAAGCTCAACACAGCAGTTAGAAGGCAGATTCACCACCACCTTATTTCGGCGCGTTGCTAGATAGAAGTGCCCCCTTAGATGCTTGATAATGTACAATTTCCTTAGAACGTTGAAGTACGTCGACTGCTCCTGCATGCTGCAATCGATGAAGTATGCCAACATAATCGACCAAGCATTCCCTGTTAGCTGAAAGGGAGCAACGTTGAAGCTCTCTAGCACTGTTGTAAAGAAGAGATTTAGTCGAAGATGGAATCCCTCTCTTAAAGCTATGTAGATAAAAACAAGCATGACTATCATCCTCCAGCACGCGACTAATGGCTCGACTGAAACCAGGAATCGTGGTTTTGTGCCGCCAATTAGGCACTCTCAACCCACGAGCAACAAAAGTGGAGTTTATCTCTACGTGGGCCACGTCACTCCTATACACAACGACGCTCCATTCCAATTCCTCTTATTTTGACAATCCGTTGGATTCCTCACCACCAACGTTTTCAACCTCTGCTTCTTCACCATAAGGGATCATCGTTAAGCCTTCACCACCATCGGCACCATCACCATCAGCATCATCACCACCACCACCAGAAGCACTCTCAATCCCTTCGGGATTGGAGGTGCTCTCACTCTCCAAACTGTGCCCTTCCCCCCACATCTTGCCTTCTAAGGCAGCAGTACCCTCACTGTAAACATGGAACAAAAATAGAAAAATTCTTACCTAAACAGCTACTGTATAAATGAAACTCCAAATTTTTATGTTACATTTGGTTGGTACTTTTATTTTTTTATTTTAATGAAAACAAAATTGAAATAAAAGTCACATTGCTCGGAATGTAACATATGCTCAAAGAATGGTGGGTTTGAGATTCCTGCAGTAAAACTTATATGTTACATTTGGTTCGTACTTTTATTTTTTACTTTTTTTCAATAAAATATGAAAAAAAAAAAATCAACTAAAATAAACAAAGGCTGATTTCTTTGAAAGAAAGATAAAAATCATTAAATGTTAATTCGGCTACAGTAGTTACTCTTCTTGGTGAGTAAACATTGTCAACATAATTCTCTAAGAAGATTTCAAGCTTTCTTCAATCAAATGTACGTTTTTGCCAAGGTAAAAACTCAGCGTGCCACAATCACTACCAACTGCAGCGCTATATCCGAGGAAATAGCGATGGGGATCAGGGGAGGTGAAGGATAAAATAGACACTTTTCAATCATTGCAACAAACCAGTAAGATAAGACAACCCAAAGATACCATTTTGTGCCAATATTGCACCACAAATCAAGGGTAACTAATACTAAAGAAAAAAATGCAGCTTGATGTTGACGTTATTTCTTTCAACAACTAAACAGGAACAAACAAATTTTCCTACATTCTTCTGTCATTATAGGAATTTCAAAAAATCAAATGTCATAAACTAGAATACAAAGTTTACCTCATTTCAAGAACTTACACACCTTAACGACACACCTTGTCTGCAAAAGGGCATAACATACAGCTACAAGTAAAAAAAAAAAAAAAAGGGGGGGGGGGGGTTTCAAAGGACAAAAACCTAAACTAAACTTATTGAAGAAATCATCTTGAAAATTAAATAGCTGACTACTGCACAAAATAGCATCAAGTATGATTTGATTTGTCATTCTAAAAGATTAAAGCTTAAATAATTATAAAAAAAAAAAAAAAAATCCTAAAACAAAAATTAACAATGTTTTGATCCGCACCAGCATATGGTGATTCTCAATGCTCTATCTACGAGAGAGACAAAATCCGAAAGTATCCAATTGTAATATATTTACTTGAAATAGTCTTGCCGGAGAATCGTGATAAAGTTTGGGGATGACCCATCTTCATCTTTCTGCTTCCAAAGTTCCCCGTTGCCTTGGATGTACCATGATACTTTCGGAGATAACGGGGTATATAGATCTGCATATGTTAAATAATAAATTTTTGCCCTGATAATACTGAGACAAATTCTGCCCTTATTGGCTTCTTTTGTTCTTTGAAGGAAGACTGTACTGGTAAGGAAAGTAAAACCTCTATAGGATATGTTAAATACAACAATAATAAAGAAAAGCTGGTTGCTGTAAAAGAAATTGAATGCTGTCCTTAGTACAGCTTCTCCCAAAAGTAAATTATCCTCAAGAGCCATACATTAACTACAATCATTACCGGCACCTAAATCCATTGAAAAAGTTCAGAAGTTTTGATGGGTTAGCTTTGTTCTATAGAAGGTTCAGAAGGAATTTCAGTTTCATTACAAGCCCTATAACTGAATGCTTGAAGAGGGACAGATTTGATTGGCCAAATTCTGCACAAAAGCCATTTAACAGATTAAGCTTTCCATGACAGAGGCACTGGTTCTTGCACAACCATTGAGAAGTCAACTTTTGTAGAGTGTGATGCATAAGATATTGTAATTGGAGCTCTTCTTGGTCAAGATAGTCGGCCAGTGAACATAGTAGAGGGCAATCCATGAACAGGCTAGTGAGAGTACTTGGATTGCACAAAATCGACTGAAAAGGACTGATTGAGAAATTTATGCTAAGGCTACCAAAGTTTTCACTAATGAGGAGGGCCTTTCGTCCACCTGAGGAGATTGATGCAGGAGCAATCCGTAAGTTATCTAAATTAGTTATTTTGATTTTTTTTTTTTTCCTGCTTTGCTTGAGTTTATAGTTAGTATTAATGTTTTTATTTCATTAAGTGGTCATGTAACTAGCAAGCAATCTTTTATTGAGTGTGAATAGTTAGGATTAGATGTTATGTATATCCAAGGTCTAGGATTGAAAATGGATGTAACCCTATTATAAATAGTCTTTTAGATACATTAGGCAGTGGTATTTTTAGACAAATATTATTTGTTAGAGGCTCTACAACCCTAAACCCTATTTTTCTTCTTCTAACTTCGACTTTACATCAATTTTAGCTTTGTTCTGGTTTTTTATTGGTTTTCTTTTTCATATTACGGTTTGTAAATTCAGTTGGGATTTTTGTGTCCTATTAGGTTTTCTTTTAAGTTTAGTTTGATAGTTTATATTTGGGGTCTAAGTAGAAGTTCTAAATGCTAGGAGCTTATATAAATACTAATGTACTCTTTCTATTGAAGACAGACTAATATTTTTGGATTGGGCAAGGCAAAAAGTTCACTGCCACACTTGGTTGTATCCTTAAACACAAAGCCATTCAACATCTCAATAATGAAAGATCCGGGGCATGGTGGGTAAGATTTGGGTGGTAAGAATTTCAATGTAATTTGTGTAAAAATTTTCAAAACGTCACCAACTTTGCTATTTTTACTAAGACTCAAATAATTCATTAAAACAACTGATGCATTTGATATCTTTTTCATGCAAATCATGTATGCTGAGTTTCAAGCGGATTGAATATCTTTAACTATTTCATTAAATCAAAAAAAAATTTCAATTGCTAAATTTATATATTAAAAGCATATATTTGATGTAATTATGCTGAATATAGGATTGTCTTAAAAATTGCTATGCATGATTAGATTAATCTAAAGGTCAATTTTCAAACAAGATGGACTGCATAAAAGAATTAATGAAGGGTGCAACACTCAATTATTTTACAGATGTAACTCGACCCTATTACACACAGAAATCTAAACATTGCTATTTATATTAGTTTGACTAGCTAAATTGCCAACAAAAAAAAAAAAAAACATTATAATTTTCTATGCAATACGAAGACATACGGCGCGCTCACAAGAGGACACTTGGTGTGTGTTTGTGTGTATAAAGATAGAGGGTTGATACTATGCAAATATTGCATGCCAGAAAAAATTTGTTTCATTTAATCTTAATTGTACTTCAAAAACATCGGTTTAGTTTTTATACATTATCGATGCGCTCTTATGAAAGAATATTTCATCATTCAATGACTTCACATGTGAAGTGTAAACAAAGAAGTGCACTTATACATTATCAATGCGCTCTTTTGATCCTAAAAGGAGAGAACAGGATAGAAAAGAACAAATCGATCCACTAAAGAAAAATACTAAATCCAAGTGCATATTGGTATGCCATTAATGAAATTAGCTTAACTAGTCATTTCCTAAAAGATCATTTTAGTTATCTTTGCAAATACGAGGACAAAGTGCACCAGTGAAACAAGAAGACTTTGGAAGGTAGGACAAATGAAAAAGGAAAAGAATATTGCACTGTCTGACTCCAGTCATTAGAAAGACTATCCACACCCCTTATATCTTTTTTTTAAGAATTTCTATATAATTCAAAATTTAATTTTTCATATTTTGCTTCTTTAAACTCATACCATAATTAGACACCAAGGTCATGTCCTATATTTGTGTTTTCCGTCTTTTATTGAGCTAAAAAAGGTTAGAGAATTGGGAGGCAATACCAATTCCCATAAACAAACTGATAAGGATGAAAAATTCTCTTTTGTGTTACTTCATCAGTATTCTTAATGAGGGAGTTTAACTAGCATCTCCTCAGTTCCACTAAGAACTAGCCTTCTTAAAACTCCTATAAAAAGGCGTGTAATCTTTCTTTTGAAGGTAGTTTTTTAGAAGATATATTCAACAATAATTTTATGAAGTGGGATGCCATATTAATTGTGGTGTGAAAACTACAAAAGTTTCTAGTTGCTCTCAAAGTTATTTTTCTGTTATTATTCTCTTAATTTAACTAACTACTTTGTCCTATATAGAACCAATTTTTAGTTTTCCATTGCAAATTTTGGTGTTCAAATCCTAAGCCATAATATGATGGCAAAGCTCCAGTCATAGATGAACTAATATGAGAACCATCTACCAGACTCAAGGACTGCACTCTAGCAGGCTTCAAAATTTCACTTGAACAAATAGAAAATAAGCATGAAGGACTACGACAAATAGTAGAGAATCAGAATTACAAATGCGACAACCATATAACAAAAGGAAGAAAGAATAGGTTCCAAGTTTGATTGTTGAGTGATTTTCAAAAAAAAAAAAAGTTTGATTGTTGAGTGCCTTCTGATTATGAGGAATGCAAAGAAGTTGATTGAAGGATTAGCTAACCTTCTTTTTTCGAAACTTTGTTGCATTATGAGGTTTTACTCTAATATATTATAGTCTAGTGTTATATTTAGTATTTTACATTTATATTATGGTTTAGTATCTTAGTTCGATTTGCCTTCAGCTATTAAGTTGTCTTTTTAAGTGACAAGTTTGCTAGTTTTCTATTTGGAGTCTTCGATATTTTCTTTAAAGTCCTACTTGGAATAGGAGTTCTAATTCTTTTAGGATTAGTTGTGTTATGCAATCAACTTCAAGTGTGACACCTAGGAACGCTTAGGTTTTCTTTCTTCTTGAAAGTGAGATGTAATCAAAGAACCCTAGCTGTGAAGCTTAGAGATCTTTTCTTTTCTTTTTCCTTTTTTCTTTATTCATCTTTTGCTGTTCTCTCAAAAATTTAGATAAATTTATATAAAAAATATATATATAAACCCAAGTCCTCCAAGCAGTCCTACATCACCTGGGGTTCTTAAAAATTGAGTTTCATGATTCCCTATTTGACCTGTCTTATTTGATTCTTCCTACTAGAATTTCAAAAAATGAACAAGCAAACTTGAAGGGTAGGAACTGGTCATATGGATTATTCTTATACATGTGTCCAATATTATATATTTCACCATGAATATGCAAGGTCATTTTTGAAAGGCTATAATATTTTCAATAGAATGGCAAGAAAGCCTAATATATATACTTAAAAGTTAGGTGCAAAGTTTCACCATGTCTCAAAAAGAAGTAACTTGAGAGAGAGAGAGAGAGAGAGAAGTGTAATTCAAATAACTGTTTTGGCAGCAGCACAATGGTGGCTCAACTTGAGGCCGAATCTCATTACTGTTTACCAAGTCTTTAGAGGTTTTGGTTCGAGACATATTTTGTTACAAGGTAGAATTTTACTTATATTTTCAAGTTTGGTTGCATGGACATCTTACATACCTTGGAGTTTAAGAGCTTGAAGGGCTTCAAATTCTGACTCAAGGCCTAAATCGCATCACTTTTTCACCTTAGGTATACTCTTTCTTTTTTTCTTTTTTTTGGCCTTAGGGGAATCTTAGAGCTTTTTTCCCCCAAAATGTCGTTAATGTGGCTGAGTTATGTTTTTCACAATATATACAAAATGATCATAAAAGTTATTCAATAAATTTCCTTGTTCTTTGGACCTGTAATCAGCTAAAGTCACTTATTTGCTCTTTTTGGTAATTTATTTTCCAAGATTCAACTAGAATTGTCCTTAAGTCCCATATCATAACACATTTAGGAAATATAATGCATTCAAATTTAGGAACCAGGTGCTCTAATTTAAAACAAGTTCCACATCAGTTCATATACAAGAGATACCTGTGATAAGAGGTGTATCTGGATCTCTTGTACTATGCAAAACAGCAGTCCCAGATAACACTGTTATGAAACCACAAAGTTCGGATGCTATGCTGCTAGCACTTTGACCAGAGTAGTCCTACAAAATGGGGAAAAGAAACTATAATAAGGACATGAAGAGACAGAGGAGTCAGCCTATGTCTCAAGGACATGAGACTCCTGTCCAATGATGCTTGTATGAACAATCACATGAAAAATTCATATAATTTATCCATGCATTTTATCCCCCCACCCCACTCACCCAAAAAAAAAAGAATAGAATAGAATAGAATATAAAATAGGGATCAATTTACATAATTGTAAGTATATATGGTTCTCTTGGCAAGCACATGAATCAGGAATAATACTTAAACAGAGATGATTACTACAAATTACAAAAACACATGAACATAGCCACATCTCTGTATCTAGAATGTAGAGTTGACATGTCAGGTACGTCATGTCTGTGTCTGAAACACTCGTTTGCTTCAACAAATCATGGGGGATACTTAGATAATTAGGAGATAATCATAAGAATATGTTGATAAACAAATATACATATATGCATGCATGCACACATGTGAATACATCTGTGCTTCTGAGTATTCCTTCCATAAATTTTAGGCCTTGAGAATTAAAAGAAAAAAAAAAATAAACAGAAGCTTATATGGTATAAAGTTTGCCCTCAGAGCAGGCAGTTTTTGGCATAAATAAAAATCTTCATGTCCATTAAAGTCCTAGACAAACACTCATCCACCGAAGTACCCAACATTAATTTTAGAATGAACATGTTCATCATCTCAAGCGCATATTAGGATACAGTATATATACAACAGCAACCCAGAAGAAAGTAATCGAATTTGGATCCCACAACCATGAGAAATTCAGCGTTATCCTGGATATATCTTTAGCATCCAAAATTAGAGTCTCCACCCCCCCCCCCCCAAAAAAAAAAAAACTCTGTCCCATGTACATGGTTTAAGGAATAATGTTTCATATTGCATTTAGTATGGATCAATTCTAATATTACTGCTCATATAGATAATCCATGCATCAGAAAACCCACTTGTTTACAAACTTTTGCGGGTCCATGCATGTGTACAAGGGAGAGGAAGATACCTTGAACATTATTGCACTTGCTAAAATTGTGAAAGCAGTGAACAATGCATAATAAATAGGAGAAACAATTGCCGTGTTGAAAGTATCCAATGCCTGCAACCACATCAAAGCATTACATAAATTTGAAATAATTTGGAACTGTAATTCAAGAATGGATTTCATTCATAATTCACATGAAACTGATCTTGATTATTAAAAAAAAAAAATCAGGATTCACTATCTTCTCCAAATCTTTTCAAACTCAGTCCTGAGCAACACTATTAAGCAGTTTACAAGCAAAATTGTTGGCCTCCAGTACGGATAGAAAAAGCAAAAGCAAAAACAAAAATAAAAAGAGTAAGTGAAAATGGATATACCTATAAGGCTAAAACTAGCTGAACCCCACCAGAGCTTAATTCTACAGAAAGAAACAATTGAACTCCATGCATAATACGAAAAAAAGAAAAAGTCTATGCATAATGGGAAATTTACCTTCTCCTCCTTATAACAAATGCATGCCAAAGTCAATAAGTCCTAAAGATTAACCACTTTATGGCACCCCAAGGAACCGGATGTCTGACAATTCTAAATAGAAAATTAAATTCTAAAGGCACAGTAAGAAGTTGCTCATTTGGGGTGAAAGACTTGATCAAATAATGTTCCAATCCATTAAAGTACTCATACCAGAGTGATGAAGCTAAAAACAAAAACTAGCAACACATCCAGGCTGCTTACTTTAATTGATTTGTGTACATATCATCTTTTCATGGTTGAGGGAAGCTTAAGAATAATGTACATATCCCTTCATTACTCTTCTTGAATAATGTACCAAGCATAGTATTAAAGGAGTTTAGTTCTTAAAATCTTAAACAATATACTAATCTAATAGGGAAGCTTAAGATTCTAACACATGGCAATATATGCCTTCATCTCTCTCTGAAATTATAGTACAAGGTCTTATCAATTAAATAAGCATCTTGTCATTAGTTCTTAATCTTGTTTCCTATTTCAAATTAAATGTTCATCTACTTAAACAGCATGTTTGTTTTCTCCTCCATGATAACTTCAACCCAACCTAATTTAATAGTTTAATGCCCTGCTGCCCTACTATAAAAATAATAATAATAATTTTCTCAAACTTCTTCACCATGCAGCAGCAGCCTGGTTCAATGCAGTGCTGCGACTCCTTCCATTCCCTCCCTTGATCACCTTCTAATAAACTTTTGATCTCTAATGTGAATTGAAAGCACAGGAAGATTAAACTGTTCTGAACATCTGCTTATCTTCTATTCAGCCTCTCTTTCAAGTGAAAGACGGCCAAAAATTATTGTCATTTACCGTCATGCCCAGCCCATTTCCAGTGTGTCTTCGCCATGTCTTGACCATGTCCTAATATTTTTCATTATTACTTTTTGCATGTCCCTCCATGTCATATAAGTATCCCAGCATGAAGAAGGCGTATCTGTGTTGAGCACAGATGCGGGACTGACAGCTTGAGGATTCCGATGTGTCCACACTTCAGATTTAGTGCTCACTAAATGATATTGGCATATCTCTCAGTCACTGAAGATGGTAAAACTTAGTTTTTTCTTTTAGAAGAATAATATTTGATGAAGTAGGTCGCAGCATTCATCATAAGGGTTTAGTATCTACCTATCTTTTCTTTTTGTAGTGAGTTCCTGTTAGATTTCTTATATATAGATTTCCACATAATAGCTTTATACTACTCTATATTTAATAAAATTTCTTTTGACATTCAAAGAAATATGTGATTTCTTATAGCTTTAGCATTTTTAGTTTATTTAGATTATTTTCTATTAATTAGTATGTTGTATATTCCAAGTATTAGGGATCTAGGTTTCTGTTTGGTATTTTGCATCTATATTAGGGTTTATGATCTTAATTTGGGTTTTCCTTATCCTATTGAGTTTTTTTAAGTTAACTTTGTTAGTTTTGTTTTTGAAGTCCGAGTATTCGTTAAAGTCCTAATTGAAACAGGAGTTGTAGTTCTTTTAGGAACAAGGATGCCAGGAATCTATATAAATCAATGTACTTTATCAAAATATAGAATATTATTAGAGAATCTACGGCATTACTACTTTTGTGATGGTGAGATGCAATCAACCTAAGGTGTGACTCCTACGGGTCCTACGAGAGATCTTAGGATCTTTCCTTTTCTTCTTGATTATGTGATGCAATCAACCTTCGATTTAACTCCTAAGGAACCCTATCTGAAGCTCAAGGATCTCTTCTCCTCCTCCATTTTCCTCATTCAATTTTTTTTTTCTGTTTTTCTCAAGAATTCAGAGCATAAAATTGTCTTAAGGCTAGTCCCTTGCAGCCATACATCACATACAAAGAGCAACCAACTGCATTAATAGCAATCCCCTGTGCCAATATTTTGCAAACATTGTAATGAATTTTTAAAGTGAAAAGTGGAATACTCCTTTTCCTCTCTCGTACCAGGATATTGCAACACTTTTTGGATCAAGTCATTATAAAAGAAAAAAACAATCAGCCTCTACTGAAATGTATCAGTTATTTCTAATTAGTTTATTCATGCAGGTTGAAAAGTCAAATCTCTCACATCGGCAACAATTTTTTAATTTCCAAAAATATTTTCTAGAATTCTGTAACAGAAAGTATAACATTTTTGGTTTCCAATAGTCTTGTCTTTGAAGACATCTACTATATATACCATCAGTATCATGTTGCTTCAGCTTTACAATTATCATCATGAGATGTAAGAGTATGCTTAAATGCTTACCATGTTTAGGTAATTTAATTGAGTGATGATACAGGTAATTGCAACCATTGCAAAGATCCATGTTTGAAAGTATTTGGCCTGATTTGTGCCCTCCAATGTTAGTTTTATCGCAATACCAATGGCTTTTATGCTCATTACCTGCAAGAAAGTAACATTTATAGTCCATTACCAATAAAACACTGATGAATAAACTACATTCAAATTGATTTAAGTTGACAGCAATTACTAGAAACCAAATTATAATTAATCTCAAGATGCAGTGAGGCAAAGCTGAAATTTCTTACTGTCAATGATCCAATTACCGAGCATATTCCAATATACACCATTATGTTAGTTTGACCATAACGGGGTGCACAATACAAAATTAGTACCAATACAGTAGCTACTGCTGAAGCTGTATACAAAAGAAAGGCTGGAAAAGAAAAAACAGATTAATGTAAACATTATGGAAGCTAAGAATAAGATGATATAAGAATTTAATATCTGATGAAAACTTTAGCAACCTACCTGGTTGGGTAGCTAATTCCCAAATTTCTTCAACTGAACTAATAGAACGCTCCTCAGGTGCATGAAGCACAATGACTGTGGAACCTACAATGCACAAAAGACATCCCAACATTCCCATTTTCTGCAGCTTCTCCTTTAACATGAAATGTGCTAAAACGGCACTGCCCATTTTGACAGGAAGTGAGAGATGATCAGAAACTACCAATTAAGTAATATAGTTTCGACTTTCAACTAATCAATTAAAATTCCAAAATTAACAAAGCAAAAGAAAAAGAAAAAATGTTACCTAACAATGATACTCAATGCACCAAGAGGCGTTACTAAAACAGCAGGTGCATAGATATATGCAACGAAATTGGCAATCTCCCCAATAATCACTGTCATATTAAAACTAAGCATTTTACAAATGATGGCACCAAATTGGCCGAATTTAGTTAAATTCTCATTATTGGAATGTTGTTGTCCATAGATTACATATAGAACACAGCAGAAAAAGGAAGAAACTCACTAGTAAGCATGCCAATCCACCAGAGTGGCTCCAACAAGTAGCCATATCCACCAGAACCTTACAGAAAGCGTGCAGCAAATTAATAATCAATCTGATTCTCTATATGTACGTCTATAATTAAGTAAGAACTTTAACCTTAAAAACAAATTAAAAAAAAAAAAGGCAAAAACTTACTAGCACGGGGGCCGTTGACCCCGGCCTTTCGGAGACCCTTTTTCTTGATGATAAAGCTGGAGCCAATGAAGGCGCTGGAGACCATCGCCAGAATAAAGCCCTTGAGATTGCTGGAGTACATTTATACATACATGTACATACATGCATTCATACATATATATATATATAGAGAGAGGGAGAGAGAGAGATTTATTTTTCAACTAAGTATACAGTAATAATATGCTGATTGGAATTGGATGAGTCTCGTCGGAACCCTATACCACGGCAGTTCTAATCCCCACTACCTTCTTCCTCCCTTTTCTTCCCTTTTTTTTTTTCTCTAATTTGTTTTTTTCATTTTATAAGTTAAAGGGCGTTGGCTGCGGGATGGAAAGTACTGCTGCTGGGGGAGAAAGGTCGTTTAGGGGAACGTAATTTCTCACCTGCCGGTCGTCTTTACCCCTCTACGACTATCCCACCTGCCACCTGTCTTGTCCTCTAATTTTTTTTAATTAGCTTGATACCATTATCTCACTTCACAATTTTTTTAGAACCCTAGATTTTGGATAACATGCATGTAATTTGACATGTTATTTAAATTAACTTATAAATATTTTAAATTTTAAAACTTAAAAAATTATTACGAGATACACAAATTTTTACTCAATGACAACACAAAATTTGTAAAGTATAAAAAAAAAAATTAAGTTTGAAAATAAATTTTTTTTTTACTTTTTATTATATTTTAAAAGAAAAAAAAAAGTAAAATTATTAGCTTCCAAACAATTCAATATAACTAGATTTTTTTTATCTATAAAACTAATCTTGTTATTAAAATTTTAAAATATACTAAATATTAAAATGGAAATTTAGAAATATATAAAAAATATATATCTATTTTCTTTAAACAAAACATTCTCTACATCTGCGTTTTTATATATTATAGATTTGATAAATCTATATAAATAATAAAATGTTTTATTGAATTTGATGTTAAGAGTGAAATAATATCAATTTAATCAATATTATTACATAAAAAATTAAATAAATTTATTATAAAAATACAAATTTAAGGATGCATAAGTTTTTTTTTTTTACTTTCAAAATGAAGGATTCGGACATGTTAGTTTCAATAAACAAAAGCATAATAAACATGATTTAATCAAAGTGTAGCGGAAGAAAGGTTAAAAGTTCAAATCTCATCAATTACAAATAAAAAATGAATAATCGATTTTAAGAATATATATTTGGCTTATTGGTATACCTTTATTATAAAACTAAGAGGTTAAGGATTCAAATCTAACCATTTAATGAGCATGTGGTAGAAAAAAAAAAACATGCGATAGGCGCTCTCTCCCAGAGACTTTTAGCGCAGCTATGCTTCTAGGGTTTCAGGGTCGATCAAGCAAGTGTGGAGTGTTGACAATAATGAGATCGTTACTACTTTCATTGATAATCTTAGCAAGATGATTCAGTTTAAACCTTTGTTGAATTATTTCGATAGAGTTGTGAGGGTTTTTGATCTCTTTATTTCTAAAAAGAGAGACCAAAGCGTGATGATTTGTTTGGGTTCATTCGCGTTGTTGGTGCTGATGCCAAGAGGCTGTTTATCAAATGCGATGGAGATGTAGGGTAGAAGGATCGCCTTATCTAGGGCGAGATTTGGTCCTGATAACAGATCAAAGAGGGAAGCGACAACTTTGGTTAGGGTTCGTAATCCTGACAAAAAACTAGAGAAAAAAATCTGTGATCCAGCCTTCTTTACGTGATGACAGGTTTTACGTCCAGGTTGTAGCGAACTTGACTAGTGGGAAGGAAAACACAAATACAGGGAAGGAGAATCAGGTGCTTTCATGCGATAATAGGAGGAGGGAAATGTGTTTAGGACAGTCTTTTAGGGCTGTAAGGAGTCTTTCGGAAACAGGTCCAGTTTGTGAGAAGGAAACAACTCAGATTGGAAACATGAGCAAAGGACGTTCTGTTCATGGGGAGAAGGAGTAAGCGATAGGGAAATCTGATAAGGGAAAAAGGACTATTAATGGTGTTAAATCGGTTAGCGTAGATGGGTTGGCGAGCTGTGCGGTTCATAGAGGAAGGGAGTTGGAATGGGATCGTTCTTCCATTGCCGGAAGGATGTTTTCGAACAGTCTTCGACATTGTTCATTGAAGAAGGCAAAGTCAGTGGACAATCATTTTATGCACAGACATGGAAACTGCAAGATGTAAACTACGCAGCACACAAACCATAATCCAAGTCGGATGGCTCAAACAGATGCGGAGGTGGATTCTTTCTTTCAAAGGCAAGCAAACACTACACAATAGGTAAGGGTTAGTAAATCCCAGTCCGACGTTCATTGCATCGATTTAGGAGAGATTGTTAAATCTGATGAATGGCTTAAACTATCTATTGTTTGCGTATTACATGACTACACTAACCTGAAACTATTGGAAGACTTTTTCTGTGGTCAAGGTTTTATTGGATGCAGGGTGCCATCATCGATATGAAGAAAATTCTTATTTCTTTTGAAACTGATGAGGAGGTTGCAAAATTTTTAGAAGATGAGCATAAATGGAGAAACGACTGGTTCGTCGAGGCACGGGCATGGTCACCACTTGATGTTGCTTAGGATTACTTTGTGTGGGTTAGAGTTGAAAGGGTTCCACTAGCTTATTGGAATCTGGATTTCTTTAAAAATAAAAAACTAGCTCAGCAATGGGGGTGTTTCATTGCAGTGGATGAGAAGACGTTATCAAGGGAAAGGTTTGATGTGGCAAGGATTCTCATCTCCTATTCGAAGTCGTTCTCTCTCAATGGGCTGTGTTTTTGTGTCATTAATAGGGATACATTCACTCTACATATCTCAGGCGACTTCTTTGCACCACTACATGACCCGAATAATTTCAAACATTTTTGGGAAATCTTTGATTGTGATAATTCTACAAGCAAAGTGGCGAAAGAGGTTCAAGGGGATTCGGATTTCAACATGAGTTGCGATAGATTAGAGAGAAGTGGGGAAGTTAAAGATGTCACACAAAGGAAAAAGATCTTAACGAAAGCCGAAAGGTGGGGTTAGGTTGTATGAGTGATATGGTCGATCCTGTTGAGGATCCTGGAAACGAAAGCTTGGGTTGTAAGGAGGTTATGGTTGAGTTCGTAGAGGATAGAGGAGAGGCATCAGATGTCAGACAAGAAACGATAATTCTGGAAGAAGTGTTTATTACACCGAAAAAAAAGAGGACGGCCTAGAAAATTCTAAGTTTGTTGACTTTGAATGCAGACAACAGAATTTACCCAAGAACTAGATCTAGAGGTTTTTTCAGTAATGAAATAAAAGTGCAAAGGGAAGCAGCGAATTGTGTTTCTCCAGATGAAGGGCAGTTAACTTGGCAACAAGGGTAGAAAATGGGTCTTCATAATAACGGAAACAACAGTGAGATAGAACGGAGACTCACAGAATTGGAAGAAAGGGATACAGAGATGGTTAGAGAGAGAGGTGGAGTCTAGTCTGGGTTTCGACTGGACAAAAGGGGTCCCTATTTTTAATGAAGATAATCTCCTTTACTGTCAGAGGGTTGGGGAAAAAAGAAAAGATACGTATGGTGAGGCGCGTGTCTAGCAAAAATAAGCCGTGGATACTTCTTCTACAAGAGACAAAGCTAGAGAATGTCGCACAAAATTTTTTGAGACGGATTTGGTATGATGGGAATGGTTCGATGGAGGCAATGGCTTCAGAGGGCAATTCGGGTGGACTGATAACACTATGGGATGATAGGATCTTTGAGGTAGCTGAAGTTATAAAAAGGGTCAGGATTTTGATTTTAATTGGGGAACTTTCAATGTTAAAGATACGGGTAGCCATAGTGAATTTTTATGCTCCAAACAACAATAAGGGGAAAATGGAGCTTTGGGAGGAAATTCGGAGTTTGATGACAAATTTTTCAGGTCTATGGCTATTAGGGGGAGATTTCAATGCAATCTTGAATTATGATGAACACTTAAGGGTACATCACAATGTGAGAGCTATGTCTGACTTCCAATTTTTTGTTTCATAAGCTGGGTTGGTTGAGGTTCCTATGAGGTGTGGTAATTTCACTTGTTGTATCGTGAAAACACTTCATGGAGCAAACTGGACAGTTTTCTATTCGCACCAGACTGGTTGCACCATTTTTCAGAGATTATTGTGCAGAGGCTGCCGAATTACCTTTCAGATCACAATGCTATATGTTGGATGTCTGAAAACACTAATTGGGGCCCTTTACCTTTTCGTTTCTTTGACCACTGGTTCTTAGAGGATGGTTTTAACAAGGTAATAACAGATGCATGGGAAAAAGAAAAAATAGGGAACGCTTGGGTAAAATTCAAAAACTTGAAGTTGGTTATAAAGGAGTGGCAGAGAAGCAAAACAAACACTATTGAGGACCGCATCAGAACAATAGAGAAAGACTTAGCAGATATTGACGTGAAAGGGGGGATGATGTCCGAGGTTGACAAAGACAGTAGAATTCTATTAACCTTAGAGCTATGGAGATTGTTCAGAATAGAGGAGATGCAATGGAAACAGAAATCGAGATTGAATTGGTTCCAATGTGGGGATAAAAATACCAAGTTTTTCCATGCAACTGCTAGAATTAGGAAAAGACACAACAATGTGGAGAAGTTGATGCACAATGACAGAATAGTTTTCGAAAAAAGGACATTCGGAAGGTAGTGTTTGACCATTTCTCTAATCATTTCAGTTCTAGTAACACAGACATGCAAATTACAATGCCAGGTTGTGAATTCAGAATGCTTTTTGCATAAAGCATACGGTTTTTAGAGCATGATGTGATAGATGATGAAGTATGGTCGGCAGTATAGGATAGTGGCAGTTCAAAGGCGCCAGGGCCATATGGCTTTAACAGGGGTTTTATCAAACAGAAGTGGGAAATGCTGAAGGGGGACATACTCAATTTTGTGTTCGAGTTTTGGAGAACTAGCGTTATGCCTAGATGTGGTAAGACATCTTTCATTGCATTAATCCCTAAGGTACAATCTCCTACAATAGTGTCACATTTTCAGACCAACTTGCCTGGTGGGTTGTTTATACAAGATAGTGGCAAAAATTTTGGCTAACAGATTGAGATGTGTAATGGCGGAAATCATAGGGGAATTACAGTTTGCAATCATAGGGGCGTGACAAATTCTTGATAGTGTTCTAATTGCAAATGAAACAGTTGATTGGGTAAAAAAGGAGAAACAGAGAACATGTGTGGTGCAATTAGATTTCGCAAAAGCTTACGATTATGTGTAGTGGGATTTTCTAGACTACATTATGGGAATAATGGGCTTTGGTGATAAATGGAGGAGATGGATGAAGGGGTGCATTTAATCGGTATCGTTGTCTGTTTTGGTAAATGGCTCACCGACGAAACAGTTTGATATGAAGAGAGGATTAAGATAGGGATGTCCTTTATCCCCTTTCCTTTTTAATATGGTGGCAGAGAGTCTGAGCGTACTATTACGCAAAGCTAATGAGTTAAATCTATTCAGAGGTCCAGTGATTGGTTCTCAAGGGCTTGAAGTCACTCATCTACAGTTTACGGATGACACATTGGTTTTTGTGAGGCTGTTGGAACATCATTGAGAAATATTAAGCGAACACTTAGGTGTTTTGAGATTATGTCGGGACTCTCAATCAATTTCACAAAGAGTTGCATGGCGGGCATCAATGTTGAAACTGATATTTTAAAAGGATGGGGTGATATGTTGGCTTGTCGAACTGTAGATTGGCAACTCAAGTATCTGGGTTTGCCGCTAGGGATTGATACAAGGAATACAACAATGTGGGAACCGGTGATAAAAAAAAATAGAGACTAGACTGGGATATTGGAAGAAGAGATACTTATCCACTGGAGGTAGATTAACCTTGATAAAGTCGGTAATGTCTAGTATGCCTCTGTATTTTATGTCGTTGTTTAAAGCTCCAATAGCTGTTGTTAAGAGGATTGAGAAAATTCAGAGAGACTTTTTTTGGGATGGGAATCATGACAAGCACAAGTTGCATTTAGTAAGTTGGCCAAAAGTTTGTCGGAGTGTTAGTAATGGAGGTCTAGGCATAGTACCGATAGAAGTTCAAAACAGAGCCTTACTTAACAAGTGGTTATTTAGATTTGCTGAGGAACATGACAACAACTGGAAGAGGATGATATGTGCTAAATATAGTATGGATGTTACTGAACTTATCCCAAGACATCAGAGGCCAAATAAAACGTCAACAATCTCGAAAGGCATTGTCGATCCACTTAGGGAGGGGGAAAATTTAGAAGTTGTCTTTTAGAAAACATAGGATTGCTACATGGGAATGAAGGTTCAATTCTGTTTTTGGAGGATATGTGGTTGAATGCACAGGTGTTAAAAGAAAGTTATCTGAGAATATATGCTTTGTCAGTGATAAAGAACGCAGTGATCAACAAGTTCGGGAGGTGGGATGGTGAATTATGGATTTGGCAGATAAAATTGAGACGACATGTTTTTGATTGGGAGATTACACAATTGCAAACATTGTAGCGGACAATCAACAATGTTCAATTGGATGCTAACATGAAAGACATATTGATTTGGAAACCTGCTTTAAATGGCAGTTATCAAATAAAACTATTCAGACAAGCTATTGAAGGAAGTGACAATTCTGGAGAGTTCTTTGATTTTAGCAAATGCCGAAGACTAATACCTCCCAAGGTTGAGATCTTTTTATGGTCTCTTTTTCAAAATAGACTACCTGTTTATATGTACTTGTTCAAAGGCAATATATTAACAGAAGACAACATCAAATGCCCTTTGTGTAAGGAAGCTGTGGAATCAGTAGACCATCTTTTTTTTGTGGTGCAGATGTGTGTGAATGTTATGGTCGCTAGTGTGTGCAAGATGGAAAATGAGTATGGTTCAACCAAAATAATCACCGATTGGTTTTCATAATAGTTGGGACTCGAGTCTAGATCAACAAGCGAGGAGGTATGGTTTATGTTATTTGCAGATATTTTGTGGACTGTATGGTTGTGGAGAAATGGGGTCGTGTATGAGAATAAGGATATTGAATAGAACTCTTTGATTTTCATGATAAAAAGGAGATTAACTTGGTGGTGTTGGGCAAAATGGCCCATTGCCTTTCAGTCCGTGGAGGAGTTTATCTTAGTTCCAAGATCATTTGTTATTCCTAGGAAGATAAATAAAGTCAAATGTCCTGTACAATGGGAGGTACCAGCTCCAAATTGGTGGAAGTTCAATGTTGATGCATCGATCATTGGGAAACCGGGTCTAGCTAGTATTGGAGGGTTGTTGAGGAATGATAGAGGTATTGTTTTGGCCATGTTTTCTAAGCATGTGGGGGTGATGGATTCTAATGAGGCAAAAATAAGAGCTATAAAGGAAGCATTCGAGATCATACAGTCAAGAAGGCTTTCCATTATCAATTTGGAAGTAGAGAGTGATTTAATAACTGCAGTGGCATGGTGCAATTCTAGTATGACAAGACCTTGGCGTCTTAACTCTCTTTTTATGGTAATTGATTAGGTAATGAGAGGATTGTATGGATGCAAGGTTGTACACAAGGGGAGAGGTGCAAATTCTTTTGCGCACATTCTTGCAAGGCAAGGAGTACGCAGAGACACAGATCTTATTGCTTGGTTAAATGATTGACTGAGTTATTGGTGATGGATGATGTCTGAATCGAGGAGGGCCAATATAGTTTTTAATAACGTTTGCTCATTTTTCAGGTTTAAATGACTACAGGTTGCTCGGTGGTTTTGGGTCTTTGTATGTCTTCTGCAAGAATGGGTAATAACACCTTAGGCATCTTTCTTATTATTTGGTTTTTGGGGTTGGTTTGGTAAAGCAAACTTTTTGCTTGTTGGGTAGAGAATTGAAGGTCTTTTTCTAATAAATTCACTTGGTCATAGTTATCAAATTGTCATGGAGGGTTTTCGGGTAACAAGTCATACTTAGGATAGAGGGATAGTTCTATTGTAGGTTGGGTGAATTTAGGTTCATATTTCGTGATTGGCACTGGTTTTGGCACATCTTTGGTTTTGGGCATTGCTTCATATTAATCACTTTTTGGTTCTTGTTAATGGTTGAGGATAGCTTCGAGGGGAACAATAAAGTGTTTTACTAATGTTTGTTCATTTTGCAAGGTCACATGTTTTCAGCTAATATGATGCATTTTTAGTCAATAATCGACCAAGTGAATTTTGGGTAATTTGAGATCTTGTATGCCTTTTGCAAGATCGAGTAAAAACTTTCTAAGTATTTTTCTTGTCAAATGTATTTTGGGGATGGTAGGACGAAGCATACTTTTTGCTTCATGGGTAGAAAATATAAGGGTTTTTTTTCTTCTGTATTTACACTTGGTTGCATTTCTCAGATTCATTATGGAGGGCTTCGGGTTTCAAGCAATTTTCAAGCTTGAGGGGTAGATCACTTATAGATTGAAATGTTATGGTTATTGATCAGATTGCTAGTGAATGTTTCGAATCATTTGGCTAGTTTTGGGTCTTTTATAGTTCTGGTCATGCCTTTTGATCAGATTTATATTAGACATTGTTTCATATATCATTCTACATTTTGGACGCGTTAAGGTTTCAACAGAGGAATAATTGAGGCTACACTATAGTTCAAAGTGTGGCTGGATATCGGGGGCTGATAAAGGTTGCAAGATAGTACCGTGAATTAGTATCGTGCAATAGTGGATTCGTTGACTTATCGTGCAAAAAAAAAGGATCGATACGGGTCAGTTTCTTAAGGATTAAAGGGTTTTTTTTTTTTTTCAGGATCAGAATTTACTTGTCTTTTTGTTATTAATAAGGCAACTACGGGTTATTGTTTTATGATATGGATTCATCGGGTGTTTCAAGCTAACGCTTGTAGGGTAGCTAGGATGGTTCTTTACTGATTATGTACTAAAGGGAATAATTGGTTTCGGGTTTTGTTGGTTGAAGGGTAGATTTTTTTTTTTGTGGTGTCGAATATTGTTAGATTATTTCCATTTCTTAATCTCAATAAAAGTACTATTGTTCAAAAAAAAAATCAAAGTGTAGCGGAAGTATAAACAATCAAAATCGAATCCACCAAGGAATCAACTTGTTTGCATATCAATTGATCAAGATTTGTAAAACACACAAGGGATGGACATCATACTAAGAATTAGGATTTCAGAAATCCTCAAATTCAATCTCCACCACTTGATACTTGCACACTAAAGGCTCGGTTGTCGCAAACCAAAGTCATCCAATTATCCGGCCTCTAACGGTAATCCACATAGGTGATTTAGAGATTCTTCTTTAAGGTAAGATTGGAATGTCAACCGAGTTCTATGCTAGTAGACTAGATTTCATAAACCCCACCTTTAATTTGGGAAGTTTAGACGAATAACACTCAAGAAGAATGAAGGAAGAAAACAATTTTCTTAGCTTCTTAATGATTTGCAGCACACAAGGTTTGTAGGGTTTAAGGGTTTGCCCCAATTTCCTTCTCTCATGCCTATGGGATGGCTAGCACTATAATATTTATAAACTTAAGGCTATAACACAACTCTTGTATACATAAGTCCTTCCACTTAATTAAACCATTTAATTAAGCCCTTATTGATAAATTGTAAATTTAATCAATTAGGTCCAATCCATTTTATGCTCTTAATTTCACCTTATTGTGTGTGACCCATTAGGCTTCTAACATGTTGGCAATAATCATAAATTATTTCTAATTCATGTTTATAGACCATGAGCGGCATCTAGTAATACATCATGGCCATCCAAATGTTAGTAAGGTTAAATTGGTTTTTGACTAACAACCTGTGACTTCCACCCCCTTTTCACAGCTCACAGCCGCCCCAAAAGCTTTAGTTTTTTTATATGTTGTTTACCTTTGTCTCTTCTTCATCCTCCCTAAATTTCAAGTCCCATAACCCCCTACAACTACCCTAACCCGAAACCCATAAGAGAAATTTTTTCTCTCTCCTTTATTTTTTTTTTTGTTGCTCAGAAGGGTGTTTCCTGGTCTATTTTGGATATTGTGTTGATTTTTTTTATTTCAATCTATTGTCTTTTCCATTTTTGGTTAGGGGTATTTTAGGGGAAAAAAAGCTATTCGGTGGTTGCCCGGAATAGCCATTCGGAGGGGGTGGCGAATGACTATTCCGGGATTTTGATGAATAAGTTCAGAATCAGTCATTCAGCGGAACACCTATTCCGCAAACCAAACGGCCGAGTTACTGTAGTGCGCTGAAATTTTACGTAATAGCATATCTATTACAGTGAACCAAACTTGGTGTTAGGATTTGAGGGATGGACTTATGGAACAATTTTTTTTTATAGTTTAACGCTAGATTTTCATGCAAGGATAATAATGGATATCTTATATTAGAGTACCTTGCATCATTAGGGATGACAATCGATAGTGCGAATTTGGATATCTGGAATTATCAGATTGCTTTTTGCGAATTCGAATATTGCGGGTTTGGATAAAATTCGGATTCGAATATTATAATTACTATCCGCAGCGGATTTGGAGCGGATGCGGATATGAAACCTCGGATATCCATTATTCGAATCCGCATTATTTATACGGATAACGGATTCGGATATCCGAATCCCCTATCCGAAGTCGCATTACTTTTGCGAATTCGGATATCCGTATCAGAATTCATTATCCGTTTATTTGTAAAATGCATAAACTTATGCTCATGGAAAGAGTTGAACCTTGGCTTGCAAGGTTAACTACTAAAGACTTTTTTTTTAATATATATTTATTAACTACTAAAGACTTTACCAAGTGAGTTAATCTTGAATTTTGAAATAATATGCTACTAAAATTAAATTATGTCAAGTATACTAAAATATAATAATAATTTATAAATATTTCTTCAAAATAAAATATAATAATAAATTAATTATAAAATAAATTTAATTAATTAATTATGTAAAATACCTTTATATTTTAAAGATGCATGGTACTTTTATGAAACAATATTTGATGATTTAATCAGGTTAATTAGTTAAATCACTTTAATGACAATATTTATTTTATTTTATTTTTTACAAAATGACCTTGTAAAAAAGTTATGTACTTATGTTAATTAAAGTAATTAAAAATATATATTTTTGTAATATGACATAAATATTTATATATACATTTTTAAGTATAAATCTTAAGAATCAAACTTTTATTTTCTTAAAAAAATTATACATAAAACTAGAGGTGTTCATAGGCCGGGTCGGGCCAGGCTTAGGTATAGTATCAACACCATATATACTTGCCCAAGTCCGGCCCGAAATATGGGTCTCAAATTCTGCCTAAGCTCGCCCATATTTGTAAATGAGTAGTCCAAACTTGTTTAGACCCGCCCATATTTTTTTTATAAAAAAATTAAACAAATATTTTATTATTATTTAATTTTAGTAATTTTATCTCTTTTTTCTTTTATTAAGTTCTAAAACATGAATAACTTAGCATATTTTTAAATGTTTACACTATAATATTATACATATTTATTTTTTATATGATATAAATTACATAATATATAAAATATAAAAATAATATATTATATATTATATAAATGAAAAACGGGTCGGACCGGGCTCGGGCCTTGATTGTTGGAGCCAAGGCCCAACCCATTTTCTAAATGGACCTCATTTTTTTGTCCAAACTCATATTTCGGGCCTAATAAACCCTCCAAAATATGAGCGGGCCTTCGGGTTTGGACGGGTAGCCCGGCCCTTGAGCAGGTCTACATAAAACCATCTTTCATCTTTTATTCTTTAATTTCATTGGACAACATAAAAATATAATGATAAAATAATTATAAAATTAAATTAGTTAATATATGTTACATATTTATAAATTCTAAATATACATGATATTTTTATAAAAATGTATAAATGTATAAACCTTAACAAATTATATACATATATGTGTATATATATTTTCCGTTGGAACCCTTTACACAACATGAATATGATTAGGGATGGCAACGGGTTGAATAATTAGCTAAGTCCTTGTAATTTAAACTCTTAATTAATTATTTCTAGTTTTTTTAGATTATTTTTATTTATTTATTTTATGTTTAAATTAGTTATTAATTTAATGTCTTTTGTATTTTTGTAGAGTCCTAAAGCAAGAAGGAGAAAATCAGTTCATATATGAAAAGTCAAGCTGGAGGCTATTACTTTCTCACAAAGTTTCTCTTCTTCAGACTTTTAGAGTTCTATAAATAGGAATCTTTTAGGACTCTATAAAATAGACTTATTCCTAGCTTTTACTACTTTTTAGCTTGTAAATAACCTAGTTTTCTTAAGGGGAGAGCAGCCACCATAAAGTTGCAAGGAGCTAAAAGAGGTTCTGGAGACTAGAAGACTGAAGACTTGACAAACCTTAGTTTTCTCTTTCCCTTTACTCTTATTTTATCTTTCTTATAATATTTATGATGGTGAAACTCCTTTATTTATTGTTTTTAATGTTTAGCATGAACTAATTTACATTTTCTAGGATTGTAATGGAACTCAACATGTAGCTTGAATTATTTTACTCTCTTTCTTGATTTAATGATACTTGATGTTGTTTATTCAATCTTGTACTTAATACTTCTAATTGCTTAGCTACCAATTAGATTGATTTGGAAACCTAGATACAACTTGAAAAGGGAGTTTAGTGTTAAACATGGATTGAATAACACATGTTTCAGATTCATTTATTAGGATGTATTGAGTTGCATGTAGGATAGGAATACACTTATGTGTCATGTGTAACCAATTTTAGAGTCTAAGCTTAATGAGTTTTTCTTTAGTTTAATTATCATAGGAATATAGTTAATTGGTGAAGAGGGATATTTTTATAAGATCATCGGAAGATACTTATAAATATATTAGAACTCTTGGTTAACAAATCAATATCAATAGTCAAGTTAAGAGGGTAAGAGAGGTTCATACGAAGTGGTGAGGGAAATTGTAATCTTAGGCTTTTCTCAATTAATTTAATCCAAGTTTTAATTTGCTTTCTTTGTTTATTATTATTTTTATTTAATTTTTAATCAAAAATCTTTAATTAATTGTTTGAATAAGATTAAGTTGTTTCAATTTTAGTACTTAATCAATTTGGTAACAATTTTTCGTGGGATCGACACTCTACTCTTCATTATATTATTTGTCAACGATACGTGCACTTGCGTGGTAAATCCGACAACAGCCAGATTCTGGTTTATTTAAAGCTGGGCTTTTGTGTTCTTGATTCTAGAGAGAGGCGGGAGAAAAAACTTGTAGAGAGAGAGGTAAGGGAGGAAAAATGAAGAAAATATGAAATTTTTTACTTTTATACATTGTCGAAAGGCACGTTTTGAAAGAAAATTAGACTCGCGTGTCAACCCATATAAGGTCCGATTCGTTTGTAGTCACCCGGATTCCTCCCAGCAATTGATCCGCGTTTGACCCGTAGCTGACTAGAGCCCAGACGCCATTGGTCTTTTACACTTCAAGTCATTTTGTCTGGGTAATTTTATTGGTTCAAAGTTTAAACCCAATCTTAATAATCTGCTTCATTTTCATCTTTTCTTTTCATATCTTTCTAACTTTTGATTAATTGATTATTATTTATTTATATATATTTTAAAATTATTTGTTTGAAAATTGTTTGTTTGTTTTCTTTTCCTTATTATCTGTTTTTCTATTTTTTATTTTTATTATTTGAAGTCTTTATAAGTCCACTTGTTTCGATATAAATTTTATGATTATTTCGTTACTTGTTAATATGTAGAATTTTTTTTTGTGTCGATAATTTTAATATGTAGGATTGTTAACCCCAGAAAGAATATTTTTTAAGGGTAATGGTTGACCAGGGACTGTTTAAGTACTTTAACCCTCGAGACCCGGAGTGCGGCTTTTTCTTTTCTTTTTTAAACCCATTTTTACTCTCTTTGCTACTCCACCATTACATTCATGTCTTCTTTAAAACAACCATTTCATTCATTTGGGCAAATTTGCAAGCCCAATAACATTGTTAGAGCAGATAATATCCAACAAACAATGAACTCAATCCTGTCAAAACAATGGCACTCTATCTTTCTCTCAATAATGTACAAGGAAAAAACTTCTTCCTAACAAAACAAAAAAAAAAATTCAACTCGTTTTTCACACAATGAACATTAAAAAATAAATCAATTCAAAGATTTATCGACGATGAAATCTTGAAAAGTTGCGAATGGTCAATTTCTAAGAATTTTTAGATGAGAGAAATTTTTAGGTATCTAACTCAAATGGTGAAAAGTAACCTAAAAGTTTTTAAATATTTTAAATCTTTAATTTTAAACCCTTAATCTTTCTACTATCAAATTTATATAATTTCGACGACAAATCTTCATAAGAACGAATAGTTTCTATAAAAGACTCCTGAGGTGAGGTGAATTTCAAAAATCAGTCCCGAATGGCGGAAAGATTTTTTTGGAAATTTTCCAATATTTAAATATTTAATTTAAGACCTATTCGACAATGGAGCCTCTCAAGGGGAACAAATAGTGTCTTTTGAATACTCTTGAGGTGAGGAGATTTCTTTTTGGGATTCCGCTAATGATGGATAATACCTTAAAGAATTTTTTCCAATATTTAAGATATCGATATTAAAAACCAAAATTAAGATTAAATCTTGGGTAATATTTGAATGTTTTGGTAAAAAAGACTAGGACCTATCATTTTTAAGTGCCTTCGTCAGGCTTAGGATTGCTATAAATTGGATAGATTTATATAGATGACTAATCATACCTAGCAAAAATGATTAGTGGCGACTCCATAATCTGCGTCTAGTATGCTGAATTTGCATTTGGCACATTATGATATTATTATTAACTATTATTTCATATTTTTTTTACCTTTAAACATGTAACTATATACCTTTTATTTTGAAATAGAGGAATATAACATACATACATAATTTACTACTATTATATATTAAGTGCTATAATATTTTTGTAACATTTAATTAAGAGGATTCATGTCTTATAGAATTTTATTTCAAAGTTAGATACGGAATTTAATTTTATATTATTTTTAATATTTTCCTAACCTTTAAATCTATACCTTTTATTTTGATAGTGATTTCATAATATAAATATATAATTTACTATTGTTTTTTTATAACATTTAATGAAAAGGCCTTTTCACTATAAAAAATATTAAGAAGCCTTTTTGTATTTATAATTAACTGATATTTGAAATTTTATTATTTATAGTTGACATGAGATGGCAATCACGTGCTTTACTCTCTATCCTAAAAATTTTGTTTTTTTAGAAGTATATGTCAAAGAAATATATATTTTATTTATGTGTCAAAATCATATGGGATTTTGATCTACAATTATTTATCTAATAAATTTATAAAAAAAAATCAAATTATAAAAAATAGGAATATAAAATATCTAAAAGAATTAAAAAATAAAAATAAACAAAAAAGTTAAAATTTTAAAGGAGAATGTGTTGACAATATATAAGTGTGTTTGTTCAATGTAATTGCGATTCAATTCAGCCGATAGCCCCATATTGGTGGGCTCACATAATTCAAATGTTTGATTGAGAATTTCGGTTGAATCAGTCATTCACCGTTTAAGCTCTATTACGAGATTGGCCTAAATAGCCATTTAGCGCCTTCCCCTTTGAATGGCTATTCGGCCAATCCTGCAATACAAAAAAAAAAAAGATTTCCTGTCGAAATTGTCTTCCCTACCTAACTTCATTATTTTCACTGGATTTTCTCTTCATCCACCTACCGAGAATCACTTCCACTCATCTTCTTCATTTTCTTTTATTTTCACTTGCACTTTCCTTTTCTGCAACCAACGCCAGGGTAGGATCCCTTAACTGGGTCCGAATGATTCTTCATCTCCGATGCCAATCCTTTCTTCCTTCTCAACCTTCAACAACGGCTTGCTTTGAAATTCATCAAAGTGATATGAATTTTTGGAGAACCACACCCCAAAAGCTAGCTATTGAGGTGGGAGAGCCTAAGTCCATATAAACCTGAGAACCCTTTTGTTTTCCTTTATTTTCCAAAGTGAGATTGTAACAAACCACCACGCTTGGAAGGACCAACATCCTCGTTGGTCACGGTCACGATGGTCACGGTCACGATGGTCACGGCTGCATTTTTTTTTTTAGGTCCAGGCTACCACTCCATAGGTCAGCACTTCGTGAGCCACCACTCCGAGTGCTTGTCCCACCAAGGTGGGGCTGGCTCTGATACCAATTGATATGGACCTTTAGAGAACCACACTCAAAAGCTAGCTATTGAGGTGGGAGAGCCTAAGTCCATATAATCCTCACAAGAAACCCATTTGTTTTCCAATGTGGGATTGTAACACAAAACTTCTGAACCTTACACTCAATCGACAATGACGTGCGCCAATTCTTACAGTGTCGAATTTGCTTGCCAATTTTTAAAAGTAACAATCAACTTTTTTATTAACTTTTCGATGTTTATGAGAATTTGCTTTGTGTGAGATTTATATAATTTTTGTCATTTATTTGTTTTCCTTGAGTTTTGCTTTAATTGTGATTCGATGATCTAGCAATCAGGGTTTAATTAGATGGTTGTTAAGGAATTTACACATTTATTTCGATAATATGTGTATTATTCTGGTTTTGTTTCGGCTTGTAGAGTAGATCGTTTCTTAGGTAACTTTTGAGATCTTGGCAGATATAATTATCTTTTTTTCTATTTCAATAAAAATTGCACTGCTGTTCAAAAATAAATAATTTTTATTAAATAAAAATATTATTATTTATGTTAAGGACAAAATAGTCTTTTTGTATCTATTTTTTACCTATTCCTTAACATCATTTTAACCAACCAAACAAAGTAATAGTATTCCTCCTTTATTCTATTCAACCAACCAAACTATGTAATACCTATTCCTACTATTTCATTCTCCTATTTATTCCATTCCCTCTTTATTCCATTTCCCTTTTATTCTATTCCAACGAGTACGTGATTTATGCGTTTGTGCATTGCATAATTAAACTCTTGCTATCTCTTTGGCTCCTTCACTTTTTTTTTTTTACTAATTTTAAAGTCTGCTTATGATGTTAAAGATTTAACAAACAGTTGTTTTTTTTTTCTAAAGGATATCCAAGAGTTTGCCACCATTTATGGACATAAAATATTTCTTTGAAAAATAAACACTAATAATTACGTGCTTTCTTATCTTCATAATGGTTCTCCAACACATTTACATTTTTTCATTTCATTTCAAATCATATCTAATCTCATTCTTGGTATTTATTTGCTCTCAATGTAAGTGTAGTAGACATAAATCAATTTAAAACTAGATGTTTTCTAATATATTTTTCATTAGATGAAATTTAAAATGATTTAAATATATGTAAGGCTTGCATGAAAAAAAATATATATTTTAAAGCCAAAATTACTAATTTACTTCAAATAAAATTATCATAAAAGTTACTATTACTTAAAATCAATAGAATGCATGAATTACTTGATCAAACTCTACAATAAAATAAGCAATGATCAAATTAAGCTCTAAATAATGGGTATTGGATAAGAGAAAAAAAAAAGCATTGGTATGAAAACATTAGCTTTGTTTTTATTACTTTACCTTGCACAACCCTTTCATCCTTCAATTTATTTCCTAGACATTATTATACCCAAGGAATTAACAAGTTTAGGAAGTTATTATTCCCTAGCTAGAAGGAGAACTATAAATCTTAACAAAAGTTTTTAAAAAATCTTTCTATTTTTTTTTGGTACCATAATTCTTTCATATATACCTAGAGAATATTCATGCTAGCATTTTTAATATTTTAAGGTAAATAGTTATGGTCTTTTGAAAATATTATTTTATCTAATTTATAATTGTATGAAAAAAATGAGAGTATTCTTTTTTTTTTTTTTCCTCTTGGATATTTTTAAGAAATCTTAATCTATAACTTACCTTAAAAGTTATCCCCCAATTCAATGAGAAGGCAGGATTTGGATTTTGGTGGCTTTAATTGTATGCCAACTGTTGTTTAATGAGTTTGGGGTAATTAAGTCATTTCATTTCTTTTAATTGGGGACTTAGTTGACATAGAAGCAGGGTACTTAGCACGACAGAAGCTATTTTTTTTAATGGAAAGCTTTTTTTCATTCTCTCTCATCAATCAGGTCCTTTCTCTTCTCTTTCATTTTTTTTTTCTTCTGGGTTTCAATTGAAGATTTGAGTTTTAGTTGATTGTTTTTTTCTTATATTAAAATTGAACCCATGCATTGGTTTTTCCGCTTCTCTTCTTTCTTTTCATGTTTCTGGGTTTTGGTTCTCATCAGGTTGTATATTCTTTAATTTTGGTTTTTTTTTTTTTCGTTCTTCTGGGTTTCAATGTGAGTTTTTTTTTTTCCCTTTGTTTTGGTTTTTTAGGGATATATGATCGTTTTAGTAGCCTACATTCGTTCATTTTAAGAGGATGTGAAATTTTTCTCGGTTTTATTTTTGGGTTTATATTTTAAATTACAAAACTAATTGTTGGTTTCGTTGTTAGGTTTGTATTTTTCTACGGTTTTGCATGCTCAATTTTTGTTTTCTTTTTTGATCATTGCCATTGCATGTGAAATTTTTTCTTGGTTTTGGGTTTTCCTTGCATGTATTTGGTTTTTTTTTTTTTTGTTCAGGTTCTTTTTGAATCGATTCGTTTGTCTTTTCTTTCTTTTTTTGCTTCTCATGAGTTTGGTTTCTGGGTTTCATTCTTTAAGTTTGTTTCTTTTACCTATGGTATTGCATGCGAAATTCTTGGTTTTCTTTTGCCGTTACATGCATCTTGGTTTAGGTCTGGAATTTAATTATTTTATTTCTGATTCATACAGGCTTATTGTTTGAGGTTTGAAGTTTGAAGGTGTTTTGAGGTAAGTTACAGTTCTTTTATTACGTGGTTGATGCATTGGAGGCTTGAATTTAGGATATTTTATAATCTGTGCAAATTGGTACAAGTACATAGAAACTGGTAGCAATACCGTTAAGAATGATAAGTTAAAAGTCAAAATTAACCCAAATTAAAGATCTCAATACCCTAATTACCCTCTAAATCATAGTTAATTCATATGCTTAGTTGTTCCATAAGTAATCCCTCGAAATTTCAAATTCAGCAATAAGATTGCGTAGGGGACAATTTAGTTGTTCCATAAGTAATCCCTCGAAATTTTGAATTGTTTCTAACAGTTTAGTTGATTGATTTTGAAATTTATTATATATTTGTTTATTTTTCCTCTTTTATTGCATGTATTGTTAAAGGTATTTCAACAACTAAGTCTACGGTTATTTTTGTTGTCTTAATTTGATTATTTGCAGGCAGCGAAATGAGCTGCTTGAAAGGTCATGTAAGTTGTGTGAGTTTCTTTAGTGGTATGCTTCTAAATTTTCATTAAGTTTCTGGGTTAACTATTCGAAGTTGTATGTGTAGGAATGCTAGAGATCAAATTCAATGTCTTGCAAAAACAGTTTACAAGGTTGGACCGGGTCAATTTTTTTATTTTCAAAGAATAGTTGCCTTTTTGTACTTTATCTTCTTCCTTTTTTTTTTTTTTTTTTTTTTTTTTGAGAATGTTTCCCATTATTTTTTAGTATTGTGCTTTAAATGGTCTAATTATAAGACATACATAGAAGTCACTTGGAGACATAACTTGTGACATATACTTGGGCTTCTTCTATACATCAATCCCCATAAAAATCAAATGTCTAAAAATCATAGATGAATTGCTTAATCTATTGAAAGAAAAGCATTTGGATAAAAAAGAAAGTAAGTATAAAGAAGCTGCATGAAAATAGTGTATTGACGAGGAAAATATATAAATAGAGCATTAGTTATTTGTGCTTCTTTGTTAATGTTGTCAGATGTTTAGTTGTTACTCTTACATATTTTGGTTTTTAGCAGGTTGTTTTGTCAACATGCATTAATTCTGGTGGTTCACAATCCAATTTTCTTCAGTATTGATTTTTTATTTTTTCAAAGCTAACTTTTTTTTTTCTATTTTCAGGCTTTTGCAGTGACATGCTTTTTTAATTATGGTAATGTATTTTTTATGGATCTTTTTAGTTTTTTGTTGAGTCCATATATTGATTGCATTACATATAATTTAATTCTTACTTTCTTTCTTTAGATGATATATTAGCTCTTAAAGTTTTGCTATGTTTGAGGTTTTTTTTATTGCTGGTGTAAAGGTTGGTTTTCTGTTTGTGGTGTTTGTTTGTTTGTATTATAGTTCTATCTCGAATTATGTATCGAATCAGGTTTTAATATCTCTGCAATCAATGGCAATACTACGAGGGTTATTGATAACTCGTATAATTATATAGTTTTTAGTTATGTTTTATTATTGTTTTGTGTCAAATACGAGTTATTATTGTTTAGTCTAATTGTGTTTATGATCTTTTATATTTTTATGTAATTTGGTGTTTTTCACAAGTTTCTTTGAGTGATTTCAGATTACTAGAATTAAGGGCAAATCCAGTTCAGTTCCAGTTCCGACACCGTTTACCATATCAGCTATATCTCGAGTTTCACTGAAGCAATAAGACTGAAATTTGTAGCCGTGCAAAGCTAAGAGGCATATCTATCTTTTTCATGTTTTACACTTCTTGAAACGGAGTCGTTTTCCCTAGTGAAATCGACCATCAAGTTGGCTGATGTGCAATGACGTCTGTGCTGACCTGTTTTCATATTTTGCCCATATCTTCTTATCCACATCAGCAAATGAGCTGATTCCAACGGCTATGGATCCGTAACTGATAGGGGTATATTTTTCTAGAAGACAATTTTATCAGATCGAGCCTCCAACATTGACAAAATCGACCATCAAGCTGGCTGATCAGAATTGTCATACAATATGACGAAAATTGTTAGAAAAATGCACCCACCTATTATACCTACCTTTGAAATTTGTAAAGCTTGTCTCTTGTCATTTAGCCCTCCAAAATGTGTATAAATAGAGGGCCTTGGATGAGTATTGATACATTGATACATTGGTAGGATATTAGCCATTGTAATAAAATTCTCTAAGTTTTCTTTTTCTTTTTCTTTCCTTTCTCTAGTTTTCTTTTTCTTTATTTACTTATGCTTCTTACATTTCTTTTCATTTTTAGTATGTGTTGCTAATCATATTGTTGAGGTGATGAGGTGAAGCTCTTGGTAAATGCTAAGGTTAGTCTCTTAAACATGAGCTAAAATGAATCATCATTTATAAACACTAGTATAGATAATATTTTCTTTTGGTTTAAAATCATACTTGCAAAGTAGAGATCTTGATTCATTATTGACAATGAAAATGGCACAGTAAATGCTTGGTTTCATAACCTTGATTTGTTGTAGACATATACCTTGGCATAAGGAATGCTTGGACTCTTTTTATGAGTTTTGAGGACACCAAATGAACATAATATCATATGCTATGGACGTTGGACAATTTGGACTGAATTGCTAAACCTTCCGATTGGAACCTCCCTTATGTGTGGATTTCAATTGTGTAATAAAACAAGATTAATCTTAGCATAACACCAAGAGTGGATTCTCTAACCTCAATATCCTTTCTTATTGTTTTTTTTATATCTTGTTTAATTGCTTTTATGTTATTTTGTTTATTTTGTTCTCTAATATCTTGTTTACTTTCTTTGTTATTGATTCTCTAATATCTTGTTTATTTTCTTTTTCATATATATTTATAAACTTATACTTACTAGTACGCTTCCCTGTGGTTCGACCTCGGACACCCGAGAATTTATTACTTGAACATAACCTGCACTTGGGTTTATAACTCTTAATTGAGTCTCCATCAAGTTTTTGGCGCCGTTGCCGGGGAGGCAATACTAAGTATATAAGTTTATAAGTATATTTATTTTTATTGGCTGGTTATACCGCCTATATTTATTTTTATTGGCTGGTTATACCGCCTAATTTTCTATATATTTATATTTATATTGTATATTAACTTTGTTTTATTTTTATTGGCTGGTTATACCGCCTAATTTTCTATATATTTATATTTATATTGTATATTAACTTTGTTTTATTTTTATTGGCTGGTTATACCGCCTAATCTGTATATTAACTTTGTTTTATGCTTGTTTGGCGACGTGATTTTAGATCTCGTCGTTTAGTTAGATTTTATTGTGAAACTTTTTTAGGTAATCTTTCTAATACAACTACTACCATGGCTGACAATGAAAGTGTTCATGCTGAAGATGAGAACAGACAAGTACGCACCATGCGTGACTACTTGCAACCAACTCGAAGCTCATCACCCTCTTGTTTTATTTTTCCTCTCAATGCAAACAACTTTCGTTTTAAACCAGGTATGATAGCTTTGCTTCCAAATTTCCATGGGTTAGAATCGGAAAGTGCTTACTCGTTTCTAAAAGACTTCGAAGATGTATGTGTCACCTTTAATGACCAACAATGTACAAATGAAATTGTCAAGCTAAAATTATTTCCTTTTTCTTTAAAAGATAAAGCAAGAATTTGGCTTCATAATTTAAAACCAAGGTCAATTGGCACATGGCAAGAATTACTAACTGAGTTTCTAAAGAAATTTTTCCCAGCACATAAAACTACTGCTTTGAAAAGACATATTCAAAATTTGAATCAAAATGCAGAAATTTATGAACTTTTCAAACAAGTTAAGATTAACATTCCTTTATTGGATGCAATCAAACAAGTTCCATCTTATGCTAAATTTTTGAAGGACATGTGCACAGTTAAAAGGAAACATAATGTACAAAAGAAAGCATTTTTTACGGAAAGTGTGAGCTCAATCATTCAGCACCTTACTCCACCAAAATTCAAAGATCCTGGATGTCCAACAATCTCATGCATCATTGGAAACACTAGAATAGAACGTGCATTGCTTGATCTTGGTGCTAGTGTTAATCTTTTGCCTTTTTCTGTTTATCAACAGTTAGGTTTAGGTGAACTCAAGGAAACACCTGTTACACTTCAACTAGCTGATCGTTCTGTAAAAATTCCTCGAGGGATAGTTGAAGATGTTTTGGTTCAAATTGATAATTTTTACTTCCCTATTGATTTTATTGTTTTGGACACACATCCTGTTTCAAATCCAAATGTTCAAATTCCTGTTATATTAGGCCGTCCATTTCTTGCAACTTCTAATGCTCTGATAAATTGCAGGAATGGTATTTTGAACATTTCTTTTGGAAATATGACTTTAGAATTAAATGTGTTCAACATTTGCAAGCAACCTGGTGATGATTCAGAAGTACATGAAGTGGATTTCATTGAAGAACTTGTTCATGAACATCTCACCACTACCACATTCCATGATCCTTTAGAAGCTTATTTAATTGAATGTGAGTTTGATAATGCTTTAGAAATTTCACACACTGATTCTTTGTTAAATTCTTTTCAGGTTAAGCATTGTTGGAAACAAAAGTTTGAGGAACTTCCATCACTCACAAATGTCACTGTACCATCAACTATTGAACCACCCAAGCTGGATTTAAAACCATTGCCATCCGAGCTAAAATATTCCTTTTTGGGTGAGAATGAAACTTTTCCAGTCATAAATGAACTTGAGGAACTCAGAAATGATGCATATGAGAATCCTAAAATTCATAAAGAAAGAACTAAAGCCTTTCATGACAAGTTAATTTCAAGAAAAACATTTGATGTTGGGCAAAAAGTTCTACTTTATAATTCTAGACTTCACATATTTCCTGGTAAGTTGAGATCAAGATGGACTGGCCCATTTGTGGTTAAGCATGTGTATCATTATGGAGCAGTTGACATTGAGAATCCTAAAAATGGTAACGTATTCAAGGTAAATGGACAAAGACTCAAACTCTTTTTGGAAAATCATGTTACTCAAGAAGAGGTTGTTTTTCTTTCTGATCCTTGTTTTGAAAATAACTAGATGTAAATATAATTTTTACTAATCTTCAAAAAAAAAAAACATTTTTTCCCGGTTAAATGGCGGATAACGGTACTCCGTGATTATTTAAGTCAGTTCCATCAGCTACCCACAAAACTGATATTGTATATAAATTTCTCTTTCAATTTCTTTTTCATTTTTTTTCAAGATGGATGATATTCTCACAAGATTGCAGAAACGATTTCCTCCTTTTCCTCGAAATATTTTACTGAAGCTTTACCAAGTTCGATTTGAAAGATTAAGAATGCTTATGCACAAAGGGATTCCTGAAGACATACGTTGGATAATTGAAGCCAAGGTACGTGAAGATAAATATCTTCCTGTTTTGCATTTACCAGGTACAGGTAGAAGCACTTTTGCAAAGAAGCGACGAGCAAAGCGCATGAGTTCAAATTGCCACAAATGTGCACGATGGACGTGTAACGGTAAATGTCGTTCTATTGGGATTCTGTCCTCTAATCGAGATGATAAAATTGAATTCATTAAGGATGGACTGAGTAAGGAGAATTTGGGTAATATCCAACTTTCTCTTGAGATGCATCCTAGTGGAGACGTACAAAGAGAAATTCTTGATTTATGGCCGCAATTCCAAAGGGAATGGCAACATCTTGGGAATCTGATGTTAAAAGACCCTGTTTGCCAGCTTGTAAGAAAACTGGATGGGAAGCATATCCTCGACTCATAGAAGGCGTTTAAGCCGTTTCTGGACGTAAAACCAGAGGAAGATGTGAGCCACAATCACAACTACAATAAATGACTTCTCAGCTTTTGGTTTGATTTGCAATAATTTCATTTCGGTTTAATTTACTGTTGTTCGATTTATGTAATTATTCTCGTATTTTTTGCATTGGACTTTTACGGTTGATTTTTCTTCTCTTTTTGATTTTCTTCCTGAAATCACGCAAAAATCTTTTGTTAGGTTAACATTTTCTTCTGACAGGTCAAATACACTTTCGGCGACATTATCTAACATTTTGTTTGTTGTGTCTCAGTTATAATAAGTGGTTAGCAACCTCTGCAGGTAATATCTCCTAAATTCTACCTTTAAAATTTGACATTGGGGACAATGTCATATTTTAGTAGGGGGTAAGGGACATATTTTGCTAATATAAAAAAAAATTGTTGTGTTTTAAGACATTTAGAAGTATTCATTCTGAACAAGGTCTGAGTAAGGGAGACTTGAGACATACCTCGTCAGTTTGATTTAATCTTCTTCAAAAAAAAAAAAGCATGTTTAGACTTAGTGTGTTTTTAGTGTGTTTTAGTTACTTTCAATACTATGATGAGATATGAATTGCATAAGTCTAAAACAGATTTATTAGTGAGAAGATTTTCATGAGAATTGAGCTTGATATCAACCTTTTTATGAGCCAATGTTAATATGATATGTTGATTGAGAAAGAAGCATGTTTAGACTTAATCTGACTTGTATAATCATCCTTGTGAGTTTTTGAGCCTATAATGATTGATGCATTATACAAATCAATCTAATTTCTTTCTTGAGTGCTCTTATGATTACATGATTCTCTAGAACTTGCTTTAAACCGTTTGAGACTATATTGATACATGTGACAACATGAATATGATAGAGGCATTAGGATTATAACCAGAGCCAAACAGCCATCCCTTATTAATGTTCTAAGAGAACATCCCCACTAGTGAGCCAATTTGAGCCTACATTAAATATGCTGTTTTATTGGTAACCACAACTTACACCTAGCCTAAATATACTTATATCCTTACCCTTGTTCTAAAGATGGATTATATATTTTGAGACATATTGCAAAAACAAGGGATACTTTTTGAAAATTTGGGTTAGAACGAAAGATAAGTGTGGGGGAGGAGAGAGGCAAAAGTCAAGAGAAAAAGAAAGGGATCATTGTCAAATACATTCCCATATTAAAAAAAAAAAAATCTTCTCTTGAACTTCTAGTTAAAGTAAAGAAAAAGATGTTACAAAGTTGGTTAGAATGAAGCAAAGGCTCAACATGAATATTTAGCCTATGTTATTATGTGCTTTATAAGAGTTTTGAGAAGTTTTATTCGTATGATCTTATTATGTCTCTAAACTCTATGAACTCTTTGGAACCTTTGTGATATCTTTATCCTTTTGTTCTTTAACCACATTATAACCCTTTGGCCCCATTACAACCTTGAAAAAAAAAAACCTCTTGATTTATGAAGTTGTATGATCTAAATAGTGGAGAATAGGTGGACAAGCAAGCATATGGTAGAACTGTTTTCATGAGATTGATTGAGTGTAAACACTTTACCACTACTTTAAAGAGTGAAAATCATGAGAGTATAGTGAGAAGTTGAGATTAAGTTGAATATGCACTATTTTGATTGAAATATGTTATGTTAATATTGGCTTAACTCATTTATTTACATTCAAGCAAGATTTTTTGTGAATTTCTTTAAGCTATTGATTAGTTTTTAAGACTTGTCCAATGATTATCTCTAATTTATATTGGAAGGATTAGTTATAATTATTATTTTTAGTTTTTCTTATGTCTTCAATGTTTGTGGGTATCGTCCTAGTAAACCCTCACGAGACTAAACTTGTCCACTAGGGACACCTAGGGGTTTAAAGGCTTGTGTCACATGCTAAGTGCCACCGTAATTTCCTACGAAAATGGATTAGATTAGATTTTCTTATTTTATTTTTATTGAGTCGTTGCTAGGGACTAGCAACAATCTAAGTGTGGGGGTGTGATAACTCGTATAATTATATAGTTTTTAGTTATGTTTTATTATTGTTTTGTGTCAAATACGAGTTATTATTGTTTAGTCTAATTGTGTTTATGATCTTTTATATTTTTATGTAATTTGGTGTTTTTCACAAGTTTCTTTGAGTGATTTCAGATTACTAGAATTAAGGGCAAATCCAGTTCAGTTCCAGTTCCGACACCGTTTACCATATCAGCTATATCTCGAGTTTCACTGAAGCAATAAGACTGAAATTTGTAGCCGTGCAAAGCTAAGAGGCATATCTATCTTTTTCATGTTTTACACTTCTTGAAACGGAGTCGTTTTCCCTAGTGAAATCGACCATCAAGTTGGCTGATGTGCAATGACGTCTGTGCTGACCTGTTTTCGTATTTTGCCCATATCTTCTTATCCACATCAGCAAATGAGCTGATTCCAACGGCTATGGATCCGTAACTGATAGGGGTATATTTTTCTAGAAGACAATTTTATCAGATCGAGCCTCCAACATTGACAAAATCGACCATCAAGCTGGCTGATCAGAATTGTCATACAATATGACGAAAATTGTTAGAAAAATGCACCCACCTATTATACCTACCTTTGAAATTTGTAAAGCTTGTCTCTTGTCATTTAGCCCTCCAAAATGTGTATAAATAGAGGGCCTTGGATGAGTATTGATACATTGATACATTGGTAGGATATTAGCCATTGTAATAAAATTCTCTAAGTTTTCTTTTTCTTTTTCTTTCCTTTCTCTAGTTTTCTTTTTCTTTATTTACTTATGCTTCTTACATTTCTTTTCATTTTTAGTATGTGTTGCTAATCATATTGTTGAGGTGATGAGGTGAAGCTCTTGGTAAATGCTAAGGTTAGTCTCTTAAACATGAGCTAAAATGAATCATCATTTATAAACACTAGTATAGATAATATTTTCTTTTGGTTTAAAATCATACTTGCAAAGTAGAGATCTTGATTCATTATTGACAATGAAAATGGCACAGTAAATGCTTGGTTTCATAACCTTGATTTGTTGTAGACATATACCTTGGCATAAGGAATGCTTGGACTCTTTTTATGAGTTTTGAGGACACCAAATGAACATAATATCATATGCTATGGACGTTGGACAATTTGGACTGAATTGCTAAACCTTCCGATTGGAACCTCCCTTATGTGTGGATTTCAATTGTGTAATAAAACAAGATTAATCTTAGCATAACACCAAGAGTGGATTCTCTAACCTCAATATCCTTTCTTATTGTTTTTTTTATATCTTGTTTAATTGCTTTTATGTTATTTTGTTTATTTTGTTCTCTAATATCTTGTTTACTTTCTTTGTTATTGATTCTCTAATATCTTGTTTATTTTCTTTTTCATATATATTTATAAACTTATACTTACTAGTACGCTTCCCTGTGGTTCGACCTCGGACACCCGAGAATTTATTACTTGAACATAACCTGCACTTGGATTTATAACTCTTAATTGAGTCTCCATCAGTTATATTGTAGCGTGAGCTGCTTTCATGTATTAATGAAAACTATCTCACCAAACATGTAATCAATCCTATTGTTTATTTGCTGGTGCAATTATTAAAAGCTTCAAAGGTAAAAGCATATTTCTTCCTTTCAAAGTTAATTCTTATTCTAAACATGTCTCTCATGCCAAGTCTCACTATAAAATCAACTTTGTTGTTCTTTTACATATTGTTTACATATATCGTTTTCATGCAAGTTCACAATCTTGATAGTACTTTTTAGCTTTGAATCAACAATCCTTTAATCGAATTGTTTATCAAGTTTGATATTGATTTTCTTTTGCTATTTCTTTATATGCATATGTTGGTTCTTTTATTTTACATATTTGGTTGTGAATTTAATGATTTTATTTGATTACTTGAATTGCATTATTCTTTTCTCGAGAATCCTTTATTTTGATATTAAATAAATTTTTTGCCTTTGTTATTATTTTATTTTATAGTTTTCATTGTGTTTCGTCTCTTGTATATGAAGTGGTGTTGGTTTCCTTTCATTTCAAGTGTGCTACTCTTGCTCTGCTTTCTTTATCTCTCAGGTTTTCTATTTTTCATTTAGATTGATTCTTTTTAGGTTATTCTTATTTCTAATAGTTTTGAGTTTGTGATTGGTCACATTTTGTTTTCTAATAGTTTTGAAGTATTTTGTTTTTTTTTTTCATGTCGATTTGGGCATGCATTTTTGTTTCAGGGTTGCTTGAGCTATTTGTCCACTAAAAGAGTTATTGTCAGGCCAAAACCTAAACCAAAACAAAGTTGTCTGTCAGCTTCATTGGTAAGCCTAGCCACAAGTTTCACGATTCTATCTGTTTTGATCATGAAGGTAGTAATATTTGATGTAATTTTGTTATTTGATAGTTAATATTAATTATGTTCAAGTCTGTTATTAGTTTTAATTATGTTTGCCTTAAGGTATGCAATCTAACATGTAACAATTGGGTTAAGATTGACTTATTGTGTGTTTAATGAACTTGACTGCAAGCAAATGCCTGATTAAATGTCCAAATGAGTTTTTAATGATGTCAAAAGTGTTCTTTTTTTTTTTTGAAAAAAAAAAATATGTTCATGTTTCACCTCCAATCCATTCCATTATCAATATATTTTAAAATAAAAAATTTTAAAAGTAAATATGCAAACTTTCTTAGTTTGACAATTTTTTTTATGTTTTGTTTTAGAGCTATTGTCAGATTTTGGAATATGGTTCAATTATGAAGTTGTGGTTGGATCCTGTATAGCTTTTGTTTCAATAAAACATCTAGAAGTAGTCTAGAACTTATCAAAGAGATGTTGTTGAAGGCTAAGGATAAATTATCGTTTACTGGAAAGGCTTTCTATTCGGCCTTTGGACGATTCGCCTTTTTTGCTTTCTGATAAGGTACTTACATTACAACTTTATTTGCTGTTATTGCTATTTATTTTGATAGGAACACGTTGATACCGGGATATGATACCGGGATAGTAGAAATGTGATTGTATCAACCCACACACAACACACTTACACAAAAGATAGTTTATGCTCACCACTCTAAGGCACAAAATCGAAGAGATATAGAAGCTGATAACCCACCACTCTAAAGCTACAGATCAGATCACCACTTTAGAGATACAGAGTTAAGGATGATAGTTCACCACTCATAAAGAGATACTGAACTGAAAAAGTGCTAAAAACCCAAGTCAAAAGACTTAAAAATAGCCATAACTCATCAGATATAATTCCAATGCATGCAAGGATGTATAATTTGAAAAGATCACGTTCTAAACTTGAAAAACCCATATGACATGCTTATTTAATCATGCAATGAAGAGATGAAAATTTGGGCTCAAAGTTGGCCCACAGGTTGATAGTAAACAGTGTCCAGAACTTCACCCATATGACTTTTTAACCCAAACTCAAGTAGCCCAATATCACTAAGACCATTTGAGGACACTCCCGTGTCACACGTACTTTGATTTTAATTATATCTATAATTTATGGGGATTTAGTATTTGTGTAACTACTATTTATTTATTTATTATATCTATGATTTTTGCATTGATATGTGTTTTTTTTCTTCAAAAAATCTCTTTAGAACAATTCCCATTATAGAAAATTTCTCTTTTTTTCAAGGGAAGTGGTGACTATCTGACTTTAATTATTTCTCAGCCTAAATTTGACTTTAACTTATGATTTTAGGGTAAATTTCTTTTCTAATGATTTTTATGTTTTCTTGAAAATTCTAAATAGTGATTGTTTGCTTAAGGTGATTGTTTTTTTGGTTTTAATTTTTGATGCATTCATTTGATTAGCAAAAAGTTTAGTTTTATTGATTTTCCATAGCGAAGCGCGGGTAGTCATCTAGTAAATAAGTTAAAGGAATCCCTTCAATTGAGAGAGCAATTGCTCCCTCAATTGAAGGGATTTTGCTTGCTATGTGGCATGCAATCATAATTTTTTTTATATAATTATTACGTGTTGTATTCATTCTATTTTTTCGTGTTATAATCATATTAAGGGTATTCTATATATACAAATTTTGACACGTTATGTATAAATTTGACACATTCGTGCATTCGTATTGTGTTAGTGTTTTAATTATTTTTTCATGTTCGTGTCGTGTCCGAAATTGTTAGGTCTAATTAGCACTATTCAAATAACTCCCAATTTTGTGTGTCGTGTTGATAGATTTTGACACATTCGTGCTTTCGTGTTGCAATAGTGTTTTTCTTTCGTGTTATATTGTGTTTTAGTTATGTTTTCATGTTCGTTTCGTGTCCAAAATTCTCAGGTCTAATTGGCACTATTCAAATAATTCTCAATTTTGTGGCAAGTTCGTTTTATAAAATTTCAACATGTTCGTGTATTCATATCGTGGTCATATTATTTTTTCGTACCGTGTCATATTTTAGTTATTTTTTCATGTCATGTTCGTGTGTGACACTATTCAAATAACTCCTAATTTTTTATCACGTGATGCATAATGATTGGTTCTTTATTTATTTTTTTAAAAATATAAAGTCATATTAATTTTTTTTTATATTATTGAATAAAAAATTATTATATTGACAAATTATTGGTAAAAAATAAAATATTGAATAATAATTGATAATTGTTCAATTGGGCTCAATTTAATTTCAAAAAACAAAATTGGGTTAATGAATTGAGTTTTTTTAAATTGAACCTAATTAGCATAGAAATTTAATCGACTCTAACCAAATTTCACAAATTCAAATCGATTCGACATCAATTTTTTTAAATTTAAAAATCTTCAATTTTAATATTATTTTAAATTTATAAATAAAAATATTTTTTTATTTTTATAAAAAATATAAAAAATCAAATGGAAAACAATGAAACTCGAATCAAATAAATATTTTTATGATCTAACTGAATACGAAAAAAATCGAACCGAACATTGAATCTCTAATCGATATTTGATTTATTTTTGCACACTTTTCATACTCTAATATTGTCTCCTTAACTTCAATCATATGTTGTACAAACACTTTTATTTTGAGACGTATATAATATAACTATCTTAACATCTTGATCAACGTTCAACATAATCTATAACCAAAGCATCGCGAGGTCTAAACACTAGTACATAATTAAATTTCTCTTAAGATTTTGAATTTCTCATGATAACTCTTGAGAATAGTTATTAGGCCAAATTGGTACTATTTTCTAAAGGGGCAAAAACATTAGACTCAATTAGGAACAAATGTAGCATGATCGTTGTGCTTGAGCATGGTTGCTACTCCAATTACCAGGATTCTTACTAAATCCAGCAAGTTTATTTCTCGAGTCATTTCACATTACAAATTGATTGGATTTTAAATTTGTGATATACACCGCTGAGGTATTTCTTTTCTTTTGAATTGAACTTGTTTTTTCAAAATGAGTCTAGCCCCGAGATCTCCATCGAGGTGTTTTTTTTTTTGTTTTAAATCGAACTTGTTTTTCAAATGAGTCGAGCCCCGAGATCACCGTCGAGGTATTTCTTTTTGTTTTAAATCGAACTTGTTTTTCAAATGAGTTGAGCCCCAGGATCACTGTTGAGGTATTTCTTTTTGTTTTAAGTCGAACTTGTTTTTTCAAAACGAGTCGGGCGCAGAGATCACTGTCGAGGTATTTCTCTTTGTTTTAAATCGAACTTGTTTTTCAAATGAGTGGAGTCCCGAGATCACTATTGAGGTATTTCTTTTTGTTTTAAATTGAACTTTTTTTTTCAAATGAGTCGAGCCCTGAGATCACCATCGAGGTATTTATTTTTGTTTTAAATCGAACTTTTTTTTTTCCAAATGAGTCGAGCCACAGGATCACCGCTGAGGTATTTCTTTTTGTTTTAAATCGAACTTGTTTTTTCAAAATGAGTCAAGCCCCGAGATCACCGTCGAGATATTTCTTTTTTGTTTTAAATCGAACTTGTTTTTTCAAAATGAGTCGAGCCCCGAGATCACCGTCGAGGTATTTCTTTTTGTTTTAAATCGAACTTGTTTTTCAAATGAGTCGAGCCCCGAGATCACCATCGAGGGATTGCTTTTATTTTCAAAAGTCGAATCCGTTCCCTTGAGACGAGTCGAGCCTTGGTATCGCAGTCAAGGTATTTTCAATTCAATACCTAAATCTTTTAATTTTTTTTTTTGTTGCTTTAAGTTGGTGAAAAGAAAACCTCCTTATAAGAATAACCTACATACCCAAACAAAATGGTTGTCTATTTGTCTTTGTCTGATTCCTGATTCTCAACAATAGCCAAATAAGGATAGTTGTAGACAGTTAATTTTGTTCGGGCCCCCTAAATAAGGTAAGTTCTTCTTTCAACTTCCCGAAATGCATAGAATCTCCCCTAATTCCACAATTGGGTCTCCAATACTGTGATTCGGAGGTCAACACGAAAAAGTCAACTTCGAAAAAGTCAACCCTAAAACGTCAACCATTGAAAAATTCAACTCTTGGGAAAATCAAGATTCGAAAGGAGAATTGAACAGTGGTGAAGAAATCTTGATAATTGGAGATCCACAATTGAAGATAGTGTTGGTGTAAGCCCTACAAGCCAATCTAGTTAGGCTTGTAAAACACTGTTTACATATTCATGTATTCCACATTACAGTTTATTAATTATAATTGAGGTATTTCTTTATCCATAAGTATTGTTATAATTGTTATAAATGACTTGTGAAGATAAAGCCCATGAAACACAATGGCATTGTAAAGGAATTATAAGGTGTTATAATTATGAGGATCCTTATGCATCAATGTCGTGTTTCTAAACTGTTCCTAGTTATTGTATTGTCAAGATAGGGTATTGACAATGCTCAAAGATTGGCATATGTTAAGTCTTCATGCACTTGATGCATGCAACTGATCTCATTGGTTGAAAGTATAGAGATACTTGGGGATAACATATGGGTGCTTGTTAATTGAACAAGTTCACTGAACATGACCCGCTATGAGAGTTTCATTTGGTATTTCACTCAAATGTCTGTGGTAAATACTCTCATGTGTCAATAGTGTAAATAATCTTTTGACTTGTGACACCAGGTCATCTTGTATGTGAACTGTCATACTTAGATTTCATCACGAACGGGTCCCAATCACGAGGATGCTTAAAGTAGGGTGTTATTGGGTATGACATGAAGCATACGAATATGAATGAGTGGTCTAGAGAGGATTCATCACCCAAGTGATTAAGGGGACATATCTCACATGTATCTGGCTTATATTAACTTATGGAAGTCCTTGGCCAAGGCAATACTTAAGGAGTTAATATAAAGTTGCAGATCTAATATGGAATGGGTTAAGAGTAGACAATGAACCATGCTCTTTCCTATCCCGGGATATTTGATGAAGGGATCGAATTACACAAACATATTGTACACGAAAAGCTAGTCAAAGCTTGATGACTCTCTTGGCATTTGGGTGGTCATGATACATTGCTAGATGCCGCTCATGATCTATAAATATAAAGAGGAAATTCTTAATTGAATGGATTATATTTATTGCCAACATGTTAAGGGCCTAATGGGTCACACACAAAAGGTGATTAATGAAATTAAAATGAGATTGGGTTGGATTAAATATTCATTAAGTGTTGTGGGCTTAATGTGAATATTTAATAATATATGTATAAGGGCTTTAGTGCAATAAGTCCAAGATTTGGCATGCACTAAACCTAGTAATATATATACACCTCTTATGTTGTTGCCACCTCCCTATGTAAGTGCTTACCTGAAATCAACACCTCTCTCCCTAAGAAGAAAGATTCGGCCGAACACCTTGAGTTTAAGGAGAATTCGATTCTTCTTGTTTCTTTAGGATAATTAAGGTAGAGGAGGAAGGTTTCTCACAACCTAGACTACTAGCATTGTCTTGTCAAAACATAATCTCAGCCTTGTGAAGGCTTTCAGATCACCTGTGTGGATTACTGTTAGAGGTCAGACAATTGGACGACTTTGGTTTTCGACAAGCGAGCTTTGTGTGCAAGAACAAGAACATCAAGAATCTGTCGTGTGGTTTCGGAAATCTCCATTATAAAGGTATGAGATTTTGATTGTTATCTGTTTAATGACAGCCTGATCGTTTTGAATTCATAGGCAGATCCATGGAGGGATTCGGTATTCTCTATGTTTTATTTTATTCTGCTGCATTGTACATTTAACTATTGATTATATTATAAATTATCTCTGTTTGAGCATGAGTCGAATCCCAATAGGTAGAAGGAAAGTTGAAGGTGGAAAGACAAATTGCAAATTTCAATGTAGAAGAAAAGCATGGAAATTCCAATTTTGGGGAAAAGTACGTAAACGATCAAATTGGATGAAATGGAAACCACAATTTGAAGGATAATCAATAAATAGAGCTATCTCAAGGTCCAATTTCACAAAAAAAAAAAAAAAAATCAATTAGTATAAAAATTGGACAAAAGTGAGTAAATTAGAAATTGGCATTTTGTTGGAAAATTGGAAAATTTGCAATTTTGGGGAAAAGTATATAAATGATCAAATTGGGCAAAATTGAAGGTTCAAATTAGAATAAGATCAATAAATAAAGGCATTTAAAGGCCCAATTTAAAGTGGAATTGAAGGAGAAATCAATTTGAAGAATAATTGGAAAAATAAAAATTAAATGTATAAATGAAAAGTTACAAATTTACGGAATACTATGGAGATGATCAAATTGGATAAAATTGAAGAATAATCAATAAATAAAGATACTTAAAGGTCCAATTTGAAGTGGATTCAAAGAAAAAGCCAATTGAAAGATAGATTGGAAAATTGAGGCCAAAATCAAATAAAGTGGAAATTCCAATTTGAAGAAAAATGAGAAAAATCAAATTGAAAAGGAATTCGGATATAAAAATTGAGCAAAATGGGTCCAACTCCAATTCAATATGTGACAATAGGGATGGAAAAAGAAAATCTAGAAAATTGTCCCGTTTCGAGTAAAAACGAGATTTCAGGGTCTAAAATGCAATTTTAGAAAATCCAGGAAAAATAGAATCCAAGCTCGAAAAATTACGAAACTTTTCGAAATTATGTTTTAGGATCAAAGGAAGAAAAGGAGAGAAAAAAACCTGAAATTGGGTCCAAAATGCAAATAGGCTAAATTCGAGGACTAAACCGTAATTTTCGAAAAAAATCAAAAAAAATGGAAAACGAATTCAAAAAATTATGAAAACTTCCAAAACTGAGTTTAATATTGGACAGGATGATTTGGATAAGAAAAATCCAAAGTTGGATCCCAAATGTAAATAGATCAAGTTCGGGGGTAAAAGTATAATTTTACCGAAAATCGAGGAAGAACCAATTAGCAAAATAAAAAAAGGGAAGACCTGGATTATTTCAGGCCATTTTTGGCCAAGAAAGAGAGGGATGAAAAATTTGATCCAATGGTCAAGATGAAGGAGAAAGTAGATATTTTTGAAGAAAGGACATGAGTCACCACTTAATGCCTTATATGGTATTTTTGGCCAATGAGAGACATTTTAATTGTAAGGATGAAAGATTATTGGCCAAAGCCATATGAAGGCCATGTGAAAGCCATAGGATGAGGCCAAGTGGATAAAAAAAATGACAATAGGAAGATATTTTTGGCTAAGCTACATGATCAAGACAAGTGGCTAAAAAATGTTGAAAAGAGAGGGGACAAGAATATTTGACATGGCATTTAGGGCCAATAGGAATATTAGTTGATCCCTAATTTTAGGAGAGGTGGCCATGTGGAAGGGGGACCATGAGTACATGAAGAAAGCATGACTAGGAAAAAAAAGAGGAGCATGGACACTAAAGGGGAGGTCATTCAGCCAAGGCAATATAGAAGGGGATATCCTTCATTTTTTTCACACACATTCACTACCATTTGAGAGCTAAGGCCAGTAGTTAATTTACCTAAAGAGAAAAGGAAAAGAAGAGAGAAAAAAGGAGAAAGGAGGAGGAGTTTGAGGGCTTGTTGGGAGAGCTTTGCTAGGTAATCTTCTTCTCCATTCTTGTTCTTTATTTTCTTTATCATTTTATGTTCTTTTCCTCTTCTTTTCAATATTTTTTTCATTTCATTTTCTTAAAAACAAAGGTTTCAAAATGGTTTTCTTAAAGGTTTTCCTCTTCCTCTTCTCTTTTTTCAAAGAAACAAAAGAAAACAACATTTTTTCTCATATTTTTCCCATTTGGCTGAAACTTGTAGTTATCATTGTGCTTGTATTTTGCTCATGTTTCTTGCTTACCATTGTGATGTGGGTTATTCTATTGTGGTAGGATAGTTGTTCTTCTTTTGATTTCCTTTTTAAAAAAAATCAAATAAGAAGGTTTTTGAGCTTGATGGTCTTGGTTCCACCAAGTGATAGTTTGGGCCGGATCTAGCATCTAAGAGACCAAACTTTGAGCCAACCTTGTTTTCATGTTTGCTTATATTTTCTTGCTTGTATATTGTCATTTTGATATATATATATATATATATATATATATATATATCTTGTTGATTTTTGTGTTGTATCTTGCATACTGCTTGTTGGGAAATGATTATGAGCTTGATGACTTTGGTTTCTCACCAAGAGATGGCTAAGTCGGATTAACTTCCAAATTATATTATTTTATTTTTAAAAGATGTATTTAAAGGGGTTGGTCCGAATGTTGACTTGCGGGTTGATTTAGAAACCGTACCTAACTGCTCGAAAAAAAAAGTTTAAAAAAAAATGAACTTACTACTAACCAGAGTGAGAAAACTGATCAAACGAGAGAATTAAACATAAACCACAACTTTATTTTAGTTATTTTTTATTTGAATAATTAAATATGCAAAATAAAATCTAAAAATGAGTTAGTAGTTCATTAATTTAACAAAAAAAGAAAAAAAAATGAACTTGCTGCTAACCTATGTAAGAAAGTAGATCCAACGAGAGAATAAAATAGAAAGCATAATTTTATTTGGTTATTTGGTTATTTATTATTTTTTACTTCCTATAAATAAAAATATACACTATACAATAAGATCTAAATATATTTAAAAAATGCATATAAATAACAATTGAAAATACATTTGTATTATGTAATTTATAAATAAACAATTATCATAAATTTAGTTTTCATAATTAACAAAATATAATTATCTTAATATTAATATTATTAAAATTTAAAAATAAAAAATTATTATTTAATAAAATTTAATTTTAAATTAATTATTATTAATTAATTAAAAAATTTTAAAAAACCAATGAAATGGGAGCTTAATTCTAGTACGTTAAAAAAATCCCCTAAGGGGTTATCTGCTCGACACGTGGCAAGTTTTTTTTTTTTACTTTTAATTTTTTTTAGTTTTAGTTTAAGTTTTTTAATTTTTTTTTATATAGTTTTAAGTTTTTTTAAAAATCTTCTAAATGGTTATCTATTCGATAAGTGTTGAGTTCTTTCACTAGACAAGTGGGGAGTTTTTTTTTTTTTTACTTTTAGTTCTTTTTATTTTTTTTTTTTTTTAGTTTCTTTTGTTTTAGTTTATTATATAGTTTTAAGTTTTTTCGAAAATTCTCTAAAGAGTTATCTACTTCAAACGTGCCGAGCTTACGTAGCGATTTCTTTTATAGTTTTTTATTTTATTTTTAATTTTAGTTTCTTATATAGTTTTCAATTTAAAAAAAAAAAATCCCTTAAGGGGGTTATTTGTTCGACACTTCTCGAGCTTCTTTGATTGACATGTAGTGAGTTTTTTTTAGTTTTTTTTAGTTTTAGCTTTTTTATATAGTTTTATGTTTTTTTTTTCTAATTGTTTCTTTAGATTATATTATATTATTTATTTAGTTTCTTATATAGTTTTTATGTATTCTTTGATTGGCAAATTTTTAAATATTCGAATCTAAATCTACTTAATTTTAAAATTCGAATTCGTTTATTATCCGCTTACTATCTGAATCAGGATTCGCTTTAAAGAGCAATATCCTTTGGATATCCGAATCTGCTAAATATTCAAATTTATTAATTTATTTTTTAAAAAAGTAAAAACATAAAAATACATAAATTTAAATATGTAAATGGATATTGGAGATCCGAATCCATTATTCGTATAAATAAAGCGGATTCGAATAACAGATTCGGATATCCGTCACTATCCGAACCAAAACTAAAGCGAATTCGAATAACGGATATCCATGGGTTCATATTCAAATCCGCTCCAAATCTGCTACGGATAGTAAATCTAATATCCGAATTCGCAAATAACGGATCGGATACTATCGAATATCCAATTTTTTACTATCCATTGCCAGTGGCAGATCTTGCCAATTAATATATTACTAAATTTTAATTTTTTTATAAATTTTTAATTTTATTTTTTTAATATAAATATATTTGTAAGCAATATACTAACAAAAATAAACATGCTTTCAAAATTATAAGTTTTATCAATTTATAAAAAATGTATAAAGAAACATAATACATAAAATAAAGCATAATATATCAAATAAATAATTATATTTAAAATTATGGACAACTTTCTTTAAAAAAAAATATAAATATATCAATTGCTAAAAAGTATATTTTTCATCAAAACAAGAAAAATAAAATATTCTATTAAAATAATTGTAGACACTTAATTTTGTCTGGACCTCCTAATCCAGGTAAATTCTTCCTTGTACTTTTCTAGAATGCAGAAAATCTCTTCTAATCTTGTAGATGGTCCTCCAAGACTTGTGATTCGGAGTTCAGCATGAAAAGACAATCCGAAATAAGTAAACTCCGAAAAGTTAACCCCGAAAAGTCAATAACTAAAAAAGTCAACCCTTAGTCAAAATCAAGATTTGAAGTTGAATTGAACAATGCTGAAAGAATTTTGATAATCCGAGGTCTACAACGAAAGATATGGAGTTTGGAAGAGGGATTGCGGAAATTTCAGTGTAGGGGAATCCCTAATTCGGCAAATTTGGGAAAAAGTGTTTAAACGATCAAATTGGTCGAAATTTGAGGTTACAAATGGAATATAATTAATGACTATGGGTATCGGAAGAGCCAATTGGAAGCAGAACCAAAGGAAGAGTCAATTTGGAAGTAAAACCGGAAATTAGGGTTTTGGTTGAAAGAGTGAATTTTGCAAATTTGGGAAAAACTGCAAAGATGGCCCATTCGGTGAAATTGAAGCCCCCAGGTGATAAAGAATGAGTAAACAAGGATAGCCCAAAGTCTAGTTTGAAGTGAATCCAAAGGAAGAGTCGATTAGACCAAAAACGGAAAAACGAAAAAATTCTCGAGTTTGAAAAGGGAAAAACTAAATCGGAGAGCAATTCAGATGTAAAAATTGGATTTTTTCGGACCAACTCAAATTCAATATAGGACAAAGGAAGTGGAAAAAGAAAATCCAAAAATCGGACACGTTTTGAGTAAAACCGAGGTTTCGGAGGTTGAAGGGCATTCTCGAAAAATTCTAGAAGATAATCCGGGAAAAAATAGAAAACGAGCTCGGAAAATTATGAAAACTTTCGGATCTAAATTTCATAATTTTTGGAAGAGATTGGTGAAGAAAAAATCTGGAATATGAGCTCATTCGAAAAATGGCAAAGTTTGTGTGCACTGAGCCGAAATCCCAAAAGATAATTCCGAGAAAAATAGCAAATGAGCTCGAAAAATTATGAAAACTTCCAGATCTCAGTTTTATAATTTTTGGAAGAGATTGGTGAAGAAAAATCCGGAATTGGAGTTTATTTGAAAAATGGCAAAGTTCAGGTGCACTAAGCCGAAATTCCAGAAGATAATTCAGGGGAAAATAGCAAACGAGCTCCAAAATTATGAAAACTTCCAGCTCTGAGTTTTATAATTTTTGGAAGAGATCGGTGAAGAAAAATCCAAAATCGGAGTTCATTTGAAAATGACAAAGTTCGGGTGCACAAAGCCGAAATTCAAAAAGATAATTCCGGAAAAAATAGCAAACGAGCTCCAAAAATTCTGAAAACTTTCAGATCCCAATTTTATATTTTTTGAAAGAGATTGGTGAAAAAAAATCTAGAATCGGAGTTCAAATGAAAAAGGTGAATTTTGGGTGCCCTAACCCGAAAAATCCAAGAGAAAATTCTGGGAAAAATAGGAAACGAGCTCGGAAAATTATGAAAATCTCTAGATCTCAATATTATATTTATTTGGATGTATTGGAGAAAGAAAAACCAAATTTGGGGTCCGTTTGCAATAAAATCAAGTTTGGGGGCCAAAATGTAATTTTACCGAAGAAATCGAAAAAGGCCAATTTGCAATTAAAAAATATGAACGATGAAGAAATTGCTGGGATATTCTAGGCTCTTGGCTGGTTAGCTCATGAATGAAGGGTGAGATTTGATTAAATTCATCCAATGGTCACAATCAAATTGTAAGATGCCATTTTTAATGTCATGAAAATATCTTGTCCATCCAATGGCCTAGGTACTTGGTAGAAAGATGAGTACATCCTTCAATGGCCAAGATCAAATTGCAAGATAACATTTTTATTGTCATGAAAATATCTTGATCTAATGGCTTAGGTTGATGATGGAGAAAAGAGGAGGACATTGGATCCAATGGCTTAAAGGGAGAAAAAGAAAGAATATGGCCGACCATCACTAAGAAAAGAATGAGGGAGGTCTGATTTTTACATGGGCAGTAGCTAAAATGGAGAGAAAAATGGAGGAAAAAAAAGGAAAGAAAAGAGGAGAAAAATAAGGGATTTACTTACTACTCTTTGATTTGGAAAGCTAAAGCAAGGTAGCTATTTTCTTTCATGCTTTGTTCATATGATTTTTTTATTCCTTTATGATTTTCATTTTAATTTATTTTATTTCATGAAATAAAATTGTTTTTCAAAACAAGTTCCAAAAGTTTTCTTTTTCTTTTCATCAAATAACTAAGTTGTTAAACTTTTTCTACATGTTTTTCACACTAGCCCAAACCTAACTTGCATCGTTGTGCTTGTTCTTGCTTGATATCTGTTGCTTGGTTGGTTGTGGTAAGATAGATCCCTCTATTTCTTGCTTCATGTTCATGCATTCATCTCATCCCCACTTGATTCTTGACTTAAGCCAACTAATGGCTCAAAGCCAAGATCTCATGAGCATGCTTGTGGAAAAATGAAAAGTTGTGTAAGTTGGATTTTCTGATTTTTCTCACCATGCATTGTTTGTCAAAATTTAAAGATATTTTAACCACAGGTTGTAGATCCTTTAAGGACCCTCTAGTATTTTTTTTTTTGATTTTTGGATTTTTCTATCAAAGGTTTAAAAATAGATTTTGACAAAACAGTTTTTAACTCATTGTCTTGATTTTGGGTAAAATTCGTTCATAGTATCCATACTCCAAAAATTAAGCTGATTTTTTCCCATAGAGGTAAACATGTCCTAGGTTTACCATAATTGTTTTAGAATTTTCTGAAATTTTTTAGGAGGGCAAAAAAAAAATTTTCAAAACTGCCTAATGGATTTTAACAAAACAGTTTTTAGCTCACTATCTTGATTTTGGGTAAAATTCGGTCATAGTATCCATACTCTAAAAATTAAGCTGATTTTTTCCCATAGAGGTCGACATGTTCTAAGTCTCCCATAATTTTTTCAGAATTTTTTGAAATTTTTTAGAAGGGAAAAAAACTCGGTTTCTAAAACTTCCAGTGAGAGTCAGTTTTTTTTTTTTTTTTTTTTAAGAAATACTAATTGTCTGTTTTGGTTAGGATATTAAGAGGGGGCTGATTTGGGCATTAGCTACTGTTTTAGGTTAATTTCCAAGTCATTTCAATCTTAAAATTAGACTTTATAAAAGTCGGGTCAAGGGTGGTCAACCCGGGTTTCAAAACTAAAAAGATAAGGCCTTTTAAAGGAAGGGGATTCGGCCTGTTGGTGTATGCCCTAGACCCAATCAGATTGATCTTGGGATACACAGTCAATAAAGCATACCCTTCACTATGATTATAATGATACAAGGTTTTCCTTCATGTTAGTACAATAATAAGGAGTTATTAAGTACTAATCGGATGAAGCCTATGGAACATAATGGCCTTGCAAAGGAATTATAAAGAGTTATAATTATGAGATCCTTATGCATCAAAGCCTTGTTCCTCAAACTGTTCCTGGTCATCGTATTGCCAAGACGGGGCATTGGCAATGCTCAAAGACTGGTATATGTTAAGCCTTCTTACTTATGAAGTAAGCAACCGATCTCATACAGGTTGAAGTATAGGATACTTGGGATAACATATAGGTGCTTGTTTGTTGAACAAGTTCACTGAACATGGCCCACCAAGAGAACTTCATTTGGTAATATATCACTCTAGTGTCTATGATAATGTTCTCTTAGTACCAGTCGTGTAAATTAGTCCTCAGACTTGTAATACCAGTTCATCTTGTATGGAGAGTGTCATACTTAGATTTCATCACGAACGGGTCCCAAATACGAGGATGCTTATGGTAGGGTGTTATTGGGTATGAAATGAACCATACGAAGATGAATGAGTGATCCAGAGAGGATTCACCACTCCCTGTGATATTGGAGACATATCTCGTTTGTTCTTGACTACGATTAACTTGATTAAGTCTTTGGCCAAATCATAATGGATTTAGGAGAAAGTTGTTTCTCTAAATTCATAAGGTTAATCATAAGTTGTGAAGAACTAATATGGATTGATCATGAGTATACACTGCACATGCTCATGCGCTATCCAAGATATATGGTGAAAGGACCGTATTACACCGACAGGCTGGTTGCTGAAAGGTTCTAAAAAGGTCACGCTGACTTCACAATATTTGGGTGGTCATGATGGGTTGCTAGATCCCGCTCTTGATCTATGAAAATAAGTTAATGAGATTATCTTATATTCATTGCCAACATATTGGGAACCTAGATGGTCACACACATAAAAACAGATATGTATGGATTAAACATGGTATTCTATTAAGGTAAAACTTAATGGAATAAAAGATCTATATTAAGGACTCAATTGAAGAAGTTCAATTGAGATGAATTAAGACATAATTGAGATTGAGAAATCCAAGGACAATGTCTTAATGAGATAAGAGGAATTAAGAAGTTTTATCTAGTATAGTAGTCGACTTTGACATAGAGATGTGCAAAGTGAATTGCGATTAATTGTACTATATTGGAATAATATCACGAGATGATATTAATAGATTAATGACATAAATTGTTTCATGAGGAGAAATAAAATTTAATTGAGAATTAAATTACTTTTGTTTAGAAATTAATCTATCCAATAAATAAGCATGATAAAATTAGAATAGGTCCAAAGCGACTATTCTAATTTAGGACTGTTCACTACGGATGGTTGGCCCAACTTAAGGCATTAAGATTGTAGGACCATTATTATTATTAGATAATATAATGGGCCTAGTGATCCATCTTTGAATTAAATAGTTTAAGTCCAAGTGGATTAATGAAAATCTTATGCAACAAGTAACAGGTGGCCGACCAAGCATAGGGAGATAGGGATTAAGGTGTGCACCACTATATAATGATATTTAGAGGTTGTAGCCGCCCAAGCAAATTTAATTGTATTTGTGATATTCTGATTTTGCTTAAGAAAAAGTTTGGTTTCAAGAAGAGAACTCCTACTTAGCAAAACAGTGAAATCGCAATTCCTCCTATCTTGGTGTTCTTCTTGCCGCTTCTTCACCTGGTTGAGTGAGATTGATTAAGGGAGAAAGATACAAGAATATACACCTTTTGATTATGATATAGGATCAACTTGCTAGCACAAGTGAATAGCCATACCTTAGAGAATGATCCATCAGCTGTTCGTCTGGACTAGCTCTAGAGGAAGGACAATTGTGCTTCTTGTGGTCTTGGACGAGTTGGAAGCTTTGTAGATTTTGGATTCGAGATTAGGATCTGCAACTTAAGGTTACGATATCTTAAGTAGGTAACTTCTAAATCATATGGGTGATTTAATTGTTTTTGAATGTTATAAACCTATGCAAACACAAGCCTAAGATCCTGTTGTACTTCGGGTGCTTCTTTGTTTATTTTCGCTGCACTTTGATTATCATGTTTTTGCATGAGCCCGAGGTAGTGTATTCCCAACACGGCTATGAGGCCATTTTCATCCTAAAAATTCCAATTTTTTTAAATCCGAATCTAAAGTCTTCAGATTTTTGAAAATTCGATTTAAGTCTCTTCCTAAGGTAGTCGAATACCTTTTTAGGTATACAGATGTCCTTACTTCAAGGAAAAAATACATCTCCATGCATTGCATTTTTAAAATATTTTAAATTTTAATTCGACATAAAACGTGTGTTTCGGTTTCCTAAACATTTGGCGAGAATTAGTTCCTAACCTTTGCCGGGTTGCCGGGGAGATTAGGAAATTATTCAAAGCACGTGTTTATGAAATTGAAAGACATTGGATTTTGTTTTATTTGGAATTATATAAATGTCATAAGAAAGAAATATTTTTCGAGCTTTGCCGGGTTTGCTAGGAAGTACGGTAATATTTTCCAACATATGCTATTTATATGATTCCTCACATGAATAATTCATTTCAAATAATGATGTGTGCATGTAACCATGATGTGATTATGAATATTTTATGATGATGCCATTTTGTTGATTTTGCCATGTCATTCACATGCCATGTCATTCATTATGCCTCGTCATTCACATGCCATGTCATTCATTATGCCATGTCATCCATATGCCATGTAATTCATATACCATGTCACCCATATGCCATGTCATTCATATGCCATATCATTCGCATGCCATGTCATTCACATGCCATGTCATCCATATTGCCATGTCATTCATGTGCTATGTCATTCACATGCCACCACCATACATTCGGCCATTCACATGCCATCACTATGACCATTTGGCCAGCATGATACTTCATACATGTCATTATGTTTTATGCCATATCATTTATATAGCATATCATTTGCCATGTCAATTAGTGTTTGAGCCCATTTCATGTCATGGTTAAGCATGTCATGACCATTCGATCACCATGACTTTTCTCCCATGTCATTCTATTTTCATGACACATCCATATTTCATGCCATATCACCTATGTTGTGTCATCATTTCATGTCATGTCACCTATGTCGTGTCAAAATTTTATGTCATGTCACCTATGCCATGTCATCTATGCCATGTCATCATTTCATGCCATGTCACCTATGTTGTGTCATCATTTCATGTCTTGTCACCTATGCCATGTCATCATTTTATGCCATTTCACATGCCATGTCATCAAGAATTTGCCATGTCATTTGCGTCATGTCATCCATAGATTAGGTTATGTATATGCTATCTCATTCTTATGCCATGTCATTTTATTTCCCATGCCGACATTCATTCTCATGCCATGTCATTCTATGCCATGTCATTTTGTTTGCCATTTCGATTTTCATTCACATAACATTCATTCTTAGGCCATGTCATTCGTTTGCCACATCATTTACATGCCACAACATTCATCCTCATGCTATGTCATTTTCGTGTCATGTCATATTCTCATGCCATGTTATTCGTATACCATGCCACTTTGTTTTCCATGTCGATTTCACTCACATGACATTCATTCTTATGCCATGTCATTTAGTCCGCCAAGCTTAGGTTTTCCATGTTGATATCGTTCATATGACATTCAGTTCTTTATGCTATGTAATAATTTCTTTTACCATGTCATAATAAAATGTTTGTCATACCATGGTAAATATACATGCTCATTTAATCTTTATCTTAGTACCATTTTGCATATTCATGATCATTTTCTATGATTTTTGAAATACATGAAAAACAAATAACATTTTTTTTAAAATTAAGATTATTCCCGAGTTAAAATAATTCATGGGTTCTCTGCCGGGTTGCCGGGGAGGATATCATCAATTATCATTAACAACGGAATATATTTCTTTCAAAAACAAGAGTGATTCAGAGATTTTCTAAATAAATAAAAATTTCTATGTTTCACCGAGTCTGTCGGGGAATATAGGAAATTTTTTAAAAAAATTCTGGATCATTTTCAACTAGAAATGGGATTATTTTTATTTAAAATGGGAATTATTTTAAAATGCCAATTTCGAAACCAATTTTCACCGAGACTCGAGATAACACATGATTAATAAGGTACTGTTTTATACGGGCGTTGTGGGGGTGCTAATCCTTCCCCGTACGTAATTGATTCTCGAACCCACTTCTTTGATTTCTCTGGTTTAAAAGCGCAGACTTCGAAATTGGTTTTAAAAATGTTCTAATTAATTTTAAAATATTTTACAAAATTGGTTTTAATAGGAGGTCGATCACACCTAGCCAAAAAAAGATTGGTGGTGACTCCATTTCTTTTTCGAGGTTGTTTTCAAACCCTCATTTTATTTCAAGAGGAATTAAGTCGTCTTTTCCTCTATTTCCCCAATGTCACACTTAACGAGTAATGTCTCACAATGAGACTTGTTATTATTTTAGGTTGCGACAGCTTGGAGACTCCACTAGGGACTATCAGAGAGTCGGGCCTAAAATTAGCCGTGTGTTATCAAAAGTCTCGGTTTGTCGGTTTTTAGTTGGTATTTAATTTTAATTCCCACATTTTTAAAATAAAAAGGAGAATTTTGAAAATAATAAAATGTTTTTAAATATGTTCATATTCATTCACATGCATTTTATTATTGTTTTCTAGTTATTTAATGTTGTATATTACTATTGCATTCTTGTTGGTTAATGCGTTACACTATTCTTGATCTTTGTTCAATAAATTGTCGGGGTATCTAGGATAGAGGTTGTAGAATAGGTGGTGAAAGATTCGTTTGTTCCTCCACACACACTATACGTGCATTTGCATAACATGAGCTCTATACTCGAGTTCCATCCCTTTAAGTGGAAGTAAAGTACCTACGCTTCGTGTGGCAATAGCCTCCGCATAAGCCTGAGAAATGTACTCTAACGAATTGAACCCGCTTTAATCGGGGTGCCTTACTAAACTTCACCGGCGACAGTGAGGAGCAAATTGGACCCTTTTTAGAACTTAATGCAACTCATATAGTGAACCTAGGGGAAGCCATGACGAATTTCCGTTAGAGGTATCGAAGCTAGGAACACATGGAGGAATATTTCTAATCTTTTGCCATTTATTGCTACATCCTGAATAAGTATTATAGATCAGGCAACGATGTACGTGTATCGCCCGTAATAAGTATGATAATCCGCCCCAAAGGCACCGTGATGCCTAAATAAGTAGATACTGTTGGGGCACATGTTCATTAATTTTCTTACTTTGCATGGATGATTTTACCCTTTTTACTCTCTTTGCTTCTTTCTTTCCACACATCATTTGTGATAATACCGAAACCTATTATTTTTGGGTTATTTTGAAAATTCTTCTTATACATGTACCTTTTTAGATATTTCAAATTAAAACAAAAAAAACAAAACAAAAAAGAGAGTTTTATTCCACGAAAAAATTTCTTCTTTGAAAAAAAATAAAAAATCAAATAAAAAGTGATATTAGGATCTTATTTTCCTTGATTCTTTCATTTGCATTTTTGCATAAACATGCAAATTATTTAAGCAGTTGTAAATATGAAAATTCATCTCCTCTAGCACTTTCGCATCTTGTACATTTCATGCATTAATCATCATTATATTCATGCATATAAGAATAGAGCATGTACATTCATAATTGTATTCTTGATCTCATGATAATAATGTCATTTTCATTTGCATGAAAGGGGTTCAAGATATGAGAAATGAATTGGAGGAACGATTGGGTGCTTTGGAATGCAATCAAGAGGAATTTGGACATGAAATCCGAGAGGTGAAAGAACAACTCACCAAACTGGTGAAAATGGTTGAGGATATGGGTAAGAGTAAGAGGGAACTTTCTTAGGGCTCGTCATCACCTTCGGATCAACCAAAACCATCAAGTCCAGAACATACCTTGCTGGGTCCTGCACTTGTCAATGGCACAAAGGTTTGAACCCTGATGAAATTGTGGACAATGTCATGAAAATGACTAAAACAGAGAGCCTGATACCAAAGACAGAAACCTCAGATCCCAAATAGTCCCTGAAATTTGTCCTAGGTGCAAACCACTATCCTCACTCTACTATAGTCCATCACCACCAATTGGCAGTTCGTACTTCTTCCCTTATCAAGCACCTTATCAAGCATCCGGGATAAGAACCTCAAACTATGTACAAACTCCAAGGGTCCCGTGTTCAAATCCATACCCTTACCATGCTGTTCATGCCGCCTCTCCATGCAAACACTCCGGTTCGAGTCTTTGTGCCACCATCAACGCCTAGGCTATGTGTGGCCAAGAAACAATCCAAGAACAAGATCCAAAAGCAGTATGATCCCATTCTAATCAGCTACCAAGAGCTTCTCCCTATATTGATCCGAGATCACTTGGTTGCCTATGTGCCGTTGAAACCCCTGCTACCACCGTACCCAAAGTGGTATAACCTAAATACAAGATGTGATTATCACTGCGGAATTGTTGGGCATAGCATTGAAAACTGGGAAGCCTTCAAGAGGAAAATGCAGTCTCTCATAAATGTTAAGTGGTTCGATCCAACGACACTGATTGATAGAGGACTGGGAAAGTGTCATTAGGATTAGGAGATTTACAGCAATGATGTAGTAGGACTTCGGTCTTTTATGATGTAATAGGATTTCCTCTTTTCAGTAGCTGCTCTTATAGCCTTAGGATGCTAGGAAAAATAAAGTGCTTGTAAAGACAGTTCTAACCACTACCCAGATTTTGTAAACATGGTTTACACCTCGTAAACGTTGACATGGGAATGAATTGGTTATGCCTTAAATTTATGAGATGTTGATGATTAAGTTCCTCCGATTCTTATTTCCTCCGTGGTATCTTCCCCTTTGCATTTTGCTTCCTATCAATTATTTGTCATACCATACATTTCATTCATACATGCATCTTGGTGGCATCAGGTTGCATTCATGACATACATAGTCGCATGATTTCTCTGTATATGTTCATGCATTAATTTGCTTATTCTTTACATGCATTATGTTGGCATCAGGTTACATTCATGACATACATAGTCAGCATGATTTCTCTGTATATGTTCATGCATTAATTTGCTTATTCTTTACATGCATCATGTTGGCATCAGGTTGCACTCGTGGCATACATAATCAGCATGATTTCTTTGTATGTTTTCCATGCATTGATTTGTTCATTCTTCACGTGCATCATGTTGGCATCAGGTTGCATTCATGACATACATAGTCAGCATGATTTCTCTGTATATGTTCATGCATTAATTTGCTTATTCTTTACATGCATCATGTTGGCATCAAGTTGCATTCGTGGCATACGTAATCAGCATGATTTCTCTATATGTTTTCCATGCATTGATTTGTTCATTCTTTACATGCATCACGTTAGCATCAGGTTGCGTTCATGACAAACATAGTCAGCATGATTTCTCTGTATATGTTTATGCATTGATTTGTTTATTCTTCACATGCATCATGCTAGCATCAGGTTGCATTCATGACAAACATAATCAACATGATTTATTTGTATGTGTTCATGAATTAATTTGTCTATTCTTTACGTGCATGATAATGATATCGTGTTGCATTCATAGTATATAGGATCATTCATTAGAAAATGCATCCGGAACTACATGGTCATTCATTGCATATATCCATGCGTTGATTTGTTTATTCTTTGCTTGCATCATGTTGGCATCGTGATTGCATTTATAACGTACATGGTTAGCATGTTTCCACTATATATGTCCATACATCACTTTGTTTATTCTTCACATGCATCAAATGACATTCATGGCTCATTCATCATGAAACATATTTGGGGGATAAAACAGAAATTGGCTTGGCTGTAAAAGTTTTTGAAGAAATTTCCATTTTAAAACAGAGGTAGAAGAAGCATTGAGCATCTTCATGACACAAGCCAGAGCTATGGAGAATGAACAAGCTGCCCGAATGGAAAGAATGGAAAGGGCACCAGGAAGAACTGCGAGAACAGCTGGCAAAATCTCAAGTAGAATCTAGAGATCATATGACTAAACTGATGGAGCTGGTGTCCATCGCAATCAAGGGGGATACACTGAAAACTTGACCACCAAAGAAGGGTTGGGGACACAAAGGGATCAGAATGAGGTCTTAATGCTAGGTGCCCAGTCTTTTCAGAACACAATTAATCCCGTCAACGTCCTGAACTTAGATGATCCAGCTGAACAAGCAAAACTGAAAATTGTTGAGTCGAATGGGGCTGAGTCGGTAGATTCCCAAAGAAAGTATCAGCTGTTAGAGGAAAGGCTCCAGGCAGTAGAAAGTACAGATGTATTTGGGGGTGTAGATGCAAATGAACGCTGCTTGATCCCCGAGTTAATCATTCCTCCTAAATTCAAGGTCCCCAACTTTGAGAAATATGATGGGACAATCGATCGGTCAGCCCACATTACTATGTTTTATCGAAAGATGATGGGCCATACAGATAATGATAAGCTTTTGATCCACTGCTTTCTGGATAGCCTCAGCAGGTCCGCAGTTAGATGGTATAATCAGTTGAGCAAGGATTGGATTCACTCTTGGATTGATTTGGCTAATGCATTTTTAAGTCAATACAAGCATGTGACTATATGGTGCATGACTGTCTCACTTTACATAATATGGAGAAAAAGGTTATTGAGAGCTTAAAAGAGTATGCTCAAAGGTGGAGGAACATGGCCACCCAAGTACGATCGCCCCTGACTTAGATGGAAACCACTATCCTTTTTGTGAATACACTACGGGCCCTGTACTATGATAGACTCGTCGGCAATGCCACGAAGAATTTTTTGGACTTGGTGATCTCCGGGGAAATGAATGAGAATGCTATCAAGGCTGGAAAACTCGAAGGAGATAAAACATCTAATGCAGAGAGAAACAGGACACCTAAAAAGAAAGAGGAAGATGTCCATGCTATGAGAGGCTTTGCCCCGTATCTTCAGGCCCCCTCATACCAACTATCTTGTCCTTCTATGAACAACATATCCCAGGGTTCATACTTATACCCTATGTCTCAATATCCAGCAAATCTTCAACCTCTTGCCAGCCAGAGAAAGCCGAAGTATGTCCAAAAAAGAGATCGATTTGAGCCACTCCCTTTGTCTTACTCTGAACTATTGCCCCAGCTGGTCGAAGAGCAACTCCTTACTAAAGTTCTAGTGGATCCTATCCAACCCCCGTACCTGAGCTGGTATGACGAGAATGTATATTGTGATTATCACTCTGGGATTCGAAGACATTCCATAGAAAATTGCATATGTCTAAAACGGAAGGTTCAAGCACTCATCAATAAAGGGTAGTTAGATGTGGGGAAGAAACAAAGGTCAGACAACATGGAGAATCCCCTGAATGGGAATGATGAGACCATTGTGGATGTCATAATAAGGGAAGAAGATGAAAAAGTCAAAAAGAGCACTGAGGAATAGCCAATTTGAATTAGGGAAAACATGTCAAGGGAGAGTTTTTGATGCATGTAGTTTCATACCTCATGATGGAAACACTTGTCTTATGTTGACATCCATATAAAATAAATGAATTTTGAATGCTTTTGTGTTTATTATGTTTTAACAATAATTTGAATGTGCAGAAACAAGCATTAAGAAAGTTCTAATGATGGATAGTCTCGAGAATATTGATGATAATTGTTAGAAATGACCCAATACCCTCCCCCTCTCTCTTTTGGGCTTTCCTATGCTTAGATCCCTTGGACCGAAACCACTTGAAAGACCTAATGCTTCAAGGAATATGAATGATTGAACTTCATAAACCATAAAATAAGCAAAGATGTAGATCCTAGCCTAGGCTATGAGCAATGGAACCAACTTTTTGAAAAAAAATTCTAGCTCTTGGAAAACTCAAACAAATGAGACATTTTTTCAAGAATCAAGATCGTGGCAATTTGATGAGTATCAAGGTTGTGCTAAAACCATTCACAATAACCCGAAATCACCAATTGCCCAAACATCACTTCATGATTGACACCTCGGGGCACAATGATTAAACCAGATTATCCCATATTCCAGAGAAAACCTATTTTTGAGCCATATTTTCCTTGTCACTTCGAATAAACCCAAGATTGAAACTCGGCCTTTTCAATGTAAACCTAGACTTGTGATGTTCCTCGTAATGATACAAATTCTCATGATTAATCAAATTGGGGCATAGTATGTGGAATGATGGATACATGGTGGATAAGGATGGAATTAACGCATGAATCATTTGGGCATGCGAGAGAAAAAAAAAGAAAAAGAAGAAAAATTATGATATCATGCATATGAAAATTCAGATGATTCCAAGTACAAAATGAAATTCTGATTATCTATTCCCACTGGGGATTGCTTTTCAATGAGAATATTTGTGCTTGATATGAGAAATGACCATCTTTCATATCTCTTTCACACAAAAAAAAATTATCCATAGTCACCCCTTTTGAGCCGAAAGAATTCATTCTTCTTTGAACCCTGATCAAGGATTACCCTCTACACTGGGGGGCAAATGTGAGGAAATATATTCTCAAAGACCATTGAGAAATTAGTCCTAGCTCGAAGACAGATACAAAGCAAATTGAGCTCCTAAATGAATACGGGTTCACTCTGACGAAAGGAAATGGAAAAGATAGCGAAATGGAAGCCAAAAAACAAAAGAAAAGAAATGGAAAAAGGAAAGGAAAGGAAAGGAAAAAACACATAAAAAAAAAGAGGTGTGAAAAAGTATGGCAAATGAAAGCCAAAAGCAAAGAAGAAAAGGAGCAAAGTCAAAGAAGGAAAGACTAGTCCAAAAAGGACAAATGCTTCAAAGGGAATCCTCCTCAAGAAATGATCCTTGATCTGATTACCCTCAAACACATATTTTGGGCCTATTTATCATTTCTTTCTAAACCCCAAACCTTGGCCTACATTACGTGCTTTAAAAGTCCATTTTGATCAAGCATGAATATTTAACTTGAACGGTTTTCCTCAGATTTTATCCCATCTCATCGAATTATCATTTCACTATGGAAGAATTTAGAATTCTCAATTGCATGGTAGAACAACAAAAAAAGAAGAAAGAAAAATGGAAAGGATAAGACTCTAGGGCGAAAACCCAAAAAAGAGCGGTCTAGAGTAAAATGGGAATTTCCGATACCATCTATGTTAATGTTGATGCCACAACAAAAGAAGAAGTTATCTTGAAGAAATCGAGGAACATCTAGGAATTCCTGAACCTTCTAAACTGTCAACTTTCATTTGGAGGACTGCTTCAAAAAACTGAGACTTTTTCCCTCCAAAATTAACTTTCTAACCCTGAATATCCCGGCTAATCTAGATGCTTGTCAAAACGCCATGATTTGGAAACTAAAAGAATGTTGAATTTGTTTGATTCTCAAGGAATTCAAGTTTTATAAAACCTGTTCCATTTGTGAGCCTAGAAGGGACATACATTTTTATTGTGAAGTTTTCTTCGATCAACCAAATCTTGTTGTATTAAAGCCTCTCAATTCAAGTTGAAAAAAAAAAAACCAAATTGACACTTAGAAAGTTTTCTAATGATGATCATCAGTCTTCAAGAGGTTTGTACATCACACATTATGGGGTTAATACTTTTGACTCAGAAGTTTTCATTAAAGGAGCAATTCTTTTTCAAAAAACAAATAAAAATATTTTTGAAATAACCACTTTTGATGTTAACATGAGACAAGGGTTCTTCTAACCCAAAGGTATGGAACTACTGGGGTTAATTTTGACTTCTAGATATGAGAAAAAATAGAACTTGGCAAACAGGCTTCCGTGGATAAGAGTTTGAGAAACTGTTGGAGCAAACAGATGACCAAGGATTGACAAGGGAAAGATCTTTTTTGGGGCACGAGTGTTCAAGATACACTCTAATTTGAAAAGGAAAGGCTAAGCCGAAGTCTAGAAAACGAGGGCATTTGCATCATCCAAGAGCAGTTACCTCTTTATTAAGCTTCACATCTACATCGTGTGAGTGAGTATTCGCATCATTCATGGGTACTTACATTTGCATTATTCCATGAGCATCTGTATTTTACCATTACATTTACATCCTTCATGGATATTTGCATTTGCGTCATTTCAAGCAATTGTATCATTTCTAGGATCATTGCATCCTCATTATTGTGTTGTAACTGCAATTACACCATTCATGGACCACTCACATGAGCATAATGTTCAATCTCTACACCTGCATCTTTTCATGAAGCATTTGCATCATTATTGATCTTTGCATTTGCATCATTTAGAAGCATTTTGCATACTGCTAATCTTTGCATTTGTATCATTATGAAGCATTTGCACAATGTCGATCTTTGCATCTGCATCATTCTATGAAGTAGTTGCGTCAATATTGATCTTTGCATTTGCATCATTCAGAAAGCATTTGCATAATGTTCAATCTCTGCACCTACATCAAGAAGCATTTGCATCAATCCAAGACATTTGCAGTTGCACCATGAGGCATGTACGTCTTGTTTAATCTCTGCATCTGCATTTGAAGCATTTGCATCTTCTCTCAAAAGCCTTCAGGTAAACTTTCAACACATTTTCAAAAAACCGTGGATCCGGACACCATATTCAGAAAATACCCCTGGCTCCATCCAGATCTATCTCGACTTTTGGTTTCACCTAGGTCATTTCAATCTTTGGCTCCATCCAGATTTCTCTCGACTTTTGGTTTCACCCAAGACATTTCAATCTCTGACTTCATCCAGATCTCTTCTCGACTTTTGGTTTCACCCAGGTCATTTCAATCCCTAGCTTCATCCAGACCTCTTCTCAACTTTTGGTTTCACCCAGGTCATTTCAATCTCTGGCTCCATCCAGATCTCACTTGACTTTTGGTTTCACCCAGGTCATTTCAATCTTTGGCTCTATCCAGATCTCTTCTTGACTTTTGGTTTCACCCAGGTCATTTCAATCCCTAGCTTCATCCAGACCTCTTCTCAACTTTTAGTTTCACCCAAGTCATTTCAATCTCTGGCTCCATCCAGATCTCTCTCGACTTTTGGTTTCACCCAGGTCATTTCAATCTCTGGCTCCATCCAGATCTCTTCTCGACTTTTGGTTTCACCCAAGACATTCTAATTTCTGGCTTCATCCAGATCTTTCTCGATCTTAGGTTTCACCCAAGACATTCCAATTTCTTGCTTCATCTAGATCTTTCTCGGCTTATGGTTTTGCCCAAGTCATCTCATTTGAAAATTATCTATGGTTTCGCCTAGATAACTTTTCGACTTCTGGTTTCGCCCAAGTCATCTCTTTGAAAATTATCTACGATTTCGCCTAGATAACTTTTCAACTTCTGGTTTCACCCAAGTCATCTCATTTGAAAATTATCTATAGTTTCGCCTAGATAACTTTCGACTATTGGTTCCGCCCAAGTCATCTCTTTGAAAATTATCTATGGTTTCTCCTAGATAACTTTTCAACTTTTGGTTTCGCCCAAGTCATCTCATTGAAAATTATCTATGGTTTCGCCTAGATAACTTTTCGACTATTGGTTCCGCCCAAGTCATCTCTTTGAAAATTATCTACGATTTCTCCTAGATAACTTTTCGACTACTGGTTTCACACAGGTTGTTTCAATTTCTGGTTTCGCCAGTAAGGTTAGCACAAGACAAGATTAGGCCCCGAGACCACCGTCGAGGTATTTTCTTCTCTTGCAAATCAAACTCGTTTCCTTAAGACGGGTCGAGCCTTGATTAGTCAATGAACTCAATTTAAGCACAAAATCTTCTATTTACAGCTTTTTTCGAAAAAAAAAAAAAAAAAACAAAATAAATGATGAAATAAATGGAAATGAAGAATAAAGCAAACTCTCTTTCCTTTTATTTACATGTGATTTCACTAACCGGACAAATTTATTGTCTATTTATCTTTGCCTGATTCCTTATTCTCAGCAATAGCCAAAGAGGGACAGTTATAAACACCTAATTTTGTCCGGGCCTCCTAAACTAGGTAAATTATTTCTTGTACTTTTTTAGAATGCAGAAAATCTCTTCTCATCTTTCAGATGGTCCTCCAAGATTTGTGATTCGGAGTTCAGCATGAAAAGTCAATCCAAAAAAAGTCAACTTCAAAACGTCAACTTCGAAAAGTTAACCACTAAAAAAGTCAACCCTTTGTCAAAATCAAGATTTGAAGTTAAATTGTACAATGGTGAAAGAATTTTGATAATCTGAGGTATACAACGAAAGATATAGAGTTTGGAAGAGGGATTGCGAAAATTTCAGTGTAGGGGAAGCCCTAATTCGGCAAATTTGGGGAAAAGTACTTAAATGATAAAATTGGTCGAAATTGGAGGTTCCAAATGGAATATAATTAATGACTATGGGTATTGGAAGCAGAACCAAAGGAAGAGTCAATTTGGAAGGAAAACCGGAAATTAGGGTTTTGGTTAAAAATGGTGAATTTTGCAAATTTGGGAAAAACTGCAAAGATGGCCCAATTCGGTGAAATTGAAGCCCCCAGGTGATAAAGAATGAGTAAACAAGGATAGCCAAGGGTCCAGTTTGAAGTGAATCCAAAGGAAGAGCCGATTGGAGCAAAAACGGAAAAAAAAGAAAGAAAATTCCCGAGTTTGAAAAGGGGAAAACTAAATCGAAGAGGAATTCGAATGTAAAAATTAGGCATTTTTGGACCAACTCAAATTCAATATAGGACAAAGGAAGTAGAAAAAGAAAATCCAAAAATTGGACCTATTTTGAGTAAAACCGAGGTTTCGGAGGTTGAAGGCCATTCTCGAAAAATTCCAGAAAATAATTTAGGGAAAAATAGCAAACGAGCTCGAAAAATTATGAAAATTTATGGATCTGAGTTTCATAATTTTTGGAAGAGATTGGTGGAGAAAAATCCGGAATCGGAGTTCATTTGAAAAATGGCAAAGTTCGGGTGCACTCAGGGCTGTAAATGAACCGAGCTCTAACGAACAGGTCTATGTTCGTGTTCATTTATTTATTTTTGAGCTTGTTTGTGTTCGGTTCGTATTCGTTAAAGATTTTAAAATTGTGTTCAAGCTCTGTTAGTTTAAAATTGAGTGTGTTCGTGTTCGTTTATTTAATGTTCACGAACAAGTTCATTTAAATTAAATGAACTTGTTCGTGAACATTAAATGAACATGTTCATGAACATATAATCGAACATGTTTGCGAACAATTAAATAAACAAATCTAAACAATTTTAACAAACAAACAAATAATTCAATTTTAAATTATTAGTATTAAATATAAAATAATAAAATACAAACGTAATTAAATTAAATTTATTATTAAATTATTAAATTTAAGTTATTAAATAATATTAATATATTATAAGTAAAGAAAATAATAAAATAATTAATTATATAAACAAAAGACAAAATAATAATATTATTATTAAATTATAAACGAACAATAAACAAACATAGACGAGCTTTAAACAAACTAATAAACGAGCTTTAAACGAACCATAAATGAGCTTTTTCATGAACATAAACGAACCGAATACACATCTTTTCGAACTCGGTTCATTTAATAAACATACATTAAAATTGTGTTCATAATCGTTTATTTAGCTTAATAAACGAATATAAACGAATAAAAATCGAACTGTTCACGAATGGTTCATCGAAGGCTCTGTTCATTTACAGCCTTAAGCTGAAATTCCAGAAGATAATTCAGGGAAAAATAGCAAACGAGCTCCAAAAATTATGAAAATTTCCATATCTGAGTTTTATAATTTTTGGAAGAGATCGGTGAAGAAAAATCCAGAATCGGAGTTTATTTGAAAAATGGCAAAATTCGGGTGCACTAAGTCGAAATTCCAGAAGATAATTCCAGGAAAAATAGCAAACGAGCTCCAAAAATACCTTTCCAATAGTCGAGGGAATCGAAAATAAGCATTTCACGAGCATGAAAACTTCTAGATCTGAGTTTTATAATTTTGGAAGAGATGGATGAAGAAAAATCCAGAATCGGAGTTCATTTGAAAAATGGCAAAGTTCGGGTGTACTAAATCGAAATTCCAGAAGATAATTTCGCGAAAAATAGAAAACGAGCTCCAAAAATTCTGAAAACTTCTAGATCCCAATCTTATATTTATTGGAAGAGATTGGAGGAAAAAAATCCGAAAACGGAGTTAAATGAAAAAGGTGAATTTTGGGTACCCTAACCCGGAAAATCCAAAGAAAATTCCGGGAAAATAGGAAACGAGCTCGAAATTTTTTGAAAATCTCCAGATATTAATATTATATTTATTTGGATGTATTGGAGAAATAAAAATCGGATTTGGGGTCCGTTTGCAATAAAATCAAGTTTGGGGGCCAAAATGCAATTTTATCGAAAAAACCTAAAAGGCCAATTTGCAATTTAAAAAATATGAAAGATGAAGGAATTGCTGGGATATTCCAGGCTCTTGGCTAGTCAGCTCATAAATGAAGGCTGAGATTTGATTAAATTCATCCAATGGTCACTATCAAATTGCAAGATGAAACACCCTGTCCAGATAATCTACCTAAAATCCGGCAGAGTTTCCTTTCTATCTCAACTATAACCCTCCTGCAAATAACACTCAATTCATATCTTCAACCAGCAATATTTCTCAATACTATTATCACATATATCCATGCATATTCAAAAATTATCCATGATCAAGTTATACTCAAGTCAAAACATATTGATCTATTGTCTCATATCTTCAAATATATATAATATATCCAGAAGTAAACCTATCACAGCAAGGTTTACTAGATAAAAACATCAAGAGATCAAATCTTCTAGAAATTTAGATATGATGCCCACCATGTCAATATACTTTTGAAGCGGAGAGTAAAGGAAGGCAGCAATCTCGACACCTAACTGTGACCTGAAAGTGAGAAATAAGAAGAGGTGAGATATATGAATATCTCAATGAGTAGACAACATTTAAAGCGTGTGAAAACTATAATGGTAACCTTTAAAGCATAATTGACATTTTCAAAATAAATAATAGTAAAACCATAATGAGTAATTCAAAGATGTAGCGAAGTTTTCAAATGTATAACAATATTATAATATTAATTCAATGTATAAAATCTGTAAAATAAATCAGGTTACTTATAGTTGGGCTCCAACTTACTGTCATGTATAAGAATACATCCATGAAATAACCAGGCAATATCCATGTAGGCATACTAGTAGCCTGTCCCAAAGGCCAATACCACCATAGGACGCCCCAAAGGCATATGTGTCGCTATGATGTGCCCCAAAAAGGCTAATATAAAGGGATAGGGACTCTGGAGGTGGCTCCCGCCACAAAGGTGTAGCACGCAGCTCCCGTATTCCGATCAAGGGTATAATCTCATACATTAAGTCAGGCGGAGCCAAAACCATGTACGTCAAATTCTATGTATAATCATATTTCATAAATCAATCAACTTACTCGATATAATATTTCTTGAAGTAAATGTACTTTAGTAACAAATCAATTCATATGATTATATATCGTATATACCTTTAATACGTAAAATAAATATCATGCTAAAAAGAATAATAATTATACTTAAAGAAATTTCAAATAACTATAGTTGTCATCTACTCACAATCCTTGAGATGATCTCACTATACACCTCGATCTGAAACTTCGGGATCCACAGGTGATGTCGGATCTACGTGGCCTAGAGATTAACGATAATTAGTATCTATACATACTCAAAGCATTACACAATTATGAATGCAACTTAAGTCACATTAATCTACCCATAGTCAATACTAATTTCTCATACTCAAAACAACATATCCTTAATTTTTAATATCATTTCCATAATCATTTTCTCCATAATTCAACTCCATATTCATGTATTTATCAAATTTCTTTCTATTACTCCATGCCTTAGAGATTTCCATAATCCATAATCATCATTTAGTACTATATTTCTCTTAAGCAATGAATTCCTTACTATCAAACTAGATTAGAAAAATCATAACTTGAGTTTGGTAAGGAATTTTGAAGTGATTCCAATTGGTTTATCTCAGCCAATAAGTCTAATTTATGAAGAAAATAACTAACTTAGACAATTAGAATAAAATCTTGATCAAGTTTGATAAATCCCGAAACTATGCCAAAATAGGGGTCAACACAGATCAGCCCACTTCATCGAATTTTATCTTTTTAACCGCTTATCAGTTTTGGGTTATTCAAAAACCAAAATGAAACTAACCTTGGATGTGATTATTGTTGAGATTTTAGTGGAATACTTAAAGAGAAATGTTGGAGGAGATGAAGAGAATTTGAGAGAATGAGAGGGGAGGGTGGCCGGCTAGCTCATAAAGAAATGAAGAAAATTTTCTAGAAATTTCAAGATAATAAGATGACTAAAAGATATTTTTCAACTTTTGGTATAATTGCCCATTGGTCCCTCAAGTTTTTATAATAACCATTAAGCCCCTAAACTTTTTTAGTTTGTTCAATTTGATCATTTCTTCTTTTAATTCCTTCACTTATAACTTATTACCAATTTCCAAGTTTGTCCTTAAAATTTTCGGGATTTAACTTTACATGATTGTACGTAAACTCGGTTGTTACAACTTACCCCCCTTAGAAAAATTTCGTCCTCGAAATTTACTTACCAACTTGGTTGAACAAGTGAGGATATTGAGTCTGCATATCTTCCTCCTTTTCCCATGTAGCTTCTTCATATGAATGATTCCTCGAAAGAACTTTCACTAATGGAATAGTCTTGATCCTTAGAACTTGGTCCTTTCTATCCAAAATCTCATCCGGTTGCTCTTCATAAGTTAAATTTTCCTCAATTTCCATAGACAAGTCTTTCAATATATGTGAAGAATCGAAAATATACTTTTGAAGCATAGAAACATGGAACACATTATGAATTCATGACAAATCTTCCGGTAAAACCAATCTATAAGCAACTGGGCCAATCCTTTCGATGATCTCATACGACTTTATATATCGAGGACCTAGTTTTCCTCGTCTTCAAAACCGGATTACTCCCTTCCAAGGAGTCACTTTCAAAAACACCATATCACCAACATCAAACTCTAAATCTTTTCTCTGATTATCTGTATAGCTCTTTTGTCAATCTTGAACTATTTTTATCTTTTCCCAGATTACCTTAACTTTGTCTGCAGTCATCATAACAATTTCTGGACCTAGCAATTTCCTTTCATCTGTATCATCCTAACACACCGAAGTTCTGCACTTCCTTCCATACAAAGCTTCAAATGGAGCCATGTCGATGCTGGACTGATAACTATGGTTATATGCAAACTCTGCTAAAGGCAAGTGTTCATCCCAGTTTTCTTTGAGTTCCATAATACAAGATCTGAGCATATCTTCCAGAATTTGAATTTTTCGTTCAGATTGTCCATTCGTTTGGGGATGAAAAGCGGTACTGAACTTGAGTTTAGTGCCCATAGCATTCTACAAACTTGGCCAACATCGAGATGTGAATCGAGGGTCTCGATCAGATACAATCGATACTGGGGCACCATGTAAACTAACAATTTCGTTCACATAAAGTTTAGCCAGTCTTTCCATGGAAAAAATCTTCTTGACTGGCAAAAAGTGAGCTGATTTTGTTAAACGATCAATAATCACCCAAATGCTGTCATAACCAGCCTGCGTTCTTGGCAATCCCGAAACGAAATCCATAGCAATATCTTCCCACTTCCATTGAGGAATAGGTAGGGGGTTCAATTTCCCTGAAGGTTTTTTATGCTCGGCTTTAATTTGTTGGCATACCAAGCATCTAGAAACAAACTCAGCTATGTCCCGTTTCATACCTTGCCACCAATAATATTCTTTTAAGGTTCAATACATCTTCACACTACCGGGATGTAACGCGTATGGTGCATTATGAGCTTCCTCCAAAATCACCTTCCGGAGTTCTTCATCCTGAGGCACACAAAGCCTATTTTTCATTATCAGTATATCATCATCCTTTATTTGAAAGTCAGCACTCACGTCATCCCTTACTTCTTACTTTAACTTTACCAGCATAGGGTCATTATCTGTGCTTCACGTATCCAATCAATATGAATCGGTTTAACCTTCAAGTGGGCTATTAGGAGATCATTCTCATCAATCATCAATTCTAAAGGTAAGGACTTCAACTCATTTTGTAAGGGTTTCTGAATCGCTCGGATATAAGCAAGAGAACTCGAAGACTTTCGACTAAGAGCATGGGCCACTACATTGGCCTTTCCTGGATGGTAGTCAATTACACAGTCATAATCTTTTATCAATTCCAACCATCTCCTTTGCCTCAAATTTAGTTCCTTCTGATCCATCAGATATTTCAGACTCTTATGATCAGTGTAGATTGTACATTTTTCTCCAAATAAATAATGCCTCCAAATTTTCAGTACAAACACCACTGCCGCCAACTCTATATCGTGAGTGGGATAGTTCTACTCATGCTGTTTCAGTTGCCGAGAAGCATAAGCTATCACCTTCCCATGTTGCATCAAAAAAACTCAAACCTATCCGAGGGTTAGGTGAAAGGGATCGGGAGAGCAGTTGAAGACGCAACCCAAATCTCGCCTCAAGGCATCACTGTATACAACAAAGCTTCCAGTCCCTGGCGGTAGTGTAAGAACTGGTGCTGTGGTCAATCTATGCTTGAGCTCTTGGAAAGCTTGCTCACATTCATCAGTCCACTCGAACTTAACATGCTTCCGTGTTAGTTTCACAAAGGAGAGGCAATCATGGAAAATCCTTCCATGAATCTTCGATAGTACCCTGCCAATCCGAGAAAGCTTCTAACTTCTGTGACATTCGTGGGTCTTTCCCAAGCAACTAAAGCTTCTATCTTTTGTGGATCTACAAAATCCCTTCCTTAGATACTACGTGACCAAGGAATGCTACTTTGTCCAACTAGAATTCACACTTGGAAAATTTAGCATAAAGTTGTTTTTCATGCATAGTCTGCAGCACCGTTCTCAAATGATTTACATGATCATCCTTATTCTTGGAATAAACTAGGATGTCATCAATGAATGCAATAACAAACTTATCTAAGTAGGGTCGAAACACCCTATTCATCAAATCCATAAAGACTGCATGTGCATTAGTTAGCCCAAAAGGCATAACTAACAAATTCATAATGACCATATTGAGTTCTGAAAGCAATCTTTGGAATATCAGATTCTTTGATCTTCAATTGATGATAACCTGACCTTAGGACTATTTTAGAGAACACACTTGCACTTTGCAATTGATCAAACAAGTCATCAATCCTTGGCAAAGGATACTTATTCTTAATGGTGACCTTGTTCAGTTGCCGGTAGTCGATACACAATTGTAAAGATCCATCCTTTTTCTTAACAAATAAAATCGGTGCTCCCCATGGTGAGGTACTAGGCCGAATGAAACCTCTGTCAACTAGGTCTTGCAACTGCACTTTCAATTCCTTTAGCTTCGAAGGTGCCATTCTATAGAGTGCTTGAGAAATAGGAGCACTACCAGGGATTAAATCGATAATAAACTCCAATTCCCTGTCAGGAGGTAAACCGACCAATTCTTCAGGAAAGATCTCAGGAAACTCTTTGACAATAGGTTTAGTTTCCAACTTAGCCTCATGTATGTCCTTGTTAATCACATAAGCAATGTAAGTAGAATACCCTTTCTGCAAGTATCTATTGGCTGCCATATTGGAGATAAGGCAAGAAGGTAAAACTTTCCTTTCTCCTTGAAAGGTAAACTCCAAGTCTCCCGACTTTTTAAAAGTCACAGTTTTGGAAAAGCAATCTATCACTGCATTATGTTTAGACAACCAATCCACTCCTAGAATCACATCAAAATCATACATTTCTAATGGAAACAAATTAACCAATAATTCATACTCCTGTACCATAACGGTACAATCCGGATAAACCATATCCATTTTCAAAGTTTCTCCCACTGGGGTACTAACGACCATAGGGATGTCTAACCTCCTAGACTCTCTACTCAAATGCATGACATATGAATTAGCAATAAAAGAATGAGTTGCACCCGGATCTATTAAGATCCTAGCATTTGCCTTAGAAATTGGAAGAGTACCTATAACCACTTCAGGAGTAGCCTGAGCCTGTTGTTGGGTCATAGCATAAATTCTGGCTGCACTTCGAGGTCTACCAGGCTTTCCACTCTGTCGAGGGCCATTAGATGAACCAACTTGAGATTGTGCCCCAATTCTATCTCTAACTGCTATCAGTTGAAGTGCAGCAGTAGGTTGGGTCCTTTCCCTTTGACCCACTGATAACTGACTAGTAACTCTTTTGTTCTCCAGCTTGGGATAATCCCGTTTCATGTGTCCCGATTCTTTGCAATAAAAACACACACCCTGTATTCTCCAACATTCACCAGGGTGATTCCTCCCACAATGGGGACACTGAGGATAAGTCAATGTACGAGGTCCTGACCTGGCAGGCAGCGATCAAGTCTGCTGTTGAGGTCCAATGATAAATCTACTAGAAGAACCACTAAAAGGTTTTCTGTCTAATCCCTCTTGAAATCTCGAGGGTTTGTAACCACTGACACTGCTCTCTACATAACTTTTCTTAGGCCTCACGTCCTCACTAGAGGACTGCTTTTTTCTTTTTCTTTTTCTGAACTTCTCTTTTCTATCTTTCATTTCTTTTAGATTCTGTTCAGCTTTGATTGCCATGTTGACCCATTTATTAAATTCATCTGTATCCAGGGTCGTCAACCTATCTCGAATACTAACATGTAGCCCATCTTGGAATTTCTTGCATCTGTCAGCATCATTGGCTACTACTGATAGAGCAAATTTTGATAATTCGCTGAATTTTTGCTCATACTCTGCTACTGACATATTACCTTATTTTAAATTCATAAACTCAGTCCATTTCTTTTCCCGTAAGGCCCGAGAATAGTACTTTTCTTCAAACTCTCTTCGAAAGTCTGTCCAGGTTATGGTAGGACGTCCAGCATACCTTTGCACTGTAGTCTTCCACCATGTGTGTGCATGATCTTCCAAAAATTGTACCGCACATGGTAACCTCATAGGCTCGGGAATCTGAAGAGTAATGGAAGTAGTCTCAATTTTTTGTAGCCATGACCAGGCTAAATCTGATTCTAAAGATCCCGTGAAAATCTTGCAACTCATATTCTTTAGATATTTACAGTAATCAACTATCTCTTTTTTAGCAGGGGTAGTCAAAGCGGGAATTACTCTTGCCAAGGCCGCAACTGTCTCAGCTAAATTAAGATCAGCTGCTGGGGGTGCTGCTGAGGGTGCAGCAACAGAAGATGAACCAGCAGCTGAAGCTTGTTCTCCAATTTGCTTATCAATATTCTCATTTCTATTCCTATCCCTATTTTGGGGTAGAGGATTGATTCTAGGCCTTCCTCTTCGACGTGGTGGCATCGTGTCTGATTTCCTTCACAAGTGACAATATTTTAATACTTCAACAAAGAGTTCCTAAGTCTACAGGACCTTTAACCTTGCTCTAATACCAAATTGAAACACCCTGTCCGGATAATCTACCTAAAATCCGACAGAGTTTCCTTTCTATCTCAACTATAACCCTCCTGCAAATAACACTCAATTCATATCCTCAACCAGCAATATTTCTCAATACTATTATCACATATATCCATGCATATTCAAAAATTATCCATGATCAATTTATACTCAAGTCAAAACTTATTGATCTATTGTCTCATATCTTCAAATATATATAATATATCTAGAAGTAAACATATCTCAGCAAGATTTTACTAGATAAAAACATCAAGAGATCAAATCTTCTAGAAATGTAGATATGATGCCCACCACGTCAATATACTCTTGAAGCAGAGAGTAGAGGAAAGCAACAATCCCGACACCTAACTGTGACCTGAAAATGAAAAATAAGAAGAGGTGAGATATATGAATATCTCAATGAGTAGACAACATTTAAAGCGTGTGAAAACTATAATGGTAACTTTTAGAGCATAATTGACATTTTCAAAATAAATAATAGTAAAACCATAATGAGTAATTCAAAGATGTAGCGAAGTTTTCAAATGTATAACAATATTATAATATTAATTCAATGTATAAAATCTGTAAAGTAAATCAGGTTACGTATAGTTGCGCTCCAACTTACTATCATGCATAAGAATACATCCATGAAATAACCAAAGCAATATCCATATAGGCATACTAGTAGCCTGCCCCAAAGGCCAATACCACCATAGGATTCCCCAAAGGCATATGTGTCGCTATGATGTGCCCCCAAAAGGCTAATATAAAGGGATATGGACTCTGGAGGTGGCTCCCACCACAAAGGCGTAGCACGCAGCTCTCATACCCCAGTCTAATATCACGGAATTGGGACTCTGGAGATGGCTCCCACCACAAAGGCGTAGCACGCAGCTCTCGTATTCCTATCAAAGGTATAATCTCATACATTAAGTCAGGTGGAGCCAAAACCATGTACGTCAAATTCTATGTATAATCATATTTCATATATCAATCAACTTACTCGATATAATATTTGTTGAAATAAATGTACTTTAATAACAAATCAATTCATATGATTATATATCATATATACCTTTAATACATAAAATAAATATCATGCTAAAAACAATTATAATTATAATTAAAGAAATTTCAAATAACTATAGTTGTCATCTACTCACAATCCTTGAGATGATCTCACTATATACCTCAATCTGAAACTTCGGGATCCACAGATGGCATCGGATCTACGTGGCCTAGAGATTAACGATAATTAGTATCTATACATACTCAAAGCATTACACAATTATAAATGCAACTTAAGTCCTTTTAATCTACCCCATAGTCAATACTAATTTCTCATACTCAAAACAAAATATCCTTAATTTTTAATATCATTTCCATAATCATTTTCTCCATAATTCAACTCCATATTCATGTCCTTATCAAATTCCTTTCTAGTACTCCATGCCTTAGAGATTTCCATAATCCATAATCATCATTTAGTACTATATTTCTCTTAAGCAATGAATTCCTTACTATCAAACTAGATTAGAAAAATCATAACTTGAGTTTGGTAAGGAATTTTGAAGTGATTCCAATTGGTTTATCTCAGCCAATAAGTCTAATTTATGAAGAAAATAACTAACTTAGACAATTAGAATAAAATCTTGATCAAGTTTGATAAATCCCGAAACTATGCCAAAATAGGGGTCAACACAGATCAGCCCACTTCATCGAATTTTATCTTTTTAACCGCTTATCAGTTTTGGGTTATTCAAAAACCAAAATTCTCATATTGAAGTCTAGTTTCTAGGAAAAATTTCAAAAAAAATACAAACTCAGCTGTGCCAAAACCAGAAAATCTAAACAGCAAGCATGCTCAATTTCCCTTGTTTTTCTTTTTCTTCCCATTTTCTTGTTCATGCTTTCAAATCCTTTTAATTCTTAACAAAAGTGAGTAAAACTCATACTTAATAGATGGATTTCAGACCTTAACATGTTTATGGAGCTAAGATCTTAGCATGCTCAAGTAGAATATCTAAAGAAAATGAAGAATTTATCAAGAAACTAACCTTGGATGTGATTATTGTTGAGATTTTAGTGGAATACTTAAAGAGAAATGTTGGAGGAGATGAAGAGAATTTGAGAGAATGAGAGGGGAGGGTGGCCGGCTAGCTCATAAAGAAATGAAGAAAATTTTCTAGAAATTTCAAGATAATAAGATGACTAAAAGATATTTTTCAACTTTTGGTATAATTGCCCATTGGTCCCTCAACTTTTTATAATAACCATTAAGCCCCTAAACTTTTTTAGTTTGTTCAATTTGATCATTTCTTCTTTTAATTCCTTCACTTATAACTTATTACCAATTTCCAAGTTTGTCCTTAAAATTTTCGGGATTTAACTTTTCATGATTGTACGTAAACTCAGTTGTTACACAAGATGCCATTTTTAATGTCAATGAAAATATCTTGTCCATCCAATAGCCTAGGTGCTTGGTAGAAAGATGAGTACATCCTTCAATGGCTAAGATCAAATTGCAAGATAGAATTTTTATTGTCATGAAAATATCTTGATCTAATGGCTTAGGTTGATGGAGAAAAGAGGAAGACATTGGATCCAAGGGCTTCGAGGGGAGAAAAAGAAAGAAGAGGGCCGGTCATCACTAAGAAAAGAGGGGGGAGGTCTGATTTTTACATGGGCAGTAGCTAAAAAGGAGAGAAAAAGGGAGGAAAGAAAAGGAAAGAAGAGAAAAGAGGAGAAAAATAAGGGATTTACTTACTACTCTTTGATTTGAAAAGCTAAAGCAAAGTAGCTATTTTCTTTCATGCTTTGTTCATATGATTTTGTTATTCTTTTATGATTTTCATTTTATTTTATTTTCTTTCATGAAATAAAATTATTTTTCAAAACAAGTTCCAAAAGATTTCTTCTTCTTTTCATCAAATAACTAAGTTGTCAAACTTTTTCTACATGTTTTTCACACTAGCCCAAACCTAACTTGTGTTGTTGTGCTTGTTCTTGCTTGATATCTCTTGCTTGGTTGGTTGTGGTAGGATAGATCCCCCTATTTGTTGCTTCTTGTTCATGCATTCATCTCATCCCCACTTGATTCTTAACTTAAGCCAACTAATGGCTCAAAGCCAAGCTCTCATGAGCATGCTTGTGGAAAAATGAAAAGTTGTGTAAGTTGGATTTTCTGATTTTTCTCACTATGCATTCCTTGTTGAAATTTAAATATTTTTTAACCACAAGTTGTAGACCCTTTAAGGACCCTCTATTATTTTTGTTTTGATTTTTGGATTTTTCTATCAAAGGTTTAAAAATAGATTTTGACAAAACAGTTTTTAACTCACTGTCTTGATTTTGGGTAAAATTCGGTCATAGTATCCATACTCCAAAAATTAATCTTATTTTTTTCCATAGAGGTAAACATGTCCTAGGTCTTCCATAATTGTTTTAAAATTTTTTGAAATTTTTTAGGAGGGCAAAAAAATAGGTTATCAAAACTGCCTAATGGATTTTAACAAAACAGTTTTTAGCTCACTATCTTGATTTTGGGTAAAATTCGGTCATAGTATCCATACTCAAAAAATTAAGCTGATTTTTTTCCATAGAGGTGGACATGTTCTAAGTCTCCCATAATTTTTTCAGAATTTTTTGAAATAATTTAGAAGGGAAAAAAAATCGGTTTCCAAAACTGTCAGTGAGAGTCAGTTTTTTTATTTTATTTTAAGAAATACTAATTTTCTGTTTTTGTTAGGATATAAAGTGGGGGCTGATTTGGGGTATTAGCTATTGTCTTCGGTTAATTTTCAAGTCATTTCAATCTTAAAATTGGACTTTATAAAAGTCGGGTCAAGGGTGGTCAACCCGGGTTTCAAAACTAGGAAGACAGGGCCTTTTAAAGGAAGGGGGTTCGGCCATGAGGCTATTTTCATCCTAAAAATTCTAATTTTTTAATCCGAGCCTAAAGTCTTTAGATTTTTGAAAATCTGATTTAAGTCTCCTCCTTAGGTAGTCGGATACCTTTTTAGGTATACGAATGTTCTTACTTCAAGGAAGAAATACATCTCCATGCCTTGCATTTTTAAAATGTTTTAAATTTTAATTCGACATAAAACATGTGTTTCAGTTTCCTAAACATTTGGCGAGAATTAGTTCCTAACCTTTGCCGGGTTGCTGGGGAGATTAGGCAATTATTCAACGCACGTGTTTATGAAATTGAAAGACATTGGATTTTGTTTTATTTGGAATCATATAAATGTCATAAGTAAGAAATATTTTTCGAGCTTTGCAGGGTTTGCCAGGAATTACGATAATATTTTTCGACATATGCTATTTATATGATTCCTCACATGAATAATTAATTTCAAATAATGATGTGTGCATGTAACCATGATGTGATTATGAATATTTTATGATAATGCCATTTTGTTGATTTTGTCATGTCATTCATATGCCATGTCATTCACATGCCATGTCATTCATTATGCCTCATCATTCACATGCCATGTCATTCATTTGTGCCATGTCATTCATATGCCATATCATTCATTCACATGTCATGCCATCTAGATTAGGCCATGTCATTCGCATGCCATGTCATTCATTTGTGCCATGTCATCAAAAATTGCCATGTCATTCACGTGCCATGTCATTCATATTGCCATGTCATTCATATGTCATGTCATTCATCCATATGGCATGTCATTCATGTCATTGTCATTGTCATTCACATGCCATGTCATTCATTAGGCCATGTCATTCATTATGACATGTCATCCATATGCCATGTCATTCATATGCCATGTCATTAACATGTCATGTCATTCACATGCCATGTCATTCATTATGCCATGTCATTTTATGCCATGTTACCTATGCCATGTCATCCATGTAACATTTCATGCCATGTCATTCATATGCCATGTCATTCACATGCCATGTCATTCATATGCCATGTCATTCATTATGCCGTGTCATTCATATGCCATGTCATTCATTAAGCCATGTCATCTATATGCCATGTCATTCATATACCATGTCATCCATATGCCATATCATTCATATGCCATGTCATTCGCATGCCATGTCATCCATATTGCCATGTCATTCACATGCCATCACCATGCATTCGGCCACCATGATACATGTCATTATATTTTATGCCATATCATTCATATAGCATATCATTTGCCATGTCATTTAGTGTTTGAGCCCATTTCATGTCATGACCATTCGGTCACCATGACTTTTCTCCCATGTCATTCTATTTTCATGACAAATCCATATTTCATGCCATGTCACCTATGTCGTGTCATCATTTCATGCCATGTCATCATTTCATGTCATGTCATCTATGCCATGTCATCATTTCATGCCATGTCACCTATACCATGTCATCATTTCATGCCATGTCATCCTATGCCATGTCATTATTTCATGTCATGTCACCTATGCCGTGTCATCATTTTATGCCATTTCACATGCCATGTCATCAAGAATTTGCCATGTCATCAAGAATTTGCCATGTCATCCTTAGATTAGGTTATGTATATGCTATCTCATTCTTATGCCATGCCATGTCATTCATATGTCATGTCATTTTATTCGTCATGTCGATATTCATTCACATGACATTCATTCTCATTCTCATTCTCATGCCAAGTCATTTTGTTTTCCATGTCGATTTCATTCACATGACATTCATTCTAGGCCATGTCATTTGTTTGCCACATCATTTACATGCCACGACATTCATCCTCATGCTATGTCATTTTCGTGTCATGTCATCTTCTCATGCCATATCATTCGTATGCCATGCCACTTTGTTTTCCATGTCGATTTCACTCACATGACATTCATTCTTATACCATGTCATTTCGTTTGCCATGTCATTTAGCCCGCCAAGCTTAGGTTTGCCATGTCGATTTCGTTTACATGACATTCATTTCTTTATGCTATGTCATAATTTCTTTTACCATGTCATAGTAAAATGTTTGTCATACCATGGTAAATATGCATGCTCATTTAATCTTTATCTTAGTACCATTTTGCATATTCATGATCATTTTCTATGATTTTCAAAATACATGAAAAACAAATAACATTTTTTTAAATTCAAGATTATTCCCGAGTTAAAATAATTCATGGGTTCTCTGCCGGGTTGTCGGGGAGGATATCATCAATTATCATTAACAATGGAATATCTTTCTTTCAAAAACAAGAGTGATTCGGAGATTTTCTAAATAAATAAAAATTTCTATGTTTCACCGAGTCTGCCGAGGAATATAGGAAAAATTTTGAGTTAATAAATTCCGGATCATTTTCAACTAAAAATGGGATTATTTTTCTTTAAAATGGGAATTATTTTAAAATTCCAATTTCAAAACCAATTTTCACCGAGACTTGAGATAACACATGATTAATAAGGTACCGTTTTATACGGGCATTGTGGGGGTGCTAATCCTTCCCCGCACGTAACCGATTCCCGAACCCGCTTCTTTGATTTCTCTGGTTTAAAAGCGCAGACTTTGAAATTGGTTTTACAAATGTTTTAATTAATTTTAAAATGTTTTACAAAATCGATTTTAATAGGTGGCCAATCACACCTAGCCAAAATAGATTGGTGGCAACTCCATCTATTTTTTGAGGTTGTTTTCAAACCCTCATTTTATTTCAAGAGGAATTGAGTCGTCTTTTCCTCTGTTTCCCCAATGTCACACTTAAGGAGTAATGTCTCGCGATGAGACTTGTTATTATTTTAGGTTGCGACAATAATAAAGTTCAAAGTTTGAGTTTAAAAGTTATGATATTTTTATAATTTTTTATAAAGTGGTTTCAATATGACTTTTGTGTTAATAAAAAGTTGTATAGTAACAGGAGAAAAAGATTTAAGATAAAATTAAAAGTAAAAAATTATATGAAAAGAAAAAATTGTAGTCAACTAAAAATGAACAAAAAAACATATTTGATACTTAGTTGGAGACTTAGAGTGTTATTGAAAAAGTTAGAAAATCAATTTAGATTTACATAAATGTGATTTAACCTTTATGACAAACATTTTGATTTTAATTTGTGAGTTATAACTAGTTAATATAATAAATAGATAAATAGTAATTCTTAAATGACAATGCATAAAATTAAATAAAAAAATTACATAAATAAACAAAATAAACAATGTTAATTTTAAAAACCCATTGAAATCCATTTAAGTCCACTGTTGACTTGAGGGTTAGAACATGTACTAGGTTTAGCGAATCACTAATGTCACTAGCAGGTTTGCCAAAATGTGATTTTTTTGGTGATTTTACAATCCAAAGGAAGGGTTTGGGTAGAGATTTTATTAGGTCTAGTGAGTAACATGCAATGTTAGGCAATGATAGAAACGGTAGGTACTTCACCATTTCAGAATTGCGGCAGACTTTTGCCAAAATAGAATTGCAAAGACAGGTTTCAGTAATGAATTTGCGGCTGTTACTCAGATTGTTGCTAGAACAGACAAGCAAGGACAAATTCGAATCTTGTATTTCTTGGTTCTCAAGATAGTTTTCAGCATGATGATAATCGGTCAACAGTTTGATTCGGCAAGGGAAGTTGTTGCAGCAGCTTTATTCTACTAGCTGATTAGTTTCAATTTAGATTATTAAGAATTGAGAAAAGGGCCAATTGGGCAATTTATTTTTTAACACAGGGGTCCATTAGGGGTTTCAAGCAGTATAAGCTTGAAGGGTAGTCATTTAGGCAGCTCGTTCTTCTTTGTAATGCAAAGGTTTATTAGGGATAAGACACTTTGTCTGACGGGCAGTTTATTTTAGGGTGTTTCAGATCTTGTTTGGAAGATCATAAACTTTGTGTTTTTCTATTTCATTCAATAAAAATTACACTACTTTTCAAAAATATATATATATATATATTAAAAAAATTTAAAAAATTTTGGGGGAGCCAAGGTCCCTTGGCTCCTATTAGAAACCGCCATTGTCCATTACCATCCCTATTTATTTTTAAATAATTTATTTAAAAGGATTAGTCTATAAGTTGACTTGCGGGACGATTTGAAATCCATACTCGACATACTCAAAAAAAAATTTAAAGAAAAAAAAAAAAAAACTTGCTGCTAACAATGAGAAACTGATCCAACGAAAAAATTAAATATGAATTATAATTTTATTTTGATTATTTTTTATTTTTTATTTAAATAATTAAATAGGAAAAATAAAACATAAAAAAAATTAATAGTTCATTAATTAAAAAAAAACTTGCAGTTAACTTATGTGATAAAATTGATCCAATGACAGAATAAAATATAAAGTATAATTTTATTTATTATTTTTTACCTTTTATAAATAAAAATATATACTATCTAAATATTTTTAAAATATATATATAAATAAAATTTAAAAACATATTTATATTATATAATTTATAAATAAACTATTATCATAATTTTAATTTTTATAATTAATAAAATATAATTATATTATTATTGATATTATTAAAATATAAAAAAAAATATTTAAGAGACATGAGAGTTGAGAGAATCGTTGACACGCGTCAAAGAAAAATCTAAAGAAATAATAATGATGACAGCTCACCCTCAAGTGACATTAGAGTTACCCATCGAAAGACGCTTTTTAAGGAAGCTTTGGTCTTTGGACAGCTCCTCATGGGCATGGCGGTGCTGCTACAAAGCTTCAATCAATCAGCCCAAGCTTTAAAAAAGGAACTTCATTTTTCTTTTTTTATAGTAACTAATTTTATTTAATCAGCAAAATCCTTTCTGCCAAATTCCTCAGTTTATTTCTTTATTTAAGCTAATAAACTTTATAAATTAATATGCTTTAAAGGCAAATAAAGAAAGAGAAATCTCTATTTTTGTTAAATTGATGCTTTGCTTCATCTTTCAGTCTCTGCTTTTTTAGGGTTTATCACTTGTTCCTCAGCGTCCTTTACGTCGTCTCTGTCTTTACAGGTACGTCGTGGTTTGGGTTCCTGAAATGAGATCTCTGTTCTGTTTTTTTTTTTTTTTTTGTTGAGAATTTCTGTTTTGAGTTATACTTGTTTAGAAAGATTTATAAGATTGAAAGTTATTGAGATCTGAACCTGTTTAAGGGCAGAAATGGCTCACCTAAACTAAACTAAACTCAACTCAACTCCAGTAGTAAAGTATAGCATAACAGAACAGAAGATAAGAGTAGATCCAAGGTTTTGCCTTTTTATTATTATTTCTTTGTTTCCATTAATTTTGTTATTTGTCCTTTAGTATTAGTATTGTCAAGCTACTTGGTTTGAGAGTATGGGAGAATGTATATTTTAAAAATAAGCTGGTTTTCTCAATTGACTCTTTTCTTTGGAGGTATTATATTATTTCTCTTATATATGATGCTTTCCATTGGCTTGTAATGACTCTACTTTTTTTTTTTGTTGCTAATTTTCCTTATTGGCATTTGCTGCCGTTCCTCTGGGCATTCATGTCATTTATTCTTCACTTATTTTACCACTGATGGTGTACTTTAATGTTTTTCTAAACTGTGATATTTTGTTGTTTGCAGAGTAACAAATGAAGTTGTATGCAATTCAAAGTTGCTGCTAGTAAGAAAAAAAACCGGTCAATCTAGTTTCGCTCTTCTTCTATCAAATGTATGTCTGGTTTCTCCAAGGAGTTGAGGAGTTGATTAACTGATTGAATGACCCTCTATTGTTGCTTTACTTATTCTGAGGTCTTTCTTTTTATTGCATTGGTGCATGCAGATCTATCATGTAATTAATTGCCCGATTTACTTATTCTAATGCCATTCTTTGAGTTTTGGCTTTGTGCTTGAACTTTTCTACAAGTGTTATGTTCTTCGACAGTGTGAGCTACCAGGTTATTGATTTGCTTGAAAAAAAAATGGCACTCACTGCACATATTCATGTATCATGTATGTTTCTAAATATTTAAGAAGTGGTTGTGGATTATTCTAAATACCATATCTCATTATTTATACCTTGGACTGTTGAATCACACCTGTGATGTGTGTGTGTGTGTGTGTCTTAGGGTGTGCGGTTCTTCTTTCATCTTGGACATGTAGGGTAATGTAATTAAGAGTGAGAGCTTTACTCCCTGAGGAGTTAACACATTGGTCAGACAGCAAAGTTCTGATTGAAGTGACAATTTTTTTTTCTTTCTTTTTGGCCCAAGAAATGACTTAATGAAGGACTCTACTATCTGATATCTCTATGCATAACATAGTAAGCATTGCTTGCATGGGTATGAATTGAAGTGGTATTATCCGAGTTAGTTCAAATAGGTTTACAGAAGATGGGAATGCAGATGTAATTGCCAAAAGAATTAACAAATACATAAATAAAATCTCTTGTTATTTTCTGTTAAATTTTGGTTCTAGCATGCTACATATCATTACTGAATTACTTGCCATTTGGGATTCTTTTTTGGTTTATTTTGAAGAGAGGGGGGGGGGGGGGGGGGAGTAGGAGGCGTCATTTATTATCTCACTGTAAAATGCTTTTGAAAAATCCTGTCAACAGTTTTCAACCAACCAGCTAGGGTAAGGAAAAAAATGGAGAGCAAAAAGAAAACAAGACTAATAGATACCTTAAAGTTGGGGCCCATGCTGGTGTGCCTTTCTAAGGCACTGTCTTCAACATATATACATTAATATGATTATACCTTGGTCCTTCGGTATTTGTACCACCTCGCAACACATAGATAATGCTTTAAGTCAACTACTAAATTGATAGTGATAAAAGTAACATATTTGATTGTTATAAATGTTAAAATGACTGTAAGCTTCATGATTTAAGGTTTTTGTTACTAATCCGGAGACCAGTGTTTAGTATTTCCCAACAAAATTATACATTCCAATAAGCACATGACAGATGTGAAGTGCTGAAAGTCTATGAGTGTGAATTATATATTATAGGTGAAATCTGAAGCATGCTGAATGCATGAATGGCAGGCTTCAGTTTGAAGTGTTTATTCTCATCTGAGTTTTATTTTAAACATGGCTATATAACCTAGGTTCGAAAGTTTATTAGTCTTTTCAATTTTTAACTTGTATGTGTAATGATCTGCTTATGTATCTTTTTTCCTTCCCGACCTATTCATGTTGTATTTTGAGTTGCTGTCCGTGTCTTCAGTTTCTATTTGTTTTAATTACATTCAGAAATAAGCAGAAATGGCAGCTGAGCTGGTCAATTCTGCCACAAGTGAGAAATTGGCTGAGATGGACTGGGCAAAAAACATCGAAATTTGTGAGTTAGTTGCTCGAGATCAGAGGTAGTTTTCTTTTTCCTTTATTTTTTATTTCTATTGAAAATAACCACTAAGAGTTTTGTTAAAATTGGCACTTTCAATTCATTGTTTTGGGTTGCCTATTCCTTGGTTTTGTGTTATGCTTTCTTTATACAGGCAAGCTAAAGATGTTGTTAAAGCAATTAAGAAACGATTGGGGAGCAAAAACCCTAATACTCAATTATATGCTGTATTGGTGAGTATAGGCTATTTTTGCTTAATAACAATCTGACCTTATGTTGTTCTATAGCTTGTAATTGCATTCTCTAACACCTAATTTTGCAGCTATTGGAGATGTTGATGAGCAATATTGGCGAAAATGTTCATAAGCTGGTGATTGATACAGGCATTCTCCCTATTCTTGTGAAGATAGTGAAGAAAAAGGTGTAAACTTGTTTCATTTCTACAATGGTTTGCTTTTCACTGATTTTTTTACAACTCTATTGGTTTTCTTATTATTCTTTCCTTTGTTGTAGTCGGACTTGCCAGTACGAGAGAGAATATTCCTGCTTTTAGATGCTACACAGACATCCCTTGGTGGTGCTTCTGGAAAGTTCCCTCAATACTATTCAGCATACTACGATTTGGTGGTAGGTACAGACATGAAACATGTGTAACCCCCATACTTTGTACATTTTGATGGATTAGACAATAAGTATCCTCAGGGAACCTAGGGCTAAGTTTATGAGTTGCACAAATTTAAAAGCCTTTTTCTTCATTATGCATAGTAATGATGTTAGTCAAAGCCATTAGTAGATTCAGTTTAATCATATTATTGCTGCATTTTATACGTTTATTGTTTATATTTTTGAATAAAAAATCTGTAGCCTAAGTATAAACTCTTCATGAGGCTGTAGTAGTTTAATAGTATGGGTATGTTGTTGGGATTGCTGTTATTGTGATTTTTGTAATTTCTTCTTGATGGTGATGGAACAGTGAGGGAGATGGCCTCCATTATGCTTTGTTTGTAAAGTCTTTTGGCCAAGTTCCACTCAATTTTTTCTCAGCAATTTACTTTTGCTCAATTTTTACTAAGCAATTTAGTTTTGCTCAATTTTTACTCAGCAATTTAGTTTTTCTTCTTTTGCCTCTCTTTCTTTCTTCATTCTATTTATTATATGTGGATTCTTCTCCTAAGCCACCTCTTCAACCTACACCATAAACAAACTTCCTATAAACCTCGATGTAGTTGTTTCTAACTGCTCTAAAAAATGTCTACAGCTCTTTCACTATCTCTTGCTGTCTTTTTTTCTCCCCTAGCAAGTTCTAAATTCTGTTATTTGCCTGCTTCCTTTAAATTTCTGCAACCCTTTAGTCATCAAAATCCTAAGAAGTCGAGTCTCTAAGTTCTGCCATAATAGAACAACTTCAACTGTACATATTTCTTTAAATCCAAAATTCTGTTTTACATTAAATGATACGAACACCTTTTGAATAAATTTGTTGAATCCATCTTATGTCAAAACTTATTATGAGATATCTAGAAGAGTCCATTTTTCTTAGCATTTTGTGGTTAGGTTGACTGATTGTATAACTGTTAAATCTTGATGCCTAGGAGTTATTAAAGATAATGAAAATAATAAGAGCAGGCATAATTATAGAGTTGAAACAAGTATGCAAGTAATCATTTCTGGATCATCATTACTTTTACATCTATATCTGAAGACTTTAATTATTTGTTGTCAGCATATGAATGGATTGGAAGCAGAGTGAGTTTTGTAGAGAATCAAGTATGTGATTGTAAGGCATATACTTGATGCACAGTCATTTTGAGCCCATTCATACCTACCTATGATGCTTGTTGTGAAATGCAGCTTGAAGCAAAAGTGATATAGAAGTGTATGTCTCCTTTATGTTCATTTCATGTTTATAAAGACATTGGTCCTATTCATGAGCTATCTTGTGAAAGTTTCAAGTTCTTATTATAGTTACACCATAGATGATATTTTAGGACATGAGTAGATATGTAACCTTTTCTATTTAGCTTTCTCAAAGCATGGTTATGAGAAAGATGAACAGCTTGGTGTGTATAAATTGTTCCCCAAGTTTTCAGTATTTGTTTTCATAGCTTTCCATTATTAAAAAGTGTGCCTCCTATGGATATATGCTTCATAAAGTCAGTTGTTTCATCAAACAGCGATTATAATCGAACACTATATATTTTGATATGTTTTCCTGACTGTAATATAAAACTCCTGCATGAGTAATTTTCCCGTGTTTCATTCCTGACAACATGCGTAATTCGTAGATACAGTTCAAGTGAATATGACAATAACTGCATATTTTTATTTTAATCCTTTCAGAGTACGGGAGTAGAATTTCCTCAAAGGCCTCATGCTACACCATCAAATCCACCTACTTCACTACCAATTAAAAATAATACACTTAATGGGGAACTTGCCTCCGCTAGACATGAGGCAGTTGCACAGCAAGCAGAGCCTCAGATTGTTCCTGAGTCCAGGTAACTTTTTTTTTTCTTTCTCTTTTTTGTGTGTCATTTGGCTTGTCTTAGACTAGTTATTCCATTGTAAAAATGGTTTTTCCTTTTCTTTTTTTTCCCCTTGTTTAGCTATCCATTGTTGCAGAAGGTTAAAACATGAATTAAATTCTACCTTATTAAACCTTTTTTTTTTCTTCTCTTTTTTGTGTGTCATTTGGCTTGTCTTTGACTAGTTATTCCATTTAAAAAAGGTTTTTCCTTTTCTTTTTTTTTTCCCTTGTTTAGCTATCCATTGTTGCAGAAGGTTAAAACATGAATTAAATTCTACCTTATTAAAAGCACGTAATTCCCCGGAATATAGATAGAGCATAGGAACACATTTGAGCTTCATTCCTTATTATCTAAAATGCTTTATTCATTTTGGGGCAGTGGGACATGTTGGTTTTTTTCAGGCTACATCTGTATAAGGTTTCTGTCAAAATCTAATTTTTATGCTTACTAATTGCTAAATAGATTGCTAATACATCATAATATGAGATATTTGGTTTATCTTGCCTGGGAAACAAGATTCCTCAAGTCTTTTTTTTTTTCTTTTATGACAGCATTATTCAGAAGGCTAGCAATGCATTAGAGGTTTTAAAAGAAGTCCTTGATGCAGTTGACACTCAAAACCCCGAGGTATGGGGATATTTCCATGCTTACATGCCTCATGATTGATGTATTTTTATTACCTTAGATGCATGTAAGAAATTTTGAATTGGGATATTCATTTTGACTGCTATGGTGTGCTTCTTTTAGGGTGCCAAGGATGAATTTACACTTGACCTTGTGGAACAGTGTTCATTCCAGAAGCAACGAGTCATGCATCTTGTGATGAGTTCTCAGTAAGGCTGCTTTGCAATTAGGAGCACAGTATATTTTGATTTCTAAGAAATAACCGACTGATGTGTTGTACATTTCCTTCATGGGTACAAGACATGTAGTTCTTTCGAATTCCTCTATTTGAATGGCAAGGGACCAATGGGTGCATGTGCTGGCTATATAATTTTTTACTTGCAAGTGCCAGGGTAGAGTAGGTGGCATGCAGTACCATGACAAAGTGATGGTTATTTGGATGAATGGAGAGGGAGAGCCCGTCTATATACTATATATTATATACTCAAGTGGCATGCAGTTTCATGAAAAATAAATTCCAATGATTGTTTGTGGCTCATTGTGACAAAAGGATATATAATCATATGCTAGTTATCCTGGCTTTGAAGAAATATATATATATATATTTATATATTTGCGAAAGTGAAACTGCTTTCTTACACAAGTAAAAATTATATTGTTATATGCTAGTAGTCCAACTTGGAGATTATTTGTTTCTCATCTTCAAAATGCTAGGATGCATATGGCAAATTCTTTACATTTTTTCAATGCTGAATGCATATAGGAATCCGGTATTTTGGTATTGCAACTTTGTTGGATGCTGTCTTTTATTTATTCAGGGATGAGAAGGTGGTTTCTCGAGCAATTGAGTTGAATGAGCAACTCCAGAATGTTCTTATCAGACATGATGCTCTTCTCTCTGGGAGGACTACTGTTTCAAGTAGGCCGACATCAACTTTAAATCATTTTGACCATGAAGAAGAAGAAGAGGAGCCAGAACAACTTTTTAGAAGGTTTGTCTATCTTTTTAAGATTCAAACATTCCTAGAAAATAAATAAAGTTCTCTCTCTCTTTTCTTTTTATCAGTTTTCTTTTTGAGACGATGGTGTTAGGTTGTCTGATGAATTCTCTCCAAAGCTTAAGTTAATAGGAAATAATCCAACTATTATATTTTAGTCAAGTTGGACTTGGGTAAGGTTATGTGTTAGAATGTTTGACTCGTCAATTGCCTTAAATCTAAGGTAGAGGAATGCCACTAAAAAGGATCCAAAAGTAGGATACAGGTGCAGGGAGTCATTATAAATGTGATAAAATTGGATATATTTATTTAATTTTTATATATGATTTGTTTGACTCTTAAGTGATTAATGATCATTTTAGTTTGAAGATGATAGGATAGAAATGGTTTTTCCCTTTTTAAAAGAAAAAAAGAATGAAAACTGTAGTGAGCCTTTTTTTTCTTTGAATCACAATTGGGTTTTCTTTTCCAAAGTATTAATCTGTAAATGAGCTTTTTGAGTTACCAAAAAAAATGGATATTTTAGTTTGAGTTTAAAAACCTGAACAATGCTTAAAATCCTAGTAGGGCCAAGGTGGATCAAAGGCTCCAAACAGCATTCTACTTTAAACCCTAAATTTTCAATATTTCTTTTTGTATTACTCTGTTTGGCACCTCCCTCTTTCTCTCGTTTTAGTCCTCTGCAACTGTATTTTTTCACCGCTGTTCCTTTCTCTTATTCTTTCAAGCAACCATGACCTAATGTCGCCCAGCCATCTTCCTTGTCTTCTAATTTCTCTCTCTCTGTCACCTTCTTTTCTTTCTTTTTGGAGTTCCAGTGTGAGCACTCCAGTGAAAGCAAGATTTGAGAAAACAAAGTACTTGATACTAACATCCAGCTACCTTTTGCTGGCAATATGTCTTAAGATTTTTGCCATGTCAGACATATATATAACATCATGTTTAGGATCGAGCCGTGTCAATACGGGTGTGCCTCCATTTTTATGAGTCGAGCAACATAGTATTTAAGTTTAACATGTTAGCTTACATGCATGCAAGATGAATGATTAATGGTTTGCATGTGGACCCAAGTATAAAACTAAATGCATGCTTAAAGAAGGATTAGAGAAGCAATGAACACAATAGGCAAAAAGACACTAGGTTCAAGATTCGAACTTGAGAGTTTTTTATACCATGTTAATTTGGATGACTAATTCTCCCAAAAGTTTAAGTTAATAGGAAAAGACTCAACTATTCTATTCTAATTCTAACAGATGGATGTATATAGGGATAAAATTGTGGTACTGTAGTTCTTTTATTTCTTTGTTGATTGTATACATTGACAATTTTCTTTCATTTCAACTGCACAACTTTATAGGATACGAAAAGGGAAAGCATGTGCAAGACCAGAAGATGAAGAGTGCTCTAGAGAGCAGCCACATTTAGGGTTGCTTGGATCAAATATTCTGGGAGAAAAAGAAAGGCTAAACCGTCCACTTATTCGACCATTGTCCTTGGAACAGTCATGTGAAAACAATGCAAATCCTTCAGCTGTTGCAATTCCTCCCCCTCCTGCAAAACACATTGAAAGAGAAAGATACTTTAAGGAGAAAAAGGTTGATGGTTCTGCTGTGGCTGGTCATATGAGAGGCATGTCATTACACAGCCGTAACGCTAGCAGTTCTCGTAGCGGGAGCATGGATTTTAGTGACTAACTATAGGTTTGTGCTTTTTTACAATTTCTATTTATGGATATCTCAGTTTCTTCTTACAAATGAAAGATGGATTTCCATTGCTAGTGCTGTCAGGTATTGGTTGAAAGAACGACTGAACCTCAAAATATTTAATCAATGTAAAATGTTCTTACAATCAGAGCCTTCTTATTTGGTGTTCATTTGTGGCTCGTCTTGGATGGTTGCTGGCCGTTATAAGTTATTTTCATTGAGTTGTGGTGGCGTCTAGTTTTTCACTATCCTTATGTTTCTAAGAGTGCTTGTAAAGAGGGTTCGATTCCAATTTTTTTTTAGTACATACTTCTTTGATGGCATGGCTATGATCTTACTCTTTATTGATGCACACTTTAACTTGCAAACAAGCGTACAAGGTTTGCGCCCAATTTTGAATCCAATTAACACGAGGAAGGGGATAAGAATTTAGGGTTTTTTTTCTCCTAATATGGAGATCCGTACCCATGGTTACATGACAATTCACAAAAGCCATATTGCAATTATAGGTTCATATTTTTACGTATGTATTATTTTAAATTTTCATACATTTTCGATGGGGTTCGGGGTAGGGATGGCAATGGAGCGGGGCGGGGGTGGATATGCTTTATCTACCTCCACTCTTGCATGGACGTTGAAAACATCTACATTCATGGATGTTGGTTACATCTATAATCGCTTCACGGTGTTCTATTCTGCTACACCCTAATTGATATTAATTATTTTCAACTTAATATTGTAAAAAATTATATTATAATTTATTCATGAAAATTATATTATAATTTATTCATGAACATAATTTCAATATATAATTTTTTTTAATATAATACATATATACTAAAAGTATAAATATAAAATATTAGTATATATATGATTTAAGTATATATATTTAATATATATTAAAAATATAAAGAAAAATATAAAATATTTTAAAGGATAAAATAGTAATTTCAAAAGTCGGGGCGGGGCGGAGTGGAGCAAGCAATTATTAAAACCGTTCCGCTCCACCCGCTTCAAAAAAAACCTCTCCATTCGGAGCGGATCGGTGTGAAATCCATCGGTCGGATCGGGTTTTGCCATCCCTAATTCGGGGTGTCACAATTTTCCTATTAAGGCTTCGACATGCTTGTCTAGTACAACATATTACAAAAAGAATTAGAAATATTAAATGTATGTCTTATGAGTTATGATCAATCAGATTGATTATATAATTTACTATATTCTGCATTACATTTATATATTAAGGTTATTCTTTTTCTGTAAAGTTTGTTTAAATTTATCACTACTTTCAAAGATAAAAGGTCAAATTGTACAATTAGTTCCTATACTATAATCAATAAAAGGTCAAATTGTACAATTAGTTCCTATACTATAATCAAAATAGTCTCTCAACTTTAATTTGAAGAATTTTGATACCTTTACTTTTTGAGATTTTGAAATTCAGGTCAATTTTAAACGGTGTCAAAATTTCACCGTTAAGTATACTGACGTGGCGTTGACCATGCTGATGTGGTATTGACCATGCTGATGTCATGCTGACGTGACGTTGACCATGCTGCATGGCGAGCTTAGTCAGCAAAATTTTTTGGCAACTGATGACGTGGAACGTGGCTTACTAACTTGGATGATCAATTGATGTAATTAGTTCCTGTACTTATATCAAAATACGAATTTAGTCCCTCTACAATGATTTGAAAAAAATTTGATACCTGTATTTTTCGGGATTTCAAATTTTGGTCCAATCTTTAAAATATTAAAAAATAATTAAAAATATTCACATTATTAAAATATTAAAATATATTATTTTTGTTAATATTTATTATTAAAATATAAAAATATTTATGTTTAGTTTAATAATATTAAAGACAGAAATATTTAAATTAAAAGATTAAAAGATTTTTTATTTAAAGATTTTAAATGTTTTTTTAATTAAAATTAAATAAAATTGTTTTTATTAATATAATAATTTATTATGTCGAATTAAACATAAAAAGAGGTAAAAATGAAAAGTATTCTCAAACAATTTGAGAGAATAAAGGGAGTGATGAGCTTCAAAGAGAAGCTTGTCATAGGTAATCTGGTCAAATAACACCATGTTTTTCACCCTCACCGTCACCCTCTCTTTTTGCTTTTTCTTTTTTCACCCCTGTTATTACAACAAAGAAGAAAAAAAAAATTCAAAAACCCACTTCTTATCTAACTCTAAAAAGCAGAAAATAACTCCCATTAAAAATATAGTCAAGAAAACATATAGTAAAGAAAATAGTCTTTTTTTTTTTGCTTGCCACCTCCAAACTTTGCTGGCTTGGAGGAATGAGGAGGGATTATCTTTCTTCGGGGCTTTGCAAAAGCAAAAAAAAAAACTAAGTTAGATACAATCTAAAGCAAAGTTGATTTTAAGTTTTATTGGTATAAAAAAGACTGATAAATCTAGGGAGATGAACATACAATGATATTTGCTCGAAGTGAAGAAAAAAATGGGAAAGAAAGGAGGCACAATTTTTGGGTGCCACGAGACAAAAAAAAAAAATGGGATGGGGAGGTGGGGTGAGAGCTTTTTCTAACTTTAAGGTTTGATTGTTTGCTTCCCTAGACTTCAAAAGTCTCCTTACAATTTTTGTGTTAATTTTATCTTTGAAATTATTATCTTTTTTAGTATTTGAGGTTTGATTTATTTTCTTTGTTTGTTGATATTGTTTGAGCATAACTTATAAGCCAAGTAAATGTTATTGTTTTAACTTTTAATAGTATAAATATTTTTAATATTTTACGAATAAATATTACTCTTTTTAATATTTATATTAATAAAATAATATTTTAATAATAATATTATTTAAAACATTATTATTTTTTTAAAAATTATTTTTCAGAACTGATTTTTGCAAAATTGAACCTTAAAATTGGAACAAAATTTGAAATCCCAAAAAATTCAAGTACAAAAAAATTTCAAATCATTGTAGAGGGACTAAATTCATATTATGATATAAGTACAGGGACTAATTACATAATTTGATCATCCAAGTTAGTAAGCCACGTGGAGAAAAGTCCATGTCATCAGTTGCCAAAAAATTTTGCTGACTAAGCTCGCCATGTCAGCATGGTCAATGCCACGTCAGCATGATCAACGCCACGTCAGCATATTTAACGGTGAAAATTTGACACCGTTTAAAATAGGACTGAAATTCAAAATCTAAAAAAATAGAGGTACCAAAATTTTTCGAATTAAAGTAGAAGGACTAAATTCGTATTTTAGCTATAGTACAAGGACTAATAGTATAATTTGACCAAGAAAAAGTTCATGGCGTAAAAGAATTACAAACAAGTTATAGTTATGAGATCTTTATTGCATAAAGTATTATTTTTAAAATTGTTTTTAGTCAATGTTTTATTAAGAAATGAATATTGATACAACCAGTTGAGATCTATACATGTTTATGATCTTAGTTATGAAGTAAACAATTGATCTCATAAATTGAAGTATGAATATACTTAAGCTAAATATTTAGGTGTTTGTTACAAGAATAAGTATACTGAATATGACCCAATACGAGAATATCTTTTGGTAATCACTTAAGTCTCTATGGTGATATTTTCATGTGATAGTTGTATAAATGATCTTTTGACTAGAGATCATTGTCTAACTTGTATGACAAGCGATATACTTTGATACTATTCCTACATGGTGCTAACCAAGAATGCTTAATAGTAGAGCTGATAATTTTGAACATGACTCGATTACATGACAGAATATGACACGGGAAACATAACTAAAACACGACACAAATACACAAATGTGTCAAAATTTATAGAATACGAATTATTAATGTGTCAAAATTTATCTAAATATGTAACACCTTAAATACGATTATGATACGAAAAATAACACGAACACGACACGAATATACGGATTAACATGTCTTCTCAATAGGATGGATATTGGGTATATCATGAATCATATAGAGTTAGAGGAATGATCAAGATAAAATTCATTATCTTGAGTAATCGGACACATATCTCACTATTCTTGAAAATAATTAACTTGAGAAATCCTTAGTCAAAGTAAAATGAAGTTTTGAACATATTTAAAATTCATTTGAAGAGTCGATAGCTTCGGGAATCATGAATTACAAAGGTTGAATGCGTATAAAATAGACACTAAACCATGCTTTAGCTCTATCGGGATGTAGTGATGAAAAGAATGAATTATGATAAGAAACTATGCACGGATAGATTAGTCAAACCTTCTTGACTCTTCTTAATATTTTGGTGATGTCAATCTAGATCTATAAATATGTATTGATCAATTAAAGAATTAATGATTAATGCAAATGAGTTTGATTCATTAAATCATACTTGAACTAGGATTACAGTATTCATATTTATTGTCAACATATTTAGAACCTAATGGGTCACAGACAATAATAATAATTAATTGAAAAATTAAAATGGAAAAATCAAATTGCACTTGATTGAAATAAAACTTAAAACTTTATGGACTTAATTTCATAAATTCAATAGTTAAAACGATCAATTTATAAGGTAGCAAAAACCAATCCTATTTGAGCCTCTAACTAAGTGAAGCCCACTTGGGTCGCCATTCTCATTCAGCCTTTGTTTTTGAAGAGAAATGTGGAACCTTGGATTGTTTTGATCTAATGGCTAAGAAAGAAAATGATTTGGGGAAGTAGCATAAAGAAAGGCATCAGCCACCAAAAAACAAAAAAGAGGGCACAGAAAAAGAGGCAAAAAAGATGGAGGAATGACAGAAAAGAAAAGATAAAAAAGAAAAATGAAGAGAAAAAAAGAAGAAAAAAAGGCAATCAACAGCCATCAAAAAGGAGAAAACTAGGAAAGAAAAAAGAGAAAAAAACCAAACAATTTTTGGGAAACTAGTGAAGACCCGCATTTCGCTGCAGGAGGTAAACCTTTTTTATTTGATATTTGTATTTGTTTGGTATTACAATGTTAAGGAACATTCAATTTATAACTAAAAGAACATATATATATATATTTTAAAAAAAGAAAAACTAATTTATCAAAGACCTAAAGATAAATATTAGCTGATCAAGCTATTGAGAAATTGATATATATATATATATATATATATATATATCTGCGTACTAATCAAAATAAAAATGATAGTGGACAATATAGTCAATATCAAATATTTAAATAGATAGAAAACATACAATAACACAGATTCTACACATATTGTTATTACAGTAGCAAATGATTTTTTCACAACCATTTCTGATGCATATAGTGATAAAGAAAACGTATATAAATAGAAGTAGTGCATGAAAAAGCCAATAAGTTCAATCTTCATTGCGATCAATTTTTTCATCCTTGATATCGATGTCATAGTTCTCAACAGACTTTAGACTTTTCTTTCCTTTACTGCCCTTGAATTTTTTTAAAAAAATAAGAAATAATTAATAATACAAAAAAGTGGAAAATGGCAATTATGACAAAAACGTGATTGGTAGCATATCTAGTCTCCTTGCAATTTTATTACCATTCAAACTTCAAACAAGCCTAATTTTTTCACAAATGAAGGGATTCAATTACATGCTCAAACAATAACAAGCATAATATTTAAAACTTCTAATATCATATATCAGAGATGTGCAGTGGAAACATAATGTTTGTAAACAAACAATACCAGAATCTTCCTAGGATCATACTTACAATCTTTCATGTGATTAAAGACAATTAATAAAGGCATACACGTGATTCAAGAAATATACCTAATTGAGATATAGTAATCACAAGTTAACTCATCAAAGGCTTGCCAGAAATCTTAATCACCAAGAACTCTATGTCCAGTCACCAAAGCCTCCCAAGTGTTAGGTCTCTAACGGTTATTCATACAACCACAAGCAAGGATCTTTTCAAGGCAGAGACACTCATGTGCTAGCAAGATGACAAAAGTCCAAAGCAAAATCAATCTTCTTATATGTGCCAAAACCCCTTGGAGTGTTGGAAAATCCGGGCTCATGGGTTAAACATAAACATCCAAATAAGTGTAGCAGAAGCTAAACAAAGAAGCACCCAGATAACACAAGATCTACGGATTTCGATTTACATGGGTTTTATGGCTAATAAAACTTTTAAATCAACCATATGTTTAGAGATTACCTACTTAAGATTTCGTAATCTTAAGTTGCAGATCCAATTAGCCACAGACTCCGATCTGTAAGATCTCCTGCGAGTTCCACAAGATCACGAGAAGCACAATTGTCCTTCCTCTAAAGCTAGTCCACACGAACAGGTGATGGATCCTTCTCCAAGGTATGGCGATTCACTTGTGCTAGCAAGTTGATCCTCATATCACAATCAAAAGATCTATCACTCTGTGTTTATCTCTCAATGCCGATCTCAGTAAGGAACAATAAAGATACTACAAGATGCACACCAAAAGGAAATTGCGGCAATAGGAAGAAACAAGCCACAGAGAGGTGGCGGCTAGGGTATTTTGCTATAGGAACTTTTCCTTTCAAAACAAGCTTACTCACTATGCAAGATCAGAACGTTCAAAGACTGAAAAAGACTTGCTTGAGCGGCCAGGGTTTGAATATATCATATATATTCAAGTACAAGCCCTAACATTTCTCCCTAAGGGTGGTAGGCCAACACTTGTAGCTTATGCTACAAGGCTTTCATTAATCCACCTAAGGCTTGTGCTAGATGGATTAAGAGGTCCAATATACTAACAATTAGTAACATTGGGCCTTCTAACTTAACTCTTTAAGTTGGGCCTATCATCCTTAGTAAACAAACTCAAATTAGAATAGCCTTATGGACCTATTCTAATTTCATGCATCATTCGGCTAGATCATGATTTGTGCCTAGCAATTTAATTCTCAATTAAATTACTAGCTCATTATGAACAATTCATATCTTTGATCAATCAATATCATCATATGATATTAAACCAAACTATTGCATAGTCAATCATATATCCTTGAACACTTCATTTAAACTTGTCTTCACAAGACTAGTTAATTCTTCTTGTTGTATATTAAGACACCATCTTTGGATTTCACAAATCTGAATTATGTCTCAATTAAACTTAATTGAACACTTCAATCAAGTCCTCAAAATAGATATTTTATTCCATTGAGTTTTACCTCAAAAGAATACCATGTTTCATCCATGCATTACTGTCCTTATGTGTGTGACCCTTTAGGTTCTCAATATGTTGGCAATGAATATAAGTTAATCCCATTAACTTATCTACCTAGATCAAGAGTGGGAGCTAGCAACCCATCATGACCACCCAAATATTGTGAAGTCGGTGTGACCTTTTAGAAACCTTTTAATAACCAGCCTATCAATGTAATACGGTCCTTTCACTATATATCCCGGATAGTCCATGAGTATGGTTCAGTGTCTACTCATTTTCAATCGATATTAGTTCTTACAGCATATGGTTAACCTTTTGAATTTAGAGAAAATATTCCTCCTAAGTCCATCATACTCTAGCCACAGACTTCATCAAGTTAACCGAAGCCAGGAACAGACGAGATATATCTCCGATGTCACTTGAAGTGGTGAATCCTCTCTGGATCACGCGTCCATCTTCATATGGTTAATTTCATACCCAAAATCACCCTACCATAAGCATCTCTTATTGGGACCCATTTGTGATGGAATCAAAGTACAACACTCCCCATACAAGATGACCTGGTATCTCAAGTCTAAGGATTAATTTACACGACTGGCACGTCAGAACATTTCCATAGACACTAGTATGACAATACCAAATGAAAGTTCAGTGAACTTGTTCAACAGACAAGCATCTATATGTTATCCCAAGTATCCCTTATACTTCAACCTATGAGAACAGTTGCTTACTTCATAAGTAAGAAGGCTTAACATATACTAGTCTTTGAGCAATGTCATTGTCTCGTCTTGACAATACAATGACCAGGAATTGGTTTATAAGGATCTCATAAAGAGAATTACGAGAATTATTTTTCATGTAATACCCTAGCTTTCTTGTTTTCTCTCTACCCTAGCCACCAAAAGAGAATTGTTTTTCAAGAAAATACTAGCCAAAAGAGAAAACACAAGATCCTTATTCTTTAAATCTACCTTTGTCGCAAATCACAAAAGAAAAAGGGAGAAAAGTTCTCCATGTTGGTATAATCCCTAGAGCCAATCAGATTGGACAAGGGATATACAGTTAATAATGATGCAAACCCATTACTATTCGATAGTGAAATAAGGTTTTCCTTTACATGTTGGTATGATGATAATTAGTTATTAAGTACTAATTAGATGAAGCCCATAGAACAAACAGGCCTTGCAAAGGAATTATAAAGTGTTATAATTGTGAGATGAATTATAAAGTATTATAATTGTGAGATCCTTATGCATCAAAACCTTGTTCCTTAAATTATTCCTAGTCATCGTATTGCCAAGACAAGACATTGGCAATGCTCAAAGACTAGTATATGTTAAGCCTTCTTATTATGAAGTAAGATACTGATCTCATGGGTTGAAGTATGAGGGATACTTGGGATAACATATAGGCGTTTGTCTGTTGAACAAGTTCACTAAACATGGCCCGCAGTGAGAACTCCATTTGGTATTGTCACACTAGTGTCTGAAAATGTTCTCACGTGCCAGTCGTGTAAATTAATCCTTGGACTTGAGATACCAGGTCATCTTGTATGGAGAGTGTTATACTTTGATTCCATCACGAACGGGTCCCAATAAGGATGCTTATGGTAGGGTGATTTTGGGTATGACATGAACCATACGAAGATGGATGAGTGATCCAGAGAGGATTCACTACTTCAAGTGACATCGGAGATATATCACTTCAAGTGACATCAAAGATATATCTCGTCTGTTCCTGGCTTTGGTTAACTTGATGAAGTCTCTGGCCAGAGCATGATGGATTTAAGAGGAATAGTTTCTCTAAATTCATAAGGTTAACCATAAGCTGTAAGAACTAATATGGATTGAACATGTGTAGACACTGAACCATACTCATGGACTATCCGAGATATATGGTGAAAGGATCGTATTACACTGATAGGCTGGTTACTGAAAGATTTCTAAAAGGTCACATAGACTTCACATAGAGGAAGGACAATTGTGCTTCTTGTGATCTTGTAGAACTCGTAGTAGATCTTAAAGATCGTAGTCCGTGGCTGATTGGATCTGCAACTTAAGGTTACGATATCTTAAGTAGGTAATCTCTAATCCGATGGTTGATTTAAAAGTTTTATTAGCCAATAGATCCATGTAAATCGCTATCCTTAGATTCTGTGTTATCCGGGTGCTTCTTTGTTTATCTTCTGCTGCACTTATTTTGACCTTTATGTTTAAGCATGAGCCCGGATATCCCAACAGTGGTATCAGAGCCAAGGATCTGTTGATTATATGAGGTTTGAGCATGTTAATTCTTTATGATTAACATATTGTATGTTTTGTGCATTGATTTTGCAAGTTTCGGTTCTTGTGATTGTAAAGAAAAATTTGTTTTCTCTAAAGCTGTAAAATATGGACAGCTAATGATTTCGTGGTTTAATCATGTTTAAAATAGTTTAAACGTTAAATTAAAATTGTTTTAATTAACCCAGATTAAAGCTATTGCATATCTTAGTATATTCGACAAGTTTAGAGGCCTAAAACACTGTTTTCGGTGACCGAATTAGGGACTACTTTTGGGCTGTGTAAAAACGTTTTTCTAGGTGTCTTTAATTCTGGAAATTTAGTTTATATGCTGCCATTGAAATTCCTAAAAAGATTTGGGTTAAAACAGTTTAAACAAAATCAGTTTCGGGCCTAAAACGATGTTACTACAATGCTGAAATTTTCTGAGCTGTTTTGTAGGTGTTTGCGTGCCTTAAAATTTCGAGCATAAGTGTGGAAACGTTCCACAAGCTTGGACAAATACAGTGGAAACATGATGAATGAGTGACATGATGAATGAATGAGCCAATGAATGTCATTTGATGCAAAAAAATGATGCATGGACATATATAGTGGAAACATGCTGACCATGTATGTAATAAATGCAATGATGCCAACATGATGCAAGCAAAGAATAATAAAATCAATGCATGGATATATGCCATAAATGACTATGTATGTTCCAGATGCATTTTCCAATAAATGACCCTATGAATGCAACACGATATCAATATGATGCATGTAAAGAATATACAAATGAACATATACAGAGAAATCATGCTGACTATGTATGTCATGAATGCAACTTGATGCCACCAAAATGCCTGTATGAATGAAATGTATGGTATGACAAATAATTGATTGGATGTCAAAATGAAAAAGGGGAAGATATCACGGAGGAAATAAGAATCGAAGGAACTTAATCATCAACATCTCATAAATTTGAAACATAACCAATTCGTTCCCATATCAATCTTCACAAGGTATAAACCATGTTTACAAAATCTGAGCAGTGATTAGAACTGTCTTTACAAGCACTTTATTTTTCCTAGCATCCTAAGGCTATAAGAGCCGGCTACTGAAAAAAGTGAAATCCTACTTCATCATATCAGACCGAAGTCATTCTACATCATTTTCGTAAATCTCCTAATCCTTCCAGTCCTCTATCAATCAGTGTCGTTGGATCCAACCACTTGGCATCTATAAGAGACTGTACTTTGTTCTTAAGTGCATTGCAGTGCTCAATGCTATGCCCAATAGTTCCACAGTGATAATCACATCTTTCATTCGGATTATACCACTTGGGGTATGGTGGTGAAAGGGGTTTCAACGACACATAGGCAACCAGGTGATTTCGAACCAACATTGGGAAAAGCTCTTGATAGCTGATTGGAAGGGGATCAGAATGCCTTTGGGTCTTATCCTGGGGTTGTTTCTTAGTCACACAGAGCCTAGGAGTTGGAGCACTTGACGGTGGCACTAAGGTTCGAATCGGAGTGTTTACATGGGGAGATGGCGAAATAACAAGGCAAGGGTATGGATTTGGACACGGGGCCTTCAGAGGTTTACATAGTTTGAGGTTCCTATCTCAGATGCTTGATAAGGTGATTGATGAGGGAAGAAATATGAACTAATAGTTGGTGGTGATGGAATGGGATTCAGGGGTCCCGTAGTGATCAACCTAGTGGACAATTGGGCCATAGTAGGGTGGGGATACTGGTTTGGACTTAGAGCGGTTTGCAGGTATGGTACAGGATCCGAGATTTCTGTCTTCGGTATCAAGCTCTTTGGTCTAATCATTTTCACGATTTTGTCCATAATTTCATCAGGGTTGCAACCTTTGTAACATTGACAAGCGCAAGATCTAGCAAGGATTGTATGTTCTAGACCTGAAGGTTTTGGTTGATCCAAAAGTGACGAAGAACCCTGAGAAAATTCTCCCTTACTGTTAGCCATATCCTCAAACATTTTCATCAATTTGGCGATTTGTTCTTTCACTTCTCGGATTTCATGTCCAAACTCCTCTTGATTGCATTCCAAAGTATCCAACTGTTCCTCTGATTCTTTCCTCATAGCTCGAACCCCTTTCATGCAAATGAAGATGTCATTAATATGAGATCGAGAATAAAATTATGAATGTACACGCTCTATTCACATATGCATGAATGTGATGATGATTGATGCATGAAATGTAAAAAATGCGAAGATGTTTGAGGGGATGAATTTTCATATTTACAACTGCTTGCATGTCATGCAAAAACGCAAATGAGAAGATCAAGGAAAAGAAGATTCTAACATCACTTTTTTTTCTTTCTTCTTTCTATTTTTTTTTTGAATTTTCTTGACAACTATTTTTTTGACATTTTTTCATTTTCTCAAAAGTCTAAAACTAAAAGGAGATTTTTATTATCCTTACCTCACTACTCCACTACAAAAGAATTTTTTCATCATTTTTTCCTCATTTTTATTTCCATTCTTTTTACTTTTAAAAGAGGAAATATTTTTGTATCATTTTTTTTCTTTTTTTCAAATTCCTTGTAAAGCAATAAAAGAGTGGAATAATTAATGCAAAGTAAGAAAATTAATGAACATGTGCCCCAATAGTATCTACTTGTTTAGGCATCACGGTGCCTTTAGGGCGGGGTATTTAAGCTTATTATAGGCGATGTACGTTCATCGTTGCTTGACCTATAATGCTTATTCAGAATGTCGAAATAAATAGCAAAAGATCGGAAGCATTCCTCCATGTGTTGCTAGCTTTGGTGCATTTAACGAAAATCTGGTATGGCTTTGCCTAGGTTCACTACATGAGGGTGAATCGGTTCTAAAGGCCCCGAATTGCTCCCCATTGTAGCCGGTGAAGGCTAGTAAGGCACCTCGATAAAAGCGGGTTCAATTCGTTAGAGTATATTTTCCTAAGCCCATACGGAGGATCATCACGAAGGCATTAGGTACTTTATACTCCGGAAGTGTTTTACTAGCCCATACGAAGGATCATCACGAAGGCGTAGTTACTTTACTCCCACTTAAAAGGAAGGAACCCGGGTAGAGAGTTCATGTTATGCAAATGCCAATATAGTGTGTGCGGAGGAACAACAAACCTTTCACCACCTATTCTACACCCATTATCCTAAATATCCCAATAATTTATTAAAACAACGATCAAGAATAGTGTAACGCATTAACCAACAAGCAATAGTAATATACAACATTAAATAACTAGATAACAATAATAAAATGCATGTGAATGAAAATGAACAAATTTAAAACATTTTATTATTTTTAAAATTCTCCTTTATTTTAAAAAATATGGGAATTAAAATTAAATACCAATTAAACCAACAAAACCGAGACTTTGATAACACACGACTAATTCTAGGCCTGACTCTCTAATCTCCCCAGTGGAGTCGCCAAGCTGTCGCAACCTAAAAAATAACGACGTTTCATCGCAAGACTTTATTATTCGTTAGGCGTGACATTAAAAAAAACAAAAAAAAAAATCGACTTAATTCCTCTTGCAATAAAACGAGGGTTTGAAAACAACCGAGGAAAAAGACATGGAGTCACCACCAATCTTTTTTGGCTAAGTGTGATCGGCCACCTATTAAAATCGGTTTTATAAAATATTTTAAAATTAATTAAAATATTTTTAAAACCAATTTCAAGTCTGCGTTATATACTAGAGAAAATCGAAGAATCGGGTTCGGGACTCGGTTACATTCGGGGAAGGATTAGCACCCTCACAAACGGCCATATAAAACAGTATCTTATTAATCATGTGTTATCTCAAGTCTCAGTAAAAAGTTAGTTTTTTATTTAGTATTTCAAGTTAATTCCCAATTTAAAAAAAATAATTCCATTTTTAATTGAAAATGATCTGGAATTTATTAATTCAAAATTTTCCTATATTCCCCGACAAAATCGGCAAAATATTAAAAAATTTATTTATTTGGAAAACTTTTTGAATCATTCTCGTTTTTTGAAAGAAAGATTTTTCTTTATTAATGATAATTGATGATATTCCCTCCAGCAAACTCGGTAGAGAATTCATGAATTATTTTAACTCGGGAATATCTTTATTTTTATTGAAAATCATTATCTTTTTCAAAACATTTAAACAAATGTGAACATGAATATGTGTGACATAGTAAAGATGATATAATAAAGTCTAGATATTATAATGCAACCTAAATGAGATGATATAATTTAGATGGCATAGCATATTCTAAATGAAATGAAATATCCTAAGTAACATGGTATATTCTAAATGAAATAAAATGATTTAAATGGCATCGCAAATGTAAATGATATGGCATATTTTGAATGACATGGCATATTCTAAATAATATAATCTAAATGACATGGAATATAATCTAAGTGACATGAAATGACAAGAAACATAAAATAATGCTATCATGAAATATGCATAAAAATAAAATAAAAATGCATGAACATAGTATATGCTAGATAATGTGACAAAAATAAATGACTAAATAAAAAGTATAGGATAACATGAAATATTCAAAAAATCATATAACAAACAATAACCATCATAAAAAGTGAATCAAAATAATAATAATACCATAGAAAAATATCATAGCAAAAATCACATATTAAATAAAATGCATGAACATGGAAAATGCAACGCATGAAAATGTATTTTTTCCCCTAAATAAAGAAATCCGTATATCTAAAATGATATCCGGCTACCCTAGGAAAATATGTCAAATTAAATTTTCTAAAATCAAAATTCTTTGTGATTGTTTGAAAACGATTTTGGAAAACTTAGATTAAAAAAAAAAAACTTAGCTAAACCCTTTTTAAATGGCTCTAATTTCCTAAGTTTAAAATCCCGGACTTGACCACCCTTAACTCGAGGTTTTTAAAATTATTTTTAGAGTTTAAAAAGTCTTAGAAACTACTCTAAGACAGTAGCTAGACTTTCTAATCAGCCCCCTCTAAGTAACCTAGCCAAAACAGAAAAATGAATTTTCTTCAAATTCAAATCTGACTCCACTGTCCAGTTTTAGAACATGATTTCTTAAACTATTTTTAAAAATTCAAAAAACTCTCAAAAACATACTGGAGACTCAGTACATGTAAAACTACATGATAAAAAATTGTCTTAATTTTTTGATTAAAGATGACTGTCCAGAAAAATCAAGAAAGTACGAGTACTGGGTGAAAAACTATTTTGCCAAAACACATTTTTTTTGCCTTTGATAAAATCATTTAAAAATCAAAATAAAATTATTGGAGATCATCCTAAAGACCTAAAAACAGTAGCTAAAACATTTAAAAACCTTGGAAAAAAATTGGCTAAGTAAAAAAAATCACAAAGGTAGAATAATCAATTTGACAACCCTTTAATTTTCCACAAGTATGCTCAAGTGAGCATGACTTTGAGCCATTGATTGGCCTAAGTCATAAATCATGTGGCATGAAATGGAATGCATGAAAATGCACTAAAGTGAATGCATGAAATGCATGGTTTAAAGTCTAGTGATATGGAAAATGCATGGCATGAATAACCTAAATGCCTAGCATGAGTTTGAATGACAATAAATGTTATCCTAACTTAATATGCATGACCTAGTGTCTAAATGACATGGAATAATAAAATGACCTAAACTTAAATGACATGGAATAATAAAAATAGCCTAAAGCTAAATGACATGGCATATGAAAATAGCCTAATGTCTAAATGTCATGGAATAATGAAAATGGCCTAGTGCCTAAATGACATGGGAAATGACATGGCATATGAAAATGGCCTAATGTCTAAATGTCATGGAAAAACAACATGGCATATGAAAATAACCTAATGCTTAAATGATATATAAAATGACATGGAATAATAAAAATGGCCTAAAGCTAAATGTCATGGAAAAATAACATGGCATATGAAAATGGCCTAAAGCTAAATGTCATGTAAAATGACATAGAATAATAAAATGACCTAAACTTAAATGGCATGGAATAATAAAATGGCATAAAGCTAAATGACATGTGAAATGACATGGCATATGAAAATGGCCTAATGTCTCAATGTCATGGAAAATAACATGACATATGAAAACGCACACGGCCGAATGGCCTAGGAACCAAAGTGTTGTGAGAAATGTCATGTAAAATGACCTAACTAAATGCTATGAAAGATGATATGAAGAATGGAAATGGCCTAAACTATATAAAAATAGCCCCAAGATTCAAAAATATGACATAAGTCAAAAGAACAAGATGGTTAGCAAAAATATAAATATACATAAAGATAAACAATAATAAAAATAAGCAAGTTAAAGTAAGTAAATAAATAACAAAGAGATGAGCTCCATGGTTGGTACATTGGACAAACCCCCTAACCATTATCTCTAGATTTTCATCAAGTTTATGAAGCCTTTTCAATCTCAAAATCATAAAAAAAAAATAACCAAGGTAAAAAAATATGGAGATGAGCTCCATGGTTGGTATATTGGACAAAGCCCACCCTAACCATTATCACTTAATTTTCATCAAGATCATGAAGCCTAACCATTGTTTTATTTATTTTTTGAAAAGCAAGAATAACAATAAAGATGTAAAAAAAAGTAGTAGGAAATCACATGGAAAACAAGAAATAAAGCATGAGGAAGAAGAAGAAAAAAATGTAGTAGCAATGGTAGAATGGCTACCTTAACAAAAGCTTTTCTTTTCTCTTTCAAAAACCTTTTCTTTTCTAAATTAGCTACTGAATTTCACTCCTCAATGATTAGCCTATATGGGAAAAAATAAAACATTCCCTTTCCTCCTTCCTCTTGGCCGAATGGCATGCCCACCATTGGATGGTTTTTTTTTCACTTTTTCTCCTCCAATCTTGGCCCTTTGATTAAGATATTTTCATGAAAACATAAAAATATCATCTTGTCAATTGATAGCAGCCCTTAAGATGTGTACTCAGCCCTTAGATGAAAAAGAGGACCAATCCCATGCATTCCCTTGCTTGGCCCTTTGAGTGCCTACCCTTAGATAAGTTGTGCTCTTTGTTCTTGGCCATTGGATGAGGATTCTTTCATGACAACATAAAAATATCATCTTGGCATTTAATCCATGCCCTTAACATGTGTACTCAGCCCTTGTACATGGCCTAAGCCGTTGGATGAAAAAGAACAATCCCATGCACTTCCTTGCTTGGCCAAATGGATGTCCACCTTTGGATGAATTGTGCTTATCTTTTTTCTTCCATTCTTGGCCATTAGATGAGGGTTCTTTCATGACAAATAAAAATTTCATCTTGGAATTTAAATTTGTCCATTGGATGGTGCATTCAACTTTTCTACAAGGCACCTAAGCCATTGGATGAAGGGGTGACCATTTGCAAGGTACTAGTGGTAGCATGTGAGCTTGATAGTGACTAAGGAATTAAATTGATCAAGCTTCCCTCTTCTCCTTTATGCTGGCTGATCAAAAGAGGTAAAATCCCAGCAATTCCTTCTTTTTTCATATTTTTGTTAATTACAAATTTGCCTTTTTTGGTTTCTTCGGTAAAATGACCTTTTTGACCCCCGAACATAAATAAATAGTAAACAGAATGCAAATTCAAATTTCCTTTTTTCAATACTTCCAAAATAGTAAAAAATTGAATTCTGGAAGTTTTCAAAATTTTCCAAGTCCATTTGCTATTTATTTCGGATTTATTTCCAAAATTGCCCCTTCATGCACCCGAACTTTTGTCATTTTGTAAACGAGCTCCGAATCCAGATTTTTCTTCACAATTCTCTTCCAATTTAAAAGTGTGATCTGAAAGTTTTCAATATTTTTGGAGCTCATTTGCTATTTTTTCGGGATTTATCTACTTGAATTTTTGCATAAGGGATCCCAGATTTGGCCATTTTGCAAACGAACTCTGAATCCGGATTTTCTTTCTCCAATCTCTTCCAACTAATTTAATAATGAGATCTGCAAATTTTTAGAATTTTTGGAGCTCATTTACTATTTTTTCGGGATTTATCCTTTTGAATTTCTGCATAGTGGACCCGAGATTTGGCCATTTTGCAAACGAACTCCGAATCAAGATTTTATTTTGCCAATATCTTCCAAATAATTTAAGAATGAGATCTGCAGATGTTCAGAATTTTTGGAGTTCATTTGCTATTTTCCCAAATTTTCCAATTTTGCCCTTTTACCTCCGAAACCCGGTTTTGCTCAAAACAAGTCCGATTTTCATATTTTCTTCAAACTAAGCCTTGGGCTATCCTTGTTTAATCACTCCTCATCAATTAGGGGCTTTAGTCTTACCGAATATGGTCATTTCTACAATTTTTCAAATTTCACTAAAATCTACCAAAAATCTTAATTCTCGGTTTTCTTCCGAATTGACTTTTCCTTCGATTTTTCTTCCAAGTAGCCTCTCCATTACTTGTAGTCAGTGCTTATCCTCCATTTCGAACCTCCAATTTCGGACAATTTGATCGTTTAAGCGTTTTTTACCAAATTCTCCGAATTAGGGTTTTCTTTCTACTGAAATTCCGTAACCCAACTTCTGAACTCCATATCTTTCAATGTAGACCTTAGATTATCAAAATTCTTTCACCATATTTTAATTGAACTTCAAATGTTGATTTTAAAAGTGGCTTGACTTTTTCAGTAGTTGACTTTTTGGGGTTGACTTTTTGGGGGTTGACTTTTTGGTGGTTGACTTTTTCAAGTTTGGCTTTTCCTGTCGGCTTTCTTAGACTAAGTCTCGGAGCACCACTTGCAGGATGAGAAAAGCCTTTTTGCATTCTGAAACATAAATTTAGGAAGAAAACATACCAGTTTTAATGATCCGGATAAAATTAGATGTCTACACTTCTCTTGCTTTATGAAGAGCAAAATTGAGAATACTTTTTACTCCATCTTGGTACTCTTGACTTAGCCTCGAATTTTGAATCCAACTCTTATCCGTTTAGTACTTGAGAAAGGCTAAGTAATACAACAATAGAATGTATTATAATTAAAATTTTATGCAATAGAAGATAAACATTGTTCAACATTTTCTTATTATTTTTCCTAAATATAATGCAAAGTTTTTATATGTCAAAATCCTAAATATTGGTGCTAACTTTCATATTTAAATATTTTTTTACATTTTTATATATAATGCAAATTTTTTATATATCTTTAAATATTTTTAAAATATATCATATTTTTAATATTTGAATACTTGTAAATATATTTTTATATATTTAAATATGCACTGTTGGGCATTTGGGTGGTGGCAACAGCACCCAGCAGCTAGGTGCTGCGAAACCCTAAACTAAACCCCTAATTTCCCCCCTCCAATCTCAACCTTTAAGATAACCCTATGAAATTACAAACCCTAATTTAATCCCTTAACACAATTTCCATTCACAAACACAAATATTGAGAAAACATTACACAACAATAAAAAATCATATTATATCACAAGTAAATCACACAAAAACCCCAATTATTAAACCTAAATCAAAATCCCCAATTTATAAAGATCAAAAATTCTAGTGGGTGTGAAGGGATGGAGAGAGAGAGGGAGAGAAAGAGAGTTTTTTTGGGTAAAGAGGAAGAGGGGTTTGACTGTTTATGTTTTGGACAAACACTGCTAAAATGCAATTCAAAACATTGTGTTTTGGACGTTTTGTTTAATGATGACTATTTATTGGCATTTGTATCCAAAAACGCCACCATAGTTTCAAATTTAGCGGTGTTTACAAGTACAAAATGGCACTATTTTTTCAACTTTAGCGGCGTTTGATAATTATAAACGCCGCTAAATGTATTGACGTAAAACGAACCCTCCATTAAAAAAAAAATGAATATTTTGGTGCTTAAAAAATGTAGTGTTAATTTTTCATTACTTAGCGCCATTTATTTAACAAAAACGTTGCCATTTCAATGTAAATAGCGACGTTTGTATCACAAAAACACCGCTAAAAACATATACGAAAAACGTAGCATTTCTCTTCAAGAAAAGGGAAATATTTTTGGAGCTAAAAGGAGACCCACGTAAATTGATAATTAGATAGCGACGTTTGACAATTAAAAATACCACTAAATACACGTACTAAAACGTTGTGTTTTTTGTCACAAATGAAGGTAAATTGTTTTGGCGGTAAAAGACGGACCGCGTAACTTGAGAAACAAGTATTAGCGTTCACAATTAAAAAAATGCCCATAATTTATTAGATTTAGCGGCATTTGTTATAAATAAACACCGCTAATATCTTTTTTATTGGCGATTGATGAGAAAACGTCGCGCCTTTGAAAACACGGTACCTGGCGACGTTTTTAAGTGAAACACCACCAATGATACGCCACTAAAATCCCAATTTGCTGTAGTTCTCTTTACTTTAGAAGTAAGCAATCGATCTCATAGATTGAAGTATAGAGATACTTGAGGATAACATGTGGGTGCTTGTTAGAGAACAAGTTCATTGAACATGACTCGCTATGAGAACTTCATTTGGTAGCTCACTCAAGTGTCTATGAAAATATTCTCATGTGACAGTTGTATAAATAGTCCTCATACTTGAGATGCTAGGTTATCTTTGTTGGAATATGCCCTAGAGCCAATAGGATTGGACAAGGATATATGATGGAGACTCAATTAAGAGTTGTAAACCCAAGTGCAGGTTATGTTCAAGTAATAAATTCTCGGGTGTCCGAGGTCGAACCACAGGGAAGCGTATTAGTAAGTATAAGTTTATAAATATATAAGACAAAGAAAGTAAACAAGATATTAGGGAATCAACAACAAAATAAGATAAACAAGATATTAGAGAACAAAATAAACAAAATATAAAAGAAATTAAACAAGATATAAAAAACAATAAGAAAAGATGTTGAGGTTAGAGAATCCACTCTTGGTGTTATGCTAAGATTAATCTTGTTTTATTACACAATTGAAATCCACACATAAAGGAGGTTCCAATCGGAAGGTTTAGCAATTCAGTCCAAATTGTCCAACGTCCATAGCATATGATATTATGTTCATTTGGTGTCCTCAAAACTCATAAAAAGAGTCCAAGCATTCCTTATGCCAAGGTATATGTCTACAACAAATCAAGGTTATGAAACCAAGCATTTACTGTGCCATTTTCCTTGTCAATAATGAATCAAGATCCCTACTTTGTAAGTATGATTTTAAACCAAAAGAAAATATTATCTATACTAGTGTTTATAAATGATGATTCATTTTAGCTCATGTTTAAGAGACTAACCTTAGAATTTACCAAAAGCTTCACCTCATCACCTCAACAATATGATTAGCAACACATACTAAAAATGAAAAGAAATGTAAGAAGCATAAGTAAATAAAGAAAAAGAAAACTAGAGAAAGGAAAAAAGAAGAAAACTTAGAGAATTTTATTACAATGGCTAATATCCTACCAATGTATATTGTTTCCTTAATACTCATCCAAGGCCCTCTATTTATACACATTTTGGAGAGCTAAATGACAAGAGACAAGCTTTATAAATTTCAAAGGTAGGTATAATAGGTGGGTGCATTTTTCTAACAATTTTCGTCATGTTGTATGACAATTCTGATCAGCCAGCTTGATGGTCGATTTTGTCAATGTTGGAGGCTCGATCTGATCAAATGGTCTTCTAGAAAAATATGCCCCTATCAGTTACTGATCCATAGCCGTTGGAATCAGATCATTTGCTCATGTGGATCGGAATATATAGTCAAAATACCAAAACGGTGCAGAACAGACGTCATTGCACATCAGCCAACTTGATGGTTGATTTCGGTAGGGAAAACGACTCCGTTTCAAGAAGTGTAAAACATGAAAAAGATAGATATGCCTCTTAACTTTGTACTGTCAAAATTTCAGCCTTAATGCTTCGGTGAAACTCCAGATATAGCTGATATGGCAAAAGGTGTCAGAACTGGAACTGAATTGGATTTGCCCTTAATTCTTGATTTAACCTAGTAATCTGAAATCACTCAAAGAAACTCATGAAAAACACCAAATTACATAAAAATATAAAAGATCATAAACACAAGTAGACTAAGCAATAATAACTCGTATTTGACACAAAACAATAATAAAACATAACTAAAAACTATATAATTATACGAGTTATCACACCCCCACACTTAGATTGTTGCTAGTCCCTAGCAACGACTCAATAAAAATAAAATAAGAAAATCTAATCTAATCCATTTTCGTAGGAAATCACGGTGGCACTTAGCATGTGACACAAGCCTTTAAACCCTTAGGTGTCCCTAGTGGACGAGTTTAGTCTCGTGAGGGTTTGCTAGAACGATACCCACAAACATTGAAAAACTAAAATATAAGTAAACTACATACACTAAAAATATTTACTCCTAATCCTTTCAATATAAATTAGAGACAATCTTTGAACAAGTCTTATAAACTAATCAATAGCTCAAAGAATTTCACAAAAATTCATGCTTGAATGTAAATAAATGAGTTAAGCCAATATTAACATAACATATTTCAATCAAAATAGTGCATATTCAACTTAATCTCAACCTCTCACATGGGATACTCTCATGATTTTCACTCTTTAAGGTAGTGGTAAAGTGTTTACACTCAATCAATCTCATGAAAACACTTCTACCATATGCTTGCTTGTCCACCTATTCTCCACTATTTAGATCATACAACTTCATAAATCAAGAGGTCTTTATTCAAGGTTGTAATGGGGCCAAATGGTTATAATGTGGTTAAAGAACAAAAGGATAAAGATATCACAAAGGTTCCAAAAAGTTCATAGAGTTTAGAGACATAATAAGATCATACAAATAAATTTCTCAAAACTCTTTACAAGTACATAGTCACATAGGCTAAATGTTCATGTTGAGCCTTTGCTTCATTCTAACCAACTTTGTAACATCTTTTTCTTTACTTTAACTAGAAGTTCAAGAGAAGATTTTATTTATTTTTTTTTTTTGAATATGGGAATGTATTTAACAATGATCCCTTTCTTTTTCTCTTGACTTTTTCTTTTCTTTTCTTCCCCCACACTTATCTTTTGTTCTAACCCAAATTTTCAACTAAAAATATCCCTTGTTTTTTGTAATATGTCTCAAAATATATAATCCATCTTTAGAACAAGGGTAAGGATATAAGTATATTTAGGCTAGGTGTAAGTTGTGGTTACCAATAAAACAGCATATTTAATGTAGGCTCAAATTGGCTCACTAGTGGGGATGTTCTCTTAGAACATTAATAATGGATGGCTGTTTGGCTCTGGTTATAATCCTAATGCCTCTATCATATTCATGTTGTCACATGTATCAATATAGTCTCAAACGGTTTAAAGCAAGTTGTAGAGAATCATGTAATCATAAGAGCACTCAAGAAAGAAATTAGATTGATTTGTATAATGCATCAATCATTATAGGCTCAAAAACTCACAAGGATGATTATACAAGTCACATTAAGTCTAAACATGCTTCTTTCTCAATCAACATATCATATTAACATTGGCTCATAAAAAGGTTGACATCAAGCTCAATTCTCATGAAAATCTTCTCACTAATAAATCTGTTTTAGACTTATGCAATTCATATCTCATCATTGTATTAAAAGGAACTAAAACACATTAAAATAATAATAATAATAATAAAGACTCATAAAAAAAATAGTAGACAAAAATAAAAGAAATCCTAAATCGTTCCCCCCACACTTAATTCTTACATTGTCCTCAATGTAAGTCTATTAACCCAAATGAAAGAATCATGTGTAAGAGAAAAGAACTAATAACATAAGAATAGGAATAACTAAGACTCAAAACAAAACAAACTCATGCAACCTAATTAATCCTAAAATACTAAACAAAAATTAACAAGTAAACATAAAAAGATTAAAATCAAACTGACAAGGTATGTCTCAAGTCTCCCTTACTCAGACCTTGTTCAGAATGAATACTTCTAAATTGCTTAAAACTTACTCAGACCTTGTTCAGAATGAATACTTCTAAATTGCTTAAAACACAACAAACTTTTTTTTTTTTTTTTAAAATAGCGAAATATGTCCCTTACCCCCTACTAAAGGTAGAATTTAGGAGATATTACCTGTAGAGGTTGCTAACCACTTATTATAACTGAGACACAACAAACAAAATGTTAGATAATGTCACAAAGACAAAGTACAATCCACTCCTTGCTCGTCCATATCTCTTTTTCTTTTTCCGAGCGTTTGCGAAACAACCGTAGCAGATAAATACTCATAAGCTTGGAGCTTTTTGAGTAAATCTTCAATGGTTGTAGCAGAAATTATGGTTCTTCTTGCCTCTGAAAACATGAATCCATTATCCACAACATTATCTAAATATGAAAGCAAATTACTAAAATAACCATTAATATTAAGCAAACCAATGGGTTTCTTATTTGTGACCAAAGATGACCAAGAAGCCACGCAAGCTATTTCTTCCAATGTACCCAGACCTCCTGGTAAAGCAATGAATGCATCGGCAGAATGGTACATGATTGTCATCCGTTCAGGGATACTCCAGACTTGTATTTCCTTACCCACGGTAGGTCCACAAAAATCTGTGAATAGTTTTGGCACGATTCCTAGAACTGGACTTCCTCCGGCGTGTGCTGCTGTAGCGACTGCTCCCATTAAACCCGTACTACCGCCTCCATAAATCAACTGGATCTTTTGTTGGGCAAGTATTACTCCAACTCTTATGGCTTCATCAGCGAATATGTTATTTTTCCCTGGATAAGCACCTCCAAAGACACAAATTTTTTTAATGCGCTGGGACAAAGTACTTTCCATTTTTTTTCGAGTGCCTGAAAGAGAATGAGTACATGGTGTAATATATAGAGGACTGAGTAGTGAATCAGACAAGAGTAATAATGTCGCCGAAAGTGTATCTGACCTGTTAGAAGAAAATGTTAACCTAACAAAAGTTTTTTGCGTGATTTCAGGAAGAAAATCAAAAAGAAAAGAAAAAGCAACCGTAAAAGACCAATGCAAAAAGAAAAAAAAAACGAGAATAATTACAAAAATCTAACAACACGTAAATTAAACCGAAATGAAGTTATTGCAAATCAAACCAAAAGTTGAGAAGTCATTTATTTTAATTGTGATTGTGGCTCACATCTTCCTCTGGTTTTACGTCCAGAAACGGCTTAAACGCCTTCTATGAGTCGAGGATATGCTTCCCATCCAGTTTTCTTACAAGCTGGCAAACAGGGTCTTTTAACATCAGATTCCCAAGATGTTGCCATTCCCTTTGGAATTGCGGCCATAAATCAAGAATTTCTCTTTGTACGTCTCCACTAGGATGCATCTCAAGAGAAAGTTGGATATTACCCAAATTCTCCTTACTCAGTCCATCCTTAATGAATTCAATTTTATCATCTCGATTAGAGGACGGAATCCCAATAGAACGACATTTACCGTTACACGTCCATCGTGCACATTTGTGGCAATTTGAACTCATGCGCTTTGCTCGTCGCTTCTTTGCAAAAGTGCTTCTACCTGTACCTGGTAAATGCAAAACAGGAAGATATTCATCTTCACGTACCTTGGCTTCAATTATCCAACGTATGTCTTCAGGAATCCCTTTGTGCATAAGCATTCTTAATCTTTCAAATCGAACTTGGTAAAGCTTCAGTAAAATATTCCGAGGAAAAGGAGGAAATCGTTTCTGTAATCTTGTGAGAATATCATCCATCTTGAAAAAAAATGAAAAATAAATTGAAAGAGAAATTTATATACAATATCAGTTTTGTGGGTAGCTGATGGAACCGACTTAAATAATCACGGAGTACCGTTATCCGCCATTTAACCGGGGTTAAAAAAATGTATTTTTTTTTTGAAGATTAGTAAAAATTATATTTACATCTAGTTATTTTCAAAACAAGGATCAGAAAGAAAAACAACCTCTTCTTGAGTAACATGATTTTCCAAAAAGAGTTTGAGTCTTTGTCCATTTACCTTGAATATGTTACCGTTTTGAGGATTCTCAATGTCAACTGCTCCATAATGATACACATGCTTAACCACAAATGGGTCAGTCCATCTTGATCTCAACTTACCAGGAAATATGTGAAGTCTAGAATTATACAGTAGAACTTTTTGCCCAACATCAAATGTTTTTCTTGAAATTAACTTGTCATGAAAGGCTTTAGTTCTTTCTTTATGAATTTTAGAATTCTCATATGCCTCATTTCTGAGTTCCTCAAACTTTTGTTTCCAACAATGCTTAACCTGAAAAGAATTTAACAAAGAATCAGTGTGTGAAATTTCTGAAGCATTATCAAACTCACATTCAATTAAATAAGCTTCTAAAGGATCATGGAATGTGGTAGTGGTGAGATGTTCATGAACAAGTTCTTCAATGAAATCCACTTCATGTACTTCTGAATCATCACCAGGTTGCTTGCAAATGTTGAACACATTTAATTCTAAAGTCATATTTCCAAAAGAAATGTTCAAAATACCATTCCTGCAATTTATCAGAGCATTAGAAGTTGCAAGAAATGGACGGCCTAATATAACAGGAATTTGAACATTTGGATTTGAAACAGGATGTGTGTCCAAAACAATAAAATCAACAGGGAAGTAAAAATTATCAATTTGAACCAAAACATCTTCAACTATCCCTCGAGGAATTTTTACAGAGCGGTCAGCTAGTTGAAGTGTAACAGGTGTTTCCTTGAGTTCACCTAAACCTAACTGTTGATAAACAGAAAAAGGCAAAAGATTAACACTAGCACCAAGATCAAGCAATGCATGTTCTATTCTAGTGTTTCCAATGATGCATGAGATTGTTGGACATCCAGGATCTTTGAATTTTGGTGGAGTAAGGTGCTGAATGATTGAGCTCACACTTTCCGTCAGAAATGCTTTCTTTTGTACATTATGTTTCCTTTTAACTGTGCACATGTCCTTCAAAAATTTAGCATAAGATGGAACTTGTTTGATTGCATCCAATAAAGGAATGTTAATCTTAACTTGTTTGAAAAGTTCATAAATTTCTGCATTTTGATTCAAATTCTTTATTGTTTGCAACCTTTGAGGAAAAGGAGCAGGATGCATACCTTTTTTTTTGTCCAAATTTTCAAGAAGTTCAGACTTACCATCATCCTTACCATTACTTTTCGGAGGGGAAGGAGGATCTTGGTCTTTTGATGGAATGTTTTTGTCAATTGCCTTTCCACTTCGAAGAGTTGTGATAGAACTGGCATTTTCCTGTTGAGTTTCATTGGAGCAAGAAACAAGACATTGAGTAGAAGGGTTAGGCTGAGGTTGAGCAGGAAACTTACCTTTTTCTTGAGTGCGTAATGAAGCTGTCAATGTGGACAAGGTGTTTTTGATCTCATTGATGTCCTGTGAAGTTTGGTTATTCATATTTGCTTGTGTTTGCATGAATGCTTGCAATGTCTCTTCCAAGGTTTGTACACGTGAAGGTTGATAGGAAAAAGTGTTGCCCGGCTTTTGAGATTGTGGTACCTGAACATGATTATTATTCCGCCAACTGAAGTTGGGATGATTTCTCCATTCAGGGTTATACGTTTCAGAGTAAGGAGAAGCAAAAGGCTTTTTAAAAGTGTTTATGGAATTTACTTGATCATGCAACGCTTCTTTAAGAATGGGAATGTTTGGACATTCAGAAGTGGGGTGTCCCATGATTTCACAAATTCCACAACTTTCTTCATTTTTAACCATTTTGACTTCTTTTACTTCTCTAAGTTCCATGGCTTCAATCTCTCTAGCCAAATTAGCTACTTTAGCTTTTATCTCATCTTCTTGACTAAAATGATATTTACCTCTGTTAGAAACAAGATTAGATCTATTGGAACTTTCAGAGGAATTATCTGTGTGCCAGGCTTGAGAGTTATCTGCCAAATGGTCTAGGTAGTCAAAGGCTTCTTCAGGTTCTTTTTCTAGAAACTCACCGTTACACATTGTTTCAACAAATTGTTTAGTTTCGGGAGTTAAACTTTCATAAAAGAAACTAATAAGACGCCATTTTTCAAAACCATGATGTGGACAAGAACTTAACAAATCTTTAAAACGCTCCCAGCACTGAAAAAATGCTTCATTTTGGTTTTGATTGAAATTTTGAATCTGTCTTTTCAAAGCAGTAGTTTTATGTGCTGGGAAAAATTTCTTTAGAAACTCAGTTTGTAATTCTTGCCATGTGCCAATTGACCTTGGTTTTAAATTATGAAGCCAAATTTTTGCTTTATCTTTTAAAGAAAAAGGAAATAATTTTAGCTTGACAATTTCATTTGTGCATTGTTGGTCATTAAAGGTGACACATACATCTTCGAAGTCTTTTAGAAACGAGTAAGCACTTTCCGATTCTAACCCATGGAAATTTGGAAGCAAAGCTATCATACCTGGTTTAAAACAAAAGTTGTTTGCATTGAGAGGAAAAATAAAACAAGAGGGTGATGAGCTTCGAGTTGGTTGCAAGTAGTCACGCATGGTGCGTACTTGTCTGTTCTCATCTTCAGCATGAACACTTTCATTGTCAGCCATGTTAGGAGTTGTATTAGAAAGATTACCTGAAAAAGTTTCACAATAAAATCTAACTAAACGACGAGATCTAAAATCACGTCGCCAAACAAGCATAAAACAAAGTTAATAAATAGATAATATATAAATATAAACTTTACAATATAAATATAAATATATAGAAAATTAGGCGGTATAACCAGCCAAAAAATATATATACTAAATTAGGCGGTATAACCAGCCAATAAAAATAAATATACTTATAAACTTATATACTTAGTATTGCCTCCCCGGCAACGGCGCCAAAAACTTGATGGAGACTCAATTAAGAGTTGTAAACCCAAGTGCAGGTTATGTTCAAGTAATAAATTCTCGGGTGTCCGAGGTCGAACCACAGGGAAGCGTATTAGTAAGTATAAGTTTATAAATATATAAGACAAAGAAAGTAAACAAGATATTAGGGAATCAACAACAAAATAAGATAAACAAGATATTAGAGAACAAAATAAACAAAATATAAAAGAAATTAAACAAGATATAAAAAACAATAAGAAAAGATGTTGAGGTTAGAGAATCCACTCTTGGTGTTATGCTAAGATTAATCTTGTTTTATTACACAATTGAAATCCACACATAAAGGAGGTTCCAATCGGAAGGTTTAGCAATTCAGTCCAAATTGTCCAACGTCCATAGCATATGATATTATGTTCATTTGGTGTCCTCAAAACTCATAAAAAGAGTCCAAGCATTCCTTATGCCAAGGTATATGTGTACAACAAATCAAGGTTATGAAACCAAGCATTTACTGTGCCATTTTCCTTGTCAATAATGAATCAAGATCCCTAGTTTGTAAGTATGATTTTAAACCAAAAGAAAATATTATCTATACTAGTGTTTATAAATGATGATTCATTTTAGCTCATGTTTAAGAGACTAACCTTAGCATTTACCAAAAGCTTCATCTCATCACCTCAACAATATGATTAGCAACACATACTAAAAATGAAAAGAAATGTAAGAAGCATAAGTAAATAAAGAAAAAGAAAACTAGAGAAAGGAAAAAAGAAGAAAACTTAGAGAATTTTATTACAATGGCTAATATCCTACCAATGTATATTGTTTCCTTAATACTCATCCAAGGCCCTCTATTTATATACATTTTGGAGAGCTAAATGACAAGAGACAAGCTTTATAAATTTCAAAGGTAGGTATAATAGGTGGGTGCATTTTTCTAACAATTTTCGTCATGTTGTATGACAATTCTGATCAGCCAGCTTGATGGTCGATTTTGTCAATGTTGGAGGCTCGATCTGATCCAATGGTCTTCTAGAAAAATATGCCCCTATCAGTTAATGATCCATATCCGTTGGAATCAGATCATTTGCTCATGTGGATCGGAAGATATAGTCAAAATACCAAAACGGTGCAGAACAGACGTCATTGCACATCAGCCAACTTGATGGTTGATTTCGGTAGGGAAAACGACTCCGTTTCAAGAAGTGTAAAACATGAAAAAGATAGATATGCCTCTTAACTTTGCACTGTCAAAATTTCAGCCTTAATGCTTTGGTGAAACTCCAGATATAGCTGATATGGCAAAAGGTGTTGGAACTGGAACTGAATTGGATTTGCCCTTAATTCTTGATTTAACCTAGTAATCTGAAATCACTCAAAGAAACTCATGAAAAACACCAAATTACATAAAAATATAAAAGATCATAAACACAAGTAGACTAAGCAATAATAACTCGTATTTGACACAAAACAATAATAAAACATAACTAAAAACTATATAATTATACGAGTTATCAATATACTACCAATTATGCATACTAATCACTTATAAAATGACTGATAAAGGTTTTTCTTCATCATTAGTAGACATAATAAATAGTTATTATGTATGTACTAATTGGATGAAGCCTATGGAACATAAAAGACCTTGCAAAAGAATTATAAAGAGTTACAATTATGAGATCCTTATGCATGAAAGCCATGTTTCTAAAATTGTTCTTGGTCATTGTATTGTCAAGAAAGGGCATTGACAATACTCAAAGACTGGTACATGTTAAGCCTCATTACTTTGGAAGTAAGCAATCAATCTCATAGATTGAAGTATAAAGATACTTTGGAATATCATGTAGATGCTTGTTATGAGAACAAGTTCATTGAACATGATTCGCTATGAGAACTCCATTTGGTATCTCACTCTAGTGTTTATGGAAACATTCTTATGTGTAAGTCGTGTAGTAGTCCTTGACTTGTCGTGCCAGGTTATTATATATGAACTGTCATACTATAATTTCATCTAGACGGGCCACAAGAAGTGATGCCTATGTAAGGTCATTTTGGGTATGACATGAAGCTTGCAAAGGTAAATGAGTAGCCCGGTAAGATTCACCACTCCAGGTGATAATGAGGAGACATATCTCATTTGTTCCTTACCTTAAGTTAACTAGTGAAGTCTCTGGCCAGAGCAAGATGAATTTAAAAGAAATCGTTTCTCTAAGTTCATAAGGTTAACTAGAAGCTGCAAGAACTAACTTGGAAAGATTTCCTGAGTAGACACTGCACCATGCTCATGATCTTTAGGGATATATGGTGGAAGGGTTGAACACTAAAAGGTTATGTCGAGACTACCTTGACTCTCTAATAATTGGGTGGTCATGATGACTTGCTAGAATCTACTCATGATCTATGAATATAAATTAATTATTCTTATTTATATTTGGATTATAATTTATATTCATTGCCAACATATTGGAAGCCTAATGGGTTACACAATAAGATGAATTTAAGGAATTAAAATGGAATGGACCTAATTGACTAAAATTATAATTTATGAATAAGGGCTTAATTAAATGGTTTAAATAAGTGGAAGGACTTAAGAGCAAATAACACAAGAATTGTGTTATAGCCCTAAGTTAAACCCAATGTCTTGCTGCCTCCTATATAAAGGATACCTAGCCACATTATTTATCAACCTTTGGCCGCACATTATGATGTGCATGTATGGTGCTTTCTTGATTTTGTTCTTCCTCTTTGCCTTTTAGTGGATTGCTAGAGAGAAAAAGGTTTCTCCTAAAAGAGCTTATGGCTTAGAGTGAAAAAGAAGAGAAATCTTTAATCTTTTTATGGTGCTTTACAAAACCTTGTGGAGTTGGAAAACTGTTTCTTCCTCCTCTTGCTTATGAAGCATTCGGCCATGGTTTCTCTTGTTGGGGAGAGGTTTATGAAACCTAAACCACTAGCTTGGATTTCGGCAAGCACTCCATTCCTACCTTGATGAAGGTTTTCTTGTTCGTCTATGTGGATTACCGTTAGAGGCCAAACACATGGGTGGCTTAAAGTCTCAACATTCTTCTTGGTGTTAAAAGAACACGAGTTGTTTGGAAACTCAAGATTACTACATCTTTAAGTTAAGGTATGATTCATATGTATGTTATACATTTGCTTAATCAAATTAAAATTTTACATGTATGATCTTGAGGATTTGGCTACTTCTTTGTTTCTTTATGTTTTCTTTTTTCGCTACGTTCATGTTCTTGATTAAACTTTTTATTGCTTCAGCATGAGGCCAAATCCAACAGTGGTATCAGAGCCTTGCTTGTAAGTTTTCTCGTGATTCACATGTTTAATTCTTGGTAATATTCAATTGGATTAAATTGTGTACTGATTTAGCAAAACTTCCACAAGAAAAAAGTTTTCTGGTTTGGTTTTAATTTTTGGACAGATTTGTATGCAGTATGTTATTGGTGTTTTAAAAAGTTTAAAACATGTCTAAAATTAATTTGATCAATTTAAATCTTTCCACATGATTTCTTAACACAAAGAAGTTAAAAGAAACATGTTTTGGTTTGATTTGGATTTGTTTTAGTGCATGTTTTTCGAAAAAACACAAGTTTAGGATTTTTCTGCACACCTGCTATAAGTTATGGTTTTGTCATGGTTTGGGTTGTCAAAAATTCATGAAATTTGGTTTTTGAGGCCTAAACATGTATATAATGATGGTAGAATTTTAGGTGGACTATTTGATTTTGTTTAGTTTCCGGAACCATCTCTTAAAGTTGTACAAACTGTTTACATGGCTGCCAAAATTTTTTGGGCAGCCTTAAGTTCTTGAATTTAATTGATGATTTGAAGGTGTAATTGACTAAAATCAAAGGATGAAGTGTGTGTGATTAGGCCACCACTTAGCCACCATAATGGGAGGCTGTTGGAGGCAAAAGTTTCCCCAGCATAGGGTTGTCGAAACACTTACTAAGTTTGAGTGGCGGCTGCACACAAAAAGTTGTGTTAGGGCATCACCTTTTATTTTTGGAAATTTTAATTTTTTGGAAGTTGGACTTTTGGAAATTGTTTCCTAGCCAAACTTGAAATCCCAAGAGTTAGGAGAGAACCTAAACTTTCCTCGTGAAAATTGTTTCCTAGTCAAACTTGAACTCCTAAGAGTTAAAAGGGTACATAAATTTTCTTATGAAAAATTTTTCTATTCAAACTTGGACTCCTAAGAGTTAGGAGAATACTTAAACTTTCCATAAATAAATTTTTGTTTGATAAAGATTGTCAAAAAAATTTGTTCCAAATATGGTAAGTTGATTTTCTAAAGATGGAAAAACTAGTTTTAAAAATTAAAAGAAAATCCTAGATTTCCAAATTGATTTTAGAAAATTTCACCTGTTTCATGAAGTGTCCTAGTTGAGATATACTCCATAAGATGTTAGGAACCTAATTAAATTGTTTAATGAGATGGAATGTTTTAATTCAAGGAATCCTAATTGGATTAGGACTCAAGTAAATTAGTTTACTTTTATTAAAGTGTTTTTGAAAATTGTTTTCATAAACTTGAATCGAATTAAAATTACAATTGCTAAATAATTTGAGTTAAGTATATTTAAATGAGTTAAATTTTATTTACTTAAATGACACACAAGATTACCAAGTGACATTGAACATGGATGTATTTACTTATATGCTTTATGATATGATTATGAAAGCATGAGGGTGGTTATGGACTTAGACTTTAGAGTTAGGTCATGGATGGTTAAATTTATTTCCTTTTGGTATTTATTTTATAAATAGGGGCTGCGAACCCTGCCTTATCTCTTTTATTCAGGAGTTGTACACTCTCTTCTCATCTAATTCCCTTCGAATGTAAATCGAGGTTTCTTACAAAGCTATGTAATAGTTAGAATTACGATTAGATTATAATTGTAGTAATTCCAAGATGATGGGGACCATGGCGCCAAGCAAGGAGATGCAATAGATTGCCAAGAAGACTTATGAAGACTTTGTATGCAATCCCTAGGAATTTGACCAACTAGTTTCCTTAGTGGCTCAAGGAAACTAGAATTAGATAAAGTCCATAATCATCCTGGTAGTTGGCATGTAATAGATTTATTTTTCCTATATATGATATATGTTTGAAATAAATGCTATGCATGTCAAATATCAAATCAATGAAACCTAATGAAAGAAACCCCTCATTCAAATATTGAGTCACATGTTAAGCATGATTAAGTTGCATTACATCATCATATTAAGATAACCAGAGTTTCTTTAATTAGAGGCTTGTTGAGTCACTCAAGGCCAAAATTTTATGCGAATATGTTTGAGCTATGAAGGTGGGTCTTACTTAACTAGTGCTATGTTGTCCAGATGCGCCAAACTTGAACCCATAGCCTTATAGGTAGAGTTAGGCGAAACACAAGCAAAGAGTTGTCACCTATCTGATATAGGGTTGCATAGAGATGCAATTGGTAAGCTATGTTAGGCCTAATTAATTTCATTATGGCTAGTTGAGTCACTCAAGGTCACGGTGGGATGAAAGAGCTTACTATGAAGTTTAAGAGTTAAATTTCTCGAAATAGTAGAGGATGGCTATCATTTTGATAAAATAGTGAGAATAATCATTTAAGATTTTAAAACCTAGTTTTAATGAAATTTGCATAATAACTTACATGAATTGGTTTATATGGGATATAAATTGTCATAGTAATTAATTAATCACTTAATTGCATACTTGATACAAAACATAAAGTAACTTATTTCTTTTAATCAATTTCGCAATTTAGATTGTGTTAAATATGAAATGAAGGCCTATGTCCACAATGATCCTATTTCTAAGGAACATGTTGTCGATGTTAGTGATGAGATTAGGGAGGTCTATCGAGATCATAAAGATGACCATAACCACGTGTATGATATTGGTTTAGAAGACTCCAAAACTACGGAAGCATCATATAATCCTTAACCTTAGAGAATGGTTCTACAAGGAAAAATTGCACTGAGAAGTTCAACATCCCAAAGGAATTGTTCCAATGAAAGATGTTAGAAGATAACCTATGAGGCTTCATGTGCGAAGATGATTGGTTTCATCAATAGGTTTGATAAACTTGGTTGATTTATGGATCAAAATCTATTTGTAGACTTAGTTCTTTCTTCAATGCTTGAGAGAAATTTGCAAATCATGTTGAACTACAACATGAACCGGTTGGTGTTGCTAAATGTGCTTACCCAAGCTTAAAAGATCACCAACTTAGTTTTTTCCACTATAGGAAGAAAACCGAAGAAAAGTTCTTCAAAGAAAGGATGAGGCTTCTATCTCAAAGGCTTATGAAGCCAAATGGTGAGATGAAGAAAGAAAACGACATTAATAAAAGGACATACCATCATTATGGCAATTCAAGGATTGGAGGCTTAAATGCAAGAAGTATATTGAATCCATGAAGGCAAAGAAACTAATAAAAAAATTTACTTCACGGATATTATGAGCTTGTTTTCACTATCTTTAGGTATATGATACCTATAAAGTTGGTTCAAAGATATGTATGAAATATAGTTGGAACTAGGGGTGTAAACGAGACACTTATGCTCACAAGCTACTTGGGTTTGGCTCGAAAAAAACTCGAATTTGGCTCGATCATTGTCAAGTCAAGCTCGAGTAGCTCGAGCGAGCCGAATTCAAGTATCCTAATACTTGACTCGAGTAGCTTGCGAACCTAATCAAGATTTTTTATTTTTAATTAGTATTGAAAAATCTCAATTTGAACTCGAGCTCGGGCTCGAGCTTGAGCACAAATAATCAAGTGTGAAGTCGAGCATAGGAATCAGGCTCATCTTTTACTAGATAAATGAGCTTAATCGAGCGAGCTCGAGCAATTCAATTTTATCTCGAATTGAAATCGAGCTTTAAAAGTGAAACTCGATCGAGCTTGACCCGAGCTTTGAGCCTCGAATTTTAAGTCGAGTTTCGAGCCTCGAATTTCAAGTCGAGCTTCTTATAGCTTGAGCTCGGCTCGACTCGATTACACCCCTAGTTGGAACTAATGACAAGGAAAGGTGAAAGAATAACACCAAGAGAATGGCAACCTTAGTTGATACTTGATCAAGCTTGCCAACCTACTCATGATGAATGTTTTAGAAACATTATCATATTCCGATTTTGATGCTTAGCTATTCATCCAAAAATAAACCGAAAGTGTCTATTGAATTTGTTTCATATATTGGTCTTGTTACACTCATTGTAATTTAGAAACTTGCATGAAGGATAATCAATTACTAATTGTTTAAGTAAAAAAGTATTAGGTAATAGTAAATAGTTACTAGTAGTTTCTTTGATTATAAATCAAAGGAAATCTTATACAAAACTTTACAATTAGATGAGCTTTGGTTCAAACAATGTCATAATAAGATTATGAAAATAATTTAGTTAGAAAACATTCTTATTGAGATATGTGATCTAAATGAAGAATTGCTTAGAACTAAATTGATTGATTTTTAGTAGAATTCATATGAGATAAATTGGATGGATATCACTATGTAATGACATAGAAAGGTCCAATATGCTCCAATATCCGAACTGGCCAAAACACTAATATAATAGGATTTCAAGTAATGACATAAAAAAGTCCAATATGCCCCAATATCCGAATTGGCCAAAATACTAACATAAAAGGATTTCAAATTGTAATAGTAAAACATTTTGAAATTCTAAAAGTGATGCTTATAATCCTCGGTACATGCTCTAATTTCAACATTTGTCGGCGGTTACAAACTCCCGATGAACATGCAATTTTAAAAATATCATGCATATTTTAACTTTTTTTTTCGAGAGTTATGAACCCCAGTGAAGAGATTGAAGATTGGAGATGTGATTACAATTTTGTGATTCGACGAAGATGAGAAAGAAGGGGGAGATTGAAGAGAGCATAAACTTTTTTTCTTTTTTTTTTAGTTTGGGGAAAACTTACGAGAAAAAGAATTGATGGGGTGAATAGGGCTTTTTATTTAATGGAGTTTGTTTAACCTCCAAAAATTGGATGAATATAATTAGGTTAATAATAAGAATTATCTGCAGATTTTTTAACCTCAAAAGATAATTCCGCTAAATGTAGCTTTTTTAGTGCAAGAGTGATCCACTTATTGTCAATTAATTTTAAATTGAATATCAATCTAAAATTTAACATGATATCAGAGCAAGTGTTGTCCCTGTTTGTTAGTAGCTATGATAGACCAATCTACATGTGAAGTTCATATCACGTGATAAATCTATTGTTCCTACACATGAAAAATAATATATATATATATATTAAATTGATAATAAAAATAAAATTCCACATTAGTTAAATTAAAAACATTTTTGACAGGTAAATATAATAAGGATCACTCAATCTATTGTCAATTAATTTTAAATTCTATGCTCATCTAAAGTTTTAAAAAAATGTTGATATTTAAGAAAGACAATAAGTAGAATATGAAATATATATATATATATATATATATATTTGAAGGCAGGTCACATATATGTGTACATGCATGCATCTTATTTCCTTTCAATTAAGAGTGATGATTAGTTGAAAGCACATCGTTTTCCATACTGTAAAGACATCATATGATTATTTACACAACTTCGATTATGTGAGTAATTCTGGAATGATACAGATTCCACTAATCTAGGTAACCACACACAATCTCTTACTTGCTTCAGTGTCAACGTGTGCAACAACTTCTGCCCCAAAACCTAAAACAAAAAACGAAATCGTTTTCCATGCATGATATATCAACCTGCATGTCAGCATTAATTAAGTACCTAAAACCTAAAACAAAAAACTCTACTCTATATTCCAGAATAGTTTTTTTTTTTTTTGGGTATTTGAACATGAATTAATCCAATGTCCACATTTTTAAAGTCAAATTAATGTAGTTTGTTTTTTCCTTTTGTTTGAACATGGAAAGTTTTGCTTAAGATTAGGATTAATGTTTAATTCACATTCATTGTATAGATTATATTATACATTGTCAATTGAATAGAGCTAGAGTGTCACTTTGTTAATAAACAAAAAAATATAAAAGTTTTAAAATTAAATATTTATATATTTCATATGATCTTTGTTGAGTCAAAATATTATTAATAAATCAAACGATTACAAGATAGCATAAATTAGCAGAAAGAGAACAAACCTCCCATAACAAAAACAACAAAAAATCATCAGATATCGTTGTTTGAGTGAGAAAATAAAAATACCAATAGGTCTTAGCACATCCTAAGAGACTGTGACATGAATAAAAAAGAGTCTATCTCATCTTGAATAAATGTAAACGAAGCAACCCTCGAATAAACATACAACTTATCTGTCCAAGACCAATGATAAATATCTCCCAAGAGAGATAGGGAACCAACACCTAACAAAAGATACTAGGGGATGCAAACGAACCAAGCACTCAACATCATTCTCCAATAATTCATCCGCAAACCTAAGTCAATAAACAACAATCATCAAAGGACCAATAAACTTCATCAAGATAAACCCATAGAATTTCCCTCTAACCCTAACATTTATGTCCAACAAAAACCACTAACTATAATCATTATCTGTCAGCTCCTTCTGTTCCATTTCCATTAGTCTATTGATAATGATCTCTTCATCACATGCAAAGGATAATCCAATTGCTTTTCCAAATTCCCAAATTTTGACAGCTTCAACTTTATTCACAGTATTCATATGTCGGATACCATCAAAAATACAAATATTGCTTTCAAACATCACGAAAGGTGTAGGAATACAAACTATGACCTTTGAATGGGTATTCTTCCTGCTCCAATTATAGTTTTTTCATTTTTTTGAGATATTTCAACTTATTGGTCTTCGCAAATCTTTAACAGGTTTAATTTCGACATCACAAACATCATCTTCAACACACTTTTCATCTTTCTCGCTATCGACATCAACACATAAATTCAAATAATTAGAAGTTAAACGATCCTCCAATGTCTTTTTGTCCCTAGAATTCACATCAACACTTTCATTCTCATCCACCTGTGAACAATCACCAACACGAAAAAATTCACACGACAAATGATTATTATTAATGCCACGCCACCATTCATATTAATTATATCAGTGCTTATAGTATGTAAACTATAATAGGGATTTTCCACTTCACTATTCTCATATGAATCAATCCAATAACTACTATCTTGATGAAGCACTATATTAGGATCATCCGAAGATTCATTACTACAAAAAGCATGCTTACCATCCTCCAAAGGAGGTAAGACATGCACTTTATGTGAATTAATGGATCCTCATATACCACTTTGGACTGGTCAAATATAGGCAGCTCTATTTTTGGACCTTGGCAAGATAGTTCTTTATCACTATTACCCTTAGTGTCTTTTGTGCCTTTTAAAATATAAGATCTTAGTATATCATAAATATTAATTTTAATAACTAATAACCCATTTTCCAAAGAAATTTGAATATGGTTAAACAATCGACCGTAGATAGATGTAGTCGAGCTCTCAAATGCTTTTTCCACACTACTCAAAAGGGATTCATCATTTTTCACCACACTTGACTTTGGGACACTAGTTTTAGGAAAAATAGTGTTATTATCTTTTTGCTTCCAAACTTTCTTAACAACATGAGTACAAGTAAACTTCTTTTAAAGGATTTCAGACCTAATGCTCTTTTGACTATAATTGACAGATTTCTCGTTAAACAACTAAACATTCTTATTAAGCGAACCCCTAGCTTTGAAGAATCTTAGTTTATAACTGCCAATCCAAATTTGATTTAAAGAAACTAACAATCACTCAACATTAACAATGTTCACATAACCAATAAACCAAAACCTCTAACCCCTAATATTTCTTTTTGTAGGAATAAAACCATCAACAATGTCACCATGAGATTTGAAGATTTCCCAAAGTGTTTGGCTTTCCACAAGTCAGAAAAATTTGTAAAATGAATATTGACTTTACCTCCATTTCTTGAGCCACTAATCTCCCAGATTCTTGCTCTCGATTTTGAGCATCCTCAAATAACCATTATTGCCTACTCCAACACCAAATCTTCTCCAGCACCAAAATACCAACAAGGCAACAATCACCACCCATCCATTACAAAAATCATATAGACAACAATCAAACACTCAACAAAGAATAGAATAATAATTGACAAAAATCAAAAAAGAAAGGAGGAGAAATAGCTTATGGGGAGAAAACAAGAGTATCACCAATGAAAGAAACAACAAAAAAAAAAAAAGAAGATTAAGGAAGAAGGATTTTTTTATGCCAAAGGAACAAAAGGTTTAAGGGTTGAAAAAAGGGTAGGAGACCGGGGAAAGAAAACACAACAAAAGAAGATGGTGATTTATGGGTTAGGGGATGACATTGGCACAAAGAAGAAGGCGGAAAGGCAACAAGGTTGATGGAATAGAGACCCGAGGGGATTTTGGAAAATTTTAAAGAGAACTAAGCAAGACAAGAAAAAAAGAAGAAAGAGGCAAGAAGAAGGTGTGGATTTGACAAAAGAGCAATGAAAATCGACCAAAAGGGCGACGACAAGAAAGGAATTTGGTTTTAGATCTTCGCCAAAAAGAAGGCTTTGGGAGAAAACCAAACAAAAAAATTTGAAAAAGGGGAAAGAGAGAAGATAATGGTAAAAAATGGAAAAGATCCGTCGTCGATGAACGATGACTGATGATAATAAGTGATGACAGGGAAGACAAGGGCAAGGTGGTGGCAATGGCGAACAATTGGATGTTCGAGAGAGAGCCAAACTTATGACTGATGATACTAAGTTATGACAGGGACGACAAGGGCAAGGTGGTGGCAATGGCGAACAATTGGATGTTCGAGAGAGAGCCAAACTTATGACTGATGATAATAAGTTATGACAGGGACGACAAGGGCAAGGTGGTGGCAATGGCGAACAATTTGATGTTCGAGAGAGAGAGAGCCACTCTAATGTTATGTTTGAAGAGACATTAATAAAGAAAAAAAATAAATAAAGAAAATGAAAGTTTTTTAGAGAAAAAGAAAGGATACATGTACTTTTATTTGAATATCTAAAATTAATAAAAAAAATAAAAGAAAAAGAATCCTAACAATTATTGTTTAATTAAAGAGTGAGAAAGAAGGAAATAATTCATTATAATATATTTTTTTTTTCAATTATAACTTTCTTTCAATAAAATAACATATAATATCAAATTAAGTTTTTTTTTTATTGAAATATCAAACTAAACAATAAAATAATGTACAAAAAATTTTAATTGTAAGAAATCAAAAGAATATGTGATTATCATGAATGTTAAAAGTCTATCTTGTAGGTCTATCTTTTTATTGTTATTACTAGCTCGAGTAATGAGCTAATAGTTGACAAAAAATGAAAAAAAAAAAAAATATATAATTCATTTATTTAATATTCATTATCACATACCAAACAAACAAGTTCCATAAAAGACAAAGCATAAAAAGATACAAAATTAAACTTAACTTTGAAAGTAACAAAAAGAGAGAGGCGCGAAGAAGGCAAGAGATTATAATAAACATTTCACATGTTAGAATTTTTTTTGATTTTCCTTTCCTTTCTATTTTTAATAAATTGGGATATTAAAAAATGAATATTTTAAGAGAAAACAAAAGATACTCAATTACTCTCTCCTTTCTTTATTTAATTTAAAATTTTTCCTAAACAATGGAACGGTTTTTCCCTTTACATTGCTTTCCTTACTTTTCTTTTCCTCTCCCTTTCCTCCCCAATCCAAACATAGTGTAAGAAATATATATATATATATATGTTTAATTAGATAAAAATAAAAATTATTAGGACTTCTTTCCCAACTTGCATCATTCAACAAATGAAAACGACTATTCGAGGACAAGTTCTAAGCAACTCTCAAACTAGAAAAAAGTGGGCCAAGTGGCTTAATCCTAATAATTAAACAAAAGCTAAGCTTATAACGAAGAAAATAAAGCAAAAGCTTTATTTGGAAAATACTTTTTAACAAGGGGAAAGATTTGAAAATGATATATTTTAGTGGTATCCATTCAAACCCTTGCTTCTTTTTGATAAACTCCCAATTTGAGAAGAATTGAGAGCAATTGATTTCCTAATTATATTTTCTTTTTAATTTATTTGATTTTTCTTATTTGAGGGAAGAGAGATTTGATCCAACTTTTCTAATACAAGAATACACACACTTGCCACATACAATTACTTTTTATTGGATTGACAAAATGCTCGTTATTTCTAATGTGAGAATACCATAGTTTTGAAAGCATATATATATATATATATATATATATATATATATAAACCAGTTATATTTAACATATTTTTTTTTCTATTTTTGAAAGGTAAGAATAAAGTTTATTAGAATAAATTTAGAAACTGAACAGAACTTATAATGTAAAAATTTGGTATAAATAATCAAAATAAAGTTTATACCCACTTGTCCTCTTTAGATCTCTCTCCATTCTCCTTCACCTCCTAAATATAGTGTAAGTATTATATATATATATACTAAGGGTGTTTTGATAAACCTTTGAAACCATTAAAAATTAAAAATTAAAATTTTCAATGATTTTATATTTTTTTAAATGCGTTTGCTAAATCATTTTTAGAATCACTTAAAATGGAAGATTTTCAATAAAAAACTATTGAAAATGCTAAATAGCTTTTAGTTACTTAATGCATTAAGTCAATTTTATTTAAGAAAAATTGTTATTTAATTACATTATTAATTTTTTTTTCTTTTAACTATTTATTCGTTATTTTTTAGCTTTTATGAATTAAAAATAATTTTAAAATTGTATCTCTCTTTTATAAAAATTAATAAAAAAATTACTAAACATTTAACTTTTAGTAGCATACTAAACAAATTTTATATCATAAACTTGGCACTTAAATTTTTCAAAACTAAAAATTCATTACTTATTATCAGTATTTAATTTGTTCAATTTATCAAACGGTACCTAAATGTCTCAAATGAACTAATGAGACCACCCATGCATTTGTTTTCTCTTATCACTATATCCCTAATTATTTCTTATTTGAGGGAAAATTTTATTATACAAGAAAAAACCCTAAATAAAAGAATAAGATACAATGATCTTCGTAATATGTTGTATAATTTATATGTGAAGGTGGAGAATATTTCTTTTGTTCATGTATATAATAGAGGTGTTCATGGGCCGGGCCGATGTCTAGATTTTTTTCACATCCTTTACCCAAGCTCGACCAAATCACTTTTTAAAAAATATTAAAAAAATTATCATTACGCCAAATTTGACATATAACAGCATTTTGAAGTGCTGTGAAAACTAAAAAAAACTATTGCTGTAAGATAAGACAGCATTTATTCATGTGTTGTATATGTGGTTGCAGCCTTATGTCTTTAGTAGCATTTTTACATATGTATAATAACACTTATCAAAATACTACTATTTCTATTTTAAAACAGCTTTTCATGATCTTTTGCATGCATTTTTCATTTGCTGCTATAAGTGCTACCAAAAGTATTTTTACATGATAAGATTTATAACAGCACATGTCAAATGCTTCTAAAAATTTTAAAAATGCTGTTATTATTGGCCATTATAATATATAACAGCAATATGCAAAATGCTGTTAAAGTGTTGCCTTTGCTTTTTTCAACAACATTTGAGAAATGATATAAAAAAATATTGTCTAAAACTAATTTTGGCGTAGTGTATTTTTATATTAACATTAATATTTATATATATTTATAATTAAATTTAAATAAAAATAATTTTTATTCATAAATAGTAATTCGGGCCGGGCCGAGTCGACCCGAATTGAAAAAATGCTTATACAAACCCGATCCAATACGAGCTAAACTTGTCGAACCAGACAGATAACCGACCTTTGAACAGATCTAGTATACAGTGAAGCCAATCATTTTATATTTGGACTCATTTGTTAAGATGGGGTTCGTCGAAATTCTCATCTAGTGACTTGGTTGTAACTTTATTTTTTAATAAAAATATCTTTTATTTAAAAAAAAAAAAGAAACAAGATCTGCTATTTGATCCTTAATTATGCCTTCCATTTTCAATCTCTTTAAACTAAAATATTAAAACAAATCTAAATCAAAGAAAAATGAAATTAAAAACTAGTATACTAAAATGAATATATTCAACTTCACCTAATTATCTCTCGTATGAAGCACAATTAGTTCAGCTAAGATTTTGCTAAATTTTTTTCTAAAAGATTTTTTTAAAGTGACTTGATAGAGTAACATTTTCCTCTACTACACTAAAATCATAATATTAATTATAAATTAATAAATTTAATTCAAAATTATTGCTATAATTTGGACTTGTTATTGTCTTTATAAGAGCAAAACCCTTTTACTTATATGGTCCACAACAAGTTGAGAAAATGCTGCTTGACTCTTGTAGGCCCAAACGAGCTTCCACATGCCATAATAATTTGACTTGTAAATAAGATGCCAAAGACCAAAATCCAAACAAAGAAAATAATATAAAACTCGTAGATCTAGTAATATTGGACACGACACAAATACGACACGAAAAAAATAACTAAAACACGACACAGAACACGATACAATACAAAAAAAATACGAACACAACATGAATATAAGAATGTATCAAAATTTATGACTTCAACGGTGTTTATCAACAATCTTCCATTTGAGGCGAATCGAAGATGGTTGGAAAGAATTTGTAGTAGATTTGGAAGGGTGTTAGATGTTTTTATTCCAGTCAAAAGAGGAGATAGAGGAAGGAGATTTGGCTTTGTCAGATATGGATATTTCAAACAAGCAAGGAAAGCGGTATGGAATCTGAATGAGGTATGGTTTCTAGACCATAAGCTGCAGGTGAATATGGCGAGATACAACCAGAGAGACTCCTTTTGGAGGAAGATGGGGAAACAAAAATATGAAGAGAATATGAATCTGCAAGAAAATGATAACGAGATATTAGGGAATAATAAGCGAAATGAGGGATATAAGGAGAAGGAGATGGTTTATAAGAAAACGTATCTGCAGGTGCTGTAGGATGACAGTCAAGGGAGTTCTGAAGGAGGCTGGAATGAGACAAATGGGAATGAGTCAGCATCAAAGGAAGAGGTTGAGAATCATAATTTGGTAATGGGGAAGATTGAGGATGAGAAGCTACATTGGCTAGAAAGGTGCTTAGTGGGATGGTGTAAGGCGTATGCATAAGTGAATGAAATAGATGAACAAATTAAAAGGGAGGGAATTAAGGATGATTGGTTTAGAAGAATATCTGGAAGAAAGATCCTGATATACTTTGAAAATGTCGAGATGATCGAAAACATGGAAAAGCAGGAATGGGGGGTTTTAAAAAAGTCTTCAAAAAAATAGAGCACTGGTCACCAAGCATTACGGTGTCGAGCAGGTCAACCTGGTTATCCTATTATAGTGTCCCTTTACATGCCTGGAATACTGATACATTCCAAAATATTGCCAAAATATGGGGAGAGTTCGTAGGGCTTGACAGTGAAACCAAGAATTATCAATCTTTCGTAAGAAGCAATATCCATATTATTACAGATCATAATGTGAAGATTGATGAAAGTATTAAATTACAGGTAGGAGATATGGTGCATGTAATTAGAGTTATTGAGGTTGAACCAGTGGTAATGCCTATGAGATTATGCTGTTGTGGTAAGAATGAACCATCCTCAAGCAATGAATCCGAAGCTAGTTTGAATTCGGGGTATAACATTAGCAATTTGGAGTTGAACAAGAAAAATCAGGTGCAAGAAGACGAAGAGGTGAATTCAGGGAAGGCTGCTGTTGAAGACGATGGCGTGGCCATAAACGTGCATGAAGATGATCATGAGATCCAGAATGTGCATGAAAATAGTCTTGAGCTGTGTGAGGAGCTGAAAAATGGAACAAAAAATGAGAAAGTTGTTGATGAAGGGGGTCATTTGATGAAGAGAGACAGCTGGGATCGTACAAAAAAATAAATGATGAATGTGCTGAGGTGGATGGAAAGGAGAGACAAGTGGATTGGGTACCATCAGATGAGCAAATGGGAAGGACCAGCAACAGTTGGGGTGATAGGCCTCGAGTGTGGGCTTTACCGACTCAGGAAGGAAATGTTGAGGAAAGCAAGGTGGGCCTGGTGGAAGAGAATTATGAAAGCTATATGGAAGAGGTGAATGCCCAAGGGGATGAGGTTTTGGTTTCGGGCTATGAGACTGAAACAAGGGTTAAAAGAGTCAGAAGCCCTAAATGGAAATTTTATTATGATTTAGAAAAGTCAGTTTGTAAAATAGTGGAAAAAAGAAAGAACAAAAAAGGAAAGAATAATCAAAATAAACAGTGCCATCTGAAGTCTAAGGTAGCCAATTTGTCGATATCAGATGGTGATTTTCATAATAGAAATCGAATCATTTTAAAGGAAGATGAAGAGAGGGCAACTCGACAAGGAGGTAACAGCGCGGGATGAGGAAGTAATGGAAGCGTGGAAATTGGGGAAACTTTTAGGGTTGAAGGCAAGAAAGGAGGAACAAGAAATTATTAACAATCTAAGAAAGATCCAGAGTAATTCGGGTAAGAATTTGGAATAAGGGTGGTTATTGGGATGTGGACTTAATTTGATTTTATTTCAAGTTCCTATGGTGTTTTTAAATTTTGTTTGTGTCGGGGAATTGAGATGTGAAAGTGTTCTGAGGTGGTAATATTAAGTGTTGGATATTTTGTAGTGTGGAGTCTTTTCGAGTAAGTATTAAAAAGTTGGAAATTGTTGGTAAACTAGGTCGGTGGGGGTGCAGTGTGAGCAAGGGCCTTAGGGGATGACATTACTTTAGGTCTAGCAGGAGCGTGAGGGTTTATGGTTTGGTGAAAAGTTTTTTGTCACAGTGGTTATATATGGATATATAATATATAGTGGGGGTTTAGTGAGTAAGTGGGCAGTAGAGGAAGAAAAGGGTTCGTATTGAAAATATAGAAAATAAAAAAGAAAGAGAGAGAAATATGAGAATCCTTTCTTGGAACATTAGAGGAATGTCAAGTGGATTAAAAGAAAAAATTGTGAAGGGCGTAGTGATCAAACATAATGTGGATATGATACTTATTCAGGAGACTAAACTGGGTGATTGTGATTTTAGGGGTATACAAAGGATTTGGCCGGATGATAATTTTGAATGGGAATGGAGCCCTACGGAAGGTAGAGCTAGGGGGTTGTTGGTAATCTGGGACTCAAAAGCATTTAATAAAGAAATCTCGGTGAGTAAGGAGAGACTTCCAATAGTGAAAGGAAGATGGATAGCGGATGACTTTAGTTGTGTAATAGTGAATGTATATGCACCTTGTAGGTTAGAGGAGAAGAATAGATTGTGGATAGACTTAGTGGAGCTTAGGGACAAATTTATTGGGAATTGGTGCTTTGCAGGGGATTTTAATACTATTAAGAATGCAGATGAGAGAATGGGATATGCATCAAATGGGGTGGGTGTGAGGGAGCTCAATGATTTTATCATTAATGGTGAGCTATTAGACCTACCGTTGCATGATAAAAAGTTCTCTTGGTATGGAGAAGGGGTAAAAAAGAGCAGAATTGATAGATTTTTGGTTAATTCTGAGTGGATGTTTAGATTTCAGAATCTCAATCAAAGAGCCTTAAAGAGGAGTACTTCGGATCACTGCCCGATATTGTTAACATCTGAAAATGTTGATTGGGGTCCCAGGCCTTTTAGATATTTGGATTGTTGGGTGAATTGCAAAGGATTCAGTGAGCTTGTAAGTGAGAAATGGAAATCTTTAGATATCAGTGGAAGACCGGGTTTTAGAATGAAGGTTAAGCTAAATAGATTAAAAACCCATTTGAGGAAGTGGAATAGGGATGAGTTTGGGTTGATTGATAACAAGATAAAAATTTTAGATGAGAAGATTGAGAAGATGGATAAAGTAGGTAATGACAGAGATTTGAATGAGGAAGATCTTATAGTAAGGAAATGTACCATGGAAGAGTTGTGGAATGCTTACCATAATAAAGAGTCAATATGGAGGCAAAAGTCGAGAATTATATGGATTAAGGAGGGGATAAGAATACAAAGTTCTTTCAAGGTAAAGCCAAGATGAGAGCTAGAAAGAATTATATTGAAGGTGTGATGGTAGATGGGAGATGGGTGTCTGATATTAAAGGAGTGAAGGAGGCTGTGGTGAAACATTTCAAAAAAAGATTTGACAGTGATAAGTGAAGGAGGCCGGTCGTGGAGGAATTGAGTTTTCGAAGGTTGAAAGAGGAAGATGCTCAAATGCTGGAAGACTCAGTGTCAATGGAAGAACTAAAATTTGTTGTTTGGGATTACGAGGGGTCCAAGGCACCAGGGCCTGATGGGTTTAATTTTAATTTCTTTAAAAAGTCCTGGATGCTGATCAAGGAGGAATTGTTGGAGTTTGTGTTAGATTTTATGAATACTGGTAAAATGGAGAAGGGGTTGAATAATGCCTTAATTACATTGATACCTAAGGTGAGTAGTCCAACCATTTTAATGATTATAGACCTATTAGTTTGGTGAATTCATTGTATAAAATTTTATCCAAGATTCTGGCAAATAGATTAAAAAAGGTGATGAACATGATCATTAGTGATACACAAAGTGCATTTATTGGTGGGAGACAAATTTTGGATGGGGTGCTGTTAGCTAATTAGGTGATACATGGCATGAAAACTAAAATATGGTATAAGGGTGGGGTGGTGGTAAAGCTTGATTTTGAAAAGTGCATATGATTATTTAGATTGGGAGTTTTTGATTACGATTTTGGAACAGATGGGTTTTGGGTAGAAATGGAGATCGTGGATGCTTGAGTGTATATCTACAATGAAGATATCTATATTGATTAATAGGTCTCCTACAACAGAATTTATGACTAGAAGGGGTTTAAGACAAGGTGACCCGTTATCTCCATTTTTGTTTATCATTGCGGTGGAAATGTTGCATTTATTGTTGGTGAAGGCCGAAAATATGGGGATGCTGAAAGGTATTGTGGTAGCAGAATCTGGGTTGAGTATATCTCATCTTCAGTTCGCGGATGATACAATTATTTTCATGGATAGTAAGGTGGAGTATGCAAAGAATTTGAGAAGAGTATTATGGTGTTTTCAATTGATATCTGGATTGTCGATTAATTTCTCAAAGTCTAAAATATATCTAGTAGGAGTAGAGATGGAGGAGGCTAGATCGATGGCATTTGGTATGGAGTGTGCGTTAGATCATATTCCGTTTACTTATCTAGGTGTGCCTCTAGGAGCGAACCCAAAAAGATTGAGTACATGAGAACCTATGATTAAAAGGGTTCAAGAAAGATTAGCACTATGACAGAGAAAGTTCCTTTCTTTTGGGGGTAGAGTAATGTTGATTAAGTCAGTGCTTAACTCGTTACCTATGTATTATTTGTCGATCTTTAAAGCCCCAAAAGGTGTTATTAGGAAGCTTGAACAATTAAGAAGAAAGTTCTTATGGGGTGGTAAGGGGGAGAAGAGGAAAATGCCTAAAGTTAAGTGGGCTACGGTTTGCAAACCAAAATTTTTTGGAGGACTGGGAATTTCGAATATTGTTAATAAAAACATAGCTTTGTTAGCAAATGGTGGTGGAGATATGGGGTAGAGAAGGAAGCTTTATGGATGAGATTGATTATGGACAAATATAGGTCTACTAGGTTGGAGTGGCTGTCTAATGTTGAGAATACACATCAGATGTCTGGTGTATGGAGGAATATAGTGACAGTTACAAAAATGCGAGGGGTGGAGAAGTTAGTTGGGAGGGGTGGCTGTAGATGGATTCTAGGAGATGGTAAGGCGATCACGTTTTGGATAGATAGATGGATTGGTGATAAACCCTTAATGGATGAGTTCCCTAGATTGTTTTCGTTTGTTATTCATAAAGAAAATATTGTCGCTGAAGTGCTGTCAAGTACATCAGAAACAAAATTTGAATTTAGATGTAATTTATTTGAATGGGAGAAAGAAAATCTGAGGGTACTATGGAATATGGTGGAGAATATCTACTTAAATGAGACAACAATAGATAGGTTGGTATGGGAATTGGACAGCAATGGGGCTTTTTTTGTGAAAAAATTCCTGTTCACTCTTGATAAACAATTGGGCTACTGTTCTCAATAGGTTTGGTTTCGTTCAATTGGAAATTATGTGTCCCGTCAAAAGTTCAAAGCTTTATGTGGTTTGCGGTGCTGCAATGCATCCCTTCAAAAAGTTTTCTGCGCTCTAGAGGGATTATGTCTTCTGATGGGCAGTGTTTTTATTGTTGGTGTCAATATCTAGAGGAAGATTGTGATCATATTCTGATGTTATGCTGTTACTCGTGGGCGATATGGGGAAGTATATTTCAATGGTGGGGTTTGATCTGGGTGATGCCGAAGTCTGTCACTGATTTATTTACCAATGCGGGATGGTGCCGTTTTCTGGTTTAGTTAAGAAAATGTGGTTGGCAATGTGTGGAGCTACAATGTGGACATTATGGCTGTTTAGAAATGACTCGGTTTTTAATGGGAAAGTGTGGAACGGTGAATAAGTGTTGTTCTTGTGTAAGCTAAGATCATTTTACTGGATTAATGCAATAGAAGGCGCTGAAGGGATTCAAGAGGTAGGATGGTGGTCTGTGCCATGGAGGAATGACATGAGTATCAAAAAAGCTAGTCTCAGATCAGAGATTGAATGGATTTGTCCACAAGGAATGTTGATGGTGCAGCCAGGGGTAATCCAGGGCTCGCAGGGTGTGGGGGTGTTCTCAGGAATTCGGGAAGAGTCATTTGTGGACTGTTTTATGGACCGTTGGGTGAGATGGAGTCTAATACAATAGAAACTATAGCAATCAAAACAGCCCTTCAGGTATATTCATCGTCTCCTTGGGCTTCGAACATGCTTTAATTATTGAATCTGATTCAAGGGTTGCTGTTTCATGGATTTGTAACAAGGATAAGATACCTTGGAAGATTTGGAAAATTTTTAATGAGATAGATCACCTCATTGATCAAATCAAATAGGTGGATTTTGTACATATCTATAGGGAAGCTAACAACTTTGCAGATTCACTAGCTAAATTGGGTGTGGATAGAGAGAAATTGTTTTTTGCATGGATGTAATGTCTTATGGTTTCCAGAAGTGATGGTTTTGTATGTATGGTTTGCTGTTAATGTGAGCGGACTGCTCTATGTACTTTTGCTTTATGAAATAAATCCTTTGTTGGCTGAAAAAAAAATTATTAACACGTTAAAATTTATATAAATATTAAAAGAAAGACTTAATGGTTGAAAGAATCGTCATATTTTGGTATTGTGGATCTAATTGCCCAAAAAAGGAACATGCAATTTAATGGAAGGGTCAATTTCTGTGGGAATCTCATGATCTTTTCTACTATGCTGCAGATACTTAAAAAGGTGAAAGGATCTTCCTTCACTTGTGCTATCACTAGAAGTATATGTAGAATAGATATCCCTTTTGTCACCTTTTGTTTGAAAATGAGAAATTGTTAATGATCGGCTTATTCTTCACAGTATTCTGCTGATACTCCTACAAATGATTAATCGAAAATCGATTCTAAAAGGAAACCTGGGTATTTGATGTGTTGTGTCATAAATTAAATCCTGATCAAGAGCTAAAATCTTTGTTAATTTTTTTTTTTTTTACTTTTAGTGTACTAAACTACTATGTCTGAACAGGAAGAAACGATCACTTGAGTCCTGTCAGAAATAGAAAACTCAAGCAATTGAAAGGCCTATACTAAAACCCTAACTGATGAAATCCAAAGGGCAAAGAGTAGATCTGACATCTACCATGTGAATTATTATTACTATTAAAGATTTGCTAACGAATTTTTTTAAAATATTTTTTAAAATTAATTAATATGTTATTTATAATAATAATATTATATTAATTATTAAAATTGATAATTTTATTTATTATTTTTAATATATTACATAAAAATATTATTATATATAATAATTTTAAAAAATATCTTTAAGACATCTGTGAGCAAAATTGCTAATCTTTACTATTATTATTATCCGCTTAACACGACCCACTTGATGAGAGAGCTTGTCACTTCATGGAAACAACAATCACTTTTATGCATTGCATTGCATGCTTATTTTTAGAGGTGGCAAAATGAACCCGAACCCGAAAACCCGCCCAGAAAAACCCGAATCCGAACCCGCCCAAACCCGATTTGACCAAAAAGTCAAAAACCCGAACCCGAAAAAGCCCGAACCCGAATGGGCCCGAACCCGAATGGGCCCGAACCCGAATGGACCCGAACCCGAATGGACCCGAACCCGAATGGGCCCGAACCCGAATGAGCCCGAACCCGAATGGACCCGAACCCGAGACCGGCCCGAACCCGAACCCGAATTTAATACTAAAAATAAAAATAAACAAATTGCAATTATTTTTTTTTACAAAGCAATAACTTTAATTATTAATTTTATTCTAATTTTTTTTAATAATTTAATTAAAATTTAATATTTAATATATTATATATATATATGATGAAATAATAATTTTATCAAAAAGTAAATTATATTTTGTACTTATAAGTTATAACTTTAACGTCTCATATCATGATGAATTTACAATCTAAATATTTTAAATTCTTGAAAATTTTAAAGATGTGAAAAAAAATTTGACAATAATTCAATTAATCTATAAGGGTAAAAAAATTGACAATAATTCAATTATTTTGGCCTTTTGGGTTATACTTAGACCTGCTCACGGGCCGGGCCTGGGCAGGATATTTTGTGTTCCGGACCGGCCCGGCCCGGAACAGTAATTTTTATTATAATATTATTTTATTTAATTTTAATTATAAAAAAATAAAAAATTTATTTTTTATTCCAATGAACAGTGTTTCGGGCCTAAACGGGCGGGCCGGGCCGACCCAGGGCCAGGCCTGGGCAGAGAAAATAAAAAAAAAAAATTGGGCCGCGGCCCGGCCCGGCCCATAAGCAGCTCTAGTTATACTTATGCGGTTAGGTTAGGGTGGGTTTAATTGGATTATGGCTTTCATGTGATTTTATTTTAGCGGGTGGATTTAATGGGGTTTTGGGTTTTATGGCCTTTTGGTTTTGGGTATATTTATTATATATTAATAAATAATCATATTAATTATATATTTATTACGTATAATTTAAATATAAATTATATTTTTTAGTACTACTTTATAATTTATACTTTATACTGATGAAAAAAATATAAGTACTCGATATATATATATATATATATATATATATATCTTGACTATAAGCATAAATTTTTTGCATTTATAAGTATATAAACGAATAGATGAAGGTCAGGATTTATTTTTAAAAGTTTTTTATTTTATAGTGAATATAAATTATAATGTATTTATATTTTGAAATTCGAGCTCATCAAATCAATTATTTTAAATATCAATATATTAATTTATAATATATCATATTTTTTTATAATAAATTATTTCAAAATTTGATTTTATATAACAAATTAATTTCTTATTCTTTTGGTGCTAACAAATATTAATTTTAAAAAATAAATATAATTAAAAATATCATATAATAGCAAAAGTATAAAAATAAAAATAATAATAATAAATTAATAATTTGTTTTTAGATATAAATATTTAAATTACGTAAAAATGATTACATCTAATATAAAATAAAATAATGTAAAACATACCCGTACCCAGATCGAACCCGAACCCAGACCGAACCCGAACCCGAACCCGAATGGGCCCGAACCCGAATGAGCCCGAACCCGAATGGGCCCGAACCCGAATGGGCCCGAACCCGAATGAGCCCGAACCCGAATGAGCCCGAACCCGAATGGACCCGAACCCGAATGAGCCCGAACTCGGATGGACCCGAACCCGAATAAACCCGAACCCGAATGAACCCGACCCGAACCCGCCCGAACCCGCCCAATTGCCACCTCTACTTATTTTCATTGTTCTTGGCAAATATAATGGAAAGCAAAAAAATAAACAAAAACCAAAAAAGGAGGGATTAATTACCTCAGCTTCGTTGGAGAGACCAAGCTTTCTAACCAGGTACTTTTTAACCATGAAAATCGTCACGTTCTCGTTCCTTTTTGTTGTTTTCATTTAAAAGTATTTTTTTCGAGAGAGAGAAAAAAAAAAAGTGAAAAAGACAACAAAACCCCAAAAGAAAAGCAACGTCAGCTTTTTCACACTCATTTCACCGAACATCATCATTAGATACACGGCAGTGAGTGATATATCAACAATATATGCTAACGTGCGCTGCTTACTTCACTCTAATATACGCCTTTGGTATTTGAGGCAGTGCTTCTCCGTTCCTGCTATACAGTAATGTAAACAAAAATTACAACCTACCAACTTGTTTTGTGATCAATACGCAAATTAAGAAATTATGAATGGAAATCAAGACATGAAGTCTGTCTTTCTACGGGATGATCATGGAATTATTCAAGGTACGTTTTTTATCGTGTTGAATTTATCGTTATTATGACGCAACGAATGTTATTACAATGAATATTGATGATAAAAAAAATAAAAATCATAAAATAATGATATGTAACGTCACATTGGGATCGTTAGTTAAAGCTTTCATTCAAGGAATTTTTTTTTTTTTTGGTTCATGGCATTAATAAAATGATGTGTTCTTTGCATCTATAAACTAACTCACTACCTAAACCAAAATAGAGATGAAAGCAATGGAAATGATACTAGTTAAAAAAAAAAATTAGAAATATAGATGAGAATATATAAAACAAGAGAAAAGAAAATGAGGTTAATGATAAATACAGACGAAGAAAACGAACATTGACGAGCGAATAACAAAAAGGAGCATGTTGAAAGAGAGAGCGTGCAGTGTGTGTAAATGATGGTTACATTGAAAAATAGCTCACCGGTTGGTAGAAGACTGAAGGGTAAACCACAAGCCAGAGTGGGGTCTTGTTCTTGTGAAGTAATCATGGGAATTCTTGGGAACCGGCATTTGCCAGTCATCCAAGCCAAGAAAGCTACCTGAATTCATGTCGCACGGCCACCACGCCATAACATCGTAATCATCACCATCATCATCATTGTGATCCTCTTGTTGAATTTGCCACAAGCTGATCTGATCATAATTGCCAGGCGGCACCATGTCTATTACCCTCATCACACCATGCTTATGATCATCATCATCATCATGATCCAACTCCAACCCTGGCCCCCTCGACTCTAAATCTAGTCCTAGACTTAACCCTAGCTCCAACCCTGCTGTACTACAAGAACCAGGTGGGTTCTGCTTAGCTTGGTGCTGTGAAGAAGCAGAGGCGCCTGAAACTAAAACTGAAATGTTAGGGTTGGGTTGATGTTCCTGATCTTCTTCTTGTTTCCTGCATGCAATGCTAAACCCTAACCCTAGCTCAAGCCAGTCTTTGTTTTTTGCTGGCTGATCTTCTTCTGATGAAGGGCGGTTGTAGTACTTACGACTTTGCTCAGACTGGGAAGGAGAGGCCATATCCACAAAGTTTTTGAGGATCTGTTCAGCAAGAGTTAAAAGAGGTAGGGTTTGGTTTGGCCCTTTATGGAACGGCAAACTTGTCTACTGTTCATACCTAGCTAAACACACAAACACACACTCTAATATTATTTATAAAAGGGTTTTTGCTAAGGTGTGTGATATTTTTTAAGGTTAATTAATATATTATTTATAGTAATAATATTATATTATTGTAGTGGTGAGATTAATTACAGTAACGGTGAGATTAAAATTAATGATGAAATATGTGTTTGGATGTAAAAGTAGCGTCACATAAATTATAATAAAAATAAAAAAATGATCATAAATTAAAATTTATAGCATATTTGAAAAGTTAATAAATAATTAAAATTACTAAAATTAAAATAAAAATAAAAATATATTTATACATTTTTAAATAAAATTAAATAATAATTATTAAATAAATATATAAATGATTTATTTAAAATAATAATTATATAAATGATTTATTAAATAATTATAAACTTATTTTAAAAACTTTAAAAAAACAAATAAATAATAAATAAAACTATAATCTAACGTTAAAAAAAAAAAAAAAAAGCAAGAACAAAAACAAATTTAAACTTCGAGTGGAGGAAAAAGATTGCGCTGGACGTTTTCCTACCAGTGGAAAATTTTCTTTCCACTGGTGTCACGTAGATAAAACCAACCGAGGGCTTGCTATCCAAATGGATAACTGTGGTGCGATTGCATCAAAAAGATGCTTAATCGCACCGTAACGCCAGTCCGGTTAAATTCATATGAGGCCTTACTCCTCAAATTTGTCTCCCTACAACCACAAATATGAAATAACAGAGTAATTAATAAATATATCAATAATTTTAGAGCTTCGGATTGAAGGTTTACAACTTAAAAAAGAGGGTGATTAATCAATTCGTCATTGCTATGGGTAATTGCGATTAAAATTTGTTCAAGTCGAACCAACAACGACAAGAATCCATAATAATTAAAACTCAAATGATTCGATCCAAAAATTAATTCGAAATAATTAAAAATTAAATTAATTAATTAATTTGATAATTTAGATGTAAACTGATTCAAATCCAATAATCTAAACACGAATAATTTAAATATCAAATTTAAAATTAAAATATTAAATAATTTAAACTTGAAAGATTCGAATTTTCTTCTTTCACAATAACAAAACCCGAACCCTACTAATCCGATTACCACCTCTAGTTTTGTTTCAAGAGAGCAAAACGCTAACAAAATTAAAGGCCTTATTGGCAGAGAAGTGAATGCCCTACAAATGTCGAAGCATGAGTCAAAGTTTCGCATATTCGTGCGAATTCAAAGGTTGTATGGATAAGAGGAAACGCAAGAAGCGAGTCTTTTCTATGTAAGCAACAGGCTCTATGTGGAATAGACTCTTAAACCAAGCCATCCAAGATAATTGAGTGTAATCTTAGGTAAAAGCATATACAACCAAGTTCCAAGGGACAGAATGATGGCAAGGAGACCAATAACACAAGTTACCATATCAAAATAATAGATTTGTCAATTCGTGTATTTATATCATGTTCGTATTTTTTTTATATCATAATCGTGTTTTAAGTGTTTATATTTGTATAAATTTTGACGTATTAATAATTTGTGTTATATAGATTTTGATATATTCGTATCGTATCCGTGTTTCTTTTTTGTGTCGTGTCATGTTTGATATCGTTTTTAATTATTTTTTTCATGTCGTGTTTGTGTTGTATAATCGTATCTTATTTAATATTTTCAAGTCTACAAAATATGATAAATCGGAGGTTTTTTTATTCAGATATAGCAAAAAAAAAAAAAACCAAAATACCGTTGTTTTCGGATTAATTCCCAAAATCCGCTTTTTTTTTTTTTTCTAGCTGGGAAATCGCCATCCCCCATGGCGATTTCCCAGTGTAAAAATTTCAAAATTTGCAAAAAACACCAAGGGAAATTGCAATGGGGGATGGCGATTTCCCTTGGTGTTTTTTGCAAATTTTGCAAAATTAACCAAGGGAAATCGCCACCCCCCATGGCGATTTCCCTTGGTTAAATTTGCAAAATTTGCAAATTCAATGAAGGGAAATCGCCATGGGGGGTGGCGATTTCCCTTCATGTATTATTATTTTTTTTTAATTAATAAACAAATTTTAAATTTATTTTTTAATTTGTAAATTTTGTTTTTTAATTTTAAAAATTATAAATTAAATTAAAATATTTTTTAGGTTTGGTTATTTATTTTTTAAAATATATATTAAAAATGTAATTTAATTTATTATTACAATTTTATAAAAAATAAAAATATATTTCTTATTAAAATTTAAAAAGAAGATTATATTTTTTATTAAATTTTTATATCAAAAATTGTATTTTTTATAATTTTGTAATATTATCGAGTAACTTTCTTAAATAAAGAAGTTATTTTTAAGTTGGTATCGTAAAATAATTTTTTTAATTTGATTATTTTTTTTGAGTTGGTATTCGATTAACTCGTGACATCAATTTAATCATTGTTTTTAATAATAGTATAGATTGTTACAGTTTAAAACTGGATATTTGATAAAATAATTTTAATTTAATTTATGATAAAATTTTATTTCTTATTAAAATTTAAAAAAGAAAATTAAATTAAAATGAAAAAAAGAAAATCAACTTATCATGTAATTTGGATTATTATATTAAAATTAAATAACAACATTAAGATATAAATTAAAATAAAATATAACAATTAATTTCCAAACAAATTTAAAATAAATAACATGAAATGCAAAACATATAAATTTATATATTAGAAATTTAAAACACATTATTCTCGTTATATTGATAAAAGTACATTTATTCTAATTATTGCGTGGTGTAGAGCAACAGTGTCGAGCTCTTCTAGTGCGTGGTGGTTGCACCCGTCGTTCAACCTCGTCAGTGGCACGTATTCGCGGTCCACCACGACCTCTTGCTATAACCGCCACTGGTTCCGGTTGTATGTCATCAGTCATTTCTTCCGTATCAAAAATTTGAAACCCACTGCTGGATGAGCCAACACTTAGTTCACACATAACGGGAATCTGACTACTAGATGCACCCATAAATGATGTACCACCAAATGCTGACGAAGGGGTTCCAAACTGATACATTGATGTTAGATATGCTGAACTTTGACTTAGGATGGGGAGCTGGTCATCTAACCTCGTTCTTGGCGGTGATGGTCGGTAACACTCATCAACGTCATATCCGGGGTGACTTACGGAATAACGATGACTGGATGGTACTCCATGATCCCGTTCAGGTTCAGGATGATCAAATGACATCCTCGGTGCTGTGAACTCCGATGAGGTCGGTTGACGCGTTCGCCCACGTTGTCGGCGAGGTCTAGGAGCATCTATATCCTGTGTAGGAGGGACTGGAGCTGAAGTTTGTCCGGTAAATGGCATACTCCTAACATCCTCATACATCGACGGTGGACAAACGAAAGGCCGACCTTTATTTCTATACCATCTTATGTAATCATCAGATGGGTTGAAATTATTACCAACAATCGGGTAACTTGTCGGAATTCGTTGAAAACGTATATTCCACCATTGGATCCAATGTTCATGCTTCGCAGGCCAGAATTCCTCATGACGACCACGCATGTCGACCTTGTGAAGCTTATCAAGGTTCACCAGGGCTGCAGGAATTGGTTGTTGCATCCCAAATTGTCGCAACACCCTGTCAGTTTGGTGCCACTCTACATATGAAAAACATATCAATGCTGTGTTTGCTTTCCATATATTGAAATTATTGTAGGCATCTGATGGGAGGCATGCCATAATTTCACGCGAGGAATATGGCATCGACAGAAACTGCAAATAATTATTACAAATTATTAGTTTCATATGGATTAAATAAAAAAAAAACTTCAATGTAACAATCGAAATATTTACCTTATCATATCCTACTCGATCTAGTCGTACTCTTATACTTGCAAGATCGCTCGGAGTCTCTGTAAAATCTCTACTCGTACTCCTACTCCACCTATTAAAATGCATATAATATCTTAATGATCTATAAAAATACAAGTTCGTACAAAATTAATAAAATAGTAAAGATTATTACCTGCTTGCAAGGGGGTATACAGCCGAAATATCCACGCGCGGAGCAAGAAATGGTAGCCGATACCAAGCCCATGATTGTAGAAGCACTAAACATCCACCTATGTCATGGCTTTTTGGAACTGTAGCCTGGCAAAGTTCTCTATACAAAACCGCCAAACACGCAGAACCCCAACTATAATTTGTCGCAAGCTCTAAATCACGTAGTAATGGAAGATACATTAAATGTACCCGACTGCTCGATTTGTCAGGCATCAGTAATCCTCCAATCAAACGTAAAATATATGCTCTAGCAGCATATTGTATCTGTTGTTCAGTTGCATGTAATGGAAGATTTTGAAACGATTTCAACCAATTTAGTCTCACCGTTGAGCCAGATACATACTCATCTGGAGGTACCGAGCCCAATAGATCTTGACACACTTCATTCCAATCTAGCAGGCTTCCGCCTGTAACTGCATCGCCATGGATCGGAAGTCCAAGTTGCAGCGCAACATCTTCGAGAGTTACCGTGCATTCACCAAATGGAAAATGAAAAGTGTGCCTCTCGGGTCTCCATCGTTCGACCAACGCACTGATTAAGTCGGGTTGTATCAAAAATCGTCGAATTTGACTTGCGTGATAAAATCCGGCTCTTCTTAAGTGGTCGATAATAGATGGATGCAGGTCCTCCAATGTAAATTTCCTCGAACGTAACACGCGACGAGTTTCCTGTTATAATAATAAAAATTAATATATTATAAAACTATAACAATTAAAAATTAATAAATAAAACTATAAAACTATAAAATAACAAAACAATAATAATAAAAAATTTTAATTTTTTTATATAATTGTTAAATAATTCAATTATATAATAAATAAATAACTATAAAATTAAAATTAAAAGACAATAATAATTACAAAATTATAAAACAATAATAATATAATATAATATAATATAAAATTTAAAATTATATAAAACTATAAAATGAAAAACAAATATTAATTAAACAATTATAAAACTATAATAATACAAAATAATATAATATAAAATTTATAATTATATAAAACTATAAAATAAAAAAATAGTAATAATTACAAAATTATTATTCTATATAATAATAAAAAGACCATTATAATATAAAAATTAAAATTATATAAAACTATAAAATGAAAAAAACAAAAATAATTAACAAATTCAATAACTATAATAATAAAAAATTAAACAATATAAAAAATAAATAATTATATAATTATGAAATCAAAAAACAATAGTAATTAATAAATGATAAAACTATAATTGAAAACTATAACATTAAAAATATAAAAATTATAAAACAATAAAACTATAAATTTACGAAATTCTAATCAATAAAAAATAACTAAAAATGTATAATGTAATACAAATAATATTATAACAATTTACTTACCTCGTTAAGTATAACCTCCGATATGTGATTTTCTTGCAACCTCAATAGTGATGATGAAGCCATTTCTAAATATTGTTGTAGAAAAAAAAAATTTGTTGTAGAAAGAAATTTTTTTGGTAAAAAGAAATTTAATTGTTGAAAGAAGAATGAAAAATGAAGGAAGGGAGGGAGGTATTTATAGAGAAGAGTGGTGTGTGTGTGGGGGGGTGAGGGGGGGACGGGTGAAGGCAACGGTTAATTCAAATTTAATTTTTTTTTTGTTTTTATCTATTTTGTTTTAATATTTTAACAAAATTTATAAAAAACAATTTCATAAATTTAAAATCATAAATTATACCTTACGAATTTTTTTTAAATTATAAAAGAAAATATTTTAATTTAATTTATAATTTTTAAAATTAAAAAACAAAATTTACAAATTAGAAAATAAATTTAAAATTTGTTTATTAATTTTTAAAAAAATAATACATGAAGGGAAATCGCCACCCCCATGACGATTTCCCTTGGTGTTTTTTGCAAAATTTGAAATTTTTACACTGGGAAATCGCCATGGGGGATGGCGATTTCCCAGCTAGAAAAAAAAGCAGATTTTGAGAATTAATCCGAAAACAACGGTATTTTAATATATTTTTTTTACTATATTTAAATAAAAAAACCTAAATCGGACTCCTTTGATATTACCAATGACCGCCTCGAATAGTTCTCAAGAGTAAGATTTGTAGGTATCGCGTATATTAAATTATTTTTTTTGTCTCAAATTGATTGTTTTTGTTAAAACAATTTTGGATGGAAAGGCTCATCGCTTGGATATTTTATTCATGCCATATTTATATAGTACAACTGCTTACATTATAAAGATAAATGCTACACTTTTGAATACAAATGGATAATAAACAAAGATCATAAACTTGAACTTAAAACTTTTTTTTTTTTGGGTTAATTCAGAATATATTAATAACTAGAATTAAGTCCCCCTTTTAAATTTTTTTTGTAATTCTTTTAATTTAATAATAAATTTTTTTAAATAATAAATTTTTTATTTTTTATTTTAAAATTTTAATAATAATAATATTAATATTAATATAATTTTTTTTAATTATGAAATTAAATTATTATAATTATTTATCTATGAATTGCGTAACACAAATTTATTTTCAATTGTTATTTATATGCATTTTTAAATATATTTGGATCTTGTTATATAGTGCATATTTTTATATATAAGAGATAAAAAATAATAATAAATTAATTTTAAATTAAATTTTATTAAATAATAATAATTTATTTAATTATTTATTTATAAAATTTAATAATATTAATATAATTATATTTTTTTAATTATGAAAATTAAATTTATGAAAATTATTTATTTATAAATTACGTAATACAAATGCATTTTTAATTATTATTTATATGTATTTTTTAAACATATTTAGATCTTCTTGTATATATTTATTTATAGGTGGTAAAAAATAACAAAATAAAATTGTGGTTTGTATTTTATTCTCACGTTGGGTCGACTTTCTCAAATAGATTAGCAGCAAGTCGTTTTTTCTTTTTTTTTATTAAATTAACGAACTACTAACTCATTTTTATATTTTATTTTGCATATTTAATTATTCAAATAAAAAATAACTAAAATAAAATTATGGTTTATATTTAATTCTCTTGATTAATCAGCATTCTCACTCTGGCTAACAGCCAGTTTTTTTTTTTAACTTTTTTCAGAGCGGATCAGGTATGGATCCTAAATTAACCCGCGAGTCAACGTTTGGACCAATCCCTTTAAATACTTTATTTAAAAAAATAAATAATATAATATAAATTAAATTAAAAAAAAAAAACTTTAAAACTAAAAAAACCTAAAAAAATAAACTAAAAATATATATTAAAAAAAGCTTGCCACGTGATCATTAGGGAATTTTTCGACTTTCTCACACTGGTTAGCAGCAAATTCGTTTTTTTTCTTTTTTTTAATTTTTTTTAGAGTGGGTCGGGTACGGATCCTAAATCGACCCGTGAGTCAACGTGCAGACCGATCCCTTTAAATACATCATTTAAAAATAAATTAAAAATAATTAATAAATTAATATAAATAAAAAAAACTAAAACTAAAAAAAAAAAACTAAAATTTAAAAAATTGTTGGGGCATTTGGAATAAAGGTCGTAGAATAGGTGGTGAAATGTTAGTTTGTTCCTCCTCACACATTGCATTTGCATAACATGAGCTTTATACCCGGGCTCCGTCCCTCCTAAGTGGAAGTAAAGCAACTAAGCTTTCGTGATTAACAATCCGCAGGGCTAACGAAACTTCCGGAGTATAAACTACCTATGATTTTGTGATTAACAATCCGCATTGGTTAGGAAAATATATTCTAACAAATTAAACCCTTTTCTTTGGATCGGGGTGTCTTACTAGTCCTCACGGACGAGAGTGAGTAGCAATTTGGAACCTTTTAGAACCTAACTGAACCCCATATAGTGAACTAGAAGAAGCCAGCCTAGGTAGAGTCATGTCGAATTTTCGTTAGATGCACCAAAATTAGGAATATATGGAGGAACATTTCCGGTCTTTTTCTATTTATTTTACATTTCGAATAAGCATTGTACAACGAGTAATGATGAACGTACATTATATCACCCGTAATAAGTTTAATATTCCGGCCCAAAGGCACCATGATGCTTAAATAAGTTGATATTGTTGGGGCCAATGTTCATTAACATTCTTACTTTTTATTGATGATTTTACTCCGTTACTGTCTTGCTTTTTTTTTTTCGTGCATCATTTGTCATAATACCGAAAATCAGTGTTTTTGGATGGTTTAAGTTATTTTCCTCTATTATTTCTATAAAAAAAAAAAAATTATACTCGTACCTTTGTAGAAAATTTTGAGGAAAAAAAAGAGTTTTAAAAGAAAGAAAAATATTTATTCTTTGAAGAAAAAGGGAAAAAACAAAAATGAAAAAATGAGAAGAAAAATAATGGGAAAAAGAGTTCCTTGTAGTGGAGTAGTGTTGTAAAAAGTATAAAAATCTCCTTCTAGTTTTGACTTTTGAGAAAATATGAAAAAAATAAGAAAATGAATAATTGTTAAGATCCATTCTCGAGAATTAGGAAGAGAGTCATGGTGTTCCGCAGAAAAATAAGTCAGAAAAGAGTCAAAAAATATATTTTTGTTTTGTTTTGTGAAGATATCAAAAAGAATAGTTCTTAGAAAAGAGAAAAAAATCAAAGAAATAAAAAGTGATATTAGGATCTCATTTTCTTTGATTTTTTCATTGCATTTTGCATAAAATTCATATTATTTGAAAAGTTGTAGATATGAAAATTCATTTCTTCAAGCATCTTTGCATTTGGTACATTGCATGCATTAAAAATCATTACATTCATGCATATGTGAATAGAGCATGTACATTTATGATTATATTTTTTTATCTCATTCCTTTCAATAAACTGATAGTGATAATGTTAAACTCATTTGTTAATTGCATAAAAGGATTAAAATATAGGAAATGAATTAAAGGAACACTTCTTACTCTAATTAATGTATAATTTCTCTGAGTATACCCGTGCATTAATTTGTTTATTTTACATGCATCATATTGGCATCGTGTTTCATTATAACATACATGGTCATTTATCGTAGAATGTATTTGTGAGACGAAAAAGAAGGCATACGAGGTTAAAAGAAGCATTGAAGAATAGCTAGTTTTGAACAAAAGAATTTATGTTGATCTTACGATGAAATCACTTGTCTCATGTCAACATCCTTTTGAAATAAATAAATTTTGAGTGTTAAATGTTTTATATCATATTGTATTTTAATAATAATTTAAATTTGTAAAAACAAATATCCCATTTGCCGTCCTAGTCAACCCACAGCCTTACGAGGCTATTAAAGGAATTGGGCTTAGTTGGATCCGACTGGAGCGGATTGTAGCCCAAGATTGATGGAAGATAGATTTCTTGGCAATAGAGCGACAATGAAACAAAGAGCTAATCTATGCTTTCTTTGCCACTATTTTGGAAATTTAGAAAAAATAGTAATAAATTAGAGGGGGAAAAAAATATATGAAAGGTATTTATTGCTAGCAATGAACTTCACAACGTAAAACATACTAGGAAAATATTGGGACATAAAACATTAGAAGCGCTATGGAGAGGATACAGAATTGGCTACTGTAGGGGAGATTTAAAAGGCCAACAAAGAGATAAGTCATCGAGGAAAGCAACGACATTTAAGACTTGTTTGATTTTTATGAAATTTGAGCATAGTGTAGGTATTTCTCTCGTCGATGAATATAGATTGTTGGAAAGCCTATTTTAGGCGTTTGAGGGTGAAATGATTGTCCAGGTACTACAGCTTAGGGATGATAATTTAAAATGTGAATTCGAATATCCGTGGATATTCGATTTGTTTTTTGTGGATTCGGATAAAAGTCGGATTCGGATATTATAATTACTATCCGCAGCGAATTCAGAGTGGATGCGGATATGAAACCTCGAATATCAATTATCCGAATCCGCATTACTTCTGCGGATTCGGATAGCGGATTCGGATATCCGAATCTGAATCCGCTTATTTGTAAAACACATATATTTGATTTTATATTTTTATTTAAAAAAATGATTTATTGAATTCGGATTTTTAGCGGACTTGGATATCCGACAGATAATGTTATTTAATTCGGATTTGAATAGTAATATGCGGATTAAATGCGGATAATTTGTGGATTCGGATTTTAAAACTATTTTGCGAATTCGGATAGTACAAAAAATGCAGATATCCGATTCGCTGCCATCTCTACTACGGTTTTGCTCCGTCGTCGACAGAAATAAAGTTATTGCACTTTTGTTTGAAATAATACATATATTTTGCTAACGAGTCCGGCGATGACATGTGATTCGACAATATAGACTATATAGTGAAACAAAGTCAGCTGGTGTGATAAATTAATTGACTGAGGCATGCTAGTTTTTTCCAAGATTAAAAAAATGAATTAGAGGTTAAATCGGTATGATTTACAATTTTCGATTCAATCAGTTAACAGAGGCGGTGGGTAGTTAGAGGCAGGGGGGCCTTGGCCCCCCAAAAATTAAAAAAAATCTTTTATATACATGTGAGTAGTTATAGCCAGGGGGCTTGGCCCCCCAAAAGTTTAATTATATATATATATATATATATGTTATATTAAATTAAATTGGTCCTCCAAAAATTTAAATTATATATATATATTTTATATTAAATAAAATTAAAGTGGTCCCCACAAATTTTTTAATCTTAATAAAATAAAAACTGTATTCAAGACTTCAATAAAGTAATAAAAAAAGTCAATTTTTTTTATCTTGATTTGTACTTGACGTTTGGGTTGCTAAGTTGCCATTCTCTTCTACAGAGTACAATCTACTGTATCCGCTTGGCTTTGGTCAGTCATTCTCTTCTTTTATTCTTTACTTCTTTTGCTTCAGATTAATTTGTAAAACAGCAAAAACTAAAAAAAAAAAAAAAAACTCTTTTTATAGATTGGTAATTATGTAACTTTTATCTTCATTTTATCTTTTTATTATTATTTTATTATAAGATCACTTGACATTTGTTTTTTTGTCATTGTTAACATGCATAAAATAGCAAGATTCTTTTGTTATTTTTTTTGTTTTTAAATATATGTGTATATAATCTTATTGTATATGCATGAGTAATGTTAAAAATTTTGTGTTCAATAAAAAATTTGAGATATTTTTTTTAAAATTTTTTATTATAGTTTAATATTATATTAATTTATCTTAACTACTTATGAAGAAATATTATTTGAAAGTCATATTATCCTTTAAAATTTTAATATTTTATTTTATAATTTATAAATAAGTATTATAAATTATATTACAATAATATATATTATGCCATCACTATCAATTATCATGTAAAAACCAACATTCTTCTATTGTATTATGAGTAAAATATCAATTGTCTTGAGTTAGTATCTTTTACAAAGGAAAGTTTAAGAAAATGTAACTCTTTATATATATATATATATTTGCTAGGTAAATATTAAATAAATATGTAGTTAGTCAGGGGAAATATGCATGGTAGGTCTCGCTCCTTGTAGTTACCAACCTGAATTTTTCTTTGTAATTCAATATTTTTTAAGGCCAAAATATTATGCATGCTAGAGATATTCGAGACTTACAATTGTGAGTTTTAGATGGTATCAATATAAATGTGTTAAAAAAATTATTATGAAAATTAAACTAATATATTTATATAATTGCAGGTGTAGTGGATCCATCAGTAATGAGCAAGCAAAAAAGATTGGACTCATTTTTTAAAAAGAAAGACGCTGATGATTTAGAAAGTATTGTACCATCCAAATCTCCAAGGCTTGAGCACCAAAGTCCTAGTCAATCTCCTCCTAAGTCTCTTGTTGTTGGTGTTGAAAAAGTTAATATTCCTTTTAATATAGAACCTGATCTCGGGCTGCGTCGACCAATGTGGGAACATCCAGTTAATCAATGAGATGAAATTCGACGAGCTTACTTGCGAGCAGGTCCATATCAAATTCATCTCTCTAGTTATCCATATTCATTAGAAAAGCATCCTAGGCGTTTTCAGCATTCTTGGTTTATTTAATTTTCTTCTTGGCTTGAGTATTCTCCAACTAAAGATGCCGCATATTGTTTACCATGTTACCTTTTTAACATGAAACCTAATGGGCAACCTGGTTGGGATGTATTCACTTTTAAGGATTTAGAAGTTGGAGAAAAGTTAATGCTGGGAAGAATTGTGCATTTCTTAATCATATTGGGGATGGACCTTTTTCACAGCATAACAATGCCATGAGATCTTGTGTGAATTTGATGAAACAATATGGGCACATTGATAAAGTAATGCATGAACAAAGTTCAGAACAAATTTTGAATAATAGGCTACGAGTCAAGACTTCTATAGATGCTGTTCGATGGCTTGCATTTCAAGCTTGTGCTTTTAGAGGTCATGATGAGACACCTGATTCAAAAAATCGTGGAAATTTTCTTGAGTTGATTGAACTTTTGGCTTCCTATAATGATAATGTTAACAAAGTTGTGTTGGAAAATGCTCCTAAATCGACCAAGTATATTTCGCATTCAATTCAAAAAGAGATTTTGCATGTTCTTGCTAATAAAGTACGAAACAAGATTCGTGAAGATATTGAAGATTCAAAATTTTGCATCATTGTTGATGAGTCTCGTGATGAATCCAAAAGAGAACAAATGGCTCTTGTTTTGAGATTTGTTGATAAATATGGCTTTATTAGGGAGCGCTTTTTTGATCTTGCTCATGTTAAAGATACATCTGCATTAACTCTTAAGAATGAGATATGTGTTATTCTCTCTCGTCATAGTCTTGATGTTTAGAATATTCGTGGTCAAGGTTACGATGGGGCTAGTAATATGCGCGGGGAATGGAAAGGATTGCAAGCATTATTCCTTAATGATTGTCCTTCTGCTTATTATGTGCATTGTTTAGCTCATCAACTCCAATTGGCTCTTGTTGCTGCATCTAGAGAGGTACATCCTTTTCATGAATTTTTCAATAATTTGACTTTCATTATCAATTCTGTTGATGCCTCGTGAAAAAATCATGAAGAATTACAAGTTGCTCAAGCAGCTAAAATTGAAAGCATGCTAATTGATGGCGAGCTTAAAACTGGAAAAGGTGCCAATCAAATTGGCACTTTAAAACGGACTGGAGATACTCGTTGGGGTTCTCATTTTTATTCTATCTGTAGTCTTATATCAATGTTTGATGCAACTTGTTCGGTGCTTGAAAATATTAAAAGAGATGGATCTACTTATTCTCAACGAGGGGATGCCAGTGCTGCATCCAAGTTGATTCAATCATTTGAATTCATTTTTATTTGACATTTGATGAAAGAAGTCATGGGCATTACTGATATACTATGCCAAGCTTTGAAGCAAAAATCTCAAGACATTTTAAATGCTATGCATTTGGTTTCAAGTACAAAGATGTTGATTCAGAAATTGAGAGAAAATGGGTGGAATAGTTTGCTTGAAGATGTGCTATCGTTTTTTGAAAAGCATGACTTGAATGTTCTTGATTTGAATGCTTAATATTTTGAAGGTTGACGTCGACAACACCAACAAAGTCAAAAAACTGTGGAGCACCATTATCATTTTGACATATTCAATGAAGTCGTTGATTTTCAATTGCAGTAGCAAAATAATAGGTTTAGCATACAGGCAATGGATCTTTTAACACTTAGCTCTGTTTTGGATCCAAAGAAAGATTACAAATCTTTCAATATTGAGGATATTTGCACTCTTGCGGAAAAGTATTATCCTCTTGATTTTACTGAGCAAGAGAAGTTGAATTTGAAATTTCAATTGAAACATTTTGAGTATGATATGCACAATGATATGAAACTGCAAAATTTGTCTTCCTTATCACAGCTATGCCTTGTTTTGATAGAGACGGGAAAATCAAAAGTATATTATCTCCTCGACAGATTGATCAGACTTGTTTTAACTCTTCCAGTGTCTACAGCAACTAGTGAGCGAGCATTTTCAGCTATGAAGATCGTCAAAACAAGACTACGAAACAAGATGGAAGATGAGTTTCTTGCAGATAACTTGGTTGTCAACATCGAAAGAGAGATTGCTGAGACATTTAGTTCAGATTCAATTCTTGAAGATTTTGTTTCTTTAAAAGAACGTCGCTCACAATTTTAGGGAAAATTATTTATTTGATGTATTTTGTTTGCATATACTTTTATTTGTGAATTGATAAAATCTATAATTTTATAAATTTGTTGTTTTTATTAGTATCTTATTTGCATATGTTTTATATTAGTAAAATATAATGACATACCTCAAATGAAAAAATATATATAAATTTAGATTTTTAATTGGCCCCCCCAAAATCAAATAGCAAGATCCGCCACTGTCAGTTAGATTGATTGATTCATTTAAATAATACTTAAAATGATTTTAATATTAAATATAATAAATAATTAATAAAAATATGTATTTGATTTAGTGGTTTGTGTAGACACCTAATTTTGTCCAGACCACTAAAAAAGGTATGTTTTCTTCCTAAATTGATGTTTCAGAATGTAAAAAGACTTTTTTCATCCTGCAGGTGGTACTCCGAGACTTAGTCTAAGAAGGCGAGCATAAAATGTCAAACCCGAAAAGTCAACCCCTAAAAGTCAACGACTAAAAAAGTCAACCCATTTTCAAAATCAAGATTTGAATTTCAATTGAACAATGGCAAAAGAATTTTGATAATCCGAAGTCTACATTGAAAGATATGGAGTTCGGAAGTTGGGTTGTGGAGATTCAGTGGAAAGGAAACCCTAATCTGGAAAATTTGGGGAAAAGTGCTTAAACGATCAAATTGGTTGGAATTGAAGGTTCCAAATGAAAGATAAGCACTGACTACGGGTAATGGAGAAGCCACTTGAAAGAACTGAAAAAAGGTTAATCCAGAAGAAAATCGAGAATTAGGTTTTTTGGTGGATTTCGATGAAATTGGGAAAAATTACAAAAATGGCTTGATTCGGTAAGACTAAAGCCTCTAATGGATGAGGAGTGATTAAAAAAGGATAGCCCAAGGCTCAATTTGAAGAAAATCTGAAAATCGGACTTGTTTTGAGCAAAATCGGGTTTCAGAGGCAAATGGGCAAAATTGGAAAATCTAGAAAAATAGCAAATGAACTCCAAAAATTATGAAAAATTGTAGATCTCATTCTTAAATCATTTCGAAGAGATTGGCGAAAGAAAATCTTGATTCCGAGTTCGTTTGCAAAATGGCCAAATCCCGGGTCCCTTATGCAAAAATTCAAGAAGATAAATCCCGAAAAAATAGCAAATGAACTCCAAAAATTCTGAAAATTTGCAAATCTCATTTTTTAAATTATTTGAAATAGATTGGCGAAAGAAAATCCGAATTCGGAGTTCGTTTGCAAAATGGCCAAATCCCGGGCCCCTATATAGTAATTCAAGCAAATAAATCCCGAAAAAATATCAAATGAGTTCCAAAAATTATGAAAACTTCCAGATCATACTTTTAAATTATTTGGAAGAGATTGGTGAAGAAAAATCTGGATTTGGAGCTCGTTTAAAAAATGGTAAAGTTTGGGAGCATAAAAGGGCAATTTTGGAAACAAATCCAAATAAATAGCAAATGGGCTCGAAAAATTTTGAAAACCTCCAGAATTCAAGTTTTTATTATTTTGGAAGTATTGAAAAAATAAAAATTGAATTTGGAGTACGTTTGCTATTTATTTATGTTCGGGGGGCAAAAAGGTCATTTTATCCAAGAAACCGAAAAAGGCTTTTCTTGCCTTTTAAAAAATGAAGATTGAGCTGGAAGAAGAGGGGTCAGCCGGCCAAGGCCCAAGGATGGATAGATATTTTTTTATTTTTAATCAAAAAGCCAACAATAAAAAGGAAGGTAGTTATTTTTTGATCAAGCCTTTGCAAATAAGCCATATGGACCGATGCATGAAGAGGGAAAGTGTCAACATAATGGCTTAAGATTATTGAACAGCTGTAATTGTGGATAGCTGATGGCCTAATCTAAGGGTGATAATTTAATATTTTAAACATCTTGGATCAATAGCCTTTGTATGAAAATTGGTTGAATGAAAAATGACAACATCCTAGCATTGGGGGGGCATTTGGCCACTACAAGGGGGTCTTTCTCCCTTTTCATTTTTAGCTATTCACTTTCTATTCTCTCTTGGTTTTTCTTGATTTTTCTCTCAATCGTTGAAAGGCAAAAAGAAAATTTTAGAAAAGAAAAAAAAGTTAGAAGAGAAAAAGCTTGAAAGATAGCTTCTAGAGGTTGCTTTAAGCACCATACTCTTGCACTTTCTTTGATTTTCCATTCTTGATTTGCTGTTTTCATTTAATATTTGGTGAGTTTCTTTTGATTTTTCTTTTTAAATAAGTGTTTTTAATATTCTTCTTTAAGTTCCTTCTTGATTTTTCCTTGTAAAAAACTTTTGAAACTTTTTTTTTTCTTTTCTTTTTTGAGGTGGCCGAATAGCCTAGTGTTTTTGTAGTTGCTGTTTTGTATTTTTATTTCATGTTATTCTTGATGTTTAACAAGTTTTAATACTTTAAATCTTCTTCTAATACATTAACAAGAAGCTTGTTTTAATTTGGTTGCTTGCTTATTTCCATTTTTTAGTCTATTATAATGTTTATTTTACTTATCTTGCATTTTTGATTTTTTGTTTTCAAAATGTTTAAGTTTGTTTATGTTTTACATTTTGTAATCCATGTGTTTGTAAAAATGCCTATTTATTTTGATGCCTTTACTTTATGTTTGCATGATTTGAGTGTTATTCTTTAGCTATGCATGTTAGTATATCATGTGTTTGTGAAAATGCCATGTTCATTTTGAAGCATGAGGTCATTCAGCCACCCCTCTATTTTATGCTTTGCATGTACATTTTCATCATGCTAGTTGATAGGTTTGCATTTTCATCATATTTGGTTGAGTATTTTGTTTAAGCATGCCATATGTTTGTGTTATTGCCATGCAATTTTTAGGTTTAGGATTGGTTTGCTTTGCCATGCATATTCATGCATTTTAGACCTAGGTTGCATTAAATACCATGCAAGTTCGTTTAGGTCTACGTCATTTTATTAATGCCATGCATTTTTCATGTCATTTAGGTTTTAAATCATGCATCATATTGTTGTATTTTTCATGCATTTCATGTCCTTGCCACTTGACTTATGACTTAGGCCAATCAATGGTTCAAAGTCATGCTCACTTGAGCATACTTGTGGAAAATTAAAGAGTTGTCAAATTGATTATTCTACATTTGTGATTTTTTTACTTAGCCAATTTTTTTGCCTAACATTTCAAAAATGTTAGCTACTGTTTGTGAGTCTTTTAGAGAGTCTCTAATATTTTTACTTTGATTTTTAAATGATTTTATCAAAGGCAAAAGAATGTGTTTTGGCAAAACAGTTTTTTCACCCAGTACTCATACTTTTTCGATTTTTTTGGGTAGTCATAATTAATAAAAAAATTAAGCTAATTTTTTCCCGTGTAGTTTTACGTCTCCTGAGTCTCCAGTATTTTTTTTTTTATAGATTTGTTTGAATTTTTAAAAATAGGGTAAAAAATTGTGCTTTAAATTTGGACAGTGGAGGCAGAATTGAATTTGAAGGAAAATCATTTTTCTGTTTTGGTTAAGTTACTTAAAAGAGGCTGATTAGGAAGTTTAACTACTGACTTAGGTTAGTTTCTAAGCCTTTTTAAATCTCGGGTTAAGGGTGGTCAAGTCTGGAATTTTAAACTTAGGAAATTAGAGCCATTTAAAAGGGGTTTAGCTAGGTTTTTATTTTTAATCTAAGCTTTTCAAAAATTGTTTTCAAACAACAAAGTATTTTGGTTTTAGAATATTTAATTTGATATATTTTCCTAAGGTAGCCGGATATCTTTTTAGATATACGGATTTCCTTAATTAAAGGAAAAAATACATTCTCATGCATTGCATTTTTCATATTCATGCATATTATATAATATGTAATTTTTGCTATGTTTAATTTTCATGATGGTGTTATTATCTTTGATTTAAATTTTTGATATTATATTATTTGTTATATGGTTTTGAATATTTCATGATATCCTATGCTTTTTATTTAGTTATTTTTGTCATACTATTTAGCATATACTATGTTCATGCATTATTATTTTTATTTTTATTTCCATGCATATTATATGATAACATTATTTTATGTTTCATGTCATTTAGATTATATGTCATATCATTTATATTTGCCATGTCATTTAAATTATTTCATTTCATATAGAATATATTATGTTACTTAGGTCATTTCATTTCATGTAGAATATATTATGTTACCTAGGTCATTTCATTTAATTTAGAATATATTATGTCACTTAGGATATTTTATTTCATTTAGAATATATCATATAACTTAGGATAATTCATTTCATTTAGAATATGCTAAGACATTTAAATTATGTCATACCATTTAGGTTACATTATATTATTTAGACTTTGCTATGTCATTTTATTTATGTCATACATATTCATATTCATATTTTTTAAAATGTTTTGAAAAAGGTAATGATTTTTAATAAAATAAAGATATTCCCGAGTTAAAATAATTTATGAGTTCTCTGTCGGGTTTGCTGGGGAGGATATTATCAATTATCATTAATAACGGAATATTTTCTTTAAAATAAGAATGATTCGGAAAGTTTTCCAAACTAATAAAAATTTCTATATTTTGACACGTTTGTTGGGGAATATAGGAAAATTTTGAATTTATAAATTCCAGATCATTTCAATTAACAATGGAATTATTTTTCTTTAAATTGGGAATTAACTTGAAATACTAAATTTAAAACCGACTTTTTATCGAGACTTGAGATAACACATGATTAATAAGGTACTGTTTTATGCGGGCATTGTGGGGGTGCTAATCTTTCCCTACACGTAACCGAGTCCCGAACCTGCTTCTTTGATTTCTTTGGTTTAAAACGCAGACTTGAAATTGGTTTTAAAAATGTTTTAATTAATTTTAAAATATTTTATAAAACCGGTTTTAATAGATGGCCGATCACACCTAGCTAAAAAAGATTGGTGGCGATTCCATGTCTTTTTCAATGTCATTTTCAAAACCTTCATTTTTCAAGAGGAACTAAATCGACTTTTCCTCGGTTTTTTTTTTTTTTTTAATTTCACGCTTAATGAATAGTAAAGTCCTGGGATGAGACTTGTTATGTTTTAGGTTGCTACAGTTTGGTCTTTAGCATAATTTTAAAAGGTTATGAGTTCAAATCTCATCATTTACAAAAAAAAAAAATAATAATAATAATATTTTTGAAAAAGAATAATTAAAAAATAAAAAATAATTTTTTTCCCGATTTTAAATCGATTCAAGTAATCTTCGATTTTTTATATAACACCATATCGAACAGGTTTTCCATTTTCAATTAAACCGATTCAATAGACTCCATGATTTTTCCTCTGTGGACAATCGCTATTACGAGCCGTTGGTCATTTATGTATTTAGTGTTCTTGTAAGTGGCATGTGATAACATTTAATGCCTTGCACGTGACATGGGACGAGATTCTTCTACACGTGATTAAGGAATCTAGTTAGGTTAATTAATCTTTTCATTTCTTTAGAGTGCGTTTGGATGAAGACTTTTTTAAGAAAAAATCATTTGTATATAAACCTTTAAATTTTCAAAAAAAATTACTTTGTTGACAAAATAAAATAAAAATAATCAAAATTCTTGGAATTTTAAAGAAAATTTTTAGAGGGCTCAAATTTCCTTTTCAGATTTTACCTCTAGAGGTGAAATTTATGATATTTTTTGGTTTTTTACCAAGATATTAACATTTATTATGTTTTATTTTTTACGCAACTTTTATTTTTTTCAATTTTAATTATGAAAACTCATTTCAAAATTTTTTCCCCATATTATTAGTAATAAAATATTAAAAAAATTGTAAAATATATGCAATATGGATGTCATTAAATTTGTAAAATTTGTAAAATGTATAGATATTACTAATAATATAGATATACATTTTACAAATTTAATGACATCCATATTGCATATATTTTACATTTTTTTATTTTATCTCTAATATTATATTTTCTCTATTATAATAATTTTTTTTACCTCATCAAATTCCAATAATCAAAATTTCTTTCTAACATTTATTTATCCAAACAATATAATTACAAATGCTAATATTTTAAATTGATGCATTTTAAAATATTAACATTTCAAAATTCTTCAAAATTTTAAAATTTCTCATTTAAACACACCCTTATTAAAAAGACAATTTTGAATAAGAATCCCTAATATGGGTTTGAACCACATGTTTAATACTGGTAGTGTCATAACGATCTTGCGACCGCTAAAACGTTAGAGGTAAAAAAAAATATAAGTCATCGAAAATAATTTTAGGTTTTGAAAAACCTCGCAAAATGAGTCGCCATCGATCTTTTTGGTTAGGAGTGTGATCGGTCACCTATTAAAATCAATTTTTTTAAATAAAATTAATTAAAATCTTTTTTTAAAAAACCAATTTTAAAGTTTGCGTTTAAAATCAGAGAAAAGCAATCATAGGTTCGAGAGCCGGTTATGTACGGGAAAGGTATTAGCACCCCACAACGCCGGTATAAAACAGTATCTTATTAATCATCTGTTATCTTTGATCTCGATGAAAGTTGTTTTTTATTTCGATATTTAAAATAATTCCCAAAAAATAATCATATTATTTAATAATGATTTGAAATTTTATTACTGCAAAATTTTCTATACTCTCTAGCAAACCTGATAGAATGTAGAATTTTTCTTTATTTCAAAATTATTCGTATCATTCTCTTTTTCCAAAAAGATGTTCCATTGTTAATGATAATTGATGAAATCCTCCCCAGCAAACCCGGTAGAGAACTCATGAATTATTTTAACTCGAAAATATTGCCTTATTTTATTATTAAAACGTCGATTTTCATATGCATTTAAACTCGTTTATTACGAATATGAATATGCAAAACTTCGATGAGATGCTAACAAGAGAAATGAAAAATAATCTGAACAATAATCATCAAATAGCATGAACAAGTAAATATACACACAACTTTGATTAGAAAATCCTTTTATCATGTATCTTTTATATGAAATTACATAAATGGCATGAGTCGGAAAGTTTAACCGAACTCCCCAGCAAACCTGGCAAAGCTTGAAAAATAATTCTTTCGCCTAACACTTACGTAATTCTGAGTAAAAATAAAACCATACGTTAAGATTACATGAACATATGCGTTGGAGAATTTCCTAACCTCCCCGGCAAACCCGGCAGAGCTTAGAAAATTATTCTTTCGCCTAGTGTTTATGTAACCGAGAAAAGTATTTTTATGAAAAATTTTAAAATGTTTTTCTATAAAGCTTGTAATGCACTAAAACGGGACCATTATATGAAATATGTTTCTCTCTTGAAGAGATGGCATTCGGATACCAATAGAGGTATCTGAATACCTTAGAGGAAACTTTGACTAGACTTAAAAAATGATAGATTTTTGGGCACAAAATTTATGCTCGAGTTAAGAGGGATATCCGAATACCACGGGAAAGATATCTGGATAACCTCGAAGCAAATTTAGACCCATTGTCTTGAAAAAGAGAAACGTCCTAATTCTATTGCCTAGACATCCGAATACCCCTAGATTAGCCTTAATGCAATATTTTGAAAATCGAATAAAACTAAAAGAATGCAATTTTTTTTATGAAAAACACATGGTTGGCCGAACCTACCTAGTGTGATTAACCCAAAATTTTGACTCTTTTTTGAAACTCGTTTTAGCCATCAGAACTCGTTTTCCTTAAAACCTTGAAAATCGAAAACAAACTTTGAAATCCCTCTATGAGGTTCGACCATAGTAGTTTTAGGACACCAAAACATTTTGTTTAGAAAAAATGCATAGACTTTTTAGCCCATAATCTCCATATCTGATCATTTTGTTTGGAAATTCGGGCTCATGCTTATACAAAAATATCAAAATATAGCGCAGCGAAATTAATCAGAGAAGCACCCAGATCCCTAAGGATCTCTAGATTGTAATTTACATGGGTTTACAGACAATAAAAAAATTTAATCAATCATGTGATTAAGATCGTACCTACTCTAGAACTCATAATCTCGAGTGTGTCGTTTCCTACAAGATGACAGCAACGGTATGATCACTGGATGATTTCTTCGAGGCCACGAGCAACTCAAGTGACTTGCCTCCAACGGTGATCCATACGAACGGCTGTTGGCACCTTGACAAGGCTTGGGGATTTGGCAGTGCTAACGGCCTGATCTTCCGATCACAATCAAAAGGTTCACCCTTGTGTTTTCTCAAAAATGACTGAAAGTCTCAAGAACAACTTTTCTCTTTTTATTTTCGGTGATGAAGAAAACACCAACAAAGGAAGAGAGGAGATGCGGCAATTTTATCTTTTGCACTTGGCCGATTCTTTGTGTTTCACACTTAGAGAAAATTAGATTTTTCTATTCTTGTTGAACTCTCAAAAATCGAATGTAACACACACTAAGAATTCTTTTCTTTTTTGCGCCAAAATAAAAAGAAGAATTATGGTTTCACTTAATTGCTTTGCCCGACCACCATTCTAGGTATAGGGTAGAGTTTTTCTTCTTTTAATCTTACTTAGATAGGAACTCTTCCTATCTCAAGTGATTAAATTTCAGCCAACTTCTTGTTCATTAAGCTTGGCCAAACCTACCCTTAAATGTGTCCAAGTTCGTCTGCCAAGAGATAGGTAAGATATGAGTTTGATTCTCACTCAAAGTCCTAGTTGAGGTGAAACTCTTTCACCCTCAAGCATCCCAGTTCAACTAACATTCTAACTCTTAAAGCCGAGGTCGAACCTATCCCGAATTATGTCTATGTTAATTGCTCGGTTTCACAGAGATAAGAGTTTGATTATCAATCAAACTCTTAGAGTCCTAATTGAACTCAACCAGCTCGGATTAACAGAGTTTGATTCTTAATCAGATTCCTTGTTTAAGTGAAACCCTTTCACCTAACAAGTGTTAGAGTCTAGGTCAAACACTAACTCTTAGTGCCGAGTTCGGACTTAGACATAATCGAAGCAATGTTCGGTTTAGTGAAATACGAGAAGTTAGAATTTGATTCGTAATAAAACTCCTCGAAGATGAGAAACTTTCTTATTTCGGACAACTTCAAATTTTTGGCCAGGACAACTTATCTTAAGACATGTATACATTTAGACATTGTCTACTTAAGACAAGCTTATCCACATTGTCTTGTTAAGACATCCTAAATTCGATTTCCTAAATCCAAATTATGTCTTAACCTACCTAAATTGAATCTTATTCAATTAGGTCCTCCAAATTAACTTTTTATTCAATTAAATCCTACTTAATCAAATCCAAAGTTTAAGCCAACATTTACGTCCTATTGTGTGTGACCCATTAGGTTCCCAACATGTTGGCAATGCTTATAAATCAATCTCATTAATTTATACCCATAGATCAAGAGCGGGATCTAGCAACGTATGATGATCACCAAAATGTTGAAAATTCAATGTGACCTTATTGAAACCTTTCAGTAACCAGCCTATCAGTGCAATACAGTCCTTTCACCAAATATCTTGGAAAGCCCATGAGCATGGTGCAATGTCTACTCATGTTCAATCCATATTAGTTTTTGCAGCTTATGTTTAACTTTATGAATTTAGAGAAACGATTTCATATAAATCCATCATGCTCTGGCTAGAGACTTCATCAAGTTAACCGAAGCCGAGAACAGATGAGATATGTCTCTGATGTCACTTGGAGTGGTGAATCCTTTATGGATCACTCAACCATCTTCGCATGGTTCATGTCATACCCAAAATCACCCTACATAAGCATCTTTTATTGGGACCCGTTCAGTTGAGATCAAAGCATAACATTCCCCATACAAGATGACCTAGTATCACAAGTCAGAGGACTATTTTACACGATGGCACGTGAGAACATTCCATAGACACTAGAGTGACAATACCAAATGGAGTTCTCATAGCGGGCCATGTTCAGTGAACTTGTTCAACAAACAAGCACCTACACGTTATCCCAAGTATCCCTTATACTTCAACCTATGAGATCGGTTGCTTACTTCATAAGTAAGAAGGCTTAACATGTACTAGTCTTTGAGCATTGCCAATGCCCCGTCTTGGCAATACAATGACCATGAATAGTTTGAGGAACATGTCTTTGATGCTTAAGGATCTCACAATTATAACTTTTTATAATTCCTTTGCAAGGCCTTTATGTTCTATAGGCTTCATCCGATTAGTACTTATTAACTCTTTATTATCATACTAACATGAAGAAAAACCTTGTATCACTAAAGTATAGTGATGGGTTTGCTTTATTAACTGTATATCCCTTGTCCAATCTGATTGGCTCTAGGGCATATACTAACAATCTCCCAATTGCAGTTAAGACAATCATATTGCTTATATGCCACATGAGAATATGCTTGGTCATATTCATGATAATCCTATTATCAAAGTTATTAAACGATTCAGATCACAACGATACCCAGATTCCAATCAGATGGCTCAGTTGTTACATTAACAACTATTGGAATCTATTATTAGCTTGTAGCTAATGATCTAAATGTAACTCCTTTTGCAAGCCAAAACAAAAGAGTTTGTTTTATAACCTTTAGGGTATAAACATGCAATCCACTCCAATTTGGAACATTTCTAAATAATTGTATTTTATATTATGGCTAATTATCACTAAGTTAATTTTGACCTTTAACATTTAAATAATCATAAATTGCTCCCATTAAATCCTACATGTGTAGAAGTAGGGAATTGGATTCGAAAACTATTTTTGAATCCCATAAGTTTCTAGGTCGTTTGGTATTCTCAAATATTATTGCAAGTTATATATTTGAGAATAAAGATACCACAATATAGCATATATTCTATAAACAATGATTTATTTAATAAGAATGAGCTGAAGCATGGCATCCAATGGCATTATAATAAATATGTTAAAAAACATAATTATTTCATTCTCAAATTGGCACATGATTGCCAAAATAAACATCTAATGTTTATTTATAAATCATAATAATGTTTCAAAAACATTAATCAAGAAGGCAAGCTATGATCAAAATCATAAAGATTGTCATCTCCCATGGTCCATCTTCACTACTTATTTGCTTTGGTCCATACAATATGTCATACATATTTAGTACCAAACACAAGGTATCATATACCTAGAGAAGTGAATTAATCTTGTTGGGAAATCCGGACTCATGCTTATACAAAAATTATCATATAACTCAGTAGAATTAAATCATAGATGCACCCAGATACCACAGGATCTATGGATTTTGATTTACACGGGTTTAAAAGAATAAAAACATTAAATAACCCATATAATTTAGTGTTCGTACCTACTCAAGATATCATAATCCCGAGTGTGCAGATTCAAACACGAAAGCAGCAACGATGATCTACTTACGATCTCTCCGAAGCCACAAGCAACTCAAGTGTGTTGCCTCCAACGTTGATCCACACAAACGGCTGTTGGAACCTTCATAAGGCTCAAGGATTCGCCTGTGCTAACGGGCTGATCTCTTGATCAAAATCAAAAGGTCGGTCTCCTTTGTATTTTTCTCACTAAGCTGAAAATCACCAAGAGGATTAGGTGATTCAGCGGTTCAAGAAAAATCACAAAGAACAAAGATGGAGGATGGTTCGGCTATCACCATAGCTATTTTGGCCGAATCTTAAGGTTTTATTATGTTTTAAGAAAACTATTTTCTTTCAATAATAAAACTCTTAAAGAAAATCAATTTCATAGCATAAAATAACAAGCCTTTAACCCTTGCATGAAGCGGTGGCTTTTATTCTTTTTCCTCAATGACCGAATCAAAGCAAGAAAAATAACAAGCTCTCAACCTTTAAATGAAGCTCTCAACCTTTAAATGAAGCGGTGGCTTTTATTCTTTTTTCTCAATGACCGAATCAAAGCAAGAAAAATAACAAGCTAACGAGCCTTTTAGCAAGCGGCGGCTATTTTTCTTAGTTGTAGTGGCCGAAACCTAGAATGGTTTCATAGGAGAGAACCCTTTTATTTCTTAGTTATAAACTATATATTAGAAACCGTGAACCCATAAAGCCAAGAATTCTTTTCTTACTTTTAGAATAAAAAGGAACTAATAAAATAATGAATTCATTCATTCACTTTCCTTTTAACGTCAAAGCTAAAGAATAAGAAATAATAAATCCTTTTTAACATTACACCTATCTTGGCCGGCTACCAATAAGAAAATAAGTAAATGGTGTTTTAATATCTTTAAAACACTTTCTTAAAGAGTAACTCTTACTCTTTAAATTACCTAATATCGGTCAACTACTAACTCTTAGCATGTTTAGCCGAATACACCCCTTATAGTGTCCAGGTTCGGTTTAGTTAAATTTGAGGCAATAGAATTTAATTTGTAATTAAACTCTTCGAATACGAAAAACTTTTTCTCACTTTGTATAACTCAAATTTATCGGTCATGACAACTTATCTTAAGACATTTCTACAATTAGACATTGTCTACTTAAGACAAGCTTATCCACATTGTCTTGTTAAGACATCTATATTTGGATTTCATAAATCCAAATATGTCTTAACCTGCATTAATTGAATCTTATTCAATTAATTCCTCCATATTAACCTTTTATTCAATTAAGTCTTACTTAATCAAATCCCAAGTTTAATCCAACAAGTTCGTCCTATTGTGTGTGACCCATTAGGTTCCCAACATATTGGCAATGCGTATAAATTAATCTTATTAATTTATACCCATAGATCAAGAGCAAGATCTATCAATCCATCATGATCACCCAAATGTTGAGAAGTCAAAGTGACCTCATTGAAACCTTTCAGTAACCAGCCTATCAGTGTAATACAGTCCTTTCACCATATATCCCGAATAGCCCATGAGCACGGTACAATGTCTACTAATGTTCAATCCATATTAGTTCTTGCATCTTATGATTAACCTTATGAATTTAGAGAAATATTTTCTCCTAAATCCATCATGCTTTGCCAAAGACTTTATCAAGTTAATCGAAGCAAAGAACAGATAAGATATGTCTCTGATGTCACTTGGAGTGCTGAATCCTCTCTGGATCACTTGTCCATCTTCGTATGGTTCATGTTATACCCAAAATCACCCTACCATAAGCATCCCTTATTGGGACCCGTTCGTGATGGAATCAATGTATGACACTCTCCATACAAGATGACCAGGTATCACAAGTCTAAGGACTAATTTACACGACTGGCACGTGAGAACATTTCCATAAATACTAGAGTGACAATACCAAATGGAGTTCTCACAGCGGGCCATGTTCAGTGAACTTGTTCAATAGACAAGAACCTATATGTTATCCCAAATATCCCTTATACTTCAACCTATGAGATTGGTTGCTTACTTCATAAGTAAAAAGGTTTAACATATACTAGTCTTTGAGTATTGCAATGCCCCGTCTTGGCAATATGATGACCAGGAACAGTTTGAGGAACAAGGCTTTGATGCATAAGGATCTCACTATTATAACTCTTTATAATTTCTTTGCAAGGCAAGTATGTTCCATGGACTTCATCCGATTAGTACTTAATAACTCTTTATTGTCGAACTAACATGAATGAAAACCTTGTATCACTATAGAATAGTGATGGGTTTGCTTTATTAACTGTATATCCCATGCTCAAACTGATTGGCTCTAGGGAATATACCAACAAATCTCAGAATATATCAGAAGTTAAAGCTTCTCTAAGCTTCTTCCTTTGATCATATCAATGTATTGCTTGCAATTTGTCCTCCAGTAAATTGGTTGTCCACAATGATGGTATGTTCCCTAATCATTGCCTTTGTCTTTCTTCATAAGAAAGTATAAAGACAATGCTTGGATCATGATCCAAGACCCATTTAATCTGCTCAAGTTTGGTTATCCATCATATAAACACATGAGGCCTCACAAGGCTACCTTCTGACATCCTCGTTTGGAATAGTCCTTAGAGATATTGAACTTCTCAGTGTGTTTCTCCTTATTGAACAATTCTATAAGGTTTCGGATGATAATATGAGCATTCATTGCCACGTGCTACTTTTGGAGTTCAGGCACCATGCTAGCCAATATCACTATATGGCTTGATCAAAGTCATCTATAAGAACTTGATAAGTTGCCTTAACTTCCTTAGATGTATTAGCAATATGCATTTTTCGGATAGGTTTATCTAGAATGTAAGCATTTTCATTTATATTAAGACAATCTTAATATCGTGGGACTAATCAATGGAGTTTGGCCCATTAAACTTATTAGCATGATTATGCTTCTCAGTGATAGTTTACTAGTTATTTTGTGTTTATATCCTATATGAACCAAAACATTATATATAGTTAATAATTTGCAAGTTGTAATCATTAATGTAAGGTTTTATAACTTTAATGATTATTCTCATTATTTTGACAAAATAATAGCCCTTAACTACTATTTCGAGAAATGTAACATTTAAACTTCTTAATGAGCTAGGACCCCCTTTCATCCCAATCATGACCCTGATCGTCACAATGACCATGATGAAACTAATTGAGTAGGTAACTTAGCATACCAATTGCATCTCTATGAAACTCCTAGATCAGTTAGGGGATAACTTTTTGCCTAAATGCATCATATGCATTTCGCCTAACCAATGCCTCTAAAGTCTGAGGTCAAGTTTCGTGCATCTGGACAACATAACTATTAGTTGAGTAAGATCCACCTTCAATAACTCAAACATGCTCGTACGGTAGTTTGGCCTTGAGCGACTCAACAAGCCTCCTACAGTAGGAACTCAGATTATCTTGTTAAGATGGTGGAAGGCAACTTATCATGTGAAGCATGGACTCAATATAATTCAAAGAGGGATTTATTAATTATTTAGGTCTCATTGCTTTGCTTGTTTGATTGGCATGCATAACATTTATTTCAATTGTATATATCACATATACAAATTCGAAAAATAAATCTATCACATGCTATCTACTAAGATGATTATGAACTTTATACTATACTAGTTTCCTTGAGCCATTAGGAAACTAGTTGGTCAAATTCCTAGGGGATACCATACATAGTCTTCATAATACTTTATCTTGATCACCTTAGTCATCCCTCCTTGGCGTCTTGTCTCCTTACATTCTTGAAATTACATAAATTCAAATCTTATCCTAAATCTAAATCTATAAAGAATATAACAATTACATTGCTTTATGAGAAACCTCGAGTTACATTCGAGGGAAGTTAGATGCAAGAGAATTTACAATCGAGAATTTGAAAAAAGAAGGCAGGGTTCGCAAACCCTATTTATAAAAATACCAAAAAAGAAAAATTCAACCATCAGTGACCTAGTCATACTATGATCTAGTCCATAACCATCCTCATGCATACATAATCATATTATAAGCATGAAATAATAAACATGCATAGCCAATATCACTTGGTGATCTTGTGTATCATTTGCATAAAACTCATCACCTAATTTGAGACGAATTATCAAATTATTTTAGCAATCTCGAATCCTTTTAACTACAACAATTTTAATTAAATTCCTAACTTTTAGGAAAGTTGTCTTAAATCGGACAATACCTAACTTTTAGGTTGTTTGTCTTAAATCGAATGAAAGAGTTTGAAACCTATCCTAACTCTTAGGAACTTCAATCTCATTAGGTAACAATTACCTAATCCAACTAAAACTCTTTCTCATAATTTTTAGGAATCACACTCCCACTAGGAACTATTTCCATGTTGGAGTAGGACTCTAACACTTAGTGTCCTAGGCGTTGGCAAACACCTTGAGCCATTGGATGGTTGTTGCCCGTCGGGATAAGGCTGTTGTACGTCACATACAGTGGCTTCTAGATGACCAAAAATGGGCTGCTGGCCACCCTACATGGAAGCAACCAAGTCGGCAACAATTGACTCCAAATGAGCCACGATTTGGGTGTGCAAGTGCAGTAACATTTTCTGCCCATTCGAACCATGTTCTATGCTCGAACCAGCCATCAAAAATGAATCATATTCATCCAAGATGCTGTCCAAAATTTCCAGCAAGCTTGTGGAATTTTTCCACACTCATGCTCGAAGTTTTAAAGCATGCGAACACCTACAAAACAACCTAGAAATACTAACATTGTTTTAGGCCCTATAAATGATTTTTTTAAACTTTTTTAACCCAAATGATTTTAGAAACATTAATGGCAGTGTTAAAACTTAATTTTTAGAATTGAAACTTACCTAGAAAATCGTTTTAACAGCCCCAAAAACGGACACAAAAACGACGTTTTAGGCATAAAAAATTGCCAATTTCATTAAGGCATTTAATGATTTTAATTCGGGTTGATTAAAACAATTTTAATCTACCATTTAAACATTTTTAAACATGATTAATACATCTTATCAGCCACTACCCAGATTTTATAAAATAAAGAAGAAAAAACATTTTCAAGATTTTCATGTGAACCGAAACTTGCAAATCAATACACAAAAGAACAACTTGTTAATCACCAAGAATCGACATGCACAAACCTCATGTAATCAAAAAATCCTTGGATCTGATACCACTATTGGGAAATTCGGACTCATGCTTATACAAAAATATCAAAATATAACGCAACGAAATTAATCAGAGAAGCACTTGGATCCCTAAGGATATCTAGATTATGATTTACATGGGTTTATAGGCAATTAAAATTTTTCATCAATCATGTGATTAAGATCGTACCGGCTTGAGAACTCGTAATACCGAGTGTGTCGTTCCCTGCAAGATGACAATAACGGTATGATCACTGGATGAGTTCTCCGAGGTCACGAGCAACTCAAGTGACTTGCCTCCAACAGTGATCCACACGAACGACTGTTGGCACCTTCACAAGGCTTGGGATTCTCTAGTGCTAGCGGGTTAATCTTTCGATCACCATCAAAAGGTTCACCCTTGTGTTTTCTAAAAAATAGTCGAAAGTCTCAAGAACAACTTTTTTATTTTTGGTGATGAAGAAAACAACAACAAAGGAAGAGAGGAGATGCGGCAACTTTATCTTTTGCACTTGGTCGATTCTTTGTGTTTCACACTTAAATAAAAATCAGATTTTTCTCTTCTTGTTAAACTCTCAAAAATCGAATGTAACACACACTAAGAATTCTATTCTTTTTTGCGTCAAAATAAAAAGAAGTATTCTGGTTTCACTTAATTGCTTTGGCCAGCCACCATTATAGGGATAGGGTAGGAGTTTTTCTTCTTTTAAAACTCCTACTTAGATAGGAACACTTCCTATCTCAAGTGATTAAATTTCAGTCAACTTCTTGTTCATTAAGCTTGGTTGAACTTACCCTTAAATGTGTCCAAGTTCGTCTACCAAGAGATAGGTAAGGATATGAGTTTGATTCTCAATCAAAGTCCTAGTTGAGGTGAAACTCTTTCACCCTCAAGCATCCGAGTTCAACCAAAACTCTAAATCTTAAAGCTGAGGTCGAACCTATCTCGGATTATGTCTATGTTAATTACTCGATTTCACAGGGATAAGAGTTTGATTCTCAATCAAACTCTTAGAGTTCTAACTAAACTCAACCAGCTCGGATTAACAGAGTTTGATTCTTAATCAGACTCCTTGTTTAAGTGAAACTCTTTCACCTACCAAGTGTTAGAGTCCTAGTCAAACACTAACTCTTCATGTCGAATTCGGACTTAGACATAATTGAAGCAATGTTCGGTTTAGTGAAATACGAGAAGTTAGAATATGATTCGTAATCAAACTCCTTGAAGATGAGAAATTTTTTCTCATTTCGAACAACTTCAAATTTTCGGCCAAGACAACTTATCTTAAGACATGTCTACATTTAGACATTATCTACTTAAGACAAGCTTATCCACATTGTCTTGTTAAGACATCTTAATTTGGATTTTCCATATCCAATATTATGTCTTAACCTACCTAAATTGAATCTTATTCAATTAGGTCCTCCAAATTAACCTTTTATTCAATTAAGTCCTACTTAATCAAATCCCAAGTTTAAGCCAACATTTCCGTCCTATTATGTCCGGCTGTTGTCAGATTTCACTACTCAAGTGCACGTATCGCAAGCAAGTAATAAAGTGGAAGTAGAGTGTCGTACCCACGAGGAATTGTTATTAATTTTGCTAAGTACTAAAATTCACACACTCAATCTTATCTAAACAATTAAATAAAGATGGTAATTAAAAACTAAAATTAAAAGAAACTACTACTGGAATCAAGTAAAACAACAAGGGTGAATTCAATTAATTGTAAAAGCCTAGGATTACAACTTCCCTCAACACTTTGCTTGAATCTCTCTCAACCTCTTCACTTGATTAATGATCCTGAGTTGTTAACCTAGAGTTCTAACCTATTTATAAGGATCTTCCGATGGTCTCATAAAAATATCCTTCTTAACCAACTAACTATATTCCTATGATAATTGAATTAAAGAAGAACTCATTAAGCTTAGGCTCTAACAATGGTTACACATGACAAGTAAGTGTATTCCTACCCTACCTGCAGATCAATTCATCCTAATAAATGAATATGAAACATGTGTCATTTAATCCATGTCTAACAATAAATTCCCTTTTCCAAGTTGTATTTAGGTTAACAAATCAATCTAATTGGTGGCCAATCAACTAGAAGCATTAAGAACAAAATTGAACAAACAACTCAACAAACCATTAAATCAAGCTAGAGAGAGAAATTAAATTTAAACTACATGTTGAGTTCCATTGAAATCCTAGTAAAAGAGATTTAGTTCATGATAATTAATGAAAACAAATAATCAAATAGTTTCATCATCAACAACGCAAGAAAAATAAAGAAGAGAAAACTAAGAGTTGTCTGTTCTTGAATCTTGAATCTTGAATCTTCCAATCTTCTTATCTTATTGAGAGAATTTGATGGCAACTATTTTCTTGAGAGAGAATTAGGTTTCTAGGTTTCCAATCCCCTTTATTCTGACCTAAAAGAGTCTTATTTAAAGTGTCCAAGGCCTCTCGGAGTCCGAAACTTCGTGCCCGAGGAAACAGGTAAAAATAAAAAAAATTACGTTTTTTCATGGAATCACTATTCACATTCGGCGTCGCGGCGCCAACTCTCTGTTTGCTTCGGTTGGTCTCACCATTTTCTCGTACTTGGTCTGCTGTTTTGACTAGGCAAACCTCACCCAATTTTGACTAGTCTTATACTGTTGGAAAGGTATAGAAGTCATCTTCAAAAGTAAAGAAGGGAGATTTCTCATTTGAAGTCTTTAAGATCACGTTGTTCTTGAAGGAATCTCCGGAGGTCGAATCTGCATACTCATTGCTTTGCACCGTTTTCATCATTTTGCACCTCAAAGCTCCAGATCACCTTGGACCTATAAAAACACATAAATAACAACAAAATAACTATTTTAAACATAAAATGGATAATTAAAATAAATATAAAAACATCTAAAACTAATCAAATCCTAATAAAAACCTCAAAGACTTAGCCGATTCAAAAGCATAAAAGTTGGCAAAATAACTATATTTCCTAGAGTTATCACACCCATAAACTTAATATTTTGCTAGTCCTCGAGCAAAACAAAACAAACTAACTAAATAAAATGACTCAAAACATCACTTAAGATAAATGCACTCAAACAATGATTTTTTTTTTAATTTTCCTCAACAGTTATCTCAAAATCCTGATTCAAAGTAGAACATAAACATAATCCAAATCTATGATTCAACTCAATCGTAAACTTCATACTCGAATGGATTTTCAGTGTGTGTGTGAAAATAATCTCTTTGCAAATCATCACATGCAATCTAAATAAGTTTATATCAATGAAAAATACGAATTAGTACTAGATTCTCATATGTTTGCTTTTCATCTCTCTCTCCACTAATGTAGACTAACACTTCATCAAGGATCAAGTAGGTTTTATTAAGCTTGTAATGTAAGGCTAGGGTCAAGGTATGATAAAGATAAATTTCGGTTTAAGTTCACCCATAGACACTTTACATTTTTTCAGGATTTTTGAGAGCCATAGTCTTTTCCTCAAATTACATACTTTCTTCCTTGAATACACTTCCTTTTTGCTTCACCAATTTATTCACTTTTTTTTCTATCCATTCTTCATTTTCGAAGAATCATAAACTCTTTTCCTTTTTTTTATCACCACTTCACCCAAATTTGACATGTCTTATAATTTTTTTTCCTGTAATATCATCACATGCCTATGTAGTGAGGGTTAATAAATGTATTTCATATTTGGCTAGGCTAAAAGATGTGGCAATCAAAGAAAATAGATATATCAATAGGCACGAAGAGGTAAACTAAGGATATTCATATATGCATAGGTAGGCTAGAAAGACTCAAACGATCCAAAGATGGCCTACATCACTTTCTCAACTTAGTGTTGTCTAGGATTTCGCCTCAAGAGAGAATCAAACAAATTCTAAGTTCTAGACATAATTGCAATTCACATCAACATAATCAGTCTTTAAATAAGCAATGCAAATCTAAGCAAGAGATTAAGTGCTCAATTTATTGAAAATCACATCCTAACATGAAACTAACAAAATAATTTAACACAAATTCTTCTCATGCCTATGTTTTTCCCAAAAATCAAGATAAATCAATAACTAAAATTCATCATTGGATACGGATTCCATCATAATAAGTGCAATATATCTCAAGCAAAAAAAAAAATAGACTCCTAATAAAACTAGACAATCACACAAACTAAAATAAATCTAAAGACACACCCCCAAACTTAAAACAAACATTGTCCTTAATGTTTGGAAATAAAAAGATTAAGAACAATAAAACTCCGCTATCGATGAAAGCAACGTAGGAGAAGCTTTAGTTTTCCTTTTAGACTTCATCATGCTTGTCCAAGTTGGGTGAATAGTCACTACAAAAGAAAACAAAATAAAAATAAATTAATAAAAATACTCTAAGAATTAAAAGAAAAGAAAAAATAAAAATTTTAGAACTTGGGTTGCCTCCCAAGAAGCGCTTGATTTATAGTCATCGGCTTGACTATCTCATGCCCATTAGCCGGCATCCTTCCACTTGAACCATTGCCCCTCTTTTTCCTTTGCTTTATGAGGCCTTGCATTCACAAAATTATGGCATCCATACATCTTGGAAGTAGAATGTGAAACTGCCACAAGTGGCGTAGTGGAACAATTTTTATTGAATGCTTCTTTGGAATCACTGTTCACCACTTTTACTGCCATACATTCATCAAATTCGTTAGAAAACTTCATAGCCTTAAAAACTTTAAAAGTTACCTGTTGGTCTAAAACTCTCATGGTAAGTTCTCCTTTTTGCACATCAATGAGAGTTCTACTAGTGGCTAAGAACGGTCTCCCAAGAATTATGGGTATTTTACTATCCTCCTCCATGTCAAGCACAATAAAACCAGCAGGAAAGAAGAATTTGTTAACCTTGACTAGCACATCTTCAACCATGCGTCTTGGATGTTTGATGGATCTATCGGCTAGTTGTAACATCACTGTAGTGGGCTTTATTTCCCCCAAACCAAGCTTGCGATAGATAGAAAGAGGCATTAAATTTATACTAACCCCTAAATCACATAAAGCTTTACCAAAAAATTTATCTCCAATGGCGCATGGAATGGCAAAGTTTCCCGGATCTTTGAGTTTGGGTGGGAGTTTTTTTTGAAGAATAGCGCTGCACTCTTCAGTAAGTGCAATTGTCTCAATATCATCCAATTTCCTCTTCTTGGATATATTTCTTTCATAAGCTTGACATATTAAGGCATTTGTTCTAAAGCTTCAGCAAAAGGTATATTAATATGGAGCTTTTTAAATATCTCAAGAAACTTCTGAAACTGCTTGTCAAGTTTTTGCTTTTGAAGGCGCTGAGGAAAAGGTGGTGGTGTGTAGACTGGAGGCTTCTTCTCTTCTTCTTGAGCCTTTTCAATTTCTTTTTCCCCCAAATTTTTCGCTTCAAGAGGCTTGGGTGGCAATTCTGGCACTTTCTTTTGAAGATGCTAAGGAAAGGGTGGTAGTGGGTAGACTAGAGGCTTCTTTTCTTGAATTTTCTCATTATGCTTCTTGCTATCCACTTCTACTTCTTTCTCACTCCTTAATGTAATGAAATTGCATTGTTCTTTCTCATTGCTCTTAGGATTGGTCACAGTATCGCTTGGAAGAGTTCCCATAGGGCGATTGCTAATAGCAGAAGCAAGCTGGCTAACTTGTATCTCAAGATTTCTAAGTGTTGCATTGTTTGATGCCATATACTGCATAAACAACTCTTCCAAAGATGTCTTCTTTTCTTGGACAAGAGCTCAGGATTGTTCTTGAAAACCATGAGGGACTATTTGCTTAGCTTGTGATGATGACCCCTGATTATTGTTCCAAGATAAGTTTTGCTGATTTCTCCAACCTGGATTATAATCGTCAGAATATAGGTTGTTCTGCTGCCTATTATAGTTTCCTACATATTGAGCAGATTCAGCCTTTGTTGGGCATCTATCACTGGTGTGTCCTTCCCAAAAAAATTCACATGTTACAAATGGGCTTTGGACTAAATGCACACTCATAGTGTCAAATTTCTTGGATAAAACAGTCATCTGTGCCGATAAGGCACTGATCTCATCCAACTGATAAACGCCTAGAGCTTTCGTTGGCAAAATTCTCTCAGTGGACCATTGATAATTATTGGAAGCCATCTTCTCAATTAAATCATAGGCTTCATCAATTTCTTTTCCCATGATAGCCCCACCAGCTGCAGCATCGATAGAACTTATAGTAGGACCCATTAACCCATTGTAGAAGGTGTTCACCTAAAGCCATTTAGGTATCCCATGATGACGACACCGTCATAGTAGATCTTTGTACCTTTCTCAAACTTTATATAATGATTCTGAGTCATACTGCATAAAATATGTGATATCATTCCACATCTTAGCTGTCTTGGCAGGAGAAAAATGTTTGGTAAGGAATTTCTGGGCCAGATCAGCCCAAGTAGTAATAGAGCCAGCAGGAAGGGAGTTCAACCAACTCTTGACCTTATCTTAATAAAAAATTCCCCGGCAACAGCGCCAAAAACTTGTTATCAGATTTCACTACGCAAGTGCACATATCACAAACAAGTAATAAAGTGGAAGTAGAGTGTCGTACCCACGAGGAATTGTTATTAATTTTGCTAAGTACTAAAATTCACACACTCAATCTTATCTAAACAATTAAATAAAGATAGTAATTAAAAAATAAAATTAAAAAAAACTAATACTGAAAGCAAGTAAAATAACAAGGGTGAATTTAATTACTTATAAAAGCTTAGGATTACAACTTCCCTCAACACTTCGCTTGAATCTCTCTCAACCTCTTCACTTGATTAATGATCCTGAGTTGTTAACCTAGAGTTCTAACCTATTTATAAGGATCTTCCGATGGTCTCATAAAAATATCCTTCTTAACCAATTAACTATATTCCTATGATAATTGAATTAAAGAAGAACTCATTAAGCTTAGGTTCTAACAATGGTTACACATTACAAGTAAGTGTATTCCTACCCTACCTGCAGATCAATTCATCCTAATAAATAAATATGAAACATGTGTCATTCAATCCATGTCTAACACTAAACTCCCTTTTTCAAGTTTTATTTAGGTTAACAAATCAATCTAATTGGTGGCCAATCAACTAGAAGCATTAAGAACAAGATTGAACAAACAACTCAACAAATCATTAAATCAAGCTAGAGAGAGAAAGTAAATTAAAACTACATGTTGAGTTCCATTAAAATCCAAGTAAAAGAGATTTAGATCATTATAATTAATGAAAACAAATAATCAAATAGTTTCATCATCAACAACACAAGAAAAAAAAAAGATGAGAAAAGAGAAAACTAAGAGTTGTCAGTTCTTGAATCTTCAATCTTCTTATCTTCTTGAGAGAATTTGATGGTAACTGTCTTCTTGAGAGAGAATTAGGTTTCTAGTTATCCAATCCCCTTTATTCTGACCTAACAGAGTCCTATTTAAAGTGTCCAAGGCCTCTTGGAGTCCGAAACTTTGTGACCAAGCAAACAGATAAAAATTAGAAAATTTGCATTTTTTTCATGGAATCACCGTTCACATTCGGCGCTATGGCACCAACTCTCTAACTCCCAGCGCCGCAGCGCTAGGCCGTGGCGCCAACTCTCTGTTTGCTTCGGTTGGTCTCGCCATTTTCTCGTACTTTATAGCTATTTTGAATGGGCAAACCTCGCCCGATTTTGACGAGTCTTACACTGTTGGAAAGGAATTGAAGTCAGATTCAAAATTTAAGATGGGAGTTTTCTCATTTGAAGTCTTTAAGATCAAGTTTTTCTTGAAAGAAGCTCCGGAGGTCGAATCTGCCTGCTCATTGCTTTGCACCATTTTTCATCGTTTTGCACCTCGAAGCTCCAGATCGCCTTGGACCTATAAAAACACATAATAACAACTAAATAACTATTTTAAACATAAAATGGATAATTAAAATAAATGTAAAACATCTAAAACTAATCAAATCCTAATAAAAACCTCAAAAACTTAGCCGATTCAAAAGCATAAAAGGTGGCAAAATAACTATATTTCCTAGAGTAATTAGTGGCCCATTAGGTTCCCAACATGTTGGCAATGAGTAAAATATCAATCTCATTAATTTATACCCATAGATCAAGAGCGGGATCTAGCAACATATCATGACCATCCAAATATTGAAAAGTCAATGTAACCTCATTGAAACCTTTCAGTAACTAGCCTATCAGTGCAATACGATCTTTTCACCAAATATCCCTAAAACTAATGAGCATGGTGCAGTGTCTACTCATGTTCAATCCATATTAGTTTTTGCAGCTTATGGTTAACTTTATGAATTTAGAGAAACGATTTCTCATAAATCCATCATGCTCTGGCCAGAGACTTCATCAAGTTAACCGAAGCCAAGAACATATGAGATATGTCTCTGATGTCACTTGGAGTGGTGAATCCTCTCTGGGTCACTCATCCATCTTCGTATGGTTCATGTCATACCCAAAATCATTCTACCATAAGCATCCCTTATTGGGACTCGTTCAGATGAAATCAAAGCAAGACACTCCCCATACAAGATGACCTGGTATCACAAGTCAGCGGACTAATTTACACGACTAGCATGTGAGAACATTTCCATAGACACTAAGTGACAATACCAAATGGAGTTCTCACAATGGGCCATGTTCAGTGAATTTGTTCAACAGACAAGCACCTACATGTTATCCCAAGTATCCCTCGTACTTCAACCTATGAGATCGGTTGCTTACTTCATAAGTAAAAAGGCTTAACAATGTACTAGTCTTTGAGCATTGCCAATGCCCCATCTTGGCAACACGATGACCAGGACCAGTTTGAGGAACATGGCTTTGATGCATAAGGATCTCAGAATTATAACTCTTTATAATTCCTTTGCAAGGCCTTTATGTCCCATGGGCTTCATCCAATTAGTACTTAATAACTTTTTATTATCGTACTAGCATGAAGGAAAACCTTGTATCACTAAAGTATAGTAATGGGTTTGCTTTATTAACTATATATCCCTTGTCCAATCTGATTGGTTCTAGGGCTTATACTAACACCTTCAAACTTTAGTATACCCAACACTTTGAAAAACAAGACTTTTGTCAAGGATTATTGCTTAATCCGAACCAAAAATCCATTGGGAAGCTTTTGAAAACCATATTTTGGGAAAACAAAGAGATTGGCTCAAAGTTGGCCTCATGGATTGCAAATCCGGCTCAACTATCACCTAAAGCCTAATTTTTTTTATAAAAAAAATCCAGATTTAATTTTTAAATTTAATTTTTTATTTTAAAAATATATTTTTAATTTTAAAATATTCCATTTTTAAAAGAATTCTAGATTTTAATTTTTTAAATAATGAAAAATGAAAAAATAATTAGTTTTATTTTTAAAAATAAGATATTAGATGATGACATGGCATAAAAATGCCACATGTCGTCATAGTATTGGATGACAGCCAAGTCAACAATCTTAAAACGATGTTAACCTCAAGTAATAGATTAACAAATAGAATGATAGTACAAGTAGCACATTACATATTTTAAAAGTAAAGATATCATTCATAATAAATTTCGTATACTTTAGGGGCTAAGTATGAGATTAATCTTTTTCTTGATTTACATGCCAAGTTAAAAATGAATATTGTTATAAATAAAATAAAAAAAGATTAAGACAAAGGAAATATGAACTTTCAGAGTCTAGTTCTTCTGGAACTAGCTATGTCACTTAATCTTTTTTCTCTATTACTTTCTTGGATAAAAACCAATCCTTATATAGGACTCCAAACAATAAATAAGGGGAGGAGAATACAATGTACCATAATTATTATGTACATAATAATCAATCTAATTCATTCACCATATGCATTCATCATAATCTAGTCATCCACCACATGCATTCATCTACCACATGCATGTATAACACTTCCTCTTGGATGACTATTCACTATGAATATGCCTCGTTAAAACCTTGCTAAGAAAAACCAGTGGGAGAAAAACTTAGCGAAGAAAAAAGAGTAATATTCATAGGAAACTTACTTCCCCTCAAAAATAAAACCAATTATTTAATGTTCTTAAGCCGGCGCATTCCAATGTTATGTACGTACTTCTTGAAAATTGAAGTTGGCAATGCCTTTGTGAATAGATATGCTTGGTTGTCACTTGAGCGAATTTTGCAAACATCAACTTCACCTTTCTTCAAGAGTTCATGTGTTTAAAAGAACTTTGGTGAAATATGTTTAGTTCTATCACCTTTTATGTAGCCAACTTGGATTTGTGTAATGCATGCAACATTATCCTCATGTAATATAGTTGGCATGTCATTTTCCACGAACAATCACATGCTCTTCTAATAAGTTGAATCATAGTTCTTAATCACATGTATACATGACTCGCTTCATGAATAGCCAATAATTTTGCTTCATGAATAGCCAATATTTCTGAATGGTTTCATGAGGTAGTAGTGATTGTTTATTTAACAAACTGCCATGAGATAGCAGTATCACCACATATGAAGACATAACTTGTTTGTGACCGAGCTTTGTGAGGATCAGAAAGATATCCAGCATTAGCATATCCTATTAATTCTGACTTTACTCTATTTGGGTCAAACAAATCATATCAATCGTGTCACAGAGATAACAAAAAACATGTTGCAACCTATTCCAATGTCTTTATGTTGGTGCAGAACTAAACCTTGCTAGTAAATTGATTGCAAAAGTTATGTCTGGTCTAGTGCAATTTGCCACATACAAAAATGCTCCTATTGTACTAAGATATGGTACTTCAAGACCAAGAATTTCTTCATCACCTTCTCGTGGACGAAAAAGATATCTTTTTACATCAAGTAGACAAACAACCATTGGAGAGCTTAATGAATAAGATTTATCCATATTAAATTGTTTCAAAATATTTTCTATATAAGATGATTGATGAATAAGAATCTCATTTCTCAAATGTTCAACTTGAAATCCAAAACAAAAATTTATCTTCCCAAGATCTTTCATTTCAAATTCCTTCTTTAGGTAGTTAGCAGTCTTTGAGATCTCTTCTGGAGTCCATACTGTGTTTAAGTCATCAACATACACTGCGACTATAGCAAATCCAGAATTTATTTTCTTGATGAAAACACAAGGACAAATGGCATTATTTTCATATCCATTTTTTAATAAATATTCACTTAAACAATTGTACCACATGCGTCTAGGCTGCTTTAATCCATACAAGGATCTTTGCAGTTTAACATAATACATTTATCCAGGTTTTGAATTATATGCTTTAGGCATTTTAAATCCTTTAGGGATTTTCATGTATATGTCATTATCTAATGACTCATATAAGTAAGATGTCACTACATCCATTAGACGTATGTCAAGTTCTTCAGAGACTACCAAATTAATCAGAAATCTAAAAGTAATTGCATCCATAACATGAGAATATTTCGCTTCATAATCTATAGCAAGTTTTTGCAAAAAACCTTGTGCTACAAGTCGTGCCTTGTATCTCACAATTTCATTTAACTCATTTCTTTTACGTACAAAGATCAATTTATACTCAACTGGTTTGACATCTTCAGGTGCCTGGACTATTGGTCCAAATACTTTACGTTTGGTTAATGAGTCTAGCTTAGCCTTTATTGCTTCTTTCCATTTTGACCAATCATTTCAATATCGATATTCTTCTACAGTTTGAGGTTCAGGCTCATTATCATTGACAATATTAGAAGCAGTTGTATATGCAAACACATTATCAGCAACAACTTCATTTCTTTCTCACATATTCTCACATATTTTCAGATTTTAATAAGATCTCACAAGGGATGTTGTCCTTCAAAGAGCCAAGTCAGTAGACTTGCCTTCTATTTACCAGTACCGGAACCACTTCTGGGGTTGCTTGTCTAGAAATATGAGATTTTTATCTATATTATTTTTGAACTTTTCTAAAAAGTCATTTTGAAGTGTTTTCATTTCCTTTTTCTTTCGAGGAACATATTCCTTTGCACCAAAAGGTCTACCACATTTCTGGCGTACTTTAGATTCATTGGCTGCCATACCTAGAGGTGGCAAACGGGTCAGTTCAGGTGGGCTCGGATCGAGCTTTCATCGGATTTGGGCTATTTCGGATTTGGATTCATTTTGGGTTCGAATTATTTCAGGCTCGAATATTTTCGAATTCGGGCTTTTTCTGGTACTGATAACTTTGGATTCGGGCTTTTTTAGGCTCGGGCCATTTCGGATACAGGCTTTTTCGGGTTCGGATTATTTTGGATTAGGATCGATTCGAGTTCGGGTCGGCTTAGACGGATTCAAATGATTTTGAAATTTTATAAGCTATAAATATTTTTTAAATTTTGAATGTAATAATTAATTTTACATTTTACATAATGAAAAAAAATAATAAAATTAAAAAATATTTATATAAATATAAAATATAATAATTTTATTTATACATTGGGTATCAATATTTTGTTTTTGAATATTGTCCATTATTTTTGGTACAATATCTTTGAAGTTCAAATAAAAGCTAAATATATAAGTTCGATATATCTACTATAGTATGAATAAAAAATAATTTATGCATTTTAATATTTATTATTATTTTATAATGATTATATACTTGTTTTTTTTATGTTATTTAGTACTGAATAATGAATATAGTTATAATTAATAATTATATAAGATTTTTATTTTATTTTATAAGTGAGCTAAAGTAAATATAAAATAACACTATAAAAAGTAATAATCAAAAATCATTGGATTACATTTTTAAAAAATCATTAGAATGAAACAAGTAAACATTTATATAAATGACTTTTTACTTTTAACCAATCATTGAGCTTAGTCACTTAGTCCAACAAATCATAATATTTAAAATTATTTAATATATAGTTAATAATAATATATTAATTTTAGTTTGTTTAAAAAAAATAAGATATTTAAATTAATTGTATTAAAATTATTAATAAGATAATATACCTATAAATTATACTTCAATTTAATATTAATAATTTATTTTTTAATAAATATTAATAAATCAATTCAATCAAAATAAATATTAATAAATCAATTCAACTAAATAAAATTATATAAAATTTAGATTTAAATGTGGAATAAGTAAACATGAAGATGAAATTCAATTATATGTTGAAATTATATGATATTTTTGTATATTTGAATTATTATTATATTGAAATTTAGATTTAAATATGGAATAAGTATAATAATACATTGTAAATGATTATTTATAATAGAATCAAATGTCAAATTAATAATATTATTTTTTATTTTTTATGTTTAATTATTGTAAATATAATAAGGATAGTATTAAAAGATATTTGATATTTATAGTTAATGTGTTTCAAGTTAAATCCAATTTAAAGATATACTATTAATTATTTTTGTTAATAATACATTATTGATATAATTGTATAATAATTATAAATATACTTTTACAAATTTAAAATTTAAAATTTTTATTTAAAATTTTTATCATTTATATATTTTTTATTTTAAATAAAATAATATAATTATAGTTTAATATTTTTTCAATTATAAATTCTATTTTTTACGGGTTTCGGATCGGATCGATCTCGGGCTCGGATCGTGGCGGATTTGGGCTTCTACGGGTTTGGATTTTTTCGGATTCGGATTTTCTCGGGTTCGAAATTTTTGGATTCGGATTTTTTCGAATTCAGGCCTTTGACTTTTTTAGTCAATTTGAATCGGATTCAGTCTCAGATCGACTCAGGCGAGTTCTCGGATTCGGGCCTGCTTTGCCAGCTCTAGCCATACCCACAGGATGTCCTACAGGAACAATTAAACGTGCAAGAATATTTGCAACCAGTACATGTAATTTAGTGACCTTTTGGGTGTCTGTAAAAATATCTGAGAATTGATTTGCAACATTCTGCAAATCAATTATTCTTTAAACTTCAAGTTCACATTGACTTATGCGTGTATCAAGATTGAACAATATTGGTGTATACCAACAAATTTCTTGTGCTTTAGATTCTTTACCTTTTTCTTCCCTTAATGATGGGAAAACTGATTCATTACATTGACAATCTAAAAATCTTGCTCTATAAAGATCACCTGTTAAAGGTTAAAGATATCTAATGATAGATGGAGAGTAAAAACCAACATAGTTTCCAATGATAGTGCAACAAGGACATATACAGTATTACCAAAAACTCTAAGATGAGAAATATTTGATTGTTGACCAAACACAAGTTGTAAAGGTGAAAATTTGTGATATACAGATGGTCGGCTACGAACTAAAGATGCAGCATATACTATAGCATGTCCCCAAACAGACACAAGAAGTTTTGATCTCATAAGCATAGGTCTAGCAATTAATTGTAAACGTTTAATGAAAGATTCTGCTACACACCATTTTGAGTATGAACATGTGCAAGGGAATGTTCAACACTAATTCCAATAGACATGCAATAACAATAAAAACTTTTTGAAGTAAACTCTCATGCATTATCTAAACGAACTGTCTTAATATAATGGTCATGAAAACTTGATCTTAACTTTATAATTTGAGCAAGGAATTTACAAAAGCAATATTACGAGTTGAAAGCAAACAAACATGTGACCATCATGTGGAAGCATCAAATAAACCATGAAATACCGAAATGGTTTGTAAGATGGATGAATTGGACCACAAATATCTCCTTGTATTCTTTGTAGAAAAGTGCGAGACTCAAAAGATAATATAAATGGAGAAGGTTTAACAATTAATTTACCTTGAGCACAAGAAAAATAAAAAAAAATCATCAGGCAAAAGGATTTTTTGATCCTTTAATAGGTGTCCATGTTTATTTTCAATGATACGTCGCATCATGGTTGAACCTGAATGGCCAAGACGATCATGCCAAAGTATAAAAGTTTAAGGATTTGAGCACTTCCGGTGCATAAAATTTGATTCAACCATCCTTATTTTTGTTAAATATAAGCCAGATGAGAAAATCGAAAGTTTTTCTAATATGAACTTCTGGTTCGAAATTGTAGAAGTAATATAAAGATATTCCACATCTCTCTCATTTTTGTTTTAATATAATACCCACTGCGACGTATATCTTTGAAACTTAGTAGATTTCTTCGAGATCTACTAGAATATAATGCATCATCAATATATAGTTTTTGTTCCATTTGGGAACATAATGTGGACTCTTCCAAAGCCATCAATTACATTTGCAAAACCAGATATTGTATTAACATTAATGCAACTAATTTTAATTGCAAGAAATATTTTCTATCACGAAGAATTGTGTGAGTTGTACTACTATCCACTAAACATATGTCATCCTCCATGATATCAAGTAAAACTTACATATGATAACTTTTAAATAAATAAATATAAATATATCTCATTAGTAGACATTTTTCGTCCCCAATCAAATGACCAATTTTGCCATTAGGGTTTTCGAAAAAATCAAAATCAACATTTAGAGAAAATTCATTATCATAAGTAGGATCAACAGGTTCAAATAAATTTAATTCAGCATTTTTTTTCTTATTCTTTTAGTGATACTTTATAAAGATCAACTAGATGTTTTGGAGTCCGAAATATTCGAGACCAATGATATTTATAATATTTAAAGAATGACCTTTTGTTCCACACCTATAGCAAATATTGTCATTGTTTTGCACTTTATTATTTTTTTTCCGAAATTTCCTCATTTTTGACCCACTTCTTTTGATTCTATTTAGCACTTTTGCTTTCAAGCCTTGAATGATGATTATTACGGGTCTTGTAATTTTTTCTACCGCTACCCTTTTTACCACCACGACCTCGTCCACGACCTTGAGAAAATGTCACATTCACTTCAGGAAATGGTGTTGAGCCATAGGACGAGATTGATGGTTTTTCATTAAAAGTTCATTGTTTTGTTCAGTCACAAGTAAATAAGAAATTAGCTCATAATATTTGTGAATCTACGCCCTAGATATTGCTGCTGTAAGATCACATACAAGGCATGAAAAGTTGAATATGTTTTTTTCAATATATCTTCATCTGTAATATTCTCTTCACATAATTTCAATTGAGAGCTAATCTTAAACAAGGTTGAAATATATTCACTTTTGGTTTTAAAATTTTGTAGCCGTAAGTGTATCTACTCATATCGAGCTTTTGGAAGAATCGCCATTTTTTGTGTTCATATCTGTTCTTTAAGTTATTCCAAAGGGCTAATGGGTCTAATAGTAAAGTACTCAGTTTTCAATTCTTCGTGTAAATGGTATCGAAGAAAAATCATTGCTTTTGTGCGATCCTGCAGAGATGCTAGTTTTCCTTCTTCAATAGTATTTTTAAGATTCATAGCTTCAAGATGAATCTCAGTATTATGACAAATAATTTCTTCCAGAAATATCAAGAGCAACGAATTCAAAATTCGTGAGATTTTTCATTGTAAAGATACTTGATATAATAAAAAAAAAATCCAAAGTCAAGTGTACATTAAGAATCTAAAATATTACTTATCTCACATATATCATATTATAGAACATGTAAAGATATATACTTTTGCAAATAAGAAGATATACTAGATTTCTAAATAACACATGTTAGAGAAAGCAAAATTCTTAATTTGATATGATGAAAGAAAACTTAAGAGACTTTACTACTGTTAGAGATTTGATCGTGCTGATAACGTGTTATAAATAAAATAAAAAGAGTAAATAAAGAGAGATCAAGACAAAGGAAATATGAACTTTCAAAGTTCTTCAAGAACTAGCTATATCACTTAATCCTTTTCTCTATTACTTTCTTAGATAAAAACCAATCCTTATATAGGACTCCAAACAATAAATAGGGGGAGGAGAATACAATGTACCATAATTATTATGTACATAATAATTAATTTAATTCATTCACCATACGCATTTATCCTAATCTAATCATTCACCACATGCATATATAACAAATATTTAATTGTAGCCAAAAATTAAGTAATATATATATATATATATAGAGAGAGAGAGAGAGAGAGAGAGAGAATTCTAAGCACGTTAAAAGTGAAGTTTATAAATAAAGTAATTCTTTTTATTGTGTATTCTCAATTAATGTAACCTCATATGCTTCAATAGTTATTCGAGTATTGAGCCAAAAGTTACATTTATATATATTGTATATCAATCTTATTACACTAGTATCAATAGGTGGCATAGAGGAAAAAGCATTACATCTAGAAATCAACAACACGAAAATTTTGTTATGAACAATTCCTTTTTTTTTATCGAGATCGAAATTAAGAAATAATTGAAATTTATTTACACTAGTGTAAAATTAAATTAATTTTACACGTTTTCATAATTTTTTATATGATTTATATTTGTTTAATCCGACCGTTATATTTCATGCTCCATTTACGTAGATCATGTACGTCGAGTTTTGAGTAAATAAAAATGTTTAACTATTTGTTCGATGTAAAAAAAATTCAACCGTTAAATATATGTTGAAAAAGACAATATTCTCAACAGATATGATAGAGATATCGGATTGATTCTAAACTTTACGAGCATGACGAGTATGGTCACATTGCTAAATCCAACAATCAATTTATAAAAATATTAATTAGATACGAAACTATAAAAATATATAAACTAATTATTTTTATACTAATATAAGTGGATCTTCATATATATATATATATATATATATATATATATATATTACCCTAATCATCAGTTTATTAATCATTTCATCTTTCTAAAGAGAGGGATAATTTTTTATTTTATACATAGGTATTGTTTAATTGAATTTAAAGTTTTTGTGAAGTTTTGCTTATAGAACTTTTAGGTTATATATATATATATATATATATATATATATTTAAGATTTGAATTTAATTTAATTTTAACTACTAGAATTGTTTGGCTTAGTGGAGTTTTTATTGAATTTTATTTAAAATTTTATATATTATTAGTGAATAAACTACACATATGATACTAAAAATTTAAAGAGCATACCATTCTGATTCATACAATTTAAAAAGTAATGATTGCCCTTTCCTCACCCAATGCAGAAAATTTTCATTAGGCCAAAATATACTACAAAATATATATATATATATATATATATATATATATATATATATATATATAAAGCATCCAGGAATGATTGCCCTTTCCTCACCCATTGCAGAAAATTTTCATTAGGCCAAAATATACTACAATATATATATATATATATATATATATATATATATATATATATATATTGCTCATCATAGGGTGTAATCAAGCCACACAGTAAGAAATTCAATTTCGAGCTTAACTCAAAACTCGATCGAATTTCATTTTTAAAATTCAAACTCAATTCGAAATAAAAACCATACCACTCGAAGATGCTCGATTAAACTTGATTTTCATGCTCGACTTTAAACTCTATTATTTATGCTCGAGCTAGAATTCGAGTTTGAATTGAGTTTTTTTCAATACTAATTAAAAATATATATTAAAAAAAAAAAAAACTCGATTAGACTCACAAACTAGTCGAGTCAGGTATTAAGATACTCGAACTCGACTCGCTCGAAAAATCGAGTTTAATCTCAACTCGACAATGACCGAACCGAATTCGAATTTTTTCAAACCGAACCCAAATAACTTATGAACACAAATATCTCATTTTTCGTTTGCTATTAGCAAGATAGCAAATAGGCCACGAAGACAGCAACATTAAAGCACCAAGAGTTTGCTTCTTCACAAGCAATATTCTAAAGCAAGTATGCATCATTGACCAATAGAACCTTGAAAAGCATGCTTCTAGATATTAAATAAAATCATATCCCACAGCAGCTTCTTGAACAGTCAGCAACAACCTCAACGTATATTCTTCGGACGTACTCACATATCACTCAAACTTGCACCCAAAGAACCGTTATTCAAATCAAATGAAGACACTAGAATGGAAAAGTCATTTCCTTCAGGCCAAGATAACATCATAAATAAATTCAAAGTTTAATTCATAGCAGTCAATATTATGATCTGACAGATTTTTCAATTCCACTTGCGAGAGAATATAACAAGAGTATGATAAACTTGCTTCAGGACAATGATGTAGGAAAATAAAGGAACCTAACTCAGGAAGCCTCAGTGGCAGGTTGGGTCACTCCAAACTTCAGCAACAACTTACTCAGAGAATCAGATGAGCAGACCTGGTACTTTACATTCCCAGAAGGTGTTAGCAAAACCTCAGCCAGTTCAAGCTTCTCCGAAGTAAGGCTAGTGCTGTCCATGGTTTTACTCAGCACCTTCAGTGCAAGTTGGACTGCTTCTTCCCTCGTGATATCGTCCTTGTAATCTTGTTTTAACATCGACTGTGCTGCCTGATTATTGGCACCAATAGCTGCAGCTTTCCATCCACTGTAGTTTCCACTAGGATCACTCGTGTAAAGTTGAAAACCATAGTTTTTGTCCCATCCTGCAAAAAGAAATGAAACACCAAAGGGGCGGAGACCACCAAACTGTGTATAACCCTGCTTAGTGTCACAAAGAGATTGAACTAACTGTTCAACAGGCATTGGCTCTTGGTAAGCATATGTGTATCGTTGTGCTTGCACCCTAGCAGTGTTGATGAGGATGTTTGCATCAGACATTATTCCCGCCACAGCGCAAGCAACATGATCATCAATCTTGTACATCTTTTCCGTAGATGTAGAGGTTTGAAGAAGCTTGGAAGTAACTTTCTTTTCACCAACCAAGACAACACCATCCTTTGATAATATTCCAATTGCAGTGCCAGCATTTCCAATGGCTTCCATTGCATACTCAACTTGGTAAAGACGACCTTCAGGGGAGAAGATTGTTGTGCGGCTATCATATCTCCGAGACATTTTTGTTACAGCTGATCTACAATTAAAATTAACCAAAAACAGAAAAGGAGGGAGAAAAAAGACCCCGTTACACGTCAGCGCTAACATAAAATAGACAAAAAGACAGCACACTAGGAGCGTAATAAAACGAAAAAAGAAAAGGTGAGAAAAAATAAATAAAGAAATGAATAATACATTGGAGCAAAGGACAATAAACCAAGGTTTTCAAGTAATGGTGAAAATAGTTTTTCCTTTTATCCAATCAAATGCATTTTTATAATGGTAATTTCTTTTTTCACAGAGTGAACAGAGAAGATAAGACACTTTATGCGGCAAACACCACTAATGCAGCAAACATCATTAATGCAACATCTACATTTTTATTTCGTGCATCAAGAATTCAAGATGCATGTGATGAAAAGAAGTGAAATGTGTAAATCATGTATATGACATGCCAGAATAACATCAAAGAGAGAGGAGAAGAAACTCAATGATTTTCCAAACTCAATATGTGTGTGTGTGTGTGTGTGTGTGTGGGTGTGCAACTAAGAGCAATCCTATATTTATTATATATTCTTTCTCCTCCATTTTTGTTAGTTTTGAATCTGATAGCTAATCCAACCCCACTCCTAAAGGAGTTCATGCCCAAAGGCACTTAACCGGAGGCTTTGAACACCAGCAGTTCTGAGTAGCACCTCCTCATTCCAAATCAAAGAAACAGGAAGTAAACTCAATAGATTTGAAACCTGAAATTTCACTCATCACCATCAAGCACATTACTTTCTACATATGATTTAAAAAATTAGTGTAAAGCAAGGTTTTTAATCCCTCACAAGCCCAAACTATTAATTCTTAATTAAATTTAAATGATTGCAAATCATTCGTCATACGAAACTACCATGAAAAACATTTTATAAAATAAGCAATTTCTATAAAGATTAGCAATACTAAAAAAATTAATAAATAATAAAGATATAAAGATATAAGTATAAAAAAAGAATTGTAGGTTTGATCCTAATTGGAACTGAGGTCAATAATAGGTTGTGCTTTCTCTTAGGAATATAAAAGATGTCAGTCCAGATATTGGAAATGACATCTACTTCAACATTTTTATGTACGATTAACATACAAATCAGTAAATGTTTGGGTTTTGGCAGTAAAGCAATACTAATATTTCTCATATATATTTTCCCGAAGCTTCACGCAATTTGTGTTTGCCTTGCTTCAAGGTGCACTACAAGATGCACCCTGAATTTGTTATTTAAAACATAGCTTCCAACTAGCATTTTTTTTGTTTGCTAGACCCAGTAAATGAAAAAAAGTCCTCTTACAAATGTTAGGAAGAAAAGTTCATGATAGCAATGCACATGAACCAACTTTCATTCCTTAACCGTCAAGACTTCCAACTACTTTCTGCCCTCACAAATAATTTGGTAAATGAAGTTACTTAGTTTTGGTTCTTAAACTATCTAAAAGAATGAAAATCAAAATGATTTGACGTTGAATAAAAATAGATAAATACTTTAAATATAGGGTTTTTGGACAAGGATGAGGAACCTCATCTCATTAGCACTGCATTAATGGACGAGAATAGAGACTCCTCCATCTTTGGAGGTAGTGAATATTTTTCTTCAGATCACAGTATCAGAAAAGGAAAAATTGTAACCATCCCAGCTCAGGCCAATTCTAAGAATTTGGATTCAGCAATGATGTGCCTAACACTACAAAAGCTTTTCAACATTTGAGGTGAGAATTTCTCATTTAAATCTTCATTCTAACCTTGAGGGGTGGAATTAGGTCCATTGGCGCTGAAGAAAAAGGCTGTATGAAAAGTTTTTAATGCAGATTATGTCGACGCATTGAAAAGCTCATGAGTCAATGGGAAAAGACTCATAGGAAGCAGCTAACTATAACAACATGACTTCCTGGACCTGCACTACAAGTTTCTTTCTTTCTTTCTTTCTTTTGTTTTTGTTTTTGTTTTAAATTTTCCCTTCATTTTGGAAAGGCATCATCCCTTCAGCACATTTGCAACAAATCTAGGTACACTATAACAACTTTTCCCAAGTAGAAGTGTCTTGGGGGATAAGCTTAAAATCTTGAATGATGAGATATCTTTTTCTGTCCAACATTTTCTCCTAAAATTTTTCGTAGAAAATCTGAGTCAGATATATGGGTAGGATTATGAAAATATAGGATAAAATAAAATAAGAAAAGTCAATTGGATTAGATAATAATATCATTCTATCTTAAGTTTGGTGTATGCAAAGTTAAGATAAGATAGGATGATTTTTGTCCTACACCATTTTTGGTGTGTGCAAGATGAAAGGCCAATAAATTATTTAATTAGTCAACATAACCTTCCTTAAAGTAGAAATGATTAAACTTATGGTAAACCCCACCTACACCCCTATGGTTTGGACCATTCATAGCACCCTTGTAATTTTAATTTTCTCAAATAGCCCCTTGTGATAAAGTTTTGTTCCCCAAAGGATTAGAACGTTAAATTTTTCTAGTAAAATTACAAAAATACCCTTATGTGTGAACAAATAAAGTACTTTTGAATTAAGAGTATTTTTGTAATTTTACTATATGAAATTAAAGGTGCAAATGCTTCTAGGAACGAAGCTTTACCACAGGGGGCTATCTAGAAAAATTAAAAGTACAAGGGTGATATGTGAGAATGGTCCAAACCAGAGGGGGTATAAGTAGGGTTTACCCTTAAACTTATAATTTATGGTTATAAATATTATTGAAGTTTATAATAATTTTTATGGTTAAGAGCTGGATTATTTTTCAAGAAGATTTATTATTTTATCAAAAATATATTCTCTCCATTTTTTCCCTTATTCTTTTTCTTTCTTTTCTTCTGATCTTTTTCCTTTCTCTTTTCTTTCGTTTCCTTCTACTACTGGCAAGGACCAACAACCAGACAGGGAGGGATGACAATTATCCTATCCTGCCAATCATGTTGCGCACCAAAGAAACCCTAAGAGTATGATGTTGCACAACAATGAATGAAATCTGTGACAAGGAGAGAATGGAAACATGTACGGTTTGGTTTGCTTTGGTTATCAAGGGGAATTAAATTAAACAGACATTAGTGAGGTTCTGAAAATTCAAACTGAACACCAACAGTAACTATTAAAATGCTGAACCCAACCCAACCTAATGTTATAGTTTGGCACCAAACAAACCCTAAGTGGATGATATTGCACAATAATCAATGAAATCGTGACAAGGAGAGCACGGAAACTTGTCTGGTTTGGTTATCAAGGGGAATAGAATTAAACAAGACATTAGTGAGTTTCTGAAAGTTCAAACTGAACACCAACAGAAACCCTTGAAACACTGAACCCAACCAAACCTAATGTTCTAACTGGATTCTCAGCTTCAACTTTCAGTAAGCAAGAAAATTTTTCCCAACAAAATAAAATATTAGAAAAGAGACAAGTTGCTAACTGAATTCGCAGAAAAAGAGAGAAAAGGAAGAGAATAAATAATATCTTGAAGCCTTTAATTTAGGTTTTTTTTACTGGCCAAATATAATCCTTTTTTTTTTTTTTACAAAAAGAAAAACAGAGAGAGAGGTGGATGGAAGGCGGTGTGACCAAGGAGAAAACATAACATGATCTTTTGAATGTTATTTTCCACTCTTGGAGGATCTGACTCCCCTTCCCCTACACAAAATGTCTAATTCTTTTTTATTACAATATGATAACACTTAGTCCGAAGACCATCACAACTACTCAAAGTCAACCATAAAATATAGCTAACATTGTTCTTTTAAAATCCAATGCAAAAAAAGTGGCTAATATATCAAATTGTCCTTAGAAACAATTGACCTTTGATATATGTTTGCAGAACAAAGTTTTGCATCCCTTATTATCATAATAATTTTTTTGGAGCCTATATTCTCTCCAAACAAATGGATGGTCCTCTCTTTCCAGTTTCACATTATTATACGAACATGAAAGCAGATCATTTATGTGCCAAACCACAACTAGAGCTTTGCTCAAAGTGTGTAACCAACCCTACTCTATACTGCAGTGTTGTTAAGGGTGCAAGACGCACTCTAGGCGCTAAAACGCTCACCTGAGTGAAGTAAGGCGCAGTATGTATATTTGTGTGTTTGTGTTTGTGTTTGTGTGTGTGTGTGTGTGTATATATATATATATATATATATATATATATATATATATATATATATATATGTATATATATAATAAGCTTAAGATATATAATTATGATATTAAACTCTAAAGAGTGGTCCAGTTTATCTACAAAACATGCAATTTTTTTTTTTGTCCAATATGCATGATTTCTTTATGGTCTCATGTCTATTGTTAAATACTCAAATATTGAGAAGTAAAGAGTTTTATACTATTCCCTTTCTTACTAGTAAAGGTATATCTAATGAAAAAAGTTAAAATTAAAGAAATTAAAAAGAATTTCAATCAGACGGGCCTTTTTTACGTCTATCGCCTTACAAAAAAGCGCACCAAGGCGTACTAGGCGTGCACCTGATCAAATGAGCCTCGCCTGAATGGGTCTGAGGCGTTTTTGTTATCTAACGCTAAGGCGCACGGCGTAGGCGCGCCTAGGCGCACGCCTTGACAACACTGCTCTATAGACAATCGAATCAAGAGTGACCATACTTTTTTCTGAAAAATTAAAATCTGAAATTACTGAAACAGAGCAAAGCAATCAAAGGTAGTAAAAACTAAAAAGAAAAATAAACAAAGCTGTAAGAGGTACAAGTTCGTTTCAGTACAAACCTACTCCTCCCAAGGAACCCGAAAGGGTGCAAAAAAAAAAAAAAAACCCTAAAACATTCTTAGTCCAACAGCATACTAGAAATCCTAATTAATTATCTTAATTAATCTTAATCTTCCTTGTCTCCTCCAATTTTTTCCCTCATTCCGTAATTATACTCATTAATTATCTCAAAATTAAACGTTAGAATAAATCTGATGCAGGAACCAGGAAGTTTCCAAGCATGTATTGGATCACAAATTTAGATAAATGAACACCCATTTTTAAGTCGGAAGCCGCCATGGATAAAAAGACAGTGTAAAACGGCTCCTTAAATTTCAAAGAGATTGAAGCTTCCATCATAGATACAGCCGAACCAAGAATATGGACGAAGCAATCAAACAAATTGAAGAATAAACAAAGGAAAAAGAGATATGGCAACTCACCTCAGGCTTTCGGCTTTCCGACTGCAGAGCAAGGGACAGAAAAAGCTTTTGAGAGACAAATCTCTTCAAAATTGAAAGCCCGATGAGAGTTTATTTCGGGGAAAACTTGAGTAAAGGGCAAGCGACTTTACGCAGCGGTAGACGTGGACGGGCCCAACTTGGGTCAGGTTGGGCATCTTTTCAGCCATGACCCTGTCTAGTCCACCCGAAAAAAAATTATTTAATTAATAAATAATTTAATTTAATATGAAATTATTTTAAATATGTTCAAATATTGATATTTATTTTTTATACTTCACTGATAAATATCTTGTAAATGGACGCCTCTTGTCTTAACAAATCTCGTTTGGGTTTAGCATATGGACTGGTTAGATCTTTATAGGTTGATATAAGATTTTTCAAATTTGAATTCGATGCGATTTTAATATTATTTTATTAATAATTTTTTAAATTTTTTAAATATTTTAAATCTTTCGAGTCCCCCGGATAAAGTTGGGTCTTAAATAGAGTTTTTCAAAAAGCTAACAAGTCTAGCAAAAGCAAATACCCATTTTCCCAATTTTAATTATTCTTTTATTAATCTACATAAATTTTTTATAAAGCCCCAATTCAATTGTAAGGACTTTTTTAAATTAAAATTTTTGGGAAAAAATGAAATTACTAAGTTCAGTTGATGTATATATTATTGGCCGGCCCCAACGAAATACAAGATAAATTAATAAAAGAAAAGAAAATTATCTCTTATATTGTCCATTAAGTTTAAAAACTCCATCAAATGAGGTTAAAGTCTTTGATAATTTCTTAGGGTATGTATTCTTAATGTCTACATGACAAGCAGCTTGTGGGCAGGCCCACACTTTAAGACATTCTTAAAAAGTTTGAGGATAATTACCTCAATGTTGATTTGATTTGAGACTCTCCGATTTTTTGATCAATTATTCGAGAAGAGTTTCAACTGGATTAAAACTCTTTGGAAGAGTTTACGTCTGTCTTGGACTCCTCGCACAGAGTTTTTGGTAAAATTGGGACTCTTTAGATCAAAATTTCATATGGACTAGAGCTTTTCAATACTCTTTGTGAATTTAGACTTCGTGTTATTTTGGGCTTCTTTTGTGCTTTTGGACTATTTGGGCTTGAACTCCTTTGAGCTTGGACTCTTTGGGCACAGGTTTCAAATTTTGTTTTTTTTTTTTTTTTTTTCTTATATAAGAAATTCAGACTCAATGACTAATTAACATCGCAATCTAGCTAGTTCTACTCTATCTTCTTCAAGTAATTGAAGAATTCCTTCAGGCGGTACTTCCAAAACATGAGAAATTTTTTTAGCCAAGTTGGCTAAGTAATCTGCACATCTATTGCCCTCCCTAAAAATATGTTGGATCCCTTTAACCCCATCCTCCCTTCAACAATTGTATACAGTCATTCACTAAAGTGGAACAAGGATGAGTTTGCTCAACCCTTTTTTTTATGAAACTAACCACAACTGCGGCATCAAGTTTAACAATCAATGATTGAATATCAAGAGAACAAGCCAGTAATAGCCCTTCCCTAATGCCCCAAAGTTATGCCATCAGGCTGTTAGTAGACCCGATATTCAAGATGAAACCTGTTACCCATTCTCCTACACTATTTCTGGTAAGTCCTCCAGCAGTAGCTGTTTCCGTTCCATGCTTCATTGTCTCATGTCTCATCCGTATTTAAGATGAAACAACCCTGCTCAGGCGGTTTCCACTGGAAACATTGCTGTTCCAGATTAAGGCCACCATTAACTCTCCTTGTTGCATGCATGATTTCTTTCGCAAATCTGTTCGCCACAATCCAAACATTGTTAAGCTGATTCTTGTTTATGACATAACACAAACTGATTTCTACTCTCCCCAGAGAGTCATAGAAAAATACAATCCCCAGTACGCTTGTCCCATCCTAATTTCCGCATTAGTACAGTTAACCACTAGCCACTCTTTCAGTGGAAGTGTAAAGAAGTCAGCTCTAACATCTGTATGTAACGTCCAAAAACTCCAGACTTCTAAGAAAAATATTTAGAAAAGAGAGAGAAGGAAGTAAACTTTTTTGAGAAGTTCTCATAATGTTCTAGATGGTTTGAAAGTGAAGTGGAACGGGTATTCATAACTAGAGTGAAATGGAATGGACGATCGAGATTGAAGAAGATAAAGTCTTAGATTAATTGAAAATTTTGGTATTTATCAGAAAATAAATCTGATAATTATCAAAATTTAAGATAAATTGGTGGATAATTCAAATAAAATAAGATAAATATGAATTTCAACTTGAAACACTCTCTCCCCTTATAGAATCATTTCAGAGCCTTCCCCAATCGAACTATACTTCAAAATATCAATTTCTGTCAGTTTAGTGTGGGTCAAAACTCGAAATTGTTGATAGACCCATGCCTAAACGAACAAAGCTCGACCGACACTTCAAAGTGTCGATTCAATGCTCCAGTTTGCAGGTCCAATTTCAAATGATCACAACTTTCTCCTCTGATGTCGGAATTGAGTATTTTTATCTTGCTGAAACGATTAGAGAGTGTAATTTCAATTGAAATGGGTTTCACTCAATAATTCTAATTATTTTTCAAGATATGATAAAAATAATCAAAGTATGTCAGATTTCAAAATATGTCTCAAGGTATTTCAGAACATACAATTCATTTCAAGCATATCTTATTGAATACTTATCATATTTGAATCTATAATATATCATGGAAGAGATTTGAATGGTCTTTCCAACCATATAAGACTCGTCTAATAATTCATTTTATTCAAAAAGTTATGAATCTCAGAATCAGACAACATTATTTGATTAAAGTCAAGTGATGCGCTCAAAAGAGTATATCTTATTTAACTTTGCATTTAAAAAGAATCAATTGTAAAGTATAACAATAAGCAAGGGTCGAGTCCACAGGGATAGGGTTTCAATTTATAAGTTGTCTGGTTTAAAACTTTAGTTCTAAGACAAGAAAATAAAATAAAAGAAAATGAGGGTTTTTGAAAAAAGTGAAAGTAAAACAAATCAGATTAATAAAAGTGCAAGTAATTAAAGAGAATAAGTCAAATATGAGAAAAACATGGTTAAGGTTTCATTCTCCATCACTAGACATCATTAAGAATCAATTTCATATCTATCAATATCAATTAGCTATCAAAGTTAACAACCGTATATAACAACAAGCTTTGTTACCCCCAATCTTTTCTTAGTTCATTATTAAATAGAACAAGCTCTCTACTTAATCTCTAACTATTAGACAACCTAGAATAAGCTCTCTAGATTTAATGTAATAGCAGCCTTAAGAAGAGAAAGATATGTTGATCTAAGCAACAAACACATAAGCTCAGATTATTTAACTTAGCTTATGTTCCACATTGCAATTCCCGAAAACCCAATATAATCATGAATTACAAATTGCTACTATTGAATAAGAAATCAAGACAATTACACGGATCAAGACTCCTAAACTAGCATTAAATAATTATCAAGATATATCTAGTTGTACACCTAAAAAATCAAGACATCATCACGAACAATTTTAATGGAAAAACATAAGCAACTTTGATAAAATAAAAAAAAAAAAAAAAAAAAAACAATTATAGATAGATTCTGAAAATTAATTACAAAACATGTCTAGGGCTTTGAAATCACTCTTAACCAAAGAAGAGTTTAGCCTAGCATAGGCATTGTTAACATAAACATAAGATTAAAAAGAAAAGAAGAAGAAAACTAAAGAAAGAAAGAAGAAGAATATTATTTATTAAACCTCTTGCTTTCTCAAACTCTCTCAACAAAACCAAAAAAAAAACAGAAAATAAAAGCTTGGTGAAGTGTGAAATTCAACTGCCCCCTTGCTCTCTATTTATAGGCAGAATGTAGGGCTTCAAATAAGGAGTTGAGGCTGTTCCCTTTGTGCTTTGCTGACTTACGGCTAAGTTAAGGCTTTAAAGGAAATGTGGCTGCTGACTTTATGTATTTAAGGAAAGATACAAGATTTGGCAGCCAAGGTTTAATTACCTAAGGAAATAAAGGTTTACTTGCAGCCAAAGGACTCTTAAACAAGGAAAGATGTTTTACTTGCAACCAAAACATGTAGAAATAAGAAAAGTCATAGCTGATTTAAATCTCCTACTTTGACAAAGATTAGCTTTAAGGAAAGATTCTTGCAATTAATGCAAGTTGATAGCCACTAATCCTACTTTAACAAGGAAAGACATATTTTAGCTAGGGTATTTATCAAATGATAAATTAAAGCATCCCATGCATGGTTCAAAAGAAAGTGGCGGCTGGAATTCTTCAAGTCAGAACAAAAGTTGCCGCTAGGTTCTTTTGAGCTTGAAAGTAGGTTTTCCAACTAGGATTTTTAGGGAATGAGATGTAGGCAGCCGCATCTAGTCATCTTGAAGTGTCCCTTGTGCTTGAAGCTTCATTTCTTGTCCAAATTCATTCTTTTCAACTCCATAGCCATCCTTATCTTCCAAAACACCTACAAAATACAAAATCATAGTAACTATCAAGGATTTCAAGGAACTAAGCATAAATATAAGGATTTGATATATGAAAATATATGAATTTAAGCACTTATCAAATTCCCCCACACTTAGTCTTTGCTAGTCCTCGAGCAAAATCAAATAGAGTCAAAGTAAGAAAACTGAATCTAGTTCACTTTCAATAACAATTAAAGATAATCATTGGACAAGTCTTATAAACTAATCAATAACTTAAAGATTTCATAAAGAATCATGCTTGAATGTAAAAAAAAAAAAAAAAAAATTGAGTTAAGCCAATATTAACATAACATATCTCAATCAAAATAATGCATGTTCAACTTAATCTCAACTTCTCACATGGGATACTCTCATGATTTTCACTCTTTAAAGTAGTGGTAAAGTGTTTACACTCAATCAATTTCATGAAAACAGTTCTACCGTCCACCTATTCTCCACTATTTAGATCATACAACTTCATAAATCAAGAGGTCTTTATACAAGATTGTAATGGGGCCAAAGGATAACAATGTGGCTAAAGAATAAAAGATAAAGAATATTACAAAGATTCCAAAGACTTCATAGAATTTAGAGACAAAATAAGATTTTGCATATAGAACTTTCCCAATATTCTTTAGAAGTACATAATCACATAGGCTAAATATTTCATGTTGAGCCTTTACTTCATTCTAATCAACTTTGTAACATCTTTTTCTTTTCTTTTCCCAAAAGTTCAAGAGATGATTCATATATTTTCTTTCCTTTTTTTTTTCAATATGGGAATGTATTTTTAAAATGTTCCCTTTCTTTTTTTTTCTCTTAACTTTTGCCTTTCTCCTCCCCCACACTTATCTTTTGTATCTAACCCAACTTTTCAATAAAAATCCCTTGTTTTTGCAATATGTCTCAAACATTCTAATCATCTTTAGAACAAGGGTAGAGATATAAATGTGTTTAGGCTAGGTGTAAGATGTGGTTACCAAAGAAATAGCTCATTCAATGTAGGCTCAAATTAGCTCACTAAGGGAGATGTTCTCTTGGAACATCAATAGGGGATGGCTAATTTGGTCCTGGCTAAAAATCCTAATGCCTCTATCATATTCATGTTGTCAAATGCATCAATATAGTCTCAAACGGTTTAAAGCAAGTTCTAGAGAAACATGTTAGCATAAGAGCACACAAGAAAGAAATTTGATTGATATGTATAATGCATCAATAATATAGGTTCAAAACTCACAAAGATGTTTATACAAGTCAATATCAAGTCTAAACATGCTTCTTTCTCAATCAACATATTATATTAACATTGGCTCATTGAAAAATAGTGTCAAGCTCAATTCTCATGAAATTCTTCTCACAAATAAACTAGTTTTAGACCTATACAATTCATATTTTATCATAGTATTGAAAGTAACTAAAACACACTAAAAACAAAACAAACTAAAGGAAATCCTAATTTCTTCCCCCCACACTTAATTCTTACATTATCCTCAATGTAATACTATTATCCCAAATGCAAGAATCATGTGTAAAAGAAAATAATTACTAAACAAAACAAACTAAAGAAAAACAATAAAAGATAGAATGATGGAGAGTAAGGAATAGCAAATCTGATTATAATATGTGCTCTCCATCCTTTTGGGTTGCCTCCCAAGAAGTGCTTAGTTTATTGTCCTCAACCCGACTTAGACCCATGCCTTTATTATTCAACATAATTTGGCTCATAAAGTGGTAACTCCTCTAAATCTTGTATTAGAAAGTTCTCATAATAAGACTTCAATCTATGGCCATTCACCTTGAATGCTTTATCTATCTTTGGACTTTTGATTTCAACTGCACCATGAGTGATAGGATCCAAGATGGCCCAATCCCATGGCAATTTCTATATGGGCCAAGATCCAAGAAGATCTAGGAAACATGGCAAGAATTGGTGGAATTCACTTGGACCATGTTGCAAGTTATTTAGGAAAGGCTTCAACATGCAAGATGGGCTTGCATCCAAGTTTGGTCCATGTGATTCAAGAACACAAGGTGGCACATTAAGAGGGCTTATTTGGGCTTATTTTTATTCTTATAATTACTTAGGCATTTGGGCCTATATTATGTAACATGGACATCTTTTAATTATTTAGGTTTAGGCTTGAGCATGTTCAGCCCATATTTTATATATTATTACTTAGTAGATTAGGGTTTTTGTAGGGAGGCTATAAATATATGTCTTAGCCGCCTACTTCAATTATCTTTTGATCAATTAAGTCTGATTTTATTCAGTGAGAGTTTTCTCTTTTTAGTTCTTGAAAGAACTTAGGAACTTATCAAAGAATCCCTTCTTTGTGGCGTTCAACCTATCAAACTTAGGTTCTTGAAACGAGAGTTCTTAGGGTTTAGATTACATGCTTAATCTAGGTTCTTTGAAACAAGCTTTTAAGGGTTTAAGTTTTCTTTGCCTGAATCTTGGCTTTTCTGGGTTAGGTATTTCAATTTGTTAGTGGGTTCAAAGGGTTTAACCCCTAGGGTTCACATAAGTTGGTATCAGAGCTTAGGGACCAATCAGGTCAAATATTTTTATCTTCTTTACCATAGGGTATTGGAGTTTTTCTCAACTTTTTTGTTTTGGGGTTTCAGACATACTTGTCATAGGGGTTATAGCTTTAGGCTTTCTTTGTCTAATAGTTATAGTTTTTAGGACAGTTTTTGTTTGGGGTTTCAATCTTGAAAAGTGGTTTAAATCAAGATTTCGTTTCTTGATTTCTTGATCAATTAAAATTTCTTCTTATTGATTCTTGATCCGAATCTTAAAAAAAAAAAAAATTCAACAATTCAGAGGGGCATTTGAACAGTCCCAAGAAGAAAAAAAAAAGTTCATCCAAGATTTAAAGAAAATCAAGAAGTCTCGTTCTTGAAAAAAAGAAAAAAAGAAAGAAAGAAAAGTGTTCGTACAGCAAGAAAAAACTTATGTGAACCCTAGGGGTTAAACCCTTTGAACCCACTAACAAATTGAAATACCTAACCCAGAAAAGCCAAGATTCAGGCAAAGAAAACTTAAACCCTTAAAAGCCTGTTTCAAAGAACCTAGATTAAGCATGTAATCTAAACCCTAAGAACTCTCGTTTCAAGAACCTAAGTTTGATAGGTTGAATGCCACAAAGAAGGGATTCTTTGATAAGTTCCTAAGTTCTTTCAAGAACTAAAAAGAGAAAACTCTCACTGAATAAAATCAGACTTAATTGATCAAAAGATAATTGAAGTAGGCGGCTAAGACATATATTTATAGCCTCCCTACAAAAACCCTAATCTACTAAGTAATAATATATAAAATATGGGCTGAACATGCTCAAGCCTAAACCTAAATAATTAAAAGATGTCCATGTTACATAATATAGGCCCAAATGCCTAAGTAATTATAAGAATAAAAATAAGCCCAAATAAGCCCTCTTAATGTGTTTTTGACCAGAATCTTGAAAAAAAAAAAAAAAAAAAAAAAAAAGAAGAAGTTCATCCGAGATTTCAAGAAAATCAAGAAAAGAACCTAGATTAAGCATGTAATCTAAACCCTAAGAACTCTCGTTTCAAGAACCTAAGTTTGATAGGTTGAACGCCACAAAGAAGGGATTCTTTGATAAGTTCCTAAGTTCTTTCAAGAACTAAAAAGAGAAAACTCTCACTGAATAAAATCAGACTTAATTGATCAAAAGATAATTGAAGACTTATGTGAACCCTAGGGGTTAAACCCTTTGAACCCACTAACAAATTGAAATACCTAACCCAGAAAAGCCAAGATTCAGGCAAAGAAAACTTAAACCCTTAAAAGCCTGTTTCAAAGAACCTAGATTAAGCATGTAATCTAAACCCTAAGAACTCTCGTTTCAAGAACCTATGTTTGATAGGTTGAACGCCACAAAGAAGGGATTCTTTGATAAGTTCCTAAGTTCTTTCAAGAACTAAAAAGAGAAAACTCTCACTGAATAAAATCAGACTTAATTGATCAAAAGATAATTGAAGTAGGCGGCTAAGACATATATTTATAGCCTCCCTACAAAAACCCTAATCTACAAAGTAATAATATATAAAATATGGGCTGAACATGCTCAAGCCTAAACCTAAATAATTAAAAGATGTCCATGTTACATAATATAGGCCCAAATGCCTAAGTAATTATAAGAATAAAAATAAGCCCAAATAAGCCCTCTTAATGTGCCACCTTGTGTTCTTGAATCACATGGACCAAACTTGGTGCAAGCCCATCTTGCATGTTGAAGCCTTTCCTAAATAACTTGCAACATGGTCCAAGTGAATTCCACCAATTCTTACCATGTTTCCTAGATCTTCTTGGATCTTGGCCCATATAGAAATTGCCGTGGGATTGGGCCATCTTGGATCCTATCATTCCCCCTTTCCTCGAAAAGATTCGCCCTCGAATCTTAGCATTGTGTGTGAGAATGACGGCGCTAGGTATTAAATCAAGGTGATGCACAATGCCGCTTATGGGTGACAACCCATCCTGCAACTCCTCCGAAAATAAATCCTCACAATCCTTCAACAAAGAAACAGGAAAAATAGGAAGAGATTGGTTAGGAGCATCAAGAATAAAAACCTCACTCTTTTTTGCATCAGAAAAATTCTCAAATTCTTTATTTCCCTCGGCATGAATTGTCTCCTTTTTCACTAGTGGCTCATCTCTTACTTTTTTAATTTCAGTCTCCTCTATTTCTTTTTCACTTTCTTTTTTACTCTCTGTTTCCTCTTGCTTTTCTTTATTTGCAGCCAGCTCACTTTCTTTTTCTTTTTTTCTTCTCTCTTTTTCACTTTTTTTTCTTCTCCATCTTTCTTCCTCTTGTTGCACAAACCTCTCAAACGATAAGGTGATCTCTTTCATCTCTTGTAGAGCCTGCTTTACTTCGTCGCATAATGTGAGAGACATCTTAAAGTTGCTGCAAAATAACTTTGGTTAGTAAAAAAAAAAAAATGAATGTCGATTCTTTCCACTTCTTTTCAATCTTTTTCGAATCTTTTGTTTTTTTTTTCTTGCTGTATGAACACTTTTCTTTCTTTCTTTTTTTCTTTTTTTCAAGAACGAGACTTCTTGATTTTCTTTAAATCTTGGATGAACTTTTTTTTTCTTCTTGGGACTGTTCAAATGCCCCTCTGAATTGTTGAATTTTTTTTTTTTTTAAGATTCGGATCAAGAATCAATAAGAAGAAATTTTAATTGATCAAGAAATCAAGAAACGAAATCTTGATTTAAACCACTTTTCAAGATTGAAACCCCAAACAAAAACTGTCCTAAAAACTATAACTATTAGACAAAGAAAGCCTAAAGCTATAACCCCTATGACAAGTATGTCTGAAACCCCAAAACAAAAAAATTGAGAAAAACTCCAATACCCTATGGTAAAGAAGATAAAAATATTTGACCTGATTGGTCCCTAAGCTCTGATACCAACTGATGTGAACCCTAGGGGTTAAACCCTTTGAACCCACTAACAAATTGAAATACCTAACCCAGAAAAGCCAAGATTCAGGCAAAGAAAACTTAAACCCTTAAAAGCCTGTTTCAAAGAACCTAGATTAAGCATGTAATCTAAACCCTAAGAACTCTCGTTTCAAGAACCTAAGTTTGATAGGTTGAACGCCACAAAGAAGGGATTCTTTGATAAGTTCCTAAGTTCTTTCAAGAACTAAAAAGAGAAAACTCTCACTGAATAAAATCAGACTTAATTGATCAAAAGATAATTGAAGTAGGCGGCTAAGACATATATTTATAGCCTCCCTACAAAAACCCTAATCTACTAAGTAATAATATATAAAATATGGGCTGAACATGCTCAAGTCTAAACCTAAATAATTAAAAGATGTCCATGTTACATAATATAGGCCCAAATGCCTAAGTAATTATAAGAATAAAAATAAGCCCAAATAAGCCCTCTTAATGTGCCACCTTGTGTTCTTGAATCACATGGACCAAACTTGGATGCAAGCCCATCTTGCATGTTGAAGCCTTTCCTAAATAACTTGCAACATGGTCCAAGTGAATTCCACCAATTCTTGCCATGTTTCCTAGATCTTCTTGGATCTTGGCCCATATAGAAATTGCCATGGGATTGGGCCATCTTGGATCCTATCATTCCCCCTTTCCTCGAAAAGATTCGCCCTCGAATCTTAGCATTGTGTGTGAGAATGACGGCGCTAGGTATTAAATCAAGGTGATGCACAATGCCGCTTATGGGTGACAACCCATCCTGCAACTCCTCCGAAAATAAATCCTCACAATCCTTCAACAAAGAAACAGGAAAAATAGGAAGAGATTGGTTAGGAGCATCAAGAATAAAAACCTCACTCTTTTTTGCATCAGAAAAATTCTCAAATTCTTTATTTCCCTCGGCATGAATTGTCTCCTTTTTCACTAGTGGCTCATCTCTTACTTCTTTAATTTCAGTCTCCTCTATTTCTTTTTCACTTTCTTTTTTACTCTCTGTTTCCTCTTGCTTTTCTTTATTTGCAGCCAGCTCACTTTCTTTTTCTTTTTTTCTTCTCTCTTTTTCACTTTTTTTTCTTCTCCATCTTTCTTCCTCTTGTTGCACAAACCTCTCAAACGATAAGGTGATCTCTTTCATCTCTTGTAGAGCCTGCTTTACTTCGTCGCATAATGTGAGAGACATCTTAAAGTTGCTGCAAAATAACTTTGGTTAGTAAAAAAAAAAAAATGAATGTCGATTCTTTCCACTTCTTTTCAATCTTTTTCGAATCTTTTGTTTTTTTTTTCTTGCTGTACGAACACTTTTCTTTCTTTCTTTTTTTCTTTTTTTCTTTTTTTTCAAGAACGAGACTTCTTGATTTTCTTTAAATCTTGGATGAACTTTTTTTTTTCTTCTTGGGACTGTTCAAATGCCCCTCTGAATTGTTGAATTTTTTTTTTTTTTTTTTAAGATTCGGATCAAGAATCAATAAGAAGAAATTTTAATTGATCAAGAAATCAAGAAACGAAATCTTGATTTAAACCACTTTTCAAGATTGAAACCCCAAACAAAAACTGTCCTAAAAACTATAACTATTAGACAAAGAAAGCCTAAAGCTATAACCCCTATGACAAGTATGTCTGAAACCCCAAAACAAAAAAGTTGAGAAAAACTCCAATACCCTATGGTAAAGAAGATAAAAATATTTGACCTGATTGGTCCCTAAGCTCTGATACCAACTGATGTGAACCCTAGGGGTTAAACCCTTTGAACCCACTAACAAATTGAAATACCTAACCCAGAAAAGCCAAGATTCAGGCAAAGAAAACTTAAACCCTTAAAAGCCTGTTTCAAAGAACCTAGATTAAGCATGTAATCTAAACCCTAAGAACTCTCGTTTCAAGAACCTAAGTTTGATAGGTTGAACGCCACAAAGAAGGGATTCTTTGATAAGTTCCTAAGTTCTTTCAAGAACTAAAAAGAGAAAACTCTCACTGAATAAAATCAGACTTAATTGATCAAAAGATAATTGAAGTAGGCGGCTAAGACATATATTTATAGCCTCCCTACAAAAACCCTAATCTACTAAGTAATAATATATAAAATATGGGCTGAACATGCTCAAGCCTAAACCTAAATAATTAAAAGATGTCCATGTTACATAATATAGGCCCAAATGCCTAAGTAATTATAAGAATAAAAATAAGCCCAAATAAGCCCTCTTAATGTGCCACCTTGTGTTCTTGAATCACATGGACCAAACTTGGATGCAAGCCCATCTTGCATGTTGAAGCCTTTCCTAAATAACTTGCAACATGGTCCAAGTGAATTCCACCAATTCTTGCCATGTTTCCTAGATCTTCTTGGATCTTGGCCCATATAGAAATTGCCATGGGATTGGGCCATCTTGGATCCTATCAATGAGTAAACACATTAGTAATAACAAAAGGTCCAACCCAATGAGAACGTAACTTACCTGGAAACAACTTAAGGCGTGAATGGAAAAGAATAACTTTTTGTCCAACAACAAAGTCCTTTCTTGATATCATCTTGTCATGGAACGCCTTATTCTTTTCCTTGTAAATCCTAGAATTCTCATATGCATCATTCCTTATCTCATCAAGTTCTTGTAAATGAAGTTTTCTTTGCTTACTTGCCTCATCCATCTCCATGTTGCATTGTTTGATAGCCCAATATGCTTTATGTTTTAATTCAACCGAAAGATGACAAAGCTTACCATAAACATGTCGATAAGGAGACATACCAATGGGTGTCTTATATGCTTTCCTATATGCCCAAAGTGCATCATCAAGTCGTAAACTCCAATCTTTTCGATTAGGATTAACTGTCTTTTCAAGGATGGACTTTACCTCTCGATTTGATACTTCAGCTTGCCTACTACTTTGAGGATGGTGTGAGGTGGAAACTTTGTGTGTGATGTTATACTTTCTCAAAAGTGTTTCCATGGTCCTATTGCAAAAGTGAGTATCCCTATCGCTGATTATGGCCTTTGGTGTTCCAAACCTTGCAAAAATGTTAGTTTTGACAAAATTTGAAACAACTTTAGAGTCATTGGTCCTAGTGGCTTTTGCTTCCACCCACTTTGAAACATAATCAATAGCAAGTAAAATATAAATATTACCAAAAGAAGAAGGAAAAGGTCCTATGAAATCCATGCCCCATACATCAAAAATTTCAACAATAAGTATTGGAGTTTGTGGCATTTGATTTCTAGCACCTAAGTTACCTGTTCTTTGGCAACGATCACATGACTTGCAAAAGAGGTATGCATCTTTGAACAAAGTAGGCCAATAAAATCCAAAATCAAGCACTTTCATGGCTGCTCTTTTCGATCCAAAGTGTCCCCCACATGCATAAGAGTGACAAAAGGTGAGAATATATTGAAATTCAGATTCGAGTACACACCTTCTTATAATCTGATCGGAGCAATGCTTCCAAGGGTAAGGATCATCCCATATGTAGTATTTGGCATCACTCTTGAGCTTATTTCTTTGAGTTGTGTCAACTCTTGTGGCAACTGCTTGGTAACTAAGAAATTAACAATATCGGCATACCAAAGAGTTGTTGTGCTAAGTGAAAAGAGTTTCTCATCCGGAAAGTTCTCATGCAATGGAAGTGTATCCTCTACATGAACTAAACAGCTAAGATGGTCTGCAACCAGATTCTCACTACCTCTTTTATCTCTTATTTCCAAGTCAAACTCTTGCAAGAGAAGTATCCATCTAATCAATCTTCGTTTGACATCCTTCTTTGTGAGCAAGTACCTAAGAGCTGCATAGTCAGAAAATACAATTACTTTAGCTCCAATCAAATAAGAACGAAATTTCTCTAAAACAAAAAAAAAAAAAGCCAAAAGCTTTTTTTCAGTTGTGGAATAATTCGATTGAGCATCATTAAGAGTTCGAGAGGCATAATAAATAGTATGTGAGGCTTTGCCAACCCGTTGGCCTAAAACAACTCCAATTGCATAATCACTAGCATCACATATAATTTCAAACGGTATATTCCAATTTGGTGGTTGCATGATAGGGGCTGATGTCAAAAGTCCTTTCAAGGTTTCAAACGCCTCTTTGCATTTATCATCAAAATGGAAAACCATATCTTTTTGTAGCAACTTGCAAAGAGGTAATGTTATCTTTGGAAAGTCTTTGATAAATCTTCTATAGAAACCTGCATGTCCAAGAAAAGAACGAACCTCTCTCACATTTGTGGGAGGTGGTAAAAAATGCATAATATCTATTCTAGATTTATCTATTTCTATTCCCTTAGAAGAAATAACATGGCCTAAAACTATTCCTTGTTCTACCATAAAGTGACATTTTTCCCAATTCAATACAAGGTTAGTTTCCATGCATCTTTTAAATACAAGTGTAAGGTTCTCTAGACATCTATCAAAAGAATCACCATAGACACTAAAATCATCCATAAAAACTTCTATGATGTTCTCTACATAATCTGAGAATATGCTAACCATACACCTTTGGAATGTAGCTGGTGCATTAAAAAGATCAAATGGCATTCGTCGGTATGCAAAAGTACCAAACAGACATGTAAAAGTTGTTTTCTCTTGGTCCTCTGGAGCAATTGCAATCTGATTATAACCTGAAAAACCATCAAGAAAACAAAATGAGAATGGCCAGCTAACCTTTCAAGCATTTGATCAATAAAAGGTAAAACAAAGTAGTCTTTGCGAGTTGTGGAATTAAGTTTACGATAGTCAATACAAACTCGCCACCCTGTTTGAATCCTAGTATGAACAAGTTCATTCTCATTATTTGTTACAACTATTACACCTGATTTCTTTGGAAGCACTTGGACCGGGCCACCCATTTGCTATTCAAGATAGGATAGATCACTCCAACATCTAGGAGCTTCAGTATCTCTTTTTTCACAACCTCCATCATAAGAGGGTTCAATCTTCGTTGTGCCTCTCTTGTTGGTTTTGACTCTTCCTCTAACAAAATCCAGTGCGTGCACATGGAAGGGCTTATTCCCTTGATATCGACATTTGTCCATCCAATTGTTGTCTTATGCTCTCTAAGCACCCGAATAAGTCGTTTTTCTTGCAAAGGTGTGAGCTCGTTGGCAATGATGACTGGTAATGTGTCCTTGTCACCTAAGAACACGTATTTCAAATGATCTGGTAATGGTTTCAATTCCAATGTTGGTGCTTGCAAAATAGAAGGTAGAAGTTTCTCATTAGATGTGGGTAAATTAATATATGAAACATCAAACCTTTTATCAAGAGATGGTGACACTTGTAGAGTTTCTAATGCCTCCTTCACAATGGACTCAAGCTAGTTTCTCTTCTCCTTTAGAGTTCTCTATTCCAAGGTACTTGTTAATGACCACTTCCAAACTATCTTCACTATCTAGCTCATAAGATTGATGCACCAAATAATCAAATATGTCAATAGCATAATGTAAATCACCAGGATATCTCATGGTCTCAAAGATATTAAAATGGATTATCTCGCCATCAAATTCCATAGTAAGGGTGCCATCATGCACATCTTTCTTAGTCCTAGCTGTTTTTAAGAATGGTCTCCCTAATAGTATGGGTGTTGGATTAGAAGACTTCTCATCTTCCATCTCAATAACATAGAAATCAGCGGGAAAGACCAACTCATTAACTTGGACAAGGGCATCTTCTACAACTCCTCTTGGATAAGTGTTAGAACGGTCAACAAGTTGTATTATTACACCGGTTTCCTCTAATGGTCCTAGATTCAATGAAGCATAAATTGAATATGGCATGACATTAATAGATGCTCTTAGATCTAGCATAGCACGCTCAATTCTGGTATTTCCTATCTTACAAGGAATGGTAAACATATCTGGATCCTTGCATTTAGGTGGGAGTTTCTTTTGAAGAACAGCTGACACATTCTCTCCCACACTTACCTTTTCATTACCTTTCAACTTCCGTTTAGAAGTGCATAATTCTTTTAGAAACTTGGCATATCTTGGCACTTTCTTAATAGCAACTAGTAAAGGAATGTTCACCTCTACTTTTCGGAAGGTTTCCAAAATTTCCTTTCCTTCTCCTCCTTCTTGGACTTTGCTAACCTGTTAGGAAAAAGTGGAGGAGTTAAATAAGAAAGAAAAGATGGTTTGGGAGTTACCTTTTCTAGTGGCTCATTGGGATGCGAAGATGATGTCATGATGTTATACTTCCCTTGAGCATTATCCTTTTGTGGTGTCTTAAGCTGTTTCCCACTTCTTAGAGTTATGACATTGGCATTCTCTCTTGGATTCACTATGGTTTGGGAAGGTAATTTCCCGGAATCCCTTGCTTGTGATTGACTCATTATTGTTGTCATTTGTCCCATTTGAGTCTCTAAATTGCGGAGACTTGCCTTTGTGTCCCTTGTTTCTTGTTGAAGTTTCAATACATTAGTAGTAAGGGATTTGACAAGATCTGCTAGAGACTCACCTGAATTTTGTGGTGGTGGCACTTGTTGTCGGGTTTGGTATGGTTGTTGCATTCCTTGCTGAAAACCCGATGGTCTATTCTCAATGGGTAGGGGAGCAGCTTGTGATTGGTTCCCTCCATAATTAAAGTTTGGATGATCCCTCCATCCTGAATTGTAAGTTTTTGAGTAGGGATCATACTTCCTTGGTTGGTTTTGAAATCCACCCATGGCATTCACATGTTCATTGGTATCCTCTTGTAGTGTTGGGCACATATCAATTTGATGCCCCATGGTAGAACATATGCCACAAGCCTTAATTTGCTGTATATTACCTATAGCCAATTGTTGTACAAAAAAAGTCAGTTGAGAAATTTTTGTTCAAGGGATGATGTACTTACCTCATTGACTTTCTTGGGTTTTGGTGGTGGATCATGTCTCATTGAGAATTGTTAGGAATTGACTGCCATGTTGGAGATGAGAGTTCTAGCAGCTCTGGGAGTCTTATCAACTAAAGCTCCCCCACTTGTGGCATTTATCATACTTCTCTCCATGGGCATGAGACCTTTATAGAAATATTGGATGAGAAGTTGTTCACTTATCTGATAGTATGGACATAATGCACAAAGTTTCTTGAACCTCTCCCAATATTCATACAAGGACTCTCCGTTGTATTGTCGAATCCCACATATCTCTTTTCTAATGTTGGCAGCCTTAGATGCTGGGAAATACCTTTCCAAGAATGCTTTCTTCATATCATTCCATGTAGTTATGGTCCCGGATGGTAGATAGTAGAGCCATACCTTTGTCGAATCAGCTAGAGAGAATGGGAAGGCTCTCAACTTAACTTGCTCTTCCGTGACCCCAGTTTGTCTCATACTTAAGCAAACTACATGGAATTCCTTAAGGTGCTTATTAGAATCTTCTCCTGCAAAACCATGAAAAGTTGGGAGAAGATGAATCAAACCAGATTTTAATTCAAAAGCTACCTCAAGATTAGCATATTCAATGCATAATGGTTGTTGACCCAAGTCCATAGCGGCTAGCTCCTTGAGAGTTCAGTTGTCAGCTGCATCTCTCCTTATTCCTCTTGGATGTCTTGGATCAACTCTTCACTTGAATTTTTGCATAAAGCAACAAATTCCAAGATTCTCCTAAGTCTTAAGTCTTCTTCGAGAGCTTGGAACATTCACTGAAAAACAAAAACAAAAAAAATAACTAATTAGAATTTAAAATAAGAATAAACCAAATAACAAATAAACTAAAAGAAGCAATCTCCGGTAACGGTGCCAAAAACTTGATGCACTCAAAAGAGTATATCTTATTTAACCTTGCACTTAAAAAGAATCAATTGTAAAGTATAGAAATAAGCAAGAGTCGAGTCCATAGGGATTGGGTTTCAATTTATAAGTTGTCTGGTTTAAAACTTTAGTTCTAAGACAAGAAAATAAAATAAAGGAAAATGGGGGTTTTTGAAAAAAGTGAAAGTAAAACAAATCAGATTAATAAAAGTGCAAGTAATTAAAGAGAATAAGTTAAATATGAGAAAAGCATGGTTAAGGTTTCATTCTCCACCACTAGACATCATTAAGAATCAATTTCATATCTATCAACATCAATTAGCTATCAAAGTTAACAACCGTAGATAACAACAAGCTTTGTTACCCCGATCTTTTCTTAGTACATTGTTAAATAGAACAAGCTCTTTATTTAATCTCTAACTATTAGACAACCTAGAATAAGCTCTCTAGATTTAATGCAATAGCAGCCTTAAGAAGAGAAAGATAGGTTGATCTAAGCAACAAACACATAAGCTCGGATTGTTTAACTTAGGTTATATTCCACATTGGAATTCCCGAAAACTCAACATAATCATGAATTACAAATTGCTACTATTGAATAGGAAATCAAGACAATTACACGGATCAAGACTCCAAAACTAGTATTAGATAATTATCAAGATATATCTAGTTATACACCTAAACAAATCAAGACATTATCATGAACAATTTTAATGGAAGAACATAAGCAACTTTGATATAAAACAATTATAGATAGATTCTGAAAATTAATTACAAAACATGTCTAAGGCTTTTAAATCACCCTCAACCAAAGAAAAGTTTAGCCTAGCATAGGCATTGTTAACATAAACATAAGATTAAAAAGAAAAGAAGAGGAAAACTAAAGAAAAAAAGAAGAAGAATATTAATTATTCAACTTCTTGCTCTCTCAAACTCTCTCAAACAAAGAAGAAAACAAAAATAAAAGATTGGTGAAGTGTGAAATTCGGCTGCCCCGTTGCTCTCTATTTATAGGCAGAATGTAGGGCGTCAAATAAGGAGTTGTGGCTATTCCCTTTGTGCTTTGCTGACTTGCAGCTAGGTTAAGGCTTTAAAGGAAAGGTGGTTGCTGACTTTATGTATTTAAGGAAAGATACAAGACTTGGCAGCCAAGGTTTAATTACCTAAGGAAAGAAAGGTTTACTTGCAGCCAAAAGACTCTTAAACAAGGAAAAATGCTTTACTTACAGCCAAAGTATGTAGAAATAAGGAAAGTCATAGCTAATTTAAATCTCCTACTTTGACAAGGATTAGCTTTAAGGAAAGATTCTTGCAATTAATGCAAGTTGACAGCCACTAATCCCACTTTGACAAGGAAAGACATATATTTCAGCTAGGGTATTTATCAAAGGATAAATTAAAGCGTCCCATGCATGGTTTAAAGGAAGTGGCTGCTGAAATTCTTCAAGGCAAAATAAAAGCTACCTCTACGATTCTTTTGAGCTTGAAAGTAGGTTTTCCAACTAGGATTTTTAGGGAATGAGGTGTAGGCAGCCGCATCTAGTCTTCTTGAAGTGTCCCTTGTGCTTGAAACTTCATTTCTTGTCCAAATTCATTCTTTTCAACTCCATAGCCATCCTTATCTTCCAAAACACCTAGAAAACACAAAATCATAGTAAACTTTCAAGCATTTAAAAGAACTAAGCATAAAATATAAGGATTTGATATATGAAAATATATGAATTTAAGCACTTATCATCAAGTTCACTAAATGCTTTACAAAGTAACTTTAATGCACTAATCAGAACAACTTCAATTTGCCTAAAGTTTCAAAGGTAAATGATCTTAAGAATTTAAAATGATTTCATTAGCCTCCAAAATCATTTGTAAACCTAAGTTATAAGGGTGCAAAATTTGGTACTTGCAGCAATAGAAGCTAAGGGAGAGTATGTAAATGCCTTGAGGAAGGATCAAACCTCTATAAGTTATTGTGTTTGATTTCTTTATCCTTTCTCTTTCATTTAAATTCATTTTCAATTGTACTTAAATTTTATATATACTTATTGTATTGTTATTTTTCTACAAATATTTATTGAATTTTAATTTTTGGAAAAACTTGGAGTCAATCTAATTTGATCCCCCTTTTTGATTGCTTATTACACTTGAGATAACAATCGAACCCATTCAAGGTGGATTGGTGAGAAATCCATGAGGTGGATCAAGTTTTCCATCCTTATTACACTTGAGGAAAGATCAAACCTCTATAAATTATTGTGTCTGATTTTTTTAATCCCTTCTCTTTCATTTAAATTTATGTTCAATTGTACTTAAATTTTATATATCTATTGTATTATTATTTTTTCACAAATATTTATTGAATTTTAATTTTTGAAAAACTTGGAATCAATCTAATTTAGTCTCCCTCTTTGATTGCTTATTACACTTGAGATAACAATCGAACCCATCCAAAGTGGATTGATACGAATCCATGAAGCGAATCAATTTTTGTCATACTTAGTTGGAAAGCTTAGGAAGGTAGTTAGGATGTTGCTAAGGGAGAGGAAGGGTTGATCCTTCAGCGTAGGGTTTTTTAAGTGGAGGGGGGGAGTTCTAAGGTAAGCTCCTTATGGTGAGCTTAAAATAAGCTCCATTACATATAAATATGACAAAATTACATATAAACATGACAAATTACATATGTAAATGAAAGTTGTCATGTATTTATGTAATTTTCTTTTACATATAAACATGACAAATTACATATATACATGACAAATTACATATAAAACATGACAAATTACATATAAACATGATAATTACATATAAACATGACAAATTACATAAATCATTAAAGGATATGTCATGTATTTATGTAAATTGAAAGTTGTCATGTATTTATGTATTTTTTTTTTTACATATAAACATGACACAAATTACATATAAACATGACAAATTATATAAATATTTAGAGCCTACGGGAAGCCTATTTTAAGGGGCTTTTATTAGAATTTTCCAGTGGAGGCAGCTTGTTTGATTAGTGATGTTCAATCTGATTTTATACCTAATAGCATGCAACTAGAAGCTGACTTAACACTTAAACTCACTTAAGAAGTGATATCTAGGGTTAATTAGTCATGCTTGGGGCAGACTAGGAAGCTTTGAGTTCAAGAATGTTTGATTTATGGCATGTTTCTAGGTCATTGTTTACGAACTCTGCAGCAGACCTAACTTGAAATAGCCATTAACTCTCTCATGTGAACTCCTAAAGTGCAAATCTGGGCTCTTTGTAAAGGCACATAAGTTTATTTTCTAACCCAAGTGGTGTGTTTTGAAAATAAGGTTTCAATTCAGAGAAAAATGCTAACAAGGCTCAGAGGTCTGTTGTGATAGAAATGTTGTTAGCTCCAATAATGCTGCTTGTTCAGACTCATTCCAAATCAAATTTTTGTGAAATTGTTGTTGTTGTAAAGGTCTAGGAGTCTAATTAAAATGATTTTAGCTTTACTCATTTTTGCAATATATATTGACAAAAACAAGTTTGCCAAACATGTCTGCAAGTCGAGAAACAATTTTCTTCTACTAAAAAGACAATTTGACAAAAATTGAATTGAAAACCTTTTTGGAAGAAAATGAGAATTTGGACAGAAAAATATAAGTTCATAATCATATCCCTTTTGTTTCAATGAAAAATATGACCTTAAAACAAAATTATAGGAAAATAAAGTAAAAGGTCATTCTTGCTCCATGCGGGGAAAAGAGGCGGTTTCCGGGAAGTTATGAATTTCAGATCAAAACGTATAATAATTTCATAAAAGATTTAAGAACCCTGATATTACTTGAAATAATAATAATAATAATTAAAAAAAATGGCAACTACCTCAGCATCAGCATCTGAGCACATTACTTGAAACAAAACACTGAAGCAACAACAATCCACATCCATCTAATTTAATAGTAAAAGACAAGTCAATTATAATAAACAGGTCCACAGGTCATGAACTAAATTAAGCATATTTCTACAGAAAATCTATACCTGGAAAAGAGGTTTCTACTCTGAGAATTGATATTGACAACTTGCAGCTCACAATATAAGTTCTGCTATGTAGGTTTAAAGTTTAGATGTATCAGAAGTGGAGGAGCTCAGCTTCAGTGTGCGAGTCCTATACAAGATCTAAATCCTACTAATATAAATGTAACTTAAGTTATCCGAAGAGGATAAATCGGAGAAGAAAAAATGGGAGTGTGAGACCAGGTGGGGAGGGGGCGTTGGCGGATTGAAACAGATTACTCCAAGGAAGTTGGAAGGAAAAAAAAAAAGGATTTACTGCCTCGATTTCTGCATAGCACTAACTGCACTTGAAATCTCTATCAGCTGTTGCTTAATTTTAGCTTTCCAATTTAACAAGTCCTTCAACATTTCCTGTCAAAGAGCAGATTCCAAGATTGGCACTTCATAGAGATAAATGCAGAGCTGAGTACACTCACATGACATGCACACATCCACACAGTTATCCACATGCAGCTATGTTACTCGGACTCGGGTATATTCAATTTTTTTTAAGTTTTTCCATGTATTTGGAGGATCCTTAGAGGATCATATCTCCATACCCGTGTCAGAATATATGTCGAATACGAGTGTCGGACACGGATACTTCAAAAAAAATAGTCGGAGCAACATAGACATGCACAACTATAAACATTTCCATGTATCTGTTAGGGTACATATGCATCTGTAGATATACACCATTTTATGTATGTTTTAAATTTAAATATATATATATATATATATATATATCTTTGTTTGACATCACCTGAAACAGAAGCAACGAATTATCAAGATCTAACTTGGAATTGGCAGTAACAGAAGAATCAGGTGTCACGTTAGCTTGATCTTCCTCTTGCCTCCTAGGTCCTAGCTCCTGCACATCGCTGTTTATAAAACAAAAGAGAGCAGCTCCAACGTTAAACACAATAATCTTATCTTCAAAATTGTCACAGAGCTTTTGCTACCTCTTTATTTTAGCCATTTCTTCATTAAGCATATCCAGCTCTTGAACACAAATGGGGCCTTGAGAGGGGCTATGACCAGGTCTTGACCATGCTAGTGGGGACAGATCTGTATCTTGAACTACATCCAGTCCAAAATTGATCAGCTCTGGGTTCTCTAACCAGGGAGCATCATTACCCCCTTGAAAATTGTCCAGGTTGGTGCTCTCCAACCAATCTTCCCATCTTTCAGAAGCTGAAGGACTAAAGATAGTGCATTGCTTCGATGCCTGCAGACTGCTCAATGAATTTGAAATTTCCAGCATCTGCTGCTCAACTCTAGCTTTCCATGTCATTAGTTCTTTGCACGTGTTCTGCTTGTAAACAGGTAAAAACTAAGAGCCCTGTGCACTTAATTGGTAATTTCAAATATAGGTGTGCACAAAGTTACTGTCTTGTAACAAAGACAGGTTTTAAATAACTTCAAAATAATACTTTCTACCTTATATTTAGCATCTGTCAGATTGTCTGAAATTCAATGATTGAAAACAGGATATTGTTATCTTACCTGCATGCCATTAAACGAACTTGAAAACTCCATCAAGCGTTCATCTGTCTTCGCTTTCCATTTTACCATTTCTTTCTCTATCTCCTGTAGAACAACAAAGAATTCAAGACCAGCAACATATCTTACTGATATAATTAATTTCATTTCAAACTGTTTTCACATTCACCTCAATTGAATTAGCTTGATCTTGCTCTTGCTGCTTGGATACCAGCTCCTGCATATCCCTATTTACAAAAAAAAAGAGGGTAATTGAGATGATAAAAACAAGATCATCAATAGCTTCATCTTTAAATGACAGTAACTCTATTTTCCTCACCTCTTCATTTTTGCCATTTCTTCTTTAAGCAGTTTGAGTTCTATAGCACTAGCAGAAACATGAAAGGAATCCCCATCAGGTTTCTGCCAAAATGGGGAGACCCCAGCCTCCTTTCGAATGTTGGCCAGGTCAGCGCTCTCTAGCCAATACTCCATCACTCCACTAGTGTTGTAACAGCGCCGAAACCGATCAGTACCACCAGGTGCCACTTTTCCATCAATGTGCTTCAGCAGATGGTCCAAGAGCCCAGTATCACCAATAAGTTTACGGGCTGCCATTCTCAAAGCAGGCCGTGATATTGGATTCTCAAACACAGCCCCTTCAGCCTTCATGATCTCTAACATGCTTTCTTCAGCCAGCTTATACCTTCAAAAATTGTACCATATATAAGAAAATTTCGCATGAACAGAAGGGGAAAAATTAAACAGTGGGTAACTAAAGTTTTCACCTTTCAGCAGACCATCTCTCTACAGAATTCTTACGCTTCTTTTGCTTGCCCTTGTTAGGACCACCATTTAGGCTTTGTTTCCCACATCTTGCAGCTTTTTCTTTCCTCGGTTGGATGGAGGAAAGACACTTTCTCTTCCGTACTTCTGGGCATGAAATCAACATAGTTTTCACATGTTTTTTATCATCTTCATCATATTCTTCCTCGATTTTGCCAGGCAACTGTTTGGCAGTGCTATCTCCTTGAGGGCCCAAGAATTTAACTTGCCGGCAGACACCCCACTCTGCCATCCTAGAACGCTTCAGTTCAAACCAACAAAACCCTTTCTTAGATCTTTCAGCTACCACCTCACAACTTCTGCACAGTTCTGAAGCACCTACATATACAAACAACATAAGAAATTTGACTGATACAACCAACACCTTTCCTAAATATGAAAAGCCACAGAGAATAAGACCTACATTAAGTCCAAAACATCGTTGCAAAATGAGCTGGGGGGAAATTTTACTGCCTTTCCAAGTTTTTATTTCCTCATCAATTACTCACATCTTATCAAGAGGAGCTCGAACCGTTTTTTAATCACATTGCAAAAAGAACTCATATGTATTTTGCCCAAAATCATGAGAATCCACTATTTAATATCAAATGACTACCATATTCCCATCCATGACCAATCCAAGTGAGACAAAGTGTTCACTTTCAACTCTCTACTCATCTAATTCTAAGAGCAAGCTTAATAATCAGGCCGCCCAAAAAGTATTCATTACCAAAATATAACCAAGGTTTATAAAATTTAGAAGTACTGTATCTTTACTTCTCCATGCTAATAGATCTCCTGCCCTAGATGTCCACACTTATGAATCACGGCTAAAGTTGCTCATTCCCATATTTCAACCCAAAAATTAGATACTCACACTTTGACACTGTAGCATTCCAGAAGCTATCTAAAGTAGATATTTTGAAATGTTATTTCAGGTCTGCTGTTTTAGTTTAGTTAAGGTATGTTTTTTTATTTTATAAAATGGTCAGGGGACTAGCATCTGATCTTTTAATGAGTTTGAATCGCTAGGATTAGATGGGATTTATTCATATCTAAAGGCTGAGATTAAAATGGCTTAACCCTAGTATAAATAGTCTTTTAGACTGCTTAGGCAGCCATATCATACTCAGATATTATTCATTAGTGGTTCTACCCTAAACCTAGTTTTCTTGTTCCAACTTTTACTGTTTTCATTTTCATTTTCTTTTAATATTTCTACTCTATACTGTATCAAACTTGGATCAATGTACTCACTATCTTTCAAGGCATTTCAGTTCTTAATTACAAAAAGCATTAATCAAAAATTTAAACAATAGTGGCAATATTTTTCAGGCCAGGGATTACAATCAAGAAATGATCTCTAGAAGCACTATAGAAGATCTGAATTAAACTTGGCAACACAACATTTGAATGGATTGGATTATTGCCTCCACCAGCCAAGGTATAATCCTACAAATTGAAAAGGAAAGAAAGCAATGTTGAAGACTACAGGTCAGTGAAACTTATGAGAGAGAAAAAAAACCTTTCACAATTGTCAAAACCAAATGGCAGTAGTAAAAGCCCCACTCTTAACCCCTGGAATTTGGATCATGATGATGTGAAAGTAGAGAGCACCTAGTAAGCAATCTACAGGGACTATAATGACTATGATTTTGATAAAGAATTGAATTATAAAGGTATTGCAAACATAACAGGTGCTCCATTCACATCCAACCCACCCCAAACCCCCACCCGAAAAAGAGAGGGAGAGAACATGATCATACCTATGTCTCAAAAACCAGCACCAAATTTAGAATGTCACATACTTAACCTGGACATAACCAATAACATGATTCGTTAAATTTAAGCCACCTCTGCCTGTGCAAGTAGGTCAACTAACTATTACCCTACACATGCAGGCTACTATGCAGTATTACTAGTAGTTGAATAATTGTTCAAAATACAGTGGTTGTGTTGTCCTAGGATAAAAGGGTAATGTTGTGGAAGTACATTTCTTCACGAGCCAGCATTTGATTTGGAACATCACATTCAAACAAACAGGACATCATAAAAACATGATGCCTTAGTCCAGACTTCAAAGCCAGCAGCATGCACGACCACCATTCACAGGTTCAGTATCAATTCCCTAACTCTGGTTATCCACCATCTCAGCCACGTATTTAATTTTATCAGTAATTAAATTCAAAGATCTGCTAAGCCAACAAAGCTTTGTCTCTCACTGTCTCACATCTAACGCGACCCCATTGCCATGGACAGTTTATATGGTTAACACTAAATGTTATTTGACCAACCTATAGCACGATCCAATTAATCCACAGTTTCAAAAGTCAGCCTCTTCACTTAAACTAATTCTCTTCCAGTGTAAAAACAAAAAACAAAATCAAGGGCGTGCCTAAGTATTACAAGGAAAGTGATGGAAGAGAACCATCACTCTGGCACATCTTCAGTGAGAACCAGCACTCCCACAAAGAACTTTGTCACGTCTTAGGAACCAGAAAAGTCGATGCTGAAAATCATACATGGTTCGAGCCCCTTAACACAGATGGCGTCTCTCATTATAACACCTTACAATGGCTTATGGGGAAAAGGATCAAACTTAAACCATAAGTTCCGCACAGCATTAAACCATTGAAAAGAGAAATGGAATGAAAGAATGAGAAAAAAAAAACGCTAAACAACATCAAACTTACGATCCATACTCTTATTTTTCCTTCATTATTTTCCCTCTTTTGTCATAGCAACCAAGCAGAACAGAGGTTCAAACATTTAAATTTGAAGGGGAAAAAAGAAAATAAAAAAAAAAAAAAAAGCAGAGGAACCATCAGAAACGAGAAATTACGGCGTTGGCCAAAGAAGGGGTTTACCTTGAGAAAGAACGAGAGGTAGCACCAACATTCAATCCATTCTAAAACCCTAACTACATTTATGGAGAAGAATCGTTAAGACACAGAAAAATAAAAAGAAATAACAAAATAAGCCTCATAAAATAAAGAGAAGAAAGAGAATATACCCTTGGGATTAGAAACAGCGAAATCTTCCAAAAATACCAATAAAAAAAGGAAAAATAAACTGAAAGCTTGAGCAGGCTCAGATTTTACTTAGCCGAAAAATTCTATCGCCGAATATATCAATCTTACTAAAACCCTAACCGCCAAAATTCCATAAAACCTAGAGGCTCGTAATTGGACGAGTTCGGGTCGAGTAATTCCGGATTCAGATTATAGTGGATTCGAGTTTTTTGGAGTTCAAAATTTTTTGATTCTAATTTTTTCGTATTTTTTATTTTTTATTAGATACAATCATTATTATATAATTTAATCAAAATAAATTATTATTATTGCTATTAGGTTAAAGAGAAAATTTGTTTGATATTAAACTTTATCATTATAGTTTATTTTGATTGATATTTTTCATTGTATTTTAAAATTAAAAGTAAATTTGTCACTTTATTTTTTATTTGATTGAATTTTACAATTAAAATTTGATTTTTAATTGAATCTTGTCACTTAACCTTGATTTTTTATTAAATTTTTTCACTCAATATTAATTTTGGATGATTCGAAAGAAAAATTTAACAAAAAAATATTGCTTCAAATATTTCATATTAATGATTAATAATAATAAATTAATATATAAAAAATTAACATAAAATTTTTATTTTATAAAAGAAATACTTTAAAAAAATTACTTTTTTATAAAATAAAAATTCAATATTAATTTTTAATAATTTTTTATTAATTAATTTATTATTATTAATTATTAAAATAAAATATTTAAAAATATTTTTTTTTATTAAATCTTGTTTTCAAATTATTCAAAATTAATGTTGAGTAGTAAAATTCAATCAAAAATCAAAATTTAGTGCAAAATTCAATATTGAGTTAAAATATAGTGGTAAATTTATCCTTAATCCCAAAAATAAAATTACAAATATTAATCAAAGTAAAGTATAGTGGCAAATTTCAATATCTTACTATAATATGGTGGCAAATTTGCCTTTCAACGTTATTATTTTTAAGTAAACTTTTGTATAATATGATATTTTTAATTATATTTATATATTAATATCAATATTTGTTAACACCAGAAGAGTATAAAATTAATTTGTTACATAATTGATTATAAAAAATATGTTATCATATTGATATTTAAAACAATTGATTTGATGAACTTGAATATTCAACATATATTAAATTTACATCACGCATACATATCAATATAATTATGCACACTAATAATTAAATCAAAATAAGCAAATGGCTATATTTGAAGAAGAAATAAGATTAAGATTTAAGAGGTGATAAGGCAATGCCAAAAAAAAAAAATTATTATTAGTTATTGCTCAATTATTTGTCTTAATGATTTAATCTTAACTTAAAACTAATTTTTTTAAGAAATCATGATTAAAATTTACTTGATATATATAATATATATAATTTAATAATTTACTATTTGAATAGTAAATATTAAATAGTAATGATCAATGAAAATTTGAAAATGATATGATATGATTTGTATGCATGATAATTTTAGACATGATACGATTATACGACATGTGAATGACACGATATATATAAGATAATACTATGATCTTATTAATTAATGAGGTTGTGATTAAAAAAAATTACTTAAAAAAGAAATTTGTGAATTATAAAAGAATACGGAGTATGAGTAAACTAATTAAGTCTAGATGATGGAGACTCAATTAAGAGTTGTAAACCCAAGTGCAGGTTATGTTCAAGTAATAAATTCTCGGGTGTCCGAGGTCGAACCACAGGGAAGCGTATTAGTAAGTATAAGTTTATAAATATATAAGAAAAATAAAGTAAACAAGATATTAGGGAATCAACAACAAAACAAGATAAACAAGATATTAGAGAACAAAATAAACAAAATAAAAGAAAAAAAATTAAACAAGATATAAAAAAACAATAAGAAAAGATGTTGAGGTTAGAGAATCCACTCTTGGTGTTATGCTAAGATTAATCTTGTTTTATTACACAATTGAAATCCACACATAAGGGAGGTTCCAATCGGAAGGTTTAGCAATTCAGTCCAAATTGTCCAACGTCCATAGCATATGATATTATGTTCATTTGGTGTCCTCAAAACTCATAAAAAGAGTCCAAGCATTCCTTATGCCAAGGTATATGTCTACAACAAATCAAGGTTATGAAACCAAGCATTTATTGTGCCATTTTCATTGTCAATAATGAATCAAGATCCCTACTTTGCAAGTATGATTTTAAACCAAAAGAAAATATTATCTATACTAGTGTTTATAAATGATAATTCATTTTAGCTCATGTTTAAGAGACTAACCTTAGCATTTACCAAAAGCTTCACCTCATTACCTCAACTATATGATTAGCAACACATACTAGATATGAATAAAATGAAAAGAAATGTAAGAAGCATAAGTAAATAAAGAAAAAAAGAAAACTAGAGAAAGGAAAGAAAAAGAAAACTTAGAGAATTTTATTACAATGGCTAATATCCTACCAATGTATCCTAATGCTCATCCAAGGCCCTCTATTTATACACATTTTGGAGAGCTAAATGACAAGAGACAAGCTTTATAAATTTCAAAGGTAGGTATAATAGGTGGGTGCATTTTTCTAACAATTTTCGTCATATTGTATGACAATTCTGATCAGCCAGCTTGATGGTCGATTTTGTCAATGTTGGAGGCTCGATCTGATCAAATGGTCTTCTAGAAAAATATACCCCTATCAGTTACGGATCCATAGCCGTTTGAATCAGATCATTTGCTCATGTGGATCGGAAGATATGGTCAAAATACCAAAACAGGTCAGCATAGACGTCATTGCACATCAGCCAACTTGATGGTCGATTTCGCTAGGGAAAACGACTCCGTTTCAAGAAGTGTAAAACATGAAAAAGATAGATATGCCTCTTAACTTTGCACTGTAAAACATTCAGCCTTATTGCTTCAGTGAAACTCCAGATATAGCGGATATGGCAAAAGGTGTCGGAACTGGAACTGAACTGGATTTGCCCTTAATTGTTGATTTAACCTAGTAATCTGAAATCACTCAAAGAAACTCGTGAAAAACATCAAATTACATAAAAATATAAAATATCATAAACACAATTAGACTAAGCAATAATAACTCGTATTTGACACAAAACAATAATAAAACATAACTAAGAACTATATAATTATACGAGTTATCACACCCCCCACACTTAGATTGTTGCTAGTCCCTAGCAACGACTTAATAAAAATAAAATAAGAAAATCTAATCTAATCCATTTTCGTTGGAAATCACGGTGGCACTTAGCATGTGACACAAGCCTTTAAACCCCTAGGTGTCCCTAGTGGACGAGTTTAGTCTCGTGAGGGTTTGCTAGAACGATACCCACAAACATTGAAAAACTAAAATATAAGTAAACTACATACACTAAAAATATTTACTCCTAATCCTTTCAATATAAATTAGAGACAATCTTTGAACAAGTCTTATAAACTAATCAATAGCTCAAAGAATTTCACAAAAATTCATGCTTGAATGTAAATAAATGAGTTAAGCCAATATTAACATAACATATTTCAATAAAAATAGTGCATATTCAACTTAATCTCAACTTCTCACTATACTCTCATGATTTTCACTCTTTAAAGTAGTGGTAAAGTGTTTACACTCAATCAATCTCATGAAAACAGTTCTACCATATGCTTGCTTGTCCACCTATTCTCCACTATTTAGATCATACAACTTCATAAATCAAGAGGTCTTTTTTCAAGGTTGTAATGGGGCCAAAGGGTTATAATGTGGTTAAAGAACAAAAGGATAAAGATATCACAAAGGTTCCAAAGAGTTCATAGAGTTTAGAGACATAATAAGATCATACAAATAAAACTTCTCAAAACTCTTATAAAGCACATAATAACATAGGCTAAATATTCATGTTGAGCCTTTGCTTCATTCTAACCAACTTTGTAACATCTTTTTCTTTACTTTAACTAGAAGTTCAAGAGAAGATTTTTTTTTTTTTTTAATATGGGAATGTATTTGACAATGATCCCTTTCTTTTTCTCTTGACTTTTGCCTCTCTCCTCCCCCACACTTATCTTTCGTTCTAACCCAAATTTTCAAAAAGTATCCCTTGTTTTTGCAATATGTCTCAAAATATATAATCCATCTTTAGAACAAGGGTAAAGATATAAGTATATTTAGGCTAGGTGTAAGTTCTGGTTACCAATAAAATAGCATATTTAATGTAGGCTCAAATTGGCTCACTAGTGGGGATGTTCTCTTAGAACATTAATAATGGATGGCTGTTTGGCTCTGGTTATAATCCTAATGCCTCTATCATATTCATGTTGTCACATGTATCAATATAGTCTCAAACGGTTTAAAGCAAGTTCTAGAGAATCATGTAATCATAAGAGCACTCAAGAAAGAAATTAGATTGATTTGTATAATGCATCAATCATTATAGGCTCAAAAACTCACAAGGATGATTATACAAGTCAGATTAAGTCTAAACATGCTTCTTTCTCAATCAACATATCATATTAACATTGGCTCATAAAAAGGTTGACATCAAGCTCAATTCTCATGAAAATCTTCTCACTAACAAATCTGTTTTAGACTTATGCAATTCATATCTCATCATTGTATTAAAAAGGAACTAGAACACATTAAAAAAATAATAATAATAATAAAGACTCATAAAAAAAATAGTAGACAAAAATAAAAGAAATCCTAAATCGTTCCCCCCACACTTAATTCTTACATTGTCCTCAATGTAAGTCTATTAACCCAAATGAAAGAATCATGTGTAAGAGAAAAGAACTAATAACATAAGAATAGGAATAACTAAGACTCAAAACAAAACAAACTCATGCAACCTAAATAATCCTAAAATACTAAACAAAAATTAACAAGTAAACATAAAAAGATTAAAATCAAACTGACAAGGTATGTCTCAAGTCTCCCTTACTCAGACCTTGTTCAGAATGAATACTTCTAAATTGCTTAAAACACAACAAACTTTTTTTTTTCTTTTGAAAGAAGAAATCAAACTGACAAGGTATGTCTCAAGTCTCCCTTACTCAGACCTTGTTCAGAATGAATACTTCTAAATGGCTTAAAACACATCAAATTTTTTTTTTTTTTTAAATTAGCAAAATATGTCCCTTACCCCCTACTAAAGGTAGAATTTAGGAGATATTACCTGCAGAGGTTGCTAACCACTTATTATAACTGAGACACAATAAACAAAATGTTAGATAATGTTGCCGAAAGTGTATTTGACCTGTCAGAAGAAAATGTTAACCTAACAAAAGATTTTTGCGTGATTTCAGGAAGAAAATCAAAAAGAGAAGAAAAATCAACCGTAAAAGACCAATGCAAAAAAAAAAAAAAAACGAGAATAATTACACAAATCGAACAACACGTAAATTAATCCGAAATAAAGTTATTGCAAATCAAACCAAAAGCTCAGAAATCATTTATTGTAGTTGTGATTGTGGCTCACATCTTCCTCTGGTTTTACGTCCAGAAACGGCTTAAACGCCTTCTATGAGTCGAGGATATGCTTCCCATCCTGTTTTCTTACAAGCTGGCAAACAGGGTCTTTTAACATCAGATTCCCAAGATGTTGCCATTCCCTTTGGAATTGCGGCCATAAATCAAGAATTTCTCTTTGTACGTCTCCACTAGGATGCATCTCAAGAGAAAGTTGGATATTACCCAAATTCTCCTTACTCAGTCCATCCTTAATGAATTCAATTTTATCATTTCGATTAGAGGACGGAATCCCAATAGAACGACATTTACCGTTACACGTCCATCGTGCACATTTGTGGCAATTTGAACTCATGCGCTTTGCTCGTCGCTTCTTTGCAAAAGTGCTTCTACCTGTACCTGGTAAATGCAAAACAGGAAGATATTCATCTTCACGTACCTTGGCTTCAATTATCCAACGTATGTCTTCAGGAATCCCTTTGTGCATAAGCATTCTTGATCTTTCAAATCGAACTTGGTAAAGCTTCAGTAAAATATTTCGAGGAAAAGGAGGAAATCGTTTCTGCAATCTTGTGAGAATATCATCCATCTTGAAAAAAAATGAAAAAGAAATTGAAAGAGAAATTTATATACAATATCAGTTTTGTGGGTAGCTGATGGAACCGACTTAAATAATCACGGAGTACCGTTATCCGCCATTTAACCGGGGTTAAATTTTTTTTTTTTTTTTTTTGAAGATTAGTAAAAATTATATTTACATCTAGTTATTTTCAAAACAAGGATCAGAAAGAAAAACAACCTCTTCTTGAGTAACATGATTTTCCAAAAAGAGTTTGAGTCTTTGTCCATTTACCTTGAATACGTTACCATTTTTAGGATTCTCAATGTCAACTGCTCCATAATGATACACATGCTTAACCACAAATGGGCCAGTCCATCTTGATCTCAACTTACTAGGAAATATGTGAAGTCTAGAATTATAAAGTAGAACTTTTTGCCCAACATCAAATGTTTTTCTTGAAATTAACTTGTCATGAAAGGCTTTAGTTCTTTCTTTATGAATTTTAGAATTCTCATATGCATCATTTCTGAGTTCCTCAAGTTCATTTATTTGTAATTTCCGTAAATTAGAAGCGTCATCAAGGTTCGAGTTGAACATTTTAATGGCCCAATATGCTTTATGCTCAAGTTCCACAGGTAAATGACAAGGTTTTCCATAAACTAGCCTATAAAGAGACATGCCCAATGCTGTTTTAAAAGCTGTTTGATAGGCCCATAATGCATCGTTAAGTCTAAGAGACCAATCTTTGCGATTTGGATTAACCGTCTTTTCCAAAATTTGTTTAATCTCCCTATTTGCTAATTCTACATGTCCATTTGTCTGCGGGTGATAAGGGGTTGCAACTTTGTGTGTAATGGCATATTTCTTCATTAATGTTTCAAAAACCTTGTTGCAAAAATGTGTTCCCCCATCACTTATGATAGATCGAGGAATTCCAAATCGACTCAAAATATTTTCTTTTAAAAATTTAATCACTGTTTTGTGATCATTATTTCGACATGGAATTGCCTCTATCCACTTTGAAACATAATCTATTGCAACTAAAATGTATAAGAAACCAAAAGATAAATGGTCCCATGAAATCAATACCCCAACAGTCAAAAATTTCAATTACAAGAATTGGGTTCAAAGGCATCATGTTTCTTTTCGAAATGGAACCTAATTTTTGACAACTTTCACATGACTTGCAAAAATTATGTGCATCTTTGAATAAAGTTGGCCAGTAAAATCCACACTGTAAAATTTTTGCAGCAGTTTTCTTTGATGAAAAATGACCACCACATGCCTCGGAATGACAAAACTTAATTACACTACTTACCTCATTGTCGGGAATGCATCTTCGAAAAATTTGATCAGGACAATATTTGAACAAGTAAGGGTCATCCCAATAGAACTTCTTTACCTCATTCAGAAACTTCCTTTTATCTTGGGGGCTCCATTGAGAAGGAATTTTTCCTGTAGAAAGAAAATTAGCAATGTCAGCAAACCAAGGTGTCGTGGAGACAATTAGAAGTTGTTCATCAGGAAAAGTATCATTTATTGGTGAGGTTCCAAAAGATTCATCACAAACAAGTCTTGATAAATGATCAGCCACCACATTTTCTACTCCTTTTTTATCTCGAATGGTGATGTCAAATTCTTGCAGCAAAAGGATCCACCTCAGCAACCTAGGTTTTGCATCCTTCTTAGAGAGAAGATATTTTAAAGCTGCATGATCACTAAAGACAACAATTGATGATCCAACAAGGTAAGATCTGAATTTATCCAATGCAAAAACAACTGCAAGTAATTCCTTTTCTGTAGTGGAATAATTCATTTGGGCTCTATTTAAAGTTTTACTTGCATAGTAAATTACATGTGGTTTCTTATCTTTCCTTTGTCCTAACACAGCACCAACAGCATAGTCACTAGCATCACACATTATTTCAAATGGTAAAGACCAATCAGGAGATCTCATAATAGGAGCAGTAATGAGCATATTTTTGAGTTTTTCAAAAGCATCTTCACAATCTTTAGTCCATTCAAATGCAGTGTCTTTCATTAAAAGATTACATAGAGGTTTAGATATCGTGCTAAAATCTTTTATGAATATTCTATAAAAACCTGCATGTCCCAAGAATGACCTAATGTCCTTTACTGTCTTTGGTGTGGGTAGATTAGCAATCAATTCAATTTTTGACTTGTCTACCTCAATCCCTTTTGCAGAAACAATGTGACCTAGTACAATACCTTTAGTGACCATGAAATGACATTTTTCCCAATTAAGAACAAGATTTTTTTCTTCACACCTAATCAATACATTTTTCAAATTGGCTAAGCAATCATCAAATGAATCACCAGAAACAGAAAAATCATCCATGAAAATCTCAAGATTACGTTCAATCATGTCACTAAAAATATTAAGCATGCATCTTTGAAATGTGGCAGGGGCGTTACATAATCCAAATGGCATTCTACGATATGCAAAAGTACCAAAAGGACATGTAAAAGTGGTTTTCTCTTGGTCCTCAAGTGCAATGGCAATTTGATTATACCCAGAATATCCATCTAGAAAACAATAAAACTCATGCCCTGCAACTCTTTCTAAGATTTGATCCATGAAAGGCAAAGGGAAATGATCTTTCCTCGTCACTGAGTTAAGTTTCCTGTAGTCAATGCACATGCGCCAACCAGTAACAGTCCTAGTTGGAATTAATTCATTGTTTTCATTTTTAACTACAGTAACTCCAGATTTCTTAGGTACGACTTGAGTAGGACTTACCCATTTGCTATCAGAGATAGGATAAATGATTCCATTATCTAGAAGTTTAATGACTTCATTTCTCACTACTTCTTTCATATTAGGATTAAGCCTTCGTTGCATTTGTCTAGAGGGTTTAGCATTTTCCTCTAAATAAATATTATGTGTGCAGATTAATGGGCTTATTCCCTTTATGTCAGCTAAGGTCCATCCTAATGCATTTTTGTGCATTTTCAAAAGTTGTAACAACTTACCTTCTTGTAGTTCATCAAGATGTGAAGAAATTATGACTGGAAAAGTTTCATTCTCACCCAAAAAGGAATATTTTAGCTCGGATGGCAATGGTTTTAAATCCAGCTTGGGTGGTTCAATAGTTGATGGTACAGTGACATTTGTGAGTGATGGAAGTTCCTCAAACTTTTGTTTCCAACAATGCTTATCCTGAAAAGAATTTAACAAAGAATCAGCGTGTGAAATTTCTGAAGCATTATCAAACTCACATTCAATTAAATAAGCTTCTAAAGGATCATGAAATGTGGTAGTGGTGAGATGTTCATGAACAAGTTCTTCAATGAAATCCACTTCATGTACTTCTGAATCATCACCAGGTTGCTTGCAAATGTTGAACACATTTAATTATAAAGTCATATTTCCAAAAGAAATGTTCAAATTACCATTCCTGCAATTTATCAGAGCATTAGAAGTTGCAAGAAATGGACGGCCTAATATAACAGGAATTTGAACATTTGGATTTGAAACAGGATGTGTGTCCAAAACAATAAAATCAACAGGGAAGTAAAAATTATCAATTTGAACCAAAACATCTTCAACTATCCCTCGAGGAATTTTTACAGAACGATCAGCTAGTTGAAGTGTAACAGGTGTTTCCTTGAGTTCACCTAAACCTAACTGTTGATAAACAGAAAAAGGCAAAAAATTAACACTAGCACCAAGATCAAGCAATGCACGTTCTATTCTAGTGTTTCCAATGATGCATGAGATTGTTGGATATCCAGGATCTTTGAATTTTGGTGGAGTAAGGTGCTGAATGATTGAGCTCACACTTTCCGTCAGAAATGCTTTCTTTTGTACATTATGTTTCCTTTTAACTGTGCACATGTCCTTCAAAAATTTAGCATAAGATGGAACTTGTTTGATTGCATCCAATAAAGGAATGTTAATCTTAACTTGTTTGAAAAGTTCATAAATTTTTGCATTTTGATTCAAATTCTTTATTGTTTGCAACCTTTGAGGAAAAGGAGCAGGATGCATACCTTTTTCTTTGTCCAAATTTTCAAGAAGTTCAGACTTACCATCATCCTTACCATTACTTTTCGGAGGGGAAGGAGGATCTTGGTCTTTTGATGGAATGTTTTTGTCCATTGCCTTTCCACTTCGAAGAGTTGTGATAGAACTGGCATTTTCCTGTTGAGTTTCATTGGAGCAAGAAACAAGACATTGAGTAGAAGGGTTAGGCTGAGGTTGAGCAGGAAACTTACCTTTTTCTTGAGTGCGTAATGAAGCTGTCAATGTGGACAAGGTGTTTTTGATCTCATTGATGTCCTGTGAAGTTTGGTTCACATTTGCTTGTGTTTGCATGAATGCTTGCAATGTCTCTTCCAAGGTTTGTACACGTGAAGGTTGATAGGAAAAAGTGTTGCCCGGCTTTTGAGATTGTGGTACCTGAACATGATTATTATTCCGCCAACTGAAGTTGGGATGATTTCTCCATTTAGGGTTATACGTTTCAGAGTAAGAAGAAGTAAAAGGCTTTTTAAATGTGTTTATGGAATTTACTTGATCATGCAACGCTTCTTTAAGAATGTGAATGTTTGGACATTCAGAAGTGGGGTGTCCCATGATTTCACAAATTCCACAACTTTCTTCATTTTTAACCGTTTTGACTTCTTTTACTTCTCTAAGTTCCATGGCTTCAATCTTTCTAGCCAAATTAGCTACTTTAGCTTTTATCTCATCTTCTTGACTAAAATGATATTTACCTCTGTTAGAAACAAGATTAGATCTATTGGAACTTTCAGACGAATTATCTGTGTGCCAGGCTTGAGAGTTATCTGCCAAATGGTCTAGGTAGTCAAAGGCTTCTTCAGGTTCTTTTTCTAGAAACTCACCGTTACACATTGTTTCAACAAATTGTTTAGTTTCGGGAGTTAAACTTTCATAAAAGAAACTAATAAGACGCCATTTTTCAAAACCATGATGTGGACAAGAACTTAACAAATCTTTAAAACGCTCCCAGCACTGAAAAAATGCTTCATTTTGATTTTGATTGAAATTTTGAATCTATCTTTTCAAAGCAGTAGTTTTATGTGATGGGAAAAATTTATTTAGAAACTCAGTTTGTAATTCTTGCCATGTGCCAATTGACCTTGGTTTTAAATTATGAAGCCAAATTTTTGCTTTATCTTTTAAAGAAAAAGAAAATAATTTTAGCTTGACAATTTCATTTGTACATTGTTGGTCATTAAAGGTGACACATACATCTTCGAAGTCTTTTAGAAACGAGTAAGCACTTTCCGATTCTAACCCATGGAAATTTGGAAGCAAAGCTATCATACCTGGTTTAAAACGAAAGTTGTTTGCATTGAGAGGAAAAATAAAACAAGAGGGTGATGAGCTTCGAGTTGGTTGCAAGTAGTCACGCATGGTGCGTACTTGTCTGTCATTGTCAGCCATGGTAGGAGTTGTATTAGAAAGATTACCTGAAAAAGTTTCACAATAAAATCTAACTAAACGACGAGATCTAAAATCACGTCGCCAAACAAGCATAAAACAAAGTTAATATACAGATTAGGCGGTATAACCAGCCAATAAAAATAAAACAAAGTTAATATATAGAAAATTAGGCGGTATAACCAGCCAATAAAAATAAATATACTTATAAACTTATATACTTAGTATTGCCTCCCCGGCAACGGCGCCAAAAACTTGATGGAGACTCAATTAAGAGTTGTAAACCCAAGTGCAGGTTATGTTCAAGTAATAAATTCTCGGGTGTCCGAGGTCGAACCACAGGGAAGCGTATTAGTAAGTATAAGTTTATAAATATATAAGAAAAATAAAGTAAACAAGATATTAGGGAATCAACAACAAAACAAGATAAACAAGATATTAGAGAACAAAATAAACAAAATAAAAGAAAAAAAATTAAACAAGATATAAAAAAACAATAAGAAAAGATGTTGAGGTTAGAGAATCCACTCTTGGTGTTATGCTAAGATTAATCTTGTTTTATTACACAATTGAAATCCACACATAAGGGAGGTTCCAATCGGAAGGTTTAGCAATTCAGTCCAAATTGTCCAACGTCCATAGCATATGATATTATGTTCATTTGGTGTCCTCAAAACTCATAAAAAGAGTCCAAGCATTCCTTATGCCAAGGTATATGTCTACAACAAATCAAGGTTATGAAACCAAGCATTTATTGTGCCATTTTCATTGTCAATAATGAATCAAGATCCCTACTTTGCAAGTATGATTTTAAACCAAAAGAAAATATTATCTATACTAGTGTTTATAAATGATAATTCATTTTAGCTCATGTTTAAGAGACTAACCTTAGCATTTACCAAAAGCTTCACCTCATCACCTCAACAATATGATTAGCAACACATACTAGATATGAATAAAATGAAAAGAAATGTAAGAAGCATAAGTAAATAAAGAAAAAAAGAAAACTAGAGAAAGGAAAGAAAAAGAAAACTTAGAGAATTTTATTACAATGGCTAATATCCTACCAATGTATCCTAATGCTCATCCAAGGCCCTCTATTTATACACATTTTGGAGAGCTAAATGACAAGAGACAAGCTTTATAAATTTCAAAGGTAGGTATAATAGGTGGGTGCATTTTTCTAACAATTTTCGTCATATTGTATGACAATTCTGATCAGCCAGCTTGATGGTCGATTTTGTCAATGTTGGAGGCTCGATCTGATCAAATGGTCTTCTAGAAAAATATACCCCTATCAGTTACGGATCCATAGCCGTTGGAATCAGATCATTTGCTCATGTGGATCGGAAGATATAGTCAAAATACCAAAAACAGGTCAGCATAGACGTCATTGCACATCAGCCAACTTGATGGTCGATTTCGCTAGGGAAAACGACTCCGTTTCAAGAAGTGTAAAACATGAAAAAGATAGATATGCCTCTTAACTTTGCACTGTAAAACATTCAGCCTTATTGCTTCAGTGAAACTCCAGATATAGCGGATATGGCAAAAGGTGTCGGAACTGGAACTGAACTGGATTTGCCCTTAATTGTTGATTTAACCTAGTAATCTGAAATCACTCAAAGAAACTCGTGAAAACACCAAATTATATAAAAATATAAAATATCATAAACACAATTAGACTAAGCAATAATAACTCGTATTTGACACAAAACAATAATAAAACATAACTAAGAACTATATAATTATACGAGTTATCACTAGACATGAAAGAAAAACAAACAATTAATAATATAACTATATAAGTATCATATTTTGGATCTCAAACTAATTGTATTTTTGATTTTTTTTCATATCTTATATAAAATTAGTAGTATGGCTATTAGAATGATTGTTTGTAAGCTTGTAACTCATTAGTTAATAGTATAACTTTTAATATATTATTTTAAACGACTTTTAAACATATTATATATGCAAATTTATAAGAGAAAATAAATAAATAAATAAAACGTTATATTAAAATTTAAGAATAATGAAATATATAAAAAATAATCATCCTTTTAGATACGTTCAACTTTATCCTAAAAAATCTCTTTTAGAAGATTTTTCAAAATTAATCATCATTTATTCTTTAAATTTCTAAGAAAAAACATTTATGTTTTGTTTACAACTCAATTATCTACACATAAAATAAATTTTCTTATGTTATTATCTTAACACGGGTTTAATTTTTAAATTAATTATTAACAATTAGAGAATAGATACATTCATTTAGATGATGGGTTTACCAAGGCATGGGAGGTTCAAATTACAAGTAAAAAATATAATATTTTGACAAAATTATTATTTTAATATATATTAATTATTATTTTTAAATAAATCAATAAAAAAAGATTAGAATAAAATTGATAATTAAAGTTATTGTATTATAAAAAATTATTTAATTACAATTCGATCATTCTTATTTTTAATATTAAATTCGGGTTTATGATCAGGTTTGTCTCTGGTTCGGGTCTTTTCTAGTTCGGGTTTTGTCGAGCTCGAGTTTTTTCGGTTTGGATCATTTCGGGTTTAGTCCATTTTGTGCTCGAACCATTTGGTTATGGTTTTTTCGGTTAGGGTTTTCGACTTTTTTTGTCAAATCAGGTTTAGGCAGGCTCAAGTTTTTTCGAGCGGGTGTAGATACCTAATTTTGTCCGGGCCACTCAAAAAGTATGATTTTCCGTTAATTCCCCGGGTTTCTAAAATTTTCCCTAATCCCATGATCCGGTTTTGACGCTTTGGGTTAAAAAAGTCAAAGTTGACAAAGTCAAAGTCAAGGTTGTAGAAGTCAAAGTCAAAATTGAAAAAAAAAGTCAACTTTGAATAGTGGAGGGATGAAATTGAAAGGAATAAAATTGAAATAAAATGGTGGAAAGAGATTGGATGGAATTAAAGACAATTTTGGAGGTATCAATTTATTTATAAAAATTTGGTGGAAGATGGAAGTCCAACTTAAAAGTCCAAGAGATAGAAATTTTTGTGAAAGTTAGAAGTCCATAATTTTAAAAAATCCGATGGATAAAAAGTTGGGTAGGAATTGAATGTCCAAATTTGTAAGAGTATGGTGTAAGACCCAACTTTAAAGGCTCAAGTAGAAGGGAATTTGGTGAAAGGCCTAATTTTGAAAGTCTAAGTAGAGAATTTTAGATGGCAAATAATTGAAATTAAAAAAGAAATGGAGGGGGTAAAATAAGAATTTATTTATATGAAACTTGTAATAAAATAGAGGAGTGAAGGCCATTGTTGGAAAAGGAAATGACAACTTTGTAATAAAGTCAACTTTCGACGACAAGCTTAGTAGGAAGTCGGTGATGTTTTTGATTTTGGTGGTTGAGGTTAATGTTTTATACAAAGAAGAGAGAGTGGGCCGCTAGAGAGAGAAGGACAGAAAAAGAAAGGAAGAAGGAAAAAAAGGAAAGGGATTATGGTTTTATGAATTTAGTTGCAAAATGGTAAGTTTAGGAAATAGAGTAAAAAATAAAATAAAAAGATGAAAAGGAAGCGAGTTTACTCGCATTATTTGACCTAAGCCGCTCTAAGCCCCAACACTTAATCCGTTTGCTTTGTTCCAAGTCAAAGAGCTCTATTTGGGCCACTTGACTTCCTTTCTGGTTTAAAGCCCAAGAGTCCAGCTGGGTATAACTCATTCATTCTTTTTTAGCTATTTTCTTTTGTGTTATATTTTTATACATATGTCAAAATTCCCCAAAAAAGGAAATATGTTTATGAAGAAATAAACTTAATAAATTTGTTTGTGGATGATTTAAAACAAAATTGTTTTCTTTTGAACGGAACATGGACTGTGGACGGTTAAGTTGTTGGAATATTGGATCAATAAATTTGGGATGAAAATAACTTTTTTTAATTTATTATTATTATTATTACCATATCAAATGGAGCTTCGTTGATGGATATGATGATTATTTGGTTAAGAAATAAAAACAAGGTAACATCTTTAAGTAAAAATGGTTTTAGGAATCTTGCCTAGAGGTTGGAGGAAATTATCATAATTGTTTTTATGAGAGGATATTGTCTAAAATTTTAACGATTCTTTTGGGGATTCTCGGGGAGAACCTTTTCCTAAATTCTGCTTAGTTGTTAGAAAATTTATAAAATTTTCCAACGCCAAAAATTCTCATTTTATTCCTAAACAAAAATAAATAAAACATGAAAAACACACACACAAAATAAAGATTTGGAAAAGTTGAAATAAATTGATTATTTGTGCTATTTTATCATGTATTTTCATCTTTATATTTGTCATTGGTCTCTTGCATATTTAAATTCTTTATATGTCATTTATTTGTATTTATCTTCTAGTTGTTCATTTATTTCGTTTATTTACTTCTTGTTGTTCATGTGCATTTTATTGTTTTTTAACAACAAAAATGGATTGGTACGATAATTTTTGGAAAAAGTCCATTTTTCTAAAAATAAAAGATAAGGTAATATCCCTTAGTGAAAGTATTTATTGAGACCTCGCCTAGATGTTGGAGGGAATTCCAACCTCTGTTACATGAATTTTTCAATAATGATTGTTATACCTATGTTTGACACTTCATCATAGGACACAAAATATGTATACGACACTTCATCACAAAAGTGAACACGGCCCTAGTAACTACTGCAACTGAAAGGGGGGGGAAGAAGAAGAAAAAGAAGTTTGATCAACCCTTTTTCTGGTTTGATCCATACATACACTCTCTCATCCTCATTTGACTTTTTTTCTTTTAATCTTTGTATCCTGAATATTCAGCTTTTTTTTGAACAATACCATTAATCCTCTGAATTATTTGAATTGAAATTGGAATTAGAGATGAAATGAAAAGTTGATTGTTGGAATAGACAAAAATGTTCTGGCTGATATTAGTGTCTAGACTGAAGCTATGGTTATTAAAGTAGGAATATTTCTGGCAAAAATAATGAATTGAAAAAAAAAAAAACATTGTATTTAAATATAAATACAATGATATAAATATTATTTTAAATAAAACTAATAAAATCAAACAAAACATATTTAAATATAAATAATTTATATAAAATTATATGAATAAATATATAAGTAAATAAACATATTTATTTATATATGGTATTGCATTATTTGTATTATTTTTTATTTTTTTTTTATATCTAAGACATTGTTATAAAACTTATCCATATACTTGTATCTGATTTTTGGATCTTTTTAGTTGACTCTGCAAGTCAAAATTTTTAAACAAAGACGAGTCAAACATATGAACACGCTAGTATCGGATATCGATACCCGAGTCTATGTAACTTAGATTCCAATAATTACTCTTTAAAAAAATATATCACCTTCAATGTTAAATGAAATTTTCAAATGGAGGAATTTTTTTCTAAATTTTACCTAGATATTGGGGATTTGGGAAAAAAATTTCAAAACTAAAGATTTTTTTTTTTTAATTCCTAAATAAAATAGTTTATTTTCTTTTAAGGAAAAAAAATTGTAACAATAAAAGGAATTATGATATTTTTATTAAAGCTACAAAGTAATATGTGATTAATGGATATCGTTTTTTGAACGGATGTTATGGTTACTGATACCTTCCCCATGAGAAACTCTATTTTCGAATCCAAACCTTATTTTTTGCAGACCAATTTTTTTTTTAATAAATCTTAATTAATTTAAAAATTTTATGAAAATAATAAGTTTTCGTAGAAGTTAATCACACTTTAGACAAAAAATAAATTTGAAGGTAACTCGTGTTTTTTTTTTTAAATTACTCTTGTAGTCGAATCCTCCCATGACGAAAATCGTTACCACACCACACATGTAAATTCACATTCATGTTATCCTGTTACTTGTATGTACACCATGTGAGGTTTATTTGTGTATCATCTGTTCCTTCAAATCAACATTTTGGTAAATATTAACGTTTTTAGTCTTTCTCATATTCCCCGAGTTTTTGTGCATATTTTCTACTAACATTCATACCCAATCTTAGGTCATAGAAAGGCTTTCAGAAGAAGAAATTGGTGGTCTGAAAGAGTTATTCAAAATGATTGATACATTACCGACAACAGTGGAACACTAACATTTGAAGAATTACAAGATGGCCTGAATCGTGTGGTCAAGACATGGTTGGAAATCAAAAGTATCAATTTTATATTTTTATTGTATATTATTATAAAAAATATTTTTATTGTCATGTTCGACCATATCCGTATCTTAATTTTTTAAAAAATCTCGTATCGCCGTATCCGTATCATGTTATACTCATATTGCGTATCCGTGCTTCCTTGGTTCTGAACTTATGGAATCTAAGATGAAAGATCTTATGGATACAGTAAGAAATTCCATCAATGATCTGTAATTCTGGCTTTCTTTTTGTACTGCTCTTAGTTATTTTGATCTTCACTAATTGGACAAAAATTCATGTTCTTTTGGTAGGAAGCACGGACACGCAATAGCCTGCAAAGTGACGTCCATAGTGACGTCCATTTTGATGAGATGATCAAATAAATTGATCAAGATAATGTAAGTTTGTTCTTCTTTCTGAACTTTACTGCAGATTACTCGATCGTATCCCTTGGCTTTATGTACAGGGGAACAGTTTGAAAGCACACTCGTTCCTTTTTTGGTTCTAATCCATAGCTTTGTATACAATGTCTATTGTCCAAGCTGCTGATTATTAGATATATATAGATGTAAAGATTGACCTATATATATTATCATGATGCTCTCTCCTATCCCATCATTGTGCTGCAGTTGTCTGTTTCAAGGCCAAGAGCTAGGGTTACCAAATTTAAACCTGAATCTTTTTTTTTGGGTACAAAAGAGATAGTAACCTAGAGATACGGAAACGGATTGCAGATGCTGAGATTCGAATCCCAAACCTGCTGGATGTTACCTCTTAAGGGTGGCTGCATGAACCACTAAGCTAAGTTTCGGATTCAACCTGAATCTCTTTTCCAATTAACTACGGGATGACTAACTGCAGGCTGCATTTTACCAAGGGGAGGAAATAGAGATGATGACATGTTCTATCAATGCCAGAAACACTACCAATAGGGGAAAAAAATAAATAAAAAGAGCCGGAAACACTTCAACCAGAACATAAGGACACTGGTAATGAAAGCTTTAAGTGACATTATGCCCTCTGTGAACGGTATTATATTAGTACATGTATATATTAGTACATGTCAAGAATGGATGCGAACTAAAAAAGACGATAAAATCAACTTATTCAACTGTTGCATCAAAGCTTTGTAAGAGAGTATAACCTGCAGCTCCACTAGGTTATTCATCCAAAAAAAAAAAAAAAACACGAAGCCTTAATTGATCTGTGACTGCATGCTAATGCATTGTGAAACGATCTATCAAACCATGTTATAGTATTTTCTTTTCCTTCTTAAGGCAAACATTCGTTGTTGACAGTCTAGATGATAAGTATAAGATGCTAACAGACGGTTTCAGACAACCAAATACAAGGCACTGAACATTAGGAGCAGGCCAGCAACTTCAAATGAAATTCAGCTGAAGGTCTCTTATTAAGAGCATGTGTTATGACAAATACATTATTCATTCGTAATAAAGGAATTATGTAATGATGACCGTTCAGCTAGAAATGTCGTTTACATTTTACTTTGGACAGCGAGGTACTTAGTGTGACGGCCCTGTGCAACAATTTTCCCAGTGTTTTTCTTCCGAAATTCAACAGTGACAACGGCAACAGTCTTCCCAACACGCAATGCCTTAGCCTCTATCTCAATTTCCTCCTGCATGAGCAACAATAAGCACATTAATAAATGCCTGTATGTATCATTTCTTTCCATAGATGAAAGAGAGCTTTATTTTCCCAAAGAGAAAACAACAGAAAAGCCTTTACATAGCTTCTACATGAATTCCTGCATAGAACCATAAATTAGAAGCAATACTTTTTCCACCTAAACCCTTTCTGCAATCCTACAAAATAGAACCACATTTAAAAAAAAAAAAAAAGAGAGACACACAACTACAAGTGATATGCCTGGTTAACTGGTTTCCGGCCTATGCATCCAAATTTGGCTTTGGACTCACTTGGGCTTGTGCGCACGAGATAGCTCCTCAAAATTGCTTCACAAAAGCCCAAGTGCACCTAACCTAAACCCCTTCAAACATCTTTAACGAAGCAATTTAGGATTGTGGTCTTTTGAAAACCAAGGTCTTTGGATTTTAAAATACATTATAGTTCCAACATAGTGTATCTCATACAATTCAAAGCTCCTTTATGCTATTTTTTACTCATGGATCACAAATTCAACTGAAACTCAACTCCTTTCTCAGCAACTAGACAGAAAGAGAAAACCACCAGAAAACACCTAATATCATAGAGGTTGCAGACTTGCAATACTGAACTAAATCAATGAAAAGAGATACTGAGTTGAAATTTTAGCAAATAAATCAAGCAATCTAATTAATTATTGCAATTCCAGATCAAAGGATTTCTTATTCAAATGCACTTGCAAATAAAGTTCAGAGCATGTTTGATGCATGTTAACCACCATCAGGGCATCTAATTCTTGATATTTTCCAGCGTTCCAGATCAGACATTGTAGGTAAAGATAACAGTGTCAGACCAAAAATAATGAAATAGTTAAGGGTTGCAATAATGCCAAGATACTTCATAATAAACAGATGGACTGCATTCTTTTGTTATTAAATGCAATTAGGGTAAATAAAAATGAAGTCCCCTGTATTGCTAACAAGTAAAATTGAACAACGATGGACATAGATCTAAACCTGATAAATTTCAAACACACATTTGATCAACAAAAAGGAGAAATTTCAGACAAGAAATGTTTCTGACAGAGGCATTGCTCTGGGAGGGAGATTGTAGTTAACTAAACATATCACCCGCATGATCTACAATGGTTTTCAGGATTTAATAACCTCTAAGACCTCCAAACTAATATCAACCCAAATTGATTTATTCGAAGATTCCTACTATGGAACTGATGAAAACTCAAAAAGCGGTAGAAAAGGTCCCAGTAAATGATAATGAATCAGTTTCCTATTTTTCTTTCAAGGAAAAAAGAAAATAAAAGAAAGAGAAAACTCATTTTGATTATAAGATACAAGTCAAACAAACAGGCAAAATAGGCAAATTTGGGAAGAAATTGGATAAAAGATAAAAGTAGGAGAAAGTCACTAACACCAACATAAGCAGAATCCAAGTAAGAGATATTGATTTCCACAGAAACTCCGCTGGAACTAACTCCATAGGTGTATATAACGGCTGAACCAACCAAGTCCACCAGTGATGCTGTGGCTCCACCATGCAAGAAATTACCAGCGTTCTGATGCACAATTAAGCATCAGACAGAAAAACCCAAATCAATTAAGGTATAAATAATCTGAATTGTTGGTTTAGCATTTCAAATTTTCAAAGCAACCAAATCAAATTTTCTAATGAATTGAAATTGAGAGTACCGACCAGCAAACGATGAGGGACTTTCATGGAGCAAAGGACTCGACCCTGTTCAATGAGGTCAACATGGAGACCTTGCATGATGAAGTTTTCGAAGAATCTGGAAGGCATGCCATGGATGGTTGGGGCGTTGTTGTCGTCTTCAACGCCACCTCCTTTCTCCAAGTATTTCTTCACTGTTTCCAAGTCCATTGGATGTGGCCGCCTCTTCTCGCAATTTTGCCAAACTTACCCCAAAGGCAGAAAGAAACTTATTGACTCCTGTTTCCCATACCATTTAATTCAACATTTGCAATTGCTGTCGAGTGTCGGGGGCATCCATCTTTGGTACAAATATTGACCTTTAGAAATTACCTATTACCTTCAGAAAAATGTCTTAAACAACTCAAAGTTGCTCCAATATGATATACTCAAAAAAGGTTGACAATTCAAACCTACCCAAACCATTCTGATTGGAAACCAAATTATACCCAATTTTGATAACCAAAACTCAAATGGCCCAACTGAAAATAATCTAAAATTGAACAATTGAAAATCATTCAAATTTAAACTAAGTATAATTTTTATATATACTAGTGTTTGAATTCTCGCGTTGCTTTGATTTTATTGTCATTGATAATATATTAAATACGATTATAACTAAAAAAACTAACATGAATTTAGAGTTAAAATTGAATTATTATGACAAACCATGCGAAATATCCCAACTTGAGCACAACTTTTAAAGTAAGACATAGATATAAATAATACAAATGCAATACGAATATACGAATCTAATTTATTTTATGTACATTATATGAAAAAAAATTAAAATGGATATCAAAATTTAATTTATTTAGATTATATTGATATCCATCATTTCTATGCATATTAAAAAAATAATAAAATATAAACCTAACAACTATCAAACAATAACTTATAACATTATTTAACATAATTCTTTTTACTATTAATAATCATAATATTTTTTCTTTTGATTTAACACCAAATTTTTTTAAAAAAAATTACTTACATCAACCCGTTTCATATTATTATTCAATGTTTTAATGATAATTTATCAATATAATAATTTTTTAGTCAATAATATAAAAATAAAAATATTGATATTACCTTATTTTAAAAAAAAAATAAAAATAAAGAACCAATCAATATACAACACGTGACACAAAATTAAGAGTTATTTGAATAGTGTCACACACAAACATGACATGGAAAAATAACTAAAATACGACATGACATGAAAAAATAATAGGACCATGGCATGAATACACGAACGTGTCAAAATTTATATAAAACGAACTTATCACAAAATTGAAAGTTATTTGAATAATACCTATTAGACCTGACAATTTCGGATATCGACACGAAAAAAATAACAAAAACATAATACAATACAAAAAAATAACACTAACACGACACAAATGCACGAATGTATCAAAATTTATATAATACGAATTATTTATCAATATAGTAATTTTTTAATTCAATAATATAAAAACCAAACAATTAATATGATTTTATTTTTAAAAAAATTAAAGAACCAATCATGATACTGACACAAAATTGAAAATCATATGAATAGTGCTAATTAGACCTGACAGTTTCAAGCACAACATGATTATACAACAGGAATATGACACAGGAAAAATAACTAAAATACTACGACACAAATACACGAACGTGTCAAAAATTATATAAAACGAATTATTAACGTGTCAAAATTTATATAAATATATAATAACTTGAATACAATTATAACAAAAAAAAAATATAAACATGATATGAATACATGAATTTTTTTCTTTTTTCTTTTTTCTCTTTCCTTCTTTTCTTTTATTTTCTTTCCTCCTCTTTCCTTCTCTTCTCTTCTCTTCTCTTCTCTTCTCTTCTTTCCTTTCCTTTCCTTTCCTTTCATTTCCTTTTGTTTCCTTCCTTCTTTCCTTCCTTCTTTCTTTCTTTCTTTCTCTTTCTTTCTTTCTTTCTTTTTCCTTTCTTCTATCACAATCTTAAAAAAAAAAAAAATCCTTTACATAATTACCCCTCAATTGGATAACAATTGAAGAATTACCCCTCAATTGGATATCCAACTGAGGGGATTACTTTTATTATATATATATATATACAAATAACTATTATTCTATTAATTATTTTAAAAGTTAATAAAAATATAAAGAGTTTCTGTACGTTTATTTATTTATCTATTTAATTTTGGTTTATTAAAAAAAAGTCTATTTTGCCTATAATCTATAATATATATATAAGTATAAATGTGAAAAATCTTTTGAACTGATGAAAATACTCATTATTGTATATCATATTACTAAATTATCATTAAAATAATATTTTATTATTATATTATATATTATAAGATTTATGGGATTATAATTTTAATATTTTAATCATTAAAAAAAATCAATACAAATTCCTCATATCCATGTTGAATTACACTTTCACTGTAATTTAAATTATTCCAACTGGTCAATTAGCAAAGACTTATAGTCTTAGAATAATTCTCACTTAATTGGTATTGCAGTTATATACCAATTAAAATTAAGGTTTCCCACTATAAAATAGATTGGAATTCTGCATATCACATGAGGTTTGTTGCTTCTTTTACCATCCAACGTTTAGGGGTTTGCATATCGCATGAGGTTTCCTACTTCTTAATTTTTGTTAGAATTCCCAATATAAAATAGATGCATTAGCATCCAACGTTTAGGGGTTTGCATACCGCATGAGATTTTTTATTTCTATTTTTGTTAGAACAGTGTAGACACCTAATTTTGTCCAGACCACTAAATCAGGTATGTTTTCTTCCTAAATTGATGTTTCAGAATGTAAAAAGACTTTTCTCATCTTGCAAGTGGCACACCGGGACTTAGTATAAGGAATCGAGCATAAAAAGTCAAATTTGAAAAAGTCAACCCTAAAAAGTCAACTACTAAAAAAGTCAACCCACTTTCAAAATCAAGATTTGAAGTTCAATTGAAAAATGGTGAAAGAATTTTGATAATCCGAGGTCTACATTAAAAAATATGAAGTTCGGAAGTTGGGTTACGGAGATTCGGTAAAAAAGAAACCCTAGTTCGGGAAATTTGGGGAAAAGTGCTTTAAGGATCAAATTGGTCAGAATTGAAGGTTTCAAATGAAAGATAAACATTGACTACGGGTAATGGAGAAGCTACTTGAAAGAAAAACTGAAAGAAAAGTCAATTCGGAAGAAAACCGAGAATTAGGGTTTTTGGTGGATTTCGTTGAAATTTGGAAAAATTACAGAAATGGCCCGATTCGGTAATACTAAAGTCCCTAATTGATGAGGAGTGATTAAACAAGGATAGCCCAAGGCTTCGTTTGAAGAAAATCTGAAAATCGGACTTGTTTTGAGCAAAACCGAGCTTTGGAGGCAAAAGGGCGAAATTGGAAAATTTGGGAAAAATAGCAAATGAACTAAAAAAATTCTGAAAATTTTCAGATATAATTCTTAAATAATTTCGAAGAGATTGGCGAAAGAAAATCTTGATTCGGAGTTCGTTTGCAAAATGGTCAAATCCCTGGTCCACTATGCAAAAATTCAGGATAAATCTCGAAAAAATAGTAAATGAGCTCCAAAAATTCTGAAAATTTGTAGATCTAAATCTTAAATTATTTGGAAGATATTGGTGAAAGAAAATCTTGATTCGGAGTTCGTTTGCAAAATGGACAAATCCCGGGTCCACTATGTAGAAATTCAAGCAGATAAATCCCGAAAAAATAGCAAATGAGTTCCAAAAATTATGAAACCTTACAGATCACACTTTTAAATTATTTGGAAGAGATTGGTGAAGAAAAATTTGGATTTGGAGCTCGTTTAAAATTGGTGAAAGTTCGGGTGCACAAAAGGGCAATTTTTGGAAGAAAAAATCCAAATAAATAGCAAATGGACTCGAAATTTTTTGAAAACTTCTATAATTTTATTTTTTATTATTTCAGAAGTATTAAAAAAAAGAAAATTTGAATTTGGAGTCCTTTTGCTATTTATTTAGGTTCGGGAGTCAAAAAAGTCATTTTACCGAAGAAACCGCAAAGGGTAAGAAAAAATGAAAGAAGAAAGAATTGCTGGGATTTTACCTCCTTTGATCAGCCAGGATAGAGGAGAAGAAGGAAGCTTGATCAATTTTAATTCCTTAGTCACTATTAAGCTCACATGCTACTACTAGTACCTTGCAAAAGGTCCCCCTTCATTCAATGGCTTAGGTGCCTTGTAGAAAAGTTGAATACACCATTCAATGGCCAAGATTAAATGCCAAGATGACATTTTTATTTGTCATGAAATAACCCTCATCTAATGGCCAAGAATGGAAGAGCAAAACTCATCCCAAGGTGGATATCCATTGGGCCAAGCAAGGAAGTGCATGGGATTGTTCCTTTTCATCCAATGGCTTAGGCCATGTACAAGGGCTGAGTACACATGTAAAAGGCTGGGATTAAATGCCAAGATGAAATTTTTATGTTGTCATGAAAGAATCCTCATCCAATGGCCAAGAATAGAATAGCACAACTCATCCAAGGGTAGACACTCAAAGGGCCAAGCAAGGGAGTGCATGGGATTGGTCCTCTTTTTCATCTAAGGGTTGAGGTTATTACAAGGGCTGAGTACACATCTTAAGGGCTGCTATCAATTGGCAAGATGACATTTTTATGTTGTCATGAAATATCTTAATCTAAGGGCCAAGATTGGAGGAGAAAAAGTGCAAAAAACATCCTATGGTGGAAGGGCCATTCAGCCAAGGCTAAGAGAGGGGGGCAATGTTTTATTTTTCCTTAAGTGGCTGAGCATTTGGAGAGCAAGGTCAGTAGCTAATTGAGAAAAAAATGGTTTTTGAAAGAAAGGAAGAAAAGCTTTTGTTAAGGTAGCTATTCTACCATTGCTACTAAATTTTTTCTTCTTCTTCCTCATGCTTTATTTCTTGTTTTCCATGTGATTTCCTACCATTTTTTTTGCATCTTTCTTTTTGTTCTTGCTTTCCAAAAAATAAATAAAATAATGGTTAGGCTTCATGATCTTGATAAAAATAAAGTGATAATGGTTAGGGTGGGCTTTGTCCAATATACCAACCATGGAGCTCATCTCCATTTTTTTTTCTTACCTTAGTTATTTTTTATGATTTTGAGATTGAAAAGGCTTCATGACCTTGATGAAAATCAAGAGATAATGGTTAGGTGGGCTTTGTCCAATGTACCAACCATGGAGCTCATCTCTTTGTTATTTATTTGCTTACTTTAACTTGCTTATTTCTATTATTATTTATCTTTATGTATATTTATATTCTTGCTAACCAACTTGTTCTTTTGACTTATGTCATATTTTTGCATCTTGGGCTATTGTCATATAGTTTAGGCCATTTCCATTTTTCATATCATCTTCCATAGCATTTAGTTAGGTCATTTTACATGACATTTCTCACAACACTTTGGTTCTCAGGCCATTCAGCCATGTGTATTTTCTTTAAGCATTAGGCCATTTTCATATGCCATGTTATTTTTCCATGACATTTAGATATTAGGCCATTTTCATATGCCATGTCATTTCACATGTCATTTAGCTTTAGGCCATTTTTATTATTCCATGTCATTTAAGTTTAGGTCATTTTATTATTCTATGTCATTTTACATGTCATTTAGCATTAGGCCATTTTCATATGCCATGTTATTTTTCCATGAAAATTTAGACATTAGGCCATTTTCATATGCCATGTCATTTCACATGTCATTTAGCTTTAGGCCATTTTTATTATTCCATGTCATTTAAGTTTAGGTCATTTTATTATTCCATGTCATTTAGACACTAGGTCATGCATATTAAGTTAGGATAACATTTATTGTCATGCAAACTCATGCTAGGCATTTAGGTTATTTATGCCATGCATTTTCCATATCACTAGACTTTAAACCATGCATTTCATGTATTCACTTTGCTGCATTTTCATGCATTCTATGTCATGCCACATGATTTATGACTTAGGCCAATCAATGGCTCAAAGTCATGCTCACTTGAGCATACTTGTGTTAAATTAAAGGGTTGTCAAATTGATTATTATACCTTTGTGATTTTTTTACTTAGCCAATTTTTGTCCAAGGTTTTTAAATGTTTTAGCTACTGTTTGTAGGTCTGTAGTATGATCTCCAACAATTTTACTTTGATTTTTAAATGATTTTATCAAAGGCAAAAAAATGTGTTTTGGCAAAACATTTTTCACCCTGTACTCGTACTTTCCTGATTTTTTTGGGCAGTCATATTTAATCAAAAAATTAATCCAATTTTTTTTCGTGTAGTTTTACATGTTCTGAGTCTCTAATACTTTTTTATATATTTTTTTGAATTTTTAAAAACAGGCTTAAAAATCGTGTGTCAAAACCGAGTAGTAGAGGCAGATTTGAATTCAAAAGAAAAACAATGGTTGAATTTGGCTAAGGCATTTAGGGGGGGTTGTTTAGACCCTTTAGCTACTGTCTTAGGATAGTTTCTAAGACTTTTTAAACTTTAAAAATGATTTTATAAATCTCGGGTTAAGGGTGGTGAAGTCCGGGATTTTAAACTTAGGAAATTAGAGCCATTTTAAAAGGATTTGGTAGGGGTTTTAATCTTCATTCAAGTTTTTCTTCAAAATTATTTTCAAACAATCACAAAGTTTTATTTTTAGAAAATATAATTTGACATATTTTCCTAAGGTAGTCGGATATCTTCTTAGATATACGGATTTCTTTATTTTGGAGGAAAAAATACATTTTCATGCATTGCATTTTCCATGTTCATGCATTTTATTTAATATGTAATTTTTGCTATGATATTATTATTATTTCGATTCACTTTTTATGATGGCTATTGTTTGTTATATGATTTTTTGAATATTTCATGCTATCATATACTTTTCATTTAGTCATTTATTTTTGTTACATTATCTAGCATATACTATGTTCATGCATTTTTATTTTATTTTCATGCATATTTCATGATAGCATTATTTTATGTTTCATGTCATTTCATGTCACTTAAATTATATTTCACGTCATTTAGATTATATTATTTAGAATATGCCATGTCATTCAAAATATTCCATATCATTTACATTTGCCATGTCATTTAAATCATTTTATTTCATTTAGAATATATCATGTTACTTAGGATATTTTATTTCATTTAGAATATGCTATGCCATCTAAATTATATCATCTCATTTAGGTTGCATTATAATATCTAGACTTTATTATATCATTTTTACTATGTCACACATATTCATGTTCATATTTTTTTAAATGAAAAAAAAGATAATAATTTTCAATAAAAAATAAAGATATTCCCGAGTTAAAATAATTCATGAGTTCTCTACCGGGTTTGCTGGAGGGAATATCATCAATTATCATTAATAAAGGAATATATTTCTTTCAAAAAAACGAGAATGATTCGGACAGTTTTCCAAATAAATAAAAATTTCTAGATTTTGCCGATATTTTCGGAGAATATAGAAAAATTTTGAATTAATAAATTCTGGATCATTTTCAATTAAAAATGGAGTTATTTTTCTTTAAATTGGGAATTAACTTGAAATACTAAATTAAAAATCGACTTTTTATCGAGACTTGAGATAACACATGATTAATAAGGTACTGTTTTATACGGGCGTTGTGGGGGTGCTAATCTTTCCCTGCACGTAATTGAGTCCCGAACTCGATTCTTCGATTTTCTTTGGTTTATAACGCAGACTTGAAATTGATTTTAAAAAATATTTTAATTAATTTTAAAATGTTTTATAAAACCGGTTTTAATAGGTGGCCGATCATACCTAGCCAAAAAAGATTGGTGGCAAGTCCATGACTTTTTTCGAGGTTGTTTTCAAACCCTCATTTTATTTCAAGAGGAATTAAGTTGACTTTTCCTCGTTTTTTTTTTAATGTCACACCTAACGAATAATAAAGTCTTGCGATGAGACCTTGTTGTTATTTTTTAGGTTGCGACAAATGGTTTTGGTTTTTCATTTACTATCATAACAAATTCTTCTTTTATATCTATGAGCAAATTTCAACATATTGCAAATTCAATAGGTTTAAAAATTTTTGTTCCAACAAAAAAGTTTTTGGCTATTTGATAAGTTTTTTTTTTTTAATACGGTTTCTTACTTCTTATTTTTTCTTAGATTTGTTTTGATCTGGGGAGATTTTGGCATATTGCAAATTTCATAGGTTTTTTTTTTAAAAAAAATCTTTCATGTTTTTGACATCTTTTGAACTTGCGAAAATACTCATTATTGTTTATTGTATTACTAAATTGACATTAGAATAATATTTTATTATTATATTATATTTTATAAGATTTAAGGGATTATAATTTTTTGAACTTATATCAAACTTTTAGCATCCAATATTTAGAGGTTTCCATACCGCATGAGGTTTCTTGCTTATTCTTTGTCAACACGTGATCCTCGGGAGGGAGAACCCGTTCGAGTAAGGGGGAAAAAATAGACAGAGGAAAAGACGACTTAATTCCTCTTAAAATAAAAGGTTGAGAGTATGAAAATGACCTAAAAAAAGAAATGGGGTTGCCACCAATCTTTTTTGGCTAGGTGTGATCGGCCACCTATTAAAACCGGTTTTTATAAAACATTTTAAAATTAATTAAAACATTTTAAACCAATTTTGTAGTCTGCGCTATGAACCAGAGAAAACGAGTGCTGGTTCGGGAGTCGGTTACGTGCGAGGAAGGATTAGCACCCCCACAACACCCGTATAAAACAGTACCTTGTTAGTCATGTGTTATCTCGAGTCTCGGTAAAAAGTCGATTTTAAATTTGGTGTTTGAAAATAATCCCCTAAATTATTTTCATATTTTATTTCGGAAATGATCCTGAATTTATTAACATAAAATTTTCCATATTTTTCGACAAACTCGACAAAACATGGAGTTTTTCTTTTGTTTTGAAATTTTCGAAATCACCTTTTTTGAAAAAGATATTCCGTCATTAATGATAATTGATGATATCCTCTCTGGCAGACCCAGCAGAGAATTCATGAATTATTTTAACTCGGGAATAATCTTGATTTATAAAAAATATTGTTTATTTTCCATGTATTTGAAAAATTATTGAGAACAAACATGAGTAAAAAATGTCACTAGGATAAAAATTAAATGAGCATGCATATTCATGGCATGGTAAAAGAAATAATGACATGCTAGACATGGAGAAAGTTTAAATGACACGGCATAAAGAAATGAATGTCATATGAAAGAAATCGTCATGGCAAACATAAGCTTGGCTAACTAAATGACATGGCAAACAAAATGAGAATGAATGTCATGTGAATGAAATCGACATGACAAACGAGATGACATGGCATATGAATGACATGGCATAAGAATGAATGTCATGTGAATGAAATCGACATGGCATATGAATGACATGGCATACAAATGACATGGCATAATGAATGATGTGGCATGTACATAAATGAAGTGGCATGTGAATGACGTGGCATATGAATGACATGGCATGCGAAGGACATGGCATATGAATGACATGGCATAATGAATGACGTGGCATGTACATGAATGACATGGCATATTGAATGACGTGGGATGTACATGAATGACATGGCATGTACATGAATGACATGGCATGTGAATGACATGGCACAATGAATGACGTGGCATGTACATGAATGACATGGCATGACATAGCATATGAATGATACGACATGCGAATGTCATGGAATATGAATGACATGTACATGAATGACATGGCATGTGAATGACATGGCATAATGAATGATGTGGCATGTACATGAATGACATGGCATAAGAATAATATGGCATGCGAATGTCATGGCATATGAATGACATGGCATATGAATGACATGACATAATGAATGCCATGACATATGAATGACATGGCATATGAATGACATGTACATGAACGACATGGCATGTGAATAACATGGCATATGAATGACATGGCATGCGAATGACATGGCATGTGAATAACATGGCAAATTAATGAATGACATGACATGTGAATGGATGACATGCGAATGAATGGCATGGCATAATGAATGATATGGCATGTGAATGAATGACATTGCACATGAATGACATGGAAAAATCAACAAAATGACATCATCATAAAATAATCATAATCACATCATGATCATGATCATATGCACACATCATTACTTGAAATGAGTTATTCATGTGAGAAATCATATAAATAACATATATCGAAAAATACTACCGTGCTTCCCGGCAAACCCGACAAAGCTTGGAAAATAATTCTTTCATATGACATTTACATGGTTCTGAGTAAAATGAAAACCATACGTTTCGATTCCATAAACACGTGCGTTGAACAATTTCCTAATCTTCCTGGCAAACCCGGCAAAGATTGGAAAATAATTCTCGCCAAATGTTTAATAAACCGAAAAATACGTTTTTATGCAAATTAAATAAAAATATTTTAAATATGCAATGCATGAATATGTATTCCTTCATTGAAGTAAGGACATCCATATACCTAAAAAGGTATCCGACTACCTTTGGAAGATACTTAAATCAAATCTTCAAAATCAAAAGACTTTGGGCTCGGATTTAAAAAAATTAGAGTTTTTGGATGAAAATGGCCTCATGACTGACCCCTCCCCTTTAAAAAGGCTTTATTTTCCTAGTTTTAAAATTTGGGTTGACCACCATTGACCCGACTTTTATAAAATCAAATTTTATGATTGGAATAACTTGGAAATTAACCTAAGACAGTAACCAATGCCTCAAATCAGCTCCCTCTTTGTATCCAAATAAAAAACAAAAAATTATTATTTCTTAAAAAATAAATCTAACTCTCACTGGCAATTTTGGAAACCGATTTTTTTACCCTTTTAGAAAATTTCAAAAACTTTTGAAAAAATTAAGGCAGACCTAGAACATATTTCCCTCCATGGGAAAAAATCAGCTTAATTTTTGGAGCAAGGATACTATGACCGAATTTTACCAAAATCAAGACAGTGAGTTAAAAACTGTTTTGTCAAAATTCATTTTTCCAGCCATGATAAAAAAAATCTAAAAATCATGAGAAAAATACCATGGCATCCCCTAACTGACTAATGCATGTGGTAAAAAAATAAATTTATTTTGACTATGGATGCGTAGTAAAAAAAATCTCAAAGTCATAATACCCAATCTAAACTATCACTCTCTCAACTAGTAGAGACAAGGGATTTTTGGCTTGAGATCATTGGTTGATCTTGGCCAAAATCCTAGTTGAAATGTCATGAAATGTATGGTTTTACAGCCCATAATCATATGAAAATAGATTAAACATGAGTCAAGAGCATGAACACAACCAAGCAAGCAAGAAATATCAAGCAAGAACAAGCACAAAAACCTCATAGTAGGTTTGGCTATGGCATGGAACATGTAGAAAAATTTTGTCAACTTGGTTATTTGATAAAGAATGAAGGAAAAAAGATAGAGAAATTTGAAATTTATTTTTGAAAACCTTTTTATTCATCAAAAAATTAACAAACCATATGAACAAAAAGAGGAGAACATAAATCACAACATCAAAGAAAAGTATTAAAGAAGATGAAAGGAGATGATAGCTACCTAACTATTGCTTTCCAATTCAAAGTTGCCAAAAAAATTTCTTCTCTTTTCTCTCAAGAATGAAATTGCCTTAAGAAAAAAATGACTCATCTTCTCCTTAGAGTGGCCGGCCCTTGTATAATATAGAGTGAGTGTGGCTTTTATTTATTTTACCCTTGTCATGCTTCTCATGCTCCTCCAACATCTACTGCCACATGGCCAAAAATGTTCCCCCTAAATGCCTATTTTCCTTAAAAATAAGGAGCTTGTCCCCTATTTGCATGGTGCTTCCCTTAAAAATAGGGAATTCTAACCTCGCATTGGCCAACAATGCCACCTAGGTAATTCTTGTCCTCTTGTCTCTACAAAATATCTTGTCCAGTTGTCAAGATCATATGGCCTCCAATTAAAATATCTTTCTAGGTGGTATTTTTAATCCTACTTGGCACCATCTCCTTGCCTTCACATGGCCTTCACATGGCTTTGCAAATTGGAGCCTTTCCATTAGCTTAAAATGCCATGTAGGCAAAGTAGTGGAGAATCTTGTCCTTGTAAAAATGTCATCTTGCTATCCATCCTTGGCCATTGGATCCATGATGATCACACTCCCTCCTTGCATCAGCTACTGGCTGAAAATGGCCTGGAAATTATCAGGCCATTCAACCTTTTTTATTTCCAAATTGGCCATTTTCGGTTTCTTTGGTAAAATTTCATTTTGGCCCTCAAACTTTATTTAATTGCAAATAGACCCCAATTTTGGATTTTTCTTTTCCAACTCATCCCATCCAATATAAAACTTGGTTATGGAGGTTTTCATATTTTTTCGAACTCATTCTCTATTTTCCCCGGATTTTTCTCTAAAGTTTCGGTTTAGTGGCTCCCAAATTTAGCCTTTTGTCATTTGAACTCCAATTCTGGATTTTTCTTCACCAATCTCTTCCAAAAAATATAAAACTCAGATCTGAAAGTTTCCATAATTTTTTGAGCTCATTTGCTATTTTTCTCGAAATTTCCTTTTGGAATTTCGGTTAGTGCACCGAACTTTGTCCTTTTTTATTTGAACTCCGATTCTGGATTTTTATTCACCAATATCTTCCAAAAAATATAAAACTCAGATCTGAAAGTTTTCATATTTTTTCGAGCTCGTTTGCTATTTTTCCCAAAATTTTCTTTGGGATTTTGCAGGTTAGTGCACTCGAACTTTGCCTTTTTCATTCGAGCTCCAATTCTGGATTTTTCTTCACCAAAATGTTACAAAAAATATAAAACTCAGATCTGAAAGTTTTTATAATTTTTCAAGCTCATTTGCTATTTTTCTCGGAATTTTCTTTCAGATTTTCTGGGTTAGTGCACCCGAACTTTGTCTTTTTCCATTTGAACTCCGATTCTGGATTTTTCTTTACCAATACCTTCCATACAATATAAAATTCAAATCTGGAAGTTTTCATAATTTTTTAAGCTCGGGACTTATTTTTCCCGGATTTTCCAATATTGCCCTTTAACCTTCGAAACCTCGGTTTTACTCAAAACGGGTCCGATTTTTGGATTTTCTTTTTCTACTACCTTTGTCATATATTGAATTTGAGTTGGTCCAAAAACGCCCAATTTTTACGATCAAATTCCCCTCCGGTTTAGTTTCCCCTTTTCAATACCGAAAATTTTGTCGTTTTTCCTCTAACAGGCTCTTTCTTGGGATCCACTTCAAAATGGGTCTTGGGCTATTTTTGTTTATTCATTCTTTATCAACTGGGATCTTCAATTTCACCGAATTGGGCCATCTCCGCAGTTTTCCCTAAATCCGTGAATTTCTTATTAAATCCTTATTTTCCTTCAAACCGCACCTTCCTTCAACTCCGTTTCCAAAATTGGACCTTCCAATATCCGTAGTTATTGATCTTATTCCATTTGGGACCTCCAATTTCGTTCGATTTGATCGTTTACGCACTTTTTCCCAAATTTGCCGGATTAGGTATTCCCCTACACTGAATTTCTGCAACCCATATTCCAAACTCTATATCTTTCGTTGTAGACCTCGGATTATCAAAATTATTTCACCATTGTTCAATTCAACTTCGAATATTGATTTTGACTGGGAGTTCACTTTTTCAGTGGTTGACTTTTCGGGATTGATTTTTTTTTGGGTTGACTTTTTCTGAGTTGACTTTTTGTGCTGACCTTCGAAACAAAGTCTTAGGGACCCATCTATGGAATGGTGGAAGTCTCTTTGCGTTTCGAGAAGTTGAAAAGGAGAATCTGCCTGGTTTAGGAGGCCTAGACAAAATTAGGTGTCTACAGCTGCCCCTCTTTGACCATTGCTGAGAATCAGGAATTAGGCAAAAGTAAACTAGACTATAATTTTGTTCGGTTAGTGGAATCATATGAGCAAGATAAGAAGGGGAATTTCCATTTTTCCATTTATTGATTTTTTGTAAACTGTAAAATGAAAATAAAATAAAAGAAATTTGTCCTTAGATTGAGTTCCTTGACTAATCAAGGCTCGACCCGTCTTAAGGAAACGAGTTCGATTTGCAAGAAAAGACAATACCTCGATAGAAGTCCCGGGGCCTTACCTCATCTTGGTGTAGCTTTGACTATCAAAAGATTTGTCCTTAACTTGAGTTCCCTGACTAATCAAGGCTCGCCCATCTTAAGGAAACAAGTTCGATTTGCGAGAGAAGACAATACCTTGGCAGAAGTCCCGGGGCCTTACTTCATCTAGGTGCAGCTTGGTCAACAACGATAAGATTTGTCCTGAACTTGAGTTCCCTGTGTCGATACGTGATCCCGGGGGACCCATTCTAGTGAGGGGAAAAAAGAGGTAGAGGAAAAGACGACTTAATTCCTCTTAAAATAAAACGTCGAGGGTATGAAGACGGCCTCAAAAAAAGAAATTGAGTCGCCACCAAACTATTTTGGCTAGGTGTGATCGGCCACCTATTAAAACCGGTTTTATAAAAACATTTTAAAATTAATTAAAACATTTTTAAAAATCAATTTTGAAGTCTGCGTTTTGAACCAGAGAAAAACAAGTGCGGGTTCGAGAGTCGGTTACTTGCGGGAAAGGATTAGCACCTCCACAACGCCCTTATAAAATGGTACCTTATTAGTCGTGTGTTATCTCGAGTCTCGATAAAAAGTCGGTTTTAAAATTGGTGTTTGTAAATAATTCCCTTAAAAATTCATATTTTATTTGAAAATAACTCGGAGTTTACTAGCATAAAATTTTCCATATTTTTCGACAGACTCAACAAAATATGGAATTTTTCCTTGATTTTGAAATTCTCCGAATCATCATTTAAAAAAAAAAAAAGACATTCTGTTGTTAATGATAATTGATGATATCCTCCCTGGCAAACCCAGCAGAGAATTCATGAATTATTTTAGCTCGAGAATAATCTTGTTCTATAGGAATATTATTTGTTTTCCATGTGTTTGAAAATTTATTGAAAATAACCATCAATATGCAAACATGTTGCTAAGACGAAAATTAAATAGGCACGCATATTTATTATGGCAAGCAGAGTGACATGACATTAGAATGAATGTCATGTGAATGAAATCGACATGGCAAATAAAATGGCATGGCATGAAAAATGGTGTGGTATAAGAATAAATGTCATGTGAATGAAATCGACATGGCATACAAAATGACATGGCATGAAAAATGGTATGTGAATGAAATTGACATGGCATACATAATGACATGGCATGAAAAATGGCATGTGAATGAAATGGCATGGCAAGCAAGATGACATAGCATGTGGATGACATAAAATGACATGGCATGTGACATGGCATAAAATGACAATGTGAATGAAATAGACATGGCAAGTAAGATGACATGGCATATGGATGACATAAAATGACATGGCATGTGACATGGCATAAAATGACAATGTGAATGAAATGGCATGGCAAGTAAGATGACATGGCATGTGGATAACATAAAATGACATGGCATGTGACATGGCATAAAATGACAATGTGAATGAAATAGACATGGCAAGTAAGATGACATGGCATATGGATGACATAAAATGACATGGCATAAAACGACATGGCATGTGAATGAAATCGGCATGGCAAGCATGATGACATGGCATGTGACATGGCACAAAATGACATGGCGTGTGAATGAAAACGACATGACAAGCAAGATGACATGGCATAGAGTGATGACATGACATAAGATGACATGGCATAAAATGATGACATGGCATAGATGGCATGGCATAAAATGGTGACATGGCATGAAATGATGACATGACAAAGGACATGGCATGGAATGATGACATGGCATAAGTGACATGGCATGAAATGATAACATGGAAAGTGACCTAAGATTGCATGACATAGCTACATTAACTAAGATGCATGACATAGGAAAATATAATGCAAAGCATGAACTAGACCTAAAATGCATGGTAGGGCCGAAGGTGATGCAAGATGTATCATGGACACAACATGCTAAATGACATAGCTAGATGACCTAAGATGCATGACATAGGCACATATATTGCAAAGCATGAACACAAAGTGCAAGGGCTGACCGAAATGCATGTATAGCATATTATGATCACAAAATGCAAGAGAACACAACTACATGACTTAAAATACATGATACAACCAAGTATGATGCAAGGCATGATATGAACCAAAAATCAAGAGATGGTTGAATGATATAGAGGACTTATTACAACATGAAAATGATGTAAAAACTAACATGATGTAAAAATGATGCAAATAACATGACCAAAATATGTATAGACATGCAAGGAAGTAATAAGAAAAACAAGTAAACAAAGAACATGGGAAGTTGAGCTCCATGGTTGGTACAAATGGGCATAGCCCTCCCCTAACCATAATCACTTGATATTATCAAGATCATGAAGCCTTTCCAACTTACAAATCAGAAAATAAACCAAGCTAACTAAAAAAAATGGGGGTGAGCTCCATGGTTGGTACAATGGGCATAGCCCTCCCCTAACCATGGTCACTTGATTTTTATCAAGATCATGTAGCCATTCAACCTCATTTGCTTCATTTATTTTGAAAAATCAGAACATAAAAAAAACCTTCCACAATCATGTTTCCCACAACAAATATGGAAAACAAAATCAAGGCAAGCACAAATAAGGCATTCGGCCATGTCAAAACAAAAATTGTGAAAATTTGTTTTCTTTCATTTTTGATAAAAAGGAAAAGATGAAAGCTTAAAAGAACATGTCAAAACTTTTATTTTCATAAGAAAAGAAGTAGAAATCACACAGAAAACAAAGAAAAACACATGAGAATGAAAAAGAAAATCATGCTAGAGCTAGGTAGGAATGGCTACCTTCCAAGCTTTTTGGTAAACCCTCCATTCCTTTCTTTCAAAAACCTTTTTCTTGCCAAATCAGCTACTGACCTCCCCCTCCAAAATGACCAGCCACTTAAAGAAATAAAACAATCCCCCTCCCTTTCTCATGCTTGGCCGGTTGGCCTCCCAACCATAGGATGCAATGTGCTCATTTTCTCCAACAATCCTAGCCTTTAGATTAGGATATTTTCATGACAAATAAAAATATCATCTTGCCACTTGATCTTGGCCCTAGAAAGATGTACTCATCCTTTACAATGAAACTAGGCCATTGGATGAAACAAAGACCGCTTGCGTGCTCCTTTGCTTGGCCGAACCTTTCCTCACCATTGAATGGATTGTGCTCATCTTTCTTCCACCAATCTTGGCCATTGGATAAGGATCTTTTCATGAAAAATAAAAATGTCATCTTGCAATTTGATCTTGGCTATTGAAGGGTGTACTCATCTTTTCTACAATGCATCTAGGCCATTGGATGAGGGGGGACCATTTGTAAGGCAATAAAGATGGCATTTTTTGCTTGATAATGACCTTTGAATTAAATTGATCAAACCTCACCCTTCTCCCCTATGCATGGCCAGCCAAGACATGGAATATTCAATAATTTCCTCCATCTTTCATATTTTTCTTAATTGCAAATTGGCCCTTTTTAGTTTTTTCGATAAAATTACCTTTTTGTCCCCGAACTTAATTTAATTACAAATGGACCCCAATTTTGGATTTGTCTTTTCCAACTCATACCATTCAATGTAAGACTTGATTTTGGAGGTTTTCACATTTTTCCAAGCTCGTTTGCTATTTTTCCCGGATTTATCTTATGGAATTTTGAATTAGTGCCCTGAACTTTGTCATTTTTCAAATGATCTCCGATTCAGGATTTTTCTTCTCTAGTCTCTTCCAAAAATTATGAAACTAAGATCTGGAAGTTTTCATAATTTTCTGAGTTCATTTGCTATTTTTTTCCGGAATTATCTTTTGGAATTTCGGGTTAGTGCACCCAAACTTTGCCAATTTTCAAATCAGCTTCGATTCTGAATTTTTTTCACAAATTGATGCACCCAAAAGAGTGTATCTTATTTAACCTTGCACTAAAAAGATCAATTGTAAGTATAATGATTAGCAAGGGTCGAGTCCTCAGGGATTGAGTTTTAATCTATGAGTTATTAGTTTATAACTTACGTTCAAAGAAAACAATAAAAGAAAAGGGGTTTTTGAAGCCAGATTTAAACTAAAGTAAATAATAAGAATAAGATGCAAGGCGGTATAACCAGCCAATAAAAATATATATACTAAATTAGGCGGTATAACCAGCCAATAAAAATATATATACTAAATTAGGCGGTATAACCAGCCAATAAAAATAAAACAAAGTTAATATACAAATTAGGCGGTATAACCAGCCAATAAAAATAAATATAAAAAATAAGCAAACTAAAAGTAAGAAAACAAGAAAGTAAGAAGAATCAAATATGAAAAATATGGTTAAGGTTTCATTCTCCACCACTAGACATCATTAAGAATCAATTTCAGATCTATCAATATCAACCAACTATCAAAGTTAACAACCGTAGATAACAACAAGCTCTGTTATCCCAATCTTTCCTTAATTTGTCGTTAAATAGAACAAGCTCTCTATTTAATCTCTAACCATTAAACAACCTAGAATAAGCTCTCTAAATTCAATTTAATGGCAGCTTTATGATGAGAAAGATAGGTTGATCTAAGCAACAAACACATAAGCTCGGATTGTTCAACTTAGGTTATGTTCCACTTTGCAATTATTGAAAACTTGACCATAATCATTAATCACAAATTGCCACTTATGAATAGGAAATCAAGACAATTACACGGATCAAGACTCCTAAACTAGCAATAGATAATTATCAAGATCTATCTAGTTGTACACCTAAATAAATCAAGACAACATCATGAACAATTCTTGTAGAAGAACATAAGCAACTTTGATAGAAAATTAATGATAGATAGAATCTGAAAATCAATCACAAAACGTGTCTAGGGCTTTGAAATCACCCTTAACCAAATAGAAGTTTAGCCTAGCATAGGCATCATAAACATAAACATAAAATTAAAGAGAATCTAAGAAGGAAATAAAAGAAAGAAAGAAGAAGAAGAAGAATATTAATTATCCAACCTCTTGCTCTTTCTAAAGAAAAAGAAAACTAGAGAAAAGAAAGAAGAAGAAAACTTAGAGAATTTTGTTAAAATGGCTAATATCCTACCAATCTCCAATATGATCCCTTACAATCATCCAAGGCCCTCTATTTATACACATTTTGGATGGCTAAATGACAAGAGACAAGCTTTACAAATTTCAAAGGTAGGTATAATAGGTGGGTGCATTTTCTAACAATTTTTGTCATGTATGACGATTTTGATCAGCCAACTTGATGGTCGCTTTTGTCAATTTTGGAGGCCTTATCTGATCACATGGTCTTCTAGACAAATGTTACCCTATCAGTTACTGATCCATAGCCGTTGGAATCAGCTCCTTTTCTGATGTGGATAAGAAGATATGGGCATAATACGAAAACAGGTCAGCACAGACGTCATTGCACATCAGCCAACTTGATGGTCGATTTCGCTAGGGAAAACGACTCCGTTTCAAGAAGTGTAAAACATGAAAAAGATAGATATGCCTCTTAGCTTTGCAGGGATACAAAGTTCAGCCTTATTGCTTCAGTGAAACTCGAGATATAGCTGATATGGCAAAAGGTGTCAGAACTGGAACTGAACTGGATTTGCCCTTAATTCTAGTAATCTGAAATCACTCAAAGAAACTTGTGAAAAACACCAAAATACATAAAAATATAAAAGATCATAAACACAATTAGACTAAACAATAATAACTCGTATTTGACACAAAACAATAATAAAACATAACTAAAAACTATATAATTATACGAGTTATCACACCCCCACACTTAGATTGTTGCTAGTCCCTAGCAATGACTCAATAAAAATAAAATAAGAAAATCTAATCTAATCCATTTTCGTAGGAAATCACGGTGGCACTTAGCATGTGACACAAGCCTTTAAACCCCTAGGTGTCCCTAGTGGACGAGTTTAGTCTCGTGAGGGTTTATTAGAACGATACCCACAAACATTGAAAAACTAAAATATAAATAAACTGCATATACTAAAAATATTTACTCCTAATCCTTTCAATACAAATTAGAGACAATATTTGAACAAGTCTTATAAACTAATCAATAGCTTAAAGAATTTCACAAAAAATCATGCTTGAATGTAAATTGTTTGAGTTAAGCCAATATTAGCATAACATATCTCAATCAAAATATTGCATGTTCAAATTTAATCTCAACTTCTCACATGGGATACCCTCATGATTTTCACTCTTTAAAGTAGTGGTGAAGTGTTTACACTCAATCAATCTCATGAAAACAGTTCTACCATATTCTTGCTTGTCCACCTATTCTCCACTATTTAGATCATACAACTTCATGAATCAAGAGGTCTTTAATCAAGGTTGTAATGGGGCCAAGGGGTTTGTAATGTGGTTGAAGAACAAAAGGATAAAGATATCACAAAGGTTCCAAAGAGTTCATAAAGTTTAGAGATATAAAAAGATCATACAAAGAAACTTCTCAAAACTCTTTACAAGTACATAGTCACCTAGGCCGGATATTCATGTTGGGCCTTTTCTTCATTCTAAACGACTTTGTAACATCTTTTTCTTTTTCCACAAATTCAAGAGATGATTCATATATATTTTTTTTTTTACATAGGAATGTATTTGCCAGTATTCCATTTCTTTTTCTCTTGACTTTTCTTTTCTTTTTCCCCCACACTTATTTCTTGTTTCTAACCCAAATTTTTAACTAAAAATATCCCTTGTCTTTGCAACTTGTCTCAAAACATCCTAATTCATCTTTGGAACAAAGGTAAAGATATAAGTATATTTAGGTTAGGGACAAGTTATGGTTACCAAAGAGATAGCTTATTCAATGTAGGCTCAAATTGGTTCACTAAGGGTGTGTTCTCTTGGAACATCAATAAGGGATGGCTGTTTGGCCCTGGCTAAAAATCCTAATGCCTCTATCATATTCATGTTGTCACATGTATCAATATAGTCTCAAACGGTTTAAAGCAAGTTCTAGAGAATCATGTAATCATAAGAGCACTCAAGAAAGAAATTAGATTGATTTGTATAATGCATCAATCATTATAGGCTCAAAAACTCACAAGGATGATTATACAAGTCAGATTAAGTCTAAACATGCTTCTTTCTCAATCAACATATTATATTAACATTGGCTCATAAAAAGGTTGACATCAAGCTCAATTCTCATGAAAATCTTCTCACTAATAAATCTGTTTTAGACTTATGCAATTCATATCTCATCATTGTATTAAAAAGGAACTAAAACTCACAAAAAAAATAATAATAATAATAAAGAAAAAAAAAATAGTAGACAAAAATAAAAGAAATCCTAAATCATTCCCCCCCACACTTAATTCTTACATTGTCCTCAATGTAAGTCTATTAACTCAAATGAAAGAATCATGTGTAAGAGAAAAGAACTAATAACATAAGAATAGGAACAACTAAGACTCAAAACAAAACAAAACCATGCAACCTAAATAATCCTAAAATACTAAACAAAAATTAACAAGTAAACATAAAAAGATTAAAATCAAACTGACAAGGTATGTCTCAAGTCTCCCTTACTCAGACCTTGTTCAGAATGAATACTTCTAAATTGCTTAAAACACAACAAACTCTTTTTTTTTTTTTTTTTTTGAAAAGAAGAAATCAAACTGACAAGGTATGTCTCAAGTCTCCCTTACTCAGACCTTGTTCAGAATGAATACTTCTTAATTTTTTTTTTTTTAAATTAGCAAAATATGTCCCTTACCCCCTACTAAAATATGGCATTGTCCCCAATGTCAAATTTTAAAGGTAGAATTTAGGAGATATTACCTGCAGAGGTTGCTAACCACTTATTATAACTGAGACACAACAAGCAAAATGTTAGATAATGTCACAAAGACAAAGTGCAATCCACTCCTTGCTCGTCCATATCTCTTTTTCTTTTTCCGAGCGTTTGCGAAACAACCGTAGCAGATAAACACTCATAAGCTTGGAGCTTTTTAAGTAAATCTTCAATGGTTGTAGCAGAAATTATGGTTCTCCTTGCCTCTGAAAACATGAATCCATTATCCACAGCATTATCTAAATATAAAAGCAAATTACTAAAATAACCATTAATATTAAGCAAACCAATGGGTTTCTTATTTGTGACCAAAGATGACCAAGAAGCCACGCAAGCTATTTCTTCCAATGTACCCAGACCTCCTGGTAAAGCAATGAATGCATCGGCAGAATGGTACATGATTGTTATCCGTTCAGGGACACTCCAGACTTGTATTTCCTTACCCACGGTAGGTCCACAAAAACTTGTGAATAGTTTTGGCACGATTCCTAGAACTGGACTTCCTCCGGCGTGTGCTGCTGTAGCGACTGCTCCCATTAAACCCGTACTACCTCCTCCATAAATCAAGTGGATCTTTTGTTGGGCAAGTATTACTCCAACTCTTATGGCTTCATCAGCGAATATGTTATTTTTTCCTGGATAAGCACCTCCAAAGACACAAATTTTTTTAATGCGCTGGGATGAAGTACTTTCCAATTTTTTTTTTTTTCGAGTGCCTGAAAGAGAATGAGTACATGGTGTAATATATAGAGGACTCAGTAGTGAATCAGACAAGAGTAATAATGTCGCCGAAAGTGTATCTGACCTGTCAGAAGAAAATGTTAACCTAACAAAAGATTTTTGCGTGATTTCAGGAAGAAAATCAAAAAGAGAAAAAAAAATCAACCGTAAAAGACAAATAAAAAAAAAAACGAGAATAGTTACACAAATCGAACAACACGTAAATTAAACCAAAATAAAGTTATTGCAAATCAAACCAAAAGCTGAGAAGTCATTTATTGTAGTTGTGATTGTGGCTCACATCTTCCTCTGGTTTTACGTCCAGAAACGGCTTAAACGCCTTCTATGAGTCGAGGATATGCTTCCCATCCAGTTTTCTTACAAGCTGGCAAACAGGGTCTTTTAACATCAGATTCCCAAGATGTTGCCATTCCCTTTGGAATTGCGGCCATAAATCAAGAATTTCTCTTTGTACGTCTCCACTAGGATGCGTCTCAAGAGAAAGTTGGATATTACCCAAATTCTCCTTACTCAGTCCATCCTTAATGAATTCAATTTTATCATCTCGATTAGAGGACGGAATCCCAATAGAACGACATTTACCGTTACACGTCCATCGTGCACATTTGTGGCAATTTGAACTCATGCGCTTTGCTCGTCGCTTCTTTGCAAAAGTGCTTCTACCTGTACCTGGTAAATGCAAAACAGGAAGATATTCATCTTCACGTACCTTGGCTTCAATTATCCAACGTATGTCGTCAGGAATCCCTTTGTGCATAAGCATTCTTAATCTTTCAAGTCGAACTTGGTAAAGCTTCAGTAAAATATTTCGAGGAAAAGGAGGAAATCGTTTCTGCAATCTTGTGAGAATATCATCCATCCTGAAAAAAAAAATGAAAAAAAATTGAAAGAGAAATTGGAAGAGAAATTTATATACAATATCAGTTTTGTGGGTAGCTGATGGAACCGATTTAAATAATCACGGAGTACCGTTATCCGCCATTTAACCGGGGTTAAAAAAATTATATTTACATCTAGTTATTTTCAAAACAAGGATCAGAAAGAAAAACAACATAAAAAGACTCAAAAACAAAACACTCTAAATAAAATCCTAAATTCTTCCCCCCACACATAATTTTTACATTGTCCTCAATGTAATGCTATTATCCCCCAATGCAAGAATTATATGTAAGAGAAAAGAACTATTAAACAAAAGAAAAGAAAAACAATAAAAGATAGAATGATGGAGAGTAAGGAATATGCAAATCTGATATAATAGATGCTCTCCATCCTTTTGGGTTGCCTCTCCAAGAAGCGCTTGGTTTATTGTCCTCAGCTTGACTTAGACCCATGCCATTATTATTCAACATACTTTGGCTCAAAAAGTGGAAACTCCTCCACATCTTGTATTGGAAAGTTCTCATAGTAAGGCTTCAATCTATGACCATTCACTTTGAATGCCTTATCTGTTTTCGGGCTTTGGATTTCAACTGCACCATGAGTAAATACATTAGTAATAACAAAAGGTCTAACCCAACGAGAACGTAACTTACCTGGATATAACTTAAGGCGTGAATGGAAGAGAAGAACTTTTTGTCCAACAACAAATTCTTTTCTTGATATCATCTTGTCATGGAATGCCTTAGTCTTTTCCTTGTAAATCCTAGAATTCTGATAGGCATCATTCCTTATCTCCTCTAATTCTTGTAGGTCAAGTTTTCTTTTCTTTCCTATCTCATCCATCTCCATGTTGCATTGTTTGATAGCCCAATATGATTTATGTTCCAATTCAACCGGAAGATGACAAGGCTTACCATAAACAAGTCGATAAGGAGACATACCAATGGGTGTCTTATATGCTGTCCTATAAGCCCAAAGTGCATCATCAAGTCGTGAACTCCAATCCTTCCTATTTGGATTAACTGTCTTTTCAAGGATGGACTTAACTTCTCGGTTTGACACTTCAGCTTGCCCACTAGTTTGAGGATGATATGAGGTGGAGACCTTGTGTGTGATGTTATACTTCCTCAAAAGTGCTTCCATAGTCCTATTGCAAAAGTGAGTACCTCTATCGCTGATTATGGCCTTTGGCGTTCCAAACCTAGCCAAGATGTTAGTCTTGACAAAATCTGAAACAACTTTAGAGTCATTAGTCCTAGTGGATTTTGCTTCCACCCACTTTGAAACATAATCAACGGCAAGTAAAATATAAAGATTACCAAAAGAAGGAGGAAAAGGTCCCATGAAATCCATGCCCCATACATCAAAAATTTCAACAATAAGTATTGGAGTTTGAGGCATTTGATTTCTAGGACCTAAGTTACCTGTTCTTTGGCAACGATCACATGACTTGCAAAAGAGGTATGCATCTTTGAATATGGTAGGCCAATAAAATCCAGAATCAAGAACTTTCATGGCTGTTCTTTTGGATCCAAAGTGTCCTCCACATGCATAAGAGTGACAAAAGGTGAGAATAGATTGAAATTCAGTTTCGAGTACACACCTTCTTATAATCTGATCGGAGCAATGCTTCCAAAGGTAAGGATCATCCCATATGTAGTATTTGGCATCACTCTTGATCTTATTTCTTTGAGCTTGTGTCAACTCTTGTGGCAACTTCTTGGTAACTAAGTAATTAACAATATCAGCATACCAAGGAGTTGTTGTACTTATAAAAAGAAGTTGCTCATCCGGAAAGTTCTCATTCAAGGGTAGTGCATCCTCTTCATGAACTAAACGGCTAAGATGGTCCGCAACCAGGTTGTCACTACCTCTCTTATCTTTTATCTCCAAATCAAACTCTTGTAAGAGAAGTATCCATCTAGTCAACCTTGGTTTGGCCTCCTTTTTAGTGAGCAAGTACTTAAGGGCTGCATGGTCAGAATATACAATTACTTTAGTACCAATTAAATAAGATCGAAATTTTTCTAAAGCAAATACAACAGCCAAAAGTTCTTTTTCAGTAGTGGAATAGTTCAATTGAGCATCATTAAGAGTTCGGGAGGCATAATAAATGGCATGTGAGGCTTTGCCAACCCGTTGGCCCAAAACAGCTCCAATGGCATAGTCACTAGCATCACACATGATTTCAAAAGGTACATTCCAATCTGGTGGTTGGATGATAGGAGCTGATGTCAAGAGTCCCTTCAATGTTTCAAACGCCTCTTTGCATTTATCATCAAAGTGGAAAACCACATCTTTTTGTAGTAGCTTGCAAAGAGGTAATGTGATCTTTGAGAAGTCTTTGATAAATCTCCTATAGAAACCTGCATGTCCAAGAAAAGAACGAACCTCTCTCACATTTGTGGGAGGTGGTAAAGAATGCATAATATCTATTTTAGACTTATCAACCTCTATCCCTCTAGAAGAAATAACATGGCCCAAAACTATTCCTTGTTCTACCATAAAGTGGCATTTTTCCCAATTCAAAACAAGGTTAGTTTCCATGCATCTTTCAAGTACAAGTGTAAGGTTCTCTAGACATCTATCAAAAGAATCACCATAGACACTAAAATCATCCATAAATACTTCTATGATGTTCTCTACATAATCTGAAAATATGCTAACCATACACCTTTGGAATGTAGCTGGTGCATTACAAAGACCAAATGGCATACGCCGGTATGCAAAAGTACCAAATGGACATGTGAATGTTGTTTTCTCTTGGTCCTCCGGAGCAATGGCTATCTGATTATAACCTGAAAAACCATCAAGAAAACAATAATGAGAATGGCCAGCTAACCTTTCAAGCATTTGATCAATAAAAGGTAAAGGAAAGTGGTCTTTGCGAGTTGTGGAATTAAGTTTACGATAATCAATACAAACTCGCCATCCTGTTTGAATCCTAGTAGGAACAAGTTCATTCTCATTATTTGTTACCACCGTTACACCTGATTTCTTTGGAACCACTTGGACTGGGCTCACCCATTTGCTATCCGAGATAGGATAGATCACTCCAACATCTAGGAGTTTCAGTATCTCCTTTTTCACAACCTCCATCATAGGAGGGTTCAATCTTCTTTGTGCTTCTCTTGTTGGTTTAGACCCTTCCTCTAACAAAATCCGGTGCATGCACATGGATGGGCTTATTCCCTTGATATCGGCAATTGTCCAACCAATTGCTGTTTTATGCTCTCTAAGCACCTGGATAAGTCGCTCTTCTTGCAAAGGTGTGAGCTCTTTGGCAATGATGATCGGTAGTGTGTCCTTTTTACCTAAGAACACATATTTCAAGTGGTTCGGTAGTGGTTTCAATTCTAAAGTTGGTGCCTGCAAAATGGAAGGTAGAAGTTTCTCATTAGATAAAGGCAAATCAATAAATGAAACATCAAACCTTGCATCTTTAGGTTGCAGCGAGTGTAAAGATTCTAGTGCCCCTTCCACCTGGTCACTCAAGGCTAGTTTAGCATTCCCTATTCCGAGATGGTTGCTAATGACTATTTCTACACTATCTTCACCATCTAGCTCATAAGCTTGCTGCACTAGTGAGTCAATTATATCAATATTAAAAACAGAATGCACATCACTAGGATATCTCATGGCCTAAAAAATGTTAAAGCGAATTATTTCACCATCAAATTCCATAGTTAAAGTGCCATCATGTACATCTATTTTAGTTCTTGCTGTTTTCAAGAATGGTCTCCCTAATAGAATAGGTGTGGGATTAGAAGACATCTCATCTTCCATCTCAATAACATAAAAGTCAGCGGGAAAAACCAATTCATTAACCTGTACAAGAACGTCTTCTACAACTCCTCTTGGATAAGTGTTAGAACTGTCAGCAAGTTGTATTATAACACCGGTTTCCTCTAATGGTCCTAGATTCAATGAAGCATAAATTGAATATGGCATGACATTAATAGATGCCCCTAGATCTAGCATAGCACGCTCAAACCTGGTGTTGCCTATCTTACAAGGAATGGTAAACATACCTGGATCCTTGCATTTAGGTGGGAGTTTCTTTTGAAGAACAGCTGACACATTCTCCCCCACACTTACCTTTTCATTCCATTTCAACTTCCGTTTAGATGTGCACAACTCTTTTAGGAACTTGGCATATCTTGGCACTTGCTTGATAGCATCTAGTAAAGGAATGTTCACCTCTACTTTCCGGAAGGTTTCCAAAATTTCCTTCTCTTGCTCCTCCTTCTTGGACTTTGCTAACCTGCTAGGAAAAGGTGGAGGAGTTATATAAGAAGGAAAGGATGGTTTAGGAATTACCTTTTTTAGTGGCTCGTTGGGATGTGAAGAGGATGCCATGGTATTGTTCTCCCCTTGAGCACTATCATTTTGTGGTGTCTCTAGCTGTTTCCCACTTCTTAAATTTATAGCATTGGCATTCTCTCTTGGATTCACTATGGTTTGGGAAGGTAATTTCCCAGAATCCCTTGCTTGCATTTGACTCATGGTTGTTGCCAATTGCCCTATTTGAGTCTCCAAATTTCGAATACTTGTCTTTGTTTCCTGTTGAAATTGAATTGTATTAGTAGAAAGAGCTTTAACAAGATCTTCAAGAGAAGTACCTGAATTTTGGGTGGGTGGTAGTTGTTGTCGGGTTTGGTATGGTTGTTGCACTCTTTGCTGAAAACCTGGTGGCCTGTGGTCAAATGGTGGAGGAATAGTTTGTGATTGGTTCCCTCCATAATTGAAGTTTGGATGATCCCTCCATCCTGGATTGTAAGTGTTTGAGTAGGGATCATATTTCCTTGATTGGTTCTGAAATCCACCCATGGCATTCACATGTTCATTGGTATCCTCTTGAAGTGTTGGACACATATCAGTTTGGTGCCCTATGTTTGAACATATGCCACAAGCCTTTATTTGTTGTATTTTACCTACAGCCAATTGTTGAACAAGAGAAGTCAGTTTATCAAATTTTTGTTCAAGGGATGATATACTTACCTCATTAACTCTCTTGGGTTGTGGTGGTGGATCTTGTCTCATTGAGAACTGTTGAGAATTGGCTGCCATGTTGGAGATTAATGTTCTAGCAGCCCTGGGAGTCTTATCAACTAGAGCTCCCCCACTAGCGGCATCTATCATACTTCTCTCCATGGGCATGAGACCTTCATAGAAGTATTGGATGAGAAGTTGTTCACTTATCTGATGATGTGGACATGATGCACAAAGTTTCTTGAACCTCTCCCAATATTCATATAAGGACTCTCCGTTGTATTGCCGAATCCCACATATCTCTTTCCTAATGTTGGCAGCCTTAGATGCTGGGAAATACCTTTCCAAGAATGCTTTCTTCAAATCATTCCATGTAGTGATGGTCCCGGATGGTAGATAGTAGAGCCATTCCTTTGCTGAATCAGCTAGAGAGAATGGGAAGGCTCTCAACTTAACTTGCTCTTCCGTGACCCCTGTTGGTCTCATGCTTGAGCAAACTACATGGAATTCCTTGAGGTGCTTATTTGGATCCTCTCCTGCAAAACCATGAAAAGTTGGGAGAAGATGAATCAAACCAGATTTTAATTCAAAAGCTACCTCAAGATTAGCATATTCAATGCATAATGGTTGTTGACCCAAGTCCGGAGCGGCTAGCTCCTTGAGAGTTCGGTTGTCAGCTGCTGCCATCTCTCCTTGCTTCTCTTGGATGTTTTGGATCAACTCCTCAATTGGTTGTTGGTGAGAAGTTATAAATTCCCGAATTTTCCTAAGTCGTAAGTCTTCTTCGGGGGCTTGGAACATTCACTAATAAAAAAAAAATAAGAAAGTAAATAATTAGAATAGAAAATAAGAATAAACCAATAAACTAATAAACTAAAGAAAGCAATCCCCGGCAACGGCGCCAAAAATTTGATGCACCCAAAAGAGTGTATCTTATTTAACCTTGCACTAAAAAGATCAATTGTAAGTATAATGATTAGCAAGGGTCGAGTCCTCAGGGATTGAGTTTTAATCTATGAGTTATTAGTTTATAACTTACGTTCAAAGAAAACAATAAAAGAAAAGGGGTTTTTGAAGCCAGATTTAAACTAAAGTAAATAATAAGAATAAGATGCAAGGCGGTATAACCAGCCAATAAAAATATATATACTAAATTAGGCGGTATAACCAGCCAATAAAAATATATATACTAAATTAGGCGGTATAACCAGCCAATAAAAATAAAACAAAGTTAATATACAAATTAGGCGGTATAACCAGCCAATAAAAATAAATATAAAAAATAAGCAAACTAAAAGTAAGAAAACAAGAAAGTAAGAAGAATCAAATATGAAAAATATGGTTAAGGTTTCATTCTCCACCACTAGACATCATTAAGAATCAATTTCAGATCTATCAATATCAACCAACTATCAAAGTTAACAACCGTAGATAACAACAAGCTCTGTTATCCCAATCTTTCCTTAATTTGTCGTTAAATAGAACAAGCTCTCTATTTAATCTCTAACCATTAAACAACCTAGAATAAGCTCTCTAAATTCAATTTAATGGCAGCTTTATGATGAGAAAGATAGGTTGATCTAAGCAACAAACACATAAGCTCGGATTGTTCAACTTAGGTTATGTTCCACTTTGCAATTATTGAAAACTTGACCATAATCATTAATCACAAATTGCCACTTATGAATAGGAAATCAAGACAATTACACGGATCAAGACTCCTAAACTAGCAATAGATAATTATCAAGATCTATCTAGTTGTACACCTAAATAAATCAAGACAACATCATGAACAATTCTTGTAGAAGAACATAAGCAACTTTGATAGAAAATTAATGATAGATAGAATCTGAAAATCAATCACAAAACGTGTCTAGGGCTTTGAAATCACCCTTAACCAAATAGAAGTTTAGCCTAGCATAGGCATCATAAACATAAACATAAAATTAAAGAGAATCTAAGAAGGAAATAAAAGAAAGAAAGAAAGAAGAAGAAGAAGAATATTAATTATCCAACCTCTTGCTCTTTCTAAAGAAAAAGAAAACTAGAGAAAAGAAAGAAGAAGAAAACTTAGAGAATTTTGTTAAAATGGCTAATATCCTACCAATCTCCAATATGATCCCTTACAATCATCCAAGGCCCTCTATTTATACACATTTTGGAGGGCTAAATGACAAGAGACAAGCTTTACAAATTTCAAAGGTAGGTATAATAGGTGGGTGCATTTTCTAACAATTTTCGTCATGTATGACGATTTTGATCAGCCAACTTGATGGTCGCTTTTGTCAATTTTGGAGGCCTTATCTGATCACATGGTCTTCTAGACAAATGTTACCCTATCAGTTACTGATCCATAGCCGTTGGAATCAGCTCATTTGCTGATGTGGATAAGAAGATATGGGCATAATACGAAAACAGGTCAGCACAGACGTCATTACACATCAGCCAACTTGATGGTCGATTTCGCTAGGGAAAACGACTCCGTTTCAAGAAGTGTAAAACATGAAAAAGATAGATATGCCTCTTAGCTTTGCATGGCTACAAATTTCAGCCTTATTGCTTCAGTGAAACTCGAGATATAGCTGATATGGCAAAAGGTGTCGGAACTGGAACTGAACTGGATTTGCCCTTAATTCTAGTAATCTGAAATCACTCAAAGAAACTTGTGAAAAACACCAAAATACATAAAAATATAAAAGATCATAAACACAATTAGACTAAACAATAATAACTCGTATTTGACACAAAACAATAATAAAACATAACTAAAAACTATATAATTATACGAGTTATCACAAATCTCTTCCAAAAATTATAAAACTCAGATCTGAAAGTTTTCATAATTTTCCAAGCTCGTTTGCTATTTTTTTCGGAATTATCTTTTGGAATTTCGTGTTAGTGCACCCGAACTTTGCCATTTTTCAAATGAGCTCCGATTCCCATTTTTTCTTCACCAATATCTTCCAAAAATTATTCAACTCGTTTCTGGAAGTTTTCATAATTTTTCGAGCTCATTTGCTATTTTTTCCGAAATTATCTTTTGAAAATTTTTGAGATTGCCCTTCAACATCCGAAACCTCGATTTTACTCAAAACGGGTCCGATTTCCAGATTTTCTTTATCCACTTCCTTTGTCCTATGTTGAATTTGAGTTGGTTTGGAAATACCCAACTTTTACGATCAAATTCCCCTCCGATTTAGTTTTCCCCTTTTCAAAATCGAGAATTTTCTCGTTCTTCCATTTTTGCTCTAATCGGCTCTTCCTTGAGATCCATTTCACATTGGGCCTTGGGCTATCTTTGTTTGTCATCCTTTATCAACTGGGGGCTTCAATTTCACCAAATTGGGCCATCTTTACGATTTTCCCCAAATTTGTCGGATTAGGTCTTCCCCTTTACTGAATCTTCGCAACCCATCTTCCGAACTTCATATCTTTTGGTGTAGATCTCGGATTGTCAAAATTCTTTCCCCATTGTTCAATTCAACTTTGAACCTTGATTTTAACTGGGAGTTGACTTTTTTAATGGTTGACTTTTTAGGGTTGACTTTTTTCGAGTTGACTTTTTTTGATTTGACTTTTTGCGATGACCTCCGAGACAAAGTCTTGGGGACCCATCTATGGAATGGTGGAAGTCTCTTTGCGTTCCGGGGAGTTGGAAAGTAAAATCTGCCCGGTTTAGGGGGCCCGGAGAAAATTAGGTATCTACAGCTGTCCCTTTTTGACTATTGCTGAGAATCAGGAATCAGGCAAAGATAAACTAGAGAATAATTTTGTTCGGTCAGTGAAATCAAGATAAGAAGGGTAATTCCCATTTTTTGCATTTTTTGCAGTTTTGCATTTTTTGATTTTTTTTTTGATTTTTTCATTTCCTGTAAACTGTAAAATAAAATAAAAGAAAATTGTCCTTATATTAAGTTCCTTGACTAATCAAGGCTCGATTCGTCTTAAGGAAAACGAGTTCGATTTGCAAGAGAAGGAAATACCTCGACGAAAGTACCGGGGCCTTACCTAATCTTGGTGAAGCTTGGTTAAAACAAGAGATTTGTCCTTAAATTGAGTTCCCTGACTAATCAAGGCTTGACCCGTCTTAGGGAAACGAGTTCGATTTGCAAAACTTGGATGTCCTATTCGAAAAGTCTGGTTGTCTTGTCCAGGAAAAATTGGATGTCTTATCCGAAAAGTATGGTTGTCTTGTCTAGGAAAATTGGATGTCTTGTCTGAAAAGTCTGGTTGTCTTGTCCACGAAAAATTGGATGTCTTGTCCTAAAAGTTTGGTTGTCTTGTCGAGGAAAATTGGAAGAAAACTTTCCATGATTTATGTAAATATTACTCAAATGCAGTGTTGCTGATGACAGGGTTTGCAAATATTTGTAAGATGCATGTTCCCTAGGGATGAATGCAATTACATTATGGTTATGAGTTTTAATCTATGATCTTATTGAGATTCGTGAGTCTGTTCAACTCCACTGTTTGCTCTACTTGATGAGCTCTTCTCTATGTTTTCACTGTGATCTACAAGTTTTGGCTTTGACAGTGTCTCCAATCTATCTTTGATTTGCCCTTCCTGATAAGCTTTTCTCTATATCTTGGATTGACGTGTTTAGCACATCCAATGTTGGCCCTATTTGATGGGTTTCTCAGCATTATGGGTTGTCTCAATTTTCTTCAAACTTTCGTGGTCTCCAAACCTCTTCTAAAATTTAGATCTACTCCACAGTAATGCAAAGAAATCCATTTATTTAAAGATTTTTATGTTTACTAATCATCATTCAATTCGATAACACTCAAAATGCATCACAACATTGATGAAAGATGGTATGAAATAGCCAAATGCCTCGAAAGGGCCAATCATGAGTTCATTGCAAAAGGTTTATATAACAAAGATGAATATCAAGGATTAAAAGGAAAATGCAAAGGAGAAGGTATAGATGCCCCAGACACAGAATATCCTAGACCCTTCCTGTTTTAATTCCTCTGAAATATCTTTTGGGTTTGCCATTTGCTTGTGTGACTTCTCGACTTTCGCTGTTGCTTTAGACTGAGCTTTACCTCTTTTTTTTTTCCTTTTGATTTTTTGATTTTTTCTCCCCATTTACACGGACCATTGATTCAATCTTTGATCAGTACTTGGCTCGCCCTTTGCGGGTTTTCGACCCAAGTGTCCCCCGTTCGGTTTTAAGCCGCCCTTTTCGGGTTTTCGGCTTAAACCTCTCCTTTTACATTCTTTTTTTTTTCTTTTCTCTTTTTCTTGTGTTCTACCATGCATCTGAGAATTCTAAATGCTTCCAAGGTAAAAATGACAATTCAAAAGATGGGATAAAATCTGAGAAAAACCTTTCAAATTAAATACCCATGCTTGATCAAAATGGGCTTTAAAAGCATGTAATATAGGCCAAGGTTCGGGTTTATAAAGAAAGGATAAATAGGCCCAAAATGGGTTTAAGGATTATCAGATCAATGATCATTTCATGAGGATGATTCATTTTTGAATCATTTTTCCCTTTTGACTTTTCTCTCTTTTTGAATTTGTCTTTTTTCATTTTTGGCTTTCATTTGCCATTCTTCGATATCATACCTTTTTCGTTTTTTTATGGCTCTTTTCGCCATGATTTTTTTAAGGAGGATTTTTCTCGCATTTGCCCTCCAGTGTAGAGGGTGATCCTTGATCAGGGTTTAGAGAAAGAAAGAATTCCTAAGGCTCAAAAGGGTGACTAGGGAAAATTTCTTCTTAGTGAAACGAATATGAAAAATGGCTATTTATCGTATCAAGCATGAATATTCTCATTGAAAAGCAATCCTCAGGGGAAATAGATATATAGAATTTCCATTTTTACATTTGGAGTCACTCAAATCTTCTCATGTACAACATCACACTTTTCTCTTTTTTTTTTTCTTCTTCTCATTCTTCTTCAAGCATAGTTTTTTACGGGATTTCTCAAGTCATCACCGTCCATTCGATTTAAGATCAATGCTCCTCCAAAAAAGGCTCTTTTCACCACATAGGATCCTTCCCAATTCGGAGCCTATTTTTCGCGAGGATCTTTCATAATGGGGAGAACCTTCCTCAGTACCAGCTCTCCCTCTCGAAACTGCTTGGGGCGAACCTTCTTATTGTGGGCTCGGATCATTCTTTTCTGATACATCTGCCCATGACAAATTGCTTTCAAGATTTTTTCCTCGATGAGGTTCAATTGTTCATAGCAAGCTCTAACCCATTCTGCCTCTTCTAGGCCCACTTCCATCAAAACACGAAGTGAAGGGATTTCAACCACAATAAGCAGCACTTTCTCCATCCCGTATACCAGCGAAAATGGCGTGGCACCCGTAGATGTTCGAACTGAAGTACGGTATGCATGGGAGCAAAAGACAGGATCTCATGCCAATCTTTGTACACATCAGTCATCTTTTCAACAATCTTCTTGATGTTCTTATTGGCTGCTTTTACTGCCCAATTCATTTTTGGATGGTAGGGTGCCGAATTATGATGGTTGATCTTGAACTGGGTACATATTTCCCTCATCATCATATTGTTCAGATTGAGAGCATTGTCTATGATTATTCTCTTCGGGAGTCCATATCGGCATATAATCTCTTTTTTGACGAACCTGCACACCACTGACTTTGTCACATTGGCATAAGAGGCTGCTTCTACCCACTTTGTGAAGTAGTCTATGGCCACTAGGATAAAACGATGCCCGTTTGAAGTTTTCGGGGTAATGGGGCCGATCATATCCATTCCCTACATTGAAAATGACCATGGAGCCGTCATGACATGCAGCGGCAATGGCGGCACATGAATTATGTCTGTATATATCTGGCATTTATGGCACTTTCGAAAATAATTGATGCAATCCCCTTCCATTGTTAACTAATAGTATCATGCCCTTATAATCTGCTTAGCCAACATGTGGCCATTGGCTTGGGTGCCGCATATCCCTTCGTGGACCTCTTCGAGGATTCTCTGAGCTTCCGTAGAAACAACACACCTCAACTGAAGCCGGTCTTTCCTTTTCTTGTAAAGGATTTCACCATCCAAAGCAAAACCCATTGCCATTCTTCTCAGGGTTCTCTTATCATTTACTATTGCTTGCTCAGGGTACTTTTGACTCTTGATGTATTGCAAAATGTCGTAACACCAAGGGTGACCATTTGCTTCTTCTTCGATACTCAAGCAGTGGGCAGGAGACTCATATATGCTCATTTTGATAGGCACAACTTCGGTCCCTTCATTCACTTTAAACATTGATGATAAAGTGGCTAGAGCATCCGCCATTCGGTTTTCTTCTCGGGGCAAGAATTGAAAACCACTTCTTCAAACTCCTCAATCAAGCTCTGTATAAGCCTTTATATCGGATTAGCTTTGCATCCCGGGTCTCCCATTCTTCGCGCAGTTGGTATATTACCAGGGTTGAATCTCCTAAGACCTCTAGTGTTTTGATTTTTCTTTCTATGGCGGCACGAAGACCTATAGTACATGCTTCATACTCAGCGATATTGTTAGTATAATCAAAATCCAATCTGGCAGTGAAAGGATAATAATCTTTCTTAGGGGATATGAGCACTGCACCAATTTCGTGTCCCATGGCATTAGATGCGCCATCAAAATACATTTTCCAGGTTTTCTTCTCAGAGAAAGTCCCCTTTTTCTTGTGAGATACATATTAGGTCTTCGTCAGGGAAATCAAAGTCTAGAGGCTCGTAATCCTCCACCGCTCGGCTTGCTAGGAATTCGGGTACTGCGCTACCTTTTATAGCCTTTTGGCTGACATACACAATATCATATTCATAAAGCAACACTTGCTATCTTGCCGTTCTTCCTAACAATGAAGACGTCTCGAATATGTATTTGAGGGGATCTAATTTTGCAATCAACCACGTCGCATTACAACATGTATTGTCAGAGCCTCCGGGCGGTCCAAGCTAAGGCACAACAAAGCCTTTCTACCAATGAATACTTCAACTCGTGTTCAGTGAACTTTTTGCTAAGATAGTGGCTTGTTCTTTCTTTCCAGTTTCATCATGTTGTCCCAACACACATCCCATGGACCTTTCAAATACTGACAAATACAATATCAGCGGCTTTCCTGGGACTGGTGGCATTAGTATCGGTGGGTTTGACAAATAATGCTTGACCTTATTGAAGGCTATTTGGCATCCTTCATTCCATTCCCCTAGATCACGCTTTCGGAGTAACTTGAAGATCGGGTCGCACTTATCGGTCAGTTGAGAAGTGAACCGAGCGATGTAATTCAGTCTACCCAAAAAGCTTCTTACTTCTTTCTAAGTACGAGGGGGAGGCAGGCTCTGAATAGCTTTCACTTTATTAGGATCAATCTCAATTCCTTTCTGGCTAACAATGAAGCCCAACAGCTTCTCTGAGGTGACTCCGAAAGTACACTTTGCTGGGTTGAATTTAAGCTGGAACTTTCTCAACCTTTCAAAGAGCTTCTTAAGATTACTTTACGATCATATCATATCATTGACATAGACTTCGATTCCTTTGTGCATCATGTCATGGAATAAAGTTACCATGGCTCTTTGATACGTTTCCCTAGCGTTTTACAACCCAAATGGCATCACCTTATAGCAAAAGGTTCCCCACATCATCACGAATGTGGTTTTCTCCATATCCTCTAATGCCATCTTAATCTGATTATACCCTGAGAATTCTTCCATGAAGGAAAACACGAAATTATTTGCAGTATTATCGACTAGAGTATCAATGTGAGGCAACAGGAAGTTATCCTTAGGGCTTGCCCTATTCAGATCCAGGTAATCAACACACATCCGAACTTTACCATATTTCTTTGGAACTACGACAATGTTCGCTACCCACTCTGGGTATTTTGCCACTTCCAAGAATCCGGCATCGAATTGCTTTTTCACTTCTTCTTTCACTTTTAATATCATTTTAGGCCTTATTCTTCTCCTACTGAATTGGCTTGCAACTTTGGTTTCAGAGGGAGTTTGTGAACCATAATGTCAGGGTCCAACCCAGGCATGTCTTGGTACAACCATGCAAACATATTCGTATATTCTTGGAGTAGACTTATAAAATCTTATCTTATCGAGGGTGAAATGGTAGTCCCAATCTTGACTTCTCTCATTTCTTCCCTATCCCCCAAATTGATCACTTCTAACGGCTCTTTGTGAGGCAATACTTGCTTTTCCTCTTGTTCTATTATTCTCAACAAATTCGGAGGCAAATCCCAGTCCTCGACATCTTCATTAGCATCAAAATCACCCGTATAGATGGCTTTTTCAAAATCAATTTTAGAATTATTGACAGGGCAGTCCTCATATTCTGTATCCGAGCACCTGTATAGGTGGGGAAGAAATAATTTAGGAAGGCATATAGGCAATAATAATGAAAGAATGAAAGAATGTGGACACATCAATATGATAAGTTTTAAACATAAGCCCATACAAAAGACTCTTAATTCCTCCGCGCAGAGGCAGTTAAGGTTGATTTAGATCACTACACTGGAGTAGACCTAAAAACTATGGGAAGTTCAGTCACACTCCAGTTGGTCAACTTATAACCCGTAGGGCATGGGCGCACCATCCAACTAGTGCCTTAGTTTCCCAACTCATCTATTTTGGCCATGTCAACCATCATTTCTTGTGGCTGTTCATTCCCATCCTCATAAAACTTCTCAAAAGCTTGTTCCAATATAACCATCACATCATCAGCATCTTTCTCTTGGTTATCTCGTGGCCGTTTTTGGGAAGGAGGCCTGTCATGACATTTGGATTTCCCTTTTTCAAAACTCAGCAGGCCAGCTTTGATGAGATATGTGACCTTGTATTTCAAAGATGGGCAGTTCTCGGTTGAGTGGCCTTGGTTTCCAGAATGGTAATTACAATGTTAATTAGCATTATACCAGCTTGGGCATGGGGGCTTTAAAGGATCCAGTTGCTTGGGTGTTAGGAGGCGGTTCTGGATAAGTTGAGGTAGCAGCTCACTATATAACATAGGAATCGTGTCAACTTGACACATTTCTTGCTTCATGAACCCATGTGTACCTTTCTTTCCCATTGTGACATCTCCACTTGTCTTACCATGAACAAAAGCTAGCTTCTTCCTGTTATCTGATTTTTTTTTCTTCTCAAAACCTACCTGCTCCTTATTGATTAATGCTTGAACCTTTCGTTTTAGAGACAGACAAATCTCTATGGAATGACCTCGAATTCTGCAATGATAACTGCAAAATGTATTCTTGTCATACCAGTTCGGGTATGGGGGTCGAATGGGCTTCACTAGTACTTGAGTGAGGAGTCGGCTTTCCACAAGCTGGGGTAACAACTCAGAGTAAGAGATAGGGAGTGGCTCAAACTGATCTCTTTTTTGAATATTCTTTGACTTTCCCTGGCTGGCCTGAGGTTGAAGATTTTTCAAATAATTATATTGAGCGGACATTGGGTATAAGTAAAAACCCTAATATACATTGTTCATGGAAGGGTAGAACGGTTGGTACATGGGTTGTGAAGGATATCGGACAAAGCTTCCCCTCCGTTGCCCACCATAGGTGATAGATTGGATATGTTTTACTTTCTTCTAGGGTTCCCAATTCTGCTTGGTACCAGATGTCTCACCTAATTTGAGCTTCCCATCTTTGGCTGTCCTCTCCATCACCTCTTTTGGGATTACCATGTCCCTAGGGTCCTTCTTGGCATTACCAGCGAGTTCATCATAGCATGGGGCCTACAATGTATTTGCAAATAGGACAACAACTTCTTTCTCAGTTAAGGGCGGTTGTACCTGGGGCCTGTAATGTATTTTCTTTTTCCACTTCCTTTATCCTATGTTGAATTTGAGTTGGTCTGAAAATGCCCAATTGTTACGATCAAATTCCCCTCCGATTTAGTTTTTCCCTTTTCAAACTTGGGAATTTTCTCGTTCTTTCGTTTTTGATCTAATCCGCTCTTCCTTGGGATCCATTTCACATTGGGCCTTGGGCTATCTTTGTTTGTCTATCCTTTATCAACTGGGGGCATCAATTTCACTGAATTAGGCCATCTTTGCGGTTTTCCCCAAATTTGCCGGATTAGGTCTTCCCCTATACTAAATCTTCGCAACCCATCTTTCGAATCTTTCGGTGTAGATCTCGGATTGTCAAATTTTTTTTGGCATTGTTCAATTCAACTTCAAACCTTGATTTTGACTGGGAGTTGACTTTTTTAGTGATTGACTTTTTGAGATTGACTTTTTCGGAGTTGACTTTTTTTAGTTGACTTTTTGCGCTAACGTCTGAGACAAAGTCTTGGGGACCCGTCTATGGAATGGTGGAAGTCTCTTTGCATTTTGGGGAGTTGAAAAGGAGAATCTGCCCGGTTTAGAGGGCTCAGACAAAATTAGGTGTCTACACCCTGACTAATCAAGGCTCGACCCGTCTTAAGGAAACGAGTTCGATTTGCAAGAGAAGACAATACCTCGACGGAAGTCCCGAGGCCTTACCTTATCTTGGTGCAGCTTTGACTATCAAAAGATTTGTCCTTAACTTGAGTTTCCTGACTAATCAAGTTTCGACCCGTCTTAAGAAAACGAGTTCGATTTACCAGAGAAGATAATACCTCAGTGGAAGTCCCGGGGCCTTACTTCATCTTGGTGCAGCTTGGTCAACAATGATAAGATTTGTCCTTAACTTGAGTTCCCTGACTAATCAAGGCTCGACCCGTCTTAAGGAAATGAGTTCGATTTGCAAAACTTGGATGTCCTGTCCGAAAAGTCTGGTTATCTTGTCTAGGGAAAGCTGGATGTCTTGTCCGAGAAAGCTGGTTGTCTTGTCTAGGAAAATTTGGATGTCTTGTCAGAGAAAGCTGGTTGTCTTGTCTAGGAAAATTTGGATGTCTTGTCCGAGAAAGCTGGTTGTCTTGTCCAGGAAAATTTGGATGTCTTACTTTCTTTTGTGCCAGCTGTGTGGGACTTAAGAAAGAAAACTTTCCCTGGTTCATGCAATGTTAGTCAAATGTAGTGATGCTGATGAAAGGCTTTGCAAATATTTGTAAGATGCATGTTCCCTAAGGATGAATGCAATTACATGATTGTTATGAGTTTTAGTCCATGATTTCACTAAGGTTCACGAATTTTCTCAACTCCACTATTTGCTTGATTTGATGAGCTTTTTCTCGTTATGGATTCACTAAGACTCTTGAATTTCCTGATTCAGTGGCGGTGTCTTCATCTTGGTTGTGATTTGCTCTACCCGATGGGCTCTTCTTTATGGTTTCACCGTGATCTACAAGTTTTGACTCTGTAACGGTGTTTCCAACCTATCTCTGTTTTGCTCTACTTGATGAGTTATTCTCTATATCTTGGATTGATGTGTTTAGTACATCCAATGTTTGCCCCACTTGATGAGTTTCTTAGCAATATGGGTTGTCTCGATTTTCTCTAAATTTTAGTGGTTTCCAAACCTATTCTAAAATTTAAATCTACTCCATAGTAATGCAAAGAAATCCTTTCATTTAAAGATTTTCATGTTTACTAATTATCATTCAATTTGATAACACTCAAAAATGCATCACAACATATATGAAAGATGGTATGAATATGCCCTAAAAGGGCCAACAAGGGTTCAAAGCAAAAAGGTTTAGATAACAAAAATGAATATCAAGGATTAAAAAGGAAAATGTAAATGAGAAGGTATAGACCCCAGATGCGGAATATCCCGGACATTTCCTGCTTTAGTTCCTTTGAAATATCTTTTAAACAAAACATTTGCTTGAGTGGCTTCTCAGCTTTTTCTATTGCTTCAGACTGAGTTTTACCCTTTTCTCTGAATTCCCGATACTTTCTCCCCTTTTCACGGAGCATTGATTCAATCTTTGATCAGTACTTGGGCCGCCCTTTGCAGGTTTTCAACCCAAGTATCCCCCATTCGGTTTTAAGTCACCCTTTTCGGGTTTTCGACTTAAACCTCTCCTTTTACATTCTTTTTTTTTTGTTTTCCTTTTTTAGTTATCTTTTTTTCTTGTGTTCTACCATGCATCTGAGAATTCTAAATGCTTCCAAGGTAAAAATGGCAATTCCAAAGATGGGACGAAATCTGAGAAAAACCCTTCAACACATGCTTGATCAAAATGGACTTTAAAAGCGCGTAAAGTAGGCCAAGGTTTGGGTTTAGAAAGAAAGGATAAATAGGCCCAAAATGTGTTTAAGGGTGACTAGATCAAGGATCATTTCATGAGGAGGTTTCATTTTTGAAACATTCGTCCTTTTTGGACTTTCCACTTTTTGGGAATTTGTTTTTTTTTTGTTTCTTTTCATTCTTGGCTTTGATTTGCCATTCTTTTATTTCACACATTTTGTGTGTTTTCCTTTTTTGTTTTCAATGGCTTTTTTCGCCCTGATTTTTTTTAAGGATATTTTTCCTCGCATTTGCCTTCCAGTGTAGAGAGTGATCCTTGATCAGGGTTCAGATAAAGAAAGAATTCCTAAGGCTCAAATAGGTGACTAGGGATAATTTCTTCTTAGTAAAAGGAATATGAAAAATGGCCATTCATCATATCAAGCATGAATATTCTTATTAAAAAGCAATCCTCAGGGGAAATAGATATATAGAATTCTCATTTTTACCTTTGGAATCATTTGATTCTCAACATGTATAGTATCACACTTTTCTTTTTCCTTTTTTCTTCAAGCGTAATATTTCTTCAATTCGTCGGCGTTTATGGGATTTCTCAAGTCATCACTGTCTATCCGAGCCAAGATTAATGCTCCTCTAGAAAAAGCTCTTTTCACCATATAGGGTCCTTCCTAATTTGGAGCCCATTTTTCGCGAGGATCTTTCACAATAGGGAGAACTTTTCTCAGTACCAACTTTCTCTCTCAAAATTTCCTGGGATGAACCTTTTTGTTGTGGGCTCGAATCATCCTTCTCTGATACATCTGCTCATGACAAATTGCCTTCAGCCTTTTTTCCTCGATGTGATTCAGCTGTTCGTAGCGAGCTCTAACCCACTCTGCCTCTTCTAGGCTAACTTCCATCAAGACATGAAGTGAAGGGATTTCAACCTCAATAGGCAACATTGACTCCATCTCGTATACCAGCGAAAATGGTGTGACGCCCGTAGATGTGCAAACCGAAGTACAGTAGGCGTGGAGAGCGAAAGGCAAGATCTCATGCCAATCTTTGTACACATAAGTCATCTTTTCAACAATCTTCTTGATCTTTTTATTGGCTGCTTCTACTGCCCCATTCATTTTCGGACGATAAGGTGCCGAATTATGATGCTTGATCTTGAATTGGGTGCATATTTATCTCATCATCTTATTGTTCAGATTGAGAGCATTGTCTAAAATTATTCTTTTCGAAAGTTCGTATCTGCATACAATCTCTTTCTAGATGAATCTGCACACAATTGACTTCGTTACATTGGCATAAGAAGCTAATTCTACCCACTTTGTGAAGTAGTCTATGGCCACCAAGATGAAACGGTGTCCGTTCGAAGCTCTCGGGTAATGGGCCCGATCATATCCATTTCCCACGAAGAAAATGGCCACGGAACCGTCATGACATGCAGCGGTGATGGCGGCACATGAATCTTGTCGACATATATCTAGCATTTATGGCACTTCTGGGAATAATTAATGCAATCCCCTTCCATGGTTAGCCAATAGTACTCTGCCCTCATAATCTGTTTAGCAAGCATGTGGCCGTTGGCATGAGTCCTACATATTCCTTCATAGACCTCTTCGAGGATTCTCTGAGCTTCAGTAGAAATGACACATCTTAACAGAACCTGGTCTTTTCCTTTCTTGTAAAGGATTTCACCGTCTAAGACAAAACCCATTGCCATTCTTCTTAGGGTTCTCTTATTATTTTTCGTTGCTTGCTCCAGGTACTGTTGACTCTTGATGTATTGCAAGATGTCATAATACCAAGGGTGACCATCTGCTTCTTCTTCGATACTCAAGTAGTGGGCAAGAGACTCGTATATGCTCATTTTGATTGGCACAACTTCGGCCCCTTTATTCACTTTAAACATTGATGAAAAAAGTGGCTAAAGCATCTGCCAATGGGTTTTCTTCTCGGGGCAAGTAATTGAAAACCACTTCCTCGAACTCCTTAATCAAGCTCAGTATAAGCTCTCGATATCGGATCAACTTTGCATCCCAGGTTCCTCATTCTCCCTTCAGTTGGTATATCACCAAGGCTGAATCTCCGAAGACCTCTAATGTTTTGATCTTCCTTTTTATGGCGGCACGAAGACCCATGTTACATGCTTCATACTCAGCGGTATTGTTAGTACAATCAAAATCCAATCTAGCAGTGAAAAGAATAATCTTCCTCAGGGGATATGAGCACTGCACCAATTGCGTGCCTCATGGCATTAGACGCGCTATCAAAGTACATTTTCCAGGTTTTCTTCTTAGAGGAATTCCTTTTTTCTTGTGAGACTCACATTAGGTCTTCATCAGGGAAATCAGAATCTAGAGGCTCGTAATCCTCTATGACTCGACTTGCTAGGAATTCGGCTACTGCGCTACCCTTTATAGCCTTTTGGCTCACAAATACGATATCATATTTAGAGAGCAACAAAGGTTCTTCGAATACGTTTTTGAGGGGATCTACTTTTGCAATCAGCCATGTAGAGTGGTACAACATGTACTGCCTGAGCTCCAGGCAGTCCAGGCTAGGGCACAACAAAGCCTTTCTACCAATGAATACTTCAGCTCGTACTCAGCTAATTTCTTACTGAGATAGTAGGTGGCATGTTCTTTCTTTCCGGTTTCATCATGTTGCCCCAACGCACATCCCATGGACCTTTTGAAAACTGACAAATACAATATCAGTGACTTCCCTGGGGCTGGCAGCATTAGTATCGGCGGGTTCGACAGGTAATGCTTGACCTTATCAATGGCTATCTGGCACCCTTCATCCCATTCCCCTGAATCATGCTTTCAGAGTAGCTTGAAGATCGAGTCACACTTATCGATCAATTGAGAAATGAATCGAGCAATATAATTCAGTCTACCCAAAAAGCTTCTTACTTCCTTCTGAGTACGAGGTGGAGGCAAGCTCTGAATAGCTTTCACTTTATCCGGATCAATCTCAATCCCTTTCTGGCTAACAATGAAGCCTAGTAACTTTCTTGAGGTGATTCCGAAAGTACACTTTGCCGGGTTTAGTTTAAGTTGAAATTTTCTCAACCTTTCAAAGAGCCTTTTAAGATTCGCAATGTGTTCATCCTCTCCTTGCGACTTTGCGATCATATCATCAACATAAATTTCGATTCCTTTGTGCATCATGTCATGAAATAAAGTTTCCATGTCTCTTTGATATGTTGCCCCAGCATTCTTCAATCCGAAAGGCATCTCCTTATAGCAAAAGGTTCCCCACATCGTCACGAATGTGTTTCTCTCCATATCCTCCTATGCCATCTTAATCTGATTATACCCTGAGAACTCGTCCATGAAGGAAAACACGAAATTCTTCGCGGTATTATTGACCATAGTATCAATGTGAGGTAACAAAAAATTATCCTTAAGGGTTGCCCTGTTCAGATCCTGGTAATCGATACACATTCGTACTTTGCAATCTTTTTTCGGAATTGGGACAATGTTGCTACCCACTTCGGCTATTTTGCCACTTCCAAGAATCCGGCATCGAATTGCTTTTTCACTTTCTCTTTCACTTTTAACAGAATTTTGGGCCTCATTCTTCTCATTTTTTGTTGAATCAGCTTGTAATCTGATTTCAGTGGAAGTTTATGAACCACGATATCAGGGTCCAACCTAGGCATGTCTTAATATGACCATGCAAACACATCCGCGTATTCCCGGAGTAAACTTATCAAATCTTGCCTTGTTGATGGTGAAATGGTAGTCCCAATCTTGACTTCTTTTATTTCTTCCCTATTCCCCAAATTTATCACTTCCAACTGCTCTTTATGAGGTAATACTTGTTTTTACTCTTGTTCTATTATTCTCAACAAATCCAGAGGCAAATCACAGTCCTCGATATCTTCATTAGCATCGAAATCACCTGTACAGATGGTTTTTTCAAAATCAATTTCAGAATTATTGACAGGACGGTCCTCATATTCCGTATTCGAGCACCTGTAAATAGGTGGGGAAGAAACAAATATAGGAAAGCATATAGGCAATAATAATGAAAGAATGAAAAAATGCGGACACATCAATATGAAGAAAATGCATCGTGATTTCTATTTATTTAATGATAAGTCTTAAACATAAGCCTATACAAATGGTTCTTAATGCCCTTGGGCAGAGGCAATTAAAGTTGATTTAGAGCATTACACTGGAGTAGACCTAAAAACTATAGGAAGTTCAGTCACACTCCAATTGGTCAACTCATAAGCCGGAGGGCACGGGCGCACCATCCAACTAGTGCTTTCCTTTTCCAACTCATCTGTTTCGGCCATGCCGACCATCATTCCCCATGGCTGCTTGTCTTCAATCTCGTAGAATTTCTCAAAAGCTTGTTCTAACATAAGCATCACATCCTCAGAATTCTTACCACCAAACTGATAGCTTGCTGAGCGAAAAATGTGAAGGATTTGAGGGAAGGTCATGGGTTCCAATTCCACATCCATACCCGAAAGTCAAGCCATCCTCCTCTTTCGGTACTTCTCAACTTGTTTTCTTTTCTCGTAGGCTTTAAGAAGGTACCTAAGATCGAAACGGTCTCTCTTTTCGGCCACTTCGATTGCTTTGGCCATTCCTTGGAGATATTTTCCTAATCTTTTTTCGGCTCTGCAACCTTTTCCAACTGTCGTCTTCACCCCCAACCTGGTATTCTTGGATAGCCTCGCTCTGGAATTTTATATCCTTCGGTGAAGAACATAGCGTTGACAAATTCCAACGACCTGAAAGAGCATTCTACAGCATCTTCGTTCACTTCTATGTAAGGGGTATCTGTGGATGCAAAAGCTATGATATCTTTTTCTCCTGACACACTGACTAGGCGTCCTTCCATTACAAATTTCAGCTTTGGTGGAGAGATGACGGCACAGCCCCGGCAAAGTGAATCCACGACCTTTCCAACAAGCAATTGTAAGATGGGGTGATGTCCATCACTTGAAAATCAACATTATAGGTACAGGGACCTATCTGAAGTAGGATTTCAATGCTTCCCATCACCTCCTGATGAGTGGCATCAAAGGCTCTGACAACAATATGACTTGACAGCATGTAGGTCATATTGATTGGTAGTTTGGACAAGTTTGCCAATGGCATCACATTCAAAGAAGATCCGTTGTCGAGGAGTACTCGTGGTAGAATATACCCCTTGCAAGTAGTGGTGATATGAATAGCCTTGGTGGATCCTATTCCATTCGATGGTATCTCATTATAACTGAAAGAGATGTAATCATCCGCTGTAATGTTTCCCACCAATTGTTCTAACTTTTTCATCGATATGTTGTTGGCTACATAAGCCTGGTTCAAAATTCTTAGCAGAGTGTTTTGGTGTGGCTCTGAGTTTAACAGTAGTGAAAGAACTAAAATCCTCGTCGATTGGCGGTGCAATTGCTGTACCATACTGTACTCATTGTGTTTGATGAACTTTAATAACTCACAGGCTTCCTTCTCATTTACCGGTTCTTTTACTTTACTAGTTGGAGCTGGATCTTTTCAACTTCCCCAGATTGTTCTACCTCTATAGGGTTTGGTCCAATGCCCTTTTTCCTTTGTCAGGTCCCCATGTCTTTCCATGTTCAACTATCCCCGGGGCATAACATCTACCGCTTCGGGTTAGGTGCCCCACTCCGGTTACATCCATGATAGCTGCCTGATGGTTCGAAGATCCCGGCATTGCCATATTGTATTCATAGTTCCATAAAATCGTCTTATCCCCTTTGTAAGTAAAAGGTGGTGGCAATTCTATAATCATCTTCGGAGTGGGTCCCTCGACTATTGGAATATCTTTTACCTCGAGCTCATCATAGTATATGATCAGAGGTCTATTAACCCCATAACCGTTTCATTCATACTGATTTTAGGCTCTTTTATCTTTTTGAAAAATTGAGCCTCGCCCATATCTATCATCTTTTGAACTCTAGCCAAAAACTCTTCGCAGTTCTGAATGGCATACCCCTTACACTCATGGTATTGGCAAAAGTTCCTCGCCTGGCTGACTATTTTCCTCACATCTGATTTTGGCTTAACCCCGCCTTGACAATCTCTGCCCAAACTCTGATTATTGGCCTTTTTACCTTCTTGACATCTCTTTTCACCTTTCAAACTCTCCCGACATTATCGCGTTAACTTTGGCCTCTATGTGATTAGGCAACGGGTTACCTGCGATATTAGGTCCATTTGTTTGCCCGAATTTCAAGATTCCCTCATCAATAAGGCTCTGAACCTTGCGCTTGAAAGTAGTGCAAGTCTCGGTTGAGTGTCCTTGGATCCCTGCATGGTATGCGCAATGAGCCTTGGAATCATACCACTTGGGATAAAGAGGTTATAAAGGTTGAAGATAGACAGGTTCAACGAGTTGACCTTGTAGAATCTTTAGGTATAACTCACTGTAAGTAGTGGGGATATGGTTATATTGAGGCTTTTAGATATTCCTCACAGCCTTTGATCATTTCAGGGAATGTTTTGAGCGTTTGGGGTAGTGTTTGGTGGAATGGCTATTTGAGGAGATAAGCCAGTCGGATATGGTTGTTGAGGTATAGCTGTGTAAGGAAAAGGATTCTGAGTAAGGCTTTTATAGCCGGATAGTATGGATTGTAGGTTGGTAAGGTGTATAGGATGCTGGAGGTGAAAATGGTCGGTTATTGAAACTGACTGCATGAGCCTTCCTTTACTTTTTCTTGGTAGGAGTTATTTTCTTGTAGGCGACTGGTTCCCCACTATCCATCTTCCTGCTCTTGATAGCAGTTTCAATCATCTCTCCAGATATGACCATATCTACAAAATTTTTAGTGGCATTACCCACCAACTTTTCGTAGTATGGTGCCTTTAGAGTATTGATAAAGAGAATCGTAGTTTCTTTATTTGTCAAAAGTGGCTGCACCTAGGTAGCCATGTCTCTCCATTTTTTGGCATACTGTTTGAAGCTTTCAGTAGCTTTTTTTTCCATGTTTTGTAGGGATAGTCTGTCAGATACCATGTCAGATACGTGCTTGTAGTGTTCTAGGAAGGCCCTAGTCAAGTCTGTCCATGATCGGATCTTGCTTCGAGTGAGTTGATTGTACCATCGAGTGGCAGACCCAGTAAGGCTATCTTAGAAACAGTGGATAAGCAATTTCTTATCACTATCATGTCCGATCATCTTCCGACAATACATCGTCAAATGTGCGAAAGGATTGGTGGTCCCGTTATACTTTTCAAAATCTGGCATTTTGAACTTAGGTGGGATCACTAAATCGGAGACTAAACTCATGTCTTTAGCGTCGAGGGTTCCAAACAACTCAGCCCCTTCTACGGCCCGCAACCTTTCTTCCAATAGTTGATTCTTCTTGTGTGATTTAGTCGTTTCAACCCTTTTAAGCTCTATCGTTTTCATCTTTTCTTGCTCTACAAGATTATCTAGGTCTGGGACATCGATAGGATTTGTCGGAATTGCCCCAAGATTCACCCTAATTGGCATTTTTTTATGCCCCTATGTTGCCTTGAGCATACACAAAAGGCATTTCAACTGCTGGTGGCGGAATCTCTGTATTCTGCACAGATTGGTCGCCCTTTAGTACGGCTTCTTGCTACCCCTCTTTGCCCTCTTGATTTCTTTATTCTAATCCTAGGGCTGAATTCTTCATGTGTCCCTTTCCCTTGACTACGGTGGACACCAGTTCCATTAGTTATTATCATCTCGATTCGGCTTGAGATTTGGCCAACTGTTCCCTTAACTCATCCTGTGCTTTTTCCATTCTCTCCATCCGAGCAATCTGTTCATTTTCCATGATCCTAACTTGCGATTGAGTATTATACTGATGCGGGGTACTTCTCTCTGGAAGTTTCGGTGGACGCCTAATTTTTAAACCTTGGTGTAAATGCCACGGATTAGAATTGCAAGGCATATTATTCCTTTTTGCTTATTAAATATGTGCAAAAATTAATGAATAAATGAATCAATGCATGACTGATCAATTAAATGAATGAATATATGTATGCTTCTATGATTGTATGACATGGAATGATGCAAATAATAGTATTTGCCTTAAGATCAAACTCCAACAAAAAGGTTTTTCATTAATTCATAGAAACTTTTTACAAATCATCTCTCACTCTCGAGTTACTAATCTGCTCGTACTGGTCTTGAGCCTCATCTAGGAAATTCAACAGGCACTGTCCATGCTCTCTTGTCGGGTTGACATCACACCTCAGAGTTTTTTACTTTCTCTGACATTTCTCTGGCCTTGACCACAGCCTTGCAGATCTGCTTAGTCAGGAGGTCAATATACTGTTGCCTCCCCAAGGTCTCAGTCTTCCACCTTGTGCTGGCACCTAAAGCTAAGTGATTTGCCATGCTCCATTCGGTCTTTCTCTCTCTATATTCCCAGTGATGGCAGCGATGTCATCTTTCTGGACTTGCAATTGATGTTCTAAGGTCTGAATGGTCACATGGAGTGTCTCATTCTCCTTGCGTAGCATGGATGTCCTTTCCCTCTCATTTCCCAATTTGGCTTTCAACAGCTCGTTCTCTTGCAGGAATCTTTTTAACTTGGTCGAGATCAATGAACGTGCATCTCCCCACTTCTGTCGCTCATGAGAAAATCGGGACTCATTTTCTTTTCTTTGTTTTCTTTAGCCTTACCCTTCCAGAAGTCTAATTCTTTCTGAAGCTTTTCTATCTCTTTCTCATGGGTGCTCAGAGACCTGCTAGTTTTAGTGAACTTTCCCTTGGCTCTTAGCTTCTTGTTCTCTTGATACAAGTCCTGTATATCGGATTAGGTCGTGTCTCGCTCTTTGGCCACTTTCTGTGTCTTGGCCTCTTGGATCTCAAGCCTAGTCTTCAAATCCTCGACATCCTTTTGAAGCTTATCACATTCTCGCTTCAATTTCTCCTTGTCTTTTCTAATTCTTGCCTGACAAGCTCAATCTCTATTGGTGCTACTGGCTCTGGCTGAAGGATTACCGGATAAACAGAGGCATCTTCAGCAGGGAGCACTATGTCGTGGATCCTTTTCGCTCTCCAAACCAAGTATCCGGGAGTGGCGTTATCGGTATATCTACCCAATTCTAATTGCTGCAACTTTTTCCTCGCTTTGATGAGCTCACGTGTTTCCTTCATGTATCCGGGCCCATTATATGCAAAATCTACCAAAGTAAGCTCATGGGTCATTGGGATGAACTGCTAAGACCCATACTGTCTTCGTACCAGAAGTGGTGCATAGCTGACAGCTCCCTAAATTCCCATTAACGGAACCCACGGTTTGTCTCCACAATTATACAAAATGGATTCTATCGGCATCCACGGAGCTCTCCAAGTGACGTCCTCTCGGGATAAGTGACGAAGAGTCATGATCCATTATTTCGTATCTCCCTTTCTCGGCCACTATTTATTGCAGAATTCCTTAAGAGGAATGAAAGTCTTTATGTAGAGACGAAGTTTTCCCTTATTATTTCCCCATAAATGACTTTGGATCCAAACATATAGAAGCTGTGCACATTCCTCGAAATGTCCCCCGCCTTTTCTTTGACAGAAATTGAGTGACCTAAACGTCTCAGCAAGGATAGCAGGAGAAGGATCGATCTGTTTCCCAGACACTCAAAGAAATCTACTACGGCCATCTCAATGTGCCCCAAGATCTTTGGAAATATCACCAAACCATAGATCGCCAAGGCAAATACATCCACCACACGATCACTCTCTGGATTGCTCATGATATAGTCTCGCAAGAATACCCATGGGATACAAACACTCGAACCCTTCTTCTTAATATTCGGGGAGTCGATCGAAATCTCCATACCCAATATGTTGGGTAGCTTCTTCCAAAAGCTAACTGTCTTTTTCTACTTGCAATATATCTTATCAGGGGTGGACGACTCACAACGGAGCAAGATTGAGTACTCCTAGATGGTGGGTGTCATATCTTCCCGATTGAATGTGAAGCATCGATAGGAGGGATCCCAAAATTGTACCACTGCCCTAATCAACTGCTCATCTATCTGGATTGGGAGAAGTAATGCTATGTCGCCATACTTCTTAGTGAACTCGTTTTTCTTTGCAGTTCCCCATCGTTCCCAAATCTCTTCTAATTCTGTCAAATCATTCTGACCCAGATCTAAATGAACCAACTTGGGAAGAATAGACACAATGTCTCTAGCCAAGCAGTCTCTCTTTTCAACCTGATGCTTCTCTGACTCTATTCGACCTCTCGATATGTTTTGGAAGTAACTAACACTGGTGCAAGATCTCGGTGTTCCTTGACCATAATGAAAACCCCTCTGATTGGAATTCGGCTTAAGGCAAACACTCCTAAATGATCCTGATGCATGCGATAAAAACAAAGCAAGATAAAACAAACAAAACAAAATGAAATGAGTCAATACAGGGGTATAATAATCAAATCAAAGCGATATTGAAATAAATAGCTAAATATAAGAAAGGTTCCTCCAAGTGTTCCTAACTTCGGTACCTCTAATGGAAATTCGGCATGGCTTCTGATGGAGACTCAATTAAGAGTTGTAAACCCAAGTGCAGGTTATGTTCAAGTAATAAATTCTCGGGTGTCCGAGGTCGAACCACAGGGAAGCGTATTAATAAGTATAAGTTTATAAATATATAAGACAAAGAAAGTAAACAAGATATTAGGGAATCAACAACAAAATAAGATAAACAAGATATTAGAGAACAAAATAAACAAAATAACATAAAAACAATTAAACAAGATATAAAAAACAATAAGAAAGGATGTTGAGGTTAGAGAATCCACTCTTGGTGTTATGCTAAGATTAATCTTGTTTTATTACACAATTGAAATCCACACATAAGGGAGGTTCCAATCGGAAGGTTTAGCAATTCAGTCCAACGTCCATAGCATATGATATTATGTTCATTTGGTGTCCTCAAAACTCATAAAAAGAGTCCAAGCATTCCTTATGCCAAGGTATATGTCTACAACAAATCAAAGTTATGAAACCAAGCATTTACTGTGCCATTTTCATTGTCAATAATGAATCAAGATCTCTACTTTGCAAGTATGATTTTAAACCAAAAGAAAATATTATCTATACTAGTGTTTATAAATGATGATTCATTTTAGCTCATGTTTAAGAGACTAACCTTAGCATTTACCAAGAGCTTCACCTCATCACCTCAACAATATGATTATCAACACATACTAAAAATGAAAAGAAATGTAAGAAGCATAAGTAAATAAAGAAAAAGGAAACTAGAGAAAGGAAAGAAAAAGAAAACTTAGAGAATTTTATTACAATGGCTAATATCCTACCAATGTATAATGTATCCCAATACTCATCCAAGGCCCTCTATTTATACACATTTTGGAGGGCTAAATGACAAGAGACAAGCTTTACAAATTTCAAAGGTAGGTATAATAGGTGGGTGCATTTTTCTAACAATTTTCGTCATATTGTATGACAATTCTGATCAGCCAGCTTGATGGTCGATTTTGTCAATGTTGGAGGCTCGATCTGATAAAATGGTCTTCTAGAAAACTATACCCCTATCAGTTACGGATCCATACCCGTTGGAATCAGATCATTTGCGCACGTGGATCGGAAGATATGGTCAAAATACCAAAACGGTGCAGAACAGACATCATTGCACATCAGCCAACTTGATGGTCGATTTCGCTAGGGAAAACGACTCCGTTTCAAGAAGTGTAAAACATGAAAAAGATAGATATGCCTCTTAGCTTTGCAGGGATACAAAGTTCAGCCTTATTGCTTCAGTGAAACTCGAGATATAGCTGATATGGCAAAAGGTGTCGGAACTGGAACTGATCTGGATTTGCCCTTAATTCTAGTAATCTGAAATCACTCAAAGAAACTTGTGAAAAACACCAAATTACATAAAAATATAAAAGATCATAAACACAATTAGACTAAACAATAATAACTCGTATTTGACACAAAACAATAATAAAACATAACTAAAAACTATATAATTATACGAGTTATCACACCCCCATACTTAGATTGTTGCTAGTCCCTAGCAACGACTCAATAAAAATAAAATAAGAAAATCTAATCTAATCCATTTTCGTAGGAAATCACGGTGGCACTTAGCATGTGACACAAGCCTTTAAACCCCTAGGTGTCCCTAGTGGACGAGTTTAGTCTCGTGAGGGTTTACTAGGACGATACCCACAAACATTGAAGACATAAGAAAAACTAAAAATAATAATTATAACTAATCCTTCCAATATAAATTAGAGATAATCATTGGACAAGTCTTAAAAACTAATCAATAGCTTAAAGAAATTCACAAAAAATCTTGCTTGAATGTAAATAGTTTGAGTTAAGCCAATAATAACATAACATATTTCAATCAAAATAGTGTATATTCAAACTTAATCTCAACTTCTCACATGGGATACTCTCTTGATTTTCACTCTTTAAAGTAGTGGTAAAGTGTTTACACTCAATCAATCTCATGAAAACACTTCTACCATATGCTTGCTTGTCCACCTATTCTCCACTATTTAGATCATACAACTTCATAAATCAAGAGGTCTTTATTCAAGGTTGTAATGGGGCCAAAGGGTTATAATGTGGTTAAAGAACAAAAGGATAAAGATATCACAAAGGTTCCAAAGAGTTCATAGATTTTAGAGACATAATAAGATCATACAAATAAAACTTCTCAAAACTCTTATAAAGCACATAATAACATAGGCTAAATATTCATGTTGAGCCTTTGCATCATCTTTTTCTAGAAGTTCAAGAGAAGATTTTTTTTTTTTTTTTAATATGGGAATGTATTTGACAATGATCCCTTTCTTTTTCTCTTGACTTTTTCTTTTCTTTTCTTCCCCCACACTTATCTTTTGTTTCTAACCCAAATTTTCAAATAAAAATATCCCTTGTTTTTTTGCAATATGTCTCAAAATATAAAATTCATCTTTAGAACAAGGGTAAGGATATAAGCATATTTAGGCTAGGTGTAAGTTGTGGTTACCAATAAAACATCATATTTAATGTAGGCTCAAATTGGCTCACTAGTGGGGATGTTCTCGTAGAACATTAATAATGGATGGCTGTTTGGCTCTGGTTATAATCCTAATGCCTCTATCATATTCATGTTGTCACATGTATCAATATAGTCTCAAACGGTTTAAAGCAAGTTCTAGAGAATCATGTAATCATAAGAGCACTCAAGAAAGAAATTAGATTGATTTGTATAATGCATCAATCATTATAGGCTCAAAAACTCACAAAGATGATTATACAAGTCAGATTAAGTCTAAATATGCTTCTTTCTCAATCAACATATCATATTAACATTGGCTCATAAAAAGGTTGACATCAAGCTCAATTCTCATGAAAATCTTCTCACTAATAAATCTGTTTTAGACTTATGCAATTCATATCTCATCATTGTATTGAAAGTAACTAAAAAAAAAACACACTAAGTCTAAACATGCTTTTTTTTTTGTTTTTTTTGTTTTTTTTTTTTTTTTTTTTTTTTGTTTTTTTTGTTTTTTTTTTTTGTTTTTTTGAAGAAGAAGATTAAATCAAACTGACAAGGTATGTCTCAAGTCTCCCTTACTCAGACCTTGTTCAGAATGAATACTTCTAAATGTCTTAAAACACAACAAATTTTTTTTTTTTTTTAGCAAAATATGTCCCTTACCCCCTACTAAAATATGACATTGTCCCCAATGTCAAATTTTAAAGGTAGAATTTAGGAGATATTACCTGCAGAGGTTGCTAACCACTTATTATAACTGAGACACAACAAGCAAAATGTTAGATAATGTCACAAAGACAAAGTGCAATCCACTCCTTGCTCGTCCATATCTCTTTTTCTTTTTCCGAGCGTTTGCGAAACAACCGTAGCAGATAAACACTCATAAGCTTGTAGCTTTTTGAGTAAATCTTCAATGGTTGTAGCAGAAATTATGGTTCTCCTTGCCTCTGAAAACATGAATCCATTATCCACAGCATTATCTAAATATGAAAGTAAATTACTAAAATAACCATTAATATTAAGCAAACCAATGGGTTTCTTATTTGTGACCAAAGATGACCAAGAAGCCACGCAAGCTATTTCTTCCAATGTACCCAGACCTCCTGGTAAGGCAATGAATGCATCGGCAGAATGGTACATGATTGTTATCCGTTCAGGGATACTCCAGACTTGTATTTCCTTACCCACGGTAGGTCCACAAAAATCTGTGAATAGTTTTGGCACGATTCCTAGAACTGGACTTCCTCCGGCGTGTGCTGCTGTAGCGACTGCTCCCATTAAACCCGTACTACCGCCTCCATAAATCAAGTGGATCTTTTGTTGGGCAAGTATTACTCCAACTCTTATGGCTTCATCAGCGAATATGTTATTTTTCCCTGGATAAGCACCTCCAAAGACACAAATTTTTTTAATGCGCTGGGACGAAGTGCTTTCCATTTTTTTTTTCTTTTTCGAGTGCCTGAAAGAGAATGAGTACATGGTGTAATATATAGAGGACTGAGTAGTGAATCAGACAAGAGTAATAATGTCGCCGAAAGTGTATTTGACCTGTCAGAAGAAAATGTTAACCTAACAAAAGATTTTTGCGTGATTTCAGGAAGAAAATCAAAAAGAGAAGAAAAATCAACCGTAAAAGTCAAAAGTAATAATGTCGCCGAAAGTGTATTTGGCATCTTCCTCTGGTTTTACGTCCAGAAACGGCTTAAACGCCTTCTATGAGTCGAGGATATGCTTCCCATCCAGTTTTCTTACAAGCTGGCAAACAGGGTCTTTTATCATCAGATTCCCAAGATGTTGCCATTCCCTTTGGAATTGCGGCCATAAATCAAGAATTTCTCTTTGTACGTCTCCACTAGGATGCGTCTCAAGAGAAAGTTGGATATTACCCAAATTCTCCTTACTCAGTCCATCCTTAATGAATTCAATTTTATCATCTCGATTAGAGGACGGAATCCCAATAGAACGACATTTACCGTTACACGTCCATCGTGCACACTTGTGGCAATTTGAACTCATGCGCTTTGCTCGTCGCTTCTTTGCATAAGTGCTTCTACCTGTACCTGGTAAATGCAAAACAGGAAGATATTCATCTTCACGTACCTTGGCTTCAATTATCCAACGTATGTCTTCAGGAATCCCTTTGTTCATAAGCATTCTTAATCTTTCTAATCGAACTTGGTAAAGCTTCAGTAAAATATTCCGAGGAAAAGGAGGAAATCGTTTCTGCAATCTTTTGAGAATATCATCCATCCTGAAAAAAAAAATGAAATAAAATAAAATGAAAGAGAAATTTATATACAATATCAGTTTTGTGGGTAGCTGATGGAACCGACTTAAATAATCACGGAGTACCGTTATCCGCCATTTAACCGGGGTAAAAAAAAAATTATATTTACATCTAGTTATTTTCAAAACAAGGATCAGAAAGAAAAACAACCTCTTCTTGAGTAACATGATTTTCCAAAAAGAGTTTGAGTCTTTGTCCATTTACCTTGAATACGTTACCATTTTGAGGATTCTCAATGTCAACTGCTCCATAATGATACACATGCTTAACCACAAATGGGCCAGTCCATCTTGATCTCAACTTACCAGGAAATATGTGAAGTCTAGAATTATAAAGTAGAACTTTTTGCCCAACATCAAATATTTTTCTTGAAATTAACTTGTCATGAAAGGCTTTAGTTCTTTCTTTATGAATTTTAGAATTCTCATATGCATCATTTCTGAGTTCCTCAAGTTCATTTATTTGTAATTTTCGTAAATTAGAAGCGTCATCAAGGTTTGAGTTGAACATTTTAATGGCCCAATATGCTTTATGCTCAAGTTCCACAGGTAAATGACAAGGTTTTCCATAAACTAGCCTATAAGGAGACATGCCCAATGCTGTTTTAAAAGCTGTTCGATAGGCCCATAATGCATCGTTAAGTCTAAGAGACCAATCTTTGCGATTTGGATTAACTGTCTTTTCCAAAATTTGTTTAATCTCCCTATTTGCTAATTCTACCTGTCCATTTGTCTGCGGGTGATAAGGGGTTGCAACTTTGTGTGTAATGGCATATTTCTTCATTAATGTTTCAAAAACCTTGTTGCAAAAATGTGTTCCCCCATCGCTTATGATAGATCGAGGAATTCCAAATCGACTCAAAATATTTTCTTTTAAAAATTTAATCACTGTTTTGTGATCATTATTTCGACATGGAATTGCCTCTATCCACTTTGAAACATAATCTATTGCAACTAAAATGTATAAGAAACCAAAAGATGGTGGAAATGGTCCCATGAAATCAATACCCCAACAGTCAAAAATTTCAATTACAAGAATTGGGTTCAAAGGCATCATGTTTCTTTTCGAAATGGAACCTAATTTTTGACAACTTTCACATGACTTGCAAAAATTATGTGCATCTTTGAACAAAGTTGGCCAGTAAAATCCACACTGTAAAATTTTTGCAGCAGTTTTCTTTGATGAAAAATGACCACCACATGCCTCGGAATGACAAAACTTAATTACACTACTTACCTCATTGTCGGGAATGCATCTTCGAAAAATCTGATCAGGACAATATTTGAACAAGTAAGGGTCATCCCAATAGAACTTCTTTACCTCATTCAGAAACTTCCTTTTATCTTGTGTGCTCCATTGAGAAGGAATTTTTCCTGTAGCAAGAAAATTAGCAATGTCAGCAAACCAAGGTGTCGTGGAGACAATTAGAAGTTGTTCATCAGGAAAAGTATCATTTATTGGTGAGGTTCCAAAAGATTCATCACAAACAAGTCTTGATAAATGATCAGCCACCACATTTTCTACTCCTTTTTTATCTCGAATGGTGATGTCAAATTCTTGCAGCAAAAGGATCCACCTCAGCAACCTAGGTTTTGCATCCTTCTTAGAGAGAAGATATTTTAAAGCTGCATGATCACTAAAGACAACAATTGATGATCCAACAAGGTAAGATCTGAATTTATCCAATGCAAAAACAACTGCAAGTAATTCCTTTTCTGTAGTGGAATAATTCATTTGGGCTCTATTTAAAGTTTTACTTGCATAGTAAATTACATGTGGTTTATTATCTTTCCTTTGTCCTAACACAGCACCAACAGCATAGTCACTAGCATCACACATTATTTCAAATGGTAAAGACCAATCAGGAGATCTCATAATAGGAGCAGTAGTGAGCATATTTTTGAGTTTTTCAAAAGCATCTTCACAATCTTTAGTCCATTCAAATGCAGTGTCTTTCATTAAAAGATTACATAGAGGTTTAGATATCGTGCTAAAATCTTTTATGAATCTTCTATAAAAACCTGCATGTCCCAAGAATGACCTAATGTCCTTTACTGTCTTTGGTGTGGGTAGATTAGCAATCAATTCAAGTTTTGACTTGTCTACCTCAATCCCTTTTGCAGAAACAATGTGACCTAGTACAATACCTTTAGTGACCATGAAATGACATTTTTCCCAATTAAGAACAAGATTTTTTTCTTCACACCTAATCAATACATTTTTCAAATTGGCTAAGCAATCATCAAATGAATCACCAGAAACAGAAAAATCATCCATGAAAATCTCAAGATTACGTTCAATCATGTCACTAAAAATGCTAAGCATGCATCTTTGAAATGTGGCAGGGGCGTTACATAATCCAAATGGCATTCTACGATATGCAAAAGTACCAAAAGGACATGTAAAAGTGGTTTTCTCTTGGTCCTCAAGTGCAATGGCAATTTGATTATACCCAGAATATCCATCTAGAAAACAATAAAACTCATGCCCTGCAACTCTTTCTAAGATTTGATCCATGAAAGGCAAAGGGAAATGATCTTTCCTCGTCACTGAGTTAAGTTTCCTATAGTCAATGCACATGCGCCAACCAGTAACAGTCCTAGCTGGAATTAATTCATTGTTTTCATTTTTAACTACAGTAACTCCAGATTTCTTAGGTACGACTTGAGTAGGACTTACCCATTTGCTATCAGATATAGGATAAATGATTCCATTATCTAGAAGTTTAATGACTTCATTTCTCACTACTTCTTTCATATTAGGATTAAGCCTTCGTTGCATTTGTCTAGAGGGTTTAGCATTTTCCTCTAAATAAATATTATGTGTGCAGATTAATGGGCTTATTCCCTTTATGTCAGCTAAGGTCCATCCTAATGCATTTTTGTGCATCTTCAAAAGTTGTAACAACTTACCTTCTTGTAGTTCATCAAGATGTGAAGAAATTATGACTGGAAAAGTTTCACTCTCACCCAAAAAGGAATATTTTAGCTCGGATGGCAATGGTTTTAACTCCAGCTTGGGTGGTTCAATAGTTGATGGTACAGTGACATTTGTAAGTGATGGTAGTTCCTCAAACTTTTGTTTCCAACAATGCTTATCCTGAAAAGATTTTAACAAAGAATCAGTGTGTGAAATTTCTGAAGCATTATCAAACTCATATTCAATTAAATAAGCTTCTAAAGGATCATGGAATGTGGTAGTGGTGAGATGTTCATGAACAAGTTCTTCAATGAAATCCACTTCATGTACTTCTGAATTATCACCAGGTTGCTTGCAAATGTTGAACACATTTAATTCTAAAGTCATATTTCCAAAAGAAATGTTCAACATACCATTCCTGCAATTTATCAGAGCATTAGAAGTTGCAAGAAATGGACGGCCTAATATAACAGGAATTTGAACATTTGGATTTGAAACAGGATGTGTGTCCAAAACAATAAAATCAACAGGGAAGTAAAAATTATCAATTTGAACCAAAACATCTTCAACTATCCCTCGAGGAATTTTTACAGAACGATCAGCTAGTTGAAGTGTAACAGGTGTTTCCTTGAGTTCACCTAAACCTAACTGTTGATAAACAGAAAAAGGCAAAAGATTAACACTAGCACCAAGATCAAGCAATGCACGTTCTATTCTAGTGTTTCCAATGATGCATGAGATTGTTGGACATCCAGGATCTTTGAATTTTGGTGGAGTAAGGTGCTGAATGATTGAGCTCACACTTTCCGTCAAAAATGCTTTCTTTTGTACATTATGTTTCCTTTTAACTGTGCACATGTCCTTCAAAAATTTAGCATAAGATGGAACTTGTTTGATTGCATCCAATAAAGGAATGTTAATCTTAACTTGTTTGAAAAGTTCATAAATTTCTGCATTTTGATTCAAATTCTTTATTGTTTGCAACCTTTGAGGAAAAGGAGCAGGATGCATACCTTTTTCTTTGTCCAAATTTTCAAGAAGTTCAGACTTACCATCATCCTTACCATTACTTTTCGGAGGGGAAAGAGGATCTTGGTCTTTTGATGGAATCTTTTTGTCAATTGCCTTTCCACTTCGAAGAGTTGTGATAGAACTGGCATTTTCCTGTTGAGTTTCATTGGAGCAAGAAACAAGACATTGAGTAGAAGGGTTAGGCTGAGGTTGAGCAGGAAACTTACCTTTTTCTTGAGTGCGTAATGAAGCTGTCAATGTGGACAAGGTGTTTTTGATCTCATTGATGTCCTGTGAAGTCCGGCTATTCACATTTGCTTGTGTTTGCATGAATGCTTGCAATGTTTCTTCCAAGGTTTGTACACGTGAAGGTTGATAGGAAAAAGTGTTGCCCGGCTTTTGAGATTGTGGTACCTGAACATGATTATTATTCCGCCAACTGAAGTTGGGATGATTTCTCCATTCAGGGTTATACGTTTCAGAGTAAGGAGAAGGAAAAGGCTTTTTAAATGTGTTTATGGAATTTACTTGATCATGCAACGCTTCTTTAAGAATGGGAATGTTTGGACATTCAGAAGTGGGGTGTCCCATGATTTCACAAATTCCACAACTTTCTTCATTTTTAACCGTTTTGACTTCTTTTACTTCTCTAAGTTCCATGGCTTCAATCTTTCTAGCCAAATTAGCTACTTTAGCTTTTATCTCATCTTCTTGACTAAAATGATATTTTCCTCTGTTAGAAACAACATTAGATCTATTGGAACTTTCAGAGGAATTATCTGTGTGCCAGGCTTGAGAGTTATCTGCCAAATGGTCTAAGTAGTCAAAGGCTTCTTCAGGTTCTTTTTCTAGAAACTCACCGTTACACATTGTTTCAACAAATTGTTTAGTTTCGGGAGTTAAACTTTCATAAAAGAAACTAATAAGACGCCATTTTTCAAAACCATGATGTGGACAAGAACTTAACAAATCTTTAAAACGATCCCAGCACTGAAAAAATGCTTCATTTTGATTTTGATTGAAATTTTGAATCTGTCTTTTCAAAGCAGTAGTTTTATGTGCTGGGAAAAATTTCTTTAGAAACTCAGTTTGTAATTCTTGCCATGTGCCAATTGACCTTGGTTTTAAATTATGAAGCCAAATTTTTGCTTTATCTTTTAAAGAAAAAGGAAATAATTTTAGCTTGACAATTTCATTTGTACATTGTTGGTCATTAAAGGTGACACATACATCTTCGAAGTCTTTTAGAAACGAGTAAGCACTTTCCGATTCCAACCCATAGAAATTTGGAAGCAAAGCTATCATACCTGGTTTAAAACGAAAGTTGTTTGCATTGAGAGGAAAAATAAAACAAGAGGGTGATGAGCTTCGAGTTGGTTGCAAGTAGTCACGCATGGTGCGTACTTGTCTGTTCTCATCTTCAGCATGAACACTTTCATTGTCAGCCATGGTAGGAGTTGTATTAGAAAGATTACCTGAAAAAGTTTCACAATAAAATCTAACTAAACGACGAGATCTAAAATCACGTCGCCAAACAAGCATAAAACAAAGTTAATATACAAAATTAGGCGGTATAACCAGCCAATAAAAATAAATATAAACAAATTAGGCGGTATAACCAGCCAAAAAAAATAAATATACTTATAAACTTATATACTTAGTATTGCTTCCCCGGCAACGGCGCCAAAAACTTGATGGAGACTCAATTAAGAGTTGTAAACCCAAGTGCAGGTTATGTTCAAGTAATAAATTCTCGGGTGTCCGAGGTCGAACCACAGGGAAGCGTATTAATAAGTATAAGTTTATAAATATATAAGACAAAGAAAGTAAACAAGATATTAGGGAATCAACAACAAAATAAGATAAACAAGATATTAGAGAACAAAATAAACAAAATAACATAAAAACAATTAAACAAGATATAAAAAACAATAAGAAAGGATGTTGAGGTTAGAGAATCCACTCTTGGTGTTATGCTAAGATTAATCTTGTTTTATTACACAATTGAAATCCACACATAAGGGAGGTTCCAATCGGAAGGTTTAGCAATTCAGTCCAACGTCCATAGCATATGATATTATGTTCATTTGGTGTCCTCAAAACTCATAAAAAGAGTCCAAGCATTCCTTATGCCAAGGTATATGTCTACAACAAATCAAAGTTATGAAACCAAGCATTTACTGTGCCATTTTCATTGTCAATAATGAATCAAGATCTCTACTTTGCAAGTATGATTTTAAACCAAAAGAAAATATTATCTATACTAGTGTTTATAAATGATGATTCATTTTAGCTCATGTTTAAGAGACTAACCTTAGCATTTACCAAGAGCTTCACCTCATCACCTCAACAATATGATTAGCAACACATACTAAAAATGAAAAGAAATGTAAGAAGCATAAGTAAATAAAGAAAAAGGAAACTAGAGAAAGGAAAGAAAAAGAAAACTTAGAGAATTTTATTACAATGGCTAATATCCTACCAATGTATAATGTATCCCAATACTCATCCAAGGCCCTCTATTTATACACATTTTGGAGGGCTAAATGACAAGAGACAAGCTTTACAAATTTCAAAGGTAGGTATAATAGGTGGGTGCATTTTTCTAACAATTTTCGTCATATTGTATGACAATTCTGATCAGCCAGCTTGATGGTCGATTTTGTCAATGTTGGAGGCTCGATCTGATAAAATGGTCTTCTAGAAAAATATACCCCTATCAGTTACGGATCCATAGCCGTTGGAATCAGATCATTTGCGCACGTGGATCGGAAGATATGGTCAAAATACCAAAACGGTGCAGAACAGACATCATTGCACATCAGCCAACTTGATGGTCGATTTCGCTAGGGAAAACGACTCCGTTTCAAGAAGTGTAAAACATGAAAAAGATAGATATGCCTCTTAGCTTTGCAGGGATACAAAGTTCAGCCTTATTGCTTCAGTGAAACTCGAGATATAGCTGATATGGCAAAAGGTGTCGGAACTGGAACTGATCTGGATTTGCCCTTAATTCTAGTAATCTGAAATCACTCAAAGAAACTTGTGAAAAACACCAAATTACATAAAAATATAAAAGATCATAAACACAATTAGACTAAACAATAATAACTCGTATTTGACACAAAACAATAATAAAACATAACTAAAAACTATATAATTATACGAGTTATCAGCTTCGCCTAGGTTCACTATATGAGATTGCATTAGGTTCTAAAAAGACTCCAAATTGCTCCTTACTGTCGCTGGTGAAGGCTAGTAAGGCACCCTGATAAAAAGCGGGTTCAATTTGTTAGAGTGTATTTCCCAGGCCTATATGGAGGTTATCACCCCACGAAGGCGTAGGTAGTTTACTACTCCAGAAGTGTTTCACTAGCCCATGCTGAGGTTAACACCTCACGAGAGCGTAGTTACTTTACTTCCACCTAAAGGACGGAACCCGGGTTGAGGGCTCATGTTATGCAAATGCAAGTATAGTGTGTGAGGAGGAACAAATAAAATTTTCACCACCTATTATATACCTTTATTCTAAAGCCCAAGCAATTTAATAAAGACAAAATTAAACAATGTAAAACATTAGTTAAACAAAGAATAATAATGACATATAAAGCTGAGTAAACAGAGAATAGTAAAAATATGCATGCACATGAATATATTTTAAAACATTTGGTTATTTTTAAATATTTCCTTATTGGAAGAAAAAGAATTAAAAGCAAACACCAACCAAAACCGACAAAATCGAGACTTTCGATAACACGCAGCTAACTCTAGGCCTGACTCTCTAAGTGTCCCCAGCGGAGTCACCAAGCTGTCGACACGTGATCCTCGGGGGGAGAACTTGTTCGAGTGAAGGGAAAAAAATAGATAGAGGAAAAGACGACTTAATTCCTCTTACAATAAAAGGTTGGGGGTATGAAAACGACCTCAAAAAATAAATGGAGTTGCCACAAATTTTTTTCCTAGGTGTGATCTACCACCTATTAAAATCGATTTTTATAAAATATTTTAAAATTAATTAAAACATTTTAAAACCAATTTTGTAGTCTGCTTTTTGAACCAGAGAAAACACATGCGGGTTCGGGAGTCGGTTATGTGTGGGGAAGGATTAGCACCCCCACAACGCCTGTATAAAATGGTACCTTGTTACTCGTGTGTTATCTCGAGTCTTGATAAAAAGTCAGTTTTAAATTTGGTGTTTGAAAATAATCCCCTAAAAAGAAATTCATATTTTATTTTAGAAATGATCCAAAATTTATTAACATAAATTCCGACAAAGTCGGCAAAACAAGGAGTTTTTCTTTTGTTTTGAAATTTTTTGAATCACCTTTTTTGAAAAAGATATTCCGTCATTAATGATAATTGATGATATCCTCTCCGGCAGACCCAGCAGAGAATTCATGAATTATCTTCACTCGGGAATAATCTTGATTTATAAAAAAATATTATTTATTTTCCATGTATTTGGAACATTATTGAGAACAAACATGAGAAAAAATGTCACTAGGATAAAAATAAATGAGCATGCATATTCATGGCATGGTAAGCATTTTATTATGGCATGGTAAAAGAAATAATGACATGCTAGACATGGAGAAAGTTTAAATGACACGGCATAAAGAAATGAATGTCATGTGAACGAAATCATCATGGAAAACATAAGCTCGGCTAACTAAATGACATGGCAAACAAAATGACATGGCATGAGAATGAGAATGAATGTCATGTGAATGAAATCGACATGGCAAACAAGATGACATGACATGAATGACATGGCATAAGAATGAATGTCATCTGAATGAAATTGACATAGCAAACAAAATGACATGGCATATGAATGACATGGCATAATGAATGATATGGCATGTACATGAATGACATGGCATGTGAAAGACGTGGCATGTGAATGACATGTCATGCGAAAGACATGGCATATGAATGATATGGCATATGAATGACATGGCATAATGAATGACGTGGCATGTACATGAATGACTGGGCATACGAATGAATGACATGGCATAATGAATGACGTGGCATGTACATGATTGACATGGCATATGAATGATATTTCATGCGAATGTCATGGCAAATGAATGACATGGCATATGAATGGCATGGCATGTGAATGACATGGCGTAATGAATGACGTGGCATGTACATGAATGACATGGCATATGAATGACATGGCATGAAATGTGAATGACGTGGCATAATGAATGACGTGGCATGTACATGAATGACATGGCATATGAATGATATGGCATGCGAATGTAATGCATATGAATGACATGGCCTATGAATGACATGACATAGCATATGAATGACATGACATAATGAATGACATGGCATGTGAATGAATGACATGACATATGAATGACATGGCATATGAATGACATGGCCTATGAATGACATGGCATGCGAATGACATGACATGTGAATGACATGGAAAATTAATGAATGACATGACATGTGAATAGATGACATGCGAATGAATGACATGGCATAATGAATGACGTAGCACATGAATGACATGGCAAAATCAACAAAATGACATTATCATAAAATATTCATAATCACATCATCATCATATGCACACATCATTACTTGAAATGAATTATTCATGTGAGGAATCATATAAATAACATATGTCGAAAAATACTATCGTGCTTCCCGGCAAACTGGCAAAGCTTGGAAAATAAACACATGCGTTGAACAATTTCCTAGTAAAATGAAAACCATACGTTTCGATTCCATAAACACATGCGTTGAACAATTTCCTAACCTTCTCGGCAAACCCGAAAAAGATTGGAAAATAATTCTCGCCAAATGTTTAATAAACCGAAAAATACGTTTTTATGCAAATTAAATAAAAACATTTTAAATATGCAATGCATGAATATGTATTTCTTCCTTGAAGTAAGGACATCCGTATACCTAAAAAGGTATCCGACTACCTTTGGAAGAGACTTAAATTGAATCTTCAAAATCAAAAGACTTTGGGCTCTGATTTAAAAAAATTAGAGTTTTTGGATGAAAATGGCCTCATGGCCGACCCCTCCCCTTTAAAAAGGCTTTATTTTCCTAGTTTTGAAATCCGAGTTGACCACCCTTGATCCAACTTTATAAAATAAAATTTTATGATTGGAATGACTTGGAAATTAACCTAGGATAGTAACCAATACCCCAAATCAGCTCCCTTTTTGTATCCAAACAAAAACAGAAAATTATTATTTCTTAAAAAACAAATCTAACTCTCACTGGAAGTTTTAGAAACTGATTTTTTTTTACCCTTTTAGAAAATTTCAAAAAATTTTGAAAAAATTAAGGCAGACCTAGAACATATGGCCCTACATGGGAAAAAAGCAGCTTAATTTTTGGAGCAAGGATACTATGACCGAATTTTACCAAAATCAAGACAGTGAGTTAAAAACTGCTTTGTCAAAATTCATTTTTTCAGCCATGATAAACAAAATCTAAAAATCATGAGAAAAATACCATGGTATCCCCTAAATAACTACTGCATGTGGTAAAAAAATCAATTTATTTTGACCATGGATGAGTAGTAAAAAAAATCCCAAAGTCATAATACCCAATCTAAACTATCACTCTCTCAACTAGTAGAGACAAGGGATTTTTGGCTTGAGGTCATTGGTTGATCTTGGCCAAAATCCTAGTTGAAATGTCATGAAATGCATGGTTTTACAGCCTACAATCATATGACAATAGATCAAACATGAGTCAAGAGCATGAACACGACCAAGCAAGTAAGAAATATCAAGCAAGAACAAGCACAAAAACCTCCTAGTAGGTTCGGCTATGGCATGAAACATGTTGAAAAATTTTGTCAACTTGGTTATTTGATAAAGAATGAAGGAAAAAAGATAGAGAAATTTGAAATTTATTTTTGAAAACCTTTTTATTCATCAAAAAATTAACAAACCATATGAACAAAAAGAGGAGAACATAAATCACAACATCAAAGAAAAGTATTAAAGAAGATGAAAGGAGATGATAGCTACCTAACTATTGCTTTCCAATTCAAAGTTGCCAAAAAAATTTCTTCTCTTTTCTCTCAAGAATGAAATTGCCTTAAGAAAAAAATGACTCATCTTCTCCTTAGAGTGGCCGGCCCTTGTATAATATAGAGTGAGTGTGGCTTTTATTTATTTTACCCTTGTCATGCTTCTCATGCTCCTCCAACATCTACTGCCACATGGCCAAAAATGTTCCCCCTAAATGCCTATTTTCCTTAAAAATAAGGAGCTTGTCCCCTATTTGCATGGTGCTTCCCTTAAAAATAGGGAATTCTAACCTCGCATTGGCCAACAATGCCACCTAGGTAATTCTTGTCCTCTTGTCTCTACAAAATATCTTGTCCAGTTGTCAAGATCATATGGCCTCCAATTAAAATATCTTTCTAGGTGGTATTTTTAATCCTACTTGGCACCATCTCCTTGCCTTCACATGGCCTTCACATGGCTTTGCAAATTGGAGCCTTTCCATTAGCTTAAAATGCCATGTAGGCAAAGTTGTGGAGAATCTTGTCCTTGTTAAAATGTCATCTTGCTATCCATCCTTGGCCATTGGATCCATGATGATCACACTCCCTTCTTGCATTAGCTACTGGATGAAAATGGCCTGGAAATTTCCAGGCCATTCAACCTTTTTTATTTGCAAATTAGCCCTTTTCGATTTCTTTGGTAAAATTGAATTTTGGCTCCCAAACTTTATTTAATTGCAAATGGACCCCAATTTTGGATTTTTCTTTTCCAACTCATCCCATCCAATATAAAACTTGGTTCTGGAGGTTTTCACATTAATTGCGAAATTAAAGCACAAGTAATGAAATTGAGAAATTTAAATAATATAATGAAAATGGAAAGTAAATATGGAAATAAATCAAGTAAAAAAAGAGTAGGGAAAGAAGATCAAACACAATCGATTTATAGAGGTTCGACCTTGTGCCTACATCCTCTCCCTTAGCCTCACTTGCCAAGGAGTTCCTAATTCACTAACTTGAATTGCTACATTTTCAAGGACAAGGTATAACCTTCACAATCCCTATCTTTTATGTAGGCTTAGATAGCAAACTCTTCCCCCTATCTTTTCAAGGCTTAGATAGAACCTCTCTACCTTTTAAAGGCTAAAGTAGAAACCTCTCCTTTTACAAAGGATTTTGTGTAAACAAGATGAACCTCTAGTAGGCTAGATGTTTACAAGGTTAAGCTCAACAAATAGAGACTATACAATGGTGATTTTACAAAGGAATACAAGAAAGATTGAAAGGATTTAGCTTAGAACAAAGAAAACTACTTGAAAGCTTGAGAGAGATGAAATATATGGCTTTGATCTTTCTCTCTTGGTGTCTCTTGCTCTTGGAAGTGTTAGAGAGTCCCATTAATACCTTGGATATGATTTATGACCGTTTGGAGTTGATTGGGATGGAAAAGAGCCGTTGAAGCTTCAAAAAGTTGTACTTGAAAAACTGCCCAGCAAGCAAGGGATCGATCCCCTACTTGTTCCAACCCAAAATATGACCGTTGGATCATGACGAATCGATCCACTTCTTGTGGGGATCGATCCCTTACTGTCCTGCAAAGTTCAATTAGCTACTGGCTCTCATGGGATCGATCCTCTATCTTAGGGGATCGATCCTTTCATTTATAAAATGTTTTCTTTGATATTTAAAAGAGGTCAAATTGTCTCAAAAATATTTTAAACATATATATATATATATATATTTAAGAACATGTATTTTTGAGAAAATGAAGGAGTTTAAAATGTTTTAGCATTTTCCAAAATATTATTAACGAAAAAAGCTAAATCAAAAATATTTTTAAGCTAATTAAGCTTAAGAGTTTGTCAGTTCAAAATTAAGATCAATTCAAAGCTAATATAGCTAACAGATATTTTCATTGATTTAAATTTAATCATTGGTTTTTATATTGTAAACACCTGGTTTTATCCGGTCTAGCTATCCGAAATTAGAATTAGTTATTATTGGATTTGGATTATTGGATTTTGAAGTCCGAATCATTTAAGCCCATTAAACCCATTTTAAGTTTTTTTTGGCCTTGAATCCAATGGACTAGCCCATTTGATCATTGTTATTGTTATTATTATTAGTTTTATTATTATTATTATTATTATTATTATAGTTATTATTTATTGTTATTTTTTTTTTGAAAAATCAAAAGAATTAGAAAATTAAAAAATTGAAAATTTTGAAAAACTGAATTTGTGTTGTTTCGCTTTCTTGGAGCCAAAGATAGATCTGTGTTAAAAAAGAAAAATTTTGGAAAGAAAATAAAAGAAAATCAAAAGAAAAAAAAGAAAAAAGAGAAAAGAGAAAAGGAAAAAGAAAATCGGATATGCATGGTAGATCTGATCCTTGGGCATCAACTTGAAAAACCTAGATTTCTACCATTTGAATCCCTATATATACCCACACAATATTCACCAGAAAATGGGGGATTACACGGGAAGAATCCACAATCACAAAGATCAACACAGAAGCATCATTCATCCACAGATCACACGAAACAAAAATAAAGCAGTGAGTACTTTTAAAGGGTTCGATTCAGATTTTTTTGGATTTCAAGTTTGAGGTTTTATTTTGAAAATCTAAATGGTGATAACCTAGATTGGTTAAAATCTGGTGGCCAGCTAATGGTGGCAGATGGCAGTTTAGAGGGTTAAAAGTCTTGGGTTTTGGTTTAGATTTAGGCAATTGAGTAAGGCTTTAAAGAAACTACTGCGGAAAATAGATAGAGGAGCTAAATAGGGTTCGAAAAAGGAAAATATTTTTGGGTTTCGGATCACCGACTCGACGGCTGACGGTGGAACGGGTGGCGAAAGCTCGCTGATTTCTGAGAATCTCAAGAATAGTGGTGGCCGGTTTGGAGGAGAGAGGTTCAGAGAGAAAGGGGATTTTTCTTTTTTTAAAAGGTATAAACTAATTTCAGAAAAAAAAAATTGTGTTTTAAAAGGCTACAACCAGGTCGAGTCACAGGGCCCGCGCGCAACCCTTGTCTGGGCTCAACTCGGATGTAGCTAATTCCCTTTTCTTTTTCTTTGTATTTTTTGTTTCTTTTTGTTATTTTGTGTTTTTTATATAGTTTTTATTTTGTTTATATTATGTTGTTTAGTTATTTTATTTTAAATATTATTTTTATATATATTTTATCTTATTCCTATTAACACTTATATTTAATATTATTTTTTATTGCAGGTTAATTTTTTATTATTGATTCTTATTTATTAATTGGTCTTTAATTAATTTTTATTTGCTTGATTATTGTGAATATATTTGAGACTAACTTTCATTTGAATTTTCTTGATTTTAATTTGTGTAAATAATTGTATATTGATTATTTATTTATATGTTTATTTATTACTTGTTTATCTCTTATTTATTATTCATTTATTTTGTTTATTTATTATTAGGATAATTAGGTATTTTTATTGAATATTAATTAAATAAAGGAATAAATTAAGATCCTTTCCGGTTATGAAATTCTAAGGGGATTGCACATGGTCGATCTTCTAAGAAATTTTTAGGTGAGAAAAGATTTTCCTATGTTACACCAATGATGAAGAATTTAGGGGATAATTTTTAATATTATTGGTTGAAATTTATTTTTAATTTAAATAATGAGATAATTTAATTTAGGATTTTCAATTATCCTTTTCCATAAAATATTTAATAAATTCGACGACAAAGCCTCTTCAAGAGAACAAATGGTGTCTCTTGAATACTCTTGAGATAAAGAGATTTCTTTTTGGAATTCTGCCAACAATAAAGAATACCTTAAAGAAATTTTCCAATATTTAAGATATGGAATTAAAGACCATTTAATTAAGACCAAATATAGGGTAACATTTGACTAATTAGGTACCGTTCTTTTGGATGGGCATTGTGGGAGTTCTAATCCTTTCCCATATGTAATGGTACTCCCGAACTTAGTTCTGGTGAAGTAGACTAGGACCTATTTTTTTATGTGTCTTCGTCAAGCTTAGGATTACTATAAATTGGAGAGATTCATATAGGTGACTAATCACACCTAGATGATTAGTGGCGATTCCACAATTTGCGTCTAGCATGCTGAATTCGCATTTGGCATGTTATGACAGTTTGGTGACTCCACTGGGGACTATTAGAGAGTCAAGCCAATGATTAGTCATATGTTACCCTAGGTTTAAATAGATGGTCTTTAAATATTTTCTATTTTTACATGATTTCTTGCATGCTTATTAAATGTTCTTACAAACATTATGCATGAAATAACATAAGCCTTATGTCTGGGCTCGTCCTTTTTGGAGGGGGTAAAGTACCTACGCTATCGTGAGGTGATAAATCTTATCTTGATTACTTATGCATCTTCATATGTCTAATGTTATATCCGAACCCGATTGGAGCATCTATGGTTAAGAACATAAGTAAAATAAAATCAAAGTATAACATTCCTCATATAAGATCAATAGTAATCTCACGTCAAATGATCACTCATACAACTTACCACACGAGAATATTGACTTAGAAACTAAGTGATATACCAAATGACAATCTCATATAGAGTCATGTTCAGTGAACTTGCTCTTATAACAAGCATCTACATGTTAACTCAAATTTATACGAACATCCACCTATATGAGGCTGGTTGCTTGCTTCTAAAGTAAGAGTATAACTATTTTAACAGTTTTATCAATGTCTATTTTGACAAAGCATTAACTAAAAACAATTTAGGAATATAATTTTAATGCAATGAGTATCTCATAATTACAACAATATGCTTGTAATACTCTTATAATACTTTATTCATTCCAAATACTTTATCTAAAAAGTAATATCAAATATGTATACAAATTTATAAATAAAAGATACCTTAGTTAATAATAGTATTTAATATGACATATATTGCATAACTAATTCGATTGATTTTAAGTCATACACCAACAATCTTATTTTGGAAATGATAATTATTATCAAATAAAATGAGATTTACCTTAATATCATATCACTTATTTTCCTTACTATTAATGCTTACCATGAACATTATTTCAATATCTTCATAGTACATTCATGCCATTGTTCATTGAGTCATTTTGTTTTTAAGAAATACGAGGCAATGTCCCGAGTATAGATATTGATTGGATTTTCGATGGGAGCCTAGGGGGAATTCCAATAATTATCTTTTACAAAGGAATATCCTCTTTAAAAATGAGAAGGAACTTTAAAACAAAACTTCCTGCGTTATCCCAGCTTTCGGAGGATGTAGGAAGATTTCTCCAAACCATTTTCACTCTCAAATGATCTTTCAAAATTAATTACATGATTTAATTAAGGAATTATCTTTTATTTCCATAATTAGGTTAATTTGTGTCAAGATTAAAGAAAATTCATGATTAATTAGTACCATTTACGGGCATGATGGGGGTGCTAACACCTTCCCCATACGTAACCACCTCCTAAACCCTTTCGTAACTTGGTTATATCGCAGACTTTAATTTTGCCTTTTTTATAAATCTTAATTAATTTTAAGATTTTTTTTTTAAAAAGATAAATTTTTATAAGTGACCAATCACTCCTAACAAAAAAAAAAAGATGGGTGGCGACCCTTTTCTTTTCATGGTTTTTCAAAACCCTATTTTTCAAACTCCATATTTTTAATCCCTTTTCCCAAACATCGAGATGGTCACAAGATCGTTAAGACATACCAAATTACTAATATCCAAGTTAAACTATAAATATATAGAATTCCTAGTCATACTAGAGTTTCTTTGTTAAGTCCTAGTCCCGCTAGAACTAAATTCTAGGTTAATTATAAATTTCTAAACAATTTAAGAATTCTAAATTCAACTTAAGAACCTTAATTAAATTGGATTTCTCAACTCATAATACAATTAGGATATACAATTCAATTAAAGATCGAGACTTACTAGGGTTTGATCAAATTCCTGTCAAATTGGGAAACCATGTCCATGCGCAACACAAGGTTTCAATGCAAATGGGTTTGGCAGCAAGAGCTGCCCCCTTAAGCCATCAAATTTAGAGTTCTAAACCCTTTTGGATTCCTTATATTGCCTTTGGTCACGTTGCTTTAAGCCATAAGTAACAATTACTTAAGTTTCAAGCAAAACGGTGCACTAATCTTGATGATCAAGAAAGTAAATCTTTGAAATCTTGATGAACAAGCTCTCATAGATTTCTAGCCTTGATTATCAAGTTTATTTTCATTAAAATCTTAGTAAACATGTTATGTAGATCCTTAACAATTAAGATTATCAAAACTTTAGGGAAACCTTGTACCATAAGAATTAAGGTTAGCTAGAGTACTAATCTGATTAGAATTATTGCTGCGGCATAGAGCACATGTTCTGGCAGATTTTGAATTTCACGTTTGGAAATCCAAATCAACTCCAAATTTTTTGAAAAATTTAACACAATTATCCCTATACGATATATTATCTTTGGCTAAAATTTCATGGTGATATGATATCCCTAGAGAGAGAAACAATTTTCTTTGTAAGGGACTGTCAGTCACATGTTCCCAGAAACCATTTTTCGAAATTGAACATGCAAGATTAGAGATATAAGCAACGAAATTTAAAATTTTTAATTCCCTAGCCATTGGTTTATGTTGAAAAGCAGTTTCACAATCATATAGAGCTAATCACATTGGATAGGAATCATACCTAGGGTTTTCAATTTGCGGTAAATCCTTATCTCGAGAACCATTAAGCAAGGTTATAGCAAATCATCAGCTGTCCCAGTGTCCAACCTCTAACAGTAACCCACATGACTAATGAGTAAAAAGCCTTTTTAAAGATTCATAGTCTTCTAGTCGAAACCTTATGCTAATAGGATCTTCGATTGCCTTCAAGTGTTATTTCTCTCAATTTGTTCTCAACAAAAGATGAAAAACTATTTTAATCCTCAATTGAATGGTTTTGTTTTTCTCATATGTCTTCTTACTTAGAGGGGGCGGCATAGAGCTCTACAAATAGGGATAAGTGTTGCCCATAGTCTTATTCCAAATAGAACTGGGTGGACGGCTTTCCAATGTCTAATTCAATTAGACTAGCTCTTTTGTCGGCCTAGCTATAATTCTATTCCAAATAGAATTGATTTGGATGGAAGCCTTACAGACCTATTAATTTAGTTCAATTTTATCCTTAATCCTTTATTTATTTCAACTAAGTCCAACTTAATTTCAACCCAATATAATTTTTCATAAGCCACGTTCTATTGTATGTGACCCATTAAGTTCCTTAACATATTGGCAATAAATATAAGCATTGTAATCCATTATTTAAATCGGATTAGATGAATCAAACTATTCGAGTTCATCATTAATTCTCTAATTAATCAATCTTATATCTTATATTTATAGATTATGGTCGTTATCTGCAATGCGTCATGACTCCCAATTGATAAAAAAGTCAATGAGAATTGAGAAACCTATCCACAATTAGTTTACCTATATAACTATTATCCTTTCATTACTTAATATATCGGTTTAATATTGAGCATAGATTAGTGTCTACTCAATTTTGTTTAACCATATTAAATCACTAGATAGGCAATTAACTCTTTGAATAACACTACAAGAGAACATCGATTTATCGACGAAAAAAACCCGTCGGTAAGAACAAGCATTACCTACGGAAATTCGAGTATTACCGACGGAATTCCGTCGGTAATGTTTTTGACTATTACTGACGAAATTTTTGAACATTACCAACAAAAATTGTGTACTGCCGACAGAATATTTATGACCGAAGTATTCTGTTAGTAATACTTTGGCGCGAATCTAATTCGTTCCTGCCAAATTATTATCGACGGATATAGGATTTTTATCGACAAAAAATTCCGTCGGTAAAAATAAAACACGGGTTTTTATAATTTTAATAAAATATTTTTAAAAAAATAAATTATGTTGCTAAAACTTATTAATGAAGAAAAATTCCGTCGCTAATAAGTATTAGCGATAATAAGTATTAGCGATGGAATTTTATTTTAAAAATTAAATTTATTATTTACATAAAAATTAAATTCCGTGGCTACTACTTATTAGCGACGGAAAATTTTGTCGTTAGTAAATTTATTAGCGACAAAATTTTCGTCGCTAATAATTTTAAAATTAAATTTATTTATTATTTACATAAAAATTAAATTTCGTTGCTAATGGGAAGGAAAATTCTGTCGCTAATAAGGTTATTAGCGACGGAAATTTTCATCGCTAATAAGTATTAATGATGGAATTTAATTTTAAAAATTAAGTTTATTTCGAAAACCAATGAAGTTTTTATCGACGAAATTCCATCGGTGATGACGAAAATTCCGTCAGTAAAAGTCTCGGGCATAATTAATATGCCCGAGACTTCTTCTTCTTCTTTCTCTCCTCCCCCCATCCCCACGCCTCCCTAGACCCAACCCAGCTCCGCCCCTGTCGTCCGCCATTCGAGCCTGTCGTCCGATCGTGCTCCGCCCCTGCTGTCCGCCGTCACCGTCCGAGCTTGGTATGTCTCTTCTCTTCTCTTCTCTCCTCATATCTTCTCTTTTCTTTACAAATGTATCTCTTTTATTCATTTTTTTTTGTTAGAATAAATTTAACATGTTATAATATTGTTTGATACCATGTTATAATATTTGCAGTTGGAGTCTGATCTTGAGACAAAGAAAAAAGAGATGAATACTGCAGAAGCTAATGCAGTTGCTTTAAGGAAACAATATAAAGGTTTTCTTCTTGAGCATGACCGGTTGCTCGAGGAGAACCAAAACCTTCGGAATCAGTTGCAATCTTTGGACCAGAAATTGTCACGTTTAGGTAGTAAGAAGAATACCTAAGGAATTGAGCACCTCTTGCTAAATGTTTTTCAGTTTCATTATCATTTTTCAATATAGTTATTCAGGAGTTTTGTAATGGATATGATGGTTGCAGTTTCGTTGTAATTTATGCATTATTTTAACTATGGACAGAGAAAGATCCAAGGGAAAATAAATCAATTTCAAATGTTTTTTAATTTTTTAATCCAATTCACACATTACCGACAAAAAATTCCGTCGGTAAAAAAAATAAAATTCGTCGGAATTATCTTTTCCGACGAAATATTCCGTCGGTAATACTTTTACCGACAGAATATTTTTTTACCGACAGATTTAGCATCACCGACTTAAGAATTATCGACGAAATATTCCTTCGGTAAAAGTCTGTTCCCTTGTATTGAAAGTTTTAGAACTATTCCAAAACTTAAAATCCACTATGGCCAGAGGTTTCTTGAGTTAAACTCTTGATCACTCAAGGTGATAAATCTTATCTTGATTACTTATGCATAGTAATATGTCTAATGTTATATCCAAACTCGATTGGAGCATCCATGGTTAGGAACATAAGTAAAATAAAATCAAAGTATATCATTCCTCATATAAGATCATTAATAATCTCTAGTCAAATGATCACTCATACAACTTACCACATGAGAATATTGACTTAGAAGCTATGCTATATACCTAATGGCAATCTCATATCCAGTCATGTTTAGTTAATTTGTTCTTATAACAAGCATCTACATGTTAACTCAAATTTATACAAACTTCGTGTTCGATATCATAGCTTATAATTATGTGTATACATACGAAATACGTATTCTAATACGTAGGTTGTCATAACTAGATACACAATGTATAATTAACGTACACAATCAATTGATATCAAAATTTGAATAAGAAATTAGTCTCATTAAACACCCACTTGAAGAGGAAGAAAGTTGGTTGATGTTGTGTTTGGTAATCATTCCCACATAGAACAAAGAATGGCTTAAGCTTGTTGTTTATAATGGCTTGTGTTCAGTGTTGGGTTGGGCCCCAAGGGGCACCCAAGTTTTGTGGTGGGTGAGGACCTACACAAACTAGGCTGGACCACACGCGCGCCGCCGTCGCCAAGACTGGCTGGACTTAGGCTTGGGTCAGCAATATTCTTTTTGCTGCCCAGTCGGACCAACTTATTTAGACTGTCCGATTAATTCATGCCTTTTCGGTCCAAGATCGATCAATTTCGTGTTATTTTCCTGAATCTATCTTTCGATAAAGACATGCTGGTTCGGCTTCCTGCCTAAACTGGTTCGTCATCAATGGGTGTACCTATTCTGATCAAACAGGTTTCTTCCCATGTAGTGTGTCTTCACCGATCAAGAAAATTGACTGCTATAAATACAGGCTTCTTGTGTCTGTTTTCATTCACAAATTCACTCAAATAAATTTTGTCTTCTGAGAGAAAGACTCACATTCTTCTGGTTCGTTGTGTTGCATCCTAGTGTGCTCTCATTTGCAACGTTATCAAGGAGGCTTGGGAGACGAATTGCAATAGACTGTAAGCACTGTAAAGATAGGCAATAATCGTCTTAAGGTCAGAGGTTTAACCTTGACTTGATATTCTAATTTTTGGTTCTACCAAAAATGTGAGTGTCCGTATACTCGTATTCTATATATATTTATTTATATATTCTGATATGCCAGATTTATATATTCACTTCTTCTTATATTTATATGTTTAACCAGTAATGAAATAATCACTAAGTGCGTACAAGATTCCCAACACTTCCACCAATTTGAGGCTAGTTGCTTGCTTCTTAGTAAGAGTATAACTATGTGCCGATTTCAATAGTTTTATTGGTGTCCTATTTTGACAAAATATTAACTAAGAACAATTTAGGAATATAATTTTAATACAATAAGTATCTCATAATTACAACAATATGCTTGTAATGCTCTTTTAATACTTTATTTATTTCAAATATTTTATGTAAAAAGTAATATTAAATATATATACAAACTTATAGATAAAAAATACCTTAGTTAATAATAATATTTAATATCACATGTAACTCATAACTAATTTGAACATACACCAACAATCGTAACTGTACACCTTTCCCAATGGCTAGTTTGTCTCGACTTGACAAGCGAAACATCAAATGAAACATCTTAGGTCAGGCTGGCCCCGGAAAGAAGGCTTTCCAAGCAAACAACCACCCTTAGATGTCCATATATCAAGTCACGTCTTATAATTAATAATACACTTAAAAAGAACTCCTATCAATTACCGGGTTAGTTCTTTATCGAAACCAAGTTGCGAAGATAAAAGATCTTCTTCAAGGTCTTCATCACCGCAGACATGCTCTTACTCTGCCGCTTGTGGTGAATCATCCCACTTCCTATGCCTGTTTTGGTCATCTTCAAGGCCTGGGCCTGAGCCTGAGCCTCTTTCCTGCTGCGCAAGGAAGAAACCCGTTTCAGTTCTTCATTGAACTCCTCCCACAGCATGTCCATTTTCTCCGGATCATCACTGTCTCTCTTATTCGATTCACTTTCCGATAAGTAGGAGATCGAGAAGCTCTTCCTTTGGAAGCTCAGTACATCTCTGACATCATCCTCTTCATTATCTCCATATTCTGAATAGACTAAGGAAGATACACGCCATAACGATGGTAAAGACGTCAATTGAGGCAAAGGGTTGGTGATTTTTGGGAAGCTAAAATCTTCTGAGACCATTCCGATCCGAGTAGAAAGAAATAGTAATTTATCTTCCGATGGAGCAGGTTTCATCAAAGACTCAAAGAGTGGTAGTAACAAATATATATACCTGTGGAAGGGGGGGAATTAAAAACAAAGTTAAAGCAAAGATGGGTCATCCCATCTAACGCCGGATTGTTCGGAGGAGAAATTTGATGGAGAGAGAGCAAATCTATGCATAAATTACATGATTTATGCTTGTAAACATTATAACACCGTTAAAAAGTCAATTGACATTTTTTTTAAAACATTATAACACCATTAAAAAGTCAATTGATATTTTTTGTAATTCTCATTTTTTTTATGTAACACAATGACAAATATCAATATATAGTTAATTTTCAGTTATAAGTAAAATAATTTTAATAAAATATAGAAAAGCTAAATATTAAAAAAGCGACAAAATTTAGCACATTCCAAAAAAAAAAAAAAATAGACAAAGAAACTGGAATAGGAGAGTATAAGTGAATTAGTTTTTTTTTTTTTTTTTTTCAAAAAAAAATCCTATTTATTATATTATATATGAGGGAAAAATTTTAAAGAAAGTTTCTTAAAAGGAGTTTTCCGCGGGATTCATTACATATATAATTTGTGTTATATTTATATATGAAAAAATTACATAAATACATAACATATTTGTCATATTTATATGTAATTGTAATGTTTATATATAATTTATCATGTTTATATGTAAAAAAAAAATTACATATAAACATAACAACTTTATATAATTTATCATATTTATATATAATTTTATCATATTTATATATAATAAAATTTATTTTAAATTCACCCTAAAAAATTTACCCTACAACTCTCCTATACGAAAGCCTCTCCGAATCATCTAGAAATCCAGCGAGGAGCCAAAACTTTGAAGATTCATTTAGAAACGGTTAAAGTTGCTGACTTATTGTTGACTAATTCATTAGCTTTATGTCGTTAATTGGTTGTCTTGCCGTCCACCCTGCGTAGGGGCATACTTTTCCTCAAACTAAGTCATCGCAAATGGTAGACTAATTAAGGACTAGTCTAATTCCATTTGCTGGCTGGCGGGCGGGCTGGCATGCTGCAGCTCTTCTTAAATGTCGAGATTTCATCCTGGAAACTTTTATCCCCACTCAATACGATTCTTAGTTTGGCCATTGGCTATATATGCTTTCTCAAATATACATGCTTATAGTTAATCCTGTGTATGGTAATTTGTCTGATTCGATAAGTTCGATCTGAATTAAGTCAGATATTAAATAAAATATTTTAAATTCAAGACCGTCGAAATTATTATTTAATAAAAAAAGTATTTTTATTTTTATTTAAATTTAATTATAAAATATAAAAATAATTTTTTAATATTTTAATATTTATTAAATAATAAAACAAGTTCAGGTCGACGTATTAAGTTGAACCTTAAACAGATAATCTGATCCAACCAAGAAAAGCCTTACTTATAGTTAAGTTTATTTATTTATTAATTTATATATATGTACGATTAAGTGATGAAAGTAATTTTTTTTATATATATATATTTAATAAATTTTGGGCGAGATATGGATCATATTAATTCAATTCGAATAATTTTAGATTCAGATAATTAGAGTATCTAAATTTTTTAGTTTTGATATTAAATCAATTTAATTTTGAGTTAATCTTTTGGATCGTTCAATCATTTCGAATTCAAGTCGTTTTCATTTAGATTGGACGAATTTGAATTGTTAACTTTTTTTAATCAAATCAAGTTGAATCGAATTTAAATTTTTTTTTTTTTTTATAAAAAATTGACAAATTTTTCGAATTCAGACCAATTTTACCAACTATAACTAAAATACATCCTATCTTCATGTAACTAAAACTCATTATGTTTCCATTTTTCTGCAACAACCATTGACATAGTAACACTATTTCACAAATTAAAATTTTTACTAAAATCCCATATCCATACAATCTCAAAAATTTTATACAAAAAATTGAAAACTAAAAGTCAGTCAAAATTTTCTTTAAAAAATTATAAACAAGTCTGTAAAAAATTGACTTTCCTCATAAATGTTTCAAGTGTCGTTCTTACCTTGAAGTCTCTTTACCTGATCATTACATAGATGCTTTCTCCAATGCCTAACCAAGATTTTCAACTTTCTTGTTTCTTTCTAAATTAACATTCACACATCAAGAATCATAGTTGAGATTTTGGGATTTTGAGTTTTCAAAGTTGAATGGGTGAAAGGTAAAGAGGGTGGAGAATAGAGTTATCTATGGGCTGAATAATTTTATAAAACATTATGAGTTTCAATTATATTTTAAACTTTATACTTTAGAATTACTTTTATTTATATAGTATTGTTTTAAAATAAAAAAAAAATACTCGTCATGTGAATCATCGAGGTGTTCATGAGCTGAATCAGATCCAGATAATAAAAAATTTGTTTGTCCAATAACTAACTCAATCCGTCAAACTCGAAAAATTCAATAAAAATATCCTATCATAAAATTCAACCCAATTCGAATAGAACAATAATTTGATTTTTTTTAAAAATCTACATGTAATAAAAATATTACTATATTAGTAATATGATACATGAATTAACTATTTAATCTTTTGAAAACAGAAAAACTTAAAAGAAGAAAATTTTCTTTCACTTAATTTTTTTTCTTATAAATTAACTAGACAACTTCCCAATTGAACACTATAACTTTTTTTAAGAATTTTTTTTTTTCACTTTTTTCTCTCTAGTTTCTAATACGATCTAACTTTATGAAAATTTTCAGTTATTTAAGAAAATGTGACAGATTATAAATTTTTTTATAAGGGTCATCCCTTTTTCAACATTCACAATGATTTGAGATATGAAAAAAAAAACAAAATGGAATCTACCTGTTTGTTGCTGATTTCAAATAACCTTTTTACAATTTCTACAACGCTCATTCTTCTTTTATATATATATATATATATATATATATATATATATATATATATATATCCAAAATGCCCCATTTTTTTAATTTTTAATTTTGATGTTACCTTTCAGTTGTCCTAACTGAACTGGCTCCCGAGTGTAGGCCAGGAAAGCTTAGTTTTTAGTTTATTTGTAACTTAAACATGTAACCATTTATTTTCCTTTACTTTTGGAAGGTTCTAGAGTCAGTTTCCTAAGTAGAGTTGGCAAATAAGGTCCGAAATTGAGAATCCACCCGAGTTGATTCGAAACCGAATTCGATCCGAATTGATTAAAAAAGTCAAAAGCCCGAGCCCAACACAATCTGAATCCGAAAAAGCTCGAACCCTAGAAAATCCAAAAAAATCCAAAACCGAGGAAACCCGAATCCAAAAAAATCTGAATCTATAAAAGCTCGAATCCGTTACGATCCGAACCCGATATCGATCCGATCCCCGAAACCCATAAAAAATCAAATTTATAATAAAAAAACCCAAATTATAATTATATGATTTTATTTTTTTTTAAATAAATGATAAATTTTTTTCTTAAATAAAATATTTTATTTATGAAAATGTATTTATAATTAGTATATAATTATATCAATAATGTATTTTCAATAGAAATAATTAATAGTGAATCTTTAAATTGGATTATAAAATAAAATTAATTTGAAACACATTAAATTTACAATTAGATTATAATGTTTTGTAGGATAAACTGGATCAATCTTTAGAGTTTATTATCATAATTATATATCTTAAGTTTATTTCATATGTAACACAAACACACATACTAAAACACGCACATATACATATTGCGCCTTATTTCACTCAAGTGAGCTTTTTTTATGTCTTTCGCCTTAGGTAATATAAGATTTCTAAAGCCTAGAGTGCACTTTACACCCTTGACAACACTAATCAAAATAATTTAATATAAAGTAATTTTTAAACGTCATAATATCCTAAAATTTCTAACCATTAAGGGATAAGATAAATAATTGACCAATTATTCATATTAAATATTTTTGGTGAATGATAATCGATACTCTTTTTAATAATGTCTGATATTCAATATTATAATTGGATAATTATTTGATTATATGATTAACTGATTATATCTAATGTTAAAGTCAAAATGATCAAATATTAAAATTATATTTATTACTATATAAATTAGCTTTTACATATCAAGATTTTATAAAAATTTAAGCATTAATTATTAAGGTTAAACCAATTAATTAGTACTTTTTTAATTTTTACTATTCAACATTTAATTAAACATTTGAAAATTAGATCTAACTTTATTATGTTACTATTTATAATGTTATTAATGTTAAACCAATTAGTGTATACAATTAGATCTAATATTATTATGTTAGTATTTATAATTATGTCCAAATAAAAAATATAAATATAAAAATAAATTCTTAAAAATTTAAAATATTGTTAAAAAAAATTATAACACAAAGACTAAAAAACTTAATAAAAAAAATAAAAAATTATTGGATTAAGTGACTAAGAGCCTAATGAGTTATTGGGTTAAGAGAAAAAATCATTTATATAAATGTTTAGTGCATTTTATTTATAACTTCTTTCGTTCTAATGATGTTTTTTAAAATGTAGCCAAAATAATTTTTAACTTTTATTTTTTTAATGTCACTTTATATTTATTTTAACTCATAAAACAAAAAGAAATTTCTTATATAATCATTAATTATAGTATATTCAATATCAAATATCAACTATTAAAATTATATCAATGCTATATAAATTAGATTTTATAGATCATGATTTCTTAAAATTTCTAAGTATTAATTATTAAAATTAAATCAATTAATTGGTATTCTGTTAGTGTCTACTATTTACCATTTTAATTAACATTTGGTCAATTATTGTATACAATTAGATCCAATGTTCTTATGTTAGTATTTATAATTATGTCCAAACAAAAAAATATATAAATAGAAGAACAAATTTTTGAAAATTTAAAATCCTCTTATATAAATTATAATACAATAACTAAAAAAAACTAATAAAGCAAAATAAAAATTTGTTGGACTAAGTGATTATAAGAGTCCAATGAGTTATTTGGTTAAGAGTAAAAGTCATTTATGTAAATGTTTAGTGCGTTTTATTTATAACTTTTTTTTTTTTTACATCCAGGCCAATGATTTTTTACTTTTACTTTTTTAGTGTTACTTTATATTTAATTTAACTCACTTATAAAACAAAAAAAAAATCTTATATAATCATTAATTATATCTATATTCAATACTAAACATCATAAAAATTTAAAAATATAAGTATATAACAATTGCAAAATAATAAGAAGTATCAAAATATACAAATTCTTTTTTATTCATACTATAAGGAAATATATTGAAGTTATATATTTAGCTTTTATTGGAACTTTTGGACTAAAAAATAATATAAAATATTAATTCTCAATTTATCAATAAATTATTATATAATTTATATTTATATAAATATTTATTAATTTTTAAAATTTTAATTTAGTATTTTTGTAAGTGAAATTAATCATTACATTCAAAATTAAAAATATATATATTTATAGCTTAAAAAATTCCAAAATTATTGAATCCATCTAGACCGGTTTGAACTCGAATCGATTCGAATCCAAAATAATTCGAACCCGAAAAAGCCCGTATCTGAAATGGCCTGAGCCCGAGATAGCCTGAATCCAAAATTATCCGAACCCGAAAAAGCCTGAATCCGAAGTTATCCGAATCCAAAAATATCTGAACCCGAAATAATCCGAATTCTAAATAATCCAAATCCGATGACAGCTCGATTCGGACATGCCCGAACCGGCCCGTTTGCCACCTCTATTCCTAAGGTAGCTTCTCATCACTTCATGACATGGCCCAATGAAAAAAAATAATGTCAGCAAAGTGTTATGAAACCTCAAAATTGGTTATCCCGATTTGAAGGTTTTGAATTAAAAGTTGTTTTTACAATTTTTATTATCATTTGATCAATATCAAATATTATTATAATTATATGAATTTATTACAAGTAACATAAGCTTTTATGATTAATAAAAAAAAAAATTAAAATTACAATTTGTTATTATAGTTACATAAATTATATGGTCAATTACATAATTTATTATGATAGGTAATAGAAGAGAGTATTACAATTTTTTTTTTATAACGTGTCAAATACTTTAGCATGCTAGACACAAATTATGGAGTCACCACTAATCTTTTTTATAAGGTGCTATTAACCACCTATGTGAACCTATCATTTTAAAATTATCATAAGTTTGATTAAGACATCCTAAAATGAATAGGTTCTGGTTTACTTCTTCAGAACTCGGTTTGGGGGTACGGTTACGTGCAAAAAAGGATTAGTACCCCCACAACGCCTATCTAGAGATAGTACCTAATTAGTCTTGTATTATCTTTTATTAGTCCTATTAAATGATCTTGTTTATCCTAATTCATCTTAATTTATTTTAATTTATTGGAATTTTATTATTTTATTCTAATGTTTTAATATAGAAAAAATTATAAATTCTCTTCCACCATTCTGGAGAGATATCTTAAAAATTTCCTCACTTCAAGAGTATTTAGAGAAGCCTTTCTTTCCCTCAAAGAGGTTTCATCATCGAATTTATTTTAATACATTATGGAAAGTATCTTAATTTAATTTTCAATAATTATTTTCATAACTATTTGATTTTCTTAATCATATTTCATTTTAAAATAAATCTTAACATTTTGTATTGAAAATATTTCTCAAAATCTTCCACCATTCTGGAATCTTAGCGAAAAATCTTCTCACCTTGAAATTTCTTAGAAATCACCCTGTGACCCTTCAAATTTCATCCTCGAAAAAATCTCATGTCATAACGATCTCGCGACCGCTAATGATGTTGGGAGGGTTAAAAAAATAATACATCCTCGATAATAATTTTGGGTTTTGAAAAATCTCGAAGAAAGGGAGTTGTCACCGATCTTTTTAGTTAAGTGTAATCGGTCACCTATTCAAACCGATTTTTGTAAAGAAATTTTAAATTAACTAAAATCATTTTAAAACTAATTTTAAAGTTTGCGTCTAAAACTAGAGAAAAACAAATGCGGGTTCGAGAATCGATTACGTGCGGGGAAGGTGTTAGCACTCCTACAACACCCGTATAAAACGGTACCTCATTAGTCATGTGTTATCTTAATTCGATGGAAGTTGATTTTAGTTTCGGTATTTTAAAATAAATCCCTTAAAAAAGTCATATTATTTTAAGAATGATTCAAAAATTTATCACCACAAAATTTTCTATATTCCCTGGCAAACCTGGTAAAATATAAAAAATTTCCTCATTTTAAAATCCTCCGTATCATTCTCTTTTTCTTTAAAAGGATGTTCTGTTATTAATGATAATTGATGAAATCCTCCCCAACAAACTCGACAAAGAACTGATAAATTATTTTAACTTTGGAATGTTACCTTATTTTATTATCAAAGCATTAATTTTCATATGCATTTAAACTCGTTTATTATGAACATGATTATGCAAAACATTATTAAAATGCTAACATAAGAGAGTAAAAATTATATTAACATTAATAATCAAATAACATGAACAAGTACATATGCACACAACTTTGATTTGAAAATTCTTTTGTCATGTATCTTTTATACAAAAGTACATAAATGACATGCATCAGAAAATTTTACCGAACTCCTTGGCAAATCTGGCAAAGCTTGGAAAATAATTCTTTCGCCTAACACATACGTAATTTTGAGGAAAAAGACAACCACAATTTTCAATTTTATAAACATATGCGTTGGAGAATTTTCTAATCTCCACAGCAAACCCAGCAAAACCTAGGTAATTATTCTTCCGCTAATATTTATGTAATCGAGAAAGTACGTTTTTGTGATAAATTTTTAAAACATTTTTCTAAAAAGCATGAAATGCTCTAAAATGGAACCATTATCGGTTCTCTCTTGAAGAAAAGGCATCCGAATACCTATAGAGGTATCCGAATACCTTAGAGGAAACTTAGATCGGACTTAGAAAAGGAAGGATTTTGGGCACAAAATTTTTGCTCGAATTAAGAGGGATATCCAAATACCATGAAAAATGATATCAAGATACCTCGAAGCGAGTTTAAGCTAATTGACTTGAAAAAGAGGAGCATTCGGATGCTATTGTTTAAACATTCTAGTGCCCCTCGATTAGCCTTAATGCAACGTTTTGAAATCGAAGAAAACTAAAATTATACAATTTTTTAAAGGAAAATTTATGTTGGCCGAACCATACATAGTGTGTAAACCTTTCAATAATTAGGGAGCTCTGCTTGGTCCTTTGATATCTAAAAATGGCCAAGTACGTGGGCAACAAAATATTTGCATTCCTTGTTTTTAACGTGCTATGATATTGCGATGTCTACTACGAGTAGACCTATTCAAGGTCGAACTACTTGCTTGGCCCGATAAGTTCAACTCATATTAGACCGGGCTTGGACTCAAATTTTCTTAATCCGAGCCAGGTCGATCCAGTCCAAATTATTGTTTAATAATAAAAAATACTTCTTAATCATAAAAATATATAAATGTTAATATATAAATAATTTTTTAATATTTTTTAAACAGTAAAACGGACTTCCAAATCAGTTCGGGTCTGCTCAAACTTGGTTTGGATAAAGGATCTCAAAAAAATTCGAGTTGTGACCTTGCCCGACTTGGCTCATGATCACCTTTAAGTATGAGAGACCTAGTGCAACTCAAGTCGGAGAAATTACGGCACTTAAAGGGTAATTAGCAAAGCCTTGAGAAATTTTAGCATTGTTAGAAAAATCAAGTTTTGGAATCAAGGAACTAAGAAGAGCCCAAAGTGGTAACAACTCCATAGGCAGTTGGCAAAGGTTGTTACCGGCTTAGGAGTTATTGCTAGCGAATTGAATAAAACAGTTACATGGTTTGGGGAGACAAGAATTTCAGATTTGAAGAAAAGAAATCCGAAGCTGTTGACAAAAAGCATGAAGAGCGATTACATGGAGTGGGAGCAGCTCGATCAGTAGTTTTCACCATGATATACGTGCATCAAGACAAAGAGGAAGTTAACACAGTTAGAGTTAGGAAATAACTAGAATTTCTATTGTTTTTCTTTAGCTTAAGTATAAAAAAGGCCCTTAAACTAAAATTAAATAATCATTCAAATTTCTATTATTTTATTACAATCAATTGAACCTTCAAACATATATTCTTATATCCATTTGATCTCTCAAACATCTATTTCACCCAGTTGAGCCTTTAGTTCGAATTGGTGATGACTTTAACCAATTTTCGTCCAATCAAAGACTCAATTGGGTGAAAATAGATATTTGGGGATTAATTGATTATAATCAAATGATAGGGATTTAAACAATTATTTAATTTTAGTTCAGGTATTTTTTTATATTTAAACCTTTTTCTTTTTGTTCTTGTAACACTTGTCGTAACATGTCCCAATTGCTGGATCCGTCTGAATGACGTTAGAAAAATAAGTGTGGGAAAAAGAGAAAAATACGATTTAATTCCTCATAAATAAAATTGAGGGTTTAAAAGCAACCTCGAAAAAAAAGAAAATGGAGTCGCCACCGATCTTTTTTGGCTGGGTGTGATCGGTCACCTATTAAAACTGATTTTTATAAATAAATAAAAAATCAAAATTAATTAAAACATTTTAAAAAAAAAACCAATTTTGAAGTCTACGCTTTAAATCAGAGAAAAATAATGGCGGGGTCGGGAGTCAGTTACGCCACAGGGAAGGATTAGCACTAGACCTGCTAATAGGTTGGGCCTGGGCAAGAATATTTGTAATTCGGGCTGGCCTGGCCCGGATTACTGTTCACATAATAAAATAATAATATTTTTTAAAAATTTAATTATAAAAATATATTAAAAAAGAAAAGAAATTTTTTTAATATAAATGAACAATGATTCGGGCCGTCTAGGCTTGGGCCTGGGCAAGGAGTTTAAAAAAATTCGGGCCGCGGCCCGGCCCATAAGTACCTCTAATTAGCACCCCCACAACTCTCGTACAAGACGATACCTTATTAACCACGTGTTATCATGAAGTCTCGATTAAAGTCGATTTTAGGTTCGGTATTTTGAAGTAATTTCCTTTTAAAAACAATCATATTATTTGAGAATGATCTGAAATATATTAATATTAAATTTTCTATATTTCCCAGCAAGCACGGCTAAACATAGAATTTTTCCTTTATTTTGAAATTTTTCGAGTCACCCTTGCTTTGAAAAAAGGATATTCCGTTGTAGATGATAATTGATGATATCCTCCCCGGCAGACCCAGCAGAGAACTCATGAATTATTTTAACTCGGGAATAACCTTGTTTTGTTAAAAATCATTAGTTTTTATGTATTTAAAAAATATATAAGAAATTCATCATGGATATACAAATTATTACTAAGGTACAAATATAAAATAAACAACATGCATAATTATCATGGCATGGCAAAAGAATTAATGACATGGCATACATGACATGGTAAACTTTATTACAACATGGCAAAGAATTAATGACATGGCAAATAACTCATGACATGGCATATATGATGTGACAAATAGCTCATGACATGACAAGAGGATTTATGATATGGCATACATGGCATGGCAAAGATTTCATAGCATGACATACATATGGTAAGTGACTCATGACATGGCATATGATTCATGGCATGGCTTACATAACATAGCATATATGACTTAAGGACCAATCATAGAAATGATATCATCATGGAATATTCACAATCATATCATGATTAAGATAACAACATGAATAACAAATCATACAATGACATCATCATGGAGTATTCATGGACATAGAATTATCATGATCAAAGTGGCACATGTAGATATCATGGAATATGTATACATCATTATTTTTAAATTATTTTTCATGGAATTTCTTCTTGGTGAAGTTATATGAATGGCATGTGTCGAGATATTTTACCGAACTCTCCGGCAAACCCGGTAAAGCTTTGGAAAAATATTTTTTTGCATGACATGTATATAATTCTGAATAAACCAAAAATCATACCTTTCGATTTCATAAACACGTACGTTGAATAATTTCCTAACCTCCCTGTCGAACCCGACAAAGATTAAGAATTAATTCTCGCCAAATGTCCAAAAAACCGAAAATACGTTTTTATGCTAAATTAAGTAAAAACATTTTAGAATATGCAATACTTGAAAGCGAAATGTGTTTCTCTCTTGAATAGAGAATATTCGAACACCTAAAAAGATATCCAATTACCTTTGAAAGAAATTTAAATTGGATTTCAAAATGGAAGATTTTGGGCATGAATTTTAGCTTAGAATACTGCAATTTAATGATTCCGAAAATAAAAGTAGCCATTGTTTAATAGGGATGATTCTGAATTGGGAGAAAAAGTTGAAGAAATTAGAGTGGTGAAAAAAGTATTTTCTGAAACAGGAGAGTCAAAAAATTAAAACTAAAGGTAAACTTCATATCAGTAACTCCTCTTATTCTTAGAGGAAAAACTCAACAAACAAAAAAAAAAATAAGCAAAATGCATCAATGGCGGCATTCATGTTGAGTATAAAAAATGCAAAAAAAAAATAATAAAATGAAAAGAAAAGCACCTGAAGCGATAGCGAAAGCTGAAAACAATTTGCATGTTACACTCAAAGTCTCACAAATAAAGGAAGCTGGAAAGTAAAGGTCTGAGAAAAAAAAAGATTAATAAAAGAAAGCTGAAAAACAGTTGTCAAGAAGAAAAACGATTGCTCTTCTAGCTTTTGGCTAGTTTTTTAATAAAATTTGTTGGCTTAGCAAAAAAAAAGAAAAAAATTAATGAAAGAAAGAAAAAAAAAACTATCAAGGTAAGGTAAATAGCTTGTGGTTAGAGAAAAGAAAAAAGATTAATGAAAAAACAATTGTTAACGTAAGGTTAAATAGCTTAGGATAACTTTAATCTTATGTTTATAGATGTTAACTCCCATAATAGGAGGAAGTGCTTCATGTTGAAATAGAAAAATTTCCTAACGGCAGTTGTAATTACTTTTTTTTTTTTCGGTAAGGAAAAGTCTCGGCAATAGAAAGAAGAAAAAAAGATAAGGAAAAAAAAAGGCAAAAAAAGTGTGAAGAAGAAAAGAAAATGTGCTAATTTCGATACCACAATAAGTAGTCTAAAATAAACTCTCTTCATATTGAAGAATTTAGGCTGTGAAAACCAAACAATTTTCTTTCATGATTTTGTTCTAAATTAGTTAATAAAGTCAACAGTTTTGCATTTCAATCCTATAAGTGTATTTAAATTCCACAATTTCGTTTATAATAATTTCCCCATCCATATTCTTTTAATTTTGATTTTAAAAAGATATAGAAACAATCAAGTTCATCCCTTTCTTAGATTGTTATTTAACCTAAGCTAAAACCATGATATGGTTAAAAAATCCATCAAAAAGTTTGATGCGTTTAACTACAAAATGGATGATATTTTTTTTTTGGTACATGGATGATGGTTCATCTTGCTTTGCACTCACGTAAGTAAGCACTGAGTTGCAGCTTAAATCAGAGTTGAGCCATTTGTTTTACATTGATGGGATAGCATGCAGATTGAGAGCCTGAATATGCCTTTTGAGCAATAATCTCATTGAAAGCTTGGGTTGGATGATAAGCATCCCAGAAGATATATTCATCCCTATTCATGCATGGGATTGAAAATGGAAGACAAGTTATTTGCCCTTTGTTTCTTCCAATGCCACAACACCCTCTATCTATTGCACTAAACCCTGCAAGATATAATGGTTCATGTTATGAGCATATCAATTAATGGCACCATTATGAGCTAGTTTATTAGATTTTTAGCTACACAATTTGATGTCATCACCTTTATTGAAATTAACCCCAACAACTTATTGACGAACTAGACCTGGTAATTCGTGTATTCGTGTCGTGTTCGTATATTTTCTTGTGTTATAATCGTGTTTATGGTATTTTATATTTATATAAATTTTGACGTATTAATAATTTGTGTTATATAGATTTTAAAATAATCATGTATTCGTGTCGTGTTTTAATTATTTTTTTCGTGTCGTATTTAATATTGCCAGGTCTAGAACGAACTATGCATGCATGTATTAGTGACGATGATTTAAGATCTTACCGTAAGCAGCAGGACTACTTAGTATGTCATCGAAGAGTCCATAGGTATTGCCATAAACAAAAATCGCCCTGGTGTGGTTAGCATTTAACTGATCAACAAGGGTGTTGAGCCGGCTGTTGAACATTTTCACCATATCATTAACATTAGATACACACTTCCCTGGTGGCGCAAGACCTTTAGCCAGCTGATTTGGGATGCAACCAAGTGGCCCAATGCCCGCCATCAAAAATTTTCTCAGCCCTAATTTGTATAGTGCCTTCAAAAATGAATCAATTTCACTGCTTCAGACCCTTTTTACTTACTCAAGCTTAAGTTGTTTCCAAGAAACAATACAATAGATACAAAAAGTTAAACATAAACATTATTTATAATGGGAAATTGAAATCATATATGACACAATTTTTTTTTCTTCGAAAGATTAATATCAGGGATTTAAATAGAGGCCGCAATACGATGCTATGGTTGCTATTTTGCGTTTTCGGCTTTCTCTGCCATCGATATTCACGGACGATATTTATCATAATTAATCACAATAGCATTCATTACTTTCACAACCATGATAAATACGTTGCGACTAAAAACGCATTCGCGATCGCAATTTAAATCCCTGATTAATATATAATTTGGGAATCAAAATAAAGTTTTTTTTTCCTTACCATTATTTGGCCTGCGTAGTTATTTATTAGAAGATCAGCATAAGCTTCAGGATTGTAAGTGGCGCTTGAGGAATAAAATGAGGGCATCAGATAATTATTGATGTAATCATTGCTGCCGATGTTCATCACAACTAAAGACTTTCCCAAATATTGATTCAACTCCTCCTCGTCCATTTGGTTTTTCAGCTGGTTCAATGTACTTCCAAAATTTTGAACCTGTTGACTCAAGCTGAACCTGTCCCCCTGCGTCATGAATTCATTCTTTAAAAGAAAGGAAAAAAAAAAAACTCAAGAGGATGTTTATGAAAACCTAAAATTAGATTAGGATTTACTAGATTTAGGCCACTTTGATCAAGGATCCCTGCTGCTGCTGAAGCATAGTTTACTCCACCCCGAATGTCTTCTTCGCCAGTGAAAGTAACGGTGAAGGCTGGAAGAAGCGGAAGACCTAACAAATCTCCTGCAAGATGTGAAAACCATATAACCAATGTATAAGCTCATTTTTTTCTAAAGTTATTTTTTTTCTTTTATTTTGGAGCAGTTCTAAAAATCAAATTAGAAGTAAATAGTTTTGATTTATGGCATGAATCACTAGTAATTTGATATTTGTCTCAAACAACTTTCAATATATACCAATGTTTTTCTTGAACATCTTCTATTTTAAATTGCGTATTTAATGCTCTTTTCATTTTTTTATGGTTGATGAAAAATTTAGATGAGAGGAGGCTATCTCAATTCAAGGTTAGGGTATGCCACAGGTTTCAGAGAAAGCTAACAGTAATATTTAAAAATTACCCAGTAAGTGGGACTGTTGGTGATACTCGAATCCTAGCATTTGTCAAGACGCTAATAAGTACTCAACCAACTGAACCAACTCACGTTGGTTCTTTTCATCCATTTTTACTTTCAAGAAATTAAAAAATTAATTTTAATGTATTCTATATTAATATTATAATTTTTTATAAACTTGATGTTTTATAATATTTAATGTCAAATTTTTAAAAAAATAATTTTTGAAGCAATGCTACATCATAATTTTTGAAAACATATATTTTTTGTTTTTAATTGGAGAAGGTGGAATTCAAATCAAGGTAGTCAGTACCGTATTGGTGGGCGTACCGTTTTTGTTCTAGTACTGGTACATGCCGGTACCGATGTGTTTCGGCATACCATTTCTGGTTTACGGGCATTTTTTAAATATTTTTTCATATATCTATATGTATAGCCTATTTTCAAGTTTTTTAATAAAATATATATTATATACACATGTAAATATACATCCATTACATGCATATATATGTTATTATACAAATATAAATTTTAAATATTTAATATCTAAAATTTTTAAACATCAAATAGGTAAAATAAATATTAAAATATTAAAAAATATAGTAAATTATTATTAATTATGTCCAATAACCTAATTTAATGAACATATATATTTTAAATATAATTATGAAAAAAATAAAAATGATCATGACACAAAAAATATTGAAATTCGTTTAAAATTCAAATAAGTTAATTTTTAAATAAAAAAAATTAAAAAATCAAAATCTTGTACCAACTGGTACGGACCGGTACGTACCAGTACTGACCGGTATTGACCGATACAAACCGGTACAGGTCGGTACGACCGGCCGGTACCAAAACCAGAACGAAACGAAACTGGTACCGTTTCAATTTACTTTAAAAACGGTACGTACCGGCCGGTATGGCCAATACCTATACGGTACCGATAACACTGATTCAAACCCTTCTATTTAATCACTACTACAACAAATCTGGTAATTACTAACTAATTTCTTCGGTGACTAAATAAATTTTGGTCACGCAAACTATGTCAAAAAAAGTTTACCGCCATATAGAAGAAAGTTTACCGTCGGTATGGATCCCTCCCATGCTTGGTTTTTTAAGTTTAATGTTGATGGATCAGCAAGGGCAAACCGGATCCGGCAGATTGTGGATGTGTTTTGAGAAATGAGAACGGCATTATATTCGCTATATTTTCTTGTAGATTGGGAGTTTTTTACTCTAATATGGCGGAATTGTGGGCGATTAAGTTCACCTTGGAAATTTTTGTGGCCTCAGGAAGAGCGTTAAACTATGGTCTGATAGTTGAATCGGATTCGATGGTGGCTATTAACTGGTGCACTAAAGAGGATACTCGTGACTCGCCCATGGAAGATGTGGAAAATTTTTCAAGCAATTGATAGACTGACGATGCAGATCAAGGAAGTTAGATTTGTTAAGATTTTTAGGGAAATAAATGAAATGGCAGATGCACTTGCAAAAGCAGGGGTGGATCGTGTACAAAACTTCATTGCTTGGTGGTAATGTCTGTCAACGGTTGGCTATATGTGTTGTTTTGCTGTTTTTTCTGTGTTCTGTTTCTCAAAGCGAGACACTGTCTAAGGCCGAATGGGTTGTATAATTATTTGGCCTATGGTTTACTTTTTGTGGATCCATCTTTCTTCAATTAAATATCTGAATTAGCAAAAAAAAAATAAAAAAATTGGTAACGTTCATAATTTTGGGTCACGTTTGTGTTTTTTCAAAAATTTAACATTTTATCTATGCAAATTGCACAATGTTATTTTGTAAAGAAATTTTAATCTTATGTCACATTATCAATATGCACTATTAGTGACAATTTTGGTCACTCATTGCTTTCGGATGACACACACATGCATCATAAAAAGATAATTATTATTGACAATATAGTTTCGTCCAATAAATGCATGATTTTGTATGATAATATGCGTAATATCGTAATCTTTTAAATGATTTGATTTGATAATGTTATTTTTTTTATCACTAATAAAATCAAATTGCTGTGTATTTTATAACATAATTGGTGATGTAAAATAACATCATTAAATTAAAAATATATATTATGACCAATTATATTTATCAAAAGAGAAATTTATTTTTCAATTGCATGAAAAAACTAAAATAAAATGAAAATACAATAGGTGCATGAGAAAATCATTTGTGACATATTTTGTGCCGCAAAATTTGTCATGTCATAAAATTTTAAATTATGTCTATTTAATGCTTTTAATATATAATTTTTTGTTGTGACATGTATTAAAATTGACTTTACCTTTTCGATGATTAAAAAGAGATGAGAAAAACAATAATATAATTATTTTTTGTTATAATCTTTTAGAATAATTTGAATTTTTTATTATAAAGACGATAATGCTTATAATATTTTATTGTTTACCTAATTTTCTAATTCTAGAAACATTGTTTCTCTTACTTTAATTTATAGCTCATAATGCTCAAAATTAATAAAAAGTATAATGTACTTATATTAGACATATTCAAGGATCGGGTTACCCGACAGGCCCGGTCCATATTGGTCGAGCTTGAGCAAATATTTTTTTCAATTCGGGTCGGCCAGACCTGAATTACTATTTATTAATAAAAAAAGTTATTTCAATTTAATTATACAAAAATATATCAATATTAATATAAAAATTATTTTTTTAAAATTTTAATAAGAACAGTAATTTGGGCCTATGGGCCTAGGGATGGTAATGGATAATGCGGATTCGGATATCCGTAATTATCCGATCCGCTTTTTGTTGATTCAGATATTACGGATTCGGATATTTAAATTACTATCCGCAACGGATTCGGAGCGAATGCGGATATGAAATCTCGGATATCCATTACCCTGAATCCGCATTACTTATACGGATAACAAATTCGGATATCTGAATCTGCTAACCGAATCTGTATTATTTTTCCAGATTCATATCCGAATCCATTATCCTTTTATTTGTAAATGTTTTAACTTACTGAATTCGGATATTTAGCGGATTCGGATATCCTGCAAATAATGTTATTTAATTTGGATTCGGATAATAATACTCGAATTTAAGGCAGATAATAAAAGGATTCGGATTTAAAGCAGTTATGAGGATTTGGATATTACCAAAAAAAAAATACAGATATCCGACCCGCTGTCATCCCTAACAAACCAAATTTGGATAATAGGTGTGGGAAAAATCCAAGTCGCAACCCGACTAAGTTAACACCTTTACTTAATTTGAGCACTTGTTCATAGTTAAAGGTGTTAACTAACTAATTTACCAAGATTCCATGTGTGTGTTTATAGGTATGTACATGTATGTATGATTGTGTTTACCCTATATCTTTTGTGTTAATATATGACATCAATTAAAAAATATAATAACAAGAATATATATGATTTTTAAAAGTTAACCTACTTTTTGACCCTAAAACTATATATAATTAATTAAAAATTTCCCATAAATTTCAAAATAACTACTGCTGCTTTGTGAATCAATTCAATTAACTTTGTTAGGTAAGTAAGAGATCATGAACCAATTACATGAGCCAAATACTCATGTAACATATGATTAATTTTATATTAACTCTAGTTAATCAACTCTAATTGAAACTATATTAACTCTAGTTAATTTATCTGAAACTTAAAATTAAAGCTTAATTATTAAAAAAATTTTAAAATTAAAATTAAATAATTATTTAAGTTTTTATCGTTCTATTGCAATCAATTGAGCTCTCAAATGTTTATTTTCATCCATTTGAAATTTCAAATATCTATTTTCACCCAATTGAACCCTCAATTAAATGAAAATTGATGATGGTGTTTAATCAATTTTCTTTCAATCAAGAGTTCAATTGGATGAAAATATATGTTTTAAAGTTTAATTTATTACAATAAAATGATAAAAACTTAAGTTATTATTTAATTATAGTTTAAGGACTTTTTATATTTAAGCCAATAATTAACTAAAATATAAAAATAATAATAAAAGAGAGAAAGAAAAGGAACGGTTATGGATGACTTCTTTTATTTTCTATTTTTGTATTCTTGGTTTTTCACCCAAATAATCAAGAGAATATGGATATGACTTCTAATGTTTTTCTAAGTACAAGGTTATTGGCACACCCAAGTGGATGAGAAACAAATGTGAGTAAAAAAAATCATATTTAAAAAATTAATTAATTATTGGATAGGTTTTTTAGATGTAAAAGACATAATTATCTTAATTTTATTTAATTGTTAATATTTTTTAAAATTTTTAAGTAATTTCATAGTATCAAAGAAAAAGACCAAGCAGATGATAAGTACAAGAAAGCTCATCAAATGAAAACAAAATAAAATCAAAACAGAAAGTCTGTAAGTTCATAAAGTGCACTCTAAAAATAGAAAGGATTTAACAATAAGTTTTGTCCAAGCTTTAATAGTTTTATTCTTATGCCTTTCGTCTTTGGGTTGCAACCAATTTTTTTATTATAATCCCACTTTTTGATTAGACAATATATATTATATCAGGAGAGATTCATTTACATTAATGTAAAATTAAATTAATTTTATATATTTTTATAATTTTTTATACGATTTATATTTTAACAAATCGACCATTGGATTTAACAATATAATTGTACTCATCGTGCACGTAAAATTTCGAATCAATCCGATATCTCTATCATATCGATCGAAAATATTATTTTTTTAATATATATTTAACGATTAAAAGTTTTTTACATCGAACAAATAGCTAGACATTTTTAATTTACTCGAAACTCGACGTGCATGATCTACGTAAACATAAATACAACGATCGGATTAAATAAATATAAATCGTATAAAAATTATTAAAGTGTGTAAAATTATTTAATTTTATATTAGTGTAAGTGAAATTGTTCGTTAATTATTGACTCGAATATTCAAGTTCCACTATCCACGAATTTTGATTTTCTTTAATTTTCAATTTACGATCTTCCTTTTTTAATTTCCCTTTTTTTAGTTTTCAGTCTAGACTCTGGAGTACCGGTTTTCATATTTTTCTTTATATTTTTGTTAATTATTCATTTGGTAGATAAATTAAGTAGGTTAATTAGGGTAAGTTAATGAGGGTTGATTTGATGTTGTTGGGTGCATAGTATTTATGAGATGCTTTTCCATAATTATTATCGTGTTGTGTTATTTTAGTGTCTAAAAAGTTTTTTTAGATCATTTATATTTATTATAATATTATGAGTTAAGTGATACCAATTCAATTGAAAATCGATAAAAATATCAAAAAAATTATTATAAAAATTTAAAATTAAAGATATACACATTTATTCACTTTAAAAAAACTACGCACTTAAAAAAAATTTACCAACCTTTTTTCGCATATTGTTTTTCAAAACATAACTTTAAAAAAAAAAAAAAAAATCATTTTGTACTCACATAGTGAGTGTGTCAAATTTTAATTATTATAAAATTTTTAACTGAATTTAGTATCGCAAATCAAGTGACACTATCTCAATTCAAGAATTCACATAGAATCAAAATAAAATTGTAATAAAAATAAATTTAAGAATACAATTGTCGTTTAATAGTAGTATAAATGCACATTTTCTTAAAAAAAATAAAAAAAGAAAAAAAAAAACCCCACTTCTTTAAAAAAATATCTTATTTTTACTCACCTAACTTCTTGTCCCTCTTAAAAATACAATTCCATTTCACTATCTTATAAAAACATACTAAAAAAACTATTCACTTCTTTTACTTAAAAGAACTACGTCATTTTTATTTGATAATTGTTCTTTCATTTTAAAACATTTTTTTTTTTTCAAAAACACCATATTTTTATTTTTCACCCACATTGTTGGTGTTTCAAATCTAATCTATCTATACTATTATAATGTGAATGGCTGAGTTGGTGTCACGAGTCAAGTGACACCAACTCAGTTGGTGAATTTATTAAAAAACCAAAATAAAATAAAATAAAAATTTGAAGGATATTTTTATCTTTTTATTTTTACAAAAAAAAAATATATGTTTTTTTTTTAAGAAACTACCCACTCTTACATCACACTTTTATTTGAATAACTTCCTCATATTTAAAAAAAAAATTTAAAATTATCTGTCCATAACTTCTTTTTTAAAAATTTATTTTCTTCACTCACATAATGAATGTATCAAAATCTAGTTATATATTAAATTCGTGACTGAATTGGTGACACCAATTCAATTAGAGAATTGATATAAAAAAAATCTCAAATTATAAAATAAAAATAACAGATATTAATAGAATTATATTAATAATTTAATTTTTTTTAAAATATAAAAACAAACTTTATGCACTTTTTCTCGATTTGAAAAATTAGTAGATATGTAGTTAAGTAATTTTTTTTCTTTCACTTATTTTTTCCAAGGAATAAAAAATTGGATTGGAGTCGAACCAGTCAAACTCTCAATTAAACTGGTTGAATCGATCGGTTCAATAATACCCAAAAATTGAAATTAATATAATTTCAATAAAAAAATTCAAAAAAAGAAAGAAAAAAAGGAAAAACCTTCTTCAAGTTTTTCAAGAATTTTAAGTAGCAAACTTTACTCAAACACTATGTTCTCAAGTGGGTATCAAACAACACAAAGAAAGAAAAATACGAAATAGGAAAAGAAAGAGGGAAGGATGTTGTGCAGTGTGCAATAGAGAATGATCACAGAGGGGGAACAGAGAAGCAGAATAGAAACGAGAAAGAGAGAGAGAGAGAGAGAATTCAAGAGCATGAGAAATGGCTAATGAAGAAGATAGTGAAATGGCTATGCATCAGGATTAGAGGTGGCAATTGGGCGGGTTCGGGCGGGTTCGGGTCGGGTTCATTCGGGTTCGGGTTTATTCGGGTTCGGGTTCATTCGGGTTCGGGCTCATTCGGGTTCGGGTCCATTCGGGTTCGGGCTCATTCGGGTTCGGGCTCATTCGGGTTCGGGCCCATTCGGGTTCGGGCTCATTCGGGTTCGGGCCCATTCGGGTTCGGGCTCATTCGGGTTCGGGCCTATTCGGGTTCGGGCCCATTCGGGTTCGGGTTCGGGTTCGGTCTGGGTTCGGGTTTGGTTTGGGTTCGGGTATGTTTTACATCATTTTCAGTCTGGGTCCATTCGGGTTCGGGCCCATTCGGCTTTGGGCCTAGATCTAGGTCATTTTGGGTATTTTTTGAAGAATCTAAGGTTAAAAAGGGAAAGAAGAGAGAAAGAGGAACAGTTTGGGCTAATTTCGGAAGTGATCGGCTGTCGGTGAACGGCGGCCGACGACGATGGACGGTGGACGGTGCGGTGGTTCGGCATCGGTTTCTGGGTTGGGGGTGGTTTCTGGGATTTTAGGGGTTGAACACTTAGAGAGAGGAGGGAGGAAAGAGAGAGAAAAAAAAGAAGGGGTTTTATAACCCCTGGAGCGGGTCGCGGTGACCCGCGCGTCGACCCGCGGGTCGACTTGGGGTCCGCGCACTCGACCCGCTCCCTGGAGCGGGTCGCGTTGACCCGCGGGTCGACCCGGGGTCCGCGCACCCGACCCGCTTCAGGTAAAAAAAAAAACGAAAATAAAATTCTCTAAAAACGGATTTCTTTCTCGGGATGGTCGGAGCATCAATCGTTCTTTGAAATGGTCCGAGTAAGAATAGTAATCGAAATACTATCGAAAAGGAGTGATTCGAGAATTATTCTTACATAGATAATTTCTTTTATTTCTGAAATAATTATTAAAAGCATTTTAATTTACTTTTCAAAAAGAAAAAAGGTTTTAAGAAATGTGAATTACCGACGACGGAAATCAAAGGACGTCACGGTAGTGATTCCTAAGATATCTTGAGGTGAGAGAATTTCGTTAAATATCACCACGAGTGGTGGGAGTATTTAGCGACAAGCTCAATACAAAAATTCATAAAAAGATGGAAATAATAAAAATGAATAAATAGTGAATGTTATCCGCTCGATATGTGGCCATGCTCGTGTTTTTAACATTATGATTTGCATTTTTAATCTTATAGTTCGGTATTTAATCATACGTCTTATATGCTAAGTCGTGTGCATCCGATATTTAAATATTCGCATCATACGCATTTAAATAAAAAAAATGGATGTAAATTGTCGACGACAGAATTCGAAGGATATCACGGTTGTGATTCCTAAGATATCTCGAGGTGAAAAGATCTCGTTAAATACCACAAAGAGTGTTGGGAATATTTAATGAGTATTTTCAATAACAAATTTATGTTCACTTTCGTTTTTAAAAAAAAATAATAACAGTTCCAAAAATTCAAAAAATAATAAACATGTTTTTTTAAAATAAAATAAAAATAAAAGAGAATTATTTTTAAATAGCGATGTCAAGTACATTAAATCGAGATTTAAGATAACACGTGATTAAATGGTACCGTTTTCTAAACGGGTGTTGCGGGGGTGCTAATCCTTCCCCGCACGTAACCGACTCCCGAACCCAATTATGTTTTACTCTCTGGTTCAAAGCGCGGACTTCGAAATTGGTTTTACAAAATGTTTTAATTAATTTTAAAATATTTTACCAAAATCGATTTTAATAGGTGGTCAATCACACCTAGCAAAAAAGATTGGTGGCGACTCCATTTGTGTTTTCAAAAACGTCTTAGCGGACGAAAAACCGTTATGACATATATATAATATATTAAATTTTAATTAAATTATTAAAAAAATTAGAATAAAATTAATAATTAAAGTTATTGCTTTGTAAAAAAAATAATAATTGAAATTTGATTATTTTTGTTTTTAGTATTAAATTCGGGTTCGGGTTCGGGCCGGTCTCGGGTTCGGGTCCATTCGGGTTCGGGTTCATTCGGGTTCGGGCTCATTCGGGTTCGGGCCCATTCGGGTTCGGGCCCATTCGGGTTCGGGTCCATTCGGGTTCGGGCCCATTCGGGTTCGGGTCCATTCGGGTTCGGGCCCATTCGGGTTCGGGCTTTTTCGGGTTCGGGTTTTTGACTTTTTGGTCAAATCGGGTTTGGGCGGGTTCGGGTTCGGGTTTTTCTGGGCGGGTTTTCGGGTTCGGGTTCATTTTGCCACCTCTAATCAGGATGAGGAGAGAAGATGGGCTTTATTTGTTAATTTTTATTTGGACTTTAATTTTTAAATCTGGTAAAGGAAATAACTTGGATCAAAATCAATGGGTTTTTAATAAAATTAAGTTTAAAAAGCTCAAATCACAAAAAAAAAAAAAAAAATCACAAATTCGGTTTTGTTGTGTTTTTTTTTTCGGGTTAATCGATTCTCGATTAATCATCGGTTCTGGTCGGTTCACTCATTTCTCAATTCTATTAGTGTAGTTGAACCGCCAAACTTACCGATTCTCGATTGAATCGGCCGATCCAATCCAATTTTTTCATCATAATTTTTTTTTTATAACTTTTTAACTTTTTAATTTAGTTTTTCTTTCACTCACAAAATTGATGTATCATAATCTAGTTTTAATATAATTTAAATGTGCATGTTCTTCTAAAAATAAGTAAAGCATTGGACTGTAGTAATGAGATAAGCAAGAGACGGAAGACAAAGAGGAAGAAAGAGAAATTCTAAGGAGTGTTGGCGTTAAGTGGTAGGTGATGAAAAGATGAGTGAGGGATGATGCATTGCCTGCCTCCAAAAGATTAGAAAACATAGTGAGAATTCCTCTATAAGGGATGGGAAGGAATGAGCCTCATGTAAGGCAAAACAAGAGAGAGAATATTTAGTGAGAGATTTGTAATAGAGTCAATCCTGCTCAAGAGTCGAGTAGTCCGTTCAATTCGACAGGCCCGGTCCGTATGGGGCCGGACTTGAGTAGGGTTTTTTTTTTCATTTCGGGCCGGTCCGGTTCGTATTACTGTTTATATAATAAAATTTTATTTTTTTATTTAAATTTAATTATAAAATATAAAAATATTAATATAAAAATTAATTTTTTAATATTATTTAAACAGTAAAATGGAACAACGGGTCGGCCTGTGACTGTCCAGGGCCAGGCTTGGATAAAGAAAAAAAAATTGGATCGCGGTCTTATCCATGAGCAGGTCTAATGCTAGTATATCTTTAAAATTTATGATTCAAATTACAAGGGAAGACATTATAATTATAGAGTAACCATGAAATAATGAAAGTAAATTCCAAGATACCATGTGTCAGCAATGTCACGACCAAAATACTTGGCTGTCTAAAGAGAAATTTAAAAAAAAAAAAAAAAAGTGTTTCCTTAACTAGTCTTATTTTGAACCCATCATATCAAAATTCTCTTAAACATATCGACTTACTAGGTTTAATTTTAGGATTTGCCACATATTTCTAGAGTTAAGCCCATATCAATTATTTAATAATCACATGTGAATAAATGTAAGACCAAAGATATAAAGATTGATTAATTAATTTATAAAACATGCAAAGTAAATAAATGAGTTCATCATTGATACATTAATAGTAAAGTTTATTAATTTTATAAGTGAGATTAAAAAACAATCACATATTTAATTTTTTTTTTAAATATGATTAATCTCGCTTGTAAAATTTTAAAACTCCACTTAAAGTAAATAAGATAATTTCTCGTAATAAATTGAAGCGGACTAAAAACACCAAGTGAGTAGTGGTTGCAAGGTAAAAATCTATTTTCATGTAGGGGTAGCTTAATTTGAAAAAAAAAATTATAATAAAAGACGAGTGAAATAATTAATTAATTAAAGAGAGATTATAGAATATGAGAGAAGGATGAGAAAAGTAAGTACCAATGAAATCTATGATGGTTTTTCCGTTGCAGAACCTGCCGGTTGGACCTCCTTGAAAATCAATACCGTAAGGAGGATAATCGGATTTTGCCAAAGAACTCAAGGCATTATTATTACCATTATCGACTAAGGAATCGCCCAGCACAAACATTGCCGGAAACTGGGGAGCTCCCACCACCACCATCTCCACCTCCACACCATCTGAGACTGAGATTGCAACCACCAAACAAAGGGTCACGCTCAGGGTCAAGGGCGTCAAGGGCGTCAAGCTCATCATCGTTTCTATCTTTAGGGTTTGATTTCTTCTTTGCAACAATCTTTGAATGAATATTTAGATGAGCCGAGAATGAGATGGAGATGAATGATGATGCTTCTATTATAAAAGTTAAAACGGTTTTGAATCAGCAGTGACCCATAAAGGAGAGATGAGATGATGATGCTTATTTCTCAATTCTTATTGTTTCCAGCAAGCTATTTGCATTTTCTTGTCCTTTTGCCAATCCTTTTGGTTGGTCAGTTAGTTCATTGATTAAAAAATCGAATTGAATTGACTGGTTGGATTGGTTAAATTTAAAATTAATGATCTATTTGATCCGACGAGTATTTAAAATCGTGTATTTATTAAATTGATAAAAAAAAACAGTTCAATCGATTAAAAACCGATTAAAAATCGAATTGAACCAGTAAAAAATCGGTTTTATATGTATTTTTTTCAAAATTTTATTTATAATTAATGAGATTTGAACCTTTGACTTCTTAATTTTATAGCAAAAACCATATCATTATACCAAATACATATTTTTATTAATTATTAACTATATTTAATATTTATTTAATATTAAACTTAGTTTTAAATATTAAAAAAAAAACTTTATTAAACCGGATCTAAAATCGAAAATCTGACCGATTCGACTTCCAATTTGATATCTTTAACCTTAGTTAGTGTAGGTTGTTCGGGGAGAGCATTTTTTTTTCGGTTAAAGTACTTAAGAAGTCTTTGTACTATATCATCTAGTGCAAATTAGTCCTTCTACTATAAAACTGAGTAATTTAGTCCCTGTACTTTTAAAATTGAAGCAAAAAGGTAAAATAACTGACTAGTGTAACAGAAATTGTTAAAAAAACTGAAGTGACATTTAACTTTATGTTTATTTGATGACGTGGATGTCAAATGCTGACGTGGCACCAATAAAATATATTATTTTAAGCTGACGTGGATAAAATAACAAACTAAGTTGGCAAAAATGCCACATCAAATATATTTTTTGTCAACTTAGGTTGTTATTTTGTCCATGTCAGCTTAAAATAATATATTTTATTGGTTCTACATCATCAAATAAACACAAGGTTAAATGTCACGTCAGTTTTTTTAACAGTTTTCGTTACATTAGTTAGTGATTTTATCTTTTTGCTTCAATTTTAAAAGTATAGGGATTAAATTACTCAATTTTATAATAGAATGATTAATTTGCATTAAATGATATAGTACATAGACTTCTCAAATATTTTGACTTTTCTTTTCATATTTCAAGCTTCTCGATTAAATTGTGAAATTAAACTTTGTACTTTGTACTAAGGCCTATGGTTATTGGACTTACTATATATCAAGAAATTTCCATGGAAAACGACGGGATTTATTTTTTTTAAAAAGAAAAAAAGTATATATATCCTTTTAAGATTTGATAAAAAAAATATATTTATTCTCTTAAGGTTTGAAAAATACCCACTTATCCCCTTACGGTTTGACATAAAATACACTAACCCCCTTAAGGTATTATTTCTAAGTTTATTTTAAATGAAAAGACAAATATACCCTTTGTTAATTATTAATAATTTTTTTTTTATGTTTTTTCTTTTCATTCTTTTTTTACTCAACTTTTTTAACTACAAAATTATTTTTAATTACTATCAAGTTAAATTATATTCTAATTCAAGTATATATTTAAATATTTTAAACTTATGCCAATTCGGATTGGTTTAGTTAGTTGAGTACTTATTAGCACATTGGTAAGTATCAGGGTTCGAGTCTCACCAGCAGTTTCACTTGATAGGTGATCTGTAAGTACCACTGTTAGCCCTCATTGAAACTTATGACATGCCCTAATCCTGAACTGAGTAGCCTTCCCTCACCTAAACTTTTTTGTACCAATTTTTTTTTTTTGTAACTTACCTTTAATTCAATTATATATTAACTTTGACATTAATATATTATGTTATTATTATTTAAAAATAAATCAATTGCCCTTATTTAAAAAAGTTTAATGATAAATAAATTGATTAAAACAAAAAATTTAAAATAGATAGAAAAAATTTTAAAAAATGATCGTATTTTTAATATTTAAAGTAAAGTTTGAATAAATATTAATTTGATTAACAGAATACTAATATAGTTATTTTTTTAAGAGATAAAATGTGTTTTTCAAAATGATAGAGGTAAATTTATTTTCAATAAAATCTCATGAAAGATAATATACCTTTTTATTCTCCTTTCTTCTTTCTTTTTTTTTCATTTTTTTCTTTAACTAATTTCATTATCACTAAAATTTTTAAATAACTATAATTAATTAAGTAAATAAAAATATTTTAATAAATTCATTTCAAAGTTAATATATAATTGAATTAAAGATAAATTTAAAATATTTAACATGCACTTGAAATAGAATTTAATATAATAGTAATTAAAGATAATTTTAAGACTAAATAAATTTTTATTATTTTGTAGTTAAAAAAATTTTTGAGTAAAAAAAAATGAAAAGAAAAAACAAAAATAAATAAAAATAATTAATTAATAGTTAACAAATGGTATATTAGTTTTTCATTTAAAATTAATCTAAAAATAATACCTTAAGAGGGTTAAAGTATTTTTTGTCAAACCTTAAGATGATAAGTTGATATTTTTCAAACTTGAGAGAATAAATATATTTTTTATCAAACCAGTAAATAAGTTTCTTTTATCCTTTTTAAAAATATATTTGCTTGTCAAAATGAATTTTCCTTTTGGTCATTGTCGCAACTTTCGAGAATCCAACCGTTTCTATTCATTTTAAAAACAAACGGAGTCATTTGTTTACATATAATTGATCATTTAAAAAAATAAATTTTTTAATAAATTTTTTAATAGATATTTGTTTATTTATGAAAAAACAAATTTAAATTTGAAAATGTGCGTGAGAATATATTAGTATTCCACAACGTCCATTTAAAAAACAATAGTCATAAATAATGTATTTTTTTAATTTTAATAAAATAATTTTAATTAGATATTTAAAAACAATTCCTTTAATATTTTTTATTTATTACCAATTCTTTTTTTTTCTTTGAAAAAATTTAATATCACAAATGCATGAAGTGCAACATAAAAATGATTACATAGTGAAAAAAAAAATTTTATCTGGAAGTTTCCTAAATCTTTCCAACTCTTCGACGAAATTTAGAAAAACTCCATCATCTAAAAAATTTCAAGGAATTACTATTCGAAAAATCTCATCATTCGATTTCTTTACCCACTTGCACATACAATATGACAAATACTTGAAATGTAACATAAAAATAATTAAATAATTAGCAAAAATATTTGATCGGAAACCTTCCTAAATCATCCCAACTTTTTGGCGAGATTTAGAAAAACTCTTTTTCCATATAATTTTCAAAAAAATTTTGGATAAATTGAAGTTTTATTATCCAAGAAGCAGCATAGCTCCTACAGACAGTTTACAACATAGCAGCATAGCTGCTACAAAAGAACCATTTACAACATAGCAGAAAACAAACCATAACAACCAATTCTATCTAACAAACATATCAGAATTCAAGTTCCAGCCATTGCATAGCTCGACATTGATTGAATCAGCTGCAATACAACGTAGCCCCTTTAATCTTATAGAGACCGAATCCTTGATTCTTTCCAGCACCTTTGAAGAGGGTTCTTCAATCTTCTTGAAGATTCTGTTGTTTCTTTCTCTCCACACTTCATATACAAATGCATTCCATGCCATTCTTAGAATTATAGTGATCAATGCTTTCCCTTTCAGCTTTTTTGTAGCCCATTTCACTTCCTCTTCCCATCCTTTCACTCTCCTCCTGACCTTGGAGCTCAGAAGCACTTGCTGCCATATAGATGCAGAGTAAGGGCATCCCAGATAGAGATGATCACGAGTTTCTTTCTCCTCTTTGCAAAGAACACACAGTTCATCCACTGCAAGCCCCCATGATGCTATTCTCTCCTTTGTTGGCAGCCTGTTTAGTGCTACCATCCAGGATATAATCGCATGTCTGGGAATGAGGTGTGGAGACCATACCAACCTATGCCATGTCACCTTTTCTGCTCTTGGTCTGAGTGCATTCCATACAGCTTTTACATCATATTTGTTTCCTGGAAATGGCCATTTGTTTCCTCCCTGCTGTGCTGGAAGTTGCTGAATCTTATGCCTTAATTGCATTAACTTCTTCCATGCCCAGCTGCTACTCTGAGGAACAGGGATTTGCCAGACATCCCTTCCCTTCAGCACATAAGCCTGGACCCAAGCAATCCACAATGATCCTGCTGATATTAGGATGGCCCATATATTTCTCATCATGCATGCCTGATTCCATGATATGGAATCTTTGAGTCCCAATCCCCCTTCAGCTTTTGGCATACAGATTTGCCTCCAGCTCACCCTAGCTCCCTTTGCTGATCCCTCCTTCCCTTTCCAGAAGAAGCAAGCACATATCTGGGAGATCTTCTTCAGAACTTGCTTTGGCAAGATAAATTGCCTACACCAGTAGTTTTGAAGGCTAAAAAGCACCGATTGGATGAGTTGTAGCCTTCCTGCATAGGAGAGCCATTTCACTGCCCATCCATTGATTCTTGCTAGGATCTTGCCCAGCAATGGCTCACAGTCCTTCTCTGTCAACCTCCTCGTCACCAACGGTACACCAAGGTACCTGACTGGTAGAGAGCCTAATTTGAATCCCGAGATTTCCTGGATAGAATCCAGTTCAACTCTATGGATTCCTGAAGAAAAGATCTCTGTTTTCCCACTGTTAGTCTGAAGCCCAGAAAATGAATAGAAAAGCTGCAGGGTGTGTTGAATTCCAATCACTGAGTCCAAACTTCCTTTGGAGAATATTAGGAGATCATCAGCAAAGCAAAGGTGGGTGAGGTTTATCCTTTTACACTTGGGATGAAAGGCAAAGATCCCATGCTTTACTGCTGCATCCAGCAGTTTTGATAGCACATTCATGGCCAGCACAAAAAGGTAAGGTGATAGAGGGTCACCTTGCCTGACTCCTTTGGCTCCTTTGAAGTACCCTGCCAGAATCCCATTGATGGAAATGGAGAATCTGGGAGTGGTGAGGCAGTTCCTGATCCAACATATAAACTTCTCAGGAAAATTTAAAGCTGCTAAGACAGCCAGGACAAAGTTCCAGCTAAGGGAATCAAAGGCCTTCTGTAGATCAATCTTGAGTGCACATCTAGGTGACAAAGAGGCCCTTCCATAACCTCTCACTAGCTCCTGGGCCAGCAACACATTGTCATTTATACACCTGCCCGGTATAAATGCGCATTGGCTTTGGCTAACAATCGAAGGGAGCAACTGCTTAAGCCTATTGGCAAGAATTTTAGTGATGCACTTGTAGATCACTGAACAGCAAGCAATTGGTCTGAACTCTTTGATATTGCTTGGATTCTTACATTTAGGCACTAAGGTGATAATGGTTGCATTGAAAGCTGGCAGCAGGTTCCCAGTATGAAAAAATGATTGTATTGCTTCCAAGACATCATTCCCCACAATGGTCCATGTTTCCTGGAAGAATTTTGCTGTGTATCCATCTGGGCCAGGTGCCTTGTCACCATTCTGTGAAAACATTGTGGCTTTGATCTCTTCTTTGGTGATTGGCCTTGTTAAGGATAATTTCTCCTCCTCAGCAACTGAAGCTTGAAGAAGCTCAGTTAAAATATTAGGAGGGCATCCAGTGACCCCAGTGTCAGCTGTGCCAATAAGGTTCTGAAAGAATCCAACAGCTTCATTGGAGATTTGCTGGAAAGTTTCCAATTTGTTCCCATTGGCATCTGTGAGGGATCTTATGGAATTACAACTTTGCTTTGCAGCCATCATCTTGTGGAAGAACCGAGTGTTTTGGTCTCCTTCTTGAATCCATCCTATTCTGGATTTTTGCCTGAAGTAGCTTTCTTCAGCAGCACTGAGCTCCTGGAGCTCTTTAATCAAAATTGACTGTTGTGCTATTAGATCAGCTGTAGGATCAGATAATACTGCCAGCTGAACTGCTTCAAGTTCCTTTCGTTTTGCTGCTACCTTCAATGAGATCTTCCCATACTGATTAAAGTTGAACTTTCTAAGCACTTGCTTAAGCCTCTTGAGCTTTTGGTGAAGTTTGGACATGGGGGGACCCGAGACTTCCTCTCTCCAGGATTTCTCAACAATGGCCTTGAACTCAGGATGTCGAGTCCAGAAGTTAAAGAACTTAAATGGCTTAGGGAGGGAGACTCCTGCCTGGTTCAGATTTATAATTGCAGCACAGTGATCTGACACCTCAGGGGGGATGAATTCCACATAGGAATTAGGGAAGAGGGGGAACCAATCTCCATTAACCAGAACTCTATCCAATTTCTTTGCCAAGTGTGCCTCTTGGTGGTTGGACCATGTAAATGGAGGTCCAACATAAGCATGGTTATCAATGGATAACTGATGCATGCAATTCTGGAACTCTCTGATATTAGATGTGATGGTCTGATTTCCATTGAATTTTGAGCTTTCTGCAGGATGACTGACCACATTGAAGTCCCCAGCAAGCAGCCATGGTTCATCAGATATAGAGCTCTGTAGGGATGTCAAGTGGGCCCATAACTTCCTTCTTTCAATACCTTCATTCTTCCCATAGATAGCAGTTAGATAGAACCTGCAATCAGTCTGAGAAACCTGGCAAGTAATGGACTGATCTGTTCTTCCCATCAACCCAAGATTTAAATGATCCTTCCAAAGCATCCATATTCTTCCATTGCATGCTTCAGTGTAATTTGTTAACATATTCCAGCCTCTAAACCATTTGTCAATGATAGGTTGCATGTTGTGTTGCTTTACTCTTGTCTCCAGGAGACAAACCACTTCAATCTTCAGTAATTGTATCCTTCTAGCCACTGCTTTCTGCTTCATAGGGCAATTTAGCCCTCGAACATTCCACACGAGAATATTCAGGATTGGCTTGTTGAAGATTGACCTCCAAGAACAGGCACCCCTGTTCTCACTGGCTTCCTTCCCTTTTCAAATGACCCTTTCCTCCTATTTTTAAGTTTTTTCATCAAATCTGCTACCCCAGCTGCAGCTGCTCTTGGCTTTCTTGGGGAGTAACATATCTTACCTTCCCCTTTTAGTTCGGAGTCCTCTTCCATTTGCATGTCTTCTTCATTTTCATCCTATGATTCTAAGACTGCAAATCTGTTTACTGAGCCTGCTCTTCCTTGAGGGGACTTCTTTGCCTCAGATCCCTTATCAAATACCTGATCATTTGCCCTCTCAACTGTTTCATTTTCAGTAGGAGCCACTTCTTTCCCCCTTCTTCTTTGTTCTTCCTCTTCCCTAATGGACTCAGTGAGATCCACTGGTCCTGCAATCACCTCAGGGGGTTCTTTCCTCTTAGGTATCCATACCTTTGCACTAGCCTTCTTAGGCATGACTGTGCAGGTTTTCTCAGAGTGCCCAAATGTACCACAATGGGTACATTTCTGAGGCATCCAGGGAATAACCACCGAGATAGATATTAGAGAGCCATCCTGCATCTCAACCTCTATAGTCTGTGGGATGTCAGTCCCTACATCTATTTCTACACAGACCTTAGCATAAGCTAATCTCTGTTTTCCAGCAGTAATTTTGTCCATATAGAGGGGATTTCCTACAGCGCTAGCAATGTAGCTTAGGCCTCTATTGGTGTACAGTTCAAGCGGGACATTTCCCAAGTGAATCCAAATTGGCAATTTATCCATCAAAAATTCCAAGGATTTCATACCTGGTTCCCATTTCCGGACAATGATAGGCTTGTTCTGTATATGCCATGGACCATGTTCCAGCACCCAATCCCTAACCTCTGGAGAAGGAAGTTGAATGATATACAGGTTTGGTCCTGCTGGTCGCACCGTAACTTCCCCTGCCTTTCCCCAAAGTAAGCTTGCAAGTCTTTGAAATAGGCTAAAATTTGGTGCTCTCCCTATAAATTGTGCCACAATCGAGTTCTGCCATTGTTGAGCCCCCTCATTGAAGACCTCTGCAGGTGGTTTCACAGTAAACCGTCCATCAAATCTGTTTGGGGGAAAGAATTGAAGTGTTTGATCAGTCGAAGCTGAGAATAATTTCCTCCAATCATGAGGAGCCACATCAACAGAGTTAGTTATAACTAACTCCTCCCCAGCTGGCATCGATGCTTTTCCCCTCTGCTTCTCCCGTGATTGGAGAGGAGGAAATTCACCATTGCAGAGCTCCCTTGATCCTTCTTGCTGAAGCTCAGAACCTCTAACTGTCTTTAATGAGCTTGAGGAGTTTGCACTTATTTCCATGGTGGTTAGAACTCGGTGATAAGTACAAATAAATTCTTTTGAACCAGAGAATGACTTGACTTTCAATTCCAGAAAAAAAATGGTGGTTCAGATAACTAAGATAAACGAATGATGAAAATTGATGAGAAAATCCGAAAGTAAGATCAGCACCCAAAAGCAATAGCTTGAAGCACCAATCTGGTGCACCAGCGGTCAGAGTCGGTCACTGGCAGCCAAGATCTGAAGCGCCAGGGACCAGATCTGGTACTGCCAGTGCCGATCTGGTGTACTAGCGACCAGATCTAGTCCATGGTTGCCAGAAGAAATGACCTTAGAAACTTCAACGAGTTTTTAACAAATGAAGCTTTCAAAGCTAAAGGAAAAAACCCACAGATCTAAAAAGCAAAGAGAAAAAAAGAGAATAGACAAAAGAGAGAAGGAAAAGAGTAATCTTTTGTGTTTTTTTTTTTTTTTTTACTTTGTCCGTGGAGGGCTTTGGCTGAGCAGTTTGGGATTGAAGAATTTGGTTTCGAGAAAGGGAAGAATTTGGGGTTGGTGGAGATGATGAAAGGGAAGGAAAGAGTTTGAATCACTTGAAAATTTTTATCATCAGAATTCTTTAATCACTTGCACATATAATAGGATAAATATATAAAATGCAACATAAAAAAAAATCAAATAGTGAGCAATTTTTTTTTAATTTGGAACCTTCCTAAATCCTCCCAACTCTTTGGTGAGATTTAAAAAAGCTCCCTTACAGAAATTTCAAGAAATTACCACGTGAATCTTTTGCAAATTTTTATCATCGGGATCCTTTGTCCATTTGCACAAATCTATAATATATTGATATATAAAAAAATAAATTGAATGTAAAAAATCTTTTAAATCGATGAAAATCGACATAATTATTAGTTATATTTTTAAATTATTATTTTAATAATATTTTATTGTTATATATTAAAATTTATCAAATAATAATATTTAAACTATTAATTATTATTAATTAATTAATAAAATTCTTTAAAATATTATTAAAACTTAGTGCAAAATTATATTCAAATAGTTTAAGTCGCGTCAAAGAGTTTAACCCTACATAATTATAGTAATTAGTTTTCATCACCTAACTTATATTGAAGTAGTTTAAGTCACGTCAAAGAGTTTAAACCCTACAAAATTATATATATTAGTTTTCATCTCCTAAATTATATTAAAGTGGTTTAATAAGTCACATCAAACAGTTTAACCCATAAAAAATTATATTAATTAGTTTTCATCCATTAATACGTGCAAAGACTTTAATTGGTTTAAGTCACGTCGTCTTTTAAACTCAAGGAAGTCCAATATAACAAACACATATTACATGTACTATTAAATAATGAAAATTAATAAAATATTGTTAAATCCATTATGCTGTATTATTAATTTATATAATAATAACAGTATAAAACATTTTTTTCCTAACTCAAAATTTTTTAATATAAAACACCTCAATCATAACAAGCATCAGAAAACATCATCAGACATTAAATAGGGTACAAAAGCAAGGGACTCAACCTCAATAAACTGGATGTAGTTAAAGTTACCACCAAGCGTAAAACATATCAGCCCTTGTGACTCTAACTTTTGCCGGTTGATCTGCAATTCCCTTCGCTTCGCGCAGAACATTATTCAGAGATAAATTCTTGATCCGAGACATAAGACCATCGATCATGCTCCATAACTTTCATGGTCCAGAGTCACCATTCTTTATCTAATTGACAACAGTAGTTAAATCCGATTCTAAAATCAATCCAGCTTTTCGAATCCACACCGTTTTTGAAAAACATTCCAAGGCATGTGTTAAAAGAAAAGAAGTACCGTAATAATACAAAGAAATATGTGGTTCGACTATAGTGGCTTACATCTATAGGAAAAATACCCAAAGGATTACATTGTTGATACTATTGAATTGTATAAAAATATATACAGGAATCTCCTATTTATACATGAGGGTTCTCACCAACTAAGAAAAGAATAATTACAATAATAATTACAATATCAGAATCGTAATCTGAATCATAATCACTAAGATTACTCCAATTACATTTATTACTTTAACACCCCCTCTCAAACTTAAGGTGATATTGTAAATACTAACTTGAGTTTGTTAACCAATAAGAGAACATGTGGTGGAATACATGACACAAAAATCTGACGTGATGTAACACGCAGCAGGAATAAGAAGACGTGACGGAACACACAGCAGGTACAGGAAGACACAAGCAAAATAACACAACAAACTTTAGTTCTGATACCATGTTAAAAGAAAAAGAAGTAACGTAATAACACAAAGAAATATGTGGTTCGGCCATGGTGGCATACATCCACAGGGAAAATATTCAAAGGGCTACATTACTGATATTATTGAATTGTTTAAAAGTCTATACAGGAGTGTCCTATTTATACATGAGGGTTCTCACAAACTAAGAAAAGAATAACTACAATAATTATTACAATATCAAAATCGTAATCTGAATCATAATCACTAAAATTACTCTAATTACATTTATTACTTTAACAACATTCTTGATGGCTAATAACTCCGCAGTATTTGAGTCCTAAATACCAATTGGTCTTGAAAACATAGCCAAAAAAACACCAGTATGATCTCTAAGAACACTCCCACATCCAGTCAGTCCAGGTCTCCTTTTTGCAGCACCATCCACATTGAACTTCAAATTCTCAAAAGAAGGGGGTAGCCAGGTAGTGGTCAGTCTCTTCTTTAACATGGAAGAGGGATCAAAATAGTCCCATAGATTTTCCCACCACATCCTATCTTAAACTTGTTTCGAATTACCCACAACATTGATCCAGTGTAGAGATCTCAACTTTATAATGAATAATAGCTCTTCTTGCTTCCATACTTTATTATAAAAAACACACTCATTCCTTGCAGTCCATATTGTCCACAGGGCTGCTACCACCGAGGCAACCCACCAGTATTTTGGTATCCTCACAAACGGAATCTCAAGGCATTCAAGTAAGAAAGAATGTATGGATCTTGGCTGACACCATAACACATTCCACCATGAAAGAAATGGATCTTGGCTGACATCATAACACATTCCACCATGAAAGAAATGAATATTGTCGTAACGATCTCACGATCACTAAATGACGTTAGGAAAAAATGGTAATTTGGTTCCTCGTAAATAAATAAAAGTTTTGAAAAACATTGAAAAAAATAAAGTCGTCACCGATCTTTTTTGGCTAGGTGTGATTGGTCACTTATTAAAACCGAATTTTGTAAAACATTTTAAAATTAATTAAAATATTTTTCAAAACCAATTTTAAAGTCCATGTTAAACCAGAGAAAATCAAAATGCGGATTCGAGAATCGTTTACGTGCGGAAAGGTATTGGCACCCCCACAATGCCCGTATAAAACAGTACCTTATTAATAACATGTTATCATTAGTCTTGATAAAAGTTGATTTTAGATTCGGTATTCAAAGATAATTCCCTTTAAAAAAAAATCATATTATTTAAGAATAGCTGGAATTTATTATCACAAAATTTTCTATACTCCCCGACAAACCTGGCAAAATATAAAAAAATTTCTCATTTTGAAATCATCCGGATTATTCCTTGTTTTAAAAGAGGGTATTCCTTTGTTAATGATAATTGTAGACACCTAATTTTGTCCGGGCCACTAAACAGGTATGTTTTCTTCCCATATTGATGTTTCCGAGTATAAAAAGGCTGTTTTCATCTTGCAGGTGGTACTCCGAGACTTAGTTTAAGAGGGCGAGCATAAAAAGTCAAACTTGAAAAAAAGTCAACCCCGAAAAAGTCAATCCCGAAAAAGTCAACCTCAGAAAGTCAACTACTGAAAAGTCAACCCACTTTCAAAATCAAGATTTTAAGTTCAATTGAAAAATGGAGAAAGAATTTTGATAATCCGAGGTCTACATTGAAAGATATGGAGTTCGGAAGTTGGGATTTGGAGATTCAGTAGAAAAGAAACCCTAATCCGAGAAATTTGGGGAAAAGTGCTTAAACGATCAAACTGGTCGAAATTGAAGGTTCCAAATGAAAGATAAGCACTGACTACGGGTAATGGAGAAGTCACTTGCAAGAAAAACCGAAAGAAAAGTCAATCTGGGAGAAAACCGAGAATTAGGGTTTTTAGTGGATTTCGGTGAAATCGGGAAGAATCACAGAAATGGCCCGACTTGGTAAGACCAAAGCCCCCAATGGATGAGGAATGATTAAAAAGGATGGCCCAAGGCTCAAATTGAAGAAAATCTGAAAATCGGACTTGTTTTGAGCAAAACCGGGTTTCGGAGGTTAAAGGGCAAAATTGGAAAATTTTGGGAAAAATAGCAAATGGACACCGAAAATTATGGAAAATTTTTCAATCTCATTCTTAAATCATTTGAAAGAGATTGGTAAAAGAAAATCTTGATTCCGAGTTCGTTTGCAAAATGGCCAAATCCCGGGCTTCTTATGCAGTAATTCAAAAAGATAAATCCCGAAAAAATAGCAAATGGACTCCAAAAATTCTGAAATTTGGTAAATCTCATTTTTAAATTATTTGGAAGATATTGGCGAAAGAAAATCTTGATTCCGAGTTCATTTGCAAAATGGCTAAATCCCGAGCTTCCTATGCAGTAATTCAAGTCGATAAATCTCGAAAAAATACCAAATGAGCTCCAAAAATTACGAAAACTTCCAGATCACACTTTTTAATTATTTTGAAGAGATTGGTGAAGAAAAATCTTGATTTGGAGCTCGTTTAAAAAATGGTAAAAAGTAGGGGCATAAAAGGACATTTTGGGAAGAAAAAATCCAAATAAATACAAACGGACTCGGATAATTTTGAAAACTTCCAGAACTCAATATTTTATTATTTTGGAAGTATTAAAAAACGAAAAATTGAATTTGGAGCCCGTTTGATATTTATTTTGCATCCGGGAGGGCAAAATGGTCATTTCACCCAAGCAACCGAAAAGGGCTTTTTGGGCCCTTCAAAAAATCAGAGTTGGGCTGGAAAAAAGATGTCAACATTTTTCTTGGACAGCTGTAATTTGAGAGGGCTGAGATGCTAATCTAAGGGTGGTAATTTCATGACTTTTCATCTTGAATTATTGGTCATTTGATGGAAATTAGGTTACACAAAAATGACAACATCTTGGAGTCCATATAAGCATCATTTTCTGCCAGCCCTAAGGGGGGAGGCAGATTTTGTTTTTTCTTTTCCATTTTGGTTGATTTCTCTTAGTTTTTCTTAGTTTTTTATCTTCTTGGTTGAGAGCAAAAAAAAGAAAAGTTTAGAAAAAAAGGAAAGTTTGAAGAGAAAAGCTTGAAATATTAGCTTCTTGAGGTTTATCTTGAGCACCAACTCTTGCACTTTCATTTTCTATTCTTATTTTTTGCTATTTTAATCTCTACTTGGTGAGTTTTCATTTTAAAATAATGTTTCTTGTTCTTCATTCATTTCCTTTCTTAAGTATATTTTTTTTTACATTTTGTTTTTACAATAAACTCACCATGGCCAAATGGCCTACATTATTTATTTTAAGTTGTTGTTTTTGATTCATTTTACCATATTGTTTATGCTATTTTCTTTATTTTTGATGTTTTAAATATTATGTTATTTCATGTTCTTAAGTTATATTTAATTTGGTTGCTTTGTTTATTGCCATTTATGTCTTAGATATCATGTTTTTGCATTTTTAATTTTCTGTTTTTATGTTGTTTAAATTTGAGCATGTTTTAGATTTAGTATATTAGGTGTTTGTGAAAATGCTTGTGTGATTTTTGTGTTATGACTTAGTTTTTCATGCTAGCATACCAAGTGTTTGTGAAAATGCCATGCTTGTTGAAGCTTGGGGCCATTTGGCTACTCCATGTGTTTTGCATTGTGTGTTGTATTTTTGTCATGCTAGTTGTTAGGTTTTTGCATTTGCATGATATTTGGTTGGATTTTTGAATTAAGCATGCCTTGTGTTTGTGAAAATGCCATGCATGTCTTAGGTCTAGGTTACATTAAATGCCATGCAAGTTCATGTTAGGTCTAGGCCATATTATTTGTGTCATGCATTTTCCTTACATTTAGGTTTAGATCCATGCATTTCATGCATTATGTTTGCTGCATTGTTTCATGCATTTCATGGTCATGCCACTTGAATAATGACTTGAGCCAATTAATGGTTCAAGATCATGCTCTCTTGAGCACACTTGTGGAAAATTAAGTTTGTCAAATTGATTACTCTACCTTTGTGATTTTTTTTATTTAGCCAATTTTTATCTAACTTTCAAAGAGTCCTAGCTACTGCTTTCAAGTCATTTTATGAGTTTCAAATATTTTTACTTTGGTTTTTAAATGATTTTATCAAAAGCAAAAATGTGTTGGCAAAGCAGTTTTTTTCTCCTCCAAAAACTCGTACATCTATGATTTTTCTGGGAATTCATCTTTGATCAGAAAATTAAGCCGATTTGTTTTCATGTATTTTTACATGTCCTGAGTCTCCAGTATTTGTTTTAGAATTTTTGGAAGTTTTAAAAATTGGGTAAAAAATCGTGGATTAAAACTGGACAGTGGAGTCAGAATTGAATTTAAAGAAAAAACAAAGCAGTTTTTTTTCTCCTCCAAAAACTCGTACATCTATGATTTTTCTGGGAATTCATCTTTGATTAGAAAATTAAGCCGATTTGTTTTCGTGTAGTTTTACATGTCCTGAGTCTCCAGTATTTTTTTTAGAATTTTTGGAATTTTTAAAAATAGGATAAAAAATCGTGGATTAAAACTAGACAGTGGAGTCAGAATTGAATTTAAAGAAAAACAAAGCAGTTTTTTCTCCTCCAAAAACTCGTACATCTCTGGTTTTTCTGGGAATTCATCTTTGATCAAAAAATTAAGCCGATTTTTTCTCGTATAGTTTTACATGTCCTGAGTCTCCAGTATTTTTTTTAGAATTTTTGGAATTTTTCAAAATAGGGTAAAAAATCGTGGATTAAAACTGGACAGTGGAGTCAGAATTGAATTTAAAGAAAAACCAATTTTCTGTTTTGGTTAATTTACTTAGAGTGGGCTGATTAGGAGGGTTAGCTACTGACTTAGGGTAATTTCTAAGCCTTTTTAAACTCTAAAAATGGTTTTTCAAGTCCCGGATTAAGGGTAGCCAAGTCCGGATTTTTCAAACTTAGGAAATTAGAGTCATTTTTAAAATTTTAGCCCAGTTTTTATTTTTAATTCAAGCTTTTCAAAATTGTTTTCAAACAATCACAAAGTATTTTGGTTTTAGAATATTTAATTTGACATATTTTCCTAAGGTAATCGGATATCTTTTTAGATATACGGATTTCCTTAATTAAAGGAAAAAATACATTTCATGCATTGCATTTTTATATTCATGCATTTTATATAATATGTGATTCTTGCCATAATAATTTCTATGTGTCATGACATTTAGGTTGCATTATATTATTTAGATTTTGCTATGTCATTTTATTTATGTCATGCCTATACATATTCATTTCTTTTAAATGTTTTCAAAAAAGATAATGGTTTTCAATAAAAATAAAGATATTTCCGAGTTAAAATAATTCATGAGTTCTCTACCGGGTTTGCTGGAGGGAATATCATCAATTATTATTAATAAAGGAATATCTTTCTTTCAAAAAAAAAAAAAAAAGAGAATGATTCGGAAAGTTTTCCAAAACTAATAAAAATTTCTATATTTTGCCACGTTTGTTGGGGAATATAGGAAAATTTTGAATTTATAAATTCCGGATCATTTTCAATAAAAAATGGAATTATTTTTCTTTAAATTGGGAATTAATTTGAAATACTAAATTTAAAACCAACTTTTACCGAGACTTGAGATAACACACGATTAATAAGGTACCGATTTATACGGGCGTTGTGGGGGTGCTAATCCTTCCCCGCACGTAACCGACTCCCGAACCCGCTTCTTTGATTTCTCTGGTTTAAAACGCAGACTTGAAATTGGTTTTTAAAATGTTTTAATTAATTTTTAAAATATTTTATAAAACCGGTTTTAATAGGTGGCCGATCACACCTAGCCAAAAAAGATTGGTGGCGACTCCATGTCTTTTTTAAGGTCATTTTCAAAACCTTCATTTCTAGAGGAATTAAGTCGACTTTTCCTCGATTTTTTTTAATGTCACGCCTAACGAATAATAAAGTCTTGCGATGAGACTCATCGTCGTTATTTTTTTAGGTTGCGACAATAATCAATGACATTCTCCCCGGCAGACCCAGCAGAGAACTCATGGATTATTTTAACTCGAAAATATTGCCTCATTTAATATTAAAAATGTCATTTTCTTATGCATTAAAACTTATTTAAATAAGCATGAATATGCAAAAACAATATTAACATACCAATATATATAAGAAATGACATGAATATTTATTATAACATAGCATAAATAAGAAATTAACTTAAGCAACAATTATCACATGGCATAATCATGGAATATGTATATTAATTAAAATGATCATAGAATATGCACACAACATTATTTAAAATTATTTTTCATGATTTTTTGTATGAAATTACGTAAACGACATACGTCGGAACATTTTATCGAACTCTCCGTCAAACCCGGCAAAGCTTTGAAAAAATATCATTCCAATAATCACTTACGTAATTCCGAATAAAATGAATATCATACTTTACGATTTCGTAAACACATGCGTTGAATGATTTCTTAACCTCTCCGAAAAATTTGGCAAAGATTTAGAAATTACTGTCGCACAATGTTTAGGAAATCGAGAAAGTACGTTTTTATGACAAAAAAAACACATTTTTGAAGTATGCGATACATGAAAACGAGACCGTTATCGAAATGTGTTTCACATCCGAATACCTATAGAGGTATCCGAATACCTATAGAGGTATCTGAATACCTTTGGAAGAAACTTAAGCTGAACTTAAACAAAAATGGATTTTTGGGCATGGATTTTGCTCAGATTAGAAGGGATATCTGAATGTCCTTGTTTGGCATCCAAATACCTCTAAATGAGCCTTAAATGCAAACATTTTGAAAACCAAAACAAACTGAAAGATTCAATTTTTCAAAATAAAAACTAAAGTGACCGAATGGTACCTAGTGTGAATAAAAATCTTAACTCATTTTTAAAGCTCGTTTTAACTACCCGAAGCTCGTTTCATCAAAACCTTATTTTTTAGACTTAAACAACCAAGAAAACACTTTAAAACAGCCCCCAAAGTGTCTCGACCAGTCCCCATTTTTAGTAAAAGTCCAAACTTTAATTTGTTTTTAAGCTCATTTTAGCTACCCAAAACCCGGTTTTATCTAACTAATTTTTTAACCCTTAAGGAAAACTTTAAAAAAAAAAATCAAAAATTTTAACCTAGGTTCGACCAAGGGTATATTAAATGGGGTTAAAAAAGTTTTTTTATTTGGACAAAAAATGAATTGGATTCATGTTACCCGAAATCACCATGTCCAACCTTTAAAACATTGCTTTTTCCAACACTTTGAAAAATAAGATTTTGGCTAGGGACCATTAATTAATCCTAACCAAAATCATGTTTGAAATCATTTAAAAACATGTTTTAATGCAAACAAAATGATTGGCTCAAGGTTGGCCTCTTGGATGTTAATCCGGTCTAACCATCTCTTGAAAGAATCCAAGGTCATCAAGCTCATAATCATTTTTCCAAAGAGAAGAAGAAGTATGCTACATGAAGAATGCTCCACAGTAACCTATATTCAGCAAAGTATGCACATGAAGATGGCAAAAGACAAGCAAGAAAGCATAGATAAACAAAGAAAACAAAGGTTGGCTCAAGGTTGGCCTCTTGGATGTTAATCCGGCCTAACATCTTCTCATGCAATGTAGAATAAAACACATAAAAAGAAGTCATTGATAATGTTATTTTAATGATGGGTACATCACGTTATAATAATATTTTATCATGTTATTTAAATTAAATTAGATAATTTCTTATTAATATACATATTTTTTAGAATAAATATGTTGTTTTTATTTTCATATGTATAAGTCTTATCATGTAATTTTTAAAAAATATATAAAAATAGATCATTGATATGTGTATTTTATTATAATTATTTGTATATATTATAATAATATCTTATCATGTAATATATAATAAATTAATCTCTTATCGTAATTATACATGTTATTTAGAATAAATGTGTTATTTTTAATTTCAAATTTATAATCTCTTATCATATGATTTAGATTAGTTTCATCAATAGTCATAATATTGGTCCGTTTAACGATAGTTGCTACTAAGTTCATAACAAATAGATAATTTTTTATTTTATTGTAAAGAGCTACAAAGATAAATACAAGTATATAATCATATATGTAAATATTAATATAATAAAAATTATATATTATACAAAAATATTATATAGTGCATCAATATGTTAAGAATTGCATCTTTACTTATTATAAAATTTTTATTAATTTAATTTCATACATTATATTTAAAATTTAAAAATATTTAGCATAATTAACTAATTTAATTTCATAATTAATTTATTATTATATTTTTATTTTGAATAAGCATTTATTATTATATTTCCTTACGCTTCATAATTAAACTTTTAAGTAAAGTTCTTAAATCTAATTTAATTTACTAGTAAATCATTTCAAGTTCTAAGATTGGTTAACTACCTAAAACTTTTACTATTAAAGGTTACTTATTAATGTTCGAACATTTCAACAAATATAAAATTTTAAATATTTTGCAAATATCTAAATAGATTCAGGTAATGATTTCAGATACACAATAATATCCTATTTATTTTTAAATATTTTTTATTCTTATCTTTTAATAAAATTCTAAAAAAATCTGATTCGATCAAATAATCTGTTTAAATTTAACTTGATTTGATTTTAAGAATTAATAAATTGAATCCAAAATGATCTGAATCCGAATAACTCGAGCGTCAAACTCGAAATGACCCGAACCCGAGTGTCAAACCCGAAAGACCCGATCCCGAGATGAACCGAACTAGAAGTGACCCGATTCGAAATGACCCGAACCAGAAATGACCCAAACTCGAAATGACCTAGACCCGAAACGATCCAAACTAAAAATCGACACGAATTTTTTAAGATCCGAATTGACACGATCTAAATCCAACCCAACCCGCCTAATTGATAGGTCTAGATTATATAGTTTGATCTAAATTGCATGATAAGATATTATTATAACATAAAGTAGAAATCATTATGATAAAATACACGTATCATTATTAACAACCTATTTTATGTATTTTATTTTAAATTACATTATTATAGATTATACTTTTAAAAATATTTTTTTATTTTAAATAATATGTATAATGTAAGGATGTTATAAGATTAACATAATTATATCCATGATAATTAAAATATATAATTTATTTTAAATCTTATTATAAGATTATTATATTTGATAGAAGATTTTATTAATTTATTTAAGAGATTATTATGTATTTAAAATACTATTTTAACATGTAATCAGAGTTTATTTCTATTTTTTTCTATTCTAAGTCCTCTAATTCATCAGTGGAAGATTAGCATGTTAGTGTAATATTCTTTGTTTGTTTAAGAATTATTGATACTTATCTTCAGGAAAAAAAAAAATCATTTGAGCAAGAGTCATCCGAAATGAACATTCATTGACAAACTCTAATATAATATCTCTTAAAATCCTTATAAGGATTTGTTCTTACTCCGAGGCATTGATCAAAACCTCGAAAATAGTTGAAAGTAATCCTTTTGACAATATTTGTCTTTCATTATCAAAAAAAAAAAAAAAAACTAAAGAACAATAACAATTAAAAAAAATCCAACTAATCACAATGTAAAAGAATTGTCATAACAGTATAATCATAGATCTTGTACTATATATGTACATGTATAGTCATTGCATTATTTTACCTACAAAGAAGATAAGAAATATAGGATTAATTTATACATACCAAATGGTAATTGTATATTTTATTATCTATACTATATTTAAAGTTTCTGATTGAATTGGTGTCACGAGTCAATCAAAATATTACAAAAAGACCAAAAAAAAAAACATTAACCAAAATATAAATTAAAAATATTTATGTCATTTACTTATAAAGTAATTTATTATTTATTTACATGTCTTAAAGAAGAAGAAAAAAGTACACACTACAAAGTAACTTCCTTTAAAAAAACTTCCCACTATGAAGTAACTTTTTTTTAAAAAAAATTACACATCTATCATATAATTTCTTTTATTTTATCTTTTAAAACATATTTTTCATTTTTCATCCACATTGTGAGTGTGCCAAAATCTAATATTCTAAAATAGTAATTACAAGTTATAAAATTAAAATAAATTAATAATTAATTTTATAGTTATTATTTTTATTAAATTAATATTTTTTAAAAATAAAATTATACTTAATTTAAGTTCGGACAATTTCGAGTTAATTATTCGGATTATTTCAGGTTCGAGTCACTTCGGATTCAGGTTGGTCAAGTTCGGATTGTTGATTTTTTCTGGTCAAATCGGGTTGATCAATTTGATGGGTTCGTCAGATTTTTCGAATTCGATTCAAAATTTACAAGTTTAATAGTAATTAACTTCTATTCTACCATCGGTTTTCCTTTGTGTGTTGGCTATATCATATATTTGACACTTTCAAAATACTTTGATGATCATTTGGAGATTTGGGGTCCATTTAGATGCATGAAAAGATTGACTTTATTAAGATTAAAAACATGGTGAGATTAGTTATTGTAGCGATGAGATTGGAAACTATAGCGGTAAGATTACAATCAGTGGTTGAATATATGTTTAGATGCAAAAGTAGCATGGCAGTGAGATGAGAATGAAAATGACCATTAAGGACATTAATATAAAAGTATATTGATAAATTATTTTTATAATATTTAAAATTTGAATTTATTTAAAAATATTATTTTATATATTTATTTAAATATTTTAATTAATTAACTAATTTTTATATAATTATATATATTTATTTATTATATTAAATGAATACATAATTTAAAAGCCTTTAAATAAAAAAACTAAAAAGTAAACTAAAAATTAAAAATAAAGATAATTAAAAAAAATAAAAAATTAATAAAATAAAAAAAAATATTAAAAAAAGACAAAGGTGAGAATTTCATTACCATTGAAAGATCAAATTTTTAACTGGACCTTTGCCTCGCCTTTGGAGGGGCACAGGTTGCAACTGCACCGCAGTGCAGTTTGAATTATTTGGCTTCTAATCTAACCAATGACCCCATCTAAATGAAGCCTCGGTAAATGGAGATGGGCAAAGTACAATGACTCCATCATTTGTTTTGTAATAGTGATATACTAATCAATTTTTAACCAAACAAAACAAAATAAATATTATCAAAAGATGGCGGTTTTCTCTCTATCTTTGTCAACATCCCACACAGTCTGTTAATTGGAGATGGCTTTAATGAATTTTTCAATAATATGGAAATATAATTGACGTCTTTATTTCTAAGAAAAGGAGTAAAAAGAAGTAGAAAATTTGAATTTGTTCGATATACTCAAATAAAGCTGCTAGAAGATTAAATGGCGCATGGCTCTTGAATTTTTAAAATTGGAGTTAACTTGGTTAAGATTCATTGAAAGATCTTCATTCTTGAGAAAGGTGGGGCCGGAGGATAAGCAGAAAACAAGGGGTGGCTCACAATTGCATGGAACATTGGTTGAACCTTTGAGTGTGAATTCAAGAAAAGATAAATAAACCAATGTAATAGTTGGTCTGCAAAGGTCCTATAGACAGGTATTTCTTAATGAGGTCTATGAGGTGGAAGCTGAGGTGAATATAAGCTTGGGTGTTTCAAACAAGGATTCGGTTAAGAAAGAAAGTAAGTCTTGCACAGCTTGAGAAATGTGCGATCGGTACGGTTAGAGGGTATTCTAAAGCTGATAAGTTTCAAGAAAACTTTTAAAGGTGTCATAACTTGCAAATCTTAGAATTCGAGAGCCAGACACAAATAAGAGTAGTTATTAATATTTGAGAAAAGTACATTTATCCCTTTAAAGTTTATTAAACAAATTCACTTACTCCTCCTATAATTTAAAAATTACTCATTTACCCTTTTAAATTTGATGAAAAACACACTGTAATCTTAAATCCTAAGTAAATTTTAAATAAAAAGATAATTATACAATTGTTAATAATTAATCATATATTATTCTATTTATTTTTATTCATTTTATTCATTTTACTCATTTTTTAATTACAAAATAATAAAAATTTAATTAATTTTAAAATTATCTTTAATTGAATAAAAAAAAAACTTATCTTTAATTCAATATATTAACTTTGAGATGAATGTATTACTTTTTTTTATTTGAAATAAATTAATAAAATCATTTTAAAAAGTTTAGTGGTAAAGAAAATTATTAAAACACAAAAAAAAAAATTGAAAAAAGGGACGAAAATAAGAAAAATAAATAAAATTATGGTCTTAATATTTAAAGTCAAATTTAAACAAATATAAATTTGATTAATGAAATCCTGACGTTAGTTACTTTTTTAGAGAGATAAAATGTGTTTTTCAAGTTAATATATGTAAATTTTAATAAAATCTCATAGATGATAATTATATTTTCTTTTTTTCTTCTCCTTTATTTCTTTTTTAATCAATTTTTATGCAAGTACATGTTAAATATTTTAAACTTATCTTTAATTCAATTATATATTAATTTTGAGATGAATTCATTAAATTATTTTTATTTAAAATAAATAAAAATTATTTTAAAAATTTTAATGATAAAAAATAAATTAAAATATAAAATAAAAATAAGGAAAAATAAATAAAATGAAGGTATTTTTAATATTTAAAGTAAAATTTGAATAAATATTAGTTTGATTAATGAAATCCTAACATTAATTATTTTCTAGAGAGATAAAATGTGATTTTCAAACTAATAGAGATAAGTTTAATTTCAATAAAATCTCATAGATGATACTTATAGTTATATTTTCATTTTTTTTTCTTCTCCTTTATTTCTTTCTTTTTATTTTAATCAAAATTTTTACCATTAAATTTTTATAAACAATGATAATTAATTTATTTTAAATAAAAATAATTTAATGAATTCACCTCAAAATTAATATATAATTGAATTAAAGATAAGTTTTAAAATATTTAATATTTACTTGAATTAGAATATAATTTAATTAGAATATAATTTTATAGTAATTAAATATAATTTTAAAATTAATTAAATTCTCATTATTTTGTAACTAAAATATGAGTAAAATGAATAAAATAAATAAAAAAATATATGATTAATAATATACAAGGGTATAATTGTCTTTTTATTTAAAATTTACTTAGGGTTTAAGGCTCAAGGAGGTTAGTGTGTTTTTCATCAAACCTCAGAAGAGTAAGTGAGTAGTTTTCAAACTATAAAGGGGTAAGTGTATTTTTTAGTAAACTTTGGGGGGTAAGTGTACTTTTCCTATAATATTTTATTAGGTGTGATTAGTCATCTATATTAATCTATTATTTTCAAAATAATCCAAAACTCGATTGAGGCACCCTTAAAAAGAATAGGTTTTGATCTACATTTTAAATCTATATTCGAGAATTTAGTTACGTCTGGGAAATGATTAGCACCCAAAATGCTCATCCTAAGACGATACCTAGTTGGTCTTATATTATCCTAACATAGGGTCCATTTGGATGGACGATAAGACTGAAAATATCGGTGTAGGTGAGATTAATTACTGTAGCTGTGATATTGAATATTGTAGTGATGGATATGTGTTTGTATGCAAAAGTAGCGGTGGCAATGAGGTAAATTTTAGTAAGAAAAGAAAATAACCATTAAAGACATTAGATTTAAATTTGTATCTAATGGAATTTTAAAATTATTTGATATTTATAGAACTAATAAATAATTTAAAATTTATTTTATTACTTTATTATATAATGATAAAATTTATTTATTATATTAAATTAGCAGTTATTTAAAAAAAATTAAATGAAAAATAAAAATGAAACAACAAAAAGATGAAAAACTTATAACAACTTTTGATGTTTTTGGCAAGACTCCGCAATTGCTTGAGGGTTACCAAAAAACTTGCTTGAGAAAAATGAAATTTGGTCTATATAATGGTAATAAATTTTATGAAATTAATTTGGTCACACATATAAAATTTTATAGTGTATGGTAGGAGGAAAATAGGAAAGAAGGAAAGGGAGTGGAAAGAAATTTTATTTTCTTTCCATCCTTTCCTTTGTTTGGTAAGAGGAAAATAATTAAGAGGAGAAAAAAATGAGTGGATTTGCACATTTTCTTTCTTTCAAAATTCAATCATTTCAAATGTGAGAGGAAAACACTCGTTCCACTTAAATTAATAATTTTATTTACAACTTTATCCCTTATCTTTTTTTTTCCTCTATTTTTCATCCTTCATACCGAATACAATAAAAAAAAATAAGTTTTTTTTTTCTCTTTTTTCTTTTCCCATCTATTTTCCTTTTATTTTTCTTCTTTCCTACCAAACACAATGAAGAAAAATAATTTTCTTTCTCCTTTTTTTTCTTTCCCCATCTATTTCCCTCCTTTTATTTTTCTTCCTTCCTACCAAACATAGCATCAAAATTATATAAAGAAGGATTTTGCTAACAAGTGCCCTTAGGGCACTTGTTAAGGTTACTATATATAGTAATATCTTCATCCAATGCATCGAAAATGATGAATAAAGTTGTCAACTTTTGCATTTAATACAATATTATTACTATAAATAGTATATTAACTAACCTTAACAAGTGCCCTAAGGGCACTCGTTAGCAATAAGTAGAAATTCTTGTCAAATTTAAAACCAAAATCACCATAACAATTTAATTTATTTTGTCAAAAATAGAAAAAAAAATATTTATAATTACTTTTTTATTTTAATTTTCAAAATTAAATTGTTAATTAAGAATTGAACACGTGACTTCATCTACATGTAAAAAATAGGTCATCCACATCAAAATTTTCCTTTTTTACAAAATATTTTGTCTTTTATATATATTTGATAGTACAAAAATTGGTTTAAGGAAAAGATCTTATATATAAAAGGCAATTTAAGAAATGATGTTATTAATTAGTCAAAATGTCAATAGTATTGTTTTACAATAGAGATATGCATTGGAAAAATTGATTTTTTTTACCAAAAAAATTTGACTTTTATATATTTATATGAGATGTAAATTGATGAAATAGTTTGTCTGTAACTATATTTAATACAAGAAATTTATGTATAATTTAGATATGATCTATGCAAAAAAAAAAAAAAAACATCAAATAAATATGAAAGCAAATTTTTTGTTAGAGTTATTACTTTTTTTTTTTTGTGTGTGTAAACCCAGAGTGTCTCTCCATCTCTATTTTATGGTTGATGAAAGTCTAATCCCTGTCGGGCCGAGAATGTAATGTCCTCCCAACATTGAAGACTCCCAAGATTCAAATCTTGGTTCTCATATAAGGGGTTGAAGCCACTAACCACTCCAACCAACCAAATGTTGGTGTTAGAGTTATTACTTTAATCATAGTTTTGATTGAATTGAAAATAAAAAATCAAAATATAGTGTCAACAACCAATAATAATGGTTCTAAAATTGAAGTATCAACTGAGATTAACTTTTTTTATTTTTTAATAAGAAACGAAATCATTTATCTTTTTTAAAGCAAAATATTACTCTGTGCATTGAACTTTAAAAAAAAAATGCATAGAGTACTAACATTAAAAAAAATTCATTTGAAGTCCAATAGTAATTAGAAAAAAAATCAAAGAAAAAAATAAATATACCAAATCTTAAATGTTAAATAAATTAATTAAATATTTATAATCCTAGGGAAGGCAATTCCCACGGCATCAGCCTTAGACCTGCTCAAGGGTCGGGTAATTCGCGGCTCGGCTCGTATTGGGTCGGTCTGGATAGAGTTTTTCGATTATGGTTGGCCCGAATTACTGTTTATATATAAAAAATTATTTTTATTTAAATTTAATTATAAAATAAAAATATAAAAATAAAAATAAATTCTTAATATTATTTAAATTGTAAAAAGGATCGGCGGGCCGAGCTGAGCCCGCCTAAAACTGAGTTTGGGTAAAAGAAATAAAAAAATTTCGAACCGCGACCTGGTCCGACCCATAAGAAAATCTAATCAACCCTAATAGAAACAATACCATGCTCACTTAAACGACACTTGGCCATCTAATCTGTTACAAAGTTTAGAATTGTTCATAAAAATATATATGTAAGTTCATTGTCTCAAATAATTGGTAAAACAATATATTGAAAAGATTAAAAATATATGCTGAACCATGTAAGAAGGCAATGATGTAAAGATCACATGTTCAATTTTTTCATTTCATGTGAATTACAATATAAACAAAAGTAACAAAACACAAATTAAAAAAAAGACTTTTTTCAAAAAAAAAAAAATATTATATATACGACTATGATGGAGTTAGAGGTGTTCATGGATCGGATCGCGGTTAGACCTTCTCACGGGTCGGGCAACTCGTCCGGCCCGTATTAGGCCGGGCCTTGGTAAGGAAACTCAAAAAAAATCGGGCTGTGATCCGGCCCGGCCCATGAGCAGCTCTAGCCGTGGTCCAAATTTTTTTGAGACCTCTTATCCAAGCCCGACCCAAAAACTCATTTTATTATTTTAAAAAATATTAAAATATTAAAAAAATATTTTTTTTATTAATAAACAGTAAATCAGGTCGAGCCGATCTGAATTAAAAAAATTTATATCCAAATCTAGTCCAATACGGATCAGACTTGTCGAGCCAGACAAGTAATCCGACCCTTAAACAAGTCTAGATAGAGCATGAATAGTAAAAACCTTAACACAAAAGAGGAAAAAAAAAATAAAGCACTATTCAAAATCATGGAAGATCAAAAGTAGTAAAAACCTTTAAGAATCTGTTAAATTTGTGCATATAATCCATCTATATATAGTATCACAAAAAAAAAAAAAAAAAACTAAGCTACTTTTATTCCATGTCAAAAGATGTATCTTGACAATGGAGCAAAAAGATATTGTAATGATACAATCTATTGGAGCAAAAAATTATTGTAATGATGCAATCTATTTGTTAAGCATCCCAAAACATCCTTACTAATATAGGATCAGTTTTGAAAATAATTATGAAAAAATTTGTAACTTTTTTAAATGAATAATTGATTAAAATGAAATTAAGAATCAAATTAAAAGTAATAATATTTTAAATTGAGAGTAATTTATGCTTCACAATTAGAATAGTCAAGCACAATGTGTAATAATGGTAATGGAATCCATTTGATCCGACATACCAAACTTAATTTTATTTGATTTGATCATCTATCAATTATTTATATATATATATATATATATATATATATATAACTTATCAATCATTTTAAAATCAATATATATACATATAAAACGTATATACATAACTTAAAAGGTGGAGCCAATAAATAAGTTATAGGTTCAAGGTTAAAAAAGTTGAAAAGTGAATATTGTTTTACATAAATGTAATTCAAAAGTTGAACATTTATACTTTAAAAAAGATGACACAAAATTATTCTATATATTAATAATGGCAATTAAATTTTTATTATTTTTAATATGATTTTAATTGAGAGGTATTTAAGGTAAATAATAAATTAAAAAAAAATGTAATCAATTTTTTAAAATTATTTATTAAATTAAAAATGCATACAATAAAATAAAATGTATTTATTAGAAGACATATGATGCTTTTTCAAAACCGTCCACATGTAAAAAATATAAACGATCCAGTTAAGATGTTTTTTTTTGGTCAAAGACTTTAATTTTTATATATTTATATATAAAATTATTACTGTACTTTGAAGAAATGAGTCTCTACAAATTTAGAAGTTAAAATACTAAAACAACTCTTGTATTTTTCTCATATAGGTCTCTATCCCCTATTATTGTACCCGCTTAAATCTTTAAAATATAATTTTAGTCTAATTAACTTTTCAAAGTACTATTTTATGGATTCGTCTTTGATATATTGGTAGTTGAGTTTTATAATTTCATAAACGAAATTAAAATACTGGCACATATCTCTTTTTTTTTATTTAATTTTTTAAATTTTTTATTATACCTTAAGAAATATGACACTTTTTTAATCTTACTTGTGGAAACTAAAATCTCTACCGACAATGTATTGAATAATCTTTCTTTTTTAATTAAATCATTAGTTTCCATAAAAACTGCTAAAATTCATTATTTTTATTAGGTCAACAACTACAGAGTCATTATCTTTGCCACATCAAATCTACATAGCATATACATGGCAAAAAAGTATTTTCTAGATGTTAATGTGGAATACTATGTGAATGTTTGCTACTGCCTTATAAGTACATCTCGTAATTTTGGATACGATACGATTGTATGATACAAACATGATATGAAAAAATTAATTAAAACACGATATAAAACACGACACGAAAAAATAACACAAACACGAGATGAATACACAAACGTGTCAAAATCTATATAATATCAATTATTAACGTATCAAAATTTGTATAAACATATAACACCTTAAACATGATTAAAATACAAAAAATAATACAAACACGAACGGATATATAAATTGCCAAATCTACTTGTCAGTGCCAACTCAACATAAATTTTTATATTTTGCCAGAATACTGATTTGACAAAAATAACGACCACCTAGATGTTAACATTATAGAAATAATAGATTTTAACCATTTTCATGCAAAATAAATATATATATATATTTTTAAAGCAATACTTTTTTATCCGAATGGTAGGTAGGATTTGAATTTTAACAATCTCGATTTCATGCTTTGCCTTTGTTTTTGTGCAAAATAACACGTCATATATTGCATGCTCTTTTTTTTTGGGGGGGGGGGGGGGGGGGGTCGGTAATATCTTGCATGCTTTTAATTCTTAATAAAGTCCCCGACGAAGGAATTAAGAAATAAATAAATATTCATTCACCAGAAAAAATAAAGAACTCTTGAGCTTGGCTGCAAATGCAAACCAAAGAAGGAAAAAATGCAAATGCAAACCAAAGAAGGAAAAAAGATGGCCAGTATATAAAAGAAAAGGCAACAATGATAAAAGAAATTCATCATCACCTATAAAGGTAGCAATTGCGCGGGTTTAAATCGGATCATTTCGAGTTCGAGTTATTTCAGATTCAGCTTTTTGTCAAGCCGAATTTGGACGGCTTCAAATTTTTTCGGACGAATTTCGGGTTCAAATTCATTTTGCCACCTCTAATCAATCACTTGCATGTTTATTGCAAAGCCACCTATCTTTTGTAATACACCAACAACAAATTTCACGGCAATTTTGTTCAATTGCTACCACAAACAACTGTACAGTATATAAATCAGACATAAACAGGGGAGGGGGAAAAATGAAGATAATGTAAAACTCTTACGTTTTTTATGTGGCTTCAAATATGTTTGTCCCGAGATGATCCACAAAAATGGCTCTTCAACCAGTTCCATTATGGTGTCATCTATTTACTAATAGCCCTCGTCCTGAATGACTTTGCTTCCAACAAAGTTTGGACATAGTTTTAAAGCTTACATAGCAACCAAACATTGAAACATTAATCCACCAACCAAAACTCATCAATCATCACTTCCGAAGCCTGATGTGGGGGTACAGTCCCAAAATATGCTCCGGCAGGAAGTCGTGCCGTGTCAGAATTCCAACAATTGGAGGCCTCTGCATTTAGCACATAAATAATGAATAGTTAAGACGAACTTGCCTGCATAAATCTCTACAAATATATGAAGATAAAACTGGCTAATTAGTTCTAGGAGTTGACACTCCAAATTCCTGTGTTCAAACATTTTTCATGTCAAAAGCTTTTCATTCTTACTAAAATGTATTCTTTGAAATAAACATGCCTACAGGCACAAAACATGGATAGAGAGAGCAAGAGAGACTTACCCCCTGACTCTTTGGTACAACACACATGTGGCGGAGACCTAGTTGACGGAAGAGAACTGCAGCTTTGGCAAGTGACATGGTCTCAACCACTGTGTACGGTGATGCATTGGTGATAGGATGGAGATCAACATACATGTCCATATCCTCCTCTTCAATATCAAGATCCTCTACCTTGATTCCCTTTCCTGACCCTGCCTTGGCAAAGTCAAATGCAGCAAATCTATGTAATACCTCATCTCCTGCAAGTGCCCTATCCCTCGAAAAAATCTTTCCCTTAAGCAAAACAAGTAAATGAGACCTTAGAACAACCCCACACAATTCTGGCGCATCTGAAAAAGGTGGTTCATCAATAACAGGGAATCCATTATGCCCTGTAGTTCTCAAAGCATGTAATATGTTTCCCACCTTTTCAACACCAGAAAAGGTGATCAGAGGACCGGAAACAACATCTCGAGCAACTAAATATTTCATGTAAGGTTCTGCATGAGCCTCCATATACGGCAATCCTTTTAGTTTTACTATTTGGTCATAGACACCCTTGTTGAAAATATCACCCACGGTTTTCGAGACAAGGAGAACCAACATGACAAGTGGAAGCATCAATAAATCATTAGTGAGCTCAAGCAGTATAACACACAGGGAAACTGTCATTCTCATAGTGCCACCAAGAAAGGAAGCTGCCCCAAGGAGGGCAAAGAGACCAACATCAAGTTTAGTGATTGGTTCAAGTAGTCTACCAACAAGGCGGCCATAGCAAGCTCCAGCCAATATGACAGGAATGAAGAGCCCAGAGGGGATAGCTATGCCATAAGTGATAATGCCAAGGCAGTAAACAGCAACAAAGAAGATGAAAAGAGAGGAAATGTGAAATTCTTTCACGGTACTGGTACTCAATAGGTTACGAATAGCATCATCATTAGTGTTTAGAAAGAGGGAGGCCAGGTCATTGTAATGACTTGGCGGACACTGAAAGCTTTTGTAGTTGCCAGATACGTCAGTGTTGGGGCAGCTTGTAGACACATCAGTGGGACAGGGGATGCACGTAGCTAACCATGGCAAGCCATAAGAACAGATTGATGTTAACAAGGAGATGGTAATAACAAGTAAGATCTTGACAGCAGCTCCTCTCCTGCAGAAACAGGAGAAAAACTAGGCTGTAGGATTTATCATCAAATGTAACACAAGGATAAAACTTGATTCACTAATAACTGCTACTGCAGAAGCTTTATCAGTGTGTTAATCAAATTAAAGCACATAGTACAGGGCTGTCACATGAGGGAGCAGAGACAGTTGCTTTTGGGAAGAAAAAAAAGATGAGAAGCAAACCAATGATAATTCACAAGCATATATTATTGACGCTTTCATGTTACTCATAATAACAGTATTACTAAACTACTAATACTTGAAAATACTAAGATCCATGATTAAATGCAGTACATACTCATTAATGATGCTGTAGGTGCGAAGGACCTTATCCACAAGATAGTTATATAGGCTTCCAAAAATGCCTCCAATAATCCCTAGAAGTATCACAGCCAGTATATCTGGAGCGCTATATGAAACGTTGGCAGCACTGACATCATACATAATCAGTCCTCCTTCCCCAAACAACCCACAAGTTCCAGTAGAGCATAATTGTATGAAAGCTCTCAAAACTATAGCAACTACTGCTGTTGTGAAAAAGGTCCTCCAAAGAAGAGCACTCCTCCACCTGTAGATAACCAAAGGAAAAACACAAATCACAATAGAATATGCATGTAATGTCCTTTCTGAAATGCAATGTGTTCAAGTAAACATCAAGAAATCAGGATGAAGTCGTTAAATATTCAAGAAACATTTCAGTAATCATTGTAATTTACACACTTTCGTTTCTGCCTCAACATACAGTCTAATACCAGGCTTCCAAACAATTCTGCAAAATGATTACAATATCATGTTTCTTTACCTCGTTTAGTAGATATCAAGTTTCAAGTCTTGCCATTTGATAAATAAAACTAGAAAAGGTTACAGCCTGAATAGCATGGAAAACAATTTTCCCAGTAAAGTTGATGAATTATCTATCATGCCATGCGTAAAAATCTACCAGCATTTAAGAGAGTCTGCAAGACAAAACAAGGAAAAAAGAGAAAAGAAGGGGGTGGGGTGGGGGAGGAGCTATAACAAATAATACTCATTTTGTAGGAGAAATATAGGGGGTACCATGAAGCTGCCTCTTCAAGGGCAAAGAGGACACCGCCAACTGGAGCACGAAAGGCAGCAGCCACACCAGCAGCAGCTCCACAAGTTATCAGGTCTCGCCTGTCGCGATCATTTTTGAAATATCTAAGCCATCTCCAAGTCAAATGGTATTTACGCGAACCTCCTTGCCCAATTAAAGAAGCTATGCAAGCACCTGTATGAACCATAGGCCCTTCTTTTCCAACGACAAATCCAGCAGATACACCAAGAATTGAACCAAAAATCTGCCAGATATACAATAAGAAATAAAAATATATTCGCAAACAGACAGAAAATATGTTCAATCAATAGACAAAATATTGAAGATGTGTGCCCCGCTTTCCCAGACTACGTTTACATGAGTAGTGAAAAAATTCAATAAATAGTCATATATGTATTTTATATAGTGAGATATGCAATAAGGGCAAACCAGTATCAAGAGCACAAAAGGGTAAAGATAACAGGCAAAAGAACCTTGCTAAATATTGGTTTACACTGCCAATGTCATTCACCTTTACAAAGAGAGTACTTGGAGCCAGTATTGAATAAGCATCCACGCCATTAAGATAGGCTTTCACTTCAGGAATACCAGAACCTGCCGCTGCTGGAGCAATATAAGCACAAAGAGCTGCAGCTGCTGCTGCCAGACCTAAATTGCAGCCAGCATATGTTGCAAAAGCCTTGTAATATCTGCACTGGATCATTATCATGTCTGAGTTATCACATGGAAATGTCAAGTAAATCCGCTTAAAAGTCTTAACTCTAACCACATTAGAATTGATAGTAAAATGATAAAACTAATGAGTAAGTTTTCAATAAGTTGATTAGACTTGAAAATCACAAATGCAGAACAATCTGAAACAGTTGTTAGACATTAAAAATTATATGCAATGTATGTATTTGAACTCATAAAAAAGGTTAGAAAATAGCGGACATCCAAACCGAGCATTTTTTTTCTATGTTTTGGCTGAAATCATTGTCTACTACTTCTCAACTGGTGTTCCAGCGTTGACACAGCCAGTTCTACAAGCACCACAAGCATCACCACCACTGCTGCAATGGCTGCTAAACCCATTCTCTACTCCTATTTCTGTTAACCACTTCAACATGAACTATCAATGAAATTATGAAACCTCTTTGTAATACCTTTAGCCACCAATCTCTGCTAATGACCAACCATTCCTCATGCCAATTATCTGAAAACTAAACAACTTTGACAGTGCCGCATTAGTAGCTAGATTGTCTGATATCTGATAGATATTAAACAATGCACATGACATGACTTAATAAAGTTTATTCACTTGAAAAGGTATTAATGAAGTCTACTCCATTAATTGTTCTTAGTGCTGTCTCGCAGGGTACACTACAACATTGAAGTAACCTTTCTTTGCTTTTTCTTTTTTCTCCTCTTTTTCAGTCTTACTAAAGATGAAGTTCCAATTATCCTCTTCCACTGATAAGAGACCTAAAAATTTTCAAGATTTGGCTTCAGTATATGACAAACTGAAATCTCTTGAACCTTAGTCCACCAATAACTAACTACATTAATCCACTGGTTTAACTATTAAAAGTGGAAAAAATAATCACTATTAACAAACATCTAATTAAAGGTTTCAAGACCATCAGACCATGTTTACACTAACAATAATTATAGGATATAACCATAGACAATGTGTCCCAGGTTCTCAGCATTGAGATGTGGAAGAGTAAGTTTTGGTTTTGACACCTAAAGGAAGAGGAAGTGGCATTAAGTACAGCAGTTTCAGTGGTCAAACAATAACAAGTTTTCACCTTAGTTAGCGTAGCACTTTTCTGATATTTAAAAATATGATGATTTCATTTGCGCGTGTGTATGCAAGGCAGAGGTATGCAAGAAGAACTGAAAATTGCAAAAGTAGAAGTTACAGAGTTGTTTTGGATCATTTTGATCATTTGTAGATATGAATCTGCCTGACAGAAAAAATGTAAAAACTCTAATTGTCCAAGTAGAAAGCACTCAGGGCTGTGAATGAATCCCACTATCAGCATTCCCCATTCAGTGAGATAAGCAGAACATGATTACAAGATAACATCAGCAATTCACATAATGGCTAAGGGAGTTCAAGCTTATATTTTTGAGAAATTTAAATGTTGCAGCCAATTGAATAGCTGGCTTACTTGTGCTTCATCATGAGTTCTGTGGTCAGTAGCAGCTTGAACCCAGCAATATTCTCAACTGCTATGTTGTTAAAGATGCCAACTAGTCCAGTGCCTAGCCCTATAATAAGTGCAAACGCCCACTTAAGCAGAACATACTGAAATATTTGGATCTTCTTCCTTGACCGCCAATCCTGCTTGAATAATTCATTTTCTGTAATCCTGTTATAAACAAAAATATGAGACAAAGGTTGGTAGCTAAGACTAATTGCTCAACAACAATTCTAACATGACTATTCTATATAAAAGTAAAACTATGCATTTTTTCTCCAAAAATGAATATTAAAAACAGCTCTGTGTAGAGAAGTAGCAAACAATACCAACACAAAAACAAAAATAAGAGCATGTTGAAGATGTATTATATATGCAGATTGCAGGTAAGCATACATATAAGAGAAAACTTAATCAAAAAAATTGCAAAGGTCATAGTTTATCATTTTTTCCAGTACTTGAGGCTGCCAGGAATTCAAGCATGTCACTCTCTTCCAACAGATTGCACGATTGTCGGCATAGCTGATCATTGGTTACTAAGAGAAATGACAATAAAGAAACTCAATTTGGGTATATATATATATATATATATATATATATATAGAGAGAGAGAGAGAGAAGGGTGCAGAGCTTAGTGCTTACTCATAATCAAGGCTCTCGACGGGACAAAGGTTGGCACCCACAATAGCGATCTGGGATGTGGTGTTGTGTCTCTTAACCAAAAGAGGTTGACTGTATATCCTCTCCTCCATGTCCTTCCCAGTATAGCTTTCAATATCATCATCCTCATTCACTACTTTATTTTCTTGATCCATTACTATTATTTATAACAACAATTTTTCCTTATATTACCTGCACTCCAATCATGATAATTGTAAAACATTCATTCCAGAATTCAGTTTCAAAGCAAAAACGATTGAGAAACCAAAATCAGCAAAGTCAAAGAGAAGCAATTCGACCCTTATTACCAATCCTCATTCTCAAATCCGAAATCTTACAGGAGTTATATGCTCATATAGTCATATATATGATACTAACATAGAAAAGAAAAGAACCATACCTTCTTAGGGGGAAAAAAACAGATTTCTTCAGTGAATCCTGAGAAAGAGTTTAATTGTTGGTTGAGTTTGTAGTTTGCAGACAAAAAGAGAGGTCAAAATCCAAAATTAAAAAGCAAAAATAAGAAAAGAGTTACCTGACAAAAAGAAAAAGAATGAACTGACAAAATCTGATACGATTTGATATGGGATTAAAAAAGAAGGATATGATGAAACCATATTTCAGATTCAGTTTGTCGATTGCAAGTGCTACTTTTATGTATGGTTATATATCTGAAATTTAGAACTTATCCAAAACAATATATAAAAATATATATTTATAGAGAAATCTGATTTGAGTTAATCAATTTTTTTTTATGTATTATTACTGTATTCACATGCAAAACATATTACCGTTACAATTAATCAATTAGAATTCAGCGTTATGTAGAATTCGTCAAAATATTATATGGAATTCACAATTATAAATGATGAATCTTTATATAATTTTTAAATGTAATTGAGTAATTGCAGTGTTATAATAAATAAAAAAAACGAACATTTTAACTACAATTTTTTTATTACAATCCCATAATTATTTTATTATAATATAAAATTATATAAAAGTTCATCATTTAAAATTATAAATTTCATATAATATTTTGATGAACTCTATATAATTTAAAATTATAATTAATTAATTATATTATAATAATTATAGATAATATATTTCAAAAAAAATTCAGATGAAACGCTCTCATTCACGTGAAAGATCATGGGAATAATCTTCTAAGCAAAAAAGTAATGATCAAATGAATGAAGGGAAAAAAAAAAAAAAAAACTTTTGGACTTTTGGCGAATTGGGAGAGGCGGAATTACAAAATGGAACAAAACGATAAAAATAATTAGAGTTTGGTAGGAGAAGTTGAAGATCTGATTTATTAGACTCATCATAATAAAATTATGAGAATGCTTGATATCTTGGATTTGTTTTTTCCAAACAACAATTTTTTTATTTATTTTTTGTTTGAAGTCCCAACTCCCAACCAACAATTTGAACTAAAAAAAGATAGCTTTAAAAAGTGATTATCTCTCAAGGTCATATTAAAACCACAAAGACTATAGTTTAGTCTAGTCTAGTTTAGATAGTATTTAATATTTATGCATTTATTTTTCTGTTTTTTGAAACGTGTATCCAAATGGGCAAGCTGCTAAAGATTATATCTAATTCTAACAATACAATGAAACTTTAAAAAAATAAAATGAAAATAAACTATTACTTGAGTAAAACCTTTATCCTCTTCTTTCAAACCTATATATAAATTAAATGAGATAAATCAAAAGTCACAAATAATCAAATAAATAACCATAAAATGAATATAATAGTTGTAAAAATCTAAATAATTGGCTCACTCTTTTATTAGGAAAAGTTTGACCCATTTTATTATTTCAAAATGAAATTCAATTATATTTGTTTTTTTTCTTTCAAGAGTTTATAATTCTATATCATATAAAAAGATTAAAATTAACAAATTAATGTTTTGTAATTCTTCATTTTCCTATCATTTTAATAAAAATAAGTGGTTAATATATTATGAAAAGTTTTTCAAATGGAATTGATTTATACTTTTTTTTTTCAAAGATTCACTCACTACAAGGAAATTTTTTTGACAAAAACTTTTCGTGGGAAATAATATATTTTTAGTGATAGATTTTTTACAGATTTTCAACTTGTTGGAAAAGAGCATTTTTATGGAATTTTTAACGAATTTTTTATGATAATTACCGACATAATTGGCATCTATCTATAACAAAATCGCGAGAGTCATAATATTTTCCTGTCAAAATTTTCGATGAAATTTTTGAGTTTTTTTCTACGAAAATTTCATTGGAAAAATATATAATTTAAGAAAAAATCATTTTTTCTGAAAATATAGTTACCTACGGAAAATTTCGTCAAAGTTTTCGTCAGTAATACTATTTACCAATGATTTCTTCAATAATAATTAAATTTTGAATTAAATTTAATATTTTTTTAGCTAAAATAATTTTCGACAAAAATTTCATCAGTAAAGCCATCTAAAAAATCTTTTTCGAAGATTTTCGACAAATAATTTCATCGAAAAATTTCGTCACTAAAAAAAGCAACACAAAATAAAAATTAGAAAATTGATGAAAAATTCCATCGTTAAAAGTCCTGTCATATCACTTTTTCCTTTCCTTTCCTTTATTTTCTTTTCCTTTCTTTTCTTTCTTCTCTCCCTCCCCATCTCAACCCTTCTATTCTCTCTTCTCTCACTTTCTCTCTCGTCGGCTCCTCCTTTTTTCATCTTCTATCATTATTTCTTTTTTGTTCTATCTTCTCCCCCCTTTGTCGAACTCCCTCTTTGCGCAGCAACCCTATCGCACCACCTCCAGCACGCCCACCTTGCCACCCACTTTCCTCCCCCCTCCTCGCACACCCAAGCTGATCCCACGCGTTACCCTAGCCCTTCCCCAACCAAACCCAACCCCTCTAGTCCTCAGCCTCACCTCCAATTTTTGGCAAATTTATTTAATTTTGTTTTTAGGGTTAAAAAATTTGCTAATTTTTAAAAGTAATTTTGTCTTTGTTATTTGTTGCATGAATTAGCTCAAAAAATTTACAAGAACACTCGATGTAGGTAAATTTTTTGCTTAAAATATAATCTTATTTTTGTTCAATATATGCATATTTATAAATTGATATGAAATTTGTTTGATTATTTATATAAATGTATTTTTTTTTCTGCTTGTGTTGCTTCTTCAAAAATGCCATGGAATGATGTTGGTAGTTTTATTTATTAGGTTTGCTAAAATTTTCTACTTGTATTGCTTTCTTGGAAATGCTTGAGGATGATGCTTTTAGTTTTATTTATTATGTTTGATTGTGTTGCTTCCTCAAAAATGCTCGAGAAAGATAATGGTAGTTTTATTTATTATATTTGCTATAAATTTCTACTTGTGTTGCTTCTTCAAAAAATTTCGAAGATGATGCTAGTAGGTTTAGAAAAATTAACTCAATACTTACTAGTAATGAACATTTTGTTTTAGCTAAACAAATGTCAAAAGTTTACTTCAATAGTTATCCGTTATTAAGAAGAGAACGTCGAGATTGGTGGACTGTGTTCAAAACAAAAGTTAGGAGTAGATTTTCCTCGAATTTGTGCTGGAGACATAATTGATTTGACAAACAGGTTTATCCAAAAATAAGTGTCTATTTCGAAAAATGTAACATATTTTTAGGATCTTAACAATCTTTGACTTTTTGTGCATTGTGAATTGGATTTTTTTTTTTTTAAATTCTATTTTTGATATTTGAGTACTAGTACATTTTTTATGTATGCAATTTTATATAATTACTAGAATTCTTCCCCCGCTTCGTTGGGAGATTTTTTTAATATTTATAAAATTTTAATTAAATTAACAATCATAAATAAATTTAAGTTTAATCATATTAAATAATTATTATTTATTTAAATAATTTTTTATGTTTTAATATCGTAAGTAAATGACTTTAGAGTTAAAATCGAATCACTATAAAAAATTATGTAAAATATAGGATAAATTGAGAGACTGCACAAACACAACATAGAAAAATAATTAAAACACGACATAACACGAAAAATAACATGAACACAATACGAATACATGAACGTGTCAAAATATATATAAAACAAATTATTAACGTGTAAAAATTTATATAAAATTATAATATTTTAAACACAAAAAAAGTAACACGAACACACAATTTTTTCTCTAAATTGAATCACTATAACAAATTATGCAAAATATATCATGAATTGAGACACGACACGAACACACAATTTTTTTCTAAATTAAATCACAATGACAAACTATGCAAAATATGAAATGAATTGGACACGACACAAACACAACATAGAAAAAATCATTAAAACACAACACGAAAAACAACATGAACACTACACGAATGTGTCAAAATATACATAAAACGAATTATTAACGTGTAAAAATTTATATAAATTTATACTTTAAACACACGAAAAAACAACACGATCACAAACGCACAAAATTTTCTCATATTTTTTCTCTTTTCTTTCTTCCCTCTTTCTTTTCTTATCTTTTCATTTATTTATTTATTTCTCTTTTTCTTTCCTTTCCTTTCTTTTCTTCCATCCCCATCCAAAAAAAAAAAGCCAGATGTCTGTGAGGAGTTTATGTAGTCAAAAATATATATATGTATGATGGTTACTTTTATTTACGAATTGAAATAAAATTAAGTTATTTATATTAGAAATTATGGTATTTTGAAAGGTATTTTTTATCACAATATAGCTAAAAAATATATATTTACCGAAATACCGTTGTTTTGAGATTAATTCCCAAAATTCGCTTGTTTTAAAATCAGTTGGGAAATTGTCATCCCCCATGACGATTTCCCAGCATAAATTTTTAAACAAAATTCAAAAAACACCAAGGGAAATCGCCATGGGGGTGGCGATTTCCCTTGGTGGTATATATATATATTTTTTAAATTTTTTTTACTAAAATTTAAAACTCCAACGGTTAGAAAAAAAATGCAAATTTGTTTTTAAATTTTGTATTTTAGTTTTAAAAATTGCAAACGGGTATAAAAAAATTAAATAAAAAAAATTACCTTGGTTTGTTTTTTATTTTTTTAAAAAAAATATATACTAAAATTTTATAATTTTATAAAAAATAAAATAAAATTTATTATTAAAATTTTATAAAAAATAAAAATTTATTTCTTATTAAAAGTTAAAAAAGAAAATTATATTTCTTATTAAAATTTTATATAAAAAATTTTATTTCTTATTTAAATTTTATATAAATAAAATTTTTTGATTTCTTATTTAAATTTTACATGTGAGATCTGTAACAAACGGGTATAAAAAAATTAAATAAAAAAAATTACCTTGGTTTGTTTTTATTTTAAAAAAAATATATATATACTAAAATTTTATAATTTATTTAATTTTTTAATTTTATAAAAAATTTAATTTAATTTTTATTGAAATTTTATACAAAAATAAAATAAAATATATTATTTCAATTTTATAAAAAATAAAATTTTATTTATTATTAAAGTTATTTTCTTATTAAAATTTTATATAAAATTTTTGTTATTTCTTATTTAAATTTTATATAAAATACAATTTTATTTTTAAAAATGTATTTCTTATTTAAATTGTATATAAAATAAAATTTGATTTCTTATTTAAATTTTATATAAATTAAAATTTGATTTCTTATTTAAATTTTATATAAAAATTAAATTAATTTCTTATTTGAATTTTATATAAATTAAATTTTATTTATTTTTTTAATTTTATGATACAGAAAATATTGGAATTGGATTCCTTCTGCAATTGATGAGACTAATGATTTAGGTTAGGGTTTCAGCTATTTTTCAGTGAATCAAATCCTGCAGAAAATATTGGAATTGAATTCCTTCTGCAATGGATGTGACTATTAACCAGATTTAGGGTTAGGTTTAGGGTTTCAACTATTTTCCAACCAGTAAAATGCTGCAGAAAATATTGGAATTGGATTCCTTCTGCAATGGATGGGACTAATGATTTAGGGTTAGGGTTTCAGCTATTTTTCAGTCAATCAAATGCTGCAGAAAATATTGGAATTGGATTCATTCTACAATGGATGAGACTAATGATTTAGGGTTAGGGATAGGTTTCAGCTATTTTCCAGTCAATCAAATGTTGTACAAAATATTGGAATTGGATTCCTTATGCAATGGATGGGACTATTGGACGTCCGGTACAAAGGATGGGATTTATCATCAGTTTTTGCATTAAATGAGTTATCAGTTTTTCAGTCAATTAACCCTAGCCAGAAAAAGAGAATCAGATTCCATCCTGTACAAAGGATGGGATTTGTCATCCGGTACAACACAATGAACCATTATAAATTCATAATAATGATGAAGGTTTACAATACCCCATACAGCAGTTTTTCAATCAGATTTTTTCTGAGTGCTAATACTTCCTCATTCTCATCCTTCTCTATTTCTTCTTTCTTTTGCTGAGTGATAATACCCCCATTATCATCTTTCTCAGTTTCATTACTACACAAAATGAGCAACAGAGTGATCGCATTGGTCTACTATAACGGCCAAATTCATAATACTGATGAAGGTGCTACCGTTGATTGTGAACGTCCTAAAAGCTTTCGTGTTGATGAAGACGTCACATTAGAGGAACTGAAGCTGCAAATTCATACAAAAATTAAAGCTGGAAATAGAAAAAGAGTTTCAGAGATTAAGTATAGGTATCCTCTTTCTATTGGTGAAGGATGTGTCCGATATAGAACATTTCCACTTGAAGATGATAATGATGTCAGATACATGTTTTATGCTCATGAGACATTTGCAAATGTTGGTGTACTTAAGTTATATGCTGACATAGAGGATGTTCACGATGATTGTGGGCCTTCAAATGTTCGGATTACAGAAAACTTTCCCAGAGAAGATGATGATTCTGGGTCGTTCTATGTTCACACTACATACGACGTTCCCACAAAAGAAGTCGTTCTGCTATCTCAAGCTACAACGTTTCATAATTCATTAGTCTCACAAACAATTCCTACTGCCCTCGAAGATGAGCCAGCTGGTGTTGATCCTGTTCCGCCATGTGGAGTCTATAGTGAATATGTTGGTGACTTTATGATCAGGAAGAGGATGCTGAATTCGCAAGTGATGACAATAGTGGTTCTGACCCAGACGTCGTCGCAGCTGAGATCAACACTCATGGAGATCTTCCCCCATTTGAGGTTGCATCCCATATGCACACCCTGCATCTGGAGGCAATGCAAGTACCAGAATTTCTTGAGTATGCTCATACATTAGCTACGCCTCTGACATTTGATCCATCTACAGTTGATCTGTGTGTTGGGTTACAATTTCCAACGAAAGAGGCTGTGCTTTTCAGCTATTAAGCACTATAACATCAAAAACTCTGTAGATTACAGAGTTATTGAATCTGAGCGGACCAAATATTATGCCAAATATCTAATGTATGGGAAAGGGTGCAATTGGAGAATAAGGGCAACATTTATGAAGAAGAAACAGGCATGGGAGATTAGAAAATATGAAGGGCCTCATACTTGCATATCAGGAAGAATTTCACAAGATCATTTCAAGTTAGATTCTAACATAATCTGTTCATGCATTCTATCATTGGTCCAAGCAAATCCAGAGATCTCCGTTTCAGTTTTGATCGTTGAGATGCGAATCCGGTATGGATACATCACCTCCTATAAGAAAGCGTGGAAAGCAAAGCAAAAGGCAATTGTTTGAGTTTTTGGCGATTGGGATAGATCGTACAATGAGCTACCTAAGTGGTTAGGTGCAATTCAACATCTTGTGCCTGGTACAATTGTGGAATTGCAAACGGTACCTGCATATCATGGTCATCGATTGGTCCAGGGTAAGAGAATATTCCATCGAATCTTTTGGACATTCAAATTGTGCACTGAAGGGTATCCGTATGGTAAACCTATTGTGCAAATAGACGGTACTTTCTTATATGGAAAATACAAAGGAACATTATTGTTAGCTATTGCACAAGATGGCAATCGAAACATACTGCCAATTGCCTTTGCCATTGTAGAGGGTGTGACATCGGAGGCTTGGCCATTCTTTCTCACTAATTTATGTAGACATGTGACAAAACAACCTGGCATATGCTTGATGTCTGATCGACATAAAGCCATCAAAGCTGCGATCAGAAGCAATGGTAATGGATGGAATCCTCCACAAGCATATTCAGTGTTCTACATTCGACACATTGCAACTAACTTTATGAAGAAGTTTAACAATAAGGAATTGTGTCGACACATTGTTAACATGGGTATGGAATCGAATCATAGTTATTTTATCTCTTATATTTCCTTTAGTATATAAAATAATACTGAAATTCACAAGTCTTTTGTTTTTAATTTTATTAGGATACGAGTTGAGGCGATCGAATTTTCATTTCATGTATGAGAATCTTCGTGGAGAAAATGCAGAGGCGGCTAATTGGCTTGATAGGATCCCTAAGGAGAAGTGGGCTCAATCATATGATCAAGGAAAACGTTATGGCCATATGACAACCAACCTAGCTGAATCTATCAATTCGGTGTTGAAGGGAACGCGTCATCTTCCTATTACTACTTTAGTGCAATCAACATATTATAGGTTGGCTGCACTTTTTGTTAAGATGGGGAACAAGCAAATTGCAATGATGGAGGGAGGGAGGGCACACATATTGTGAAACAGTCACACAGGCTATGCAAGAAAATCGCAGGAAAGCTAACTCCCACTTTGTTCGTAATTTTACGCGAGCAAATCAATCTTTTCTGATTGAAGAGTTAGTTGATCCACAAGAGGGTGTTTCTGCAATGAAGTACAAAGTCAAGCTTAGTGACATGTGGTGTGACTGTGGGAAGTTACATTAAATGTACCCGACTGCTCGATTTGTAAGGCATTAGTAATCCTCCAATCAAACATAAAATATACGCTCTAGCAGCATATTGTATCTGTTCTTCAGTTGCGTGTAATGGAAGATTTTGAAAGGATTTCAACCAATTTAGTCTCACCGTTGAGCCAGATACATACTCATCTGGAGGTACCGCGCCTAATAGATTTTGACACTCTTCATTCCAATCTAGCCAGCTTCCGCCTATAACTGAATCGTCATGGACCGGAAGTCCAAGTTGAAGCGCAAGATCTTCTAGAGTTACCGTGCATTCACCAAATGAAAAATGAAAAGTGTATGTCTCGGGTCTCCATAGTTTGATCAACGCACTGATTAAGTTGGGTCGTATCAAAAATCATCGAATTTGAGTTGCGTGATAAAATTCAGCTCTTCTTAAGTGGTCGATAATAGATGGATGCGGGTCCTCCAATGTAAATTTCCTCGAACGTAACACACGACGAGTATCCTGTTGATAATTAATTAAATTAAATAATTATAAAAATTAATATATTATAAAACTATAATAATTAAAAAAATTAAACAATATTAAAATTCTAAAACTATAAAATAACAAAACAACAATAATATAAAATTTTAAAATTATTTATATAATTATTAAAAAATTAAATAATATAAAAGTAAAAAACTATAAAATGAAAAATAATAATTATAAAATTATAAAACTATAATAATAAAAAACTATAAGAAATAAAAAACTATAAAATGAAAAAACAATAATAATTAAAAAATGATAAAACTATAATAATAAATAATTATAAAACTATAAAATGAAAAAAAAACAATAATAATTAAAAAATGATAAAACTATAATAATTAAAACATTAAAAATATAAAAATTATAAAACTATAAAATTACAAAATAATAATAATTAAAAAATTACTAAAAATTGATAATGTAATACAAATAATATTACAAAATTTACTTACCTCTTTAAATATAACCGAGGATATGTGATTTTCTTGCAATCTCAATAGTGATGATGAAGCCATTTTTAAATATTGTTGTAGAAAAAAAAATATTGTTGGTAGAAAAAAATTGATTGTAGAAAAAAGAAAGAAAAATAAAATAAGTTGTAAAAAATGAGGGGGGAGGGTTATTTATAGAAGAGTGGTGTGTGTGTGGGGGGGGGGGGATTTTTGAAGGCAACGGTCAAGTTACCGATGCCTTCAAAAATTTTGAATTTCTTTTAATGATTAAATTTTAAAATTTTAAAATTTTGTATTTTATTATTGTTATTATTTTTTTCAAAAGGTTATATGTTAAAATTTAACTATAAAATTCATAAAATTTAAAATTTAAATAAGAAATAAAATTTTCTTTTTAAAATGTTAATAAGAAATAAAATTTTATTTTTTATAAAATTAAAAAATTTTAGTATATATATTTTAAAAAATAAAAAACAAACCAATATTTAATTTTTTTTATTAAAAACAAACCAGATAGTACAAAACATTTTTCATTGAGTCATCCAAATATCAAAAAATCTATACTTTTTTTTAAAAATTTCACATTTTCAAAAAAGTATTATCTGAAAATTAACTTCGGCGAAATAAATGGAACCTAGACTCTATCATGATCTCTGTGGATCCAGTTTGTTATGGGGGAGATTTTAGGATCAGCTTCCTATGGTGAGCTTTCCATGAGCTCCCTGACATGGCATGATTATAATCATGCCACGTCATGTTTTGGTTACCGATTTATAATAATTTATTATTATAATCACATAAATTTTTTACATAATTACATACAAAATAGTATTATAATTTTTATTATGTTTACATAATTTATTTGCTAAATTACATAATTTTTTTACAAAAGAAAAGAAAAAAAATGATAATATCAATTTTATTATGTTTATATAAATTTTTTTACTTAGCTACATCATTTATTAAAATTTGGTATTACAAAATAGTATTACAATTTGTATTATGTTTACAATTTTTTTTTTAAGAAATTATGTTTTTTTTTATAACTTTTATTATAGGGTTTAAAGACTAAATGTTGTTGCAATTATTTGTTTTTATTATGAATAACATATTTTTTACAGAAGAGAAAAAATATGATAATAACAACTTTTATTATGTTTACATAAGTTACATAAATTTTTACAAAAAGATAAGAAAAAGTGATAATATCAAATTATTATGTTTACATAATTTTTTTTATTTAATTACATAATTTATAAATATAAGGTAATACAAAATAGTATTACAACTTTTATTATGTTTACATCTTTTCTTAAGAAATTATGTTTTTTTTTACAACTTTTATTATAGGGTGTAAATACTAAATGTTGTTACAGTTATTTGTTTTTATTATGAATAACATAAAATTTTTACAATAGATAAAAAAGTGAGAATAACAACTTTTTCATTATATAAATATGTTATATGCTACTGTAACAATTTATGTAAAAGGTAATAAATTTCTGTAACAAAGATAATATAAGTTGTAATTATTCTTAACAAAGAACTTCAAGTAAATTACAACAAAATTTATTTTTACACATAATATATTTTGTAATTTATAATAAATAATTATAATTATGATAAAATGTGTTAAGTTGGATTACATAATTTTGTTATCTGATATTATAATAATTTCCATAATATGTAATAAATTCAAGTAATATGATAACAAAAGTTGTAATTCTCCCGAAAACATAGAAAAGTTACAAAAAATATTATCTTTGTACATAATGTATGTTGTAATTCCTCAACAAACTAAGTAACATGAAAGAATAAATAATTTATGTTTTCATTACATAAATATGTTATATTCTAGTGTAAAATTTTACGTAAAAAGTAATAAATTTATGTAATGCAGATAATATAAGTTATAATTCTTCTTAATAAAAAAATTCAAGTAAATCACAATAACTATTATCTCTTCACATAATATATTGTGTAATTTATAATAAAAACTTGTATTTATGATAAAAAAAGTGATAGATTAGATTACATAAATATGTTATATGCTACTGTAATAATTTATGTGCATATAATATATTTATGTAACAGAGATAATATAAGTTGTAATTTTTCTTACAAAGAACCTCAAGAAAATTACAACAAATATTAGCTTTACACATAACATTTTCTATAATTTATAATAAATAATTGTAATTATGATAAAATGTGTTGTCATATTACATAATTTTGTCATCTGATACTGTAATAATTTTTGTAATATGTAATAAATTTAAGTAATTTTATAACAAAAGTTGTAATTCTTCCGTAAGCAAAGAAAGTTACAACCAATATTACTTTTGCACATATATAATGTATATGGTAATTCCTCAACAACATAATCTATTACACAAAAAAAAAAAAAACGATAACTCCAAAATTTTATATCTTTTTTATGATATTATTTGATTTAGTTATAAAATACTAAAACTATTACAGTACATGAAAACAAAATTATGTAATCTGACTTTATTACGAAAACTGAAAAAATATGGGGATATTTGAATATGTATGTCTTTTATTCGAATATCTCCTCTAATAGGAGAGGTCAAATGTGCATATTCGAATATTGTTAATTTGATATTATAATATCAAATAAATTATTAATTTTATTACAAGTGATTACAACTGTTTGTATCAAATTACGTGATTTTGTTAACATAATTTCTTAGACAACATGATAAGAAAATTATATAATTATCGCTTAAATAAATTTTTATTCTAAATTACATATTTTTCTTAAGAAATTATAAGATGTATTATAAATAAAATTATTATGTGTTATAATTTAGTTACACTTGTGGTAATATTATAACTTTTTTTTTTATGAAATTACTTGATTTTGTTACAGATTACTGAAATTATTAGACTACGTACTAATAAAAATATGTAATTAAAATTATATAATAATAATAATCAATAATATTAACTTTTTAAATATTTTGAAAAAAAAAATAATTTTTTAAAAATAGAAAAAATTCATTTAATTTTTAAAAAAATAAAATATATAATTTTTTTTAAAAAATAAAAAAATAAATTTTCTCCCAACCTATAACTGGTTGGAATAAATAAGAGAGCTTATGAGAAGCTCGTATTAAGGAGCTTCCCTTAAAGTTTTCCTTATTATAGCCCTTCTAAAAAATCTTGATCACGCATGAGCATGTCAAATTCGACTTTAAAAGGTTATATATATATATATATATATATATATATATATATGTGTGTGTGTGTGTCTATGCGGTTCCTTAATTGTTGGCAACAGCCTAACTCCAGTTTTACAAATTTTTTGGGTTAAAAATTAAAGATGAAGAGTATGTTTGGATTAGAGGTGCAATCGAATCAAGCCAAAATTAATAGTAAGAAGCTCAAACTCGATTCAGAACTCGTAGTTCAAAATTTGGTTTGAGTTTGATGGATTTTTATTCTTCAAGTTCAAGTTCGATTGAAATAAAAGTCGAATTATTCGAACTCGTTCGATTAGATTTGTTTACCTAATAAAAAATAAGCTCGATTTCATGTTCAACTTCAAACTCAATTACTTATACTCGAGCTCGAGTTCAAGTATGATTGAGATTTTTCAATACTAATTAAAAATAAGAATAATATATATATTAAAAATAAAAAAGTTCGATTAGGCTCACGAGCTATTCGAGCCGAGCATTAGAATACTCAAACTCAGCTGACTCGATAGTTCGAGCTGTTCGAGCTCAACTCGACAATGATCAAGCCGAATTTGATTTTTTTTCAAGCTAAACTCGAGTAGCTTGTGAGCACAGATATCTTGTTTTCACCCTAATTCAGATTAATAATTTTAAAATTTATTAATTCCTTCTATATAATTATTTATATTAATGGTAATAGAACTTAATAATTTGATATCCACCGCCTTCTTTGAAATTCCCCCAAATGAAAATGTAGGGGACTCCAACGGCCAGCTAGACAGCTAGCTACTCGGGGAGTCACGGTATGTTGCGTGCCTCACTCAACTTTAGCTAGCTACCCGGGGAGTCACGTTACGTTGCGTGTCTCCCTCAACTTTTGAAAATTAACAGTTTATATATATTGTTAGTATAATAAAAAGTTTAGAATTTTTTATATGCACACAAATAAAATTAATTAAGAAGTTAAATAAGGATAAAGGTTAAATTTTATTGACAATTTTTGAGAATTTGCCTTTATTAAGTTGGCGTTTTGATATGGGTTGACATTTCGAAATTTTTAATTTAGTGATTATATAACATCATGTTTGATAGAAATTTAATGGCTTAAATAAAAATAAAAAAATGGCCTTTGCTTTTCCTATTTTGGTACTTAATTTTTTTTTGTCTTAATCGGGTACCTGTACTATAATTCTGTCAAACAAGTTGGTACTTCACCTTAACACTGTTAAATAAATATTGATGTGACAAATAGCACCCAATTAAATAGTGACACTTGGCAAAAATACCACGTATTGCAAACTCTATGATGCCATATTATTATTAAATTAAAAAAATTCAAAATTCAAAGAAAAGGGAAAAAAATAAAAATAAAATTCAAACTTTTTTAAAAATTATAAAAAATTCAAAAAAAAATTATAAAAAATATATGAAAAATCTAAAATTTTTAAGAACATATAAAAAATAAAAAATTGAATATTTATATATTTTTTAAAATTTTGTAAAAAAGAAAATTAAAAATTAAAAAAAGAAAGAAAAAGAAATCTGGAAAGAAAAAAGAAGAAAGGAAGAGAGAGGAAAAGGAAGCGGGAATGTCGGTCGACGAGAGAGAGGGGGAATTTGGGGGAGAGAGAGGGAAAGAGAAAGAAGAGTAGGGGTCGGCCGGTCGGCCTCAGCCTGGCCGCCCTGAGGCAGATTTGGTGCTGGTCTACCCCGAGCCGGCCAGGCTGCGGTAGGTCGATGCCTCCCTCTTCCCTTCTCTCCCACTTTCCCTCTCTCTCTCTCTCTCTCTCTCTCTCTCCCCTCCCTCCCTCCCTCCCTCCCTCCTCTCTATCTCTATTTTTTAATTTTTTCTATTTTTTTCTTCAGATTTTTAGAAAAATTCAAAAAAATTAAAATATTTTTTTATTTTATAAATGTTTAATTTTTTATTATATATATATTTAAAATTTTCAAAATAAAAAAAAAATGAATTTAAAAAAACGTTTTTTTTTATTTATTTTTCATATTTTTTAGAATTTTTAGAATTTTTTCTATTTTTTGTGATTTTTTTCTATTTTTTTATGTTAATAATGACGTGGCTAGCATTAATGTGGCATTTTTTGCCACATGTCATTACCTAATTAGGTATTAATGCCACATCATCTATTTATTTAACGATGTTAGGGCGAAGTACCAACTTGTTTACAGAATTATACTATACATACCCGATTAGAATAAAAAATTATTTAAGTACCAAAGTGAAAAAAAAAAGTATAGTTCAAGGGTCAATTTTTTATTTAAGCCAAATTTAATAAGGGTTTTGCTAACAAGTGTCCTTAGGATACTCTTTAAGGTTAATTAATATACTATTTATAGTAAAAGTATTGTATTAAATACAAAAGTTGACAACTTTATTATCATTTCCAATACATTTAATGAAGATATTGCTATATATTAACCTTAAAGAGTATCCTTAGAACACTCATTAGCAAAATTTATATAATAATTTTATTTATTTTGTTCCAAAATAAAAATAAATTTTCATAATAAGTTTTTATAGTTTTATTAATTACTCTTTTAAATACCTTTTGTAGCCAACTAAAAGAATATTAAATGTTTTTTCTCACATTTGTTTCTTGTTTTGGTAGTAAAACTATTATTATTTGAGATAAAATGTAAATTTATCTCTCTACTTATATGAGTGATCCAAATTTATTAACAATCTTTCATTTTATGCAATTTTGTTGTCATACTTTTAATTTTGAAACAAATTTACAATTATACTTTAGATGCACTCAAAATAGTATATTTTATTTAACCTTGCACTAAAAAAATCAGTTGTAAAGTATAGTAGTTAGCAAGGGTCGAGTCCTCAGGGATTAGGCTTCAATTTATAAATTATTAGTTTATTACTTAAGTTCAAAGACAAGAAAAGAAAAGAAGATTTTTTAAAGAGTTTTAAAAATTAAGAAAACAAATAACAATAAGAAAGCAAGTAAACAACAAGTAATCAAATGTGAGAAATATGGCTAAAAGTTCATTATCTACCACTAGACATCATTAAGAATCAATAGTCAGATCTATAACATCAATTACCTATCAAAATTATCAATCGTAGATAACAACAAGCTCCGTTACCCCAATATTTCCTTAGTTCGTCGTTAAATAGAACAAGCTCTCTATTTAATCTCTAACCACTAGACAACCTAGAATAAGCTTTCTAGATTTAATGTAATGACAGCTTTATGATGAGAAAGATAGGTTGATCTAGGCAACAAACACATAAGCTCGGATTGTTTAACTTATGTTATATTCCACTTTGCAATTAGCGAAAACTCTAACATAATCATTAATCACAAATTGCTACTTATGAAGAGGAAATCAAGACAATTACACGGATCAAGACTCCTAAACTAGCAATAGATAATTATAAAGATCTATCTAGTTGTACACCTAAACAAATCAAGACAAAGATCATAAACAATTTTTATGGAAGAACATAATCAACTTTGATAGAAAATTAATGATAGATAGAATCTAAAAATCAATTACAAAACATGTCTAAAGCTTTGAAATCACTCTTAACCAAAGAAAAGTTTAGCCTAGTATAGGCATAGTTAACATAGACATAAAAGAAATTAAGAAGAAAAATTAAAAGAAAGAAGAAGAAAATTAGAATATAAGAGTAGAAGAAGTGTAGAGATCAACTCCCCCTTGTGTCTCTATTTATAGGCAGCCTCTAAGTCTTGAGCATTTAATGTTGAGTGGCAGCCAATGTTTCTTCAAAATAAGGAAAAGTTGGTGACTTGCAGCCAAAGGATATATAAACAAGGAAAGATGTTTTACTTGCAACCAAAGCATGTAGAAATAAAGAAAGTCATAGCTGATTTAAATCTCCTATTTTGACAATGATTAACTTTAAGGAAAGATTCTTGCAATTAATGCAATTAATGCAAAGTTGAAAGGTTGACAGCCACTAATCCTACTTTGACTAGTATTTCTTCATATGGCAAATTAAGTTGATTCTTGCAATTAATGCAATATAACACCTACAAAATACAAAACCATAGTAAATTATCAAGGATTTCAAGGAACTAAGCATAAAATATAAGGAATTGATATATGAAATTATATGAATTTAAGCACTTATCAACTTTTAATTTTGAAATAAAGTTAGTCAAATTGTAATAGTTGGAAATTATAAAATATTATGTTGAAAGCAATTTTACAATTCAAAAAATATGTTTGAAAATACATAGTAGAGGAAAAAATGCCAAGTTGGAAAGGCAATGAAAAAATACCTCAATAAAAAAGAAAAGAAACAGATAAAATAAAATAAAATAAATTGGATCTTAGATTCATTTACAACAAAAAGAACTATTTAGAGAGAGAAACCAAAATTCATTTGGGAGTAAGTTTTGGAAGAGAAAAATGATTTCGATTTTTTTACATACTCAAAATGTGATTAAAAATTTCATCATATTATATTAACTAAAAAAATAAATTTAAACCATTTTAAATACAAAATGGATGATATATCAATTAATAAAAATTGTTTATATGTTCACATTTCACAAGCATCAAATGAAAGGCTTAGTAAAAACAAAACAAAAAAAATCTTTGATTGAATTTGCTCATAACTAAAAGTACGATGATAAAATTGCAACGGTTCAAAATTAGTGGTAATGATAAAGTTGTACCTTATTCTTTATTATTATTATTATTATTATTATTATTATTATTATTATTATTATTATTATTATTTATTTTTCATTATTTTAATAAACCGTTGAAAAAAATTTCGAATTTAAAAGGTTAAAAATTACTTTGTGAAGGATAAATTTATGATTCATATTTATTTATTGATTTGATTAATTAACTTATTTAACAATGTTTTTTATGTTAATAGAATAATTTACATAAAAGCCTCTTTTTAAAACTTTACCTATTAAAAGAAATTATCTTATGTCTATATACATATCTTCATCAGTTTAAAAGGTTGAGTATTGTAAGCATTGGCAAATTATATGGTTATAGCCTTTAATCCTTATCTCAAACTTACAAGAAAACAAATATAAATAAAATAAAATTAATAGTAAAACTTTTGTCAATATTAGGAGACAAATTAAAACAAAACTCCCCAAAACAGCATTTTTTCTTTTGAAAAAACAATTTTTTTTTATTTTTAATAATTACAATTTGGAAAAAGGGAATATATTAAACCCAAAACCTTCCTTTTTTTTTTTGAATCGATGAAGAAGAAAATTAAAAAAAAAAAAAAAAGGTTAATCATAAACCCAATAATGTGGCATGAGAGGGTTGGGACTTGGGCCAAGGATTTAGTTCTTGTCGTAGCTTCAAAAAAGAAAAATAAATAATTCTGTTTAAAATCTAAGCCAAGCACAAAGTGCTAAGCCTAAATCTTTATGTATATAACTTCAACTAGCAAATAAACAAAACAGAAGAACAATGAAATGCATACAAAAATATAAGAAAAAAAACACTTTTTTTTTTTCTTTCCTTTCCCTATATTTGCTAAAAGAAATGGCATATTCCTTCCGCCATCCAAGTACACTTGTTCAATGATCAAACTATCCGTCTATCGGATAGGTTCGGCTCATATTGGACTGGGTTTGGATAAGTATATTTTTCAATTCGGCCCGACTTGAACCGAATTACTATTTATTAATAAAAAAACATTTTTATCTAAATTTAATTATAAAAATATATAAATATTAATATAAAAATAATTTTTTAATATTTTATGAACAATAATTTGAGCCTACGGGCCGGTTCAGTCCGAACTTGGATAAAGAGTGTGGAAAAAATTCGGACCGTGGCCCGGCCCATGAACACCTCTACTCCCAAGTGATATGTGTTGCTCTGGACCCAATCATACAGTTTTTCTTCATTTTCAACCCTATAAAAAAATTAAAGCTGATTTTGTCTTAACGATCAGGAAGAGGTCTTGAATCATTGAGGTCGTAGATTCAAATCTCAAGTCCAATTTTATGTTGAATTTTATCAAGTTATATGCAACTTTGAATATATATATATATATATATATATATATATATATATATGCTTAAAGGTTGTTTAATTTTTTTTTTGGGTAATCGGTCAAGGATATTCCAGGTCTTGCCTAAGCTTAATTTCATTCTTGGACGATTTTAAGGGCGTAGTCTCAGCCCTACATCGACCTGATAAATTCAGGATTTTGCTTTCAGAATGTTTCCCACAATAATTGAATTTTGATTCGTAAGAAAAATAGTGTTCAATAATGGTTGTAATGTAATCTCATAAAAATATAAAACCCTTTCAATAACTTAGGATTATGATATGATTTTCAACACCTTTAAAACCCTAAAAATAACCATCAAAGATACAAATGTAAATCTGTTTCCTAAAGAAGACACCAATTCGGACCCATGTTATAGTCCGAGGTAGACTAACCACAATGTAACTCCAAAAGGAAATGATTTTATGGCTTCTTCGGAGATGGAGTTTTGCTAAAAGCCTTAGAGAATGATGGGAGAGAAGAAGAGGGGAGACAAGTTACATATGGAGATGAAATTTTTTTTGAGTGACACTTAACCTAACATTACTTAATTGTTTTCTTTATCTCAATGCCCTTTGTCTGGTTTCTAATGGACATATACAAATAATTGTCCTTCAATTAGGGTTCAAACAATTATTATACCTACCATGATTTTAAGGGTAGGTTTGGTTTGGTTCAGAGAATATTTCATTACCGGCCGGAATCTAAGATTTTGTCATAAGATTACCGTGTTTGGTTCACAAACATTCCTCAATCTCGGTAATATGATATTACCTACAGTGTCAAAATTCGGTGGTATTGGGGTAATGTCGTACCCACCTCCTTCTAAGATTATGTTACATTTCACTCGTAATGTAACATTTGTGTCATTTTTGCCCCCCCACATTTAATGTTTTGAGTCCCCATTGCCTTTAAAACATTATGAAATTACAACTTATATTAAGGGACTGATACCACTGTCTCTCAACTTAGTTTTGCTTCTGGTCCCATTTTTTTATCTCTCGACTTCTCCCTCTCCCTCTCGACTGATACCGCTGCCTCCACTTCGTCTCCCTCTCTTCCAGGTATGATTTAATTTTCAAATCTTAGATTTATATGTTTATAGATTATGGATTTATATATATATGCATGTCATATTAAAAGGGTTTAGGGTTTTGATTTTGGAAGTTTTTAATTTTGGAGTTTCGATTATGGGTTTCCAAACTCTGATCGCACCATAGTTCAAGTACGACTTGCTTCTAATTTGGCTAAGGCTACATCAATCACAATTGAAGCTCATATTGAGGATGATTGGGAAGTTTTAGAGCATAACTCTAAGCACGTTGAAGCTTCTATATTAAACTAGGTAATCAACTATGAATGATGGATGAATTTTATTTGCAATCGATCTGAAATCAATTTTAATCAACTTCTAATGGATTTAAATACGTTTTCTAATAAATTTCAACAAATGCAAGTCTAGGTTGTCCATGAAGGAATGCAATTTCCCCTGTGCTATCCATGAAGGAAGTAAACAGTGAAATTTCAACTGATATAAAGAATTTTGTCTAGTGATTGTTCATCTTTTAATTTCAGATTCTGTCACTAAAGGACATATAGTGATTACTTGCTCTCTTCGACTTTATTTGAGAGCAGGACTCTATTCATGTATGTTAATTCTTTCAAGGAATAAGTTACTCATCTTACTCTATTTACCTCACTTGAAAAGGTTTTCTAACTTTCTTTTATATCATTGAACAAGCGGTTTAAGATGCTTTTCTGAATGGAAGTATTCGGTTTAAACATGTTTATGTATCAATCCTGAAAAATTTTGAAACACAAAACTTAAATTCTCAACTGTATCTTGTAGAGATCTTTGTGGTGTTGCGAGTAGATATATCACCTTATATATCTTCTTTGACAATCTTAAGTTCTCAATTTTGTTCTCTCTTTATGTTTTCTGAAAAAGAGGTTGGTGCATAATATTCTTTTACCTTTCTTTTAGGGATGACTCTTTGAGAGTATTGTTTTTTTAGAATCTACTTCTGTTGTTGTTCTTAAGGATGCTTTATTGTATTTATTTGACATATAAATTCTGATAATTTTGTCTTAAACAAAAATTGGTATATTTTTTTGTATTAGGATTCTGGAAGGACATTATTGGCAAGAGCTGTTGCAAAGTCCCTTGAAGAACATGAAGACCTGGTAGCACATTTGTATAGTTATAGAACAAAGTATAGTTAATTGATATATATATTTATAGAACAAAGAAACAACTCTAATTGTTTTAAGAAAATATCTTACTTTTTTTGTTTAATCCCGCCTGGATGCAAGACTTTCTGTAAGCATAGCCCAAGAGCTAGTCGTGTTGAGAAGGGTTTGTAGAAAGGCAAGAGTATTTTAGTAATGCGACGATTCCAAAATGTTGCATTCCTACCAACCAAACATGATCATCTTCAATGAGGGACGGTCAACCAAATGTATGCATGTTAAGATTAACGGGAATGTGATTTCGTCATCTTGTAAAGGAGAATCCTATTAACAACGATAATGAAACATTCTCCTAACTAAACCCGTCCTAAAGGTTAATATACTACATGCACAAACACATACAATTTTAATATGAAATGGATTTCTCTTTGTTACTTACTTTTAGTACTATTTATAATGAGTTTACATAATCTCACTACTAGTGATATGTTGAAAATTTTAGAAATACTAGAATTTTATACTACTTAAAAAAAAAAATTAAATGTAAAAAAAAAAAGAATGGGTACTTTTTAAATGGGTAATTTTTTAGAAAGTGGTAGGTTTTTTTAGAAGTAAATAGGTAATTTTTTGTAAAAAAAATATTATACAAAATATTGCAATACATAATTACCCTTATTTGATTTTTTTTTTGTTTGGATTTTTTTTTTTACTATTTTCACTAACTGAGTTGGTGTCACTTGACTCGTGACACCTAAGGGTGTAAACGAAACACCTGTGCTCACAAGCTACTCAGACGCAGCTAAAAAAAAACTCAAATTCGACTTGATTATTCTAATGCTTGACTCGAGTAGCTCGTGAGCCTATCGAGTTTTTTATTTTTAATTAGTATTGAAAAAAAAAATCTCAATTTGAACTCAAACTAGAGCTCGAGTACAAATAATCGAGTTTGAAATCGAGCATGAGAATCGAGCTCATTTTTTACTAGGTAAACAAGCCTAATCGAGTGAATTCAAACAGTTCGATTTTTATCTCGAATCCAGATCGAGCTTTAAAAATGAAACTCGAGCCAAGTTTCGAGTATCGAGTTTTGAGTCGATCTCGAGTTTCTTACTGCTTGAACTTGGCTCGACTCGATTACAACCCTAATGACAACAAACTCAGCCACTTTATAAATAATATATATGTATGTTATGTCATCATACTTCAGTAGTTACAATTTGAGACTCTAATTTGGATTAAGTTCAAATTTGACACAATTCAATGGGTTGATATTGAATATTTTTCGTTGTACTTCAAAATTTTTAAATTTTGCATTGTTTTTAAATTTTATTTGTGTTTTATTAGAAAAAAATTACTATATACTAGGATGAGATCCCTGCTACATTGGGGATTGTTTTTATAAAATAATAATAAATCCACACCAATTAAGTAATTGAAGATACTTGATCCGATCCTAAAAGAAAAAAAGAACAAGAACAAGTAAAAAGTAAAAAAAAAAAAAAAAAAAAGGAAATATAAAAAGAATGAAAAATTATATATTATAATTTAGTATTAATTATCCTTAATATTAATATAATAATTTTACGTTAATTATAAAAATTATTTATTTATAAATTATATAATACAAATATATTTAGAAGTCTTAATTTTCAAAAATATAAATAAAAAATATATTAAAATTTAGTATTAAATATTCTTAATATTAATATAATAATTTTATGTTAATTATAAAAATTAAATGTGTAAGAATTATTTATTTTAATTAACTTTTTAAATTATTATTTACTAAATTGATTAAATAATTATAGAAATAAAATATATATAACAATTAGAAAGCAAATAAAAAATTAAATAATAATATTTTTTTTAAAAAATAAATAAATAGCAAACAAATAGAATTGATTAGTTTTTTTTTAAATAAATAAATAGCCAAAAAAAAAAGGATAAAGTAAGCCCTTAAAGTAAGTAATGAACTTAAAGTTTTAAACTGAATCACTATGATAAATTATGAAAAATATTTTCACTTGAGGATAACTTTTAAAGGTATAGATGTCTAAAATTACAAAATTTAATCTAGACAAACAATAACTCTCAATCATTATACGACACGTGATACAAAATTGAAAGTTATTTTGAATAATGTCAATTAGACCTGACAATTTTGGATACAATATGATTATATGACACGAACACAAAATGAAAAAAATAATTAAAATACGACATGATAAGAAAAATAACATGAACACGACACGAATAGATGAACGTATCAAAATTTACATAAAATAAATTATTAACGTGTCAAAATTTATATAGATATATAATATCTTGAAATACGATTATGACATGAAAAAGTGACACAAAATTATGAGTTAATTGAATAGTGTCAATTAGACTTAACAATTTTGAACACAACATGATTATACGACACAAACATAACATGAAAAAAATAATTAAAACACGACATGACAAAAAAAATGAACATGACATGAATACATGAATATATCAAAGTCTACATAAAATTAAATATTAACGTGTTAAAATTTATATTAATATATAATAATTTGAATACGATAATGACAAAAAAAATACGAATATAATATAAATACACAAAAAACAAAAGCATAAAATAAAATAAAATAAAATTAAAAAAAAAAAACAAAACAAAACAAAAGCAAAAGCAAAAGCTTGTCACAAACATGGAAAGCCATGATGAAGCAATCATCTCAAATTGATGGGTATTACTTTAATCTATTGTTATAGATGATAGAGCTTTTTTATAGAGTTTGCAAGTAACTGTCGACTGGTGTTTAATTAATTAATTAATTAGATTTGAGAATAATTTAGTGTCAAACCACATATTTTTAGGTGCCATGGCTGTAAGTGTAAGGTTTTCGCATGCGTATAAATATATTCATTCATTTAGCAATTAATTAATTTTTTAATATTCATAAATATACTTTATTAAAGCACATGTATATATATATATATATATATATATATATATATATATATATATATATATATAGACTTATAGCTTGGTATAGGCCTATAGGGATTTAGGAGGATAAAATATAGAAAGATGAAAAATATGTTTATTTTTTATTGATATATATATGTTTGGTAAAAAAACAATTGAAAAAAATAAAATTATTTTTTTATCTATTTTTAGTACAATTGAAAAATGAAAAGAAAGAAATAAAAAAGAATTATACTATTATTTTTCTTCTAAAAAGCAAGGTATTATGATTGAAATATTTGATGAAAAATGTTAATATGTTCTACAATCAAATTTTCAAGAGGATACTAAAGAATTTGAATATTCTACTTCTAGATTGAATTTTGAAAAACAAAATGTTTCATCAAAGATCATATGTACAACTCACAAAAGGTTAGCTTAGTTGGTAATGAAGGAATTTTCTTTTCTTGTTAACATGGATTTAGATCTGTTCAAAGATTAGTTACTTACATGATTTGAATTATTATTTAATTAATAAAATAATTTTTATTTAAATTTAATTATAAAATATATAAATATTAATATAATTTTTTAATAATTTAATATATTTTAAATAATAAAACGGGTTTTTTGGATTTGACAGGTTGAGCTGAGTTAGACTTTGGGCAAGCAAATTTTATTTACTATATGGGCTTGAACTAGCTTGACTCAATCCACAAACAAGTCTATTTGAATTCAATTTTTGTGAAAAATATTTCGAAAGTAAAATCTTAAATATACTATATCGATGTGGAGGGGTAAGCTATGAAAATCGAAAAAAAAAAAAAAAAAAAGGAGTAAACCTATACAAAACATGAAGATATCAATGACCGTAAAAAATCATATGTACAAAAAAAAAAAATCTAGCTATTCAAAATAAATGGTTATGAATATGTGTTTTTTTTTTTGTTTTTTTGTTTATTTTTTATAAGTACATTTTTTTGAATAAATACTAATGAATTTAATTATTTATTACTTCCGACCTTCTGCACAGTTTTTCAAATGGTTGAATTTTTCAATTGCCTGAACAAAAATAACTTTTATTTATGTTTAATTGATATTAATATTTGTTGTCACATGTATTATAGTGAATATTTATTATTTTATCTATTTTTAATATATAATTGAGTATATTTTACAAATAAAAAAGCTAATAAAATTTATATTAATTAAAATTTGTATTGGTATGTAAAGTTTGTTTCATGTGCAAATTATATTAAATTAATATAAAGTTTTTTTTTTTTTTAATGTTGATGTAAAATTAATACTATGAAGATGAAAAGTTCAATGTAAACTTTAAATATTTTATGTTTTAGAATTTTGAAGATAAAATAATTCAAGAAAAACTTTTAATTTTTTTTTATAAAATAAATTTATTTAACAAAAATCTTTTAATGAAATTAAAATTTTTACTCATAAATCTAATAAATTTTATTATTAAATCCATTTAACGAAAGTATTTTAATAAAATTAAATTTTTTTCTTATAAACTGGATAAATCTTATATAAAAAAAATATGTTCAATTACTATTTATAAATATAGTGAACAACAATTGTCCTTTTTGTCTGTTCAAAAGATTCTCTATATTCGTACTTATATAGATTATAAATTATAGATATGTTGCTATATTATTTTTTTTTTTACAGATACACGTGTTGTCGTGGGCTAATTTTTTTATTTGAAGGATTTGTAATTTTTAAAATAGTTATAGTTTTATCTATCTTAATATTTGATAATATCAATACGCCATAAAATATTTCACGATATTTATATATTAGTAATTAACATTAATTAAAAATGAGATAATATCTTATTTGGCTCAGGTATTATATATAATATTTTAATATGGTACTTGTACAACCAATCTGTGTATTAATGTATACTCGGGATTAATACCGTCAAATAGGCACGTTCACATAGCTATCGTCCAATGAGGTGATGGCATGTTGCATTTTATGCCACAGCATCACTAAAATCTCATTAAAAAGCACATATAGCCCGATGTGGGTAGGCTGGAAATGGCCTAAAAAAGGTCGGATCGGCTCGAAACATGTTGTTGGATCTAGTCAGGGCTTGGTCGAATTTAGCCATATGAGAGGGGAAGAGAATGAGATAAGGAGAGAGAGAGAGGAAAAAAAAAAGATTTTTTTATTTTTTAAAAATAAAAAATAAATTTTACAAAAAAGGAAGAACGAAAAAAAGAAAAAAAGAGAAAAAAATTTATTGTTATTTTTTATTTAAAAAAAATAATATTGTATTTTTCATTTTAAAAAATACAATGTGCCAACCATGTGTATAGCCACATGTGCACCACGTGGATGCCACGTGTACAAGTTATTTAAATTTGCTGATGACATGACACATACTTGGCACAAAATGTTACATGTCATCACCCTATTGGTTGATTGTCATGTCATCAAGTTTGTTTAACGGTGTGAACTTCGGGTATCACATTGATATACAGAATGATAATAAATGAATCATATTGGACATTTTTAAAATAGAGGTACCATATTGAAAATTTTATATAGTATAAGAGTCAAATATGACATTATCCCATTAAACAATAATCACATTATTATTGATATAATCAATTTTCCCAAGAGTTTTCTTTTATATATAACTAGGGTGAATCAAGGTTCGAAGTTGAATTGAACAATGGCGAAAGAATTTTAACAATCCAAGATCTACAACGAAAGATATGGAGTTCGGAAGATGGGTTATGGAAATTCAGTGTGAGGGAAGACCTAATCCGAAAAATTTGGGGAAAACTACAAAGATGGCCTGATTCGGTAAAATTGAAGCCCCCAATTGATAAAGGATGAATAAAGAAAAATAGCTCAAGACCCAGTTTGAAGTGGATCGCAAGGAAGAGCCGATTAGAGCAAAAAACGAAAAAAGGAGAAAATTCTCGAGTTTTAAAAAGGGAAAATTAATTCGAAAGGGAATTTGATCGTAAAAATTGGGCATTTTCAGATCAACTCAAATTCAATATATGACGAAAGAAGTAGAAAAAGAAAATCCGGAAATCGGACCCGTTTTGAACAAAACCGAGGTTTCGGAGGTTAAAGGGCAATATGCAGAAAATCCCAAAGAAAATTTCGGGAAAAATAGCAAATGAGCTCGAAAAATTATGAAAATTTTCAGATCTGAGTTTCATAATTTTTGGAAGAGATTGGTGAAGAAAAATCCAGAATCGGAGCTCATTGTAAAATGGCAAAGTTCGGGTGCACTAAGCTGAAATTCCAGAAGATAATTTCTAGAAAAATAGCAAATGAGCTTGGAAAATTATGAAAACTTCCAGATCTGAGTTTCATAATTTTGGAAGAGATTTGTGAAGAAGAATCCGGAATCGGAGCTCATTTGTAAAATGGCAAAGTTCGGGTGCACTAAGCCGAAATTCCAGATAATTCCGGGAAAAATAGTAAACGAGTTCCAAAAATTATGAAAACTTCAAGATCTGAGTTTCATAATTTTTGGAAGAGATTGATGAAGAAAAATCCAGAATCGGAGCTCATTTGAAAAATGGCAAAGTTCGGGTGCACTAAGTCGAAATTCCAGAAGATAATTCTGAGAAAAATAGTAAATGAGCTCAAAAAATTATGAAAACTTTTAGATCTGAGTTTTATAATTTTTGGAAGCGATTGGTGAAGAAAAATCTGGAATCAGAGCTCATTTGAAAAAGGCTAAATTTGGGAGGCACTAAACCGAAATTTTAGAGAAACAATCCAGGAAAAATAGAGAACGGGCTTGGAAAAATGGGAAAACTTTCAGAACCAAGTTTTATATTGGTAGGGATGAGTTGGAAAGGACAAATCCAAAATTGGGGTCCATTTGCAATTAAATTATGTTCGGGGGGCTAAAAGATAATTTTATCGAAGAAATCAAAAATGGCCAATTTGCAATTAAAAAAATATGAAAGATGAAGGAATTTCTGGGATATTCTAGGCCTGGCTGGTCAGCTCATTAATGAAGGTTGAGATTTGATTAAATTCATCCAATGGCCACAATCAAGTTGCAAGATAACATTTTTATTGTCTTGCAAATGTCCTTGCTCATCCAATGGCCTAGGTGCTTTGTAAAAAGATGTGTACATCCCTCAATGGCCAAGATCAAATTTCAAGATAGCATTTTTCTTGTCATGAAAATATCTTTGATCTAATGGCTTAGATTATTGGAGAAAGGGGAGCACATATCATCCAAGGGCAAAGGATGTTGGAGAGGAATGAAGGGTAAAAAATGAAAAGCACACTCACTCAAAATATCCAAGGCAGCCGGTCAGATTTTACATGGGCAGTAGCTAAAAAGGAGAGAAAAAAAGAGGGGAAAAAGAAAAGAAAAAGAAGACATTTTCTTACTACTCTTTGATCTGGAAAGCTAAAACAAGGTATCTATTTTCTTTCATGCTCTCCTCCATGCTTTGTTCATATAATTTTGTTATTCCTTTATGATTTTCATTTTATTTTCTTTCATGAAATAAAATTGTTTTTCAAAACAAGTTCCAAAATATTTCTTCATGTTTTATCAAATAACCAAGTTTTTCAAATTTTTTCTTACATGTTCCATGCTTGGCCGAATGGTGTATGATGATTTTGTGCTTGTTCTTGCTTGATACTTCTTGCTTGGTTGGTTGTGTTCATGTTCTTAACTCTTGATTGATCTGTGGTAGGATAGATCCCCTATTTTTTGCTTCATATTCATGCATTCATCTCATCCCCACTTGATTTTTGACTTAAGTCAACCAATGGCTCAAAGCCAAGCTCTCATGAGCATGCTTGTGGAAAAATGAAAAGTTGTACAAGTTGGATTTTCTGATTTTTCATTTCATGCATTCCTTGTCCAAATTTAAAGATCTTTTAACCACAGGTTGTAGACCATTTAAGGAGCCTCTAGTATTTTGTTTTTGATTTTTGGAGTTTTCTATCAAAGGTTTAAAAATTGATTTTGACAAAACAGTTTTTAACTCACTGTCTTGATTTTGGGTAAAAATTGGTCATAGTATCCATGCTCCAAAAATTAAGATGATTTTTTTCCCATGGAGATCAACATGTTTTGAGTCTCCCATAATTTTTTCAAAATTTTTTGAAATTTTTAGGAAGGCAAAAAATAGGTTTTCAAAACTGCCTAATGGATTTTCACAAAACAGTTTTTAACTCACTGTCTTGATTTTGGGTAAAAATCGGTCATAGTATCTGTGCTCCAAAAATTAAGACAATTTTTTCCCATAGAGGTCGACATGTTCTAAGTCTCCCATAATTTTTTCATAATTTTTGAAATTTTTTAGTAGGGTAAAAAAATAGGTTTCTAAAACTGCCAGTGAGAGTTAGTTTTGTTTTTAAGAAATACTAATTTTCTGTTTTGTTTAGGATATTAAGAGGGGGCTGATTTGGGGCATTAGCTACTGTCTTAAGTAAATTTCCAAGTCATTTTAATTATAAAATTTGATTTTTATAAAAGTCGGGTCAAGGGCGGTCAACCTGGATTTCAAAACTAGGAAAATATGGCCTTTTCAAATGAGGGGTTCGGCCAAGAGGCCATTTTCATCAAAAAATTCCACTTTTTTTAAATCCGAGCCTAAAGTCTTTTGATTTTGGAAATCCGATTTAAGTATCTTCCTAAGGTAGTTGGATAGCTTTTTAGGTATACGGATGTCTTTACTTCAAGGAAGAAATACATTTCTATGCATTGCATTTTAAAAATGTTTTTACTTAACTTGTGATAAAAACGTATTTTTCGGTTTATTAAACATTTGGCGAGAATTAGTTCCCGATCTCTGCTGGGTTTGTCGGGGAGGTTAGGAAATTATTCAATGCACGTGTTTATCAAATCGAAACATATGGTTTTCATTTTACTCGAAACCATGTAAATATCTTATGAAAGAATTATTTTCCAAGCTTTGCCGGGAAGCACGGTAATATTTTCTGACATATGCTATTTATATGATTCCTCACATGAATAATTCATTTCAAATAATGATGTGTGCATGTCATCATGATGTGATTATGAATATTTTATGATGATGCCATGTCGTTCATTATGCCATGTCATTCATTATGCTATGTCATCCATATGCCATGCCATGTGATTCATATGCCATGTCATTCTTATGCCATATCATTCATTATGCCATGTCATCCATATGCCATGTCATCCTTAGGCCATGTCATTCCTTATGCCATGTCATCCATATGTCATGTCTTTCATATGCCATGTCATCCATATGCCATGTCGTTCATATGCCATGTCATTCAGATGTCGTGTCATTCACATGCCATGTCATTCAGATGTTGTGTCATTCACATGCCATGCCATGTCATTCATTATGCCACGTCACCTATGCCATGTCATCCATGTAACATGTCATGCCATGTCATTTATAGTTTAGGGTCATTTTCATGCCATGCCATTCATGCCATGTTATCATTTCATGCCTGTTGCAACCTAAAAAATAACAAGTCTCATCGCGAGACTTTACTCGTTAAGTGTGACATTGGGGAGAAACAGAAGAAAAGACGACTTAATTCCTCTTGAGATAAGATGAGGGTTTGAAAACATCCTCGGAAAAGAAATGGAGTCGCCACCAATCATTTTTGGCTAGGTGTGATTCACCTATTAAAACTGATTTTGTAAAATATTTTAAAATTAATTAAAATATTTTTAAAACCAATTTCAAGGTCTGCGTTTTTAAACCAGAGAAATCAAAAAAGTGGGTTCGGGAGTCAGTTATGTGCGGGGAAGGATTATCACCCCCACAACACCCGTATAAAAATGGTACCTTATTAATCGTGTGTTAACTCAAGTCTCGGTAAAAAAAGTCGGTTTTAAATTTGACATTTCAAAATAATTCCCAATTTAAAAAAAAATAATTCAATTTTTAATTGAAAATCATCCGAATTTTAATAATTCAAAATTTTCCTATATTCCACGACAAGCTCGGCAAAATATAGAATTTTTTTATTTATTTGGAACATTTTATAAATCATTCTCATTTTAAAAAAGATATTCCATTATTAATTATAATTGATGATATCCTTCCCGGCAACCCGGAGGAGAACTCATGAATTATTTTAACTCGGGAATAACTTTATTTTATTTAAAATCATTATCTTTTTTAAAACATTTTTTGAAATATGAATATGAAAATGTATGACATAATAAAAGATGACATAACAAAATCTAGATGACATAGTATAATCTAAGTGACATGATATAATCTAAGTGACATGATATAATCTAAGTGACATAGTATATTCTAAATGATATGATATAATCTAAGTGACATAGTATATAATTAATAACATAAAATGATATGAAACATAGAATAATAATATAATGAATTATGCATGTGAATAAAAAAACAATGCATGAACATAATAAACCTAAAATATTCACAAAATAATTTATGACTAAGCAAAGAGCATAGGATAACATAAAATATTCACAACCATATAACAATCAATATAACATCATGAAATATAAATCAAAACAATAACATCACCATAGAAATATTCATAGCAAAAATCATATATCATATAATATGCATGAACATGGAAAATGTAATGCATGAGAATGTATTTTTTCCTTTAAATAAGGACATTCGTATACCTAAAAAGATATCTGACTACCTTAGGAAAATACATCAAATCAGAATTTTCTAAATTAAAAATACTTTGTGATTGGATTGAAAACAATTTTGAAAATTTTGGATGAAAATGGCACTAAGGCCAAAACCTCCCATTAAAAAGCTCTATTTTCCTAATTTTGAAAACCAGGGTTGACATCCCTTGACCCGACATTTATAAAATCAAATTTTAGGATTAAAATGATTTAGAAATCAACCTAGGACAGTAGCTATTCTTCTAAATCAGCCCCCTCTTAATGCCTTAGCCAAAATAGAAAATTATTTTCTTCTTGAAAACAAATCTGACTTTCTGTCCAGTTTTAAAGCGTGATTGTTTTACCTATTTTAAAATTTTCAAAAAAGTATGAAAAAATTATGGGAGACTCAGAACATGTCGACCTCTATGGGAAACAATTGGCTTAATTTTTGGACTAAGGATGTCCTACACAAAAATTCATGAAAGTCAGAACACTGGGTGAAAAACTGTTTAACCAAAAAACATTTTTAAACCTTTGATAAAAACACTCGAAAATCAGAATAAAAATATTGGAGATAATTCTCAGGTCCTACAAACAGTGATAAAATTTTCTAAAAATTTGGACCACCTATGAAAAAAAATCACAAAGGTAGAAATTCCAACTTGACAATATCTTAATTTTCCACTAGCATGCTTATGAGAGCTTGGCTTTGAGCCATTGACTGGCTTAAGTCAAAAATCAAGTGGGATGAGATGAAATGCATGAACAAACAGCAAGTTAAATGCATGAAATGCATGACCTAATGCCTAAATGATATAGAAATATGCATGGCACAAATGATGACCTAATGCCTAGATATAAATTGTGCATGGTAATAAATGCAACCCTAGACCTAATATGCATGAAAATGCATGGCAATACAAATATGACCTAGAAACTAATGGACATGAAACCATGCATGGACATACAAAATGACCTAAGACCTAATAACCATGGAAATATGCATGGCATACAAAGATGACCTTAATGCCTAAAATGTCATGAGAAGATGCATGATAATATAACATGACCTAATGCTTAATATGACATATAAACATGCATGGCTATGATATGAACATATAATGACCAAATGAACATATGGCACAACAAATACACAATAACATGGCATAATAATGCAAAGCATGAAGGAAAACATGATAGCCAAACGAGATGAAAATGCAACTACACAAAAAAAAAAAAAAAAAGAAACCAAATAGTCACTTACACAATATGTGAAATCCTAGCAAGGCAATAACACAAACATATGGCATGGCAAATATGCAAGACATAAATGGAAGCATGTTAGACAAATAATCATGATGAAAATGCAAAGATATAGCTAGATAAATACACAAATACACAAACACATGGTATGACAATGATACAAAGCATGAACAACTTAATGTAGTAAAAACAGAAAATTAAAGTTAGTAAATAAAACAAGTAGACATGAAAATAAATGATAAAAACAGCAAAATAAGAACAAGTAAAGAAAGTTAGAAATAAGCTCCATATCTTGATTATTTTAGAAAGCTAAAACATCAAAAGAAGCTAACATACCACAACCAACATAGGAATAAAATCAAACACAACACAAGCATACCAAGGGAATACCATTTGACCACTAGTAAAAAAGATGGTAAAAATTTTATTTTTTGATTTTTCATGAAAACATAAGATAGGAGCCTTAAAAGAAAGTTTTAAAAACCTTTATTACATAACAAAATAACAAGAAATCATCAAATCAAATGAAAAATAAGCAAATCAAGCATAGAAAAAGAAAGAAAAATGCAAGAGTTAGGTGCCAAAAGGCTACCTTTCAATGCTATCTTTCAAGCTTCCTTCTCTTCTAAATTTTTCTTTGCTTTTCTATCACTTAGCTATTGCTCCAACAATGAAAAATACTCAGCAAAAAGAACCGCATTCAAAATGAAAACCCCCCTCTAATAGGCAGTCGAATGGTTTTCCTTGTGCTCATAATGTTGTCATTTTTTCCCTAGCTAATTAGATCCAAAAGCCACTAATCAAAGATGTTAAAAATGTGAATTTACAACCATTAGATGAAGTGATCAGCTCCTAACTAATACATCTGGCCTAAAATATGTAACCATAATGTTGACATCTTTCCTCTTCATTCATTTGACCATGTGGCAAAATCACAAAGGCTCAATCAAAAAAATAACCACCTTACTATCCAATTTTGGCCTTTGGATGGAAGAACTCAGCCAACACTCCCCTCTTCTTGTGTTGTCCGAATGGCCCTTCAAATTCCAGCCATCTCTCTATTTTTTAAATTGCAAAAAAGGCCCTTTTCCATTTCTTTGATAAAATTACACTTTAGCCCCTAAACTTGATTAAATTGTAAACGGACTCCAAATCTAGATTTTCTTTTTCCAATACTTCCTAAATAATATAAAATTGAGTTATGAAAGTTTTCATAATTTTTCGAGCCATTTTGCTATTTTTCCCAGATTTATCTTATGAAATTTCAACTTACTGCACCCAAACTTTTGTCATTTTTCAAATGAGCTCCGATTCCATATTTTTCTTTGCCGATCTGTTCCAAATAATATAAAATTGAGATCTGGAAGTTTTCATAATTTTTCGAGCTCATTTGCTATTTTTCCCAGATTTATCTTCTGAAATTTCAAATTAGTGGGCCGAACTTTGCCATTTTTCAAACGATCTCTAATTATGGATTTTTCTTCACTAATATCTTCCAAATAGTATAATATTGAGATATGGAAGTTTTCATAATTTTTCGAGCTCATTTGCTATTTTTTTCGGATTTATCTTATGGAATTTCAACTAAGTGGGCCCGAACTTTGCCATTTTTCAAATGAGCTCCTATTCCGAATTTTTCTTAGCCGATCTCTTCCAAATGACATAAAACTCAGATCTGGAGGTTTTCATAATTTTCTGAGCTCATTTCCTATTTTCCCAGATTTTCCAAAATTGCCCTTTAACCTCCGAAACCTTGGTTTTACTCAAAACAAGTCCGATTTCCATATTTTCTTTTTCTATGCCTTTGCTATATATTGAATTGGAGTTGGTCCAAAAATGCCCAATTTTTACGATAAAATTCCCCTCCGATTTGATTTTTCCTTCTTTCCAATATCGGGAATTTCTTTTTCGTTTTTCCTCCAATCGGTTCTTTTCTCGAAATTACCTCAAATTGAGCCTTGGGCTATCTTTGTTTACCCATTCTTCATCAATTAGGGGCCTTAATTTTACCGAATCGGGCCAATTCTGCAGTTTCTCCAATTTCGCCAAAATTCACTAAAAACCTAATTTTCGATTTTTTTCCAAATTGACACTTCCTTTGGTTTTGCTTCCAAATGGCCTTTCCCATACCCGTAGTCATTGATTATATTCCATCTGGAACCTCCAATTTCAACCAATTTGATCGTTTAAGCAGTTTTCCCAAATTTACCGAATTAGGGTTTTCTTTTCACTGAATTTTCATAACCCATCTTTCGAACTCCATATCTTTTGTAGTAGACCTCTAATTATCAAAATTCTTTCACCATTGTTCAATTAAACTTTGGATCTTGATTTTGAATGAGGGTTGACTTTTTAGTGGTTGACTTTTTGGAGTTGACTTTTCTAGGGTTTACTTTTTCAGGCTTGACTTTTCGTGCTTGACCTCTTAAACAAAGTATTGGAGTACCACCTGCAGGATGAGAAGAGACTTTCTGCATTCTAAAACATAATCAAGAAGAAAATTACCTGATTTAGGGGTCCGGACAAAATTAGGTGTCTACAGCTCCCCCTCTTTGGCTATTGCTGAGAATCAGGAATCAGGCAAAGATAAATAAACACTAATTTTGTCCAGTTAATGAAACCACATGTGAAGAAAAGGAAAGGGAGTTTTCATTTTTTTTCATCATTGTTTTATGATTAAAAGCTATAAATAGAAGATTTTGTCCTTAAATGAGTTTCCTGACTAATCAAGGCTTGACCCGTCTTAAGGAAACGAGTTCAATTTGCATGAGAAGAAAATACCTCGACGGTGGTCTCAGGGCCTTATCTTGTCTTGTACTAACCTTACTGGAGAAACTAGAAATTGAAACAACCTGGGCGAAACCATAGATCGAAAAGTTATCTAGGCTAAACCATAGATAATTTTCAAGGTGATGACTTGGGCAAAACCAGAAGTCGAAAAGTTATCTAGGCGAAACCATAGATAATTTTCAAGGTGATGACTTGGGCGAAACTATAGATAATTTTCAAGGTGATGACTCAGGTGAAACCAAAAGTCGAAAAGTTACCTAGGCAAAACCATAGATAATTTTCAAGGTGATGACTTGGGCGAAACCAAAAGTCAAAAAGTTATCTAGGAGAAACCGTAGATAATTTTCAAAGTGATGACTTAAGTGAAACCAAAAGTAAAAAAAAAAAACTGGATGAAATCAAGGGTATTTTCTGAATATGGCGCCTGGAGGTCTTATCCATGATTTTGAATAATTGTGCCCGAAGGTCTTAAAAAAAGTGCTCGGAGGTCTTATCCAAAATTTAGAAAATAGTGCCCGGAGGTTTTATCCATGATTTAAATAGAAAATTATGCTCAGAGGCTACTTTAAGAATGGTTCCTGGAGGTCTTATCCATGATTTAAACAAAAAATTGTGCTCGGTGGTGACTTTAAGAATGGTGCCTGAAGGGCTTATCCATGATTTAAACAAAAAATTGTGCTAGGGGGCAACTTTAAGAATAGTGCCCGGAGGTCTTATCCATGATTTAAACAAAAAATTATGCTCGGATGCGACTTTAAGAATGGTGCCCGAAGGTCTTATCCATGATTTAAACAGAAAATTATGCTCGAGGGCGACTTTAGGAATAGTGCCCGGAGGTCTTATCCATGATTTAAACAGAAAATTATGCTCGGGGGCGACTTTAAAAAGGTGCCCGGGGGTCTTATCCGTGATTTAAACAAAAAATTTTATTCGGAGGCTACTTTAAGAATGGTGCCCAGAGGTCTTATCCATGATTTAAACAGAAAATTATGCTCGAATGCGACTTTAAGAATGGTGCCCTGAGGTCTTATCCATGATTTAAACAGAAAACACCTCGACGATAGTCTCGAGGCTTGACTCATTTGAGAAGCAGAACGAGTTCGATTTAAAAACAAAAGGAAAATACCTCGATGGTGGTCTCGGGGCTCGACTCATTTGAGAAGCAGAACAAGTTTGATTTAAAAACTAAAGGAAAATACCTTGACAGTGGTCTCGGGGCTCGACTCATTTGAGAAGCAGAACGAGTTCGATTTAAAAAATAAAATACCTCGACGGTGGTCTCGGGGCTCGACTCATTTGAGAAGCAGAACGAGTTCGATTTAAAAAATAAAATACCTCGACGGTGGTCTCGGGGCTCGACTCATTTGAGAAGCAGAATGAGTTCGATTTAAAAAAAAAAAAGAAAATACCTCGACGGTAGTCTCGGGGCTCTACTCATTTGAGAAGCAGAACGAGTTTGATTTTTTTTTTAAAAAAAAAGAAAATACCTCGACGGTGGTCTCGGGGTTCGACTCATTTGAGAAGCAGAACGAGTTCGATTTAAAAAACAAAAAGAAAATACCTCGATGGTGGTCTCGGGGTTCGACTCATTTGAGAAGCAAAACGAGTTTGATTAAAAAACAAAAAGAAAATACCTTGACGGTGGTCTCGGGGCTCGACTCATTTGAGAAGCAGAACGAGTTCGATTTGGAGAAGCAAAATTTTTCATGATTCCTGAATGTTAGCCAAATGCAGTGATGAAAATGACATGTTTTGCAAATGCTTGTATGTTTCCTAAGGATGAATGCAATCAAATGATTGTGTCATGATTTCTAATCCATGGTTTCTTTGAGGTTCATAGATTTTCTGACTTCATGACGGAATCATCAATTTTTCACTGATGCCCCACTTAAGGAACCTTCAATTAGGATAAATTGTCAAACTGTCTCAGTTTATGACTTCGTTGAAATTCACAAATTTTCTGACTTCATGACGGAGTCTCCAACACATTCACTGTTTACCTTTACTTGGTGAATTTTCCATTATAATTAGTGGTTTCCAAACCTCTTCTAAAATTTAAATCTATTTCATAGTAATACTCTAAAATCCTTTTATTTAAATTTTCTATGTTTACTAAACATCATTCAACTTAATAACAAACAAAATGTATGAAAGAAAGTATGAAATAAACAAATGCCATAAAAGGGATAACAAGAATTTATTGCAACAATGTCTTAAAATGATAGAGGTGAATATCAAGGATACAATAAACAAATGTAGAGTTGTAGGTTGTAGATGCCCCAGATGCGGAATATCTTAGACCTCTCTTTCTTCAATTCATCTGAAATTTCTCTTGAATGAGCAATTTACTTGGGTAATCTCTCGGCTTTCGTAATTACGTCAGACTGAGTTTTTCCCCTTTCCTCTGATTTTCTGATATTTTCTCCCCCTTTACACGGAGCATTGATTCAAACCTTAATCAGTACTTGAGCCGCCCTTTGCGGGTTTTCAACCCAAGTGTTCCCCATTCGGTATTAAGTCGTCCTTTGTGGGTTTTCGGCTTAAACCTCTCCTTTTACATTCTTTTTTTATTTTCATTTTATTTTCTCTTTTTTCTTGTGTTCTACCATGCATCTGAGAATTCTAAATGCTTCCAAGATAAAAATGTCAATTCAAAAGATGGAATGAATTCTGAGAAAAATCCTTCAAATTAAATATCAATGCTTGATCAAATTGGACTTTTTAAAAGCACGTAATGTAGGCCAAGGTTCGGGTTTAGAAAGAAAGGGTAAATAGGCTCAAAATGTGTTTAAGGGTGATTGGATCAAGGATCATTTCCTGAGGAGAATTCATTCTTGAAACATTCATCCTTTTTTGGACTTTCCCCTTTTTATTTTTGAATCTTTTTCTTTCATTCTTGGCTTTCATTTGCCATTCTTTGATTTCACACTTTTTTTATGGCTTTTCTCGCCATATATTTTTTTGAGTTATTTACTCACATCCGCCCTACAGTGTAGAGGGTGATTGTTGATCAAGGTTCAAAGAAAGAAATCCTAAGGCTCAAAGGGGTGACTAAGGATAATTTCTTCTCAGTGAAAGGAATATGAAAGATGGCCATTCATCATATCAAGCATGAATATTCTCATTGAAAAGCAATCTCCAGGGGAAATAGATATATAGAATTTTCATTTTTACATTTGGAATCATTCAAATTTCCATGTGCACAATATCACACTTTTCTTTTTCTTTATTTATTTATTTATTATTATTCAAGCATGGTACTTCTTCAACTAGTCAGCATTCACAGGATTTCTCAAGTCATCCTCATCTATTCAAGTCAAAATCAATGCTCTTCTAGAAAAAGCTCTTTTTACCATATAGGGTCCTTCCCAATTTGGAGCCCATTTCCCTCGCGAATCCTTCACTATAGGGAGAACTTTCCTTAACACCAACTCCCCTTCTCGGAACTGCCTGGGACGAACGTTCTTGTTGTGGGCTCGAATCATCTTTTTCTGATACAACTGCCCATGGTAAATTGCTTTCATCATTTTCTCTTCGATAAGATTCAAATGTTCATAGCGAGCTCTAACCCACTCTGCCTTTTCTAAACCAACCTCCATCAAAACACGAAGGGAAGGGATTTCAACCTCAATAGGTAACACTGCCTCCATTCCATAAACCAAAGAAAATGGCGTGGCACCCTAGATGTGTGAACCGAGGTACTGTATGCGTGAAGAGCAAAAGGCAAGATCTCATGCCAATCTTTGTACACATCGATCATTTTCTCAACAATCTTCTTGATATTCTTATTGGCTGCTTCTACTGCCCCATTCATCTTTGGATGATAAGGTGCCGAATTATGATGTGTGATCTTGAACTGAGTACACACTTCTCTCATCATCTTATTGTTCATATTGAGAGCATTGTCTGAAATGATTCTCTTTGGCAATTCATACTGGCATATAGTTTCTTTCTTAACGAATCTGCATACTACTGACATTCTTTACATTCGCATAAGAAGCAACTTCCACCCACTTTGTGAAGTAGTCTATGGCCACCAGGATAAAACAGTGTCCATTTGAAGCTTTCGGGGTAATAGGCCCGATCATATCCATTCCCCATATTGAAAATAGCCATGGTGCAGTCATGACATGCAATGGTGATGGAGGCACATCAATCTTATCTGCGTATATCTGGCATTTATGGCATTTCCGGGAATAACTAATGCAATCTCCTTCCATCGTCAGCCAATAATATCCCACCCTCATAATCTGTTTAGCAAGCATGTGACCATTGGCATGAGTGCCACATATCCCTTCGTGAACTTCTTCAATAATTCTTCTAGCTTCGGCAGACCCGACACACCTCAATAGGACTTGATCTTTTCTTTTCTTGTAAAGAATCTCACCATTTAGGACAAAACCCATTGCCAATCTTCTTAGAGTCCTCTTATCATTTTCTGTTTCTTGTTCAAGATACCTTTGACTCTTGATGTATTGCAAGATGTCGTAATACCAAGGGAGGCCATTCGTTTCTTCTTCGATACTCATGCAGTGAGCAGGAGACTCGTATATGCTCATCTTTATCGGCACAACTTCGGCCACTTCATTTACTTTAAACATTGAAGATAAAGTGGCCAAAGCATCCGCCATTCGGTTCTCTTCTCGGGGGAAGTAGTTGAAACTCACTTCTTTGAATTCCTCTATCAGACTCAGTATGAGCTCTCGGTACTGGATTAACTTTGCATCTCGGGTTTCCTATTCTCCCCGTAGTTGGTATATCACTAGGGCTAAATCTCCAAAAACTTTCAGTGTTTTGATCTTTTTGTCTACTGTAGCATGAAGGTCTATAGTACATGCCTCATATTCAGCAGTATTGTTTGTACAATCAAAATCCAATCGGGCAGTGAAAGGATAATAAACTTCTTCTGGGGATATGAGAACTGCGTTGATAACTCGTATAATTATATAGTTTTTAGTTATGTTTTATTATTGTTTTGTGTCAAATACGAGTTATTATTGTTTAGTCTAATTGTGTTTATGATCTTTTATATTTTTATGTAATTTGGTGTTTTTCACAACTTTCTTTGAGTGATTTCAGATTACTAGAATTAAGGGCAAATCCAGTTCAGTTCCAGTTCCGACACATTTTACCATATCAGCTATATTTGGAGTTTCACTGAAGCAATAAGGCTGACATTTGTAGCCGTGCAAAGCTAAGAGGCATATCTATCTTTTTCATGTTTTATACTTCTTGAAACGGAGTCGTTTTCCCTAGCGAAATCGACCATCAAGTTGGCTGATGTGCAATGACGTCTGTGCTGACCTGTTTTCGTATTTTGCCCATATCTGCTTATCCACATCAGCAAATGAGCTGATTCTAATGGCTATGGATCCGTCACTGATACGGGAACCTTTGTCTAGAAGACCATATGATCAGATCAGGCCTCTAATATTGACGAAATCGACCATCAAGTTGGCTGATGTGCAATGACGTCTGTGCTGACATGTTTTCGTATTTTGCCCATATCTGCTTATCCACATCAGCAAATGAGCTGATTCAAATGGCTATGGATCCGTAACTGATAGGGGAACCTTTTTCTAGAAGACCATGTGATCAGATCAGGCCTCCAACATTGACGAAATCGACCATCAAGTTGGCTGATCAAAATTGTCATACAATATGACGAAAATTGTTAGAAAAATTCACCCACCTATTATATCTACCTTTGAAATTTGTAAATCTTGTCTCTTGTCATTTAGCCTTCCAAAATGTGTATAAATAGAGGGCCTTGGATGATTGTAGAGGATGATATTGTACATAGGTAGGATATTAGCCATTTTAATAAAATTCTCTAAGTTTTCTTCTTCTTTCTTTTCTCTAGTTTTCTTTCTTTTCTCTAGTTTTCTTTTTCTTTAGAGAGAGCAAGAGGTTGGATAATTAATATTCTTCCTCTTCTTCTTTCTTTCTTTTATTTTCTTCTTAGATTTTCTTTAATTTTATGTTTATGTTTACAATGCCTATGCTAGGCTAAACTTCTATTTGGTTAAGGGTGATTTCAAAGCCCTAGACATGTTTTGTGATTGATTTTCAGATTCTATCTATCATTAATTTTTTATCAAAGTTGCTTATGTTCTTCTACAAGAATTGTTCATGATGTTGTCTTGATTTATTTAGGTGTACAACTGGATAGATCTTGATAATTATCTATTGCTAGTCTAGGAGTCTTGATCCGTGTAATTGTCTTGATTTCCTATTCATAAGTGGCAATTTGTGATTAATGATTATGGTCAAGTTTTCAATAATTGCAAAGTGGAACATAACCTAAGTTGAACAATCCGAGCTTATGTGTTTGTTGCTTAGATCAACATATCTTTCTCATCATAAAGCTGCCATTAAATTGAATTTAGAGAGCTTATTCTAGGTTGTTTAATGGTTAGAGATTAAATAGAGAGCTTGTTCTATTTAACGACAAACTAAGGAAAGATTGGGGTAACAGAGCTTGTTGTTATCTACGGTTGTTAACTTTGATAGTTGGTTGATATTGATAGATCTGAAATTGATTCTTAATGATGTCTAGTGGTGGAGAATGAAACCTTAACCATATTTTTCATATTTGATTCTTCTTACTTATTTGTTTTCTTACTTTTAGTTTGCTTATTTTTATATTTATTTTTATTGGCTGGTTATACCGCCTAATTTGTATATTAACTTTGTTTTATTTTTATTGGCTGGTTATACCGCCTAATTTAGTATATATATTTTTATTGGCTGGTTATACCGCCTAATTTAGTATATATATTTTTATTGGCTGGTTATACCGCCTTGCATCTTATTCTTATTATTTACTTTAGTTTAAATCTGGCTTCAAAAACCCCTTTTCTTTTATTGTTCTTGAATTTAAGTTTTAAACTATTAACTTATAAACTAAAACCCAATCCCTGAGGACTCGACCCTTGCTAACTACTATACTTACAATTTATCTTTTTAGTGCAAGGTTAAATAAGATACACTCTTTTGGGTGCATCAAATTTTTTGCGCCGTTGCCGGGGATTGTTTTTTTTAGTTTATTTGTTATTTGGTTTATTCTTATTTTCAGTTCTAATGAGTTTTATTTTCTTGTACATACGGGTTTTTCTTATCAAATTTTGAAAAAAAAAAAGGAAAAAAATAAAAATAAAAAAAAAAACGATGGAATTGAGCAATCTAACACTTGAAGAGTTGGTGGCATACATGAACATGGAGAATCAACATGCCAATCTCACCTTCCCAGTTCAACAATTTTCCATGGGAGGATGTCAAGACCATCAAGTGTTCCAAGACCAACAGTATGATCATTACTCAAACACTTACCATGAGGGATGGTGGGATCATACTAATTATGGCTACTCGAAAAATTACCAAGAAGTAGATCCTTATGCCAATTACACTCATCCATCTAGCTTCAATCAATCATGGTCCGAAGAACCAGATCTTTTTCAACCACCACATATGACTAAAAACTCAGGTACTTCTTTAGAAGATCTTGTCTATTCTCTTGTTAGTGATACTTTGCAATTTCAACAGGAAACAAGGGCAAGCATCCAGAGTTTGGAAAAGCAAATGATCCAATTGACTAGTAGTATGGTGGGATGGGTAGCACAAAAATCTGAAGAACTCCCAGCCCAAACGATGATTAACCGAAAGGAGAATGCTACTATTTTGACCTTGAGGAATGATGAACAAGATGAGGATGAGACAAAATTAGAGATGGATTCTATTCTTGAGGATAATGAAGCCACAAATCCAAATAAGAGTATTTCAGCACCTGAGGTAACGTTTAAGATTCCAATTTTTACTAATGTTTCTTCTCCACCTTTTCTTAGTAGATTTGCAAAGTTCAAGGAGGAAGAACATGAACAAAACATGCTGGAAACCTTAAACAGTTTGTTTGTGGATGCCATTCAACAAGTACCAACATATGCTCCATTCCTCGATGAGATATGCACCACAAAGGATGATGGAATAATACTTGTAATGGAGAATGCATCCAGTTTTGTGCAAAGAAAGCTTCCTATCAAACGTTCAAATTTGGGAAGTTTCATGTATGAGCCTAACAAGCCTAAAAAGCCAAGAAGGGGTGTTGGTTAGGTTGGACAACTTAAATCAGTACTAATTGGGAAGGCAGTCCAATTAATGAAGAAATTACCAACCTGCCATACTCAGATTTGCTTTCTTTTCCTTTTCCTTTTATTATTTTTTATTGTTTTTATTTATTTATTTTTATGTTTATTTGTTTAGTAATTTAGGATTTTATTTAGAGTTTTTTGTTTTTGAGTCTTTTTATGTTTTTTTCTTTCTGATCCTTGTTTTGAAAATAACTAGATATAAATATAATTTTTTTTTAACCCCGGTTAAATGGCGGATAACGGTACTCCGTGATTATTTAAATCGGTTCCATCAGCTACCCACAAAACTGATATTGTATATAAATTTCTCTTCCAATTTCTCTTTCAATTTTTTTTCATTCTTTTTTTTCAGGATGGATGATATTCTCACAAGATTGCAGAAACGATTTCCTCCTTTTCCTCGAAATATTTTACTGAAGCTTTACCAAGTTCGACTTGAAAGATTAAGAATGCTTATGCACAAAGGGATTCCTGACGACATACGTTGGATAATTGAAGCCAAGGTACGTGAAGATGAATATCTTCCTGTTTTGCATTTACCAGGTACAGGTAGAAGCACTTTTGCAAAGAAGCGACGAGCAAAGCGCATGAGTTCAAATTGCCACAAATGTGCACGATGGACGTGTAACGGTAAATGTCGTTCTATCGGGATTCCGTCCTCTAATCGAGATGATAAAATTGAATTCATTAAGGATGGACTGAGTAAGGAGAATTTGGCTAATATCCAACTTTCTCTTGAGACGCATCCTAGTGGAGACGTACAAAGAGAAATTCTTGATTTATGGCCGCAATTCCAAAGGGAATGGCAACATCTTGGGAATCTGATGTTAAAAGACCCTGTTTGCCAGCTTGTAAGAAAACTGGATGGGAAGCATATCCTCGACTCATAGAAGGCGTTTAAGCCGTTTCTGGACGTAAAACCAGAGGAAGATGTGAGCCACAATCACAACTACAATAAATGACTTCTCAGCTTTTGGTTTTATTTGCAATAACTTTATTTTGGTTTAATTTACGTGTTGTTCGATTTGTGTAACTATTCTCGTTTTTTTTTTTTTTTTTTATTTGTCTTTTACGGTTGATTTTTTCTTCTCTTTTTGATTTTCTTCCTGAAATCACGCAAAAATCTTTTGTTAGGTTAACATTTTCTTCTGACAGGTTAGATACACTTTCGGCGACATTATTACTCTTGTCTGATTCACTACTAAGTCCTCTATATATTACACCATGTACTCATTCTCTTTCAGGCACTCGAAGAAAAAAAAATGGAAAGTACTTCATCCCAGCGCATTAAAAAAATTTGTGTCTTTGGAGGTGCTTATCCAGGAAAAAATAACATATTCGCTGATGAAGCCATAAGAGTTGGAGTAATACTTGCCCAACAAAAGATCCAGTTGATTTATGGAGGCGGTAGTACTGGTTTAATGGGAGCAGTCGCTACAGCAGCACACGCCGGAGGAAGTCCAGTTCTAGGAATCGTGCCAAAACTATTCACAGGTTTTTGTGGACCTACCGTGGGTAAGGAAATACAAGTCTGGAGTATCCCCGAACGGATGACAATCATGTACCATTCTGCCGATGCATTCATTGCTTTACCAGGAGGTCTGGGTACATTGGAAGAAATAGCTTGCGTGGCTTCTTGGTCATCTTTGGTCACAAATAAGAAACCCATTGGTTTGCTTAATATTAATGGTTATTTTAGTAATTTGCTTTCATATTTAGATAATGCTGTGGATAATGGATTCATGTTTTCAGAGGCAAGGAGAACCATAATTTCTGCTACAACCATTGAAGATTTACTTAAAAAGCTCCAAGCTTATGAGTGTTTATCTGCTACGGTTGTTTCGCAAACGCTCGGAAAAAGAAAAAGAGATATGGACGAGCAAGGAGTGGATTGCACTTTGTCTTTGTGATATTATCTAACATTTTGCTTGTTGTGTCTCAGTTATAATAAGTGGTTAGCAACCTCTGCAGGTAATATCTCCTAAATTCTACCTTTAAAATTTGACATTGGGGACAATGTCATATTTTAGTAGGGGGTAAGGGACATATTTTGCTAATTTAAAAAAAAAAAAATTAAGAAGTATTCATTCTGAACAAGGTCTGAGTAAGGGAGACTTGAGACATACCTTGTCAGTTTGATTTCTTCTTTTCAAAAAAAAAAAAAAAAAAAAGAGTTTGTTGTGTTTTAAGCAATTTAGAAGTATTCATTCTGAACAAGGTCTGAGTAAGGGAGACTTGAGACATACCTTGTCAGTTTGATTTTAATCTTTTTATGTTTACTTGTTAATTTTTGTTTAGTATTTTAGGATTATTTAGGTTGCATGGTTTTGTTTTGTTTTGAGTCTTAGTTGTTCCTATTCTTATGTTATTAGTTCTTTTCTCTTACACATGATTCTTTCATTTGAGTTAATAGACTTACATTGAGGACAATGTAAGAATTAAGTGTGGGGGGGAATGATTTAGGATTTCTTTTATTTTTGTCTACTATTTGTTTTTCTTTATTATTATTATTATTATTTTTTTTTGTGAGTTTTAGTTCCTTTTTAATACAATGATGAGATATGAATTGCATAAGTCTAAAACATATTTATTAGTGAGAAGATTTTCATGAGAATTGAGCTTGATGTCAACCTTTTTATGAGCCAATGTTAATATGATATGTTGATTGAGAAAGAAGCATGTTTAGACTTAATCTGACTTGTATAATCATTCTTGTGAGTTTTTGAGCCTAAAATGATTGATGCATTATACAAATCAATCTAATTTCTTTCTTGAGTGCTCTTATGATTACATGATTCTCTAGAACTTGCTTTAAACCGTTTGAGACTATATTGATGCATGTGACAACATGAATATGATAGAGGCATTAGGATTTTTAGCCAGGGCCAAACAGCCATCCCTTATTGATGTTCCAAGAGAACACACCCCTAGTGAGCCAATTTGAGCCTACATTGAATAAGCTATCTCTTTGGTAACCATAACTTGTCCCTAACCTAAATATACTTATATCCTTACCTTTGTTCCAAAGATGAATTAGCATGTTTTGAGACAAGTTGCAAAGACAAGGAAGATCTATTGAAAATTTGGGTTAGAAACAAGAAATAAGTGTGGGGGGGAAAGAAAAGAAAAGTCAAAAAAAAAAAAAAAGAAATGGAATGGAATACTGGCAAATACATTCAAAAAAAAAATATGAATCATCTCTTGAATTTTGGGAAAAAGAAAAAGATGTTACAAAGTTGTTCAGAATGAAGAAAAGGCCCAACATGAATATCCGGCCTAGGTGACTATGTACTTGTAAAGAGTTTTGAGAAGTTTCTTTGTATAATCTTTTTATGTCTCTAAACTTTATGAACTCTTTGGAACCTTTGTGATATCTTTATCCTTTTGTTCTTCAACCACATTACAAACCCCTTGGCCCCATTACAACCTTGATTAAAGACCTCTTGATTTATGAAGTTGCATGATCTTTTAGTGGAGAATAGGTGGACAAGCAAGCATATGGTAGAAGTGTTTTCATGAGATTGATTGAGTGTAAACACTTTACCACTACTTTAAAGAGTGAAAATCAAGAGAGTATCCCATGTGAGAAGTTGAGATTAAATTTGAACATGCACTATTTTGATTGAGATATGTTATGCTAATATTGGCTTAACTCAAACAATTTACATTCAAGCATGATTTTTTGTGAAATTTTTTAAGCTATTGATTAGTTTATAAGACTTGTTCAAATATTGTCTCTAATTTGTATTGAAAGGATTAGGAGTAAATATTTTTAGTATATGTAGTTTATTTATATGTAGTTTATTTATATTTTAATTTTTCAATGTTTGTGGGTATCGTTCTAGTAAACCCTCACGAGACTAAACTCGTCCACTAGGGACACCTAGGGGTTTAAAGGCTTGTGTCACATGCTAAGTGCCACCGTGATGTCCTACGAAAGTGGATTAGATTAGATTTTCTTATTTTATTTTTATTGAGTCGTTGCTAGGGACTAGCAACAATCTAAGTGTGGGGGTGTGATAACTCGTATAATTATATAGTTTTTAGTTATGTTTTATTATTGTTTTGTGTCAAATACGAGTTATTATTGTTTAGTCTAATTGTGTTTATGATCTTTTATATTTTTATGTAATTTGGTGTTTTTCACAACTTTCTTTGAGTGATTTCAGATTACTAGAATTAAGGGCAAATCCAGTTCAGTTCCAGTTCCGACACATTTTGCCATATCAGCTATATTTGGAGTTTCACTGAAGCAATAAGGCTGACATTTGTAGCCGTGCAAAGCTAAGAGGCATATCTATCTTTTTCATGTTTTATACTTCTTGAAACGGAGTCGTTTTCCCTAGCGAAAGCGACCATCAAGTTGGCTGATGTGCAATGACGTCTGTGCTGACCTGTTTTCGTATTTTGCCCATATCTTCTTATCCACATCAGCAAATGAGCTGATTCCAATGGCTATGGATCCGTAACTGATACGGAAACCTTTGTCTAGAAGACCATATGATCAGATCAGGCCTCTAATATTGACGAAATCGACCATCAAGTTGGCTGATGTGCAATGACGTCTGTGCTGACATGTTTTCGTATTTTGCCCATATCTGCTTATCCACATCAGCAAATGAGCTGATTCCAACGGCTATGGATCCGTAACTGATAGGGGAACCTTTTTCTAGAAGACCATGTGATCAGATCAGGCCTCCAACATTGACGAAATCGACCATCAAGTTGGCTGATCAAAATTGTCATACAATATGACGAAAATTGTTAGAAAAATTCACCCACCTATTATACCTACCTTTGAAATTTGTAAATCTTGTCTCTTGTCATTTAGCCTTCCAAAATGTGTATAAATAGAGGGCCTTGGATGATTGTAGAGGATGATATTGTACATAGGTAGGATATTAGCCATTTTAATAAAATTCTCTAAGTTTTCTTCTTCTTTCTTTTCTCTAGTTTTCTTTCTTTTCTCTAGTTTTCTTTTTCTTTAGAGAGAGCAAGAGGTTGGATAATTAATATTCTTCCTCTTCTTCTTTCTTTCTTTTATTTTCTTCTTAGATTTTCTTTAATTTTATGTTTATGTTTACAATGCCTATGCTAGGCTAAACTTCTATTTGGTTAAAGGTGATTTCAAAGCCCTAGACATGTTTTGTGATTGATTTTCAGATTCTATCTATCATTAATTTTCTATCAAAGTTGCTTATGTTCTTCTACAAGAATTGTTCATGATGTTGTCTTGATTTATTTAGGTGTACAACTGGATAGATCTTGATAATTATCTATTGCTAGTCTAGGAGTCTTGATCCGTGTAATTGTCTTGATTTCCTATTCATAAGTGGCAATTTGTGATTAATGATTATGGTCAAGTTTTCAATAATTGCAAAGTGGAACATAACCTAAGTTGAACAATCCGAGCTTATGTGTTTGTTGCTTAGATCAACCTATCTTTCTCATCATAAAGCTGCCATTAAATTGAATTTAGAGAGCTTATTCTAGGTTGTTTAATGGTTAGAGATTAAATAGAGAGCTTGTTCTATTTAACGACAAACTAAGGAAAGATTGGGGTAACAGAGCTTGTTGTTATCTACGGTTGTTAACTTTGATAGTTGGTTGATATTGATAGATCTGAAATTGATTCTTAATGATGTCTAGTGGTGGAGAATGAAACCTTAACCATATTTTTCATATTTGATTCTTCTTACTTATTTGTTTTCTTACTTTTAGTTTGCTTATTTTTATATTTATTTTTATTGGCTGGTTATACCGCCTAATTTGTATATTAACTTTGTTTTATTTTTATTGGCTGGTTATACCGCCTAATTTAGTATATATATTTTTATTGGCTGGTTATACCGCCTAATTTAGTATATATATTTTTATTGGCTGGTTATACCGCCTTGCATCTTATTCTTATTATTTACTTTAGTTTAAATCTGGCTTCAAAAACCCCTTTTCTTTTATTGTTCTTGAATTTAAGTTTTAAACTATTAACTTATAAACTAAAACCCAATCCCTGAGGACTCGACCCTTGCTAACTACTATACTTACAATTTATCTTTTTAGTGCAAGGTTAAATAAGATACACTCTTTTGGGTGCATCATGCGTCGATCCCGTGCCCCATGGCATTAGATGCACCATCTAAGTAAATTTTCCACATTTTCTTTTTCGAGGGAATCCCATTTTTTTTGCGAAACACACATCAGGTCTTCATCAGGGAAATCAAAGTTCAAAGGCTCATAATCCTCAACCGCCCGACTTGTTAAGAATTCGGCTACTGCCCTGCCCTTTATAGCTTTTTGACTCACATACACAATGTCGTACTCTGACAACAAAACTTGCCATCTTGTCGTTCTTCCTGACAAAGAGGGTGCTTCCAACATATACTTGATAGGATCTAGCTTGGCAATCAACCACGTTGTGTGGTACAACATGTACTGTCTGAGCCTTCGAGCAATCCAAGCTAAGACGCAACAAAGCTTTTCTGTCGAATGAATACTTTAGCTCATACTCTGTGAACTTCTTATTGAGGTAATAAATCGCTTGTTCTTTCTTCCCGGTTTCATCATGCTGCCACAAGACACAACCCATAGATCTCTCAAATACTGATAAATACAGTATAATTGGTTTCTCTGGAACAGGTTACATTAATACTGGTGGGTTGGATAGATAGTGCTTAACCTTTTCAAAAGTGATTTGACAGCCTTCATCCCATTCTCCCGGATCACGCTTCCGAAGTAACTTAAATATTGGATCACATTTGTCGGTTAACTGAAACCGACCAATGTAATTCAATCTTCCTAGAAAACCTCACTTCCTTTTGAGTATGAGATGGTGGCAGGTTCTGGATGGCCTTTACTGTATTTGGATTAATCTCAATTCTCCTTTTGCTGACGGCAAAACCCAACAACTTCCCCGAAGTGACTCCAAAAGTGCATTTTGCCGGGTTTAGTTTGAGCCAAAATTTTCTTAATCTTTCGAAAAGCTTCTTAAGATTCACAATATGCTCATCTTCTCCTTGTGACTTTGCAATCATATCATCAATATAGACTTCAATTCCCTTATGCATCATACTATGCAACAAAGTCACCATGGCTCTCTTATATGTTGCCCCAGGATTCTTCAATCCAAAAGGCATTACCTTATAGCAAAATGTTCCCCACATCGTCACAAATATGGTTTTCTCCATATCTTCTGGCGCCATCTTAATCTGATTGTACCCTGAGAAACCGTCCATGAAGGAAAACAAAGAGCTCTTTGCCGTATTATCCACCAAAGTATCAATGTGGGATAAAGGGAAATTATCTTTACGATTGGCCTTATTCAGATTCCGATAATCAACACATATCCGTACTTTGCCATCCTTCTTTGGAACTAGGACAATATTTGCAACCTGTCGCAACCTAAAAAATAACAAGTCTCATCGCAAGACTTTATATTCATTAAGCGTGACATTTAAAAAACCTAGGAAAAGTCGACTTAATTCCTCTTGAAAAATGAAGGTTTTGAAAATGACCTTGTAAAAGACATGGAGTCGCCACCAATCTTTTTTAGCTAGGTGTGATCGGCCACTTATTAAAACCGGCTTTGTAAAACATTTTAAAATTAATTAAAATATTTTTAAAATTAATTTCAAGTCTGCGTTATAAACCAGAGAAAATCAAAGAATCGGGTTTGGGAGTCGGTTACGTGCGGGGAAGGATTAGCACCCCCACAATGCCCGTATAAAATGATACCTTATTAATCGTGTGTTATCTCAAGTCTCAGTAAAAAGTCGATTTTAAATTTGGTATTTTAAATAAATTCCCAATTTAAAGAAAAATAATTCCATTTTTAATTGAAAATAATCGAGAATTTATTAATTCAAAATTTTTTTATATTTCCCGACAAAAGTGGAAAAATATAGAAATTTTTATTACTTTGGAAAATTTTCCGAATCATTTCGTTTTAAAGAAGATATTTCGTTATTAATGATAATTGATGATATCCTCCCCAGCAAACCCTGCAGAGAACTCATAAATTATTTTAACTCGAGAATATCTTTATTTTATTGAAAATCATTATTCTTTTAAAAATTTTAAAAAAATATATAAATATGAATAGTATGACATAATAAAGATGGTATAACAAAGTCTAGATAATATAATGCAACCTAAATGATATGATATAATTTAAATGGCATAGCATATTCTAAATGAAATGAAATGGTTTAAATAACATAATATTCTAAATGAAATGAAATATCCTAAATGAAATGAAATGTCCTAAGTAACATGATATATCCTCTATAAAATGAAATAACCTAAGTAACACGAGATATTCTAAAGGAAATGATATGATTTAAATGACATGATATTCTAAATGAAATGAAATATCCTAAATGAAATGAAATGTCCTAAGTGACATAATATATTTTATATGAGAGGAAATAACCTAAGTAATATGTATATTCTAAATGAAATGATATGATTTAAATGACATGATATGCTAAATGAAATAAAATATCCTAAATCAAATGAAATATCCTAAGTGACATGAAATGACATAAAACATAAAATAATGCTATCATGAAATATGCATGAAAATAAAAATAAAAATAAAAATAGTAATGCATGAACATAGTATATACTAAATAATATGACAAAAATAAATGACTAAATAAAAAGCATAGAATAGAATAAAATATTCAAAACCATATAACAAACAACATAACACCAAAAAATATAAATCAAAATAATAACAATACCATAGAAATTATCATAGCAAAAAAATCATATATTATACAAGATGCATGAATATGAAAAATGCAATGCATGAAAGTGTATTTTTTCATTTACATAAGAAAATCCGTATATCTAAAAAGATATCCGACTACCTTAGGAAAAGACATCAAATTAAATTTTCTAAAATAAAAAAAAAAACTTTGTGATTGTTTGAAAACAATTTTGAAAATCTTGGATAATAAAATTTCTTAGCCGAATCCCTTTTAAAAGTGGCTCTAATTTCTTAAGTTTAAAATCCCGGACTTAATCACCCTTAACTCGAGGTTTATAAAATCATTTTTAAAGTTTAAAATAGTCTAAAAACCAAGCTAGGACAGTAGCTAAAGTTCCTAACCAACCTCTCTAAATGCCTTAGCCAAATTCAACAATTGTTTTTCTTTTGAATTCATATCTACCTCTACTGTCCAGTTTTAAATCACGATTTTTTACATATTTTTAAAAATTCAAAAAAATCTAAAAGAAATACTGAAAACTCAGAACATGTAAAAATACACGAGAAAAAATTGGCTTAATTTTCTGATTAAAGATGACTTCCCAGAAAAATCAGAAAAGTTTGAGTACTGGGTAAAAAACTGTTTTGCCAAAACACATTTTTTTGCATTGATAAAATCATTTAAAAATAAATGTAAAAATGTTGGAGACTCTCCTAAAGACCTACAAACAGTAGCTAATACTTCTAAAAAGTAAGACAAAAATTGGCTAAGTAAAAAAAACCACAAAGGTAAATAATCAATTTGATAACACTTTAATTTTTCACAAGTATGCTCAAGTGAGCATGACTTTGAGCCATTGATTAGCCTAAGTCATAAATCATGTGGCATGACATGAGATGCATGAACATAAAGCCAATTGAATGCATGAAATGCATGATTTAAAACCTAAATGATGTGGGAAATGCATGGCAATTTAAAATAACCTAATGCCTAGCATGAATTTGCATGGCAATAAATGTAATCCTAAACTAATTATGTATGAAATCCATAATAATGCAAATGAGACTTAGACCTAAAATAACATGAAATGCATGGCAATATATAATGACCTAAGACCTAAATAGCATCGCAATACCAATGTGATTCTAGACCTAATATGCATGGCAATATTAAGATGGCCTAGACCTAAAATGTCATGAGAATGCATGAAAATGTCATGAACATATAATGACCAATAAAACTATTACTAGTGCACGAACAAACAGCAACTAATACACAATCTCATGGCATAGTAATGCAAAGAAATGGTACCTAAACAAAATGCAAATGCACACACAAGGGAGAAGCATATGCAAAGGCCGAATGGCCACTAAATGACCTAATGCAATCCTATCTAGCCAATAACACAAACACATGGCAAACCAAATCAAAATACAGAATGTTATGGCATGAAATGCTAACCTATCAACTAAACAAATTGAAAATGCATCCACAAAGCAAAGGGGGTCATGTTGGCCGAATGGTCCTCAAAAATCATGGTTAATCCTAGCTAGCAAATAACACAAACACATGGTAGCAAACATGATAATAATGCAAATAGAGTGACTAATATAACTCATGAACATATCAATGACAATATAACAAACACATGGCATGGTCTAAATATGTAAACATAAATGGAAGCATACTAAAAAAGTTAACACAAAAAAAAATGCAAACATGGTAATTTCTACATGTCATGGCCGAATGGTCTTATAGACTTAGCATGGTATTTCCACAAACACATAGCATGGTATATTGCTAAACTACCACAATCAAGCTGACCTACCACAAATAAAACTAATCTAACACAGGTAAGCTAACCTACCACAACAAAACTCATGAACAAAATCCAAAAGAAAATCATCTAAAAACAAGAAAACCATTCGGCCATTGTAAAACAAGGATGAAAACTTGTTGTTTTTTTTTTATTTTCTTTAAAAAAAAACAGTAGCTCTTTAGAAACAAGTTTATTTCATAAAAAGGAAAAAATATCAATCAAAAAAGCAAAATCATGTCAACAAAATATGAAAAAACTATGAAAGAACATAGCTACCTTGCTCTAGCTTTCCAAATCAAGAAGAAATCAAGTCAAAACCTTTCTTTTCCTTCTCCTTTTTTCTCCTCCCTTTTTCCTTTATTTTTTCTCTCCTTTTTGCCTTAGCTACTGCCTCTTTTCCAGCCTCTAAAACTTGTGAAAAAATTGCTCAGCCCCCCTCTAAAGCCTTGGACGAATGGCCCCAATCTAGAAGCAAGGTGGTTATTTTTTTCATCCAATAGCTACCACTTCAAGATGCATTATATGTAAAATTTTAACATTAGATTAGAATAATCATCCCCCTAAATATATGATGTCAAGGAGATGATGTCATAAATAGGATCATAATTATGACATCATCCCTCTCCAACCATTGGTCCATGTGTTGCAAATTCAAAGGCTTGATCACAAAAATAACTACCTTCCTCTTCTCTCTTGGCCCTTAGATGAAATGGCTCAGAAAAATTAATCTCCATCATGGGCTTGGCTGATTGCCCTCTTAAAATCCAGCCCAATTCCATTGCAAGGAAGGCCCTTTTTGGTTTCTTCGATAAAATGACCTTTTTGACCTCCGAACCTAAATAAATAGCAAATGGCCTCCAAATTAAAATTTTATTTTTTCAATACTTCCGAAATAATAAAAAATTGAATTCTGGAAGTTTTCAAAAAAGTTCGAGCCCATTTTCTATTTTTTGGATTTTTTCTTCCAAAATTGCCCTTTTGTGCATTCGAACTTTCAACATTTTTAAACGAGCTCCGAATCCAAATTTTTCTTCACCAATATCTTCCAAATAATTTAAAAGTGTGATCTAAAAGTTTTCATAATTTTTGAAACTCATTTACTATTTTTTTTGGGATTTATCTACTTGAATTTCTATATTGTGGGCCCGGGATTTGGCCATTTTGCAAACGAACTCCGAATCCAGATTTTCTTTTGCCAATCTCTTCCAAATAATTTAAGAATGAGATCTGCAAATTTTTAGAATTTTTGGAGTTCATTTTCTATTTTTCCCAAATTTTCCAATTTTGCCTTTTTGCTTTCGAAGCCCGGTTTTGCTCAAAACAAGTCCGATTTTCATTTTTTTTTGGGCCTTTTTTCGTATATTGAATTGGAGTTGGTCCGAAAATGCCCAATTTTTACGATCAAATTTCCTTCCAATTTGATTTTTCTTTTTTTCACTGTCGTGAATTTCATTTTTTTCGTTTTTCCTCTAATCGACTCTTTTCTCGGAATTTCTTCAAACTGAGCCATGGGCTATCCTTGTTACTTACTACTCATTGATTAGGGGCTTTAGTCTTACCGAATCGTGCCATTTCTGTAATTTTCCCTAATTTCACCAATATCCACCAAAAACCCTAATTCTCGGTTTTCTTTCGAATTGACTTTTCTTTCAGTTTTTCTTCCAATTAGCCTCTCCATTACCCGTAGCCAGTGCTTATATTTCATTTGGAACCTTCAACTTTGACCAATTTGATCGTTTAAGCACTTTTCCCTAATTTTTTTGAACTAGGGTTTCCTTTCTACTAAATCTCTGTGACCCAACTTTCGAACTCCATATTTTTCAATGTAGACCTCGGATTATGAAAATTCTTTCACCATTTTTCAATTGAACTTCAAATCTTGATTTTGAAAGTAGGTTGACTTTTTTAGTAGTTGACTTTTTGGGGTTGACTTTTTATGCTTGCCTTCTTAGACTAAGTCTCGGAGTATCACCTGCAGGATGAGAAAAGCCTTTTTGCATTTTGAAACATCAATTTAGGAAGAAAACATACTTGATTTAGTGGTCCAGACAAAATTAGGTGTCTACAGCTGCCCCTCTTTGGCTATTGCTGAGAATCAAGAATCAGGCAAAGATAAACAAACACTAATTTTGTCCAGTTAGTGAAATCACATGTGAAGATAAGGGAAAGAGGGTTTTCATTTTTTTCATTTTTTTTTTTGAAAAAGCTGTAAATTGAAGATTTTGTCCTTATATTGAGTTCCCTGACTAATCAAGGCTCAACCTATCTTAAGGAAACGAGTTCAACTTGTAAAGTGATGATCTGGGCAGAACCAAAAATCGAAAAGTTATCTAGGTGAAACCACAGATATTTTACAAGGTGATGACTTGTACGAAAACAGAAGTCGAAAAATTATCTAGGCGAAACCGTAGATAATTTTCAAGGTAATGACTTGGGCGAAACCAGAAGTCGAAAAAGACCTGGGTGAAACCAGAGGTACTTTCTGAATATGGCGCCCGAAAATCTTATCCATAATTTTGAGTAATTGTGCCCGGAGGTCTTAAAAACGGTGCCCGAAGGTCTGATCTATGATTTGGAAAATTGCATTGTATGCGACTTTAAAAACGATGCTCGGAGGTCTTAAAAAAGGTGCCCGTAGGTCTTATCCATGATTTGAAAAATTGCGCTGTATGCGACATTAAAAATAATGCTCGGAGGTCTTAAAAAACGATGCCCGGAGGTCTTATCCATGATTTAAAAAGAAAAATTATACCCGTAGGTCTTAAGAATAGTGCCTGGAGGTCTTATCCATGATTAGGAAAGAAAAATTATGCCCGAATGTCTTAAAAATGGTGCGCGAAGGTCTTATCCATGATTTGGAAAGAAAAACTATGCCCGGAGGTCTTAAGAATGGTACCCGGAGGTCTTATCCATGATTTAAACAGAAAATACCTTGACGACGGTCCCAAGGCTCGACTCATTTGAGAAGCAGAACGAGTTCGATTTAAAACAAAAGGAAATCAATCGACGATGGTCTCGGGGCTCGACTCATTTGAGAAGCAGAACGAGTTCGATTTTAAAACAAAAGGAAATACCTAGACGATGGTCTTGGGGCTCGACTCATTTGAGAAGCAGAACGAGTTCGATTTAAAACAAAAGAAAATACCTCGACGATGGTCTCGGGGCTCGACTCATTTGAGAAGTAGAAGGAATTCGATTTGGGGAAGCCAAAGTCTTCTTGATTACTGTAATGTTAGCTAAATGCAATGATGAGAATGACATGCTTTGCAAATGCTTGTATGTTTCCTAAGAATGAATGCAATCAAATGATTGTGTCATGATTTCTAATCCATGGTTTTTTTGAGGTTCACAGATTATCCGACTTCATGACGGAGTCTTCAATTGTTCACTGATGCCCCACTTAAGGAACCTTTCACTCAAGATAACTTTGTCAAACAGTCCCAGTTTTTGACTTTCACTGAAATTCACAAATTTTCTAACTTCATGAAGGAGTCTCCAACACATTCACTGTTTTCCTTTACTTGGTGAACTTTCCATCAAGATTACTGGTTTCCAAACCTTTTCTAAGATTTAAATCTATTCCTCAGTAATACTCTGAAATCCTTTTATTTAAAGATTTTTATGTTTACTAATCATCATTCAATTTAATAACAATCATGATGCATCTCAAAAATGTATTAAAGAAAATATGAAACAAGCAAAATGTCTTGAAAAGGATAACGAAAATTTATTGCAACAAATGTTTTAAAATGGTAAAAGTGAATATCAAGGATATAAGAAACATAAAATTATAGGTTGTAGATGCCCCGGATGCGGAATATCTTGGACCCTGTTTTTTCAAACCATCTAAAATTTCTCTTGAAAGAGCAATTTACTTGGGTAATCCTTCGGCTTCCGTAGTTACGTCAGACTGAGTTGTTCCTCCTTCCTCTGATTTTCAAACATTTTCTCCCCCTTTACACGGAGCATTGATCCAAACCTTAATCAGTACTTGAGCTGCCCTTTGCGGGTTTTCAACTCAAGTGTCCCCCATTCAGTATTAAGTCGTCCTTTACGGGTTTCGGCTTAAACCTCTCCCTTTACATTCTTTTTTCATTTTCCTTTTTTCATTTTTTTTCTTGTATTCTACCATGCATCTGAGAATTCTAAATGTTTCCAAGGTAAAAAATGTCAATTCAAAAGATGGGATGAATTCTGAGAAAAACCTTCCAAATTAAATATCTATGCTTGATCAAAATGGACTTTTAAAGCAAGTAATGTAAGCCAAGGTTCGGGTTTAGAAAGAAAGGATAAAATAGGCCCAAAATGTGTTTAAGGGTGATTGGGTCAAGGATCATTTCCTGAGGAGGATTCATTCTTGAAACATTTGTTCCTTTTTTGGACTTTTTTTCCTTTTTCTTTTTCAATTTTTTTCTTTCATTGCTGGCTTTCATTTGCCATTCTTTGATTTCACATTTTTCGATGGCTCTCTTATTTTACCATGATTTTTGACTATTTTTCCTCGCATTTGCCCTCCAGTGTAGAGGGTGATCCTTGATCAAGGTTTAAAGAAAGAAATAATTCCTAAGGCTCAAAAGGGTGACTAGGGATAATTTCTTCTTAGTGAAGGGAATATGAAAGATGGCCATTCATCATATAAAGCATGAATATTCTATTTGAAAAGCAATTCTCAGGGGAGATAGATATATAAAATTTCCATTTTTACACTTGGAATCATTCGAATTTCCCTGTGTATAGCATCACACACTATTTTTTTTTTCAAGCATAATACTTCTTCAATTCATCAGCATTCACGGGATTTCTCAAATCATCCCCGTCCATCCAAGTTAGAATCAATACTCCTCCAGAAAAACTCTTTTTACCATATAGGATCCTTCTCAATTTGGAGCCTATTTCCCTCGCGGATCCTTCACGATAGGGAGAATTTTCCTTAGTACCAACTCCCCTTCTCGAAACTGTCTGGGAAGAACCTTCTTGTTGTGGGCTCGAATCATCCTTTTCTGATACAACTTCCCATGAAAAATTTCCTTCAATCTTTTCTCCTCGATGAGATTCAGCTGTTCATAAAGAGCTTTAACCCATTCCGCCTCTTCTAGGCCAACCTCCATCAATACCCGAAGTGAAGGGATTTCAACTTCAATAGGTAGCACTGCTTCCATCCCGTATACCAAAGAAAATGGTGTTGCCTCTGTAGATGTGTGAACCGAAGTATGATATGCATGAAAAGCAAAATGCAAGATCTCATGCCAAACCTTGTACACATCAGTCATCTTCTCGACAATCTTCTTGATGTTTTTATTGGCTGCTTTTATTGCCCTATTCATCTTCGGACGGTAAGGTACCGAACTATGGTGTGTGATCTTGGACTGAGTACACACTTCTCTCATCATCTTATTATTCAGATTGAGAGCATTATCTGAAATAATTCTTGCTGGCAATCCATATCGGCATATGATTTCCATCTTAACAAATCTGTATACCACCGACTTTGTTACATTCGTATAAGACGTAGCTTCCACCCACTTTGTGAAATAATATATGGCCACCCATGCATGGGTGCCACATATCCCTTCATGGACTTTCTCTATAATTCTCCTAGCTTCGGCAGATCCGACACATCTCAATAAGACTTCGTCTTTCCCTTTCTTGTAGAGAATCTCACCTTATAGAACAAACCCATTACTAACCTTCTCAGAGTTCTCTTGTCATTTTCTGTTGCTCGTTCTGGATATTGTTGACTCTTGATTACTGCAAGATGTCATTATACCAAAGGAGACCATCTGCTTCTTCTTCAATACTCAGGCAGTGGGCAGGAGACTCATATATACTCATCTTTATCGGCACAACTTCAGCCCCTTCATTCACTTTAAACATTGATGACAAAGTAGCCAGAGCGTCTACCATTCGATTTTCTTCTCGAGGGAAGTAATTGAAACTCACTTCTTCAAACTCCTCCAATAAACTCAATATGAGTTCTCGGTATCGGATTAGTTTTATATCTCGGGTTTCCCATTCTCCCCGTAAATGGTATACACTAGGGCTGAATCTCCGAAAACTTCTAATATTTTGATTTTTTTGTCCACTGTAGCACGAAGGCTCATAGTACATACCTCAAACTCAGCAGTATTGTTTGTACAATCAAAATCCAATCTGGCAGTGAAAGGATAATAATCTTCTTCTAGGGATATGAGCACTGCACCGATTCCATGCCCCATGGCATTAGATGCGCCATCAAAGTACATTTTCCATACTTTCTTCTTCGAGGGAACCTCATCTGCTTGCGAAAAATACATCAAATCTTAATCTGGGAAATCAAAGTTCAACGGCTCATACTCTTCCACTGCCCGACTTGCTAAAAATTCAGCCACTGCACTACCCTTGATAACTTTCTGACTTACATATTCAATGTCGTATTTTGACAACAAAACCTGCCATTTTGCCGTCCTCCCCGACAAAGAAGGTGCTTCCAACATGTACTTGATTGGATCTAGCTTGACAATCAACCACGTCGTGTGGTACAACATGTACTGTCTCAGTCTTCTAACAGTCCAAGCTAAGGCACATCACAGCTTCTATCGACGAATATTTCAACTCATAATCTGTGAACTTCTTGCTAAGATAGTAAATCGCCTGTTCTTTCTTTCTAGTCTCATCAAGCTGCACCAAAAACACAACCCATGGATCTCTCAAATACTGATAGATACAATATCATTGGTTTATCAAAAATAGGTGGCATTAATACTGGTGGGTTTGTTATATACTGCTTAACCTTTTCAAAAGCGATTTGACACCCTTCGTCCCATTCTCCTGGATCACGTTTTCGAAGTAGCTTAAATATTAGATCACGTTTGTCGGTCAATTGAGAAATAAACCGAGCAATGTAATTCAATCTTCCCAGAAAGCCTTTTACTTCTTTTTGAATGCGTGGGGGTGGCAAATTTTGGATAGCCTTCACTTTATCCTGATCAATCTCAATTCCCCTTTTGCTGACAACAAAACTCAACAATTTCCCCGAAGTGACTCCAAAAGTGCATTTTGTCGGGTTTAGCTTGAGTCCAAAATTTCTTAGTCTTTCAAAGAGTTTCTTAAGATTCACAATATGCTCCTCTTCTCCTTGTGATTTTACAATTATATCATCAATATAGACCTCAATTCCCTTATGCATCATATCGTGAAACAAGGTTACCATGGCTCTCTGATATGTTGCCCCAGCATTCTTCAACCCAAACGGCATTACCTTGTAGCAAAATGTTCCCCACATTGTAACAAATGTGCTTTTCTCCATATCTTCCGGTGCCATTTTAATCTGATTATATCCCGAGAATCCTTCCATGAAAGAAAACAAAGAACTCTTCGCCATATTATCCGCCAAAGTGTCGATGTAAGGCAAAGAAAAATTATCTTTGGGACTGGCCTTATTCAAATCTCGATAATCAACGAACATCCGCACCTTGCCATACATCTGGCCTTAAAGGGAGCTTGTGAACAACAATATCTGGATCCAACCCTGGAATGTCTTGGTATGACCATGCAAATACATCTACATATTCCGAGAGCAAGGCTATCAATTCACCTTTTATTGATGACGACAGTGAGGTCCCAATTTTAACTTCCTTTATCTCTTCACCACTTCCTAAATTTATCATTTCCAATAGTTTCTTATGAGAAAGTACTTGTTTCTCCTCTTGTTTTATTTTCCTTAATAAGTCTGGAGGTAGACCATAATCCTCAATATCTTCGTCAGCCTCAAAATCACCCGTGCAAATGGGTCTTTCAAAATCAATTTCAGAATTACTGATAAGAAGGTCCTCATATTCCATATCCATACACCTGTAAATAAGTGGGGAAGAAACAATATAGGAAAATATATACAATGAAAGAAAAAATAAATAGCATAAATGAAAGAATATGGACACATCAATATTAATAAAATGCATCGTGCTTGTTATTTATTGAATGAAAATTTTTAAACAAAAGCCCATTACAGAATAAATTCTTAATATCTTTGGGTAGAGATAATTAAGATTGTTTTAAAGTATTACTTTAGAATAGACCTAAAGACTATGGGCAGCTCGACCGCACTCCAATTGGCCAGTCTATATCCTAGTGGACAAGGTCGCACCATCCAATTCGCGTTCTTACTTTCCATTCCTTCCTCCCCAGTCATGCAGATCATCATCTCCTGTATCTGCTCACCCTTATCCATATTGAACTTCTCGAAAGCTTGTTCAATCATTATGAGTAAAAAGAACCCTTTTCTCCAAAAAAAAAAAATCGGCTGAGCGAAAGCTGTGAAGGATTGGTGGGAAAGTCATAGGCTCCCACTCAGTATCCATACCTGAGAGATGGGCCAGACTTCTTTGTCGGTTCTTTTCAACTTGTTTCCTCTTCTAATGAGCCTTCAGAAGATATCCTAGGCCAAATCGGTCTTTCTTTCCCACTATTCCAATTGCTTGGGCCATTCCTTGAAGATACTTTCCAAGACCTTTTCCTGCCCGACAACCCTTTCCTACAGTAGTCCTTACTCCCAGTCTTGTATTCTTGGAAAACCTTGGCTTTGGAATTCTTCATCCTTCAGTGACGAATACTACATTTACGAACTCTAAAGACCGAAATAAGCATTCCACAGCATCTTCATTGGGTTTAATGTAAGGGGATTCAGTGGACGCATAGGCTATGATATCCTCTTCTCTTGACACACTAATCTAGCGCCCCTCCATTACGAACTTTAACTTTTGATGGGGAGATGACGGTACTGCCCCAGCGGAATGTATCCAAGGCTTCCCTAGTAAGCAATTGTAGGATGGATTAATATCCATGACCTAAAAGTCGACCTTATAGGTACATGGACCTATCTCCAGAGAAACCTCAATAGTTCCCATTATATCTCTCCTGGTAGCATCAAAAGCTCTGACTACTGTGCAACTCGGTAACATATAAGAAACATCAATTGGCAATTTAGACAGGGTTGCCAAGGGCATCATATTTAATGAAGAACCATTATCCAGGAGCACCCTCGGTAGTATATGCCCCTTGCAAGTGGTTGTTATGTGAAGAGCCTTTGTTGACCTAATACCATTGGGTGGTATTTCATCATAACTGAAATATATGTGGTCGTCTGCTGCAATATTCCCCACTAGCCTGTCTAATTTCTCCACCGATATGTTGTTAGCCATATATACCTGATTCAAAACTCTTAACAGGGTATTTCTGTGTGGCTCCAAGTTCAATAGCAATGAGAGGATCGAAATTCTAGCTGGTTGACGCTGTAATTGCTCAACCACACTATATTCGCTATGCTTTATGAACTTCAAAAACTCACAGGCTTCTTTTTCATTTATCAGTTCTTTCAACGGAACTGAACTCTTCTCTATTCTTTTAAACTGATCCATCTCAATATGGACCGATTCCACTGCCTTCTTCCCTTTATATACTTCCCCTCATTTTCCTTGCAGACCTTGCTCAGCAGTCTCTGGTGCATAGCGTCTCCTACTATGAGTTAAATGCCCTACTCCTATTATATCGGTTGCCACTTGATGACTAGAAGTGCTTGGCATAACCATACTACAATCATACTTTCATGATGCAGCCTTGTTTTCTTTGTATGAAAAAGAGGATGGCAGTTCTATGATTAGCTTAGGCACGACTTCTTCAACAACCGGAGTAGTTTTCTCTGGTTTATCATAGTAAATGATCAGAGGTCTACCTAAACCATATCCACGTGTATCCTCTATAGCACTCACTTCTTTTTCTGCTTTCTCGTAGAATTGGGCCCGACCCTCATCCATCATTTGTTGGAGTTTAATCATGAAATCCCCATAATTCTGTATGGTATGTCCTTCGCATTTATGGAAAAGACACCAATTTTCTCTTCTGTTTGCCATTATTTTCAAACTGCCCTCATCCTGAATGATCCCGGCTTTAACCATTTCGACCCAAACTTTTAACATTAGAGTTCTCACTTCACTGATACACCTCTTCACCCGACAGGCTTTCCTTGCTATCACTGCATTCACCTGGTTCTCAGCATGATTAGGCAATGGATTTCCCGCTACATTCGGCCCATTCCTTGTCTCGAATTTCATAACCCTGAAGTTGATCAGAATTTGGACCTTTTTTTTAAAGGCAAGGCAATCCTCAGTCGAATTCCCTTGAATCCCCACGTGATACGCGCAGTTAGCATTTGCGTTATACCACCTTAGGTATGGCGGTGTCAAAGGTTTGAGGTATACGGGTGCAACAAGTTGACCCTGCAACAGTTTGGGATATAGCTCACCATAAGTGGTAAGAATCGGGTCAAATGAGGGTTTTTTATCATTCCTTGGTGAATGTTGGTCATTATGCACGATATTCTGGGTGTTTGGGATAGTGTTTCGTGGAAGGTTTATATGTGGGGACACGCCAGTTGGAAATTGCTGTTGTGGTATATTGGTATAAGGGAATGGGTTTTGAGTTAAGGTGGTTCACATTGGGGTAGTAAGGATTATACCCTGGGTAAGGTGTGTAGGGTGTAGGAGGTGTATAGGGATATTGGTTGAAGCTAACTGCGTGGGTTTCCTCTTTCTTCTTAGCAGGGAATACCTTCTTCGGAGTAGCATACTCACCCCCTTCCATTTTTCCATTCTTAATGGCAGACTCTATCATCTCTTCTGATATCACCATATCTGCAAAGTCCTTGGTGGCACTCCCCACCAATTTATCATAATACGATGCTTACAGGGTATTGATGAAAAGCACTATAGTTTCCTTGTTGGTCAAAGGAGGTTGTACTTGTGTAGCCAGGTCTCTCTATCTCTAAGAGTATTCTTTAAAAATTTCAGTAGCTTTCTTTTCCATGTTTTGCTGAGTTAGACGGTCAGGCACCATATCCGTCACATGTTTGTATTGTTCCATGAAAGCTCTGGCTAGATCCATCCAGGAACGGATCTTTGTACGGGTAAGCTGATTATACCACCGAGTTGCCGACCTTGTCAAGCTATCTTGAAAAATAGTGGATAAGCAATTTTTCATCTTCATCATGTCCGGTCATCTTCCGGCAGTACATAGTCAGGTGAGCTGAAGGGTTGGTAGTTCCGTCGTATTTCTCAAAATCGGGTACTTTAAACTTGGGAGGAATCACAAAGCCATGTATCAAGCTCATCTCTTTGGCATCCAGACTGCCAAATAACTCCGCCCCGTCTATTGCTCTTAATCTCTCTTCTAGCAACTGATATTTTTTCTGAGATTCTGCAGTTTCTATCTTTTTCAGTTCAGCCAACCTTGCCTTTTCTTTCTCAGCCAGTTCCTCAAAGTCTGGAACATCAATAATATCACTTGGATCAACCTCAATGTTACCTTTTCCATGAGCATAATTCTGTGCTTCAGCCGCTAGTTGGATATAAACATAGAAGGCTGCCCCAGTTGGCAGCTCATTTCCCATATGCTGGGATGCTTGGCCCTTCAACTACACGATTTCATGTTGATCCTCCTTATTTACCACCATTTTTCCTGTGACCGAATTCTCCCCTGGCCCTTTCTGTTTCATCATGGCGTTCATCATTTCCATAAGTTTAGCCATTTGTTCCCTTGATTCCTTTTGAAACTTAATCAAATGTTCCTGTAGTTCCCTTTGAACCCGTTCCATCCTCTCAATATGAGCAAGATGATCATTCTCAATGATTCTAGCTTGAGATCTAGTGTTGTACTGGTGTCGGAAATCCGTTTCTTTTAGAGTGCGTCCAATTTTAGCTTAAGTTTTTTTTAAAAAAAAAAAAAAACCATAGATTAGAATTTATTTGACATATTTTTTTTTATGTTTTATTAAAAATGAATGAATGACTAACTACAAGAATATGAAAGAATAAATGAATGAACAAATAAAATAAATAAATGACTAAGTATATGAATATTAAAGAATAAGCTTAAAAAACAAATGAATGATTATAACCCTGAATAAATGTACGAATGAACAAACAAAAAATATATATATATATATAATATGAATGCATTTGAAAGTATTGGCCCCGGGATAATTCCAACCAAACGGTCTTTCATTGATTTCCTGGAACTAAATACATCAAAGATAAAATAAAAAGATCACTGCCTAAGACAAATCCATAATTAGCCTATCTATTTCAAAGTGCTATTTACAAAATACTAGTCCTATAGTAACTTCCTTGGATCTTGGACTTTCTTTCACAGTCTCCTTTTGATTGCCTTGCTCTTCAATCTGACCCCTACTTGTTCATGGCCCCTTGACATGTCAGCAGAAACATCACTGTGTAAACTTTCCTTAACTTGCTTCTCAAGTTGATTGACTCGGGCTTCTTCATGCTTCGCTCTCTCTTTCCAATAGTTACTCTCCTTCTTGAGGTTTTTGACTTCTTGCTCCCATTCCTCGGAAGTCTTGAGGGTTCTTTCAAATCTGAGCTCGAAACGATACCTTTTGTTTTCCAAATGTAATTCTTGAAGATCACCCTTGACAGTGTCCCTTTCTCTCTTAATCTTTTCCATTTCTTTTTCACGATCTATTTCCCTATTTGTCATGTACTCAATCTCCTTTTGAAGTCGGGCAATCTCTTTGTTCATTTGGGCATTTTCTTTTCCAAATTTTGACTTTGCAATTTCTAACTCCGATGGTGCTTCCTTAGGTGGTGGACTCATGAACTGGACCCCTACTCCATCTGATGTCAAAAACCTATCATTAACCCTCAATTCCCTCCATACCAGGTAATCAAGTGTGATGATGTCGACATATCTAGCTACCTCTACCCGATGAGTTTTCTTCCATGCTATTATAATCTCACGTACCTTTCTCGAATACCCATCTTCTCCATAAGCAAATTCTAAACCACTAAGGTCATGGGTCGTAGGAGTAAATTGACGGGATTTCGATTGTCTTAGTACCAGCAGTGGTGCGTAGCTCACTCCTCCCCATTCTCCCAATAATGGAACAGAAGCTTTATCTCCACACTTGTACAATGTCGGCATAGAAGCTATCCATGGGCCCTCCAAATTATCATCTCAGCCCTGATATTTCGAAAGATGTTGATCCATTGTTCCTCAGTTCTATTTTCAAGCCAATCCCTCTTAAGAAATTCACCAATTGGTACAAAAGACTTCCAATATGAGCGAAAAGGGAAATTCTCCTGTTTACAAAAATGGCTCTGAACCCATATGTAAAGAAGTTGTATACAACCTATAAAATGCCGTTTTTCTTTTCATCTACAGAAATTCAGAGATCAGATTGTTTCTGCTATGATTGTCGGGGCTGGGTTTATCCTTTGCTCAAGCCTCTCAAAAATATCGAAGACCGCCACATCCACATATCCTAATGTCTTCGGGAAAATAACTAAATCATAGATAGCTAGAGCAAAAATATTTCTAACTGTCTCCTTACTTGAATGGCTGTGGATTAAGGTCCGTAAAATATCCCATGATATACAGTGGCTTACCCCTTATCGGACAACATGATTTTCGGCCTAATTTTTTTCCACTCCTAGAATCTTAGACACCTTTTTATTGAAACCCGGCGTCTTTGTATCCTTCAAATAAATACGGTCGAGAATAACATTCTCAATATGCAGCAGGGTTGAATATTCCTCTATGGTTGGAGTCATATCCTCTCGGTTAAAGGTAAAACACTGATAAGCTGGATTCCAGGATTGCACCACAGCTTAGATTACCTCACCACTGACCTTAACCTGAACTGACAGTGCTATGTCCCCATAAGTCTGAGCGAAGACTTCTTTTTCTGATATGTTCCATTGATTCCATATATCCATCAATTCCCTGAGATCATTTTGCCTGATAGTAAGATCAACCTCAGCAAGCAATACTGACACATATCCCATTTTCAAACAATCTCTATTATCCTGCTGACCCTTCTCGAACTGTTTCATAACCTCTAAATGCTTCTCGACCACTGAGACATTCTGACCTTCCATGGAAGCCCTTTTGGTTGAATATTATCCCAAGACCAATAACCTTCCATGTGCAAAAATGATGACAAGAATGCAAAAAAAAAAAAACAACAAAAAGAAAAAGAAAATGAATTAGTAACGGGAATCAATTCGAATAATACAAAAAAATATAATTCAAATCAATAATTATCCCTGAGGATGCCAACAAAATTTTGGCATTATAACACTCCTAGGACAAAACACCAACACTTATTATGGGCATTGTGATGTACGTTCATCATTGCCCGATTTTCAAAAATAAACTTATTCGAAAAGTAGAATAAAAGGTAAAAGATTGGAAATATTCCTCCATGTGTTCGTAACTTCGGGATATCTAATCGAAAATCCGGCATGCCTTCGCCTAGGTTTACAATATGAAGGTGAACCAATTCTAAAATCCCCGAATTGTTCCTCACTGTCGCCGGTGAAGGCTAGTAAGACACCCCGATAAAAGCAGGTTCAATTCGTTAGAGTCTATTTCCCTAGCCCATGTGGATTGTTAATCACGAAGGCTTAGGTAATTTAGTACTCCGAAAGTGTTTCACTAGCCCATGCGGATTGTTAATCACGAAGGCTTAGTTACTTTGCTCTCACCTAAAAGGACGGAACCCGGGTATAGGGCTCATAATATGCAAATGCACGTGTAGTGTGTGAGGAGAAATAACAAACCTTTCACCACCTATTCTACATCCCTTATTCTAAATGCCCTAACAAGATTAAACAGTGTAAAGCATCAATTAAACAAAGAATAAATATATGCAACAAAATAACCAGAGAATAATAATAATATGTATGCACATGAATATGGACATATTTAAAAACATTTTATTATTTTCAAAATTCTCCTTATTATTTAAAAAATATGGGAATTAAAATTAAATACCGAATAAACCAACAAAAATCGAGACTTTGATAACACACGACTAATTCTAGGCCTGACTCTCTAAATGTCCCTAGTGGAGTCGCCAAGCTGTCTCAACCTAAAAAATAACAAGTCTCATCGCAAGACTTTATATTCGTTAAGCGTGACATTAAAAAAACCCGAGGAAAAGTCGACTTATTTCCTCTTAAAAATTGAAGGTTTTGAAAATAAACTTGAAAAAGACATGGAGTCGTCACCAACCTTTTTTAGCTAGTTGTGATCGACCACCTATTAAAATCAATTTTGTAAAACATTTTAAAATTAATTAAAACATTTTTAAAACCAATTTCAAGTTTGCGTTATAAACCAGAGAAAATCGAAGAATCGGGTTCGGGACTCGGTTACTGTTGTCGGATTTACACCACACATGTGCACGTATCGTTGACAAGTAATATAATGAAAAGTAGAGTGTCGAACCCACGAGGAATTGTTACCAAATTTGCTAAGTACTAAAATTAACACAACTCAATCGTATCTAAACAATTAATTAAAGATGATAATAAAAAAAATTAAAAGAAACTAATATTAAAAGCAAGTAAATTAAAAAGATGAATTCAATTAATTATAAAAGCCTAGGATTACAACTTCCCTCAACACTTCGCTTGAATCTCTCTCTACCTCTTCACTTGATTAGTGATCCTGAGTTGTTAACCTAGAGTTCTATCTTATTTATAAGGATCTTCCAATGGTCTCATAAAAATATCCTTCTTAACCAATTAACTATATTCCTATGATAATTGAATTAAAGAAGAACTCATTATGCTTAAGCTCTAACAATGGTTACACATAACAAGTAAGTGTATTCATACCCTACCTGTAGATCAATTCATCCTAATAAATGAATTTGAAACATGTGTTATTCGATCCATGTCTAACACTAAACTCCCTTTTCCAAGTTGTATTTACGTTAACAAATCAATCTAAATGGTGGCCAATCAACTAGAAGCATTAAGAACAAGAATGAATAAACAACTCAACAAACCATTAAATCAAGCTAGAGAGAGAAACTAAATTCAAACTATGTGTTGAGTTCCATTGAAATCCTAGTACAGAGATTTAGTTCATGATAATTAATGAAAACTAATAATCAAATAGTTTCACCATCCTCAACATCACTAGAAAAATAAAGAAGAGAAAAGAGAAAACTAAGAGTTGTCAGTTCTTGAATCTTGAATCTTCAATCTTCTTGAGAGAGAATTTGATTGTGGCTATCTTCTTGAGAGAGAATTAGGTTTCTAGATGTCTAATCCTCTTTATTCTGACCTAAAAGAGTCCTATTTAAAGTGTCTAAGGCCTCCTGGAGTCCTAAACTTCGTTCCCAAGCAAACAGGTAAGTTTTACATTTTTTTTATGTTTTTGCGGTACTGTTCACAAGCTACCTGCGCCATGGTGCCAGATTTGGGTGCCGTGGTGCCACCTATTCTGCCTCTTTGGTGTTTCTCCGCCTTTTGTCTGAATTGGTTTATGCCGTCTTCTCGAACTTCGTTAGCTGTTTTGACTGGGAAAAGCTTGTCCGATTTTGACGAGCCTAACTCTGTTGGATGGTATGGAAGTCAGCTTCAAAAGTCAAGAAGGGAGTTTTCTCACTTGAAGGCTTTAAGATCGAGTTTTTCTTGAAAGAATCTCTAGAGGTCGAATCTGCCTGCTCATTGGAATGCACCAATTTTTGTCGTTTTGCACCTCGAAGCTCCAGATCACCTTCGACCTATAAAAACACATAAATAACAACTAAATAATTACTTTTAAACATAAAATGGATAATTAAAATAAATATAAAAATATCTAAAACTAATCAAATCCTAATAAAATCATCAAAGACTTAGCCTATTCAAAAGCATAAAAGGTGGCAAAATAACTATATTTTCTAGAGTTATCACACCCCCAAACTTAATATTTTGCTAGTCTTCAAGCAAAACAAAACTAAACAACTAACTAAATAAAATGACTCAACATATCACCCAAGATAAATGCACTAAAACAACGATTTCTTTAATTTTCCTCAAAAGTTACCTCAAAATCCTGATTAAAAGTAGAACATAAATATAATCCAAATCTATGATTCAATTCAATCGTAAACTTCATGCTTGAATGGATTTTCAGTGTGTGTGTGTATATAATCTCTTTGCAAATCATCACATGCAATCTAAATAAGTTTATGCCAATGAAAAAATACAAATTAGTAATAGATTCTCATATGTTTGCTTTTCATCTCTCTCTCTCTCTCCACTAATGTAGACTAACACTTCATCAAGGATCAAGTAGGTCTTTATTAAGCTTGTAATGTAAGGCTAGGGTCAAGGTAGGATAAAGATATATTTCGATTTAAGTTCACCCATAGACACTTTACATTTTTATCAGGATTTTTGAGAGCCATAGTCTTTTCCTCAAATTACATTCTTCATTCTTTCTTTGAATACACTTCCTTTTTGCTTTATCAATTTATTCACTTTTTTTTTTTGTTCTTCGTTTTCGAAGAACCATAAACTTTTTTTTATATCACCACTATTTCACTCAAATTTGACATGGCTCATAATTGTTTCATGTAATATCATCACATGCCTATGTAGTGAAGGTTAATCATGGTTTTTCTTAGTTGGCTAGGCTAAAATATGTGGCAATCAAAGAAAATAGATATATCAATAGGCACAAAGAGGTAGACTAAGGATATTAATGTATAAAGGTAAGCTTGAAAGGATCAAACGATCCAAAGATGGCCTAAATCACTTCGTCAATTTAGTGTTGTCTAGGATTTTACCTTGAGAGAGAATCAAACAAATTCTAGGTTCTAGACATAATTGCAATTCACATAAACACAATCAGCCTTTAAATAAGCAATGCAAAACTAAGCAAGAGATTAAGTGCTCAATTTGTTTAAAATCACATCCTAACATGAAACTAACAAAAGCACTTAACATAAATTCTTCTCATGCTTATATTTTTCCAAAAATCAAGATAAATAAATAACTAAAATTCATCATTGGATAAGGATTTCATCATTCTAAGTGCAATGTATCTCAAGCAAAAAAAAAAAAAAAATTAGACTCCTAAAAGAAATTAGACAATCACACAAACTAAAATAATTCTAAAGACACACCCCCAAACTTAAAACAAACATTGTCCTCAATGTATAGAAATAAAAAGAGTAAGAACACGAAAACTCCCCTATCAATGCAAGCAAAGCAGGAGAAGCTTTAGTTTTCCTCTTAGACTTTATCATGCTTGTCCAAGTTGAGTGAGTAGTCACTACAAAAGAAAACAAAGTAAAAATAAATTAATAATAATAGAAATACTCTAAAAATTAAAATAAATGAAAAATTAAAAAGTTTAGAACTTGGGTTGCATCCCAAGAAGCGCTTGATTTATAGTCATTGGCTTGACTATCTCATTGTTCTTTAATCGGCATCCTTCCACTTGAACCATTGCCCCTCTTTTTCTTTGCTTTATGAGGCCTTGCATTCACAAAATTGTGGCTTCCATGCATCTTGGAAGTAGAATGTGAAAGTACCTTAAGTGGTGTGGTGGAACAACTTTCATTGAATACTTCTTCGGAATCACTGTTCATCACTTTAACTGCGAAACATTCATCAAATTCGTTAGGATACTTCATAGCCTTAAAAACTTTAAAAGTTACCTGTTGGTCTAAAACTCTGATGGTAAGTTCTCATTTTTGCACATCAATAAGAGTTCTACCAGTGGCTAAGAATGGTCTTCCAAGAATTATGGGTATTTCACTATCTTCCTCCATGTCAAGCACAATGAAATCAGCAGGAAAGAAGAATTTGTCAACCTTGACTAGCACATCTTCAACCATGCCTCTTGGATGTTTGATGGATCTATCAGCTAGTGCAACATACTGTAGTGGGCTTTATTTCCCCCAAACCTAGCTTGAGATAGATAGAGGCATTAAATTTATACTCGCTGATAACTCGTATAATTATATAGTTCTTAGTTATGTTTTATTATTGTTTTGTGTCAAATACGAGTTATTATTGCTTACTCTAATTGTGTTTATGATATTTTATATTATTATGTAATTTGGTGTTTTTCACGAGTTTCTTTGAGTGATTTCATATTACTAGGTTAAATCAAGAATTAAGGGCAAATCCAATTCAGTTCCAGTTCCGACACCTTTTTCCATATCAGCTATATCTGGAGTTTCACTGAAGCATTAAGGCTGAAAGTTTTACAGTGCATAGTTAAGAGGCATATCTATCTTTTTCATGTTTTACACTTCTTGAAACGGAGTCGTTTTCCCTAGCGAAATCGACCATCAAGTTGGCTGATGTGCAATGACGTCTGTGCTGACCTGTTTTGGTATTTTGACCATATCTTCCGATCCACATGAGCAAATGATCTGATTCTAACGGCTATGGATCCGTAACTGATAGGGGTATATTTTTATAGAAGACCATTTGATCAGATCGAGCCTCCAACATTGACAAAATCGACCATCAAGCTGGCTGATCAGAATTGTCATACAATATGACGAAAATTGTTAGAAAAATGCACCCACCTATTATACCTACCTTTGAAATTTATAAAGCTTCTCTCTTGCCATTTAGCTCTCCAAAATGTGTATAAATAGAGGGCCTTGGATGATCATTATACATTGGTAGGATATTAGCCATTGTAATAAAATTCTCTAAGTTTTCTTTTTCTTTCCTTTCTCTAGTTTTCTTTTTCTATATTTACTTATGCTTCTTACATTTCTTTTCATTTTATTCATATCTAGTATGTGTTGCTAATCATATTGTTGAGGTGATGAGGTGAAGCTCTTGGTAAATGCTAAGGTTAGTCTCTTAAACATGAGCTAAAATGAATTATCATTTATAAACACTAGTATAGATAATATTTTCTTTTGGTTTAAAATCATACTTGCAAAGTAGGGATCTTGATTCATTATTGACAATGAAAATGGCACAATAAATGCTTGGTTTCATAACCTTGATTTGTTGTAGACATATACCTTGGCATAAGGAATGCTTGGACTCTTTTTATGAGTTTTGAGGACACCAAATGAACATAATATCATATGCTATAGACGTTGGACAATTTGGACTGAATTGCTAAACCTTCCGATTGGAACCTCCTTTATGTGTGGATTTCAATTGTGTAATAAACAAGATTAATCTTAGCATAACACCAAGAGTGGATTCTCTAACCTCAACATCTTTTCTTATTGTTTTGTTTATATCTTGTTTAATTTCTTTTATGTTGTTTTGTTTATTTTGTTCTCTAATATCTTGTTTATCTTGTTTTGTTGTTGATTCCCTAATATCTTGTTTACTTTCTTTTTCTTATATATTTATAAACTTATACTTACTAATACGCCTCCCTATGGTTCGACCTCGGACACCCGAGAATTTATTACTTGAACATAACCTGCACTTGGGTTTACAACTCTTAATTGAGTCTCCATCACTCGCCCCCAAATCACATAAAGCTTTACCAAAAAATTTATCACCAATGGCGCATAGAATGGCGAAGCTTCCAAGATCTTTGAGTTTGGGAGGGAGTTTCTTTTGAAGAATAGCGCTGCACTCTTCAGTAAGTGCAACTGTCTCAATCTCATCCAATTTCCTCTTCTTAGATAAAATTTCTTTCATAAACTTGACATACTTAGGCATTTGTTCTAAAGCTTCAGCAAAAGGTATATTAATATGGAGCTTTTTGAATACCTCAAGAAACTTCTGAAACTGTTTGTCAAGCTTATTGTTTTGAAGGCGCTAAGGAAAAGGTGGTGGTGGATAGACTGAAGGCTTCTTCTCTTCTTCTTGTGCTTTTTCAATTTCTTTTTCCCCCAAATTTTCCACTTCAAGAGGCTTGGGCGGCAATTCTAGCACTTTTCATTGAAGACGTTGAGGAAAGGGTGATGGTGGGTAACCTCGAGATGTCTTCTCTTGAATTCTCTCATTATGCTTCTGGCTACCCACTTCTACTTCTTCCCCACTCCTTGATGTAATGAAATTGCATTGCTCTTTCCCATGGCTCTTAGGATTGGTCATAGTATTGGTTGAAAGAGTCTCCATAGGACGATTGTTAAGTGAATTAACAAGCTGGCCCACTTGTGTCTCAAGATTTCTAAGTAAAGTTTTATGCTCCTGAAGTAATTCTGAGTGATTCTGAATGAGATTATCAGTTCTTTCCATGAATTGCATAAACATCTCTTCCATAGATGTATTTTTTTCTTGGACAGGAGCGCTGGCTTGTGCTTGAAAACCAGGAGGGACTACTTGCTTAGCTTGTGACGATGGCCCTTGGTTTTTCCAAGAAAAGTTTTGCTGATTTCTCCAACCTGGATTATAGTCGTTTTGATATGGGTTGTTCTACTGCCTATTATAGTTTCCACATATTGAGCAGATTCAGCCCTGGTTGGGCATCTATCATTGTTGTGTCCTTCCCAACAATATTCACATGTTACAAATAGGCTTTGGACTGAACGCACACTCATAGTGTCAAATTTCTTGGACAAAACAGCTATCTGCGCTGATAAAGCACTAATCTCATCCAACTGATAAACACCTGGAGCTTTCTTTGGCAAAATTCGCTCAGTGGACCATTGATAATTATTGGACGCCATCACCTCAATTAAGTCATAAGCCTCATCAATTTCTTTCCTCATGAGTGATCCACATGCTGCAGCATCTATAGAACTTCTAGTAGGACCCATGAACCCATTGTAGAAGGTGTTTACCTAAAGCCAGTCAGGTATCCCATGATGAGGACATCGTCGAAGCAGATCTTTGTACCTTTCCCAAGCTTCATATAATGATTATGAGTCATATTGCATTAAAGATGTGATATAATTCCACATCTTAGCTGTCTTGGCATGAGGAAAATACTTGGCAAGAAATTTCTGGGCAAGATCAGCCCAAGTGGTAATGGAGCCAGCAGGAAGAGAGTTCAATCAAGTCTTGGCCTTATCTCGAAGTGAGAAAGGGAAGAGTCTCAATCTAATGGCATCATCAATAACATCATTATGTTAGAAAAGATCACAAACTTCCAGGAAATTCACGATGTGAGCATTCCGGTCAATGTACGTTAAGCCGCTGAACGGAACTGATGTATTGATCATCTGAAGGATAGCTGGCTTTATCTCGAACGTATTGGCCTGGATGGAAGGCCTCTGAATACTAGTATGAAGATGTTGCATGAGAGGAACCCCATACTCTCGCAAAGTCTTTGTTTCATCAGCTTCAGCTATTGTACCTAAAAATAAGAAAGAAAAAGAAAATTTAAATTAAGACTAAGGTTGCTTGGTATTAATATTAACAAAAAATAATAAACAATTCCCTGGCAACGACGCCAAAAACTTGTTGTCGGATTTACACCAAGCAAGTGCACGTATCGTTGACAAGTAATATAATGAAAAGTAGAGTGTCGAACCCACGAGGAATTGTTAATAAATTTGCTAAGTACTAAAATTAACACAACTCAATCTTATCTAAACAATTAATTAAAGATGATAATAATAAAAAAATTAAAAGAAACTAATATTAAAAGCAAGTAAATTAAAAAGATGAATTCAATTAATTATAAAAGCCTAGGATTACAACTTCCCTCAACACTTTTCTTGAATCTCTCTCTACCTCTTCACTTGATTAATGATCCTAAGTTGTTAACCTAGAGTTCTATCTTATTTATAAGGATCTTCCGATGGTCTCATAAAAATATCCTTCTTAACCAATTAACTATATTCCTATGATAATTGAATTAAAGAAGAACTCATTAAGCTTAGGCTCTAACAATGGTTACACATGACAAGTAAGTGTATTCCTACCCTACCTGTAGATCAATTCATATTAATAAATGACTATGAAAAATATGTTATTCAATCCATGTCTAACACTAAACTCCATTTTCCAAGTTGTATTTAGGTTAACAAATCAATCTAATTGGTGGCCAATCAGCTAGAAGCATTAAGAACAAGAATGAACAAACAACTCAACAAACCATTAAATCAAGGTAGAGAGAGAAAGTAAATTCAAACTATGTGTTGAGTTCCATTGAAATCATAGTAAAAGAGATTTAGTTCATGATAATTAATGAAAACGAATAATCAAATAGTTTCACCATCATCAACATCACAAGAAAAGTAAAGAAGAGAAAAGAGAAAACTAAGAGTTGTCAGTTCTTGAATCTTGAATCTTCAAATCTTCAATCTTCTTGAGATAGAATTTGATGGTGTCTATCTTCTTGAGAGAAAATTAGGTTTCTAGATGTCTAATCCTCTTTATTCTGACCTAAAAGAGTCCTATTAAAGTGTCCAAGGCCTGGTAGAGTCCGAAACTTCGTTCCCAAGCAAAACAGGTAAGTTTTGTATTGTTTTATGTTTTTGTGGTACTGTTCACGAGCTCCCGGTGCCAGATTTGGCCATCGCGGCGCCACCTATTCTGCCTTCTTGGTGTTTCTCCTCCGTTTGTCCGAACTGGTTCCTGCCATCTTCTCAAACTTAATCAGCTGTTTTGACTAGGAAAATATTGCTCGAGTTTGAGGATCCTTACACCGTTGGAAAGGTATAGAAGTCAGATTCAAAAGTCAAGAAGGGAGTTTTCTCATTTGAAGTTTTTAAGATCGAGTTTTTCTTGAAAAAAGCTCCAGAGGTCGAATCTGCCTACTCATTGGAATGCACCGATTTTTGTCGTTTTGCACCTCGAAGCTCCAGATCACCTTGGACCTATAAAATCACATAAATAAAAACAAAATAACCATTTTAAAACATAAAATGGATAATTAAAATAAATATAAAAATATCTAAAACTAATCAAATCCTAATAAAATCCTCAAGGACTTAGCCGATTCAAAAGCATAAAATGTGGCAAATAACTATATTTCCTAGAGTTATCAGTTACGTGCGGGGAAGGATTAGCACCCCTACAACGCCCGTATAAAATGGTACCTTATTAGTTGTGTGTTATCTCAAGTCTCGATAAAAATTCGATTTTAATTTGGTATTTTAAATTAATTTCCAATTTAAAGAAAAATAATTTCATTTTTTAATTGAAAATAATCCGAAATTTATTAATTCAAAATTTTCCTATATTTCCCGACAAACGTGGTAAAATATAAAAAATTTTATTACTTTGGAAAATTTTTCGAATCATTTTCGTTTTAAAGAAGATATTCCTTTATTAATGGTAATTGATGATATCCTCCCTAGCAAACCCGGCAGAGAACTCATGAATTATTTTAACTTGGGAATATCTTTATTTTATTGAAAATCATTATCTTTTTAAAACTTTTTTAAAATATATATAAATATGAATATATATGACATAATAAAGATGGTATAGCAAAGTCTAGATAATATAATGCAACCTAAATGATATGATATAATTTAAATGGCATAACATATTCTAAATGAAATGAAATGATTTAAATAACATAATATTCTAAATGAAATGAAATATCCTAAATGAAATATCCTAAATGAAATGAAATGTCCTAAGTAACATAATATATTCTATATGAAATGAGATAACCTAAGTAACATGAGATATTCTAAATGATATGATTTAAATGACATGATATTCTAAATGAAATGAAATATCCTAAATGAAATGAAATGTCATAAGTGACATAATATATTCTATATGAAAGGAAATAACCTAAGTAACATGGTATATTCTAAATGAAATGATATGATTTAAATGACATGATATTCTAAATGAAATAAAATATCCTAAATGAAATGAAATGTCCCAAGTGACATGAAATGACATAAAACATAAAATAATGCTATCATGAAATATGCATGAAAATAAAAATAAAAATAAAAATAGTAATGCATGAACATAGTATATGCTAAATAATATGACAGAAATAAATGACTAAATAAAAAGCATAGAATAGCATAAAATATTCAAAACCATATAACAAACAACATAACACCAAAAAATATAAATCAAAATAATTACAATACCATAGAAATTATCATAGCAAAAGAATCATATATTATACAAGATGCATGAATATGAAAAATGCAGTGCATGAAAGTGTATTTTTTCCTTTAAATAAGTAAATCCGTATATCTAAAAAGATATCTGGCTACCTTAGGAAAAGACATCAAATTAAATTTTCTAAAACCAAAAAAAACTTTGTGATTGTTTGAAAACAATTTTGAAAATCTTGGATATTAAAATCTCTTAGCGAAATCCCTTTTAAAAATGGCTCTAATTTCCTAAGTTTAAAATCCCGGACTTGACCACCCTTATCTCGAGGTTTATAAAATCATTTTTAAAGTTTAAAATAGTCTAAAAACCAAGCTAGGACAGTAGCTAAAGTTCCTAACCAACCTCTCTAAATGCCTTAGCCAAATTCAACAATTGTTTTTCTTTTGATTCAAATCTGCCTCTACTGTCCAGTTTTAAATCACGATTTTTTTACCTATTTTTAAAAATTCAAACAAATCTAAAACAAATAATGGAAATTAATAACATGTAAAATAACACAAGAAAAAATTGGCTTAATTTTCTGATTAAAGATGACTTCCCAAAAAAATCAGGAAAGTCCGAGTACTGGGTAAAAAACTGTTTTCCAAAACACGTTTTTTTGCCTTTGATAAAATCATTTAAATATCAAAGTAAAAATGTTGGAGACTCTCCTAAAGACCTACAAATAGTAGCTAATACTTCTAAAAAGTTAAACAAAAATTGGCTAAGTAAAAAAAAAAATCACTAAGGTAGAATAATCAATTTGACAACTCTTTAATTTTCCACAAGTATGCTCAAGTGAGCATGACTTTGAGCCATTGATTAGCCTAAGTCATAAATCATGTGGCATGACATGAGATGCATGAACATAAAACCAATTGAATGCATGAAATGCATGACTTAAAACCTAAATGATGTGGGAATTGCATGGCAATTTAAAATAACCTAATGCCTAGCATGAATTTGCATGGCAATAAATGTAATCCTAACCTAAGTATGTATGAGATCCATAATAATGCAAATGAGACTTAGACCTAAAATGACATGAAATGCATGGCAATATAGAATGACCTAAGACCTAAATAGCATAGCAATGCATGGCAATACCAATATGATTCTAGATCTAATATGCATGAGAATATGCATGGCAATATTAAGATGGCCTAGACCTAAAATGTCATGAGAATGCATGAAAATGTCATGAACATATAATGACCAATAAACCTAATACTAATGCATGAACAAACAGCAACTAATACACAATCTCATGGCATAGTAATGCAAAGCAATGGTATCTAAACAAAATGCAAATGCACACACAAGGAAGAAGCATATGCAAAGGCCGAATGGCCACTAAATGACCTAATGCAATCCTATCTAGCCAATAACACAAACACATGGAAAACCAAATCAAAATACACAATGTTATGGCATAAAATGCTAACCTATCAACTAAACAAATTGAAAATGCATCCACAAAGCAAAATGGGTCATGTTAGCTGAATGGTCTTCAAAAATCATGGTATAATCCTAGCTAGCAAATAACACAAACACATGGTAGCAAACATGATAATAATGCAAATATAGTGACTAATATAACTCATGAACATATCAATGACAATATAATAAACACATGGCATGGTCTAAATATGTAAACATAAATGGAAGCATACTAAGCAAGTTAACACACACAAAAAATGCAAACATGGTAATTTCTACATGTCATGGCCGAATGGTCTTATAGACTTAGCATGGTATTTCCACAAGCACATAGCATGGTATATTGCTAAACTACCATAAATCAAGCTAATCTAACACAAGTAAGCTAACCTACCACAACAAAACTCATGAACAAAATCCAAAAGAAAATCATCTAAAAACAAGAAAACCATTCGGCCATTGTAAAAACAAGGATGAAAGCTTTTTTTTATTTTCTTTAAAAAAACAAAATAGTAGCTCTTTAGAAATAAGTTTATTTCATAAAAAGGAAAAAATATCAATAAAAAAAGCAAAATCATGTCAACAAAATATGAAAAAAACCATGAAAGAACATAGCTACCTTGCTGTAGCTTTCCAAATCAGGAAGCAATCAAGCCAAAACCTTTATTTTCCTTCTCCTTTTTTCTCCTCCCTTTTTCCTTTCTTTTTTCTCTCCTTTTCTCCCTAACTATTGCCTCTTTTTCAGCCTCTAAAACTTGTGAAAAATTGCTCAGCCCCCCCTCTAAAGCCTTGGCCGAATGGCCCTCTTCTAGAAGCAAGGTGGTTATTTTTTCATCCAATGGCTATCACTTCAATGTAAAATTTTTAACATTCGATTAGAATAATCAGCCCCATATATATATATGATGTCATGGAGATGATGTCATAAATAGGATCATAAATATGACATCATCCCTCTCCAACCATTGGTCCATGTGTTGCAAATTCAAAGCCTTGATCACAAAAATAACTACCTTCCTCTTCTCTCTTGGTCCTTAGATGAAATGTCTCAGCAAAATTAATCTCCATCATGGGCTTGGCTGATAGCCTTCTTAAAATCCAATCCAATTCCATTGCAAGAAAGGCCCTTTTCGATTTCTTCGATAAAATGACCTTTTTGACCCCCGAACCTAAATAAATAGGAAACAGACTCCAAATTCAAATTTTATTTTTTCAATACTTCTAAAATAATAAAAAAAATAGAATTCTAGAAGTTTTCAAAAATTTTCGAGCCCATTTGCTTTTTTTTTGGATTTTTTCTACCAAAATTGCCCTTTCATGCATCCAAACTTTCACCATTTTTAAATGAGCTCCGAATCAAGATTTTTCTTCACCAATCTCTTCCAAATAATTTAAAAATGTGATCTAGAAGTTTTCATAATTTTTGGAACTCATTTGCTATTTTTTTCGGGATTTATCTGCTTGAAATTTTTGCATAGTGGGCCCGGGATTTGGCCATTTTGCAAACGAACTCCGAATTCAGATTTTCTTTCGCCAATCTCTTCCAAATAATTTAAGAATGAGATTTGCAAATTTTTATAATTTTTGGAGTTTATTTGCTATTTTTCCCAAATTTTCCAATTTTACGCTTTTGCCTCCGAAGCCAGGTTTTGCTCAAAACAAGTTCGACTTTTAGATTTTCTTTTTCTGGGCCTTTTTCATATATTGAATTGGAGTTGGTCCGAAAACACCTAATTTTTACGATCAAATTCCCTTCTGATTTGATTTTTCCTTTTTTCACTATCGGGAATTTCCTCGTTTTTTCAATTTTCCTCTAATTGACTCTTTTCTCGGAATTTCTTCAAAATGAGCCTTGGGCTATCCTTGTTTACTCACTCCTCATCAATTAGGGGCTTTAGTCTTACTGAATCGGGCCATTTCTGCAATTTTCCCAATTTTATCAAAATCTACTAAAAACCCTAACTCTCGATTTTTTTCCGAATTGACTTTTCTTTCAGTTTTTCTTCCAAGTAGCCTCTCCATTACCCGTAGTCAATCTTTCATTTGGAATATTCAATTTTGACCAATTTGATTGTTTAAGCACTTTTCCCCAAATTTTTTGAACTAGGGTTTCCTTTCTACTGAATTTACGTAACCCAACTACTGAAATCCATATCTTTCAATGTAGACCTCGGATTATCAAAATTCTTTCACCATTTTTCAATTGAACTTCAAATCTTGATTTTGAAAGTGGGTTGACTTTTTTAGTAGTTGACTTTTTGAGGTTGACTTTTTTGAGGTTGACTTTTTCAAGTTTGACTTTTTATGCTTGACTTCTTAGACTAAGTATAGGAGTACCACCTGCAGGATGAGAAAAGCCTTTTTGCATTCTGAAGTATCAATTTAGGAAGAAAACATACCTGATTTAGTGGTCCGGACAAAATTAGGTGTCTACACTACCTATTCCGGATATTTTGCCACTTCCAAAAACCTAGCGTTGAACTGTTTTTTCACTTCTTTTATCTTTAACAACATGTCCGACCTCATTCTTCTCAATTTCTGCTGAATTGACTTGTACTCTGGTCTTAAAAGGAGCTTGTGAACCACAATATCAGGATCCAACCCTGGCATGTCTTGGTATGACCATTCAAATACATCGACATATTCCCGAAGCAAAGCTATTAGTTCACACTTAATTGATGATGACAATGAGGTCCCAATTTTGCCCTCCTTTATTTCTTCCCCACTTCCCAAATTTATCATTTTTAACAACTCCTTATGAGGCAATACTTGTTTCTCCTCTTGTTCTATTTTTCTCAATAAGTCCGGGGGCAAACCATAATCTTCAGCATCTTCGTTGACGTCGAAATCGCTCGTGCAAATAGGTCTTTCAAAATCAATTTCAGAATTATTGACAGGATGGTCCTCATATTCCGCATCCGTACACCTGTAAAAAAGTGAGGAAGAAATAATATGGGAAAGTATATAGGTAATGAAAGAAAATGAAAAAGCAAAAAAGAAAGAATATGGACACATCAATATGAAGAAAATGCATCGTGCTTGTTATTTATTAAACGACGATTTTTAAACATAAGCTCGTACAAAAAAATTCTTAATATCATTGGGCAAAGATAATTAAGATCGTTTCAGAGTATTACTCTGGAGTAGACCTAAAAACTATAGGAAGCTCGGTCGAACTCCAGTTTGTTAATCTATAACCTGGTGGACATGGTCGCACCATCCAACTCGCGCTTCTATCTTCAATCCCTTCTTCACCAGCCATACAGATTACCATGTCTTGCATCTGCTCTTCTTTGTTCATGTGGAACTTTCCAAAAGATTGTTCAATCATTATTAGCACATCATCGGAATCCTTTTCCCCAAACTCGAAACCAACTGAACGGAAGCTGTGAAGGATTAGTGGGAAAGTCATGGGCTCCCACTCTATATCCATACCCGAGAGACGAGCCATCCTCCTATTTCGATTTTTCTCAATTTGCCTCCTCTTTTCAAGAGCTTTTGGGAGATATCCGAGACCAAACCGATCTTTCTTCTCGGTTATTTCAATTGCTCTAGCCATACCCAGGAGATACTTTCCCAGCCCCTTTCCTACTCTGCAACCTTTCCCAACCGTCGTTCTGACTCCCAGCCAGGTATTTCTGGACAACTTTGGCTCAAGAATTTTACTTCCTTCAGTGACGAACACAGCATTAAAAAATTACAAAGACCTGAAGGAGCATTCCACAGTATCCTCATTCCGTTCTATGTAAAGGAAGTCAGTAGATATAGAGGCTATGATGTTTTCCTCTCCAGATATGCTGACCAAGCGTCCTTCTATTACAAACTTTAATTTTTGGTGGAGAGACGATGGTACCACCCCAGTAGAATGTTTCCATGGCCTTCCTAATAAGCAGTTATAGGATAGGGTAATGTCCATAACCTGGAAATCCACCTTATAGGTACAAGGACATATCTCTAGCGGGACCTCAATAGTTGCCATTACTTCCCGTCGAGTGCCATCAAAAGCCCTGACCACAGTGCTGCTTGGTAGCATGTAGGACATATCAATCGACAGTTTAGATAAGGTTGCCAAGGGCATTACATTCAATGAAGAACCGTTATCCAAGAGTACACGTGGTAATATGTGCCCCTTGCAAGTAGTCGTGATGTGAAGGGCTTTTGTAGATCCAACACCGTTGGGTGGTATTTCATCATAACTAAAGAAAAAATGATCATCCGCTGCGATGTTCCCCACCAACCGATCTAATTTTTTCACTAATATGTTATTAGCCACATATGCTTTCAAAACCCTTAGCAGAGCATTTCTATGTGGCTCCGAGTTCAGCAATAGTGAAAGGATCGAAATCCTTGCTGGTTGACCGTGTAGTTGTTCTACCACACTATACTCACTGTGTTTTATAAATTTCAAGAATTCACAAGCCTCTTTTTCATTTACCGATTCTTTCACCGGGGTTGAATTCTTCTCTACTCCTTTTGACCGATCCATCCCTATATGGACCGATTCTGCTATTCTCTTTCCTTTATCAATTCCTCATTCTTTTCCCACCGGACTTTGCTCAACAATCTCCGGAGCATAACATCTACCACTACGAGTAAGATGCCCCACACCAGTTATATCAGTTGTTGCCTGCTGTCTAGAAGAGCCCGGCGTAACCACGCTGCAATCATATTTCCACGGTGCAGCCTTATTCTTCTTGTACGAGAAAAAAAAATGGTAGCTCTATAATTAACTTTGGTGTGATTTCTTCATAAACTGAGGTAGCCTTTCTTTTCGGCTCATCATAGTAGATCACCAAAGGTCTGCCTACCCCGTAATCGGCTGTATTCTCTGTAGCATCCACTTATTCCTCTATCTCTTCATAAAATTAGGCCTCGCCCTCATCCATCATTTGCTGAAATTTAGCTAAAAAAATCTCCACACTCCTGTATAGTGTGTCCATTACATCTATGGAGCGAACAATAATCCTCCATCCTGCTTGCAACCATTTTCAAACTATCTTTATCCTGAACTATTCCCGCCCTAACCATTTCAAACCACACCTTTATCATCGGAGTCTTTACCTCACTGATATGTCTTTTCACCTTACCAACTTCCCCTGTCAACACTGCATTCACCTTGGCCTCAATATGATTAGGCAATGGGTTACTCGCTACATCAGGCTCGTTCCTTGATCCGAACTTTACAACCCTGGTGTCGATCAAGCTTTGGACCTTTCTCTTAAAAGCAATGCAATCCTCGATCGAATGCCCTTGAATTCTCGCATGATATGCGTAGTTAGCATTTACATTATACCATTTGGGATATGGTGGTTTCAAGGGTTGAAGGTAAACGGGTGCAACAAGCTGTCCCTGCAACAGTTTGGGTTATAATTCACCATAAGTTGTAGGAATGGGATCAAATTGAGGCTTTTGATTATTCCTTGGTGATCGTTGGTCATTGCGAATGGTAGCCTGGGTATTCGATACAGTGTTTTGGGGAAGGGTTATTTGTGGGGATACGCTAGTTAAGTATGGTTGTTGCGGTATGGTTGTATAAGGGAATGGGTTTTGGGTAAGGTGGTTCACGGCAGAGTAGTAAAGATTATACGCCAAGTAAGGTGTATAGGGTGCAAGAGATGCATAGGGTCTAGGAGGTGTATAGGGATAAGGGTTATAGCTAATTGCACGAGCTTCTTCTTTTTTCTTGGCGGGAAATATCTTCTTTGGAGTAGCAGATTCTCCCCTTTTTATCTTTCCACTCTTAATGACAGATTCTATCATTTCTCCGGATATAACCATATCCGCAAAATCTTTAGTGGCACTCCCCACCAATTTTTCATAGTACGGTGCCTTTAAAGTGTTGATAAAAAACACCGTAGTTTCTTTGTTGGTCAGAGAGGGTTGTACCTGAGTGGCCAAATATCTCCACTTTTGAGAGTACTTTTTAAAGCTTTCAGTAGTTTTCTTCTCCATGTTCTGCAAAGTAAGACGATCAGGCACCATATCCGTCACATGTTTGTAATGTTCCATAAAAGCCCTTGCCAGATCCATCCAAGAGCAGATCTTAGTACGAGTTAACTGATTGTACCATCGGGTTACAGAACCTGTTAAACTGTCTTGAAAGAAATGAATGAGTAGCTTTTCGTCCTCATCATGCCCCATCATTTTTTGGCAGTTGATAACTCGTATAATTATATAGTTTTTAGTTATGTTTTATTATTGTTTTGTGTCAAATACGAGTTATTATTGTTTAGTCTAATTGTGATTATGATCTTTTATATTTTTATGTAATTTGGTGTTTTTCACAAGTTTCTTTGAGTGATTTCAGATTACTAGAATTAAGGGCAAATCCAGTTCAGTTCCAGTTCCGACACCTTTTGCCATATCAGCTATATCTGGAGTTTCACTGAAGCAATAAGGCTGAAATTTTAACCGTGCAAATTTAAGAGGCATATGTATCTTTTTCATGTTTTACACTTCTTGAAACGGAATCGTTTTCCCTAGCGAAATCAACCATCAAGTTGGCTGATGTGCAATGACGTCTGTCCTGAGCAGTTTTCGCATTTTGACCATATCGTCCGATACACATCAGAAAATGAGCTGATTCTAACGGCTATGGATCACTAACTGATAGGGGAACATTTGTCTAGAAGACCATGTGATCAGATAAAGCCTCCAATATTGAAGAAATCGACCATCAAGTTGGCTGATGTGCAATGACGTCTGTGCTGACCTGTTTTCGTATTTTGCCCATATCTTCTTCTCCACATCAGTAAATGAGCTGATTCCAACGGCTATGAATCCGTAACTCATAGGGGAACATTTTGCTAGAAGACCATGTGATCAGATCAGGCCTCCAAGATTGACAAAATCGACCATCAAGTTGGCTGATCAAAATGGTCATACAATATGACGAAAATTGTTAGAAAAATGCACCCACCTATTATACCTACCTTTGAAATTTGTAAAGCTTGTCTCTTGTCATTTAGCCCTCCAAAATGTGTATAAATAGAGGGCCTTGGATGATTGTAGAGGATCATATTGTACATAGGTAGGATATTAGCCATTTTAATAAAATTCTCTAAGTTTTCTTCTTCTTTCTTTTCTCTAGTTTTCTTTCTTTTCTCTAGTTTTCTTTTTCTTTAGAGAGAGCAAGAGGTTGGATAATTAATATTCTTCCTCTTCTTCTTTCTTTCTTTTATTTTCTTCTTAGATTTTCTTTAATTTTATGTTTATGTTTACAATGCCTATGCTAGGCTAAACTTCTATTTGGTTAAGGGTGATTTCAAAGCCCTAGACATGTTTTGTGATTGATTTTCAGATTCTATCTATCATTAATTTTCTATCAAAGTTGCTTATGTTCTTCTACAAGAATTGTTCATGATGTTGTCTTGATTTATTTAGGTGTACAACTAGATAGATCTTGATAATTATCTATTGCTAGTTTAGGAGTCTTGATCCGTGTAATTGTCTTGATTTCCTATTCATAAGTGGCAATTTGTGATTAATGATTATGGTCAAGTTTTCAATAATTGCAAAGTGGAACATAACCTAAGTTGAACAATCCGAGCTTATGTGTTTGTTGCTTAGATCAACCTATCTTTCTCATCATAAAGCTGCCATTAAATTGAATTTAGAGAGCTTATTCTAGGTTGTTTAATGGTTAGAGATTAAATAGAGAGCTTGTTCTATTTAACGACAAACTAAGGAAAGATTGGGGTAACAGAGCTTGTTGTTATCTACGGTTGTTAACTTTGATAGTTGGTTGATATTGATAGATCTGAAATTGATTCTTAATGATGTCTAGTGGTGGAGAATGAAACCTTAACCATATTTTTATATTTGATTCTTCTTACTTACTTGTTTTCTTACTTTTCTAGTTTGCTTATTTTTAAAAGTATATTTATTTTTATTGGCTGGTTATACCGCCTAATTTGTATATTAACTTTGTTTTATTTTTATTGGCTGGTTATACCGCCTAATTTAGTATATATATTTTTATTGGCTGGTTATACCGCCTAATTTAGTATATATATTTTTATTGGCTGGTTATACCGCCTTGCATCTTATTCTTATTATTTACTTTAGTTTAAATCTGGCTTCAAAACCCCCTTTTCTTTTATTGTTCTTGAATTTAAGTTTTAAACTATTAACTTATAAACTAAAACCCAATCCCTGAGGACTCGACCCTTGCTAACTACTATACTTACAATTTATCTTTTTAGTGCAAGGTTAAATAAGATACACTCTTTTGGGTGCATCAAATTTTTGGCGCCGTTGCCGGGGATTGTTTTCTTTAGTTTATTTGTTACTTGGTTTATTCTTATTTTCAGTTCTAATTAGTTTTATTTTCTTGTACATACAAGTTTTTCATATCAAATTTTGAAAAAAAAAAAAAAAAAAGAAAACGATGGAGTTGAGCAATCTAACACTTGAAGAGTTGGTGGCATACATGAACATGGAGAATCAACAAGCCAATCTCACCTCCCCAGTTCAACAATTGGCCATGGGAGGATGTCAAGGCCATCAAGTGTTCCAAGACCAACAGTATGATCATTACTCAAACACTTACCATGAGGGATGGTGGGATCATACTAATTATGGCTACTCGAAAAATTACCAAGAAGTAGATCCTTATGCCAATTACACTCATCCATCTAGCTTCAATCAATCATGGTCTCAAGAACCAGATCTTCTTCAACCACCACATATGACTCAAAACTCAGGTACTTCTTTAGAAGATCTTGTCTATTCTCTTGTTATTGATACTTTGCAATTTCAACAGGAAACAAGGGCAAGCATCCAGAGTTTGGAAAAGCAAATGAGCCAATTGGCTAGTAGTATGGTGGGATGGGTAGCACAAAGATCTGAAGAACTCCCAGCCCAAACGATGGTTAACCCAAAGGAGAATGCTACTATTGTGACCTTGAAGAATGAGGAACAAGATGAGGATGAAACAAAATTAGAGATGGATTCTATTCTTGAGGATAATGAAGCCACAGATCCAAATAAGAGTATTTCGGCACTTGAGGTAACGTTTAAGATTCCAATTTTTACTAATGTTTCTTCTCCACCTTTTTCTAGTAGATTCGCAAAGTTCAAAGAGGAGGAACATGAACAAGACATGTTGGAAACCTTAAACAGTTTGTTTGTGGATGCCATTCAACAAGTATCAAAATATGCTCCATTCCTCGATGAGATATGCACCACAAAGGATGATGGAATAATACTTGTAATGGAGAATGCATCCACTTTTGTGCAAAGAAAGCTTTCTATCAAACGCTCAAATTCGAAAAGTTTCATGTATGAGCCTAACAAGCCTAAAAAGCCAAGAAGGGGTGTTGGTTAGGTTGGACAACATAAATCAAGTACTAATTGGGAAGGCAGCCCAATTAATGAAGAAATTACCAACCTGCCATACTCAGATTTGCTTTCTTTTCCTTTTCCTTTTTCCTTTTCCTTTTATTATTTTTATTGCTTTTCTTTATTCATTTTTATGTTTATTTGTTAATTATTTGTTTAGTATTTTAGGATTATTTAGGTTGCATGAGTTTGTTTTGTTTTGAGTCTCAGTTGTTCATATTCTTATATTATTAGTTCTTTTCTCTTACACATGATTCTTTCATTTGTGTTAATAGACTTACATTGAGGACAATGTAAGAATTAAGTGTGGGGGGAATGATTTAGGATTTCTTTTATTTTCGTCTACTATTTTTTTTTATGAGTCTTTATTATTATTATTTTTTGTGAGTTTTAGTTCCTTTTTAATACAATGATGAGATATGAATTGCATAAGTCTAAAACAGATTTATTAGTGAGAAGATTTTCATGAGAATTGAGCTTGATGTCAACCTTTTTATGAGCCAATGTTAATATGATATGTTGATTGAGAAAGAAGCATGTTTAGACTTAATCTGACTTGTATAATCATCCTTGTGAGTTTTTGAGCCTATAATGATTGATGCATTATATAAATCAATCTAATTTCTTTCTTGAGTGCTCTTATGATTACATGATTCTCTAGAACTTGCTTTAGACCTTGTTGAGACTATATTGATGCATGTGACAACATGAATATGATACAGGCATTAGGATTTTTAGCCAGGGCCAAACAGCCATCCCTTATTGATGTTCCAAGAGAACACACCCCTAGTGAGCCAATTTGAGCCTACATTGAATAAGCTATTTATTTGGTAACCACAACTTACACCTAGCCTAAATATAACCCTTGTTCTAAAGATGGATTATATATTTTGAGACATATTGCAAAAAAAAAAAACAAGGGATATTTTTAGTTAAAAATTTGGGTTGGAAACAAAAGATAAGTGTGGGGGGAAAAGAAAGAAAAAAGTCAAGAGAAAAAGAAAGGGATCATTGTCAAATACATTCCCATATTAAAAAAAAAAAAATCTTCTCTTGAACTTCTAGTTAAAGTAAAGAAAAAGATGTTACAAAGTTGTTTAGAATGAAGAAAAGGCCCAACATGAATATCCGGCCTAGATGACTATGTACTTGTAAAGAGTTTTGAGAAGTTTCTTTGTATAATCTTTTTATGTCTCTAAACTTTATGAACTCTTTGGAACCTTTGTGATATCTTTATCCTTTTGTTCTTCAACCACATTACAAACCCCTTGGCCCCATTACAACCTTGATTAAAGACCTCTTGATTTATGAAGTTGCATGATCTTTTAGTGGAGAATAGGTGGACAAGCAAGCATATGGTAGAAGTGTTTTCATGAGATTGATTGAGTGTAAACACTTTACCACTACTTTAAAGAGTGAAAATCAAGGGAGTATCCCATGTGAGAAGTTGAGATTAAGTTTGAATATGCACTATTTTGATTGAAATATGTTATGTTAATATTGGCTTAACTCAAACTATTTACATTCAAGCAAGATTTTTTGTGAAATTCTTTAAGCTATTGATTAGTTTATAAGACTTGTTCAAAGATTGTCTCTAATTTGTATTGAAAGGATTAGGAATAAATATTTTTAGTATATGTAGTTTATTTATATTTTAGTTTTTCAATGTTTGTGGGTATCGTTCTAGTAAACCCTCACGAGACTAAACTCGTCCACTAGGGACACCTAGGGGTTTAAAGGCTTGTGTCACATGCTAAGTGCCACCGTGATTTCCTACGAAAGTGGATTAGATTAGATTTTCTTATTTTATTTTTATTGAGTCGTTGCTAGGGACTAGCAACAATCTAAGTGTGGGGGTGTGATAACTCGTATAATTATATAGTTTTTAGTTATGTTTTATTATTGTTTTGTGTCAAATACGAGTTATTATTGTTTAGTCTAATTGTGTTTATGATCTTTTATATTTTTATGTAATTTGGTATTTTTCACAAGTTTCTTTGAGTGATTTCAGATTACTAGAATTAAGGGCAAATCCAGTTCAGTTCCAGTTCCGACACCTTTTGCCATATCAGCTATATCTGGAGTTTCACTGAAGCAATAAGGCTGAAATTTTAACCGTGCAAATTTAAGAGGCATATGTATCTTTTTCATGTTTTACACTTCTTGAAACGGAATCGTTTTCCCTAGCGAAATCAACCATCAAGTTGGCTAATGTGCAATGACGTATGTCCTGAGCAGTTTTCGCATTTTGACCATATCGTCAGATACACATCAGCAAATGAGCTGATTCCAACGGCTATGGATCACTAACTGATAGGGGAACATTTGTCTAGAAGACCATGTGATCAGATAAAGCCTCCAATATTGAAGAAATCGACCATCAAGTTGGCTGATGTGCAATGACGTCTGTGCTGACCTGTTTTCGTATTTTGCCCATATCTTCTTCTCCACATCAGCAAATGAGCTGATTCCAACGGCTATGAATCAGTAACTCATAGGGGAACATTTTGCTAGAAGACCATGTGATCAGATCAGGCCTCCAAGATTGACAAAATCGACCATCAAGTTGGCTGATCAAAATGGTCATACAATATGACGAAAATTGTTAGAAAAATGCACCCACCTATTATACCTACCTTTGAAATTTGTAAAGCTTGTCTCTTGTCATTTAGCCCTCCAAAATGTGTATAAATAGAGGGCCTTGGATGATTGTAGAGGATCATATTGTACATAGGTAGGATATTAGCCATTTTAATAAAATTCTCTAAGTTTTCTTCTTCTTTCTTTTCTCTAGTTTTCTTTCTTTTCTCTAGTTTTCTTTTTCTTTAGAGAGAGCAAGAGGTTGGATAATTAATATTCTTCCTCTTCTTCTTTCTTTCTTTTATTTTCTTCTTAGATTTTCTTTAATTTTATGTTTATGTTTACAATGCCTATGCTAGGCTAAACTTCTATTTGGTTAAGGGTGATTTCAAAGCCCTAGACATGTTTTGTGATTGATTTTCAGATTCTATCTATCATTAATTTTCTATCAAAGTTGCTTATGTTCTTCTACAAGAATTGTTCATGATGTTGTCTTGATTTATTTAGGTGTACAACTAGATAGATCTTGATAATTATCTATTGCTAGTTTAGGAGTCTTGATCCGTGTAATTGTCTTGATTTCCTATTCATAAGTGGCAATTTGTGATTAATGATTATGGTCAAGTTTTCAATAATTGCAAAGTGGAACATAACCTAAGTTGAACAATCCGAGCTTATGTGTTTGTTGCTTAGATCAACCTATCTTTCTCATCATAAAGCTGCCATTAAATTGAATTTAGAGAGCTTATTCTAGGTTGTTTAATGGTTAGAGATTAAATAGAGAGCTTGTTCTATTTAACGACAAACTAAGGAAAGATTGGGGTAACAGAGCTTGTTGTTATCTACGGTTGTTAACTTTGATAGTTGGTTGATATTGATAGATCTGAAATTGATTCTTAATGATGTCTAGTGGTGGAGAATGAAACCTTAACCATATTTTTATATTTGATTCTTCTTACTTGTTTTCTTACTTTTCTAGTTTGCTTATTTTTAAAAGTATATTTATTTTTATTGGCTGGTTATACCGCCTAATTTGTATATTAACTTTGTTTTATTTTTATTGGCTGGTTATACCGCCTAATTTAGTATATATATTTTTATTGGCTGGTTATACCGCCTAATTTAGTATATATATTTTTATTGGCTGGTTATACCGCCTTGCATCTTATTCTTATTATTTACTTTAGTTTAAATCTGGCTTCAAAACCCCCTTTTCTTTTATTGTTCTTGAATTTAAGTTTTAAACTATTAACTTATAAACTAAAACCCAATCCCTGAGGACTCGACCCTTGCTAACTACTATACTTACAATTTATCTTTTTAGTGCAAGGTTAAATAAGATACACTTTTTTAGGTGCATCAGCAGTACATAGTTAAATGTGCTGACGGGTTGGTGGTCCCAACATACTTCTCGAAGTCTGGCACTTTAAACTTAGGAGGAATTACCAGGCCATGTACCAAACTCATATCCTTGGCATCCAGACTGCCAAACAATTCTGCCCCTTCTACCGCCCTTAGCCTCTCCTTCAACAACTGATACTTTTTCTAGATTCTAAAAATTCAATCCTCTTTAGTTCAGCCATCTTTACCTTCACCTTCTTAGCAAGCTCTTCAAAGTTTCTCATCATACCAACAACTCATTGACAGGATTAATAAAGACAAATACTTGACAGGTACAACATGTTGTCCAATTTAACCTGATGAAAAAGAAAGATATTACTTGCCAACTTTATTTCCTTACTAATCTATTCAACTATTGATTTCAAGATGTCATTGGAGCACTGGTATCAATAGGGCCAATCAGTAGTGTTGAGATGATCCCAACCAAAGAAGCAATCACAAAACGTGATGTATTCATTCAACAATTGAGGTAAACTAAAAAAAAACATATTCATATTTTTTATCCATCAGATTGTTAAACTTATTTTATTCCTCTACACCAGTGGTCACATTATCAAAGTTACACTCTGGACTGAGATGGGTGCAAAGATAAATGAAAAGCAGCTACTCGACAACAACCCAAATGTCATTCTGATCTTTGCTGGCACAACTGTTAAAACCTACAGAAGTAATATTCTGTTCATTTTCTTTCATATTAAACACTTCTATATTATTTTTCCATGTTTAATATGTGAACTTACCCATGTTTTTTTTAGATGAGCTCTACATATCATCTTGCTCTGGAACAAAAATATATATGAACTTAGATATACCAGAAACAACACTGCATGCCCGAAAAAAGGTATATCATGCTTATTTCTTTTATGCTCATCTATTTATCAAACTAAAACTCTCTGCTTCTTACCAAACATAGATATAAATATGAGCCAATCAATGTCCAGCTGCTACCTGCTGAAGATCAGCCACAACAACCTATAATTCAACAAGAGATAAAAAATAAAAAAATAAAACAAAAAAGCAACCATTGCAGAATTGCTTAATTTTGATCCTACAAAAATTAGGTAAATAAAAAAAAATATATAACACCTATTCCTAAAAAGTCAAATTAACAAAAAAGATATAACACTTAATACCTTCAGTAACTCCTCAATTCAATTTTTTTCCAAAATGACAGATTCTTCTACAAAGCAAAAATAATCGAAATAGATACATCCACTGGATGATTCTATAATGCATGCAACCAATGTTGGCAAAGTCTCCTTCAATGTGCTGGATAATTTTGGTGTCCAAACAATCATGGTGAAAAACAACCACTTTTAACGTTAGAACTTGAAATCGTTATGGGTAATTGCTTAAATGTTTAGGATGTACATACAATTTAGTTTCTATTTGCTTACTTTAGATGATAGTTTAAAAAATGTCTTTGGATTGTAGGTGTATAGGTTCATTTTTTCATGTTTGTTTTTGAGTTCTTTTAGACTAAATTTAATCTCTTAAATACGGATTCCAAATAAGAATCAACTTGCATTTGGGTATTGTTGTTGTATATTGCTCATTGAACTAAAAACTCATTCTACAATATTGTCCTAAAGTTTAATTGTTATCCTAACATCTGTTATGTTGTCCAAGAAAGTTACAAATCATTCTTCTATGCTCTGATTTTCATTTACTGTAGCTGCTCTAATTTTCATTTGCCTATCATCTGCTATCATGAAATATATCATAGAAACAACTAGCATCTAATACAAACTACAACTGATAATGGGAATCAAGCTTAGTAGTAGGTGTATAGGTTATTTTTTGTCGATATTGTTTGTTTTTTTTACTTCTTTTAGATTAAAATTAATGTTTTAATTTGCTTCAAATTATAAATAAGAATTAATTTGGTTTCAGATATTGTTGTTGCATATTGCTCGCTGACTTGAAAACTCAGTCTTAGATGTTGTCTTAAAATTTAATTGTTATCCCAATATATGTTATATTGTCTTGTGCTTTCATTTTCATAAAATATATCATAAAAAACAGCATCTATAGAATCTTTACATGATATTGTATAAATAATACAAATACTAACAGTCATTACTTTCCATAGCTTCAAGTTAAACATGCTGATAGAGGACACCATGGGACAGATGGAAGTATTGGAATTTGCCAAACCAGCAGAAAAATTGACTGATACAACACTAACAAAGATAGCTGCTGTCGAAACACTCGACAAAATGACCCTCCCAACACCTATTGGCAAGCTCATCAACCAAGAATGAATGCTGACAGTCGATCTTACAAAGCAAGCCATTAAAGCAGGTGTACTTGGTTACAAAGTCTTCGACTCTGAAGATCCAATGAAACAAAAAGGTGAAAGCTCAAAACAATTACTCCTCAAGTCTGATGCATCTTCACTCATTTAACAAGAATTATCAGCATAACCAAAATCCAAGTCAGCCCCAGTTATTGCACGACCATAACAACTTTCTTTCCCAACTCAAGAATAACCAGAAAAGTTGTCTCATGAAATTCAAGAACAATTCTCCACATCACCATCAACAAACCAGATTCCACATGACCTGTTTTCTGAAGAATCTCCTACAAAGAAACTCAAACTAAGGTATGTCAATTCCTTTTATTAACATGATCTAAAATATTACCACGTAACTAACTGTCTCTATCTCATTACATCAGGAAAAAAGAATAGATGCAAGATTCAAATGAATGAAAACTTTTTGAATGACACAACAACACAGCAAACATATGCAGCCTTCAAGATCTACAGCAACCCTATGTATATGCAACCTTAAACCTATGCTCACATTTTGTATACAAAAATGTAGCTCCTTTTTGCGGACAAATAGGTGATGCATAGAAAATATATACAATCTTGGGATGCAAACTCTATCTTTTTTGCAAATGTAATGCTACAAACTATGAAGATCTTGATGCTCAATATTGTATAGGTTGCATTATATTCACTTAATGTAAGTCTATCATTTCTGTAAATATAATGCTATAAACTATTATGATCTTGATAGTAGATATTACATATGTTACAATAACAACTAAATCTGCAACGATACGCGGGAATACTTCTAGTTATTTTTTATAGATACACGTGTTGTCATGGGTTAATTTTTTTATTTGAATGATTTTTAATTTTTAAAATATTTATAGTTTTATCTATCTTAATATTTGCTAATATTAATAGGCCATAAAATAATTCAAAATATTTATATATTAGTAATTAACATTAATTAAAAATATGATAATATCATATTTGGCTCTGGTACTATACATAATATTTTAATGTGGTACTTGTACAATCAATCTGTGTGTTAATGTAATATATGGGATTAATACCGTTAAATAGGCACGCTAACGTAGCTATTAGCCTTTTATGCCACACCATCACTAAAAATCTCATTAAAAAGCACACGTGACTCGATTTGGTGTGGGTAGGCCGAAAATGGTCTAAAAAAAGTTGGGTCGACCTAAAACATATTGTTGGATCTAGTCAGGGCTTGGTCGAATTTAGCCATATGAGAGGGGGAGAAAATAAGATAGGGAGAGAGAGAATAGAGGAGATGAGATGAAATGAGAGAAAAAAATGAACTTTGTTATTTTTAAAAAATAAAAATATAGTTTAAAAAATTCATTTTATTTTTTTTAAAATATATATATTTTTCAAAAAAAAAATTTATAAAAAATTATTATTATTGTTATTTTTTTATTTAAAAAATACGATGTGCCAACCACGTGTATAGCTATGTAACTGCCACATGTGCAAAACATAGATGCCACATATACAAGTTATTTAAATTTGCTAGTAACATGACACATACTTGGCACAAAATGCTACATGTCATCATCCTATTGGTTGGTTGTCATGTCATCAAGTTTGTTTAATGGTGTTAATCTTAGGTATCACATTGATACACAGAATGATAATACATGAATCACATTGGACATTTTTAAAATACAGGTACCATATTAAAAAAAATTATATAGTATAAGAGTCAAATATGACATTATCCCATTATTATTGTTGATATAATCAATTAAGTTTCCTAAGAGTTTTCTTTTATATATAACTAGGATGAGTTCTACGCGTTGTTGCGGTTCTGTTTTTGAATGCTGGAAGCAAGTAATGCATGCAATCTGGTAACGCAGTGCTTATATATACATATTTAAATATAGTTGTTTCTACATTGTTGAAACTGAAATTATGAAGGAGATTACATTTCATTTTAATACAAAAGTAGATTGTTAAAAAAGACAAAAGTATTTATGATGAAAAATCGAACATTAAATGTGGAACTGACATGTTTAATGTCCTTCACAAAAGTATTGTCAAAATATTCTTTTCTATATTTCTTTTATCTCCTTTCATGTGTTTTTCTGCAAGAAAATAGTTATCATAAAATTTTGATGTGAATTAAATATATGTGATTATTATTGATATTTGAGTTTTAAATTCACTTCATATTTTAATATGTACAAAAAATATGTACCTTATATGTAAAAAAAAAAATAAGATATATATCAAAATTTAATTAATTTAAATTATATTAATATCCATCGTTCATATTCATATTAAGAGTTATAAAAAAAAGTAAAATACAAATCCAATAACTATTATACAATAACTCATAACTTTCATTTAACATAAATTTTTTTTTACCATTTAACCATCATAATATTTTTTTTATATTGATTCAATATCTAAAGTTTTAAAAGAAAATTCACTCACATCAATCTATGTCATATTATTATTCAATATTTTAATTTTTATCGATCATTTATCAATACAGTGATTTTTTAATTCAATAATAAAAAAAAAGTAATATGATTTTATTTTTCAAATAAAATTAAAGAACCAATCATTATACGCACGTGACACAAAATTGAAATTTTTTTGAATAGTATCAATTGGATCTGACAATTTTGGACACGACATGATTATAGGACACGAACACAATAGGAAAAATAATTAAAATACGACACGAGACAAAAAAAATAACATGAACAAGACAAGAATATACGAGCATGTCAAAATCTATATAAAACGAATTATTAACGTGTCAAAATTTATATAGTTATATAATACCTTGAATACATAGATCTTTCTCTCCATTTTTTTTCCTTCCTTCTTCTTTCCTTTCCTTTCCTTCCCTCTTTCTTTTCTTTTCGTTTCCTTTCTTTCTCTTTCTTTTTCTTTTCTTCCTTTCTTCATCACAATTAAAAAAAAAGAATAGCTTGCCACACACATGGCAAGCAACAGTGAAGCAATTGCCCCTCCTCAATGGGATCAACCAATTTAGAAGATTGCTTTCAATTATAGTACTAGAGTGAGTTCCGCGCGTTGCTGCAGTTCTGTTTTTATTGCTAGAAGTAAATAATGTAGGTAATCTGATAAAGCAGTACATATATACATATTTAAAAATATAGTTGTTTCTACATTATTGAAACTAAGGGTGCATTTGGATTCCACCGCACCCTCGGTGCGATGGAATCCAAATTTTTTTTGGGGGGCTTTCTGTCAAAGACGCATAGGGTCTTCTCCTCCAAGAGGTTGTGTTTGATGAAAAGTTCCGCATTCCCCGTATTCAGTTAAGAAGAAAGGAATTATTATAGGTGTCAGTCGTCCGAAACCCCGCTTCTCAAAAGGCGAAGAAGCCAGTGGTGCACTCCTACTCCCTATAATTGGTTGAACCTGGAAAAAGGGGAAAGTTATGGCCTTGGGCGGGTGTTCTTTTCTGAGGTTGCTTTGAGTAATCAGATACAGGAGGAGCCGGATGAGCGGTCGTCAGTCAGGCTTCTTAGGGCCTTTTATTATATACTTTGCAAATTTCTTTAAAAGCTAACCCTTAATCTAAATCTAAGGCTATAGGTAAGGGACTGCCGGGTGCTGGGTGTTATGAAGAGACTGCTCTTGCTTTTTGGGCTTGTGAATGAGAATGCTTGCATAAATGGCAGCCATAGTCATGCATGCGCTTTGGTTGGTTACCAGATTGAGACTATAGCTATAGTGAGTCAACTAGGCTCACTGGAGGTGCATTCGGATTCACCTCCAGTGGAGATGCATTTGGACTGGAGGTCCAGCCATGGGCTGGACCTCCAAGGGTCCAGTCATGGACTGGACCCCCAGTGGAGGGGTTAATTCCCCTTTTACCCCCTCCACTATTTTTTATTATTTTTAAATTTTAATTTTTTAAATCATTATTTAATATAAATATAATTTTTAATTATTATTATTTAATATAAATTTAATTATAGTATATATTTTATTATTTAATATAAATAAAATTTTAATTTTAATTATTTTTTATATATATACACATTTTAAATTAATATCTTTAATGATAATTTACTTTTTAACATAAATATATTTTTAAATTTTTTTAATTATTATTTAATATAAATATAATTTTAATTATTATTTAATATAAATATATTTTTAATTATTTATTATATATATACACATTTTAATCTAATGTCCTTAATGGTCATTTTTCTTTCTCACTATAATTCATCTCACCGCCACCGCTACGTTTGAATCCAAACACATATTTCACCGTTGATTTTAATCTCACCAGAGCCAATCTCATCGCCCATCCAAATGGACCCTAAAGCTAAGAAGGAGATTACATTACATTACATTTTAATTCAAAAGTAGATTATTGAAAAAGAAAAAACATATATGATAGAAAATCAAACATTATATGTGGAATTGACATGTTTGATGTCCTTCACAAAAATATTAAAATGTTCTTTTCTATATTTCCTTTGTCTCCCTTCTTGTGTTTTTCTGCAAGAATATAGAGATCATAAAACTTTCTTGCAAATTAAGTTATGTGATTATTATCAATATTTGAGATTTAAATTCACTTCATATTTTAATATGTACAAAAAAAATATGTACCTTATATGTTAAAAAAAAAAAAGGTGGATATCAAATTTTAATTCATTAGATTATGTTGATATCTATCATTCATATTCATATCAAAAGTTAAAAAAAAAAAAAAAAAAGCAGTAAAATATAAAAGTAACAACTATCATACAGTAACTTATACCATCATTTAACATATATATATATATATATATATATATATTTTACTATTTAACCATCATTATTTTTTTTTCTTTTGATTCAATACCTAAAATTTAAATAAATAAAAAAAATCACTTACATCAAACCATCTCATATTATTATTCAATATTTTAATTTTTATCGATCAATTATCAATACAATAATTTTTTAATTCAATAATATAAAAACCAAAAAATTAAATATGACCTTATTTTCAAAAAAAATAAAAATAAATAAAGAACCAATCATTATATGACACGTAACACAAAATTAAGAGTTATTTGAGTAGTGCCAATTAGACTTGACAATTTTGGACACAACATGATTATAAGATATGAACACGACATGAAAAAATAACTAAAATACGATACGACACGAAAAAATAACATAAACAAGACACGGATACATGAACACGTCAAAATCTATATAAAACGAATTATTTATTAACGTATCAAAATTTTTATATAAATATATAATACCCTGAATATGATTATGACACGAAAAAAAAATATAAGCATGATATGAATACACGAATCTTTCAATATTTTTTCTATGTTTCCTTCTTTATTTTCCTCTCTTTCTCTTTTTTTTTTTTCTTCCTACATCACAATAAAAAAAAACCATAGCTTGCCACACAGGTGACAAGCCATGGTAAAGCAATTGCTCAATTGGCTTTCCAAATGAGAGGATTGCTCTAAATTAGTGTACTAGAATGGTGGCCCCGCTTTGCGTGGACCATGTTTTTTGAAATAAAATTATAATGAAAGTAAAAAATAAATAAATGAATAAATAAATAAATAAAGGACTAATTTAACAATATGTTTTATAGAGTATAAAATTAATAAAAATATTTATTATAAAAAATTGAAAATGTTAAAAATTTTAAGATAATAACGAAAGGGCTATTACAAAAGAATGAATAATTTTATTTGAACAATATAATTTCAATTAATTATAATTAGCATTAATTTTTAATATAATAATGAATAATGTTTACATTTTAGTAAAAAAAATTATCACGTTATGAAATACTAATTTTATTTCAAAATTTTTAAAAAAATTAATTGATGAAAATGTTTTTATTATATTTTTCATTATTTCAAGTAATTATAAAATTACAAAATATTGTAATATTCAAATTTCTAAAACTAATTTTAATTATCTTTTTATTAAAATGAGTATTTATTTTTAATTATTTTTAAATTGATTGATAAAATGCTTGTGTTTGATAAATTTTTATGTTGAAATGAAGTTCTTTCATAAAGACATGCATAATAATATAATAAAATATAATTCCAACAACTATCATACGATAACTCATAACTCATAATTTAATTTTTTAGATTTTTTTATCATTTAACCATCTTAATATTTTTCTTTTGATTCAATACCTAAAGTTCTAAAAAAAGATTTTCACTTACATCAACCCATCTTATATTATTATACAATATTTTAATTTTTATCGATTATTTAACAATATAATAATTTTTTAATTCAATAATATAAAAATCAAAAAATTAATAAGACTTTAATTTTCAAAAATAATTAAATAATCGATCATTATACGACACGTGACACAAAATTGATAGTTATTTGAATAATACCAATTTGACATGGCAATTTCGAATACGGCACGAAAAAAAAATAAAACACAACATGACACGAAAAAATAACACGACATGAATATGTAAACGTGCCAAATTTTATATAAAACAAATTATTAACGTGCCAAATTTTATATAAATATATAATACCTTAAATACGATTATGACACACACAAAAAAACACGACACGAATACACAAACCTTTCTTCTTTTTTTTCTTTCTCTTTCTCTTTCACTTTTTCTTTACTTTCTTTTCCTTTTTTTTATTCAAAAAAGAAAAAGAAAAAAGAAATATGCTTGCCACAAACATGGCAAGCAAATACAAATCATTTATACTCCATAAATAATAATACTAAGCATGAATATTACAAAGAAGCGATCAGAAAATTACAAAGAAGCATATGACATAAGCAGAGCCAAAAAAACTTGAAGGCGGAGAAGCGACCCAATCCTCTTGACATTGTGACATTCTTCTTGTTATTGAGAATTCGATGGGTATAAACTGACAGTCAAAACATGAGTGAATGTTATTTTAAGGCGTTCTGTAAATGATAGTTTTTTAGGTTTATTTCGTCCCCATCATTTATGATATGCGATTTAGCAACAAAAAAAATTATGATATGCAAGAGGGATTTGTCGAATAGTCATCGGATACAATAAAATTTATATTTGAAATTACTTTGCATTAGTGAAATCAAACCATTAAACATTTCTTAATAAGTGGCAAAATCATATTTCTTATACATTATTTTCTGATATCTCTATTTATAGAAAATTAATTAAGAGTTGTGTCTCTTTAATTATGTTATTTAATCCAATCAACTTGTTTTTCATTGAGTTTCCATCTTTTGAAACTCAATAGGTGTGAGGTGTCATTGGCAATCTTGTACAAGTGAAAGTGCAACTTATGAAAATTTATGAATGAGTTTGAAACGAAACTAATTATTACAGACAAATTGTCAAAATTTGAATTAAGGTATTCGAATCCTCAATTTAGAGTATTCGAATCACTCTTTGTAAATTCTAATAAAACACCTTTCAGACTTAGTATTCGAATCACCTTAGACGGATATTCGAATTTTTTTGTGTAAAATATTACAAGAGCTTATTTTTTATTCTAAAACTCATAAAATTTGAATCCCATGAATGAATATTCAAATACCCTAATATATAAAACTTCTCAAGTTTATTTTCTCATCTTTAAATCAATTTCTAGTTTGGAACTTATCCAAAATTAATATATAGCCTCTTACACATAATTTTTCATTCAATTAATTAGCCTATCATGTTTAATCAATTACCATGCATTCTTTGACTATATTTTTAAAATATTCTACCAATTCTTGTTTTGACAACAACTCAAATTGCCTCTAAGTTTAAGATAAGCATAAATATGATTTTCATACGTTACGTCACTTCTTATAAGTTAAGTATAATACATACAAAATAAATAAATAAATATTTCAAATTTATTATTTAATCCTAGGTTTAGTTTTATTATTTAATCATGTAATATGATTTTACATTTTTCAACACACTAAGTTCCAAAAGCTTGCTTTTTATTTAGTAGGTATAGTATAGATATAGATTTTCGTCTGTATTTTAGTGTGTTATGCGTACACATGTTCACGACCGAACAGGATAGTGATCCGAATTTTTTTCTTCTTTTATCAAAGCTAATACGTAAGTCAAAGTTAATCCGTAAGTTGGTTTTACTGTTTATAAATATTAAAATATTAAAAAATTGTTTTTTAAAAAAATATATTTATAAATTTTTGTAATTAAATTTAAAAAACAAATTATTGAATGAACAGTAATTCGGATCAAGTCAGACCGAATTGAAAAAAATCATGTCTAAGTCTTCTTAGACGGGACTGATAGCTCAGCTTTTGGACAGATCTAGAATTTATTTTTTTAAGAAATATATAAAAAAATATTATCTGTCAAGAAACCTAGGAACATAATAGAATATTAGAATTAGAGAATATATTTTTTAGAGATGGCAATAGATAGTGCGGATTCAAAAATTTATAATTATTCGATTTGTTTTTTACGAATTCGGATGTTACGGATTTGGATAAAATTCGAATTCAGATTCGGATATTATAATTACTATCCGTAGCGAATTCGGAACGGATGCGAATATGAAACCTTGGATATCCGAATCCGCTATCCAAATCTGCTTACTTTTGCAGATTCAAATTCGAATATCTGCGTTATCTGTTTATTTGAATTTAAAATTACTTTTTTATATTTTTATTTAAAAAAAATTTCATTTACTAAATTTGAATATTTTAACGGATTTAGATATCCGTCAAATAATGTTATTTAATTCGAATTCGGATAATAATATTTGAATTTAATGCGAATAATAAATAGATTCAAATTTTAAAACAGTTTTACAGATTCAAATTCGAATATTACAAAAAATATATATAAATATTCGATCCTCTATCATTTTTAATATTTTCTCTCTTTTTCTTCGCTGTGGCTAGAGAGAGTTGAGAGAAGACTTCCTGTTGTAAGACACCCAAAAATAAATAAATAACTTATCTTCAAAAAAAAATAACCTTAATTATATGCTAAGTTGCAAAAGCTTGCTTTTTGTATAGTAGGTATAGTATAGATATAGATTTTCTTCTGTACTTTAGTGTGTTGTGCGTATACATGTCCACGACCGAACAGGATCATAATTCAATTTTTTTTTTCTCTTACCAAAGTCGACGCTTAAGTTGATTTTACTGTTTATAAATATTAAAATACTATTTTTTAAATTAATATATATTTTATAATTAAATTAAAAATAATTTTTTATTAAATCAACAATAATTCAAATCAAATCGGATCGAATCGAATCGAATTAAAAAAAAAAAAAAACCTCTATCTAAGTTTTGTCAGGTATAGACGTGTGTTGTGCGTAATATTTTGAATTAATTTTTTTAAGAAATATATAAAGATATATTATATGTCAAGAATCCTAGGAACAATAATAGAATATTAGAATTAGAGAATGTATTTTCTCTCTCTTTCTTCGCTGAGGCTAGAGAGAGTTGAGAGAAGACTTCTTGTTGTAAGACACCTAAAAATAAATAAATAACTTATCTTCAAGAAAATAAATAAACAACCTTAATTATATGCTAAGTTCCAAAAGCTTGCTTTTTTGTATGTATGGTATATAGATTTTCGTCTGTATTTTAGTGTTTTGTGCATATACATGTCCACGACCGAATCGGATCACGACTCGAATTATTTTCTTCTCTTATCAAAGTCGATTTGCTCTTACCAAAATCGATTCGTAAACTGATTTTACTGTTTATAAATATTAAAATATTATTTTTAAATTAACATTTATATATTTTATAATTAAATTAAAAATAAATTTTTATTGAATAAATAATAATTCGAATCAAGTCAGATCGAATTAAAAAAAAAAAACTTTATCTAAGTCTTGTCAGGTCTAGACGTGTGTTTATGCGTAATATTTTGAATTAATTTTTTTAAGAAATATATAAAAAGTATTATATGTCAATAATCCTAGGAACAATAATAGAATATTAGAATTAGAGAATGTATTTTCTCTCTCTTTCTTCGCTGTGGCTAGAGAGAGTTGAGAGAAGACTTCCTGTTGTAAGTAGACCGATCCATGGCCGGATAATCAGTCCGGCCCAATCGACCTGTATTGGATTGAGTCTAGACATAATTTTTTATGATTCGGTTTGATCTGATCCAGATCACTATTTAAGTATTAAAATATTATTTTTTTATTTAAATTTAATTACAAAATATATATTAATATTAATAAAAAATATTTTTTTAATATTTTAATATATTTGAATAGTGAAACAGACTTATACGGGCTGACCCAGGTCGGGCCTGAATGGGCTTGGACAAGGAAGAAAAAAAATTTCCGGGCTATGGACAAGTCTAATTGTAAGACACCCAAAAATAAATAAATAAATAACTTATCTTCAATAAATAAATAATAATAAATAACCTTAATTATATGCTAGACTTGTCCAAGAATCGGGCTACCGTACAAGCCTGAAGATCCGTTCATATTTGAGAGGGTTTGGACAAAAATATTAAACCCGAAAAATAGACTTGAGCAAAAAATCGGGCCTTGGCTCTAACATTCAAGGCCCGAACTTGACCCGACCCATTTTTTAATTAAATAATATATTATTTATATTTATATATATCATGTAATTTATGTCATATAAAAATTAAATATATATATATATATATAATATTATAATATAAACATTAAAAAATATATTAAGTTGTCCATGTTTAAAAAAACTTAATAAAAAAAAATATATATATAATTACTAAAAATTAAATAATAAAAATATATATTTTTTAAAAAAATTAGAAAAAAATAATATAAACGGGTCTAAACGGGTTTGGATTATCCATTTACAAATATGGATGAATTTGGACAAAATTTGAGGCATATTTCAAACCAGACCGGACTTGGACAAACAAATATAATATTGATACCATATATGAACCCGACCTAATACAGCCCGATCCGACCCATGAACACCTCTATTATATGCTAAGTTCCAAAAGCTTGCTTTTTTGTATAGTAAGTATAGCATAGATATAGATTTTCGTCTGTATTTTAGTGTGTTGTGCGTATACATGTCCACAATCCGATTTTTTTTTCTTCTTTTACCAAAGTCGACCCGTAAGTTGATTTTACCATTTATAAATATTAAAATATTATTTTTTAAATTAATATTTATATATTTTTATAATTAAATTAAAATTTAATTTTTATTGAATGAACAACCATTAAAATCAAGCAAGATCGAATTGAAAAAAAAAAAAAAAATTCTCTCTAAATCTTGTCAGGTCTAGACGTGTGTTTATGCGTAATATTTTTTTAAGAAATATATAAAAAATATTATATGTCAAGAATCCTAGGAACAATAATAGAATATTAGAATTAGAGAATATATTTTCTCTCTCTTTCTTCGCTGTGGCTAGAGAGAGTTGAGAGAAGACTTCCTGTTGTAAGACATCAAAAAATAAATAAATAACTTATCTTAAAAACAAAAACCTTAATTATATGCAAAGATTCTTTTCTTGTTATGGTCGAAAGAGGAATCGTTTCAAAATTACAAAAAAATTTAAAATGCAAAAATGAGGAAGGTTTCAAAATTTCAAGCTTTTAAATTAAATTTTGTCTCAATGATAACTTAAGTGAGTTTGGTTTAATTTTATATTAATTAAATTTATTTAATTATATATTTTTGTTTCAAGAAATTTTATATAATATGAGAATTTTTTTTATTTTTTATATTCAGAGGCGGGATTCAAAATTAACTCTTTTAATAAGAAAAGCAGGCATATCATTAAACAAATACGGGAGTGATATAAAATGTTAATCTTGATTGTGATTTCTACTTATAAATATAATCAAAATTAACTCTTTTAATAAGAAAAGCATGCATAACATTTAACTTGAATTGCACAAATTAAAGTAACTTTCCCATACCCCATAAATTCTCATTCTACCTTAATTTATTTCTCAATTTGAAATTAAAAAAAAAAAAGTTTTAATCTATAAAATGTACCTTAATAGACTTTTTTTTTTCTTTTCTTGTGCATACACTTGGGCCTAATTTAGTATTTAGGTTGAAAAAAAATTGAGTTAAAAAAAATGTGTTTAGAAAATATGGTCAAAAAATGTGATTTTGAAAATTATTAAGTGTTTAGCATTACTGTGAAAAAATATTGTAAAAAATTGAAATGTCAAAAGATTATATGTTTAAAATAATAAAAATGTACAGATGTAAGGATAATAAAGTTATTTTATTCAAGAATCAATTTTTAAAACTCAAAATTATATTTTTTGATTTTTTTTATTTAACTTTTCAAATCATGATTTTAATAACAAAAATTAATTTTTTTTTATCTATTTAATATTGTATTCGCGATGAAAAATAACTTTTTACCTTAAAAGCTGTGTCACAACAATGTTAAACAATGTTTTAAATCTCAAAGCACATTTAACGGAACGGATTAACAGCAACTAACAGTTATAACGGAACGTTATTGTCGGTACTGATAATTTTTCCTTCCAAAATATGATATAAATTAACTCAGTCAAATATCAGCCTCAATCCCAGGTTTTTTTATTGAGATATAGCAACAAAAAAAAAATACCAAATTACCGTTGTTTTCGGATTAATTCTTAAAATACGCTCTTTTTTTTTAGCTGGAAAATCCCCATGGCGATTTCCCAGCATTAAAATTTCAAAATTTGTAAAAAACACCAAGGGAAATCGCCACACCCCATGGCGATTTCCCTTGGTTAAATTTGCAAATTTGCAAATTTGATGAAGGGAAATCGCCATGGGGGGTGGCGGTTTCCCTTCATGTATAATTTTTTTTTTAAATTAATAAACAAAAATTAAATTTATTTTTTAATTTGATAATTTTATTTTTTAATTTTAAAAATTATAAATTAAATTAAAACATTTTTTTTTAGGTTTGGTTATTTATTTTTTTTAAATATATATTAAAAATGTAATTTAATTTATTATTACAATTTTATAAAAAATAAAAATATATTTCTTATTAAAATTTAAAAAGAAGATTATATTTTTTATTAAATTTTTATATCAAAAATTGTATTTTTTATAATTTTGTAATATTATAAAAAGGAAAATTTAATTTATATCAAAAATAATTTAATGATGTAAAATGTAAATAATTTTTTTTTTAAAGAAATTTATCGAGTCACTTTTTTAAATAAAGAAGTTATTTTTAAGTTGGTATCGTAAAATAATTTTTTTAATTTGATTATTTTTTTTGAGTTGGTATTCGATTAACTCGTGACATCAATTTAATCATTGTTTTTAATAATAGTATAGATTGTTACAGTTTAAAACTGGATATTTGATAAAATAATTTTAATTTAATTTATGATTAAAATTTTATTTCTTATTAAAATTTAAAAAGAAAATTAAATTAAAATGAAAAAAAGAAAATCAACTTATCATGTAATTTGGATTATTATATTAAAATTAAATAACAACATTAAGATATAAATTAAAATAAAATATAACAATTAATTTCCGAACAAATTTAAAATAATTAACATGAAATGCAAAACATATAAATTTATATATTAGAAATTTAAAACATATAAATTTATATATTTCTATACCATCTTATGTAATCAGCAGATGGGTTGAAATTATTACCAACAATCTGGTAACCTGTCGGAATTCGTTGAAAACGTATATTCCACCATTGGATCCAATGTTCATGCTTCGCAGGCCAGAATTCATCATTACGACCACGCATGTCGATCTTGTGAAGCTTATCAAGGTTCACCGGGGCTGCAGGAATTGGTTGTTGCATCCCAAATTGTCGCAACACCCGGTCAGTTTGGTGCCACTCTACATATGAAAAGCATATCAATGTTGTGTTTGCTTTCCATATATTGAAATTATTGTAGGCATCCGATGGGAGGCATGCCATAATTTCACGCGAGGAATATGGCATCCACAGAAACTGCGAATAATTATTACAAATTATTAGTTTCATATGGATTAAATAAAAAACAACTTCAATGTAACAATCGAAATATTTACCTTATCATATCCTAGTCGATCTAGTCGTACTCTTATACTTGCAAGATCGCTCGGAGTCTCTGTAAAATCTCTACTCGTACTCCTACTCCACCTATTAAAATGCATATAATATCTTAATGACCTATAAAAATACAAGTTCGTACAAAATTAATAAAATAGTAAAGATTATTACCTGCTTGCAAGAGGGTATACAGCCGAAATATTCACGCGCGGAGCAAGAAATGGTAGCTGATACCAAGCCCATGATTGTAGAAGCACTAAACATCCACCTATGTCATGGCTTTTTGGAACTGTAGCCCGGCAAAGTTCTCTATACAAAACCGCCAAACACGCAGAACCCCAACTATAATTTGCCGCATGCTCTAAATCACGTAGCAATGGAAGATACATTAAATGTACTCGACTGCTCGATTTGTCAGGCATCAGTAATCCTCCAATCAAACGTAAAATATATGCTCTAGCAGCATATTGTATCTGTTGTTCGGTTGCATGTAATGGAAGATTTTGAAACGATTTCAACCAAGTTAGTCTCACCGTTGAGCCAGATACATACTCATCTGGAGGTACCGAGCCCAATAGATCTTGACACACTTCATTCCAATCTAGCAGGCTTCCGCCTGTAACTGCATCGCCATGGATCGAAAGTCCAAGTTGCAGCGCAACATCTTCGAGAGTTACCGTGCATTCACCACATGGAAAATGAAAAGTGTGCGTCTCGGGTCTCCATCGTTCGACCAACGCACTGATTAAGTCGGGTTGTATCAAAAATCGTCGAATTTGACTTGCGTGATAAAATCCGGCTCTTCTTAAGTGGTCGATAATAGATGGATGCGGGTCCTCCAATGTAAATTTCCTCGAACGTAACACGCGACGAGTTTCCTGTTATAATAATAAAAATTAATATATTATAAAACTATAACAATTAAAAATTAATAAATAAAACTATAAAACTATAAAATAACAAAACAATAATAATAAAAAATTTCAATTTTTTTATATAATTATTAAATAATTCAATTATATAATAAATAAATAACTATAAAATTAAAATTAAAAGACAATAATAATTACAAAATTATAAAACAATAATAATATAATATAAAATTTAAAATTATATAAAACAATAAAATGAAAAAAATAATATTAATTAAACAATTATAAAACTATAATAATACAAAATAATATAATATAAAATTTATAATTATATAAAACTATAAAATAAAAAAACAGTAATAATTACAAAATTATTATTCTATATAATAATAAAAAGACCATTATAATATAAAAATTAAAATTATATAAAACTATAAAATGAAAAAATAAATAATTAACAAATTAAATAACTATAATAATAAAAAATTAAACAATATAAAAAATAAATAATTATATAATTATGAAATCAAAAAACAATAGTAATTAATAAATGATAAAACTATAATTGAATATTATAACATTAAAAATATAAAAATTATAAAACAATAAAACTATAAATTTACAAAATTCTAATCAATAAAAAATAACTAAAAATGTATAATGTAATACAAATAATATTATAACAATTTACTTACCTCGTTAAATATAACATCCGATATGTGATTTTCTTGTAACCTCAATAGTGATGATGAAGCCATTTCTAAATATTGTTGTAGAAAAAAAAATTTGTTGTAGAAAGAAATTTTTTTGGTAGAAAGAGATGTAATTGTTGAAAGAAGAATGAAAAAATGAAGGAAGGGAGGGAGGTATTTATAGAGAAAAATGGTGTGTGGGGGGTGGGGGGTGTGGCGATTTCCCTTCATGTATAATTTTTTTTTTAATTAATAAACAAAAATTTAATTTAATTTTTAATTTGATACTTTTATTTTTTAATTTTAAAAATTATAAATTAAATTAAAATATTTTTTCATAATTAAAAAAAAAAATCGTATATTTAATTTAATTGTTGTTTTGAACTGTAATTTAGAGAAATTTTTGGATGTGGTGGGGTGTTTTGGAGATTGGGATTGATCAAAGAGTTAACCAATCAAAAAATAAAAGAACAGCTTAAAATTAAGGGGCAAATATTAGAGGGAAAAACTACAATTGGTTACGATTGATTTAACTTTTAATTTCATATATTCTTTCAATCTTATTTATTGGTCAAAATGTACCATATAGCCCTGTACTTATATGAAATTATCGATTTAATCCTTTTATTATAATTTATCAAAATCTAATCCTTATACTTTAATAAATTGTTAAATCTAGTCCAATCTTTAATAGGATTAAGTTGCTGCCGTTAATATTGATGATGTGGCCATTGACATGAGTGTATCTTTTTTTTTTTATACTGATAAGATTCGATACCGATATATTTTGGTGTATCATTTTAGATTTATCGATATTTTTTAAATATTTTTCATATTTATATTTATATTTATAAAGCCTATTTTCAAGTTTTTTAATAAAATATATTATTTACATGTACAAAAAGATATCTCAATTACATATATGTATGTTTATATGAAAATAAATTTTAAAATTATAAATATTTAATATCTAAAATTTTTAATCATAAATAAATATAAAAATATAAAAATATTAGGAAAAATATAATAAATTATTATTAATTAGATTCATTAATAGCCTAATTTAATAAATATATTTTATTTTTTAATGAAATTATAAAAAAAAAAAACTACTATGACTAAAAAAAATATTAGGAATTGTTTAATAGAATCAAATAAGTAAAACAATTTTTTTAAAACTAAAAAAATCAATATATTGTACCGATCGATACAAGTTGGTACATACCGATATAGGCTGGTACAATGTTAGTACCGTTTCGGTTTTCTTCAAAATCGGTACATACCAACCATACGACCGGTATCGATACTGTACCGACTACCATAGCTGATAGTGATTTTGTTTCTCTAATTAATAAAATCACAAGTTCCTATAAATGACATCTATACTATATATAAAACTTTTGACTGAATTAGTGTCATGAGTCAAGTGAATCAACTCAGTAAAAGAATAGATAAAAAAATAAAAAATAGTAATAATAATATATGTGAAATTAAGGGTATATATTACTTTTTTTTATAAAAAAAAAAAAACACATTTAAGAAAACTACATACTTCTTAATAAACTATCACATTTTCTTTAACATAATTTCCTCATTCATTTTAAAACATAATATTTTTTTTATTTTCAAAACACTCGTCTATACTATATACAAAACTTCTGATTGAGTTGGTATCACAAGTTAAGTGATATAAACTCAGTTGAAAATGAATTAAAAAAATCAAAAAATCAAAAAATTATCATAAAAATTTAAAATTAAAGATATACATGTCTATTCACTTTCAAAATGAGACAGTTTATGATTGTTTAGAAATTTATAAAGTGATACAGTTTTATGGTGTCAACTACAATAGGAACATTTAGGGTAAGAACGATGAGAACAAAATCATTTATAACCCATAGATCAGTTAGAAAGTTTGGACACCATTGATTTGTCCATGTCAGCATAAGTGAAGTAACTTGATACATGTTCTCCCAGTTTGAAGCAAAAGAAGTAAACCCGTCATTGCCATGGCTTCATCGATGGTTGCAGTAAAGTATCAGTTTCTACTTTCAAACAAAAATAAGAGAGTAAGAAGGAAGTAGATCAGCCCTTTGGCAAAAAAAAAGCAAAAAATTGGGATTGGAGAGGAAGACAGAAGGTTAGCAAAACTTTGTGTGTTTGGGTATTTCTTTAGGTTAGAAAGACATTTGGGTGTTTTGGGTATTTCTTTTTTGGTTGAAGAAAATAGCAAGCATTCGGCAACAGAGAGAAAAAGAGGAAGAAGGTTAAAATATTACCACAAATAGAATAGAAAAATTGGATTGCAAAAGAATCAAGGCGATCATACTCTTGATTTTCAGTACGGTGCATTTTGTTGTCTCGATTTTTCTTATTCATCATTACTACTATTTCAGATTTCTTTTTTCTTTGCACTTTATGCATTTTCCATGAATTTTTCGTAATGGTTGTGTTATAATGATCTTGCGACCGTTAAATGACGTTGGAGGGAAGAAAATGAAATATGGTTCCTTGTAAATAATATCGGATTTTGAAAAACCTCGAAAAACGAGAGTCGCCATCGATCTTTTTGGTTAGGTGTGATTGGTCACCTATTAAAATCGATTTTCATAAAAATTTTAAAATTAATTAAAATCTTTTGAAAAACCAATTTTAAAGTCCGCGTTAAACTAGAGAAAATCAAATGCGGGTTCGAGAATCTGTTACGTGCGGGGAAGGTGTTCACACTCCCACAACGCCCGTATAAAACGGTACCTTATTAATCAGGTATTATCATTAGTCTCGATAAAGGTTGATTTTAAATTCGGTATTTAAAAATAATCTCCTTTAAGAAACAATCATATTATTTAAGAATGATTCGGAATTTATTAATACAAAATTTTTCAATATTTTTTGGTAGATCCGACAAAATATGAAAATTTTCTTTATTTTAAAAAAATATTCGTATCATCCTCTTTTTTGACAAGGATGTTCCGTTGTTAATGATAATTGATGATATCCTCCCCGGCAGACTCAGCAGAGAATTCATGAATTATTTTAACTCGAGAATATTACCTTGTTTTATTATTAAAAAATTAATTTTTTTATACGGATTTAACTCATTTAAAAATAAACATGAATATGCAAACATTATTAGCATGCCAACATAAGAGAAGGAATATAAATACTAATTATCACATGGCATAATTAACATGATCATCAAATGACATAATTAAGAACATACTATAAGCAGTAATTGCAAAATAACATAAACAAAAAATATGCACAATAATTATTAAATGGCATAATCAAGATCATAATATAAAAATCAATCATTAAATATCATAAACAAGAAATCATACAAACATTAATTATCAAATAATATGGACATGAAATTAACATGAATATCAATCATTAAATATCATAAACAAGGATATGCATACAACCATAATTTAAAAATCCTTTTTTCATGTATTTTTTATTTGGAATTACATAAATGGCAAACGTCGAAAAATTTAACCGAACTCTCCGGTAAACCCAACAAAGCTTAGAAAACATTCTTTCGCCTAACACGTATGTAATTTCGAGTAAAAACTAAAAACATACTTTACGATTTCATAAACACGTGCGTTGAAGAATTTCCTAACCTCCCCGGCAAATCCAGCAAAGATTAAAAAATTATTCTCGCCAAATATTTATGAAACCGAGAAAGCACATTTTTTATGATAAATTTGGAAAACATTTTTTAAAGTGTGAAATGCATGAAAACGGGACATTATCAGAATGTGTTTCTCTCTTGAGAAGAGGGCATTCAAATACCTATAGAGGTATCCAAATACCTTTGAAAGAAACTTAAATTGGACTTATACAAAGACGGATTTTGGGCACGAATTTTTGCTCGGATCAAAGGAAGTATTCGAATACCTCTAAATTAGCCTTAATGCAATGTCCTTTTTTAAAAAACCGAGGAAAACAAAAGATGCAGAATTTTTTTTAAGAAAAATAAGGCTTGGCCAAATGCCTTCTTTAGTGTAAAAACCTAAAATTTGGCTCATTTTAAAAGCTCGTTTCAACTACCTAAACTTGTTTTTCTTAAAACTGTTCTTGTAGACTTAGGAAAACTGAAAAAACAAATTTGCTACAGTCCCATATGTTTCGGCCAATCCCTCCCTCTAGTGTAAAAATTCAAACCTTAACTCGTTTTAACTTTCAATTCCTGATTTTCTTAAAACATGATTTATAAATCTTAAAAAACCAACAAAATGACCTTGGAAATTACCCTAGTAGATTCGGCCAAGGGTGTTTTAAATGGCATCATAACATTTTTTTTATTTTACAAAAAAATGCATTTGACTCATGTTACCCAAAATATCCATATTCAACCTTTAAAATATTAATTTTCTCAACACTTTGAAAAACAAGACCTTGGTTATGGACCATTGTTTAATCCTAACCAAAATCCACTGGAAATCATTTTAAAAACATGTTTTAATGCAAACAAAGTGGTTGGCTCAAGGTTGGCCTCATGGATGGTTAATCCGGTCTAACCATCACTTAGAGCAAAAATGCTCCAAGATCATCAAGCTCATAACACACTTTTTTCAAAAGGAAAAAAAGGAAGAAAAATATGCAACATCAAGAATGCTCCACAATCAACCATAGTCAACAATATGCAAACATCAAAGATAACAAAAATTACAACAAGATAGTGTAGAGAATGATTTTAACAAAACAAGAAGTTGGCTCAAAGTTGGCCACATGGATGGTTAATCCGGCCTAACCATCACTTAGAAAAATCTAAGATTATCAAGCTCATAACTTCTTCTTTTTCAAAAGGAAAACAAGAAGAAATCATCAAATAACCATAATAGACCACAATACACCAAATATCAAGATAAGATAAACAAAAAAAAACATAGAAAAAAAAAACAAAAACAAGGCTTGTGCCACTTTAAAAGGAAGAGAAAACATTTTGCAAATTTTAATTTTAATTTTAATTTTTTTTGAAAAGGAGAAGAGAAGAAGAAAAGAAGCTTTTTGAAAAACCTTTTGCAAATCTTAAAGCTTTAAGAAAATAAATGCCAAAAAGAAGAAGAAAGAGAAGAACAAGAGAGAAGAAAAACCCTGGAGAATAAGAAAAGAAACTACCTTAGTCTAGCTTTCCCAGCAAAAATCCTCACTTTTTTCTCTCTTCCTCTTTCTTTTTTTTTTTTCCTTCCCTTTTCCGTGTTGTTTTTTCAAATGGCCGAATAGAATAGAAAATGTGGGCTGCCTTGCTCTTGGCCGAAACACATCTCCTCCAAGCTTCTTGTTTCTTCTTTTTTTAGTCAAATGGCATCATCTCATGCATTAGCCAATGACCACCAAGCCTTCCTCATTAAGGTCACCATCCATTGGCTAGCTAATCATCTTCCTACTTGGTCCCCGAATGGCTCTCATTGGCAAAAAATGCCAACTCATGTCCCAACATGATGAGTCATGTCCTTACACTCATGACTTATTCACTTATTTACTACCTTGTCATTTAGTCTTCCAAAAGCATCCTCCATCCACTCTTCCTTTTTATTATGACTTTACCTTGCACTTATTTATGCAATTCCCCTACAACTTTTATTTATTTTTAAATTAACCCTTATTCCTCCCATCCATTTCCTACATGGACTTTAACTTTGGGCCTTCCACAATCTTCCACTCTTCTTTGATCCTTAAAATTGGGTTTCTCTACATTTTTGTTTGCAAGTTGGGCTCTTAATTTCCTATCCATCTTCCTTCTTCTTGGTCTTGAAAAATGGACCTCCCTCTTCCATAAAAAAAAATCCTACCACTTGGATATATAAAGACAGGCTTCCATATTTCCACAAAAAATCCTAACACTTAGATAAAAATAATGGGCTCCCATATTTACCAAAATTTCCATCCATTTAAATAAAAATAACGGGCTTCCATATTTCACCAAAAATTTTCATCCACTTGAATAAAAATAATGGGCTTCCATATTTTACCCAAAATTTTCAACCACTTGAATAAAAATAATGGGCTTCTATATTTCACTAAGTGTCTACTACTTGGGTAAAAAAAATGGGTTTCCAATATTGTCTTGAATTTTTCCAACAAATATATATATATTTTTTATCATTTTATTCCAACCATATGTCCTTCCAATGTTCAAAGTTGACTTTCAATCATCAAGATTACCTATTTAACATTCAAACTTCCGTTTTAATCTTAATTTTCCAAAATTGACTTTTTATCATTTTTTTTTTATCATTTTATTCCAACCATATGTCATTCCAATTTTCAAAGTTGACTTTCAATCATCAAGATTACCTATTTAACATTCAAACTTCCGTTTTAATCTTAATTTTCCAAAATTGACTTTTTCCTCTTCGACTTTGACTTTTTCAATTGATTTTTCTATTTCGACTCCTCCAATCAAAATATCAAAACCGACCCACTTTGTCGAACCCAAATGTTAAGTCACTAGGTCATGAAGTCGGGGTGAATTTAGAAACTCAGATTTGTAGAAAAACGTACCTTGTTTAGGGGTCCGAACAGAATTAGGTGTCTACAGGTTGTGTTTAATCAACTCTATCTAAAGGCTGGAAGCTCTTTTATTTGTAGGAGAAATTATATCTTTGTTGATTTTTTTCCCCTTTTTAAGATGGATTGGAGCTTGTGCTTTAGCATTTTTCAGCATTTATGATCCAATTGATTGACGGGTTGTTAAGCTTTTATAAATCCATTCTAGGTTTTGCGATCTATGTTAGTTATTAATTTTGGGTCTTTGTGAATTTTGAAGGCTTATTTAGTTTCATGTTTTTTTTTTTTTTTTGCTTTGGACTGTTATTGTATATCTTATAAATTTTAGGTTTTGCTACTAAATTGATGGGGCATGATACAATTTTAGTTGTTGTTTATTTTTGTTTTGTTTTAGCCCCTATGAAAGTTACGAAAAAGCTGCTAAATTGTTTTTATAATTTCTTAATGCTTTCAATAAATTAGGTGCCAATCGTTGCAATTTTATTTTCTTCTTCATGCTTCATGAAAAAGATCAGTGGTAGCTCCTAATAGAAGCCAGGGGGCCTTGACTCTCCCAAAAATTTGAATTTTTTTAATATATATATTAAATAGATTTATTTTTTTTAAAATTAATATTGTTAATTTTGTTTATTTATGTAATATTTTTATTTAATTTTATGCATTGTCATTTAAAAATTATTATTTGTCTATTTATTGTATTAACTAATGATAACTCATAAATTCTTAAAATCAAAAGGTTTGTCCAAAAGGTTAAATCACATTTGTGTAAATTTAACAAAAGCTAAATTAATTTTCAAACTTCTTCAATAAGACTCTAAATCTCCAATTAGGTATCAAATATGTTTTATTTTTTTCATTTTTAGCTTACTATAATTCTTTTTCATATAATTTTTCATTTTTTCTTAGATCTTTTTTTTATTGTTACCATACAACTTTTCATTAATACAAAAGTCATATCGAAACTACTTTATAAAAGATTATAAAAATCTCATAATTTTAAACCCAAACTTTGAACTTTATTATTTTAATGAAATATTTTATTTTTCTTGTTTTGATAAAAAAAATTATTTAGCAATTGATATATTTATATTTATTTTTAAAAAAGTTGTCCATAATTTTAAATAAAATTATTTATTTGATATATTATGCATAAATTTATTTATTTGATATATTATGTTTCTTTATACATTTTTTATGAATTGATAAAATTTATAATTTTGAAAGCGTGTTTATTTTTGTTAGTATATTGCTTACATATATATATATATTAATATAATAAAAAAATTAAGATTTAATAATATATTAATTGATACTCTCAAAATCAAATATTAAGATCCGTCACTGAAAAAGATGCTCTTGTTTATAACTCTTGTGTGCTTGTTTGATTTCCTCACAAGTCACAAGTCAAAAAAGTGATTCCTTCCAGGCTCCCAAAATATCTTGTAAATTACTATATATTATTTGACTTCCAGATGTGGAGATGAGCACAAGCTTTTAAGTAGAACTTTAATGTTCTTCTCTTGTCAACTTGTATTCTACTTGGATTAGTTGGGGTTGTAACTTGTAACCAACTGTTATCTTCTTCTGTCAAAGGGCTTTGTAATAAACTACTATTATTATGGTCCGAATGACTACTTTGTTGATTCATTGATAACCATCTTCCATGTTGCTGTGTTTATAGCATTGTTAATTAAGTACTCAGAGTGGAGTGTTGGATGGAACATGGCTCTTGTGATCTCAATATTGGAGAGGGCATATGGGATTGAAGCATTTGAACTCTCGACTTATTTTGGAAGGGGTAGTACGCAGCGTGGGCTTCTTTTGATGCTTGTTTTCGTTGTATGGGAAATTGTCTTCAGGTTGCCCTACCTCTCTGGGAGGTGCAGTGAGAGACTTGGAGGCATTTTGAGTAATTCTGTATGCACTAGCTTGATTTGTTAAAGTTTTAGATGCTTGTATATTTTGAAAAAAAAAGAACTTTTGCAGTTGTATTTTTTTTTGTCGATCAAATGGTTAAAGTTCACTCTTTCAATAAGGTTTTACCTGGAACTGAAGATATTTTCAAAATTATAGTGATGTCTGGTTGCAACATTTAATTTTTGGGAAATGTTGTAGTATTCCAGTGGCAAAGTAGCACTTGAATGATTAGCATCCAAACTCATGGGAAGCCAGATTTTTGACCTGGTCTAACATCTTACCATTCTAATTTCTGTTGTTACATTATTTCCCTTTGAATTTAGTATTATTCCTGCTTCCCTCTCTCTGTTGTGCTAGAGAATACTAGTTCAAAATAGCTTTTTAAGTAAAAAATGTATCGAACAAACCTTACAACAAGAGAAATAGCCAAATAGCAGGCATTTAATTGATATCCTAGCAAGAATTTTGTCAGAATTTTCGGCTCATTTTACTGATATTGTTGTATTTCTCTTCTAGATTCTTCCATTTCGAGTCCATTTCTTGTGTAGATAAAGCTCACATAATAAAGTTCTAATAACCAAAATTACACTCAAACTTGAGAAGCATTGTAAGAGATAAAACAGAAAATTCAAAAGCTGCAGATAAGCCACCTTATCAATTCAAACTTCAACCAAATCAGCAACAAACAACAGCAACCGAATCAGCAACAAATCAGCAACAAACAACAGCAACCGAATCAGCAACAACAGCAAAGGATAAACATTCAATCAGCTGAAATTTAAATTCTTCTGTTGTAACAAACACACTAGTTCAAATACATTAGGTAACTTAAACTTGTATAAATACTTGAAGCTATGAATAAACAAGCAAGTCAGTTTTCATTCAAAACATTGTAAATCTCTACAAGCATATTGCAAAGGGGTTTCTTTCAGGCATAGAAATGCTGTCAATAGACAAAATTTAACTGTTGTGTTTCCAGGCATAAAAAATGCTGTCACTCAAACATGAGAAGCATATTGCAAAGGGGTTTCTTTGTTTGCTAGAAGGTTGATCCACTTTTCTTCTCACTCTCCTATTTTGCTTGAAAGTAAAAATTGATACTTTGCTGCAAAAATCGATGAAGCCATGACAATGACATGTTGACTTCTTTTGCTTCAAACTAGGAGAGCAAGTTTTAAGTTAGTTCACTTATGTTAACATGGACAAATTAATGGTATTCAAACTTTCTAATTGATTTAAGGGTTATAAATGATTTTATTTTCACTGTTCTCACCTTTAATGTTCCTATTATAGTTGACACTTTGCTTAAAAAAAATTATGATTGTTTAGAAGAATAAAACATTCCACATTTAACCAAATGACAAGGATTATGTTCTTATGTTGGTCTTGAATTGTCTATTACTCTTCATCCTGTGATTATCTCCAAAAACACAAACTCTAAAATTGCGAACATCGAATTTGTAGTCCACTGGCCTCTCAGTGCATACTCAGTTAGAGTCTGGTGCACAGTAACCATAGGTTTCCCATAATCCTGGTGGATAACTGTGACTTTATCTCCAATGGGACCAAGCTTTGCAGTTCCAAAATCTGAGAGCTTTGGATTGAAATCATATTGTTCACTAATGTGTTTGATGCTTTAGATTAAAGTCAGATATATCACTGGGAAATGTTCATCATTTTGGCCAAAGCCTCAAATTGACACTTCCTCTAAAAAAAGAAAAATAAAAAGATAGGAAAGGGGAAAGGAAAAAATATTGAAAGCAAAAGAGAGGAAATATAGAAATAAAAAGAAGAGTAATGCAAAATTTTGTAGAAAATCTTTTTTAATGAAAAAAAAATGTTTGAAGTATAAAAAAGTTGAAGAGAAATAAATAAATAGAAAAAAAATAGAAGTATGAATAGCATGGGTTGGCTTGGCTCATTAAAAAAAATAAAAATATGCAAATTTTTTTTCTTTCTAATTCATCAAAAGTGAAAAAAAAAAATGAACGTAAAAAAAGTAGGTAAGGCAGAGGCAGGAAGCGACCAGAGGAAGAAAAAGTCAGCCCACTTGAGCTGCATTTTTTGTATTTTTATTTATAATTATTATATTATAATTATAAGACTGTTTATTTATTTATAATTTGTTTGTAATAATACTAATAATACTTAGGAAATTAATTTGAATTAATTATTATTGGTATTTGGTATGAGTGAATCTTTGCCGGTTCTTGTAATGAAATGTAATGGCTTAGTTAACACGCAGGCAGGCACAGGCACAGCAGACTCTCTCCTTCCCCTTCCCCTTCCCCCACTCCAACTCATTTCATTGCTTTTTCCCCCATTTCATTTCATCTTTCTTTAATTTTGAGAATATTAGGTTAGGGTTTTTGGGGCAAAAAAGATTTGCATCATCGAGATTAGGTTTGAGATTTTGATTATTGAGAATCAATCGGGGGGATAGGGGCATGGAGAACGGTCACGATGGGGAATTGGCAGAAAATTTATCGGGATTGGCCCTCAACGGCAAGGAGCCCTCCAACGGCGATAGCTTGTTTCAGGTCATGAAAGCCGTTGAGGCCGCCGAAGCCACCATTAAACAACAGGTTTTCTTCTTCTTCTTCTTCTTCTTCTTTTTTTTTTTTTAATAGTGGTAATAATAAAAAATAATTTCTTTTTTTTAGGCGGAAGAGAACAGTCGATTGAGGTCTGAACTCCTGAAGAAAATTGAGCAACTCGAAAAATATGTAGGAAAATAAACATTTTTTTTCCTTCTTTTTAATCACCGTTATGCTTTATTTCTGCTCGAATTTATTTATATTTAATGGAAATCAGAAAGTGGAAAGTGGTAGTAATCCGAATGCTTCTGTTAACGAAGCTGCCAATACCAATTTAAATGGAACTTTGAATACACATCCTGCTGCTGCTGCTTCTTCTTCTGACAATAACTCGGGCCCTGCTCCTTCTCTTTTCTCTTCACCCTTAACAGCTACCTCTTTTTCCCCTACCAGGTTCTTCTTCTTTACATTGCATTACTTAGCTATAATAACTGGACATGTATAAACACGAAACATACCATTTTTCTGATTCACTTGTTTTAATATGGTAGGTATCAATTAGACGGAGAATATGATTCTCGATTGCCACAGGGTCTCATGCCAATGCCCCAAGTAAATAGTTCCAATTCCCTATGGAAACAGGTTCCTTCATGCCCTTTTACTATGCCTTGTTTTTTTTTTTCTTTTTCTTTAATGGACTGAATAACTTCTATTGTTCTCCAGGATGTTACCCTCGAGGTTCAGGAACATGAAGAAGAGATTTTGCAGTTACGCAAACAGCTTGCTGAATTTTCTGTCAAGGTTATGTCTTGCTTCTTTTTACCTTTCTGTCTTCATTTAATATGTTTTAATTTTGGATTTCTAATAATTCATGGTTAATCACAGGAAGCACAAATACGCAATGAAAAACATGTTCTTGAAAAGCGCATTGCCTATATGCGTCTGGTAGGCACTAGCCTAGCTTTTCCTTCCATTTGCACAGTGCCTCATTCTCTTCTTCCTTGTTTGATTTCTTGTTCTGGAATGGAGATTTAATTTATAAAATACTTTATGAGTTGTTGTCACCAGGCCTTTGATCAACAACAACAGGACCTTGTTGATGCTGCATCAAAAGCTCTCTCTTATCGGCAAGACATAATAGAGGAAAATATTCGTCTCGCATATCAATTACAGGTATTTTCATTTATTAGTGATTTATTTTTTACCTTGAGGGTTAATACTTTTGTTTTCTTTTTGACATTGTTGCTTATCTTCTCTATTTCTGTTGGATGCCATGTGCCTTTATTCTATTTGGGCATTAAACCATGTCGTTTCCTTTGTGTTAAGACTTCTGACCATTAATGCTCAAACTATTTCACACGTGAAATTATTATTTTTTTCTTCACACTCCCTTCATGTTTGAAATCTTCTATCATCATCTTATGTGGTTTTGGTGCCATATATTGTAATATTGTATATTGTTACGATGCTCATGATTACATCTGTTTTTAAAATTGATTTACATTTTGATGTTCTACCTGTGGTTCTTCCTTCAGGCTGCACAGCAAGAAAGAACAACTTTTATGTCATCTTTGCTTCCTCTTCTGGCAGAGTATTCCCTGCAGCCACCAGTACCTGATGCTCAGTCCATTGTCAGCAATGTCAAGGTCAGTCTCAAAATGCGTTCCAATTGCATCGATGGAATTATACTCGTAGAATATGTTTTGATGCAAAACCCATATCAACTTGCAAGAAAACTGGGATGTAGTCTGTATTCTGTATCTATATTGATATAATTTTTTTCTTTAATTCAAATGAAAGTGTTCTATTTAATCCTATCAATAATATCATAATGTGAGTGACAAACTTTAATGCTATTCATTGGGGCAGATATCCCATGCTCAAAATGGTCATCATTGGTATGAGCACCTTATCTCTCCAAAGAACTAGTCTCTGCTGTGATATCCCTGTTCTATCAAATCTTTGAATCCCCTGATGCTTTGTATTTGATTGGGTCATCTTGACAGTAGTTAGGCTAATTTCTGACGAATATGATAAAATAAGATAGGATTCTTAGAAATTTTATTTAAAAAGTTGTGTATTTGCGTGTCTTAGGAGTTTTATTGGCATTGTAATCTATTAGACAAATGGGAGATGACTTTCTTCCTTTCCTACATTCTTTTTATTTTCTCTTTTCCAAAACTGCCTTTTATGTCTGCACGCTTGTATGTGTGTTTTCATTCTTCTACTTTAAGGAACATTTTAGTGATCATAACAATATTTTGATTCTAGTTTATTAGCATTACTTGAATACTTTTAGTAAAGTATATAATATACCTAGTTTCTATCTTCTTTTAACCTTGATGTTTCTGAAGAGAGTTTTTGTAAAAAAAATGAGACATATAAGGACACAAAACAGAAGGGTAAATAATTATTTTGAATAAGTCAAAACGTGTCTGTTTCTTTTCTTTAAATCAGAAGCATGAAGTTAGTACTTGACTTTTGCAGGTTCTATTTAAACATCTGCAAGAGAAGCTTATTATTACTGAGGTATGTTATGTAGAAATGAAGTTGTTTATAATAGCTGGAGACATCTTTCTTTTTCAGTTCTGATGGAATTAACCTTGGTTAGTTATAGTATGTTATATATGACCTTTTAATATGTTTATTATCTTCTTTTCCTCGCCTCAGTCAAAGCTAAAGGAGTCACAGTATCAATTGGCACCTTGGCGGTCGGATGTCACTCATTCCAATTTTGCCCCCAAATCTCCATCTCATTCCCTTGGTGCAACATTGACAACTTCAGTATGCTCATATATCTTCTTTTGATTGTACTTTTATACCAGAATGATTTTCTTAAATTCCTATACTTTGTTTCAGAGCAAAAATGGCCTTGAATTGGTGCCACAGCCGGCATATTCCCAGGGAAAGACAGAGATAATTTCTGATGCTCAAACAGACTCAAATTGGGATCTACCTGGTCAGCACCAAGGTGGCTTGGGTGGTGGTATTACTTCAAAAAATTTGGAACCTGATGATTTGGGGAGGTATTCACCTATAGCAAGCAGGTGAGCCTGGTCAAATGGAGACTGCTAGTATGAACTGAATGTACAAATTACAACCATCTGCATTTGTTGGTGGGTTCTGTTTTCATTGAATTCTTTTTGTTGTCGTGTATGCATAAATCATTTCAAAATCTAGATTTTCATGATGAACCAATATGAACCTTCCATTGTGACATACTGCCTCCACATATGATAATATCCACCAACTGATTAACCATATTGGTATACTTTATATTCTGCAGTTGCTGTTCTTTGAAAATTCCATATAATGTAACTCCTTGCCTAAAACTTAATAATATAGGAAAAAAGGAAAAAAAATCCTAACTGTCCATAATTCGAAATTGTCCTCTCTCCTCCCATTGTTAAATAAGGAAGAAGATACTATGACCAGAAATGAAAATAATGAATTGTTTTCTGCTCATAACAAGTACTCTTCTTTCGAGAAGCCATAATGTAGTGTTATTTGAAGAGGATAAACTGAACTCAGTGCTTGTAATATTGTTAGACTTTCTTCTGCAATTGCTGTCTTGTGGAAATGTTGTGCTATTATGTAAAAATCTTTTCCTATCTTAAAAATTATATATAATTTGTATCTTGAGAAAAACAGAAAATAATCTGAACTTTCCAAAATTCAGTATTGTCTTCCCTTCCCCCTACCACCAGTCCCGTATGTTTAAATCATGAAGAAGATAGTATGACCAGAAATGGTAATAATGAATTGTTTTCTATTCAACAAATACTCTTCTTTCAACAAGACCTGAGGTAGAGTTGTTGGTGGAGAATGAAGTGGATTCATTGCTTGTAATCACACTTTCTCTTTTAAAATATTTTCGTGAGTTCCCTATGTACTTTAGGCATAGGGGGTAACGGCTCAGCACATGAGAGGTTAAAAGGGGGACAAAAAGGAAGGGATCTGGTATAGTAATGAGCTGTAAAAGGTTGCAGTATCTTTCGAGGTGTTGTTTGTGATAATGTGCGACTTTTCACCTTATTCCAGGACACAGTCACTTAACATACTTAGAAATAAAATCTTTGTGTTTTACTTTTATGATTTTGTGCTACCTTTGGTCTTATAATGTTAAATTCCTTGGTGCATGTAAAATCTTACATTGCACCTGATCAATGATTAGTATGTCTTTTCATCCAATTATGCTCTTCTTAGTGCCACTTCACCCTTAAATAGGATTTTTTTTTTTCTTTTTTATTTAGTCTTTTCTTGTATTGTGGCATATTTGTCTTTGTATTCTTATAGTTGTCATAGTCCATTTGTCACATTATGTTATTGTTTAACTCTAAGATAGTATTTCAGTTGCATTTTGTGTTCTGATCAACACTCTGATCTCATAAATATCAATCAATCTTGCTATCTTTGTTGATCATAAATCCAAAGATGCTGAGACTTATCATGCTTAGGTTTTCTGTACTTACATTTTTACATCATTCTTATCTTATTGCTAGTGGTTTTTTTTTTTTTTTTTTTTTAATATATACATATCACTAATAGATCTATCAGAATTGTGCGTCACATGTTTTATATTTTTTAATCTAAAATTCTTGGCTTTATTATACTTTTACCTAGTTGCCAGTTGTGAATAACCTTCTTGGTTGTTTCATCTACAAATAGCATGTCGTCCTCAGCTGGCCTGTCCTTTTCAATTCTCTTGAATATGCCTATTTAGTTTACTCATAGTTGAAGCAAAAAGGCAACAACTCTTAAATGGATCTTGATATGAATAAAACTTAATTGGAAACTTCTAATAGTTCTCACTCTGGAGCTATTCCTTGATAGATTTCCTCTATCATTTAACGTAACTGAGAGATGTTTCCTTTTTCTGGAACTTCGCATACTTTTTAGATTGCTAAAAGCCATTTGAAGGTCTTTCTGCCTTATTTGTCCTTTGTATGACTTGAAGGTGAAATAATAGCTTCTGCAGCTTACCTTTATATGCGAGGAAATCTAGATTCTTTGTATAAAAATTTGTCTCAATTTTATTTTTTCTCTATTTGTAGTATTACTTGTGAGTATTTTCTCTCTTAATATTGTTTCATCTTCTATTTATGAATCTTAATACTTGTCTTTTCTTAGTATTATTCAAAATACTTTGAACAGAATTAATTACTCTATAGATACAATATATTAATTTATCTTTTGCGTTCAGATAAAGTTGAGAGAAGGTAAATCCTTCTTTTATAAAAATTAAAATTAAATAAATTTAAATATGAAGAGATAGAGATATAGAGAGAAAAAGAAGTCTGTTCACCTCATTATTTGTGAATCACAACAGAGAAATCTGGCCTCTCTTTATTAAAATTTGTGAGCCATTTAAGATAATTCTTTAGAATTGATATGCATATAAGCATTTTTGAGAAATAGTCAAATTAGGATACTAAAGTTGTTAGTCAAGATGAACAGTTTTTTGAGGAGCAAATTTTACTTAAATTTTCTTGTAGATTTTGTTAGATGAAAGACATGTAGAATTTTCTGTAAGGACAGATGCTGAGCATTTTTGTATGACAAGTGCATGGCTGCATTCAAATATTTTAAACTGAAAAAAGAAGTTGATTTTAATGGTTGCCAGGACTTCCACTGCCAATGAGATACCAACACAGCTGGCAGTTACTCATGGTGACAAACATACTACACGATATAGTGAAGAAACTATTAATAAACAAGTTACATTTCGTGACCCTGTCAGCAGCAGTGAGATGGATTATCCTGATGCCGATGGACACCAGAATGAAAGAAAACCACCCTCCAACTGGGGTTCAGGAAACTCTCCTTATGCAGTTGCACTTGATGACCCCAGTTCCTCATATCCTCCTTATCTACCACCAGTTCTTGAAGAGCCTTCATCTTCTTTTTCTGAGGGTAAGGCGTTACTGTGCTTTATTGGTTGCAAGCATCACAATTGACTATCTTAAATTGTTCATTGCTTTCTGCAGCCGCAGAGGATGATCCCCTTCCCGCTATAGAAGGTCTCCAAATTTCAGGTGAAGCTTATCCAGGAAGGGAACTCCATGCATCTGGATATTCTATTAATGGAACTACCACCTGTAATTTCGAGGTGCTTTTTCAGGATTTTCTACCCTGTATTTTAAACATTTAGGATTTTGGGTACAGTTATTTCTTTGATGTATTTGAAGATTTCTTGGATTAGATAACATTTCTCTAGATTCCAAAGTATGAATATATAATTCGGTAATGCGCTTGCAATGGCAGTGGGTGCGCCATATGGAAGATGGATCTGTTAATTATATTAATGGTAGTTTCTTGTCCTTCATCTTCTTGAGGTTCTCTAACTTCTCTTACCATGTAATCCCTATTATTCATCAAATATGTTTCTAAAAAGTTTTGAAAAACAGGAGCAAAACAACCAAACTATCTTGTTACTGCTGATGATGTTGATACATACCTTGCTATTGAAGTCCAGCCTCTAGATAACAGGAATTGCAAGGTATTAACTTTACTTCAATGCCATTTCCCATAATTTGCACCTTCTGCATTCATATGTAGTTTGTTATCCTTGGCTTTTCTGTTTTTGCCTATGAATCTGGTAGAAGGCAAGTCTTGAACATCATAGGACAAATTGCAAGGTGAATTTAGAACGTTGAAAGAAAAAAAGAAGTTTTTGACAATGCAGCCACTTATTGAATATTTACCAGGGAAGACCTATTTAACAAAATCCATGTATTTGCTAGTTTGCATTGTGGAGTTCTCATAATTTCCTTATGTATGTTTTGCACATGTGTGTCAGTCGTAACTTCATATTAGAAAATTGCTCATTCTGCATTCTTTTTCTTTTTTGGAATAGTGGGTTTGTTTTCATGTAATTGTAATGATACGTGTTGTAATAGAATCCCAACTATAATTAATGTGGAAGCAAACAACTATAAAAGAAATGGTAAAAAAAAAACTTAAAATCCCTTGTGCTATTTGAACAAAATCTGAATCAGTCCCTATCCATCTATTGGTTGAACTGAGCCCTTATAGTGTTAATTTTTTTCCTAACTAAGCTCTATTGGATGGAAATCGCATGGTTCACATATCTTTGCCACATAAGATCTTCGTGGATTATATGCGGGAAAAAATTAGCAAAGCTAATGCTAACTTGGTGCTTATATCTTTTCCACATAAGTGATTGTCCTTTGCTTTTGGAGTAATCTCTTCTATTAGGTGGCTTAGCCTTGTGATAGCATTATGGAGTTGGCAAAGAGAATTATGGGGCACAAAGAGTTCCAACATTGAGAATTGCATTATTTACTCGCACATGGGAGCTTAATCACGACTCACATCTGAATAGGAGATTTGTTGAGGTTTACTCGTGGAAGTGTGGTTGCCCCATCATTGGTTGGAACTGAGATTTAAAAGAGACATATGTCATGAAGGCCCAAAGAACCCATTAGCTTAGGCTTTTGGTTTAAGTGGTGTCTAATGCTATTCATCGACTCAAGGACTAACTTCTCTCCAACAATACCTACCATTCTTAATCCATGGGTCTCAAAATATTTTTCCAACTTTCCCTTCTTGAATGCCTCAATATGTTAATCCTCTTCCAAAAGTAGATTAATTTTTCGTTGAAAATTCTTTTTATCCTTTAATTTACTAAAAATACTGCAAGTCAAAAAAGTTTATATTGATTGGGGAATTAACGTGTACAATCATCAAGGTCAACACTTCTATGCCTAAGGGACATGCTAGCGGCTAAGAACCTGAGCCTTCAACTTGGGGCTCTCAGGTTTGATTCTTGGGAAGGGAGGGGTAGAGTATGGGATGGGAGACTGCTACTTTCCATTGTGTAGCCTGAGATCATCTGTACTATGATTTTTTTTTCTTTCAAAAGTCAACACTTCTTAAACTTTGTGCATTTCAGACATGAACCATGAAATGGAGACAGAGGGACCATATTGCATTGGCAATTGAATACCATGCATTTGAGACTTGGTTATATCATCACTTCATTTCTATCTTGCAAGAAGTCTTTCCATTCTTGTACGTGCATTTTTTATTCCTTGCCTATAGGACTTCTTCCCCTACTATTTTATCTTGGTCTGAGTGCTGGACCTTAAACGTCCCCATGCTGATATGACATCAAGAGGTGCTGTCGTCTATAAAGATGAATACAGTGGTTGTTTGTTGTAAACTTTTCCATCATTCTTTTTTGGGGTATATTGCAGTCAATAGTTGTCAATTATGCACAAGGCGCCATTTTGCAATAGGGACACTATCTGCTTGTTGTTGCTGCCAAATTGAATAACTTGTTTTCTTTGTCAATTTAGGGAGAGCTGGTGAAGGTCTTTGCCAATGAGCACAAGAAGATCACATGTGGTGAGTGATATTGATAGGACTTCATTTTTCTCTAGCACACCTTTTCTTTGTAATGTTTGGAAATGAGATTTTTTAAATCAGAGAAAAACTTAGTAACCTCCAGTTGATTTTAATAGTGTAATTATTGCTGTTGTGTACTGTACTTTGACTAATAAAGAGTGCTAAATAAACAAAGACACAACAGTCAACCCATTTGTCAGATTGACAGTTGGTCGACAACAATATCCGTGCAGGTTTGGCTCGCCCTCCATTGCTTTTTTGTCCTATTCTTTCCAATACACCATCATCATATGGGGGATCCATAACTAATAACTGAATCCCACAGATATGAATGGTGATAATCAGTGTATTGGAAATTAATGACAAAATTAATGGAGGGGATCTGTACCTGTATCCTCACTATCTTGTTGTTTTTTTTCTCATGAGGGAGAAAGAGCAACAGTATCTGCTTTGGTTATATTGTCTCTTCTACTGACCAGATTAAGTTTATGTTGCTTTGTACTTGAACAATTTCTGTGCCTTTTATCATTTGAAAATTGTTAGAATCTGTGTAATCTATTGTTAACTGTTGACTCATTTTCTGGCACCAGATATTGAAAATTCATGCCTTTTCTCTTTCCCTTTTTTTCCCTATACTTTTAACAGATCCGGAAATGCAAGGCCATATAGAGAAGACTCTTTATAGTGGTCATGCTTCATATAAAGTTTTATTCTCGGTATGACTTCTACATTTGTCTGGTTGTATTGCTGCCACATTGTGTGATATTGGTTCCATTTAGTTATCTAGTGCTTATCAGCATAATATATTTAGGTTATTAATTTTAGTTAACGTGACAATGTCACAGTTAGAGTACTTTTAACTTTTTTATATTACAGACAGGATATCTTGATATATGGGAACCAGCTACATTGGATATTAAAAGGGACGGTTACAGTATTAAGTGTGGTGGAACCAATGGTCTTGTAGTCACTGAAAAGTTTTATCCAACCACTCAGGTATGAATCATAACTTACTTGATCTTTTGAGATCCTATTGGAGTGATGTAGGAGTTAGGAGGTTAAGATTTATAGCAATTTTCAGATCTGAATTGATTGGAATTCTTGAGAAAAACAGGGGAATTGAATGATGAATGCGAAGAAGACAAAAATTCCTGAAGCTTCACACCTTGTGTTCCTTGATTGGATCCCTAAGCTTCATGGCATTAAACTTCACATCTTGTTGCTCTATTTTTGCACAAGATTTATGCTCTATAGTCTTTTTATTCCTATAATAACTCCAATTGATTTGGATGCATAAAGTTCATGATGCAGAGAACTTCAGAGACTTTCCTCCTTTGTTGGAGAGAAAAGGAGTTGCTTTGAGCACCATGGACAGTAATATTTCATTAAGATAACAATGCACATTAGCATATACCTCAATACTCAATACCTTGTTGTACACTGTTTCATAATATTGCTTTTCTTTTTTCCACTTTATGAACCAAAAAAAAGTACATATGGCTTTCCCTGCTGCCTCTTCTTAAGTAATTATGTTGAAAGTGAAGCTAACCTGACTTAAACAAGTTTTTGAGGTTATTTGTCATAACTGAATCTAGCACAATGTTGAGTTCTTGCTAAAAATCAAATCTCACAACAGATCTTATTGTTTTATTATAATGATAGGGATCCAAGATTATGCTAAGCTAAAAATATAGACTTAGAGATAAATTTTCTGATCCTAGTGATAATTAATATTCACTTTATGATGTACCACATCATATTCTGCATTTCTTGTCTATTGAAAATAGTGATCCTTCTGTGCAGTTAAAAATTGCCTCAATATATTTGTCCATGTATAACTTTTTGATGGAAATAATTGAATTGAGTTCACTGATCTTGGCTGCTTTTGATCTATTATAGTTTTTCCTGAGGCATTAGTGATGGCAAGTACTCTCAAAATTTTCATTCTCATATATTTATTTTGGTATCTTTTTGTGTGTTTATTGTTTTCTCTAGATTAAAATAACATTTGGAGAGCCTACAGAGTTTATGATTATTGGATCAAATGGTGTTCAGCGTCTCTTACGAGCTTATAGCAGCTCTCCAGATATTAGCTGGTAAGTTTGAAGTTTCTCTTGTGAATAAATAAATAATTACCGATTAAGAAAATAATAGAGAGTTCCACATCCATAAGCATAGTACACTTGAGAAACACGTCCCCAAATTTCACAAAATTAATTTTATTCTACTAAGAACAGGCAAAGTACTTCCATTTCATCCCAAGGGGACACCTTAATGGTTTTAGAGCTTGATGTTTCAACCTGGAAGTTTTATGCTGAGGAATGGGGGGAAGGTACCTCCCTTTTTGCAGCCCAAAGCCCAATGGACCTCCATAGCATTTCCTTGATATTAACGCTCAATTGCTCATTGTACTGCTGATATTTTTCCATTTCATTTTGGAGAGTCAAATCAAAGACCAATAACTTTAATAAATCTGGAAGATATTTGTATATCGATTCGCACTCACTTAGGGTAAACTTATGATATACACAATCATTAGGAGGCTCGGATGGCAGTGATAGGCTCAATGTTTTGTAGCATTAACCCTGTCTTCAACTCTTCACTCCTCTGCTGCATCAAAATATAAAGGATTGAAAATGTTCTCTGTCTCTCTTCCTCCCACCTCCTTTGTGCGCGTGCATACAAAATCAAAGCAGTTTTTACAGAATCCTATTTTAGCTAGACACAAGTTTAACATTGCTCTCTCACTGGCATATGCATTCTGAGTAAAACTTTCAACTTTTTCCTCGAATGTGTACCGATAATACCAAATAATCACTGCAATTGATTACTTATTCCATCTATTTCTATTTCTATGTATATGTATATGTGATTATTTTACATTATGAAGAAGCTCTCTATCATTTCTATCTAGTTATCACAAAAAAAAAAAAAAGAATCTTTGATTTGTAACAACATTGATGATTATGGCACGGCTTTATTAACTAGCTGTATTTTGGACTAATCCTTGGCACTCTGCTGCTCTCACTCTTATGTAGTCAGTGAAAGATGAATAGATGATGAGAGAATTAAAAAGAGAGAGAGGGGGGAGGAAGATAATAGTGGAAGAAAGTGAAATTGAAAGGGAGATACTGGTTGGGAAATTTTAAATTAATAGTGAGGTAGGCAGCAGTGGCTACGTTTTGTTGGAGGCTTTGTGGATGGTTAATATCATATTGAGAGGGTAAAAGGTTGCAACAGTTTGGGTTTGGGGTGTGAAAATTGTAACAGAAGATTTGGGTTGATTAGCTGATCAAGAAAAATCATATATGGAAACTGTTTATTGGGCTGTCAAAGGTACCTTGTTAAATGCAATTGGGATTTTGTGGTTTAAATATTATTGCTAGGTAATGTTGACATGGTGATGGCTTGGAAAAGGGTTTATCTACGGTTTAAAGAAATAAATCAGAGCTTTTTTGTAAGTTAATGGAATAAATCCAAGCTCGTTACTGATCTGAATTATAGAGCAAGAGAAAGAAAATAAGAAGTCCGCAATTCCTTGTAGATTTCATAGATGTGATGCTTAAGGTTATTTCCGTTATGAACTAATAATGGCAATCCGCTGAAAAACTCATTGAAGATGGAGCTCTTATTAAATATGAGGAAATATTGATATGAATGGATTCTTGGCACTGAGGACACAAAGATCTATCTTATAAATGCTAACACTAAACTTGCCTTGAATGGAGGCCTAAAAATAAAGAATGGCTTGATATATAAATGGAAGAAAGGTAAACTGATCATATACAGCAACTGCCAATAGATTTTTTACTTTAAAAGACAAAAACAACATGGATAAGTAAAGGCAGCTATTTTTTTCGTAAAGGTAGATTACATAGAGAGAAGACTCATTTGTGTACTATTGACTATTTAAGCTCTTATTAGACATGTTCTGAATTAAAGCTTGGGGCTGAGAACAAGCTTTAGCAAACCTTTGAAAGGTCCTCGGGAACCTGCTTCTGGCATGCCTCTTCGGATTTTATTGTTAGATTAAGGAGGGTTCAATGGCCAAAAGTGGTGTGTGTATTTCTGTTGTCGCAGTCAAAATTAAATATTTCCTATGGTGTTTCATGCCTTTCTGGACATTGTTTCGGCTGTGATTCAGCGTCTATTCTAATGGGATCTTGAAAATTTTGCATGCCAACTTGGTGTCTTTTCAATTAAAAACTTAGACTTCTGTTTTTTTTTTTAATCTGAACCTCATTCATTCCCACTTTTCTCTCTTGCCTAAAGAACTATACGTGTTATACATCCATACTCTTGTCTCTTTAATCTCTTTAGATAGAACATTGTAAAAGTTACAACTATTTTATTTTATTTTTCATCTATATTTTAATTAAATTATATTATATTTATTTTTCACCCACACTGGGTGTGCAGAGGGTAGTTTGTTTATGTTTACATTTCATTTGTGCAGTTCAAGAGATACAATTGTGCTCACCTTGAGATTATTTAGCATACGGGTATTACTCTTCTCTTTTATCCATTTTTCTTTCTCTGTGAAAGAGTAGAAACATGTGACTTTTTTATGCTCACATGCACACACCACCAGAGAAATCTAAAAATGATTAAGAACTTCAAACTAATTGTTTTTCTGCATTCTGAATCTGTAAATCTACTTTCAGACCTTCAAGTGTGAATATCCCAAGTTTTTATGTACTGGCTTCTAGATTGATGTTTAAATTTTAAATAAAAGATTATGATATCTCTTTTATTTTTACAGAGAAAAATATTGATAGTTACTTGGGGTCCAAGGATGATTTTCCAAAGTTTTTTCAAATTTCTATGAGTAGAATTTCTTATGTTGTGCTTCAGTTGCATACATCTGTTCTTGAAAGTGCCTTGTCATTTATTTGCCTAAATTTCTTGGTCATTGCTTGGTTATACCCTATGTCATTCTGGACTGGTTGACTGTCATTCTACTCTAAAATAGAAGGTTTAAAGCACCTCAAGTCTATGCCTGCAAAATTGCATTGATTTGGACCTGTATTATCTTTTTTTCGGTCCAAGGATGATGCTTTCTGTGTCTTTTTCGTTTTGGCTCAATTTGACCTGTAACAGCTAAAATCTTATTTATCATTGATTTTAACTCCCAAAGTAGTTTTATGTAGGGGTGTAATCGAGCCGAGCTCAAGTAGTAAGAAGCTTGAGCTCGACTCGAAACTTGAAACTCGCGGCTCGAGTCGAGTTTTATTTTTAAAGCTCGAGCTCAATTCGAGATAAAAATTGAACTACTCGAACTCACTCGATTAGGGCTCGTTTACCTAGTAAAGAAAATGAGTTTGATTCTCATGCTCGACTTCAAATTGGGATCATTTGTGCTCGAGCTTGAGTTCGAATTGAGATTTTTTTCAATACTAATTAAAAATATAAATATATATTAAAAATAAAAAAAGCTCGATTAAGCTCGCGAGTTACTCGAGTCGGGTATTAGGATACTCGAATTCGGCTCGTTCGATAAGTCGAGTTGCTCGAGCTCGACAATGACCGAGCCGAATTCGAGTTTTTTTCGAGCCGAACTAGTAGCTTGCGAGAATAGGTGCCTCGTTTACATCCCTAATCGTATGAGGCTCTGACCAAACAACTAAAATCTTATTTATCACTTTAGTACCCAAAGTAGTCATACAAGACTTTAAACCCTTGCACTATCTCTCTAATGACATTAACTTAAACTTTTGCACTACCATTTATTTTTAATTTCGTTGTTGTTTTAACTTTTTTAAATGATGTGAATCTATTTTGCTATCTAGGTATGGTTTTGTAATGTATCTAAACCAAGTTTACTATGTGAATATCCGAGATTTTGGCATCCATAATCAGATTTGAGTTTCAGCCCCTGCTATACATTGCTTTTGACATATCTGTCACATAGATCAGAGAGGAATGGATGGTTTTTCCTTACGTTTTCACGCATGGGTCATAAGTTTGGTTGTGGTTAAAGATAGGACCTATTACTTGCAAAGTCATTTGAATGTTTGTTAGCTTTCAAATAAATAATTGTTAAAAGAAAAAAAAAACTGATTAGCTCAGTTTTTAGCATTTGTGGAATGATGCTGTAGGACCAAAGGTAGTGTTTTGATGGGTTTTATTGGGTTAAAATATTGTAATCCTTGCATTAATCTAAACCATGTGTTAACAAGAGATTTGTCTTACTAGCTTTTGCAGGCTGGTGAGAGAAGGAAAGGGAAGAAGAGAGGTTTATTCTTTAACAAGTAAGATACATGGTTAACTCACTGTGCAGCTCAGTAAGAAACCTTGGTATCGAGTTTGTGTAGTTATATATATTTGAGGACCGGCTATCTTCTTGGCATAACTTGTTGAGTAGCTAGCTTTTGTGCTCAAATATTGTTTTTTTACAGGCAGCCATGTTGAGTTGTAATTACAAATTGTATCGATATTTTGTCCCCAATGCTGTAATTATCTCAGCCGTTATTTGGCTTTTGGTATTATAAAGAGAATCACTAGTTGCAGATGCAAACAGGGATTGAGTTGGTATTCACTTTCTGACCCTTTCTGGATTGGAGGTCATCATATAATTATAACAGGAATGGTTGGTGAATTTTGGATGCGAAGTGATCCATGTCTGATTCTCCTATCATAGTAACTAGGAGATCCTTATATTATCTCATCTAATGTAAATTAGTTCATTTATTATAAAATTAAGTAATCTATATATATATATATATATATATATTATATATATATATTGAAGCAAAAAGGTAAAATTCTTAGTTGGTGTAATGTGAACCGTTTAAAAAGCTAATGTGGCATTTAATTTTTGTTTAGTTGATGAGGTGGATGTCAAATGATGATGTGGCATCAATAAAATATATTATTTTAAAATGATGTGGACAAAATAAATTATATATTTTCAATATTTGATGTGGTATTTTCAATAATTTAGTTATTTATTTTATCCACGTTATTTTAAAATAATATATTTTATTGATGTCACGTCAGTATTTGACATCTACGTCATCAACTGAACACAGGTTAAATGACAGTTTTTTTAACGTTTCACGTTACATCAATTAGTGATTTTATCTTTTTGTTTCAATTTTAAAAGAACAATGATTAAATTATCTAGTTTTATAGTAGAGGAATTAATTTACACTAGATGGTATAGTACAGGGACCTTCCAAGTACTTTGACTTTGATTTTGTCTATATATAGATATGGCAATATTGGACATGACACGATTACACGACACGAAAAAAAAATTAGAACACGACACAACATGAAAAAAAACACGGACACGATACAATTACACGAACATGTCAAAATCTATATAACACAAATTATTAACACGTTAAATTTATATAAATATAAAATACCTTAAACAAGATTATGACATGAGAAAATATACGAATATGAAATGGATACACGAACTATTAGGTATATATATAAAATATAATAAAATGTAACAAAAGTTTAGTTGAAGGCAATGGAGTTTTGAGATAAAACTTAATTATTATTTATAGTTAGCAACCTGAGATGAGAGTTGAGTGATAGAATAACTCTAGGGTGAAAACCAAAAAAAGGATGGTCTAGAGTAAAATGAGATAAATTCGATGCCACTTGTGGTATTGTTGAGGCCATGATAAAAAAGGGAGTCATTTTGAAGAAATCGAGGAATATTGGGAATTCCTAAACATCCCAAACTATCAGCTCTCATTTGGAGGACCAACTTCGAAAATTAAACCCGTTTTCCCCTCCAAATTAACCTCCTAACCAGGAACATCCAAGCTAATCTTGACGTTTGTCAAAACGCCATGATTTGAAAGCTAAAAGAATGTCAAATTTGTTTGATCTTCGAGGATGTTTTAAAAAATTTGTTTCACTTGTGAGCCTAAAAGGGCATACATTTTTCTTGTTATGGAGTTTTTTTGGATCAACTAAAATCTTGTTGCACCAAACCCTCCATTTCAATTTGAATAAGCCAAATTGACACTTAGAAAAAAAATTCTAATAGTGATCATCAATCTTCAAGAGATTAGGGTGTTACACATTATGGGAATAACATTTTGGCTCAAAAGTTTTCAATAAATGAGCAATTAAAAAAAAAAGCGAAAACAAAGAAAAGAATAATTAAAATATTTTTGAAGAAACCATTTTTGAATAAAAATGATGTTGACATAAGATGAGGGTTTCTCTGACCCAAAAGGAATGGAACTATTGAGATAGATCTTGACTCCCAAAATGAGAAGAAATAGAATTTGGCTCAAACTTTGGCTGATAAGAGTCTGAAAATTGTTGGGACAAAGAGATAGTATAAGATCTAAGGAGAGCTGATCTCTTATGATGAACGAGTGTTCAGAATACACTATGATTTGAAAAGAAGAATGAATTGGAAAGGCTAAGCCAAATCAAGAAAATCATTCAGGGACATTTGCATTTGCATCATTCATGAGCATTTGCATCTTTGGTATTTTTGCATCCGCATCTTTTAACGAGCACTTGCATCATTGTTAATTTTGCATCTGCATCGTGTCATGAACCATTTGAATCATTTGTGGGTACTTGCATTTGCACCATTCCATGAGCATCTGCATTTTATCATTACATTTACATCATTCGTGGATTTTCTCGAGTAATTGCACCATTTCCAAGATCATTGTATCTTTATTATTGCTTGGTAACTGCAGTTACACCATTCACGGATCATAAACATGTAAACAATTAAAGACAACTCGAGGACATTTGCATTTGCATCATTCATAAATATTTGCATCTTTGTTAATCTCTGCATCTGCATCGTGAAGCATTTGTATTATTTGACGACATTTGCATTTGCATCATTCATAGGCATTTGCATATTAGTTGATCTTTGCAACTGCATCATTTCATGAGGCATTTGCAACATTCGGGGACATTTGCATTTGCATCATTTCATGAAGCATTTGCGACATTATTAATCTCTGCATCTAAATCATGTCATGAAGCATGCATCATTAGAGGATATTTGCATCTGCATCTTTTTACGAGCATTTGCAACATTATTGGTTTCCGCGTCTGCATCATTTCATGAAGCATTTGCATTATTCAAGGATATTTGCATTTGTATCATTCATTGAGCATTCACATCTTTGTTGACCTTTGCATCTATATCATTTTCATGAAGTATTTGCACAATTCAAGGACATTTGTATTTGCATCTTTTCATGAGCATTTGCATTTTTGTTTATTTTAGCATTTGCATCATTCATGAGCATTTGCACATTGTTAATCTCTGCATTCGCATCCTTTCATGAAGCATTTGCATTATTCGAGGATATTTACATTTGCATAGTTCATAAGCATTTGTACATTGTTAATCTTTGCATTTGCATCATTCCACGAAGTAGTAGCGTCGTTCGAGGATATTTGCATCTGCACGAGCATTTGTATGGATTTCTGCATTTGCATCTTTCTATGAAACATTTGCATTATTCGAGGGTATTTGCATCTGTATTTCTTCACGAGCATTTGCATCATTATTGATTTCTGGATTTGCATCATTTCATGAGCATTTGCATCATCGTGGGTATTGGCACTTTCATCTTTTTGCAAAACATGTCATCAATATTGTTGCATTTGACTAACATTGCAGGAATTGCAAAAATTTCTGTTTGTTTTAAATCGAACTCGTTTTTTAAAATAGGTCGAGCCTTAGGATCTCTGTTGAGATATTTCTTTCTTTTTTTTTTTTTTTTAAATCGAATTCATTTTTAAATGGGTCGAGTCCTAAGATCACCGTCGAGATATATATATTTTTTGTTTTAAATCGAACTCATTTTTTTAAAAATGGGTCGAGCCCCGAGGTCGCCGACGATGTATTTCTTTTTGTTTTAAATCGAACTCATTTTTTTTTTAAATGTTTCGAGCCTCGAGATCTCCATTGAGGTATTTCTTTTATTTTTAAATCGAACTCGTTTTTGAAAATAGGTCGAGCCCCGAGATCACCGTCGAGGTATTTTTTTTCGTTTTAAATCGAACTCATTTTTGAAAACGGGTCGAGCCTGTTGAGGTATTTCTTTTTGTTTTACATCAAACTTGTTTTTGTCAAATAAGTCGAGCCCTGGGATCATGGCCGAGGTATTGCTATTGTTTTAAAAAGGCGAATTCTTTCCCTTGAAACGAGTCGAGCCTTGGTATCACAGTCAAGATATTTTCACCTCAAGACCAAAATCTTTAATTTTCTATTATACTTTAAATTTATGCAAAAACTCTATTTTTTGGAATAACCTCCACAGTCGAATAAAATCGTTGTCTATTTGTCTTTGCCCTAAACCTGATTCTCAGCAATAGCCAAAGAGGGATAGCTGTAGACACCTAATTTTGTACGGGCCCCTAAACAAGATACGTCTTTCTACAAAATCCGGTTTTCTAAACTCACCTCAATTTCATGGTTTAGTGGCTTAACATTTGGGTTCGGCAAAGTGGGCATGCCAGTTTTGATTTGGAAAAGTTAAATTGGAGAATTAAGATTTAAAAGAAAATTTAAATATTAAAGAGGCAATCTTGATGATTGCAAAATCAACTTTGAGAAGTGAATGAATTAGATTAAAAGGAACAAAGTTGGATTAAAATGGTAGAAAAGTTTGGGTGGAAAATTCAAGACAATTTTGCAAGCCCGACTTTGAGAATCCAATTGATAGAAAATTTGGTGGAAAATTGGAAGACCATTATTTTTATCAAGTGATAGGAATTTTTGGTGGAAAATTGTAAAGCCCATTTTTTAAATCCAAGTGGATAGTATTTTTGGTGGAACATGGGTGTTAGCATATGCCCTAGAGCCAATCAGATTGGACAAGGGATATACAGTTAATAATGCAAACCCATCATTATACATTAGTGATACAAGGTTTTCCTTCATGTTAGTACGATGATAAGTAGTTATTAAGTACTAATTGGATGAAGCCCATGGAACATAATGGCCTTGCAAAGGAATTATAAAGAGTTATAATTGTGAGATCCTTATGCATCAAAGGCTTGTTCCTCAAATTGTTCTTGGTCATCGTATTGCCAAGACGGGGCATTGGCAATGCTCAAAGACTAGTACATGTTAAGCCTTCTTACTTGAGAAGTAAGCAACCGATCTCATGGGTTGAAGTATGAGGGATACTTGGGATAACATGTAGGTGCTTGTCTGTTGAACAAGTTCACTGAACATGGCCCGCTGTGAGAACTCCATTTGGTATTGTCACTCAAGTATCTATCGAAATGTTCTCACGTGCCAGTCATGTAAATTAGTCCTCGAACTTGAGATACCAGGTCATCTTGTATGGAGAGTGTCATACTTTGATTCCATCTGAACGGGTTCCAAATGAAGTGATGCTTATGGTAGGGTGGTTTTGGGTATGACATAAACCATACGAAGATGGATGAGTGATCCAAAGAGGATTCACCACTACAAGTGACATCGGAGATATATCTCGTCTGTTCTTGGCTTCGGTTAACTTAATGAAGTCTCTGGCCAGAGCATGATGGATTTAGGAGAAATCGTTTCTCTAAATTCATAAGGTTAACCATAAGCTGCAGGAACTAATATGAATTAAACATGAGTAGACACTGTACCATGCTCATTGGCTTTCCGAGATATTTGGTGAAAGGATCGTATTACACTAATAGGCTGGTTACTGAAAGGTTTCAATGAGGTCATGTTAACTTCTCAATATTTGGGTGGTCATGGGTTGCTAGATCCTGCTCTTGATCTATGTGTATAAATTAATGAGATTAATTTATATGCATTGCCAACATGTTGAGAACCTAATAGGTCACACACAAAGACGGAATTGTTGGCTAAAGCTTGGGATTTAATTAAGTAATGACTTAATTGAATAAAAGGTTAATTTGGAGGACCTAATTGAATAAGATTCAAATTAGGAAGATTAAGACATAATTTGGATTTAAGACATCCAAATAAGATGTCTTAACAAGACAATATGGATAAGCTTGTCCTAAGAAGACTATGTCTTAATTTAGACATGTCTTAAGATAAGGTTGTCCTGGCCGAAAATAAGAAGTTGTCCGAAATGAGAAAAAATTTCTCGTTTTAGAGGAATTTGATTATGAATCAAATTTTGACTTCTCGTATTTCACTAAACCGAACATTGCTTCGATTATGTCAAGTCCGAGTCTGGCACTAAGAGTTAGTGTTTGACTAGGACTCTAACACTTGTTAAGTGAAAGAGTTTCACTTGAACAAACACTCTATTAATCCGAGCTGGTTGAGTTCAATTAGGACTCTAAGAGTTTGATTTGAAATCGAATTCTTATCCCTATGAAACCGAGCTATTAACATTGACATAATCCGGGACAGGTTCGACCTCGACTTTAAGAGTTAGAGTCTTAGTTGAATTAGGATGCTTGAGGGTGAAAGAGTTTCACCTCAAGTGGGTTGTTTGATTAAAATCAAACTCCTATCCTATCCTATCCCTTGTTGGCCGAACATAGACATAATGATGTCCAGGTTCATTGAGGCTTTATTACTTAGAGGTTGCCTAGATTTTAAACATCTAAGAAGAGAAAAGTTCTTTTCTAGTTAGGATTTTAAAACAAGACAAAACTCTTATCTAATCACATGGATATTGGCCGGCCAAGGGTGGAGAAAATGGAATGGGATTCTTCACTTTTAGTTGACGTAAAAAGGAAAAAGAATTAGATTCTTTTTGGGTTGGTTTTTATGCAAAAAGAGACCAAGGAATTCCTTTTAGTTAATGATGGTTTTTTAGAATTAAAAGGCTTCTTGAAAATAACGCTTAAGTGATGAGAATTCCTTTGTTTTTGGAAGATTACGTTTAAGCAAGAGGAAGGTGTTTTTTAGCTTGGAAGATTAAGTTTTTCAAGAAAGAGAGACTTAGTTAAAATAGTTTTTCCTTGGTGAAAAATACATAGTAATTCGGCCATGGCTATTTCATATAGCCGAACCAATCTCCATCATTCTTCTTGGTTCTTTTTCTTTGAGCAGCCTTAACACCTAATGATTCTTGGTGTGTCTCGGCGTTGAGAGAAAAATCAAGGGAACTGTTTTAACCTTTTGATTGTTGATCGAGAGATCGGACTGTTGGCACAGTGGAATCCCCGAGACCTTACAAAGGTGCCAACAGCCGTCCTTATGGATTACCGTTGGAGGCAAGACACCTGTGTTGCTCGTGGCCTCGGAGAAGCCGTTCGGTAACTGTCCATTTGTTGACTTGTTGCAAGGATCGGCACACTCGGGATTACGAGTTCTCGAGTAGGTAACATTCTGATCTTGATGGTGTTTTAAAAGTTTTAAATGCCATGAAACACATGTATATCATGATCCGAGATCCTACGGTAGTCCGGTTGTTTGTATGTTTATTTTCGCTGCGTTAATTTTGTATAAATCTGTTTGTGCATGAGCCCAGACTTTCCCAACAATGAAGGCCCATTATTTTAATCCAAGTGAATTGGAATTTTTGGTGAAAAATGAAAGCTCATTAATTTTATCTAAATGTTAAAATTTTTGGTGAAAGTATGGAAGCCCATTTTTCATAATGGATAGGATTTTTTGGTAGAAAAGGATGGCCCATTTTTCAAGACTAAATGGAAGAAAGTGAATAAGAAATTAAGAGCCCAACTTATGTGAAAAAAATATGGAAAGCCTAACCTTAAGGGTCCAAGAAGAAAAGGAAAATATGGAAGGCCCAAAGTTAAGGTCCATGTAGGAAAATAGATGAGAGGAAGACGGGTAAGTTTAGAAAAAAATAAAAGTTGTAGGAATATTATGTAACTAAATGCAAGGTAAAGTTGTAATAAAAAAGAAGAGTGGAGGATGCTCTTGGAAGGCCAAATGGCATGGTTAAAATTAAGTGATGAGTCATAAGAGTAAGGACATGACTCATTTTATTAGTACATGAGTTGGCATTTTTGGCCAATGAGAGCCACTCTTGGGGACCAAGTAGGAAGATGATTGGCTAGCCAATGGATGGTGAACTTAATGAGGAAGGGATGAATCCTATTGGCTAAAACATGTAATGTTGCTATTTGGCTAAAAAAAGGAAGACACTAGAAGCTAGGGGAGGTGGTATTCGACTAAGGGGAGAAAGGATGAGAAAAAGAAAAGAAAAGAAGAAAAGGAAAGGAAGAGAGAAAAAGGATAAAGGAGGAGAAAAGTTGAGAGTTTTTCTTGGATCAACTTAGCTAAGGTAGCTTACTTTCTCTTCTCTTTCATTTTTTTTTTTCATTTTTTAAAGCTTACTTTCTTCTTCTTCTTCATGGTTTTTTTTTTTTTTTCATTTCTCTTTTTCGAACTTTAAGTTTTTAAAAGGTTTTCTTTAAGCTTTTCTTCTTCTTCTTCTCTTTTCCTTTCAAAAAAATAAGAATTTGCAAAATGTTTTCATTTTCCTAACAAATGCCGCCACCTTGTTCTTGTTTTTGCCATGTTTTTGCTTCATATTTTCTTTTTGATATATGATTGTTGTGGTCTATTGTGTTTGGTTGATGATTTTTCTTTTGTTTTTTTCTTTTAAAAACAAAGAAGTTATGATCTTGATGATTTTAGATTTTTCTAAATGATGGTTAGGCCGAATTAATAATCCATGTGGTCAATCTTGAGCCAACTTTTTATTTTGTTAAAAATAGTTATCTATGATCTCTTGTTTATATATTGTTATCTTTGACATGTGTATATTGATGACTATGGTTTATTGTGAAGCATTCTTAATGTTGCCTATTTTTCTTCCTTGTTTTCCTCTTTGATAAAGTAGTTATGAGCTTGATGATTTTAGATTTGCTCTAAGTGATGGTTAGGCCGGATTAATAATCTATGAGGCCAACCTTGAGCCAAACGTTTTATTTGCATCAAAAAATGTTTTTAAAATGATTTCCAATGGATTTTGGCTAGGATTAATCAATAGTCCATAGCCAAAATCTTGTTTTTCAAAGTGTTGAAAAAATCATTGTTTTAAAGGTTGGATATGGAGGTTGTGGACTAGATGAGTCAAATGCATTTTTGTCAAAATAAAAAACTGTTTTAATCCCATAAAACCATGCCTTGGCCGAATCTATGGATGAGAGTTGGGAATTTTTTGACTTTTCTTTAAGGTTTTAAAAAATAGTTTTGATAAAACGAGTTTTGGGTAGCTAAAATGAGCTTTAAAACAAGTAAAAGTTTGAATTTTTGGCACTAAGGAAAGGGCTGGCCGAACCTCATTGGGGGTTTTTTAAAGTTTGTTTCTTGGTCCTTTAAGGTTTGAAAAATAAGGATTTGATAAAACGAGATTCTAGTAGCTAAAACGAGTTTCAAAATCGAGTCAAAATTTGGGCATTTTGCACTAAGGGGTTTCGACAAAGGTGTTTTCTCTTCTAAAAAATTTGAATTTTTTTTTTTTGATTTTAAAAGTGTTACATTAAGGCTAAACCGAGGGTATTAGGATGTCTTGCTATGACATTCAAATACCTTTCATTTTTCGAGTCATTTAGCCTAAACTTGCTTCAAGGCACCCGAATATCCTCTCTATGATATTCAGATATCTTTCATGCAAAAAATTTGTGCCCACAAATCCATTTTTTTCTTAGTCTAATTTAAGTTTTTTCAAAGGTATTAGGATACCTCTATAGGTATTCGGATGCCCTCTCTTCAAGAGAGAAACACATTTCGATAAAATTTTCATTTTCATACATCTCATGCTTTTAAAATATTTTCAAAATTCATCATAAAAACATGCTTTCTCGGTTTCATAAACATTTGGTGAGAATTATTTCTTGATCTTTTTTGGGTTTGCCGGGGAGGTTAGAAAGTTCTCCAGCGCACGTGCTTATGGAATCGTAAAGTATGATTTTTCGTTTTACTTGAAATTATGTACTTGTTAGGAGAAAGAACATTTTTTCATGTTTTGCCGGGTTTGTCGGGGAGTTCCGTTGAATTTTCGATGTTTGTCAATTATATAATTTCAAATAAATAAAATACATGAAAAAGGATTTTCAAAATATGGTTTTATGCAAATTCTTGTTTATGTTCTTCAATAATTAATACTTATACCATGTTTTTGATTATGTTATTTGGTGATTAATTTTCATATGTTTTTGTTTATGGCAATTAATGATTGATTTTTGTGATAATCTCATGTTCATGATATTTGCTAATTAATATTCATATGGTTTCTTTGTTATAGCATGATCTTGATTCTCCCATGTGATAATTGTTGTTTAGGTAATTTCCTGATTATGCTATGTGACAATTGTTGCTTAGTTTAAGTTTTTATTTATGCCATGTGCTAATTAATATCCATATTACTTTTCTCACATTGCATATTAATATTGTTTGACATATTCATTTTTATTTAAATGAGTTTTAATGCACATGAAAAATCATGTTTTAATAATAAACGAGGTAATATTCTAGAGTTAAAATAATTCATAAATTCTCTACTGGGAAGGATATCATCAATTATTATTAACAACGGAACACCCTTCTTTTAAAAAGAAAATGATTTAGAGGATTTGAAAATTAAGAAAACTTTTATGTTTTGCCAGGTTTGCTGAAGAATATAGAAAATTTTGTATTATTAAATTTATTATCATTCCTAAATAATACGATTGTTTTTCAAAAGAGAATTATCTTTAAATATCGAATCTAAAACCAACTTTTATTCAGACTAATGATAACGCATGATTAATAAGACACCGTTTTATACGGGCGTTGTGGGGGTGCTAATACCTTCCCCTCACGTAATCGACTCCCAAACCAATATTTTGATTTTCTCTGGTTTAACGTGGATTTTAAAATTGGTTTTTCAAGATATTTTAATTAATTTTAAAATGTTTTATAAAAACCGATTTTAATAGGTGACCAATCACACCTAACCAAAAAGATTGGTGACGACTCCCTTTTTTGAGGTTTTTTCAAAACCAAATTATTTACTAGGAACCTATTATATTTCCAACCCACTTAACGTCATTTAACAGTCGTGAGATCGTTATGACATTATGTTTGCATAATATTTATTTCTAAGCTACATAATTTGTTAAGATAAGGTAATACAAAATAGTATTACAAGTATTATTTTCTTTACAATTTTTTCTTAAGAAATAATATTTTTTACAACTCTTATAATAAAGAGTAAAATAATAAATCTTGTTATTAATTACCTGCTTTTATATAAGTAACATAATTGTTTTACAAAAGATAAGAAAAAAAATGATAATATCAATTTTTATTATGTTCACTTAAATTATTTGCTTAGTTACATAATTTGTTAACATAAAGTAATACAATATAGTATTACAAGTTTTCATTATCTTTATATATTTTTTTAAGAAATTATGTTTTTACAACTTTTATTATAGAAAGTAAAATACTAAATCTTGTTATAGTTACTTGTTTTTATTATAAGTAACATAATTTTTATAAAAGATAAGAAAAGTGAAAATATCAATTTTTATTATGTTTACATAATATTTATTTGCTAAGTTACATAATTTGTTAAGATAATGTAATACAAAATAGTATTACATTTTTTTATTTACAACTTTTAATAAAAAAACAAATCTTCTTATAATTACCTGATTTTGGATTACAACTTTTTCTTTGTAAATTACATATTATTTTTAACATATCACAAGATATATTATATGTATAGATAAAATATCTTGTAAGTGAGTTGAACTTTTGGATTTAGAAGATTACAACTTATTTTATAAAATTACATGATTTTGTTAGGAAAAGTTGATAAGAAAACTATGCAATGAAATGTTTACATATTTTTCTTTGTAAATTACATATTATTCTTAACAAATTACAAGATATGTTAAAAGTATAGAAAATGTTTTTTGTAATTTAGTTTAACTTTTCGATTTAGAAAATTACAATTTTTTTATTTTATTTTATCAAATTACATTTTTTTGTTACAATTTATTAAAAATATTAGAGTATAGATAAAGAAATTATGTAATCTAAATTTTACAACTTTTTATTTGTAACTATTAATAAATTAAAAGATATATTATATGTATATATTATATATCTTGTAATTAGTTTAACTTTTGGATTAAGAAGTTTATAACATTTTCGATAAAATTACATGACTTTGTACAGATTACTGAAATTATTAAAGAAGTTCATAACAACATAATGTAATGAAATGTTTACATCTATTTCTTTGTAAATTACATATTATTCTTAAAAAATTACAAGATTTGTTAAAAGTATAGATAATATATCTTGTAATTTGGTTTAACTTTTGGATTTAGAAGATTACAAATTTTTTTATCAGAATACGTGATTTTGTTACATTTTACTTAAATTATTAGACTAATTGATAAAAGAAGCATGTAATTAAATTTTCATTCAACTTTTATTTGGATAATTACAATTTTTATTTTATTTTATCAAATTACATGATTTTGTTACAATTTACTAAATATATTAGACCAGTCGCTAACAAAATTATGTAATACAAAATGAGTAGCTTTTCTTTTAAAATTACATTTTATTCTTAAGAAATTACAAGATATATTATATATAGATAATATATCTTGTTATTTAGATTAACTTTTGGATTTAGAATATTACAACTTTTTTATCATATTACGTGACTTTGTTATATTTTACTTAAATTATTAGGCTAGTTGATAACAAAATTATGTAATCATATTTTCAATCAACTTTTTTTTTATTAAATTGCAACTTTTTTTTTTATATTTGTAAATTACAACTATTTTTTATTTATTAAATTACATTACATGATTTTGTTACTGTTTATTAAATATATTAAAGTAGTCACTAAAAAAATTATGTAATCAAAAGTTTACAACTTTTCTTTTTAAATTACATTTTATTCTTAAGTAATAATAAGATACATTACTTAAGTAATTAGAAGATACATTACCTGAGCAATTACAAGATACATTATATATATAGATAATATATATTGTAATTTAGTTTAACTTTGGATTTACAAGATTACAACTTTTTTTATTTTATCAAATTACGTGATTTTATTGCATATTACATAAATTATGAGATAATGTCATAAATGACCCGTTTAGTATACATTTTTTTTTTCAATGTGATACACGTACTTTAAAAATATCCAACGTGGTACTTGTACTTGATAAGTTCATAAAATACACATTTTATGACATTTCTATTCTTAGTTTTAGTTATGTCTTATATCTTTTTCGATTAATTATATTATGTTTTTGAATTTTAGGTACAATAAGGAGAATGAAGTCAAAAGATGTTAATAATGATGGTAAAGAGCTTACAAAATCATAATCACAAGATGGAAGAATACTTGGGAGTCAAAAATATCAATTTCTGGTTGCAAAGCAAGAAGGCAGATTTGACCTCAGGAGCTTGTTGCAAGGAAAACATGATGTTAAAGTCCTTATTTGAAGAAACTTCCTTCTTGATTTTTGAATTTGACATGATTACCTTTCCAACGGTAGCTTACACACCCAAAAAGAATAAGAAATAGGTATCCAAATCAGCCGACGAAGTGAAGGAAGATGCAGCAAAAAAATGGAAACAGAGAGCTCGATGCCGAGGCGCCCAATTCTGGGGCCACGGCGCCCAAAAACCGCAAAAACCCTAAAAAACCTTGAAAACGTGTTTTTTATGCCTCCTGACTTACTTGTGCGCCAAAGACTTGTTCCCAGGTTTTTAAAACTATATAAATACCATATTTTAAGCAACAAACTAGACATCTTTTGAGGAGATTCAAAGATCATCATTCTTCTTCTTCTTCTTCTTCTTCTTCTTCTTCTTCTTCTTCTTCTCCTCCATTCTTTTATTTTATTTTCTTTTTAGTTTTATGTATATATTATCTATGCTTATGCTAAGCTAAACTTTTCTTTGGTTAAGGGTGATTTCAAAGCCCTAGACATGTTTTGTAATTGATTTTCATATTCTATCTATCATTAGTTTTCTATCAAAGTTGCTTGTGTTCTTCTATAAGAATTGTTCATGATGTTGTCTTGATTTGTTTAGGTTGCAAACTAGATATATCTTGATAATTATCTAATGCTAGTTTAGGAGTTTTGATACGTAGCTTATCTTGATTTCTATTCAATAGTGGCAATTTGAGATTAATGATTATGTTAAAGTTTTCGCTAATTGCAATGTGGAACATAACCTAAGTTAAACAATTCATGTTCATGCTTTTATTGCTTAGATCAACTTATCTTTCTCATCATAAAACTGTTGTCAAATTAAATTTAGAGATGTTTATCCTAGGATATTTGATAGTTAGAGATTAAGTAGTGGCGTTCGTCCTACTTAACGATGAACTAAGGAAGGATTGGGGTAACACGGGAGGTTGTTATCTACGATTGTTAACTTTGATAGCTAATTGATGTTGATAGATCTTAAATTGATTTTCAATGATGTCTAGTGGTGGAGAATGAAACCTTAACCATACTTCTCTTATATTTAATTTTCTCTTATTTATTTGCTTTTTACTTATCTTGTTTTCTTTATTTTTAATTATTTCAAAACCCCTTTTTCTTTTCTTGTCTTTGAACTTAAGTGATAAACTAATAACTTATAAATTAAAAACCAATCTCTAAGGACTCGACCCTTCCTAACTACTATATTTACAATTGATTATTTTTAATGTAAGGTTAAATAAGATATACTCTTTTGAGTGCATCAAGTTTTTGGCGCCGTTGCCGGGGATTACTTCTTTTAGTTTATTTGTTACTTGGTTTATTCTTATTTTCCGTTGTAATTAATTTTATTTTTCTTGTATATACAGGTTTTTCTTTTCAAATTTTGAGCAAAACACGATGGACTTGAGTAATTTAACACTTGAGGAGTTGGTGGCATACACGAACATTGAGAACCAACGAGCTAATCTCACCTCCCTAATTCAACAATTGGCCATTGGTAGTGTGCAACAATGAAGGCAGTGTGGAGTGTGCTTCATGATGGATCATCCAACCAATTGGTGCCCGTACTACCAAAAAGATAATTTTGAACTAGTCTATGATGTGGAAGGATACCAAAGCCAACACGGGTTCCATCAACAACAGTGTGATCTTTTCCCAAACTCTTACAATGAGGGATGCTAGGATCATTCTGATTATGGCTACTCGGAAAATTTTCATGAACAAGATCTTTTTCGACCCCCACCTCAAAACTTAGGTACTTCTTTAGAAGACCTTGTCAATACTCTTATTGCTAATACTTTGGAATTTCAACAGGAAAGAAGGGCTCAATCCGTTTTCAATCAGTCATGGTCTCAAGAAATAGATTTTTTTTAGTCCCCACCTCAAAAGTTAGGTATTTCTTTAAAAGATATGATTGATTCTATTGCTACTAATACTTTGCAATTTCAACAAGAAACAAGGGCAAGTCTCCAGGATTTGGAAACGCAAATGAGTCAATTGGCTAGTACAATGGACAAATGGATAGCACAATGATCTGAAGAACTACATGAATCATTCCCCTCCCAAACTATGATTGATCAAGAGAAGAATGCTAGTCCTGAACAACTTGAGGATGAATTCGAAAGTCCAAGGGAGCCTGAGGATGAGATTAAACCAACGATGGATTCAACTCTTGAGGATAATGAAGCCATAATTAAGAGTACTTCGGCATTTGAGGTAACTTTTAAGGTTCCAATTTTTACTAATGTTTCTTCTCCATTTTTTCCTAGTATATTCACAAAGTTCAAGGAGGAGGAACATGAACAACACAAGCCAAAAACCTTAACCAACTTGTTTGTGGATGCCATTCAACAAATACCAAAATATGCACCATTCCTTAATGATATATGCACCACAAAAGATGATGGAATAATACTTGTAATGGAGAATGCATCCACCGTTGTGCAAATAAAGCTTCCTATCAAACGTATAAATTTGGGAAGTTTCATGTATGAGCCTGACAAGCCTAAAAAGCCAAGAAGGGGTGTTGGTTAGGTTGGACAAATTAACTTAAGTGCTAATTGGGAAGACAGCCCAATTAATGAAGAAATTGCCAACCTGCCATAGCAGATTTGTTTTCTTTTTCTTTCTTGCTTCGTTTTAATTTTTTAGGTTTATTTAAGTTTCATTAGTTTGCTTTGTTTTGAGTTCTTAATAATTTTGTTTGTTTTTGTATTTTAACAAGTCAGGCTAAGGATAATAAACCAAACGCTTATTGGGAGAAAATCCCATTGGATAGAGAGCACACATTATAATCAGATTTTCTATTTCTTACTCTCCATCCCTCTATCTGTTATATTTTCTTTAGTTATTTTTCTTCTTTTATTTAGTAGTTCTTTTCTCTTACATATAATTCTTGCATATAGGGTGATAGTATTACATTGAGGACAATGTAAGAATTATGTGTGGGGGGAGGAATTTAGGATTTCTTATTTTAGATTATCAATTTTTTTGGGGGTATGTTTTAGTGTGTTTGTAGTTCTTTTCAGTACAATGATGAGACATGAATTGGATAGGTCAAAAACTGATCACTAGTGAGAAGATTTTTCATGAGAATTAAGCTTGACATTACTATTTTTCATAAGCCAAAGTTAATATGATATATTGATTGAGAAAGAAGCATGTTTAGACTTAATATTGACTTGTATAATCATCCGTGTGAGTTTTTGAGCCGATATGATTGATTCATTATAAATATCAATCTAATTTCTTTCTTGAGTGCTCTTATGATTACATGATTCTCTTGCTTTAGACCTTTTTGAGACTATATTGATACATATAATTACATGGATATGATAGAGGCATTAGGATTTTTAACCAGGGCCAAATCAGCCATCCCTTATTGATGTTCCAAGAGAACATCCCACTAGTGAGCCAATTTGAGCATACATTGAGTAAGCTATTTCTTTGGTAACCACAACTTTTCCCTAGCCTAGATGTACTTATATCCTTACACTTGTTCTAAAGATGGATTACATATTTTGAGACATTGCAAAACAAGGGATACTTATTGAAAAATTGGGTTGAAAACAAAAGATAAGTGTGGGGGAAGAAAAGAAAAGAAAAAGTCAAGAGAAAAAGAAAGGGATCATTGTCAAATACATTCCTATATTAAAAAAAATATATATGAATCAGCTATTGAACTTTTGGTTAAAGAAAAGATGTTACAAGGTTGGTTAGAATGGGGAAGAAAAGAAAAAGTCAAGAGAAAAAGAAAGGGATCATTGTCAAATACATTCCTATATTGAAAAAAAAAATATGAATCATCTCTTGAACTTTTGGTTAAAGAAAAGATGTTACAAGGTTGGTTAGAATGAAGCAAAGTCTAAAAATTTAGCCTATGTTATTATGTGCTTTATAAGAGTTTTGAGAAGTTTTATTTGTATGATCTTATTATATCTCTAAACTCTATAAAATCTTTATCCTTTTATTCTTTAACCACATTACAATCCCTTGGCCCTATTAAAACCTTGAATAAAGACCTCTTGATTTATGAAGTTGCATGATCTAAATAGTGGAGAATAGGTGGACAAGCAAGCATATGGTAGAACTATTTTCATGAGATTGACTGAGTGTAAACACTTTACCACTACTTTAAAGAGTGAAAATCATGACATTATTCCATGTGAGAAGTTGAGATTAAGTTTGAATATGCACTATTTTGATTGAAATATGTTATGTTAATATTGACTTAACTCAAACTATTTACATTCAAGCATGATTTTTTGTGAAATTCTTTGATCTATTGATTAGTTTATAAGACTTGTTCAAAGATTTTCTCTAATTTATATTGAAAGGATTAGGAGTAACTATTTTTAGTGTATGTTAGTTTATTTTTATTTTAGTTTTTCAATGTTGTGGGTATCGTTCTAATAAACCCTCATGAGGCTAACTCGTCCACTAGGGACACCTAGGGGTTTAAAGGCTTGTGTCACATGCTAAGTGTCACCGTGATTTCCTACGAAAGTGGATTAGACTAGATTTTCTTATTTTATTTTTATTTTGTTTTGCTCGAGGACTAGCAAAAAGCTAAGCATGAGGGTATTTGATAAGTTCATAAAATACACATTTTATGCCCTTTCTATTCTTAGTTTTAGTTATGTCTTATTTCTTTATTTTGATTAATTATATTATGTTTTTGAATTTTAGGTATAATAAGGAGAATGAGGTCAAAATATGTCAATAATAATGATAAAGAGCTTACAAAATCATAATCACAAGATGGAAGAAGACTTGGGAGTCAAAAAGATCAATTTTTGGTTGCAAAGCAAGAAGACAGATTTGACCTCCGAAGCTTGTTGCAAGGAAAATATGATGTTAAAGTCCTTATTTGAAGAAACTTCCTCTTGAATTTTGAATCTGACTTGAATACCTTTCCAACGGTATTTTACACGCCCAAATCGGACAAGAAATGGGCATCCAAATCAGACGACAAAGTGAAAAAAGATGCAGCAAAAAAATGGAAACAAAGAGCTCGGCGTTGCGGCGCCCAAAAAACCTTGAAAACGTGATTTTTATGCCTCCTGACTTACATGTGCAGCAAAAACTTGTTCCCAGGGTTTTAAAACTCTATAAATACCATCTTTTAAGCCACAAACTAGACATCTTTTGAGGAGATTCAAAGATCTTCATTATTATTCTTCTTCTCCTCCATTCTTTTATTTTATTTTCTTTTTAGTTTTATGTATATATTAGCTATGCCTATACTAGGCTAAACTTTTCTTTGGTTAAGGATGATTTCAAAGCCCTAGACATGTTTTGTAATTGATTTTCATATTCTATCCATCATTAGTTTTCTATCAAAGTTGTTTGTGTTCTTCTATAAGAATTGTTCATGATGTTGTCTTGATTTGTTTAGGTTGCAAACTAAATATATCTTGATAATTATCTAATGCTAGTTTAGGAGTTTTGATATGTAGCTTATCTTGATTTCTATTCAATAGTGGAAATTTGTGATTAATGATTATGTTAAAGTTTTCACTAATTGCAAAGTGAAACATAACCTAAGTTAAACAATTCATGTTCATGCTTTTGTTGCTTAGATCAACCTATCTTTCTCATCATAAAGCTGCTATCAAATTAAATTTAGAAATGTTTATTCTAGGTTGTTTGATAGTTAGAGATTAAGTAGTGGCGTTCGTCCTGCTTAACGACTAACTAAGGAAGGATTGGGGTAACATGGGAGGTTGTTATTTACGGTTGTTAACTTTGATAGCTAATTGATATGATAGATCTGAAATTGATTTTCAATGATGTCTAGTGGTGGAGAATGAAACCTTAACCATACTTCTCTTATATTTGATTTTATCTTATTTATTTGCTTTTTTACTTATCTTATCTTATTTTCTTTACTTTTAATTATTTTAAAACCCCCTTTTCTTTTATTGTCTTTGAACTTAAGTGATAAACTAATAACTTATAAATTAAAACCCAATCCCTGAGGACTCGACCTTTGCTAATTACTATATTTACAATTGATTATTTTTAATGCAAGGTTAAATAAGATGTACTCTTTTGAGTGCATCAGTACTATCAAACCATGTATCAGTATAGTATTTGGACTTAACACCGTTAATATAAATGATTATATGGCGATGATCAATCAGGTGATGACACATGGCATTAATTTTTAAATATACAAAAATAAAATTTTGAAAAAATTACAAATATAAATTATAGAAATAAATTATTTTTAAAATATAAAAATTTTAAAATCATTTAAAAATAATAATAAGTGATTTTTTTAAAAAAGGAAAAAGATAAAATATCTTTAAAAATTACAAAAATTAAAATATGAAATTAAAATTATTTTATCATTTTAATTTATTTTAAAATATTTATTAATTTGTTTTCAAAAAATATTTATTTATTTATTTATTTATTTCCTTTCCTTTCCTTTCATTTCCCTTCTCTTCTCTTCCTTTCCTTTCCTACCATTTTCAGGCCATAGCCCTCCAACCATTGGCTGGATTAGGCCTGAGGAGGTCGGATCCGACGAAGGTAGGCCGAAAATGGCCTGATACGGCTTGATGTTTTCGATCATTTTCAAGCCGATTCCAACCTGGTTCTGGCCAAATCCGGTCGATGACTGGTCGGATTGGACCTTAAATAGCTAATATGAGGGAGATGGAGAGGGAAGGGAGAGAAAGGAAGAAAGAAAAATAAAGAAAAGGGAAAGAAAAATAGAAAAAAAGAAATTTTTTAATGCTAACACAATCACGTCATTTAAAATTTTAACGGTGTTAGTTACATGTACTACATTAACACACGAAATAAAAGTACAAGTACCAAAATAGATATTTTTAAAGTAGATGTATCACATTGAAAATTTTAATAAACTTTAGAGGCCATTTGTGACATTATCCCTTAAATTATTAGACTACATGATAATACAATTGTGTAATCAAATATCAACATCTTTGTCGTTGTAAATTATGATTTTTTTATTATCAAGTTACATGATTTTGTTACAGTTTACTAAAAAAGTTACAATAGTTCATAACAAAATTATGTAATCAGAACTTACACTTTTTCCTTTTTAGATTACATTTTATTCTTAAGAAATTACAATATATATTATATATAGATAATATATTTTATAATTTAATTTAAATTTTGGATTTAATTACAACTTTTTTATTTTATTTATCAAACTACATGATTTTGTTAAATTTTACTTAAATTATTTGACTAGTTGATAATAAAATTATGTAATCAAATTTTCATTCAACTTTTTTATCTTTGTAAATTACCTCAATATTCTAGTGATCAAATAACTGATTGAAATGATTATTTTGTCAGTCCATGCTTTTAGCAACTTAATATCAAGTGTGTAATGTCTCAAAACTCTACCTGATAATGGTTGAATTCACTTTTAACTCAGAGTTCTTTTGATAATCTAGAAAGCCCTCTAACCTAATGATTTGTTTATGTATGAAAATTTTTTATTTTCTCCTTTAGGGTTTGCTTAGTAGGGTGAAAAAAATTGAAAAGATAGAAAATTGGAGGAGGGGAAAAGTGAAAAGATAGAAAACATATATATATATATATATTTTATTTTTATTGGTGTGCTTGGTAGGAATGATATAAAAGTGGAAAGAAAAAATAATTTTCTTTCCACCCATTGCTTGGTAGAGTTGAAAAAAGAAAGAAAAGAAAATGGAAATTATATTATTTTACCATTATAACCTTTGTAAATTAAAATAAAAAGATAAAATTTAAAAAATGATGGATAACATTGTAAATATGCACACTTAACTCACATCTTTTTCATTTTCTCTCTCTTATTATTCCAATTTGGAATGATTTATTTTTATGCATTAGGATGGAAAATAGTTATCTCTCCAATTTTCTTTCCTCTCAGTTTTCTTTCCTACCAAGAACACTCAAAATTCACTTTCTTTCTCTCCTCTTTCATCCTTCCATTTTTTCACTTTACCACACATACCCTTAATGTGCATTGGTAATTGGTATAATAAACAAAATAGCAACATGTAGGCACTTAGATTGAAATGAAAAACTAATAACATTTTCTTATTGAAACATTCTTGTAATTTGACAAGTTTATGTTGTGATAGAAAGTTATGAGTCTTAAGTGGCTGAGAAGTAAGTGGAATGTTTTTCATCAATATTATTTAAATAGTTATCTATTGTAAGGAGAAAAGCATAAGTCAAATAGTTATTAGTTTGCAAAAGTGAGAGAAAGATTAATGGAGAAAGTGGTTGTTGGGAATTTTTTTATATTTATTATTCAAAGTATTTAATTGGTACCGTACTACTACCTACATTTTAAGGAAATTATTTTTGCTATAATATAAACTTTTTGTTAAATTAAAGTGATCCATTTTCAAATTTTAATATCTTATGAGTTTGATATTGGTTATAAAGAAATCCGTACTACTCTGACTTTTCATTTTTCTTGAAGTATTATGTGCGACACTCATGTCCGTAGCATATTAGGACATGGGTATGGAATATGACCCTCTAAGGACCTTCCAATTATATGAAAAAACTTTAAAAAACTGAACATACCCTTGTCGAACACATACCCGTATCTGACACTCACGTCCGAGTCCGAATAACATATACCACCACCACTAAAGCGAACACAAGCCATGGATTTAAAACAGAAGGGACCGGATTCTTGTAGTCCATGAACCATATATACTTCTCGTCATAGTAACTTGCAGGCTTGATTTGAAAAGAAATATCATCTTAAGTTTTTCCACCTTGATATATTATACACAGAGAGCCTCAACACTATTTCGTTGTTGATTTTGTATATTTTGCCATTGTGAAGTCCACTTTAAGTTTCCAAAAATTGATTTGAATTTTCTATTAGTACTGGTAGTCTAGACTATTGAATATATGTTATAAGCTATTTGTCAGCCTCTGAAAAGGCCTCATGTAAATGACTTGTTGCATTGTACATTTTAGTGCCAATAGGTAATTCATTGTTGGAGTCATTAAGGTTTGGAAATGATTTCCATGATTATGTTATATTTCTCATCTTAGTAATGAATATTCATGAAAAAAGAATATGACAACAGTTTTGTCTTGATGAATGCTGTCAATAGCAGCTGAAGCATCATTGCATGCAAAATTTTATTGAACATGTTACTATCATCCAATTGCCAATAATTGGTCCAAAAGCCTTGATCCGAATAAGTCACAGATCATTGATATAAAGGCATAGGCAAACATCCAAACATCAATTTCTCATTTTTTTTTTTGCTAATCTCAATAAGTACTATATTATACTAGGTGGATACATGCGCGATACTGTAGGTGAAACAAAATTGCTATTTTTGAGTTAAAGTATGAAATAACTTTATTTTAATTATACAACATGATAAATGTTCACAAAATAATGTTACTATTTAACTCATTTATAGAAGACTATTTGACCAATTGAACTAATAGTTGCAATATCATTAACATTAAGCATATGTGAGTATCATAACCTGTTTTAGTTGTAAAAATGCAACATGATCAAATTTCTTAAACTAAAGAATCTTAGAAGAATTTTTTAAGTGTTTGCTATATCAAAATATTTTCACATATTGAGATATTTATAGACAAAGCTTACATCTAATTTATACACTAATTTATATTGTTAGACAAACAAAGCAAATCAAGTATCAAAGTTGAAAGCAAATGATTATAATTTGGGTTAATTAGATCCTTATAAATTTCATACTACATATATCAATGAAAAGGTTGAAAGGAAACGAAACAAGAAGAATCTTTGAGTAGCTTTCTATAGAACATTTATCCATTGATTAATTTTTATTTGCAACGATTGAAATTTCCAAATATGTTAAGACTATAAGCATACTTCGAAATATGACATACATAAATAGAAGAAGTCATGATCTTGAACATTGAATATGTTAAAAATAAATAACTTCACCTAGTTAGTTTGCACTTTGCATTTACAATTAGCAAAGGCTACAGATAAAGTGGAGTCTGGAAGACATCTCCTCCAATTGCAATGCCAACATGATTTTTCAATATGTACCCAAAAAATAATATTTCATTATGAATCTGAATTCAGTTTGGTAGATATGAATATAAGAGTAAATATTAAGGTAACCTATAGTTACTTTCATAAATTCCATCTGTAACACGGACAATAGTGTTGTACATTTCATTCGACATGGCACCTTGCAATGATTTAAAAAAGATATAAATCACAACTAATGCCATGAGTACACATTCACATTCTTTCCAAAGCCATGACATTAAATGCCAAATTAATGATAGGACATTGGTCCACAAAGTGTCAGGGTGCAATTGCTTAAGCAAAAGAGAAAGAGGCAAAATTGCGTGGACACACGTGCACACACACAAAAAAAAAAACTATCAAAACAACGTACAGTTTTGGAGACAAAGCCAACAGATCCAGGTCTGTATAGCTTGCAATGAACAATATATTCAATTGTTCCAGCAGTGTCACCTATTTTAAAAGCTCCAGCCTGAATTCCTCCAACAGTAGCTAGGCCATAACAACCTACAAGTCCATAAGTATTGAACTCAAATAGAGTCAAAAAAGGCCAAATAGTTAAAATTGTTAAAGCAGATTCTTTACATGTGCAAGATCCCAAGGAGACACATGTATATATTGGTTAATCATTTTCGTTGCCTAGATTGGTTCTCATCATCTTGCTCACCTTGTTGTTGAAATGTACATATGCATCAGCTGTTTGGTGTCTAATTCATGACACCTTTAGTAATTATAGCAACAACTTGAATGGTTGGCTGTTTCAAAGCGACCATGGACGAAGCAACAACACTACAAGAAAATAAAACAAAAATGATTAAGTTATGCATATAAGAATTCTTGCTCTCAAAAATAGAACGAAAGAAATGATAACCTTCGAAATGATGCAAAGTTAATAAAAACATCGGCGGTTTGCTTCAATTCTGCAAAATGTAGTCACATGAGTAAACTCAAAGACATCAGACAATATAGCCACAGCTGCAACACCAATTTGATAAAGACCTCATCATTACTCTTCTTGTTTGAAAGAGGCTGCATAGACTCAAACTCTTTGGCATCTACTTTTGTTTCCTCAATCTTGAGTCTCTATAGAGCCTTTTTCTTCTCTTCCAACACCTTCTCATACTCCTCAAGAGTCATCTATTTTATCAATATCATAAGTTACAAACAGTAATTGACATATTTAGTTTGCAGTTTGCATTTACTATTAGCAAAAGCTGCAGATATTACTAATCATCTAAAATGATAATTGTCAAGTGAACTTAAAAAATATAAGACATCTAAAAGTCAAAGGTAGATAAGTTCTCAAATTAAATTCTTTGAGAAACGATATACATATATAATGAACATATGTTAATCAAATTTTAATAAAAGATTTTCTCACCAGCATACCTTTTGCGAGTAAAAAAAAAAAAAACTGAAACTTAAGCAAAATTTGTCAATCAAATAAAAAAACCCATTGAGGGAGACCTTCTTTAATGAAAAAAATTACCATCAGGAGTAAACTCAAAGGCATCAGACAATGTAACCACAGTTGCAACACTATTTGCATTTAAATCACATGCTTCGCTTGAAGGACCTACAACATCAATACCACTATTGCTACCATAATATAAAAATAATTATGCTCCTGCATCCTCTAACCCTCAGGCTATTCTGATGAAACAAATGGTAATTCATAATGAAATTCATATTTCACCAACTTAGGTATTGCTTCCTCCCACAATATGTAAATCCAAACTTTATCAAACTCTTAAAACTCACGTTTACATCTACCACATCCATGATTTTTTCAAGCATGTTTAAAGCTAATATAAGGAGACATCTTCTAGAGAAGAAAAGAAGTCTTAAAGAAAAAAGAGAAGCCAGCACAAAGTGTCTTGTCCAAACACTTGAAGCTATCAAATTTGATCAATCATGATAGAAAAATATATTTGCTTGCTACAGACATGCAAGCTTTGTATATAAATAAAAACAAATATTTAAATTGAAGAACAAAGCATCAAACCTTTAGAATCAATCCGATGAGAACTTGACCATCAATTTAAAAAGACAAATAATAATTTTTTTCACTCAAGTAAAAACATGGAAGTTGAGAGCGGATGGTGTGAAAGTTGACCAAAAGAAAGGATTAATGGCTTATCTTTGTCGATAAAACAAAGACAAGATCACATGAAAGAGAAGTAAGAAGAAAAACAAAATAGAGAATAGTGGTAAAAAGAGGGGGAAAAAAGAACCAAAGGCACGAACCTGGAGAGCCCACCAATGGCACACAACTTCCAAAGGAGCAAATCAATTTTGAAAAATAAATGAAAATCATCAAGAGTTAAAGTGTGTCTCCTCAACTTAGCCATATGATGTCGTTTCTGCAACACCTGTAGCACAATCCCTTCGGCATCTGCCACCGTTGCACCGCCTTGCCCCTGCACTTGCACCAAGAACCTATGCAGCTACTCTGCCATCATTTGGGGCCCACCTTTAACGTACTTATTGAATGCATCTTTAACTTCTGGTGGCGGTGTTTCCTCAATGACTTTGAACTTCCTAGTAAAGCACATGCACATCCTGTAACTCCCTATCAATCAACACTAGTTTCCCTCCCTGATAAAAAATGAAAGAAAAAGTTGATTGAAAAGGTTTAAAGGTTGTCTGGCTTTCTGGGTGGGGGGATATTTACATTACATGGATATAGTATTGTACTATTGGAATCCTGAAGTGGGTTTAGTTCATTTTTTTTTTGTTTCTGTATTTTTATATTTGAAGTATGCTAATGAAAATGGGGCAGAGCTTTCACTTTGTTTTTGTTATGTTCTTAGCTTTTGGTCAAGATTTATTTTTATTTTTTATTTTTTTTATTTCAAACTATATCTTCCCTTAGACCTTCTAGCATTAAAGTCTACTTTGTTGTTTCTTATTGAAGAAAAGAAGAGAAAATTTTTACTTTTGAGTTTTAACTATTAGTTATGAAAAATGAAAAGATGAGAAAAAAGGAAAAGTTAATTTATGTTTTTGGTTGAAGCTATCTAAAGATGGGGGAAGAGCAAGGATAAGGAGTGTTTAGCATAAGCTATTTCAGCCGCATCATCCAAAACTTAGACAAAATTCCTTTGATGTAATTCCAAATCTAATATTTACCAAATCAATTAGAAAACCCAAAACACCTAAACCATCAAAAGCTAAAAGAAAACTAAATTCGCAAATTTACATGAAACGTCAATTTGTTTTCTAATTATCAAAATAAAACAATCTGAATTCCAAAATTAAATGAAGAAATAACCCTATTAACAAAAGCAAGACCAAGCTCAGATGAATTCTGAAAAAAGAGTTTGGATTTCATGAAGACATACCTTCAATGAAAGTGGAGAACTGGTTCAAGAAAGTATTGATCTGGTCCCCGTAGACATACCCGATAGTAGCAAATCCACCAACAACACCCACAAGTAAAACTCCAGCCAAAAGGGTACCTTTAAGTGCAGTGTTTCCTTTAATCCCTCCTTTAGCATTACCATTACCATCCCCATCCTCTTTGAGCTTCTCGTCATCATCACCTTTAGGGTTGAGGAACCACCTCTAACTTTGTGGAGCATTGGGTAGAATTTTTGAAGGGATTGCTCTGATATTCTCACCCAAAAAAAGTAAGCAGGTACATTTGAATGTAAAATAAATTGGACTGATAACAAATTCACAAAGCCAAATAAAAAAATTGATAATCTGATAGAGAAGAATTAAGCAAAACTCTTTGTCATTTTTTCTTCTAAATTGATAAAAATGAGTATGTTTGAACACCAAACCAAAAAAAAAAAATGAAAAAAATGAAAAAAGTATAAAATAAATGAGAATGCAATCCAAAACTTTCCTAATAAGATATCATTGTTTGAAAAATGTAAGAAGCAGGTGGAACTAAGGTGGTTTAAAGAAATATAATATCCTGAGCTTCCTCACATGATACATGCACATCAATCAAGAATGAGTTGACGGCTCAAACAATGCATAAAGAAGATATAACCTCCTTTGCCAACAATTATGTCCCAGAAATTGGACCATAAAAATCAAGAAAAAGAGGAAAAATGCCGAGCAGCTACACAATCCAAGGAAAAAAAAATGAAAATAAGGAAGATGAGAGAAAGAGAGAAGGGAACGAGGGAGCAGTTGAGAATCAGAAGATGAGAGAAAAAGAGAAGAGAACAATATCAATTTTAACAGATGAAAATGAGGAAGATAAGAGAAAGAAGGAAGGGAATGAAGAAGTAGTTGAGAAGCGGAAGATGGGAGGAAGAGAGAAGGGAATAATGCCGATGACACTACATCAAATAAATTACATTTGGAAAAATGAGAAAGAAAAAGGAAAAAAAGACAGATGACAAACAATCTGGAAAAATGAGATATATAAAGAGTTGTTTTCATCAAAAAGAAGAAAATGGAAATTTAGAAAGAAAAGCGAAGATGAGAAGAGATAGATCAGGAAAACCAAAAAGGAAGAAAATGAAGATTTTTTCTCACTTACCTTTTCCCCAAATCTCGTTGCTTTCTTTTTTGCCTTATCACCTACCGTTTTTCATAATATTTTATTAATTTTTTTTTGAAAAAAAAAGAAGAAAAGAGAGCATAGAATGAGTGAATAGTAACTTGCGACGTGGACAGTCTCCCCTTGTAGAAAAAATTCTAATTTATCTCCCTTTGTAGAAAACATTCTAATTTATCTTTTGGATATGATCTTGCTGCCGACTTTTGTTGACTGTCTCATTTATTTTTCATGTTTAATGATTGTGTTTTATATTTCTGCAAATATTCAGGAGAAGTTTTGACCTATGTTGCTCCGACTTTTCATTTTTTTGAAGTATCCGTGTCCGATATCTGTATCCGATGTATATCCGAATATGGCTATGGGGATATGATCCTCCAAGGACCCTCCAAATAATGGAAATCTTAAAAAAATAGAATATACCCGTATCGGACACATACCTGTTTCCGACACTCATATTCGAGTCCGACACTCATACCAGAGTCCGAATAACATAGGCTTTGACTCAGTTTCTCAAGGTTCTCAATGATTCCAGTGGTCAAATAATTGATTGGAATTATTATTTTGTCAGTCCATGCTTCAGCTTGTCTCATATCACTTGTAGGAATGAGAATTTCATATCCTTGTAAGTCCATCTGTTTGAATGATAATTGAATTATGGTTAATTTTTTATGAAATACTTTCTTATTTGTCTATAATTGTGTTATTCTTACTGATTATATTTAATTTTCATTGCTTTAAATGTGTTTCAGTCTACTTTTGGTATAGCTAAGATCTCACCCAGACCTTACTTTACATTATCACCTAAGTTAACTCCATGTCTTCAATTTCTTAATAACAATAATAATAATAACAACAAAAATAACTTGTGAATAGATTGATTGGCAAGAACCTGGGTTCAAATGGATGTTCAGGAACTCTATCACCTAAGCTATAATGTTGTTGTATGATGGTGCTGACTTCCTCAGCATTCTTTGATTTTGTTGCATATGAGGAAAATATTGATGTAAGAGAATGATATATCATATTAGTCTCAAAAATTAAAATGGAAAAACACATTAATGACATACATACACATAGGGGTGTAATCGAGTCGAGCTGAGCCGAGCTCAAGCCGTAAGAAGCTCAAGCTTGACTCGAAATTTGAGGCTCGAAGTTCGACTCGAGTTCGATCGAGTTTCACTTTTAAAGCTCGAGCTCGATTCGAGATAAAAAATCGAACTGTTTGAGCTCGCTCAATTAGGCTTGTTTACCTAGTAAAAAATGAGCTTGGTTCCCATGTTCGACTTCAAACTCGATTATTTGTACTCAAGCTTGAGTTCGAATTAAGATTTTTCAATACTAATTAAAAATAAAAAATATATATTAAAAATAAAAAAGCTCGATTAGGCTCGCGAGCTATTAGAGTCAAGCATTATGATACTCAAATTCAGCTCGTTCGATAGCTCGAGCTCGGCTCGACAATAAACAAGCCGAATTCGAGTTTTTTTTTTTAGCCGAATCCGAGTAGCTTACGAGCACAGATGTCTCGTTTACACCTGATGGAGACTCAATTAAGAGTTGTAAACCCAAGTGCAGGTTATGTTCAAGTAATAAATTCTCGGGTGTCCGAGGTCGAACCACAGGGAAGCGTACTAGTAAGTATAAGTTTATAAATATATATGAAAAAGAAAATAAACAAGATATTAGGGAATCAATAACAAAGAAAGTAAACAAGATATTAGAGAACAAAATAAACAAAATAACATAAAAGCAATTAAACAAGATATAAAAAACAATAAGAAAGGATGTTGAGGTTAGAGAATCCACTCTTGGTGTTATGCTAAGATTAATCTTGTTTTATTACACAATTGAAATCCACACATAAGGGAGGTTCCAATCGGAAGGTTTAGCAATTCAGTCCAACGTCCATAGCATATGATATTATGTTCATTTGGTGTCCTCAAAACTCATAAAAAGAGTCCAAGCATTCCTTATGCCAAGGTATATGTCTACAACAAATCAAGGTTATGAAACCAAGCATTTACTGTGCCATTTTCATTGTCAATAATGAATCAAGATCTCTACTTTGCAAGTATGATTTTAAACCAAAAGAAAATATTATCTATACTAGTGTTTATAAATGATGATTCATTTTAGCTCATGTTTAAGAGACTAACCTTAGCATTTACCAAGAGCTTCACCTCATCACCTCAACAATATGATTAGCAACACATACTAGATATGAATAAAATGAAAAGAAATGTAAGAAGCATAAGTAAATAAAAAAGAAAACTAGAGAAAGGAAAGAAGAAGAAAACTTAGAGAATTTTACTACAAAGGCTAATATCCTACCAATGTATAATGTATCCCAATACTCATCCAAGGCCCTCTATTTATACACATTTTGGAGGGCTAAATGACAAGAGACAAGCTTTACAAATTTCAAAGGTAGGTATAATAGGTGGGTGCATTTTTCTAACAATTTTCGTCATATTGTATGACAATTCTGATCAGCCAGCTTGATGGTCGATTTTGTCAATGTTGGAGGCTCGATCTGATAAAATGGTCTTCTAGAAATATATACCCCTATCAGTTACGGATCCATAGCCGTTGGAATCAGATCATTTGCGCACGTGGATCGGAAGATATGGTCAAAATACCAAAACGGTGCAGAACAGACGTCATTGCACATCAGCCAACTTGATGGTCAATTTCGCTAGGGAAAACGACTCCGTTTCAAGAAGTGTAAAACATGAAAAAGATAGATATGCCTCTTAGCTTTGCAGGGATACAAAGTTCAGCCTTATTGCTTCAGTGAAACTCGAGATATAGCTGATATGGCAAAAGGTGTCGGAACTGGAACTGAACTGGATTTGCCCTTAATTCTAGTAATCTGAAATCACTCAAAGAAACTTGTGAAAAACACCAAATTACATAAAAATATAAAAGATCATAAACACAATTAGACTAAACAATAATAACTCGTATTTGACACAAAACAATAATAAAACATAACTAAAAACTATATAATTATACGAGTTATCACACCCCCATACTTAGATTGTTGCTAGTCCCTAGCAACGACTCAATAAAAATAAAATAAGAAAATCTAATCTAATCCATTTTCGTAGGAAATCACGGTGGCACTTAGCATGTGACACAAGCCTTTAAACCCCTAGGTGTCCCTAGTGGACGAGTTTAGTCTCGTGAGGGTTTACTAGGACGATACCCACAAACATTGAAGACATAAGAAAAACTAAAAATAATAATTATAACTAATCCTTCCAATATAAATTAGAGATAATCATTGGACAAGTCTTAAAAACTAATCAATAGCTTAAAGAAATTCACAAAAAATCTTGCTTGAATGTAAATAGTTTGAGTTAAGTCAATAATAACATAACATATTTCAATCAAAATAGTGTATATTCAAACTTAATCTCAACTTCTCACATGGGATACTCTCTTGATTTTCACTCTTTAAAGTAGTGGTAAAGTGTTTACACTCAATCAATCTCATGAAAACACTTCTACCATATGCTTGCTTGTCCACCTATTCTCCACTATTTAGATCATACAACTTCATAAATCAAGAGGTCTTTATTCAAGGTTGTAATGGGGCCAAAGGGTTATAATGTGGTTAAAGAATAAAAGGATAAAGATATCACAAAGGTTCCAAAGAGTTCATAGATTTTAGAGACATAATAAGATCATACAAATAAAACTTCTCAAAACTCTTATAAAGCACATAATAACATAGGCTAAATATTCATGTTGAGCCTTTGCATCATTCTAACCAACTTTGTAACATCTTTTTCTAGAAGTTCAAGAGAAGATTATTTTTTTTTTTTTTTTAATATGGGAATGTATTTGACAATGATCCCTTTCTTTTTCTCTTGACTTTTTCTTTTCTTTTCTTCCCCCACACTTATCTTTTGTTTCTAACCCAAATTTTCAAATAAAAATATCCCTTGTTTTTTTGCAATATGTCTCAAAATATAAAATTCATCTTTAGAACAAGGGTAAGGATATAAGCATATTTAGGCTAGGTGTAAGTTGTGGTTACCAATAAAACATCATATTTAATGTAGGCTCAAATTGGCTCACTAGTGGGGATGTTCTCGTAGAACATTAATAATGGATGGCTGTTTGGCTCTGGTTATAATCCTAATGCCTCTATCATATTCATGTTGTCACATGTATCAATATAGTCTCAAACGGTTTAAAGCAAGTTCTAGAGAATCATGTAATCATAAGAGCACTCAAGAAAGAAATTAGATTGATTTGTATAATGCATCAATCATTATAGGCTCAAAAACTCACAAAGATGATTATACAAGTCAGATTAAGTCTAAACATGCTTCTTTCTCAATCAACATATCATATTAACATTGGCTCATAAAAAGGTTGACATCAAGCTCAATTCTCATGAAAATCTTCTCACTAATAAATCTGTTTTAGACTTATGCAATTCATATCTCATCATTGTATTGAAAGTAACTAAAAAAAAAAAAAAAAACACACTAAGTCTAAACATGCTTTTTTTTTTTTGTTTTTTTGTTTTTTTTTTTGTTTTTTGTTTTTTTTTTTTTGTTTTTTTGAAGAAGAAGATTAAATCAAACTGACAAGGTATGTCTCAAGTCTCCCTTACTCAGACCTTGTTCAGAATGAATACTTCTAAATGTCTTAAAACACAACAAATTTTTTTTTTTTTTAGCAAAATATGTCCCTTACCCCCTACTAAAATATGACATTGTCCCCAATGTCAAATTTTAAAGGTAGAATTTAGGAGATATTACCTGCAGAGGTTGCTAACCACTTATTATAACTGAGATACAACAAGCAAAATGTTAGATAATGTCACAAAGACAAAGTGCAATCCACTCCTTGCTCGTCCATATCTCTTTTTCTTTTTCCGAGCGTTTGCGAAACAACCGTAGCAGATAAACACTCATAAGCTTGTAGCTTTTTGAGTAAATCTTCAATGGTTGTAGCAGAAATTATGGTTCTCCTTGCCTCTGAAAACATGAATCCATTATCCACAGCATTATCTAAATATGAAAGTAAATTACTAAAATAACCATTAATATTAAGCAAACCAATGGGTTTCTTATTTGTGACCAAAGATGACCAAGAAGCCACGCAAGCTATTTCTTCCAATGTACCCAGACCTCCTGGTAAGGCAATGAATGCATCGGCAGAATGGTACATGATTGTTATCCGTTCAGGGATACTCCAGACTTGTATTTCCTTACCCACGGTAGGTCCACAAAAATTTGTGAATAGTTTTGGCACGATTCCTAGAACTGGACTTCCTCCGGCGTGTGCTGCTGTAGCGACTGCTCCCATTAAACCCGTACTACCGCCTCCATAAATCAAGTGGATCTTTTGTTGGGCAAGTATTACTCCAACTCTTATGGCTTCATCAGCGAATATGTTATTTTTCCCTGGATAAGCACCTCCAAAGACACAAATTTTTTTAATGCGCTGGGACGAAGTGCTTTCCATTTTTTTTTTCTTTTTCGAGTGCCTGAAAGAGAATGAGTACATGGTGTAATATATAGAGGACTGAGTAGTGAATCAGACAAGAGTAATAATGTCGCCGAAAGTGTATTTGACCTGTCAGAAGAAAATGTTAACCTAACAAAAGATTTTTGCGTGATTTCAGGAAGAAAATCAAAAAGAGAAGAAAAATCAACCGTAAAAGTCAAAAGTAATAATGTCGCCGAAAGTGTATTTGGCATCTTCCTCTAGTTTTACGTCCAGAAACGGCTTAAACGCCTTCTATGAGTCGAGGATATGCTTCCCATCCAGTTTTCTTACAAGCTGGCAAACAGGGTCTTTTATCATCAGATTCCCAAGATGTTGCCATTCCCTTTGGAATTGCGGCCATAAATCAAGAATTTCTCTTTGTACGTCTCCACTAGGATGCGTCTCAAGAGAAAGTTGGATATTACCCAAATTCTCCTTACTCAGTCCATCCTTAATGAATTCAATTTTATCATCTCGATTAGAGGACGGAATCCCAATAGAACGACATTTACCGTTACACGTCCATCGTGCACACTTGTGGCAATTTGAACTCATGCGCTTTGCTCGTCGCTTCTTTGCAAAAGTGCTTCTACCTGTACCTGGTAAATGCAAAACAGGAAGATATTCATCTTCACGTACCTTGGCTTCAATTATCCAACGTATGTCTTCAGGAATCCCTTTGTTCATAAGCATTCTTAATCTTTCTAATCGAACTTGGTAAAGCTTCAGTAAAATATTCCGAGGAAAAGGAGGAAATCGTTTCTGCAATCTTTTGAGAATATCATCCATCCTGAAAAAAAAATGAAATAAAATAAAATGAAAGAGAAATTTATATACAATATCAGTTTTGTGGGTAGCTGATGGAACCGACTTAAATAATCACGGAGTACCGTTATCCGCCATTTAACCGGGGTAAAAAAAAATTATATTTACATCTAGTTATTTTCAAAACAAGGATCAGAAAGAAAAACAACCTCTTCTTGAGTAACATGATTTTCCAAAAAGAGTTTGAGTCTTTGTCCATTTACCTTGAATACGTTACCATTTTGAGGATTCTCAATATCAACTGCTCCATAATGATACACATGCTTAACCACAAATGGGCCAGTCCATCTTGATCTCAACTTACCAGGAAATATGTGAAGTCTAGAATTATAAAGTAGAACTTTTTGCCCAACATTAAATGTTTTTCTTGAAATTAACTTGTCATGAAAGGCTTTAGTTCTTTCTTTATGAATTTTAGAATTCTCATATGCATCATTTCTGAGTTCCTCAAGTTCATTTATTTGTAATTTTCGTAAATTAGAAGCGTCATCAAGGTTTGAGTTGAACATTTTAATGGCCCAATATGCTTTATGCTCAAGTTCCACAGGTAAATGACAAGGTTTTCCATAAACTAGCCTATAAGGAGACATGCCCAATGCTGTTTTAAAAGCTGTTCGATAGGCCCATAATGCATCGTTAAGTCTAAGAGACCAATCTTTGCGATTTGGATTAACTGTCTTTTCCAAAATTTGTTTAATCTCCCTATTTGCTAATTCTACCTGTCCATTTGTCTGCGGGTGATAAGGGGTTGCAACTTTGTGTGTAATGGCATATTTCTTCATTAATGTTTCAAAAACCTTGTTGCAAAAATGTGTTCCCCCATCGCTTATGATAGATCGAGGAATTCCAAATCGACTCAAAATATTTTCTTTTAAAAATTTAATCACTGTTTTGTGATCATTATTTCGACATGGAATTGCCTCTATCCACTTTGAAACATAATCTATTGCAACTAAAATGTATAAGAAACCAAAAGATGGTGGAAATGGTCCCATGAAATCAATACCCCAACAGTCAAAAATTTCAATTACAAGAATTGGGTTCAAAGGCATCATGTTTCTTTTCGAAATGGAACCTAATTTTTGACAACTTTCACATGACTTGCAAAAATTATGTGCATCTTTGAACAAAGTTGGCCAGTAAAATCCACACTGTAAAATTTTTGCAGCAGTTTTCTTTGATGAAAAATGACCACCACATGCCTCGGAATGACAAAACTTAATTACACTACTTACCTCATTGTCGGGAATGCATCTTCGAAAAATCTGATCAGGACAATATTTGAACAAGTAAGGGTCATCCCAATAGAACTTCTTTACCTCATTCAGAAACTTCCTTTTATCTTGTGTGCTCCATTGAGAAGGAATTTTTCCTGTAGCAAGAAAATTAGCAATGTCAGCAAACCAAGGTGTCGTGGAGACAATTAGAAGTTGTTCATCAGGAAAAGTATCATTTATTGGTGAGGTTCCAAAAGATTCATCACAAACAAGTCTTGATAAATGATCAGCCACCACATTTTCTACTCCTTTTTTATCTCGAATGGTGATGTCAAATTCTTGCAGCAAAAGGATCCACCTCAGCAACCTAGGTTTTGCATCCTTCTTAGAGAGAAGATATTTTAAAGCTGCATGATCACTAAAGACAACAATTGATGATCCAACAAGGTAAGATCTGAATTTATCCAATGCAAAAACAACTGCAAGTAATTCCTTTTCTGTAGTGGAATAATTCATTTGGGCTCTATTTAAAGTTTTACTTGCATAGTAAATTACATGTGGTTTATTATCTTTCCTTTGTCCTAACACAGCACCAACAGCATAGTCACTAGCATCACACATTATTTCAAATGGTAAAGACCAATCAGGAGATCTCATAATAGGAGCAGTAGTGAGCATATTTTTGAGTTTTTCAAAAGCATCTTCACAATCTTTAGTCCATTCAAATGCAGTGTCTTTCATTAAAAGATTACATAGAGGTTTAGATATCGTGCTAAAATCTTTTATGAATCTTCTATAAAAACCTGCATGTCCCAAGAATGACCTAATGTCCTTTACTGTCTTTGGTGTGGGTAGATTAGCAATCAATTCAAGTTTTGACTTGTCTACCTCAATCCCTTTTGCAGAAACAATGTGACCTAGTACAATACCTTTAGTGACCATGAAATGACATTTTTCCCAATTAAGAACAAGATTTTTTTCTTCACACCTAATCAATACATTTTTCAAATTGGCTAAGCAATCATCAAATGAATCACCAGAAACAGAAAAATCATCCATGAAAATCTCAAGATTACGTTCAATCATGTCACTAAAAATGCTAAGCATGCATCTTTGAAATGTGGCAGGGGCGTTACATAATCCAAATGGCATTCTACGATATGCAAAAGTACCAAAAGGACATGTAAAAGTGGTTTTCTCTTGGTCCTCAAGTGCAATGGCAATTTGATTATACCCAGAATATCCATCTAGAAAACAATAAAACTCATGCCCTGCAACTCTTTCTAAGATTTGATCCATGAAAGGCAAAGGGAAATGATCTTTCCTCGTCACTGAGTTAAGTTTCCTATAGTCAATGCACATGCGCCAACCAGTAACAGTCCTAGCTGGAATTAATTCATTGTTTTCATTTTTAACTACAGTAACTCCAGATTTCTTAGGTACGACTTGAGTAGGACTTACCCATTTGCTATCAGAGATAGGATAAATGATTCCATTATCTAGAAGTTTAATGACTTCATTTCTCACTACTTCTTTCATATTAGGATTAAGCCTTCGTTGCATTTGTCTAGAGGGTTTAGCATTTTCCTCTAAATAAATATTATGTGTGCAGATTAATGGGCTTATTCCCTTTATGTCAGCTAAGGTCCATCCTAATGCATTTTTGTGCATCTTCAAAAGTTGTAACAACTTACCTTCTTGTAGTTCATCAAGATGTGAAGAAATTATGACTGGAAAAGTTTCACTCTCACCCAAAAAGGAATATTTTAGCTCGGATGGCAATGGTTTTAACTCCAGCTTGGGTGGTTCAATAGTTGATGGTACAGTGACATTTGTAAGTGATGGTAGTTCCTCAAACTTTTGTTTCCAACAATGCTTATCCTGAAAAGATTTTAACAAAGAATCAGTGTGTGAAATTTCTGAAGCATTATCAAACTCATATTCAATTAAATAAGCTTCTAAAGGATCATGGAATGTGGTAGTGGTTAGATGTTCATGAACAAGTTCTTCAATGAAGTCCACTTCATGTACTTCTGAATTATCACCAGGTTGCTTGCAAATGTTGAACACATTTAATTCTAAAGTCATATTTCCAAAAGAAATGTTCAACATACCATTCCTGCAATTTATCAGAGCATTAGAAGTTGCAAGAAATGGACGGCCTAATATAACAGGAATTTGAACATTTGGATTTGAAACAGGATGTGTGTCCAAAACAATAAAATCAACAGGGAAGTAAAAATTATCAATTTGAACCAAAACATCTTCAACTATCCCTCGAGGAATTTTTACAGAACGATCAGCTAGTTGAAGTGTAACAGGTGTTTCCTTGAGTTCACCTAAACCTAACTGTTGATAAACAGAAAAAGGCAAAAGATTAACACTAGCACCAAGATCAAGCAATGCACGTTCTATTCTAGTGTTTCCAATGATGCATGAGATTGTTGGACATCCAGGATCTTTGAATTTTGGTGGAGTAAGGTGCTGAATGATTGAGCTCACACTTTCCGTCAGAAATGCTTTCTTTTGTACATTATGTTTCCTTTTAAATGTGCACATGTCCTTCAAAAATTTAGCATAAGATGGAACTTGTTTGATTGCATCCAATAAAGGAATGTTAATCTTAACTTGTTTGAAAAGTTCATAAATTTCTGCATTTTGATTCAAATTCTTTATTGTTTGCAACCTTTGAGGAAAAGGAGCAGGATGCATACCTTTTTCTTTGTCCAAATTTTCAAGAAGTTCAGACTTACCATCATCCTTACCATTACTTTTCGGAGGGGAAGGAAGATCTTGGTCTTTTGATGGAATCTTTTTGTCAATTGCCTTTCCACTTCGAAGAGTTGTGATAGAACTGGCATTTTCCTGTTGAGTTTCATTGGAGCAAGAAACAAGACATTGAGTAGAAGGGTTAGGCTGAGGTTGAGCAGGAAACTTACCTTTTTCTTGAGTGCGTAATGAAGCTGTCAATGTGGACAAGGTGTTTTTGATCTCATTGATGTCCTGTGAAGTCCGGCTATTCACATTTGCTTGTGTTTGCATGAATGCTTGCAATGTCTCTTCCAAGGTTTGTACACGTGAAGGTTGATAGGAAAAAGTGTTGCCCGGCTTTTGAGATTGTGGTACCTGAACATGATTATTATTCCGCCAACTGAAGTTGGGATGATTTCTCCATTCAGAGTTGTACGTTTCAGAGTAAGGAGAAGGAAAAGGTTTTTTAAATGTGTTTATGGAATTTACTTGATCATGCAACGCTTCTTTAAGAATGGGAATGTTTGGACATTCAGAAGTGGGGTGTCCCATGATTTCACAAATTCCACAACTTTCTTCATTTTTAACCGTTTTGACTTCTTTTACTTCTCTAAGTTCCATGGCTTCAATCTTTCTAGCCAAATTAGCTACTTTAGCTTTTATCTCATCTTCTTGACTAAAATGATATTTTCCTCTGTTAGAAACAACATTAGATCTATTGGAACTTTCAGAGGAATTATCTGTGTGCCAGGCTTGAGAGTTATCTGCCAAATGGTCTAAGTAGTCAAAGGCTTCTTCAGGTTCTTTTTCTAGAAACTCACCGTTACACATTGTTTCAACAAATTGTTTAGTTTCGGGAGTTAAACTTTCATAAAAGAAACTAATAAGACGCCATTTTTCAAAACCATGATGTGGACAAGAACTTATTAACAAATCTTTAAAACGATCCCAGCACTGAAAAAATGCTTCATTTTGATTTTGATTGAAATTTTGAATCTGTCTTTTCAAAGCAGTAGTTTTATGTGCTGGGAAAAATTTCTTTAGAAACTCAGTTTGTAATTCTTGCCATGTGCCAATTGACCTTGGTTTTAAATTATGAAGCCAAATTTTTGCTTTATCTTTTAAAGAAAAAGGAAATAATTTTAGCTTGACAATTTCATTTGTACATTGTTGGTCATTAAAGGTGACACATACATCTTCGAAGTCTTTTAGAAACGAGTAAGCACTTTCCGATTCCAACCCATAGAAATTTGGAAGCAAAGCTATCATACCTGGTTTAAAACGAAAGTTGTTTGCATTGAGAGGAAAAATAAAACAAGAGGGTGATGAGCTTCGAGTTGGTTGCAAGTAGTCACGCATGGTGCGTACTTGTCTGTTCTCATCTTCAGCATGAACACTTTCATTGTCAGCCATGGTAGGAGTTGTATTAGAAAGATTACCTGAAAAAGTTTCACAATAAAATCTAACTAAACGACGAGATCTAAAATCACGTCGCCAAACAAGCATAAAACAAAGTTAATATACAAAATTAGGCGGTATAACCAGCCAATAAAAATAAATATAAACAAATTAGGCGGTATAACCAGCCAAAAAAAATAAATATACTTATAAACTTATATACTTAGTATTGCTTCCCCGGCAACGGCGCCAAAAACTTGATGGAGACTCAATTAAGAGTTGTAAACCCAAGTGCAGGTTATGTTCAAGTAATAAATTCTCGGGTGTCCGAGGTCGAACCACAGGGAAGCGTACTAGTAAGTATAAGTTTATAAATATATATGAAAAAGAAAATAAACAAGATATTAGGGAATCAATAACAAAGAAAGTAAACAAGATATTAGAGAACAAAATAAACAAAATAACATAAAAGCAATTAAACAAGATATAAAAAACAATAAGAAAGGATGTTGAGGTTAGAGAATCCACTCTTGGTGTTATGCTAAGATTAATCTTGTTTTATTACACAATTGAAATCCACACATAAGGGAGGTTCCAATCGGAAGGTTTAGCAATTCAGTCCAACGTCCATAGCATATGATATTATGTTCATTTGGTGTCCTCAAAACTCATAAAAAGAGTCCAAGCATTCCTTATGCCAAGGTATATGTCTACAACAAATCAAGGTTATGAAACCAAGCATTTACTGTGCCATTTTCATTGTCAATAATGAATCAAGATCTCTACTTTGCAAGTATGATTTTAAACCAAAAGAAAATATTATCTATACTAGTGTTTATAAATGATGATTCATTTTAGCTCATGTTTAAGAGACTAACCTTAGCATTTACCAAGAGCTTCACCTCATCACCTCAACAATATGATTAGCAACACATACTAGATATGAATAAAATGAAAAGAAATGTAAGAAGCATAAGTAAATAAAAAAGAAAACTAGAGAAAGGAAAGAAGAAGAAAACTTAGAGAATTTTACTACAAAGGCTAATATCCTACCAATGTATAATGTATCCCAATACTCATCCAAGGCCCTCTATTTATACACATTTTGGAGGGCTAAATGACAAGAGACAAGCTTTACAAATTTCAAAGGTAGGTATAATAGGTGGGTGCATTTTTCTAACAATTTTCGTCATATTGTATGACAATTCTGATCAGCCAGCTTGATGGTCGATTTTGTCAATGTTGGAGGCTCGATCTGATAAAATGGTCTTCTAGAAATATATACCCCTATCAGTTACGGATCCATAGCCGTTGGAATCAGATCATTTGCGCACGTGGATCGGAAGATATGGTCAAAATACCAAAACGGTGCAGAACAGACGTCATTGCACATCAGCCAACTTGATGGTCAATTTCGCTAGGGAAAACGACTCCGTTTCAAGAAGTGTAAAACATGAAAAAGATAGATATGCCTCTTAGCTTTGCAGGGATACAAAGTTCAGCCTTATTGCTTCAGTGAAACTCGAGATATAGCTGATATGGCAAAAGGTGTCGGAACTGGAACTGAACTGGATTTGCCCTTAATTCTAGTAATCTGAAATCACTCAAAGAAACTTGTGAAAAACACCAAATTACATAAAAATATAAAAGATCATAAACACAATTAGACTAAACAATAATAACTCGTATTTGACACAAAACAATAATAAAACATAACTAAAAACTATATAATTATACGAGTTATCAACACCTCTACACACATATATTATGGTTTGTATGTTTTTTTTTTGGTCTAAACCCAGGGTGTTCCCTCATCTCCATTTTATGGTTGATAGAAGATTAATCCCTGTCGGGCCGAGATTGTAATGGTAAAGCCCTCCCAACATTGGTGACTCCCAAGATTCGAACCTTGATTCTCATCTTGAGAGTTGGAGCCACTTTACCACTCCAACCAACCAAATGTTGGTTAATTATGGTTTGTATGTTAGTTATGTGGTATGGAAATCTAAAAAATGAATATATTGGTGAAGTATGCATATTATTGATGGAGATGTGGGTTTCATGATAAAGGCCTTTAAGTAATTGGTAATTTCTTTACATTTTCTGCATGTTAAAGGGTAAAGCTACCAAGTGGGGCATGGTTGAGCTCATGAGAACCATTGTGAATCTGGCAAATTAAAGGTTAAACCTTCTTTTTCTTGGCTTTGAGAATCAGTAGCTGGGATATTTGGGTTGAAGATCATATATGGTTGCTTGTCTAGTTCTTGACTTGATGGTTAGGATGACATGTCCGGTTGGAGGCTTAGTATTACTGAACCATTTGAGTTTAATTTACTTCTTACAGCTGTGCAAGTGAGTTGGTAAGTTGGTACTAGGGAGTTTCCCCAATTCGACTGGTGTAACAGAGATATGATAGGAGTGTACCACTTTTTCTATATTTATTCAAGGATCGGGTTATTCGTTTAAATTCGAAAGTTGTTCGATATTTGAAAAAGTTTGGATAAAAATATTAGATCCAAAATATGGACTTGGGTAAAAAAATGAAACCCGTTTACAAAATGAACCGGGTCTTGGCTCCAACAATCAAGGCCCGAGCCTGATCCGTTTTTCATTATAATATATTATTTTTATATTTATATATATTATGTAATTTATATCATATAAAAAAGAAATGTATATAATATTATAATATATACATTTAAAAATATGTTAAGTTATTAATGTTTTAGAACTTAATAAAAATAAATAAAATTACTAAAAATTAAATAAAAAATAATATATTTGTTTATTTTTTTGAAAAAAATAATATGGACAGACCTAAATGGGTTTTGATTACCCATTTACAAATACGGACTGGCTTGGGCAGAATTTGAGATTAATATTTTGAGCTGGACTTGAGTAAGTATATGTGGTATTGATATCATATATTTTTTTTTTTGTTGTTGTTTACTTTATTATGAATCATGTTCCATTGAATATTATTCCTTTTGACATGATCATTGGATCATTTACAAAATTAGTTTAATTTTTATTGTGAAAACTAAAAGTACTTTTACCGTAACCTTACCAATGAAAACCGACCAAAAAAATATAAAAGGTAGTCTTATCGTGATATATTCAAGAAAATGAAAACAAAATTATTTAAAAAAAAAAAGAAAAAGAAAGAAAACGAAAAAGTTGGAAATTATACAAGACTTGCTAAATAATTCGTACATTACACTTTAATATCTAAGCAACTGATAAAATATGAAAATCATATTATACTTACATTGAGATAATTAAAACAACATGGTAAAAGAGTAGGGAATTAAGAAACTAAGATTATCCTTATCCAAAAAAATAATAATAAAAATTCTGAATTTTATCATTTTATTTAGATAAGTCCATATACTTTTATTACACTAAAATAAGTCATTAATATTTAATTTATATTTAAATAAATTCTTAACATAAATCAACATTTCATTTGAAATAAGAGTTTATTCAAATACAAATCAAAAGATAAGGATTTATTTATAGAAATAATAAAAGTATAAAGATTTATTTTTTAAAAAAAAATTCAGAGTTTTTTTTTTTTTTTTTTTTTTTATATTTTAATCTTATTAAAATAATTAATTCGGAGATAATATATAGTTATTAATGATAAAAAGGGATCCCTTTTAGCTGACATGAGTGACCAAGAGGGGCCGACCTATGTATTAGCTTTGGAATTATGGGGGAAACAGTAAAGATGAGCGAGGGATGAGTGTAACAAATAAATGACTACTTTGAGTGAAATCCCAAATCAATAATTTCATTCATGGGATGGTCACTTAACCATTCCTTGTCAATTCATTCATGGCGCAGTTTCAACCGACAGGTCCAAATTTAGAATTGTTGTAGCCTCCTCCGCTAGTTGTGCTGTTCTCATATATATACTTCTATCACTCGGGATTAGAGGTGTTGATGAATAGGGTCGTGGTCCGAATTTTTTTGAAATTTTTTTATCTAAGTTAGATCTAGTTTGGAGGTTCGTTTAATTATTTTAAAAAATATTAAAATATTATTTTTATATTAATATTTATATATTTTTATAATTAAAAAATATTTTTTTATTAATAAACAATAATTCGGGTCTGCCCGAATTATAAAAATCTATGTACAAACTCGGCCCGAAAAACAGGTCTACTGGGGCTCTCTCTTTGTGTCCCGATATAATCAAGTCCACAAACTAACTTAGGGTGATGTTTTCATTGATGTTGCAGGTAAATTTCTTTTTCTTCCCCAAGATGTATTTGAGCCATAAAATTTAGTCTTAATTTGCAAGTACAATATTCAAAAAAATATGCCATTTCAACGTAATAAACTCCTAATTCATGGTCTTTTCTCATATTCCAAGAGCAGTTACTTCGTTTTAAGGGTTATAGTGCACAGCAACTTTACATGAAAATGTGTATTTTTCACATAAATCTTTAGAACATTTGAAGCCTTGATTTGATGAGTTAAAAGTGATAAATGGAGTAGTTAACTTCCTCATACCTTTGGTTGTAAGATATCAATCTTCACAAAACTCCACAAGTTGTGCCTACTTGGTGTATGCTAATGCAAACATTCATGTGTTGCATAAAATTGAACCAAAAAAAAAAAAAGCTTAGCTGCATGCTCTAGAAGATCCTATCATAAATGGAATCATGACCTTGACGTAAGAATTGTGATCATAGTTTTAAAGAGTAGTGGGGGTGTTATTAGCATGTTTTAGAAATTCTGTAAAACTTCAAAAGCTAAGGGTATGCAGGATGAAGAACATATATTCTGTAATCTTGAATGTTGATATATAATATGGAGGAAATGTGCCATGCCCTAGGAAGCACCTTTTCCATTACAAAAGTCATAAAGTTCCATCATGTATTAAGTTAGGTGTAATATTTGTAAAGAGAAAATAACTAGAAATTATTGACCACTCTCTAAGTTCCATGCATCATTTCCCATTACAATAGCACCTTAGTCTTATGACATTCTATCAACTCTTTTCAAGCTCCGATAAAAGGGGCTCTCGGCCCCCACCCCTGTTCCATTCCATGTGCTGACTTTAGAGAAAGGAACCGCGATTAAGCTTCCCTAGGTCAGGCTGTTCAGCAACTTCCTAATTACTATAAGAAGAATCAGTTCGTATCTTCTTAATTTTCTCGCTATGCCGATCCAATTCTTCGTACCAACATATGCAGGACCATGTTGAAACTACTCCTCAATGTAGCCCACTTGAAATGCTCTATAACTATTGTCTATAGTCTCTATCTCTCTCCTCATCGGTCCTTGGGTCTTAAGATGAGAAGAGCAAACAACCTTTCCTCGTGTTTTTGTGAAAACAATCGGCCAACATCTTCTTGTTGCACCGCATTTTCTCTGTTGACTGCAAGATTTTTTCCATGGTGGAATTGTTCCAACCACATGCAAATTCATTGAACCCTTCCTTAGCGCAGCTGAGGATCGTTAAGAGGATCCTAACGACTTGTTCTTTCCTATTCCCCATGGGCTCTAAGCATGGTAAAAGGTCCAACTTCATCACGATTACTCTACCGATTCCAAATTGCTATATTCCAATATGCATGTTATTTCTCATTGTAAAAGGTCCAACTTCAAAGTCAAAGTTATAGGGGTAGATATTAAAATATTCCAACGTTATGCATATTATTTCTCATTGTATGCATTATAAGAATCCTGCTAATATCTGTTTGATTTTTTTTTTCTTTTCGTGTAAGACGTTTTATAGAAATTAACACTTTCGATTTTGAAATTTATGTGAAGATGACCTCAAAATTTCCTTTGGCCAGCTTAGATGATTTTCATGGCATGAAATACAACTTGCAACTGAAAATTTCAATGAGTGCAACATAATTGGACAAGGAGGATTTGGAAAAGGTTATAAAGGTGTCCTCTCTGACAACACAAATTGTGTAACGCCATGCAGATTATTATAGTCCTGGTGGAGAAGCCGCATGCCAGAGTGATCATAAGAATCTTCTACAGTTGATTGGGTTCTGCACAACATCATCCGAAAGAAATCTTGTTTATCAACTGAGAGGTACTTGTCCTATAGGATTTTCATTATCTTTTGCTGTCTTGCAATGCATGTTTGATTTTACTTTATTCTAAATTTAAGTTTGTGCCTTAAATGGAGAACAAAATTATAGTTGTGCGTGGTTAGGGGAGAAAGAAACGACAGGGGTGGGGTTGTTAAAGATGTAAAAATAGTGCTTATTATGATCCTTAGAAGTACATATAATACCATGTAAAAATGATAATTAGGTCCCTTAATATACCTATTAATCTCATGTACAGGTAAGCAGAAATGCAACTTATAGGAAGTCATGGTGGAAAATGATGTTTAGGATCCTTTAGGGTTAGGGCTGTAATCGAGTCGAGCCGAGCTCGAATAGTGAGCTGCTCGAGCTCGACTCGAAACTCGCTGCTCGAAACTCGGCTCGAGCTCGACCGAATACCATTTTTCAAGCTCGAGCTCGGCTCGAGATATAATCGAACTATTCGAGCTCGGCTCGATAAAGCTCGTTTACTCAATTTATGTACTCGAGCTCGAGCTCGTTTCATATACAAATTTTTTACATTTAAATAATAAGGGTAATATAGTAAATTATTATAAAAATATATATTATAAAATCAAAAGCTCGATTAGGCTCGCGAGCCGCTCGAATCGAGTATTGAGATACTCGAATTCGGCTCGCTCGATAGCTCGAGCTGCTCGAGCTCGAGCTCGGCTCGATAATGACCGAATCGAATTCGAATTTTTTTCGAGCCGAACTCGAATAGCTTGCGAGCACCAGTGTCTCATTTACACCCCTATTTAGGGTACCTATAAATATGATACCATAAAAAAGTAAAAGAAGGGAAGAAGCTAGACAAAAACAATGTACAAGATGTTGAGACTCTAACTGTTTTCTATTTATGCAACTATTAACTTTATTTGAAATGTCTAGTCATTCTTGTGGCACTCATAGATAATTTTACAATATTTTGCATCTAAAATTTCTATAGATTTGAAACCTAGAGAGAAGGGCTTGGACTGGCCAATGAGAAAACGACTAGCTTTTGTTGTGCGGAAATAGATCAAGGAGTGTAAAATCGACAGATACAGATAGAAAACACAGACATTTACGTGGTTCGGCAAATGTGCCTACATCCACGGAAGGAGAAGTAAAGCTTTGTATTTTGGAAGATGGAGAATTACAACAGACTACAGATTACAGAATGCTTTCTCTAGCACTAATCTCACCACAATACTCAGACTCTCTTTCTCTACCTTTCTCTCTTTTTTTTTTTCACTCTCAGAATGCCATGCACCTATGCCTTTATTTAGGCACTTCATGAGGTGTGAATGAAAACTTGCAATTTGCAAGTTTTCTACAAAGGCTGCATGATTTTTAGTTTCTTCAACAAATCATAAATGAGGAGGCAGTTGTCATAATAAATGGAGCTGCCATTGTTGATCCCATGAAGCTGGAAATATTGACTTCATGTAGCTAAGAGATTTGAGCCAATATTCAACAATCTCCACCTTGGCGAGAATCCACCGATCAGAGCTTCCTCCATTTCTCTTTCAGACGTTTTAAACTTGAGAGATATTGATCAAGTCCAAACAATGTTAAAAATTGATTCCAGAAATTATTTTGGTTAGCATGTCTGCGGGATTATCTGCAGTCTTGATTTTCTGTAGTAGAATGTTTCCTTCATCTACTATTTCTCGGATAGCGTACATCAATATGCTTGGTCTGACCATGATGAACTTGGTTCTTTGCTAGGCAAATGGCATTCTGACTATTGCAGAAAACATTTACCTTCTTCTGAACAATCCCCAAGTTATCAATTAATCCTTGAAGCCAAATTGCTTCCTTGAAAGCTTCTGTTACAGCCATGTACTCTACTTCTGTTGTAGACAGAGCTACCGTTGACTGTAATGTTGATCTCCAACTTACTGGTCCTCCTGCCATAGTGAACACATAACCAGTAGTAGACTGTCGCTTACAAGATCACTAGCATAGTCTGAATCCACATATCCGACCAGATGCTTACCTATAGTTTTATCTCTCTCGAATTCCAAACCAGTATCCATAGTACCATGAATATACCGTAGAATCCATTTCACAGCGTGCCAGTGGCCTTTACCAGGATTGTGCATGTAACGACTCACCAAACTTACGGCATGTGAAATGTTAGGTCTGGTACACACCATTGCATACATCAAGGCACCAACTGCATTTGCATATGGAACATTATCCATTTGCTTCTTCTCACCATCTGTACTTGGTGGCATCAATGCATTGAGTTTAAAATGTGGTGCCGACGGAGTACTTATAGATTTGGTCTTTTCATCAACGCCAAATATCTGAAGTACTTTATTAAGATATTGAGTCTGAGTCAATTTGACTACACTTTTTCTTCTATCTCTTTTGATTTCCATCCTAAGAATTTTCTTGACTTCTCCAAGATCCTTAATCTCGAACTCTGAGCTCAATTGAGCCTTCAGCCTGTCAATCTCCACCTTGCTTTTAGATGCAATCAGCATATCATCAACATATAAAAGAAGATAGACAAATATACCATCTTGGAGTTTTCGAAAATAGACACAGTGATCAAATTGACTGCGTGTGTACTTCTGATTCATCATAAAAGTGTTAAACCTCTTGTACCACTGTCGCGGTGACTGTTTCAAACCATACAGTGACCTGTTCAACTTGCATGCCCAATCTTCACGACTGGGGACTCTGAACCCATCTAGTTGAGTTATATAAATTTCCTCCTCTAAGGAACCATGGAGGAATGCAGTTTTTACATCAAGTTGAACTAATTCTAGGTCAAATTGTGCTACCAAAAGCAATAATATTCGAATAGATGCATGTTTGACAATAGGAGAAAATACCTCGTTGTAATCTATTCCTTCTTTCTGAGTGTAGCCCTTTGCTGCCAGTCTGGCTTTATATCTGATACCAGTTTTAAAACTAGTAAAGGTTTTGATTTTTTTACACAAAGAAAAAGGGGCTGGTCGAAACTTTTAGTTACTATTTAGAGGTTGTTTTCATGTTCTTTTAAAGTTTTAAAATAGGTTTTAAGAAAATCGAGTTATGGGTAGGTAAAACGAGTTTCAAAATCGAACAAAAACTTGGATTTTTACACTAAGACCATTCGGCCACTTTGGTCTTTCTTTCAAACATTACATCATTTTTTTAACTTGTTTCGGTTTTCAAAATGTTTGCATTAAGGCTCACTTAGAGGTATTATAGGATGTCAAACAATGACATTCGAATGTCCTTTTAATCCGAGCAAAAATTCATGCCCGAAATCTTTCGATTTTAAAATCCAATTTAAGTTTTTTTCAAAGGTGGTCGGACATCCTTTTAGGTGTTCGGATATCCTTTCTTCAAGAGAGAAGCACATTCCTTTTTTTCATGCATTTCATATTTTAAAATGTTTTTTTATTTAGCATAAAAATATGCCTTTTCGATTTCATAAGCATTTGACGAGAATTATTTTTTAATTTCCGTCGGGTTGCCAGGGAGGTTAAGAAATTATCTGCACGTGTTTATGGAATCATAAAGTACGATTTTTGTTTTACTCGAAAATATATAAATGTTATATGAAAGAATTATTTCCTAAGTTTTTCCGGGTTTTCCGGGGAGTGCGGTAATATTTTTCCCGAATATGACATTGGTGTAATTCCACAAAGAAAACTCATGAAAAAGAATTTTAAAATAATGATATGTGCATATTCTATGTTCATGCATATTTCATGATGAGGTCATTTAATGATTGATGTCCACATTGCTATCTTGATCATGATATTCTATGTTCATGCATATTCCATGATGATGTCATTTTATAATTGATGTCTATGTTTCTATATTGATCATGGTATTTTGATTGATATGCATATTCTATGATAATGTCATTTAATAATCGATGCCCAAATGATCTTTTCACATGCCATGTCTTGATGCCATGTCATAATAAAAAGTTTATCATGCCATGATAATTATGCATGTTATTTGATTTATATTTATGCCTTAGTGATAATTTGCATATTCATGATCATTTAAATATTTGAAAATTGATGTTTTTTTTAATAAATAAGGTAATATCATCGAGTTAAAATAATTCATGAATCCTCCATCAGGTTGCCGAGGGAGTCCTCATCAATTATTATTAACAAAGGAATACCCTTCTAAAAAGAGAAAGATGCGGAGAATTTCGAAACAATAGAAATTCTATGTTTTGCCGGGGAATATAGAAAATTTCATAATAATAAATTCTGAATCGTTTTCGAAATAATATGACCATTTTTAAAGGGAATTATTTTTAAATATCAAATATAAAACCGACTTTCATCGAGACTTCATAATAACATATGATTAATAAGGTAACGTTTTATACGAGCGTTGTGGGAGTGTTAATCCTTCCCCGTGACGTAACCGACTCCCGAACCTGCTTTTGTTTTCTCTCTAGTTCAAAGCGCAAACTTCAAAATTTGGTTTTTTAAAATGTTTTAATTAATTTTAAAATATTTTACAAAAAAACGGTTTTAATAGGTGTTCGACCAGACCTAGCCAAAAAATATCGATGGCGACTCCATTTTTTTTTTCGAAATTATTTTCAAACCCTCCTATTTTAATTTCGAGGAAACTCATTAATTTTCCTTCTCCCTCCAACATCATTTAACGGTCCGCGAAGGATTCATTAGGACATGAGGTTGGAGACTTTTGTCTCTTTTCGTGTGAATCTCACTCTTTTTATTAATAAATTCATGACTTAGCAAAAAAAAAAAAATTGAGACTAATTAAGATAGAATGGAACAAGACTCGGTTTACATTGGATCGGATTTGGAATAATTTTTTTTTTCTTCAATTTGAGTCGGTTCGATTCAGCCTGAGTTATTATTTAATTAATAAAAAATTTAATTTAATTTTTTTAAATAGTAACAAGTCTTTTAAGGTCAAGTCCGACGAGCTAAATCTTGGATAAGCAAATTTTTTTAATCCAAACCTAACTCGGTATGACTCAAACCATGAACAACTTTAAACAAAACTTAGCTTAATTGATCAATTATTGACTCACTAGATTACCCCCACTAAGTAAGTTTCATTGTTCCTTGCTGCTAACATGCATTTTTTTTTTTGTGCTGCTAACATGCAATATGAAGCAAATTCTAGCCAAACCAAAATAGAAAACAAAAAAAGTGACCAGAAGCAGCATTTTCTCTCACCTAACTATGATATGTTAGGACCATGGAACCAACTTTGTTCCTCCAATACGTAATTAGCAAAAAAGTTAGCCTACCAACCACTCCAATGATAGAAACCCCTCAAATTGTCAATATATATATCATTACATCAATATAAAACTTAAAATATGAAGACCTATTTCTATATATGCTCTATCCATGTCTGCCCACTAAGGGAGGGTTGGGCAGTTTTAAAATTCACTACTCTCCAATACACTGGCTACACCATTCCAACCAGTAAGGTTTGAGACCTTTTCTTTTTAAAAAAATAAAAATAAAATAGTTCTCTTTCTTTCCAAAAATAAAGAAGATTAAGTTTCACATGTGTTAAAAAAATATTTATCGAACTCGGAGCTTGACTCGGTTAGTTCATGCAATCACTTTTAAAAGGGGACATCCAGTAGATCTGGAATTCGAATCTTAATATTTGCAACTCTTTCTTCTATACTCAAACTACGACCTCCATTATATATATATATATATATATAAAAAACTTAATCTATTATTTCTTTTTCTTTGACAATATGAATTATAAAATTAATAAAATAGATGGAAAAATCTAATCTATATATTGCTAAGAAATTAATTAACTACAATCATGATTATTTGTCACATTTGGTCAGTCGGCCAAAGATTAGTTTTATAATATACTCCAATTTTAGATTGTTAACCAAACTCCTCAAAGTGTCTTTAAGCAAAGCGTATATGCTTAATTTACAATTCCTTATCACACATTTGTTGCTACATAATATGTTTGTTTTGGATTCCAAATATCTCCAACCACCGAGAAAAGTCCTGCATGCCGCTGCGGTGATATCTCAACCTCCATACAAGCTGGCATGTCTCTCTTCTCACTACTTTACCTACATCTTCTCTCTTCTAAGCACTCTCCTAGTTTTTTTCTATTTCCCCTACATCTACTCCATTTTTGTCTTTCAAGTTACAATCTTTTAGTGTGTTATGTAAGACCATTTCCACTCTCCACCTCCTATATAAGCTTCTTCTCACCAACCACCTTTCCTCTCTCATATTCACCTCATCACCCATTTCTCCAATTAGATTTACATGGCTTCCTTATATTCTTTGTGTTGTCTCTCGTTTTTAGCACTAGCAATAGTTGCATTATATGTTTCACCAGCTGTTTGCACGTCGAGGCGAGCCATAGAGCACCGGAATAATAAGCTCCAAAATGGGTTCAGGGTCACGCTCAAGCATGTTGACTCGGGCAAGAATTTAACCAAATGGGAGCGAATCCAGCGCGGGATAAAGCGTGGGAATCACAGGCTGCAGAGGTTGAATGCTATGGTTTTGGCAGCAGCAACTGTCGACTCAGCTGAAGTTCAAGCGCCTGTTGTTGCGGGGAATGGTGAGTTTCTAATGGACTTATCCATTGGGACGCCACCAAAGAGTTACTCTGCAATCTTGGACACAGGTAGTGATTTGATCTGGACTCAATGCAAGCCTTGCTCTCAATGTTTTAGTCAATCTACTCCGATCTTCGATCCGAAAAAGTCTTCTACGTTCGCCAAGTTATCATGCTCCAGCCACCTATGCGCAGCACTACCGCAACCAACATGCGGCGGCGATGGATGTGAGTATCTCTATACCTATGGTGATTATTCCTCCACGCAAGGGGTCATGGGAACCGAAACATTCACATTTGGCAAGGTTTCTGTTCCAAAAATTGGCTTCGGGTGTGGAGAAGATAACGAAGGAGATGGATTTTCACAAGGTGCAGGCCTGGTGGGGCTTGGACGTGGACCCTTGTCTCTAGTCTCGCAGCTGAAAGAACCCAAGTTTTCTTATTGCCTAACATCCATTGATGAGACCCAAAAAAGCACACTTTTGATGGGGTCTATAGCAAGTGTGAATAGCACATTGGGTGCAATCAAGACCACCCCATTGATACATAACCCATCACAGCCATCTTTTTACTATCTTTCACTCCAAGGGATTTCTGTGGGAAGAACTCGCTTACCTATCAAGAAATCCACTTTTGCACTCCAAGATGATGGCACCGGCGGCTTAATCATAGACTCTGGCACAACCATTACGTATCTAGAAGAAAGTGCTTTCAATGTGGTCAAAAAAGAATTCATCTCTCAAATGAAGCTTTCCGTTGACAATTCGGATTCAACAGGGCTTGAGCTTTGCTTCAGCTTACCGTCAGGTTCGAAACAAGTACATGTTCCCAAATTGGTATTCCATTTCGATGGAGCAGATTTAGATTTAGCAGGGGAAAATTATATGATTGCTGACTCGAGTTCAGGAGTGCTTTGCTTGGCAATGGGAAGTTCTACTGGCATGTCAATCTTTGGCAACGTTCAACAGCAGAATTCGTTGGTTCTTTATGATCTTGAGAAGGAATCTTTGTCGTTCCTCCAAACACAATGCCACAAGTTATGAATTAATTTCTGGCCTTCATTTTCGTTTGTTTGTTAATTTGTCAGGTTTTTTTTTTTTTTACAATTTCATATATAGTGATAGATCTATGTTTTAAATAATATCAATGCTCCTGTTTGAATTTATCAATGGTGCTCCTCAATTTGCTTATTAGCCATCAAATTAGGGACCGGATGATAAACGAGTTGTACCCTACTATTAGGAGTAGGAAAAGAAAACAAAGATCAGCCATACTTGTGTCAAGCTACTCGTCCAAACCTAATATCAATGTGATCTTTGAGAACAATTGGATAAAAATATCAATCCTCTTAAATGGATTTAGATTAAAAAAAAAGAAACATGAAGGGCATTGGCGGCAATAATTAAAGCTTGAGTTCGACTTAATAAGTATATATATATATATATAATATTGTAAGTGTCTACATTAAAAAATATTAAGTATTCATATTTTAATTTTAATTAAAAAAAATATTAAAGATTAAATAAAAATATCACTTTATTTTTTAGAAAAAAAAAAAAAACTTATTTAGACGAATCTTAATTGTATCATTTAATAATTGAGACGACATGAACAAAAATTGAAACCAAATAATCGAATCTGATTGGGTCTGTACATGTGAGCTATTAATATCTTGGCTTGGCTCAACCATAGACAATGCTAATTTATAGGCGCATAATGTGTATAGTGAATGGTGAGAAATCATTATAGAAGCCTTTATTGGCATTATAAACTTAACAAATAAAAATCTCACAAGGCATAAATAATAAAAATTATAAATGAACTTGAATTTTTTTTTTTTTTTTCACTTTTGACCGAGATAGAATATACCACCTGTTAAAATCATATAATAACTATATACACATCTAATTTTAGTTTACAAAATTATTACACTTTCTTTATTTATTTATTTTTTTTTTGAAAAATCATATAATGACTATAAACATCTGATTTGTATCTTGTTAAATAGTGATTCTATTGGTTGATTTTTTAGGAAAATCCTATGGTGATTTGATTGCTCAAGACGACCAAAGGATCTCATCTATGATACCTCCAACAAGAGCGAGGATAGGCGTCACAAAGAAAATTTTTTTAAGATTGTTTTCTTAGTTATAACTAAGCCTGACAAAAGTAAAGAAAAATGCATTCTAAAAGAAAGCATAAAAATTCTAAAAGGTAAGATAATTGAAATTGCATTATAAATTGTGATGTTTGAAACTCGTTTTACATTTTAAAAACTCATATTTATACATAAATGAATAAGAAAACAAACGTTTTAGGAAATTCCTAAACCTAATTGCTTTCCACTACTTCAATCAAGGGTGATAACCGTCTCTCATACTCCTTTCCATTTCATGTAACTATTAGTTGATTCTCCATGTCAACTCTTGCTAAAGTCATTGCCTCTAAACTTGTTAACTATGTTAGTTTTGAATTGATCTCAATTTTGAAATAACAAAATCTTAAGTTTAATTAGCTTGAGGATAAATATTTTCAATTTAAGTATTTTTCTTTAAATCTTTTTGAAAATTCTTTGGAAAATACTAAAATAATTTGAACTCCTTAGCTTTCTCAAAAATACATGTTCTTAAATGTATATCTATGATCAAAACATTTTTGAGACAAGTTAACCTCTTTTCAAAGCCAAAGAAAACATTTTTTGGGGATGTTTTGAAGAGAGGATCGATCCCCTATAGTGAAGAAATTTTCACCTGGATCGATCCAGGAAAAACATAATGCTTTTTCACTTTGCAGGCAGGTAGAGGATCGATCCCTGCATTTAAAGGATCGATCCCCAAGGTTCTCAATGGGCAGATTTTTTAATTTTAAAGAGAGAGGATCGATCCCTACAAGTAGAGGATCGATTCCCTAGGTGCTGGGCAGTTTTCAAAGAACGTTTTTTTGAAAAAAAAAACGACTCTTTTCCATCCTAATCCATTCCCAACGGTCATAAATCATATCCAAACTATTAAAAGGACTCTCCAACACTTCTAACAGTAAGAGACACCAAGGGAGAAAGATCAAAGCCATATATTTCATCTCTCTGAAGCTTTCAAGAAGTTTTCTTTGTTTTAAGCTAAATCCTTTCAATAGTTCTTGCATTCCTTTGTAAAAGCACCATTTTATATTCTCTATTTCTTGTGCTAAACCTTGTAAACACTTAGCCTTTTAGAGGTTCTTCTAATTTACCAAAATACCTTTGAGAAAGGGGGAGGTTACTACTTAAGCCTTAAAAAGGTAGAGAGGTTCTATCTAAGCCTTGAAAAGATAGGAGGGTAGAGGTTGCTATCTAAGCCTAAGTGAAAGATAGAGATTGTAAAGGTTATACCTTGTCCTAGAAAAGATAGCAATTCAATATAGTGAATTGGGAACTCCTTGGTAAGGAAGGCTAAGGGAGAGGACGTAGGTACAAGGACGAACCTCTATAAACCACTAGTGTTTGATCTTCTTTCCCTACTTTTTTTACATACTTTATTTGCATATTTACTTACCGTTTTGAGTATATTATTTAAATTTCTCAATCTCATTACTTGTGCTTTAATTTCGCAATTAATTTTGAAGAAATAAATTCACCCCCTTTTGATTTAATTACCACTTGAGCTAACAATTGGTATCAGAGATTTGGTCTCTTTTGTAGGTCTAATAACCTTGAGAAAAGATCCTTTTTCAAAAATCAAAGAAGATATAGAGTGGTGACAAGGCCCCCAAGGCTCCAAAGCTAGTAAAGCACACATTTTGGGCATGGAAATTAAAAATGAAATGTTCATTATGGCTCATGATGTGGGAGCTTGGTTTATGGTTCAAAATGGTCTTGGAGCATATTCAAATGATGAAGAATTAATGAAGAAACTACAAGATGATGCAAATGCCATGAATTTTCTCTATGAGGCACTTGATGATTGCAATTTGAAGTTGGTTTCTACTTGTGCCACCTCCAAGGAAATATGGAAGAAACATGAGGTGGTTTATGGAGAAAAGAAAGAGAAAGATATCCAACATGAAGTATGTTTATGGCTTTTGAGACTATGGCTACACCTATTGGTCAAGAAAGGCATTTTATTGTGAGACCTCCACTTTTCAATGGTGATGACTACTCTTATTGGAAAACAAGGATGAAACTCTTTGTCCAAGCAAATGATTATGAGGTTTGAAGAATAATCATGAACGACCCACTCATCCCAATGAAGAAAGTTGGAAATGTGGAAATACCTAAGGAAGAGGAAAAATGGGATACAAAGGATACAAAGATGGCTCAACTCAATGCCAAGGCAATGCATACTCTCTTTTGTGCCTTGGGTCCTAATGAGTATAATAGAGTATCCCTTTGTGACAATGCCAAACAAGTATGGGATAAATTGGCCACCACTCATGAAGGAACAAGTCAAGTCAAGTCAAGGAATCAAAGATTGGCTTACTCATACTTGACTATGAGCTTTTCAAGATGAAATCCGATAAAAGCATCAAGGATATGTCCGATAGATTTACGGATATCATTAATGGGCTAAAGGCCCTTGGGAAGACATATCCAAACAAGGAGATGGTCAAGAAATTGTTGAATAGCCTTCCAAAGTCTTAGGAAGCTAAGGTGACCACTATTGAAGAGTTTAAAGATTTCAACTTTCTCTCATTGGATGAGCTTATTGGTTCTCTCCTCACTTATGATATGAAGATGAAGCATGGACAAGAGCAACCAAAGAAGGATAGTGTTGCCTTAAAATCAACCATCAAAGAGAGATAGAATGATGATGATGAAGAGGATGGTGAAGATGAAGAGATGACCATATTTTCCATGAGGTTCAAGAAGTTTATCAAGATAAACAAGGAAAAAATCTCAAAAGGGCAAGGTAGATCAAGTTATGTGCTATGTGTGTAAGAAACCGGGCCATGTCAAGTATGATTATCCTTTATGGAAGAAGCAAAAGGTCAAGAAGAATGCAATGATAGCGATATGGAGTGGAAGTGACACTTCCGATGATGATTATGACTCCAATGATGATGTAATGCCCAACCTATGCTTCATGGCTCTTGAAGAGCCCAAGGTAACCTCTAACCCTTGTGATTCTAATTCCTATACATTTGATGAATTGCAAGATGCATTTGATGAGTTAGCCATAGAATTTAAAGAAATGGATTCTAAAAAGAAACCATTTTTAAGGGCATTTCGCTTTTGGCATTTGCTAGAACCGCCTACGTTTATCTATTATAACTTATATTTACCGACCCAAATAAAACTGCTGGGATTAATGTATTTTTTAAGGTCAGCCAAATTTCCTTGATCAGTTATCAGGAAAAAAAACTCTCACTCTTTCTCACACAAGGAAAAAAAAACTCTCTGGATTTCTCTTCTCTTTTCGTTTCTTCTTCTTCTTCTCTCTTATTTTCATTCATAAAAAAAATGTCATTTTCCCTGGATTTCTCTTCTTTTCTCGTTTCTTCTTCTTCTCTGGATTTCCTTTATCATTTATCAGAAAATGTCATTTTCCCTAAATTTTAAAACCAAGCCCTAATTTTTTCTCTCAAGCATCTTCATCTCTACCACAATCGGTGATTTTGTTAATTGAAAATGTCTTCAGTGAAGTAAGTTCACGGATTTTGACATAACATAATGCTAAAGAATAATAGAAAATTGTTTGTGGTTGAATCTTGTTTATGTAATTCGCTATCTCCATTACCATTTATTGTTGACGCGTGTTTGGATCCGAAATAATGTTTTCAATTTTTTTGGTTTCCTTTGATTTGCTTAACTATTGGTTCAGTGTAGTGAATAGTGATATGTTTTCTGGTTCTGTTTTTCTAATTGTTATAATCAGCTCTGAGCTTGAAGATGGGAGCAGAAAAGAATTTCATTGACATGGAGGAGGGAACTCTAGAGATCAGAATGGGTAACTTAGTCATTTTACTCTTGTGCTTACATTTTCTTTCAAAGCCTTTAACTCTGAATTCTGATCATTGCCTAATCCCAACTACTTTTTGGTCTATTATCAAATGAATTGGATGATGATGGACTGGTTTTGTTTTTCATCTTTTAGTTGATTGGTTATGTAATAAAATATGTTTAAATTCAGGAAATATTATGTTTTTAATGGTTCGGAGGGATATGTAATTCTTTATTTTCTTAATCAAACAAGTACTCATGTTTTTGCATCAATATGATCTAAGTCTAGTGGAATGCTATAGTGATGCAGGGTAGGATCTAGAACAGTAAACAAACTAAGAAAAATAGGCTGTAGATCGAATAGGACTCTAGGTTTAGATGCAAATCTGCTAAACCTTTATTAGATAGAGTTAAAACTCTGAAAATAATAACAATAGTCTAATCGGCAGCTACCCTAAGTTAGGGTATTTATAATAACACTAATTATTAAAAGTCACATGCCTATCACATGACCTAAATAAAATACTTAAAAGCATAAGACTTCTACTTAAATATAATAACTAAATAAACAAGCATAAACTTTAATACTGAAGTCGATGCTCCTGCATCAATCTCCCTTGGTTAAAAAGGAGCTGACTCCGTAAAATAAACCTTGGCCGCTTCAGCATATACTTCAGGATCAATCTTCCTTAATTCTTCCTCGGCAATCCATGTACTTTCACAAGTTGGTTTGCCCAACCACTTTATTAGGAATCGTCTATAAGCATTACCTCTTCTAGACTTCACTTCCCTTACATCTACTTCTTGGACAACATCAGATTGTTTAGTAGGAAGCTGATCAGCTTGGTCTTCAATTATGGTCACATCCTCTTCATCAAACCCCTCAGAAGAATATAAATCAGAAACATTAAAAATGGGACTGATTTGCAACTCACCAGGCAGCTCAATTAGATAGGCATTTGAGCTAATCTTCTTCAATACCTTACATGGGCCAAACTTCCGGGACTTTAGCTTATGATAAGTACCCTTAGGAAATCTATCCTTCTTCAAGTGGACCAACACTAGGTCTCCTTCTTCAAATTCTTTGAAACGCCTATGCTGATTGGCAGCATCAGCATATGCGGCATTGCTAGCTTTTAGGGCTGTTTGCACTTCCTCATGAAGCTTGCGGACATGGTCAGCAAAGGCTTCTCCATCTTCACTCACCCTAGATTCTTGCGGCAATGGCACTAGGTCCAACACATGTTGAGGTTTGAGACCATAAGCAACTTCAAAAGGAGTCTTCTTGATAGTTCTATTAACTGAGTTGTTGTAAGCAAACTCAGCTTGAGGTATAACTGAATCCCAACCCTTCACATGGTTTCTGACCAAACACCTTAGCAAATTACCCAAGCTCCTATTAATGGCTTCAGTCTGACCATCTGTTTGTGGATGACAAGTGCTGGAATATTTTAATTTAGTTCCTAACTTCCGCCACAAAGTCCTCCAAAAATGACCCACAAACTTGACATCCCTGTCAGAAACAATCGAAGTAGGAACACCATGCAAACGTACCACTTCTTTAAAAAACAAATCAGCTATGTGGGAGGCATCCGCTGTTTTGGAGCAAGGAATAAAATGTGCCATTTTAGAAAATCTATCCACCACAACAAAAATAGAGTCATACCCTTTGGATGTCTTTGGAAGACCCAACACGAAATCCATGCTCAAATGAATCCAAGGTGCCTCCGGTTCTGGTAATGGCGTGTACAACCCAGTGTTTTGGGATGTCCCTTTGCCGAACTGACAAATAGAACACCGTTGCACAAACCTGCTCACATCTTTATACATTCGCGGCCAATAATAGCGATCTGTCACCAGCACTATTGTCTTGTCCCTGCCAAAATGTCCACCTAAACCATTCCCATGAAGTTCCCTGATAATCTGTTCTCGAAAAGACCCTTCAGGAATACAAAGCTGATTACCCTTAAAAAGATACCCGTCATGCAACCTGTATGGCAGCTGCTGGTCAGCTTCTGTCCCTTGTAAATCTGCCACAATCTGCTTAAAATAAGAATCAGTAACATACTGATTTTTGAGTTCTTCGAAGCCAATAACTTGGGAACTCTTCGTAGTTAAAATTAACGATCGCCGACTAAAGGCATCCGCCACCACATTAGTCTTCCCTGTCTTATACTTCAAGGAAAAATTAAATTCATCCAAATACGAACTCCATTTAGCATGACGATCATTGAGCTTCTTTTGTGAACTCAAATACCTTAGGGCTTGATGGTCTGAATAAACCACGAATTCCCTATAAGCTAGATAGTGATGCCAATGCCGAATGGCCCTCACCAAAGCATAAAACTCTAGATCATAAGTGGAATACCTTCGCTTAGAATCAGACAATTTCTCGCTAAAAAACTCCAAAAGCTTTCCTTCCTGACTAAGAACAGCCCCAATCCCGTTATGGGAAGCATCACATTCCACAAAAAATAATTTATCAAAATCTGGTAACGCTAGGACTGGTGCGGCTGTCAACAGAAGTTTAATTCGCTCAAAAGCTTTCTGAGCTGAATTGGTCCATTCGAAATGCTCTTTCTTCAAAGTTTCTGTGATAGGACTCATAATGGAGTTGAAATTCCTTATGAACCTCCTATAAAATGAAGCTAACCCATGGAAACTCCTCACTTCTTTGGCTGACTGTGGTGCTGGCCAGTCCTGAATTGCTAGGACCTTTCCCGGATCTGGTTTCAGCCCTTCGGCAGAAACAATGAACCCCAAAAATACCACTTCTGTTTGTAAAAATGAGCACTTCTTCAAGTTTACAAAAAGCTTCTCTTTTTGTAGGACTTCCAGAACTTGGCGCAAATGCACTAAATGCTCTTTTTCACTTCGACTGTAAATCAGAATATCGTCAAAATAAACGACAATAAAACGTGTCAGAAAAGGTTTGAGTACCTCAGTCATGATGCGCATGAATGTGCTATGAGCATTTGACAAGCCGAAAGGCATTACTAGCCATTCATATAAGCCATGCGGGGTCTTGAAAGCAGTCTTCCACTCATCTCCTTCTCTCAATCTGATTTGATGATAACCACTTCTCAAGTCAATCTTAGAAAATACCTTAGAACCTGCCAATTGATCGAGCATGTCCTCCAATCGTGGGATTGGAAACCTGTACTTGACTGTGATTTTGTTTATGGCTCGACTGTCCACACACATCCTCCAAGAACCATCTTTCTTAGGGGCTAGCAAGGCCGGACAAGCACAAGGACTTTTGCTTTCTCGCACTAACCCTTTTTCCATCAACTCTTCAACCTGTTTTTGCATCTCAAGCCGCTGTGCAGGCGGTATTCTGTATGCTGGCAGATTTGGTAGAGAAGCTCCCGGTACTAAATCCATGGCATGTTGAATGCTCCTCATTGGTGGTAGGCCTTGAGGCAAGGTATCACCTACCAAATCAGCAAACTCCTCTAATAATCTTTGAACTGTCATAGGTTGTTCCTTGCTATCCCCATCACTGTCGACACAATTAGTAACCTTGCTGATAACAGCGAACATCACTCCTGCTTTCCTTCCTTCATCCTCCAACTCTTCAGCTGTTAGAAACCTATTCAACTTGCTAGTGTTGGGTGTCGTCACTTCTCTATGAGGATGTAGAGTGTACTTTTTACCCGCTCTATGGAAGGAATATGTGTTTTCTCTAGTGTAGTGTTGCATATCATGATCATATAACCAAGGTCGACCCAAAAGAATATGACAAGCATCCATTGGCACAACGTCGCATAGCGCCTCATCATCCACATTACTGCCCATAACAAATTTAACTAAGCATTGAGATTGTACCGGTATCTCAAAGCCTTTTTTAACCCATTAGATCTTGTATGGGTGAGGGTGTTTCTCTGTAGGCAAGTGCAATTTGTCGACTGTTTCCTTGGAAATATAATTTTCCGAACTCCCATTGTCAATAATGGCGTCACATACTTTGGTACCACAAAGAACACGGGTTCGAAATATGCTTCGCCTCCTCCAATCTCCCTTATCATCTTTGGCGGTTGTTGTCATAACTCTCCGAACCATCAAAGACTCTCCTTGTACCGGATAAATATCCACATCATCATCATCATCATTATGGTCATCATAGATTGGTTCCGACAAGTCTTGACCATCCTCATCTATTTCAATCAGATTCACCATTCGTTTAGGACAAGTGTAAGAAGCATGTCCACTTTCTCCACAACTGAAACACCGAATCTGACTTCCACCCCCTGTTTTGTTAGGATTTAACTGTGTGCCGCCTCCTGTTTTACCATAACCTGATTGTGTGCCGCCCCTGTACTCATTCTGCCCCTTGTAACCCTTGCTACTGCCCATGGAGTTGCTGCCAGTCAGTTTACTGGTTGAGGCAGCCCCTTTTCCACTGAAATTGCCGTGGGAGGCAGAATCTATCTTGTTAAAAATAGGCCTCCTAGCACCATAGCGTAATACCCTTTTCTCAGCTTGCAAGGCTGTTTGTCTCGCATCTTCTAAAGTGAACAACCGAACCACCCCCAACTCATCTCTAATGCTTAGATCCATTCTCGCAAGATAGCGAGATGTTAACTGCTCATTGGTTTCCTTCAAACCGACTCTAATAGACAAATTGTTAAAGTCAGATGTGTATTGGTCAATCGACCTACCATTCTGTCTGAGTAGATGAAATTTGCGATAAAGATCCATGGCATAATCTGCTGATAGGAACTGTTTCCGCACCTTGCTCTTCATATGTTCCCAACTACCAATTTTCTGCTTTCCTTGACGTGCCCGCTGCTCTTCAACTCTCTTCCACCATTGAAGTGCCGCCCCCTTCAAGTGAAGCTTCACAAACAATACCATTCGAGGCTCTGCCATGGGCTTCCATTCGAAATAATTATCCACCGTGGCTTCCCAATCTAGATAATCTTCAGCGTGTAGATCCCCATGGAAATCATCCACTTGGATCCTCACTCCTCCTCCATTCAAGTCCAAGGCATGTAGCAACCTATTTTCCAGTCCACCTCTTGCTGCCAGATTCGCAGGTCTAGCGATATGGAAGGGGTTCTCAGCCTCTCCCTCATCGGATTCTTCCTCCTGACCACCTTCCGGTAAATCAAAAGGGTTGTGGTCACCTTCCAGAATCTCCATTCGGGCTCCCACTAGTCCTGATCGCTGCAAGGCTTGAACAGCCCGCGACAATTCTTCAATCATCTGACTCATATCATTCAAATCAGTTTGCTGCCCTTGATTTCCCCTGGCACGACCTCTACCACGTCTAACCATGGTTGATGGTGATTCTCGACACAAAACAAGGATCTTGTTAAGCTCTGATACCATTTTGATGCAGGGTAGGATCTAGAACAATAAACAAACTAAGAAAAATAGGCTGTAGATCGAATAAGACTCTAGGTTTAGATGCATATCTGCTAAACCTTTATTAGAAAGAGTTAAAACTCTGAAAATAATAACAATAGTCTAATCGGCAGCTACCCTAAGTTAGGGTATTTATAATAACCCTAATTATTAAAAGTCACATGCCTATCACATGACCTAAATAAAAATACTTAAAGCATAAGACTTCTACTTAAATATAATAACTAAATAAACAAGCATAAACTTTAATACTGAAGTCGATGCTCCTGCATCATATAGTAACAATTTACTGTTATTTTAGTTAGTGTGAAGATTATCTAGAAGTTTAAATCGGGAAATTTTTGGTTTGTAGAGTATGGAACTGTGTCTGGTGTTGCGAGGCCGTTGATCATTCTTGACAAAGTTAAGGTAAGTTTTGGAATTCTATCTCTTGATGGTTTATCTTCAGTGTTAATAGCTAGTTGTTTGATTATCTTCTGTGCACATAAGAAAAATATTCATGGCATGTTTTATATAATGAGAGATCCCAAGGTTTGATAGTTATTTGAAGTCCAAATTGATGGATCAAAAAATGTGGAGGAGAAAAGTGTACTGAGAAAACATGTATATATTAAAGCCAATAATATCATTACCTTGAGAGATGAATTCCTAAGAGCATTAGGTACAATTGGTTCTGGAATGGCTTTAAGTCTGTTGAGATGGTGGTTGCTTTATTCTTTTCACTTTCTCCTTTCCAGGTTTTTGAAGGAACATCTGGAATTGACAACAAATACGCAACTGTGCAATTTATAGGAGAGGTAATAAATCTGATTTTCTTTGGTGCTATAGATTTCATTTTATTATGGCTTGTAGAACCAGGATGGTAGATAGAATGGTTACCTTTATAGGATCTTTGAACATTAGTGTTTTATTTTTGAAATGTTAGTATTTAACTTGTGTTCTTTGATGCACAACTTTTTTTTCTTTGTTCTTTTTTTTTTTGAGTGATAAGCAACTGGGACGATCGTTGCTGTCCACTTCGAGGTAAATGGACGATCACCGCTATCCTCCATTTAGAAGCCGTCTTTAGATATCTCTTTGGTGACCATAACCTTGCTCACCCTCCATCTCCAAAGGAAATTGGGGGTTTTTCTTTTTAATATGGTCAGAGGAATCAATTAATAGTCCAAACCTATAATTTGCAGTGATATAATTGAAGTACCATTCATGCATTAGTTCATAATATAACGAGCAACCATATAATGCCTAGTTTCTTTCTGATTTAATCAATGATGAAATTGAAGTATTTAAACCCTCCATTCCCATAAAACAAATCTCCATTCCCCACTTCCTGGACTAATCATTGGATGATCTCTCATTGCTTTGATGAATCTATTTTAGTATTGTAGAAAGGTATTTTTGCAAAAATCAACCTCTCTCTATATTTTGAATTTGATTTTTCGATGAACCAAATGACTAACCGTGATTTTTTTTTCCAGTCGAGATTAAATCTTGTTTGGTTTCGCTCAAGCTTTGTTTCGCTCAATATTTAAGGTTGGTATCCCTTATAAATATATTTTTACATAACGTTATTTTTGTCGAGATTAAATTGATATGTTTTCGTTTTAGTTGTTTTTATTATGTTTAATTATTCTGATTTGAAATGGCGAATCCCAAATCTTGTGATACTCTGGAAATTTGTCAATAAAGGTAGGGGAGTTCTTTTTAGATAAGAATATTTTTGTGATATATGTTGTAAGTTGAGGAATTGTGCAGTGCTTGCTGCATCCAAGAAGCAGCTACTACACTGCTTGCTACTAGTGCAAGGCAGCAGCAGCTACTGCATTGCTTGCTGCCAGTGCAAGACAAGAGCAACAACTGCATATTGGTATTAGATTTCAGGATTTGAAAACAAAGTCATCTAAAATGAAAGCACTGCATTATGATTCATTTTCACAATATGATTGAAATGAGTTCTATTTTCAGTTCCTGCTCACAATTTATAAGAAGATACATGGCTATTATACTGTAGATTTTCCTTATTTTTTGAAGGTTAACTATGCATCCCATTTAGATAAACAGGTTTAGATGATCAAATTCGAGCTAATCATAAGGTAGTTGAATTCTGCTAGTACATTTTTCTTTATAATGTTAATTATGTTAATTCTGCTATGATCTTGACTACTCTATGGAGGCTCTTCTTTTGCTTCAAAAATCTATACTGGAAAAGCAATTTACTCTTTCTTTTGAGAGAACAGTTTTCACTGAATCACCAAGTAGAAAAACTCACAAGAAAATACCTATTACTTGTTCTAGGTGTTTGCTCGGCAACGGAGATTCGATACTAAGAGGAAAATTCCAGCCAAAATAAATCAATGATACAACCTAATGCTAAGCAGCTAAGATTGTTGATCAGTCCAGAGCTACTAGAAAGTCGTTTGAAGGGTTATGTGAAGGGTCTCAGCTATTGATAAGTTCATAAATTACACATTTTATGTCCTTTCTGTTCTTAGTTTTCATTATGTTTTTTATCTTTATTTTGATTACTTATGTTATGTTTTTGAATATTAGGTATATTTAAGAGAATGAATCAAAAACATGTCAATAATGATGGTAAAGATCTTACAAAATCACAATCACAAGATGGAAGAAGACTTGGGAGTCAAAAAGAGCAAATTCTTGGTGCAAAGCAAGAAGGTAGATTTGACCTTTGGAGCTTGTTGCTACGAACACATGATGTTAAAATCTTTATTCAAAGAAACTTCCTTTTAACTTTTGAAGCTGACTTGAATATCTTTCCAACGGTATATGACTCGCCCAAATCGGACAAGAAATGGTCATCCAAATCAGCCGAGGAAGTGCAAAAAGATGCAGTAGAAGAGAGCCAGATGCCGCGACGCTCGAGAGCTCGGCATCGCGGCACCCAATTCCAGCACCGCATGCCCTGAAAACTTTCCAAAACTGAATTTTCTGCTCCCCGAACTTATTTGTGCGGAAAAAAATTGTTCTCAGGGTTTTGAAACTCTATAAATACCATATTTTGAGCCACAAAGTAGACATGTTTTAATTATTTTTAATCTTCTTCTTCTTCTCCATTCTTTTATTTTCTTTTTAGTTTTATGTTTATGTTATCCATGCCTATGATAGGCTAAACTTTTCTTTTGGTTAAGGGTGATTTTAAAGCCCTAGACATGGTTGTGTAATTGATATTCAGATATTATCTTTCATTTATTTTCTATCAAGATTGTTTATATTATTCCATTAAAATTGTTCATGATCTTTGTCTGGATTTGTTTAGGTGTACAACTAGATAGATCTTGATAATTATCTATTGCTAGATTAGGAGTCTTGATCCGTGTAATTGTCTTGATTTCCTATTCATAAGTAGCGATTTGTGATTAATGATTATGTTGAAGTTTTCAGTAATTGCGAAGTAGAACATAGCAGAAGTTGAACAATCCGAGCTTATGTATTTGTTGCTCAGATCAACCTATCTTTCTCATCATAAAGTTGCTATCAAGTTGAATCTAGAGACCTTATTCTAGGTTATTTGATGGTTAGAGATTAAATAGAGAGCTTATTCTATTTAACGGCGAACTAAGGAAAGATTGGAGTAGTAGAGCTTATTGTTATCTACAGTTGATAGTCTCGATAATTAATTGATGTTGATAATTCTGAAATTGATTCTCAATTATGTTTGGTGGTGACGAATGACTCTTTAACCATACTTCTCCTTATTTGATTTCATCTTATTTCTTTAAATCTTGTTTTTATTGTTTTCTTTACTTTCAAAACAATTTAAAACCCCCTTTTATTCTTTTAGAGCTAGAGTATAAATCAATAACTTATAAATTAAGAACAATCTCTGTAGATTCGACCCTTGCTCACTACTATAATAAAAACAATTGATCATATTAGTTCAAGGATTTAATAAGATATACACTATTCTGAGTGCATCAAATTTTTGGCGCCGTTGCCGACGATTGTTTTCTTTGATTTATTTATTACTTGGTTTATTTTTATTTTATTTTTAGTTGTTTATTTTTCTTGTTTTCTTTTTCAGTGAATGTTCCAAACTCCCGGGGAAGACACAAATCACTTAAAGCTAAGAGGATCTTGGAGTTCACATCTTCCTACTACAAATCAAACGAGGAGTTGATTCAAACAGTTCGAATTGAGCAAGGAGAGATGGCATTGAACAACTGAACTCTTAAGGAGTTAGCAGCTCTGGATTTGGATCAACAACCATTAAGCATAGAATATCCTAACCTTGAGGTAGCTTTTGAGCTTAAATCTGGTTTAATTCATCTTCTCTTAACATTTCATGGTTTTGCAGGATAGGATCCAAACAAGCACCTTAAGGAATTCCATGTAGTCTGTTCAAGCATGAAACCAACCGAGATCTCTGAAAAGCAAATCAAGTTGAGAGCCTTTCCTTTCTCTCTGGCAGACTCTGCAAAAGAATGGCTCTACTACTTACTATCCAAGTCCAACACTTCATGGAATGAGATGAAAAATTTATTCTTAGAGAGATATTTCCCAGCATCTAAGGCTGTCAATATTAGAAAAAAGATTTGTGGGATTCGACAATACAATGGAGACTCTTTGTATGAGTATTGGGAGCGGTTTAAGAAGCTTTTTGCAAGTTGTCCACATCATCAGATAAGTGAACAGCTTTTTATCCAATACTTTTATGAAGGTCTCATACCCATGGAGAGAAGCATGATTGATGCTACAAATGGAGGAGCTTTAGTTGATAAGACTCCCGAAGCTACTAGGATTCTCATCTCCAACATGGCAGCCAACTCACAACAATTTAGCATGAGACATGAACCACCACCACCACCACCCAAGAAAGTAAATGAGGTAAGTACATCTTCCCTTGAACAACAACTCTCTCATCTTACTTCTCTTGTGCAACAATTGGCTGTAGCTAATTTGAAGCAAATTAAAGCTTGTGGAATATGTTCTACAATGGGGCACCCAACTGATATGTGCCCAACACTTCAAGATGGGTCCAATGAGCAAGTTAATGCTATGGGTGGATTTCTAGGCCAACAACGCAAGTATGATCCATTCTCCAACACATATAATCCAGGATGGAGGGATCATCCAAACTTTAATTATGCAGGGAATCAACCACAAGTTGCTCCTCCACCCATTGTTAATCGACCACCAGGTTTTCAGTAAAGAATGCAACAACCATACTGTTGGTGTAAGCCTTGCAAGCTAATCTAGTTGGGCTTGTAAGACACTATTTATATATTCATGCATTGCACATTATACTTTATTAATTATAATTGAGGCATTTCTTTATCCATAAGTCTTGTTATAATTGTTATAAATAACTTATGAATATAAAGCCCAAAAAACACAATAGCATTGCAAAGGAATTGTAAGGAGTTACAATTATATGGATCCTTATGCATCAATGCCTTGTTTTCTAAAACTGTTCATGGTCATTGTATTGTCAAGACAGGGCATTGACAATACTCAAAGATTGACATATGTTAAGCCTTCATGCACTTGATGCATGCAACTGATCTCATAGGTTGAAAGTATAGAGATACTTGGGGATAACATATGTAGACACCTAATTTTGTCTGGACCACTAAATCAGATATGTTTTCTTCCTAAAGTGATGTTTCAGAATGGAAAAAGACTTTTCTCATTGATGGAGACTCAATTAAGAGTTGTAAACCCAAGTGCAGGTTATGTTCAAGTAATAAATTCTTGGGTGTCCGAGGTCGAACCACAGGGAAGCGTATTAGTAAGTATAAGTTTATAAATATATAAGAAAAAGAAAGTAAACAAGATATTAGGGAATCAACAACAAAACAAGATAAACAAAATATTAGAGAACAAAATAAACAAAATAACATAAAAGAAATTAAACAAGATATAAAAAACAATAAGAAAAGATGTTGAGGTTAGAGAATCCACTCTTGGTGTTATGCTAAGATTAATCTTGTTTTATTACACAATTGAAATCCACACATAAAGGAGGTTCCAATCGGAAGGTTTAGCAATTCAGTCCAAATTGTCCAACGTCCATAGCATATGATATTATGTTCATTTGGTATCCTCAAAACTCATAAAAAGAGTCCAAGCATTCCTTATGCCAAGGTATATGTCTACAACAAATCAAGGTTATGAAACCAAGCATTTACTGTGCCATTTTCCTTGTCAATAATGAATCAAGATCCCTACTTTGTAAGTATGATTTTAAACCAAAAGAAAATATTATCTATACTAGCGTTTATAAATGATAATTCATTTTAGCTCAAGTTTAAGAGACTAACCTTAGCATTTACCAAAAGCTTCACCTCATCACCTCAACAATATGATTAGCAACACATACTAAAAATGAAAAGAAATGTAAGAAGAAAAAGAAAACTAGAGAAAGGAAAGAAAAAGAAAACTTAGAGAATTTTATTACAATGGTTAATATCCTACCAATGTATAATCTCCCAATACTCATCCAAGGCCCTCTATTTATACACATTTTGGAGGGCTAAATGACAAGAGACAAGCTTTACAAATTTCAAAGGTAGGTATAATAGGTGGGTGCATTTTTCTAACAATTTTCGTCATATTGTATGACAATTCTGATCAGCCAGCTTGATGGTCGATTTTGTCAATGTTGGAGGCTCGATCTGATAAAATTGTCTTCTAGAAAAATATACCCCTATCAGTTACGGATCCATAGCCGTTGGAATCAGCTCATTTGCTGATGTGGTTAAGAAGATATGGGCAAAATACGAAAACAGGTCAGCACAGACGTCATTGCACATCAGCCAACTTGATGGTCGATTTCACTAGGGAAAACGACTCCGTTTCAAGAAGCGTAAAACATGAAAAAGATAGATATGCCTCTTAGCTTTGCACGGCTACAAATTTCAGCCTTATTTCTTCAGTGAAACTCGAGATATAGCTGATATGGTAAACGGTGTCGGAACTGGAACTTGAACTGGATTTGCCCTTAATTCTAGTAATCTGAAATCACTCAAAGAAACTTGTGAAAAACATCAAATTACATAAAAATATAAAAGATCATAAACACAAGTAGACTAAGCAATAATAACTCGTATTTGACACAAAACAATAATAAAACATAACTAAAAACTATATAATTATACGAGTTATCACACCCCCACACTTAGATTGTTGCTAGTCCCTAGCAACGACTCAATAAAAATAAAATAAGAAAATCTAATCTAATCCATTTTCGTAGGAAATCACGGTGGCACTTAGCATGTGACACAAGCCTTTAAACCCCTAGGTGTCCCTAGTGGACGAGTTTAGTCTCGTGAGGGTTTACTAGGACGATACCCACAAACATTGAAGACATAAGAAAAACTAAAAATAATAATTATAACTAATCCTTCCAATATAAATTAGAGATAATCATTGGACAAGTCTTAAAAACTAATCAATAGCTTAAAGAAATTCACAAAAAATCTTGCTTGAATGTAAATAAATGAGTTAAGCCAATATTAACATAACATATTTCAATCAAAATAGTGCATATTCAAACTTAATCTCAACTTCTCACATGGGATACTCTCTTGATTTTTACTCTTTAAAGTAGTGGTAAAGTGTTTACACTCAATCAATCTCATGAAAACACTTCTACCATATGCTTGCTTGTCCACCTGTTCTCCACTATTTAGATCATACAACTTCATAAATCAAGAGGTCTTTATTCAAGGTTGTAATGGGGCCAAAGGGTTATAATGTGGTTAAAGAACAAAAGGATAAAGATATCACAAAGGTTCCAAAGAGTTCATAGATTTTAGAGACATAATAAGATCATACAAATAAAGCTTCTCAAAACTCTTATAAAGCACATAATAACATAGGCTAAATATTCATGTTGAGCCTTTGCATCATTCTAACCAACTTTGTAACATCTTTTTCTAGAAGTTCAAGAGAAGATTCTTTTTTTTTTTTTTTAATATGGGAATGTATTTGACAATGATCCCTTTCTTTTTCTCTTGACTTTTTCTTTTCTTTTCTTCCCACACTTATCTTTTGTTTCTAACCCAAATTTTCAAAAAGTATCCCTTGTTTTTGCAATATGTCTCAAAATATATAATCCATCTTTAGAACAAGGGTAAGGATATAAGTATATTTAGGCTAGGTGTAAGTTCTGGTTACCAATAAAATAGCATATTTAATGTAGGCTCAAATTGGCTCACTAGTGGGGATGTTCTCTTAGAACATTAATAATGGATGGCTGTTTGGCTCTGGTTATAATCCTAATGCCTCTATCATATTCATGTTGTCACATGTATCAATATAGTCTCAAACGGTTTAAAGCAAGTTCTAGAGAATCATGTAATCATAAGAGCGCTCAAGAAAGAAATTAGATTGATTTGTATAATGCATCAATCATTATAGGCTCAAAAACTCACAAGGATGATTATACAAGTCAGATTAAGTCTAAACATGCTTCTTTCTCAATCAACATATCATATTAACATTGGCTCATAAAAAGGTTGACATCAAGCTCAATTCTCATGAAAATCTTCTCACTAATAAATCTGTTTTAGACTTATGCAATTCATATCTCATTATAGTATTGAAAGTAACTAAAAAACACACTAAGTCTAAACATGCTTTTTTTTTTTTTTTTTTTTTTTGAAGAAAAAGATTAAATCAAACTGACAAGGTATGTCTCAAGTCTCCCTTACTCAGACCTTGTTCAGAATGAATACTTCTAAATGTCTTAAAACACAACAATTTTTTTTTTTTTAGCAAAATATGTCCCTTACCCCCTACTAAAATATGACATTGTCCCCAATGTCAAATTTTAAAGGTAGAATTTAGGAGATATTACCTGCAGAGGTTGCTAACCACTTATTATAACTGAGACACAACAAGCAAAATGTTAGATAATGTCACAAAGACAAAGTGCAATCCACTCCTTGCTCGTCCATATCTCTTTTTCTTTTTCCGAGCGTTTGCGAAACAACCGTAGCAGATAAATACTCATAAGCTTGGAGCTTTTTGAGTAAATCTTCAATGGTTGTAGCAGAAATTATGGTTCTCCTTGCCTCTGAAAACATGAATCCATTATCCACAGCATTATCTAAATATGAAAGCAAATTACTAAAATAACCATTAATATTAAGCAAACCAATGGGTTTCTTATTTGTGACCAAAGATGACCAAGAAGCCACGCAAGCTATTTCTTCCAATGTACCCAAACCTCCTGGTAAAGCAATGAATGCATCGGCAGAATGGTACATGATTGTCATCCGTTCAGGGATACTCCAGACTTGTATTTCTTTACCCACGGTAGGTCCACAAAAATTTGTGAATAGTTTTGGCACGATTCCTAGAACTGGACTTCCTCCGGCGTGTGCTGCTGTAGCGACTGCTCCCATTAAACCCGTACTACCGCCTCCATAAATCAACTGGATCTTTTGTTGGGCAAGTATTACTCCAACTCTTATGGCTTCATCAGCGAATATGTTATTTTTCCCTGGATAAACACCTCCAAAGACACAAATCTTTTTAATGCGCTGGGACGAGGTGCTTTCCATTTTTTTCTTTTTCGAGTGCCTGAAAGAGAATGAGTACATGGTATAATATATAGAGGACTGAGTAGTGAATCAGACAAGAGTAATAATGTCGCCGAAAGTGTATTTGACCTGTCAGAAGAAAATGTTAACCTAACAAAAGATTTTTGCGTGATTTCAGGAAGAAAATCAAAAAGAGAAGAAAAATCAACCGTAAAAGACCAATGCAAAAAAAAAAAAAAAAAACGAGAATAATTACACAAATCTAACAACACGTAAATTAAACCGAAATAAAGTTATTGCAAATCAAACCAAAAGCTGAGAAGTCATTTATTGTAGTTGTGATTGTGGCTCACATCTTCCTCTGGTTTTACGTCCAGAAACGGCTTAAACGCCTTCTATGAGTCGAGGATATGCTTCCCATCCAGTTTTCTTACAAGCTGGCAAACAGGGTCTTTTTACATCAGATTCCCAAGATGTTGCCATTCCCTTTGGAATTGCGGCCATAAATCAAGAATTTCTCTTTGTACGTCTCCACTAGGATGCGTTTCAAGAGAAAGTTGGATATTACCCAAATTCTCCTTACTCAGTCCATCCTTAATGAATTCAATTTTATCATCTCGATTAGAGGACGGAATCCCAATAGAACGACATTTACCGTTACACGTCCATCGTGCACATAGTAGGAGTTGTATTAGAAAGATTACCTGAAAAAGTTTCACAATAAAATCTAACTAAACGACGAGATCTAAAATCACGTCGCCAAACAAGCATAAAACAAAGTTAATATACAGATTAGGCGGTATAACCAGCCAATAAAAATAAAACAAAGTTAATATACAATATAAATATAAATATATAGAAAATTAGGCGGTATAACCAGCCAAAATAAATCAAAGTTAATATACAAATTAGGCGGTATAACCAGCCAATAAAAATAAATATAGGCGGTATAACCAGCCAATAAAAATAAATATACTTATAAACTTATATACTTAGTATTGCTTCCCCGGCAACGGCGCCAAAAACTTGATGGAGACTCAATTAAGAGTTGTAAACCCAAGTGCAGGTTATGTTCAAGTAATAAATTCTCGGGTGTCCGAGGTCGAACCACAGGGAAGCGTATTAGTAAGTATAAGTTTATAAATATATAAGAAAAAGAAAGTAAACAAGATATTAGGGAATCAACAACAAAACAAGATAAACAAAATATTAGAGAACAAAATAAACAAAATAACATAAAAGAAATTAAACAAGATATAAAAAACAATAAGAAAAGATGTTGAGGTTAGAGAATCCACTCTTGGTGTTATGCTAAGATTAATCTTGTTTTATTACACAATTGAAATCCACACATAAAGGAGGTTCCAATCGGAAGGTTTAGCAATTCAGTCCAAATTGTCCAACGTCCATAGCATATGATATTATGTTCATTTGGTATCCTCAAAACTCATAAAAAGAGTCCAAGCATTCCTTATGCCAAGGTATATGTCTACAACAAATCAAGGTTATGAAACCAAGCATTTACTGTGCCATTTTCCTTGTCAATAATGAATCAAGATCCCTACTTTGTAAGTATGATTTTAAACCAAAAGAAAATATTATCTATACTAGCGTTTATAAATGATAATTCATTTTAGCTCAAGTTTAAGAGACTAACCTTAGCATTTACCAAAAGCTTCACCTCGTCACCTCAACAATATGATTAGCAACACATACTAAAAATGAAAAGAAATGTAAGAAGAAAAAGAAAACTAGAGAAAGGAAAGAAAAAGAAAACTTAGAGAGTTTTATTACAATGGTTAATATCCTACCAATGTATAATCTCCCAATACTCATCCAAGGCCCTCTATTTATACACATTTTGGAGGGCTAAATGACAAGAGACAAGCTTTACAAATTTCAAAGGTAGGTATAATAGGTGGGTGCATTTTTCTAACAATTTTCGTCATATTGTATGACAATTCTGATCAGCCAGCTTGATGGTCGATTTTGTCAATGTTGGAGGCTCGATCTGATAAAATTGTCTTCTAGAAAAATATACCCCTATCAGTTACGGATCCATAGCCGTTGGAATCAGCTCATTTGCTGATGTGGATAAGAAGATATGGGCAAAATACGAAAACAGGTCAGCACAGACGTCATTGCATATCAGCCAACTTGATGGTCGATTTCACTAGGGAAAACGACTCCGTTTCAAGAAGTGTAAAACATGAAAAAGATAGATATGCCTCTTAGCTTTGCACGGCTACAAATGTCAGCCTTATTGCTTCAGTGAAACTCGAGATATAGCTGATATGGTAAACGGTGTCGGAACTGGAACTGGATTTGCCCTTAATTCTAGTAATCTGAAATCACTCAAAGAAACTTGTGAAAAACACCAAATTACATAAAAATATAAAAGATCATAAACACAAGTAGACTAAGCAATAATAACTCGTATTTGACACAAAACAATAATAAAACATAACTAAAAACTATATAATTATACGAGTTATCACTCATCTTGCAGGTGGTACTCCGAGACTTAGTTTAAGAAAGCAGACATAAAATGTCAATCTTGAAAAAGTCAATCCCAAAAAAATCAACCCTAAAAAGTCAACTACTAAAAAAGTCAACCCACTTTCAAAATAAAGATTTGAAGTTCAATTGAATAATGGTGAAAAAATTTTGATAATCCGAGGTCAACATTGAAAGATATGGAGTTCGAAAGTTGGATTACGAAGATTCAGTAGAAAGGAAACCCTAGTTCGAAAAATTTGGGGAAAAGTGCTTAAACGACCCAATTGGTCGAATTTGAAGGTTTCAAATGAAAGATAAGCATTGACTAAGGGTAATGGAGAAGCTACTTGGAAGAAAAACTGAAGGAAAAGTCAATTAGGAATAAAATCGAGAATTAAGGTTTTTAGTGGATTTTGGTGAAATTGAGGAAAATTGCAGAAATGGCCTGATTTGGTAAAACTAAATCCCCTAATTGATGAGGAGTGAATAAACAAGGATAGCCCAAAGCTCTGTTTGAAGAAATTCCAAAAAAAGAGTCGATTGGAGAAAAACAAAAAAACGAGCAAATTCCCGACAGTGAAAAAAGGAAAAATCAAATCGGAGGGGAATTTGATTGTAAAAATTGGGCATTTTCAGACCAACTCCAATTCAATATATGAAAAAGGCCCAAAAAAGAAAATCTGAAAATCAGATTTGTTTTGAGCAAAATCGAGCTTTGGAGGCAAAAGGGCAAAATTAGAAAATTCGGGAAAAATAGAAAATGAGCTCCAAAAATTCCCAAAATTTGTAAATCTCATTCCTAAATCATTTGAAAGAGTTTGGTGAAAGAAAATCCAGAATCGGAGCTCGTTTGCAAAATGTTAAATTTCGGGCCCACTAAGCTGAAAATTCCAAAAGAAGAACCCCGAAAAAATAGCAAATGAGTTCCAAAAATTCTGAAAATTTGTAAATCTCATTCTTAAATTATTTGGAAGATATTGGCAAAAGAAAATCTGGATTCAGAGTTCGTTTGCAAAATGGCAAATCCCGAGCCCACTATGCTGAAATTCAAGCAGATAAATCTCGAAAAAATAGCAAATGAGTTCCAAAAATTTTGAAAATTTTTAGATCTCACTTTTAAATTATTTGTAAGATATTTTTGAATAGAAATCCGGATTTAGAGCTCGTTTACAAAACGAAAAAAGTTCGGGTGTATTAAAGGGCAATTTTGGAAGAAAAATCCAAAAAAATAGCAAATGAGCTCGAAATTTTTTGAAAACTTTCAGAATTCAATTTTTTTTATCATTTTGAAAGTATTGAAAAAATAAAATTTGAATTTGGAGTCCGTTTGCTATTTATTTAGGTTTGGGGGTCAAAAAGGTCATTTTATCGAAGAAACCGAAAAAGACTTTTCATGCTATTAAAAAAATGAAGTGTGGGCTGAGAATATGAAGGGGCAGCCGGCCAAGGCCCATGAAGGATTAGATATTTTCTGATTTTTTCATCTAAGGGCCAAGAGAGAAGAGGAAGGTAGTTATTTTTGTGATCAAGCCTTTGAATTTGCAACACATAGACCAATGGTTGGAGAGGGATGATGTCATATTTATGATCCTATTTATGACATCATCTTCATGACATCATCTTCATGACATCATATATTTAGGAGCTGATTTTTTCAATTTAAGGGTGAGAATTCTACATAGAAAGCATCTTGGATTGAAGGCCATAGGATCAAATTGGTTAGAAAAAATTCAAGAACCTCCTAGCCTATTCTACACCAACCGGGCCACCTTAAGGGAGAGGGGGAGTCTCTTTCATTTTTCATTCTCTTGCTTGGCTGATTTCTCTCCATTTTTTGAAAAGCAAATAGAAAGTTTAGAAAGGCAAAGAAAGTAAGAAGAGGAAAAGCTTGCAATATAGCTTTTAGAGGTAGCTAAAAGCACCATACTCTTGCACTTTTTTTTTGCATTTCCATCCTTCATTTTCTATTTTCATTTGATATTTGGGTGAGTTTCTATTGATTTTAATTTTGAAATAAGTGTTTTTAAGCTTCTTCTTCAAGTTCTTCTTTTATACTTTCTTGAAATAAACTTTGAGAAAACAAATTTCCTCCATGTTTTTAGAGATGGCGGAATGAACTTATTTTGGTTTTGGATTGTGTTTGTTTCTTTTTCACGTTGATTGGGATGTTTAGTATGTTTTGATGTTCTATATTTTTATAAAAATAACAAAAAATGGAGTTTGTTTTGATCTTTTTACTTACTTACCTTTAGTTTTTATTCTTTCATCTTGTATTCATGTTTACTTTCCTTGTTTTCCATTTTTTTTAATTTTCTGTTTTCAACATGTTTGAGTTGTTCATGATTTGCATTTTACTATTCTATGTGTTTGTGAAAATGTCTAGTCTTGTTCATGCCTTTATTTCATGTTTGCATGGTTTAGCATGTTTCTTTTTAGCCTTGCATTTTAGTATGCCATATGTTTGTGAAAATTCCATGATAGAAAATCAACATTTTGAGTCTATGACCATTCAGCCACTTCCATTTTCTTTGCTTTGCATGTGCATTTTCATCTTGCTTGTTGACTTGTTTTCATTTCCATGCCATGAGTTTGTGTATCTTGATTTAGCATGCTATGTGTTTATTTTATTGCCATGCATTTTTTAGGTCTAGGTCTCATTAGCATTGCCATGCATTTCATGCATGTTTAGACTTAGGTTGCATTTATTGCTATACAAGTTCATGTTAGGTCTAGGCCATATTCTTATGCCACGCATTTTCCATGTCATTTAGGTTTTAAATCATGCATTAAATTTGCTATATGTTCATGCATCTCATGTCATGCCACATAATTTATGACTTAGGCCAATCAATGGCTCAAAGTCATGCTTACTTGAGCATACTTGTGAAAAATTAAAGAGTTGTCAAATTGATTATTCTACCTTTGTGATTTTTTTTTTTTACTTAAGCCAATTTTTGTCCAAATTTTTAGAAGTTTTAGCTACTATTTGTAGGTCCTTAGGAGAGTCTCCAATATTTTTACTTTGATTTTTAAATGATTTTATCAAAAGCAAAAAAATATGTTTTGACAAAACAGTTTTCACCCTGTCGCAACCTAAAAAATAACGAGTCTCATCGCAAGACTTTATTATTCGTTAAGCGTGACATTAAAAAATTGAGGAAAAGTCGACTTAATTCCTCTAGAAAAATGAAGGTTTTGAAAATGACCTTGAAAAAGACATGGAGTCGCCACCAATCTTTTTTAGCTAGGTGTGATCGGCCACCTATTAAAACCGGTTTTATAAAATATTTTAAAAATTAATTAAAACATTTTTAAAAACCAATTTCAAGTCTGCGTTTTAAACCAGAAAAATCAAAGAAGCGGGTTCGGGAATCGGTTACGTGCGGGGAAGGATTAGCACCCCACAACGCCCGTATAAATCGGTACCTTATTAATCGTGTGTTATCTCAAGTCTCGGTAAAAAATCGATTTTAAATTTAGTATTTCAAGTTAATTCTTAATTTGAAGAAAAATAATTCCATTTTTAATTGAAAATGATCCGGAATTTATAAATTCAAAATTTTCCTATATTCCCCAACAAACGTGGCAAAATATAGAAATTTTTATTAATTTTGAAATACTTTCCGAATGATTCTCCTTTTTAAAGAAGATATTTTGTTATTAATGATAATTGACGATATCCTCCCCAGCAAACCCGGCAGAGAACTCATGAATTATTTTAACTCGGAAATATCTTTATTTTATTGAAAATCATGACCTTTTCAAAAACATTTAAAAGAAATGAATATATATATGCATGACATAAATAAAATGACATAGCAAAGTCTAAATAATATAATGCAATCCTAAATGATATGATGTAATTTAAATGTCTTAGTATATTCTAAATGAAATGAAATATTCTAAGTTATATGATATATTCTAAATGAAATGAAATAACCTAGGTAACATAATATATTCTACATGAAATGAAATGACCTAAGTAACATAATATATTCTATATGAAATGAAATATTTTAAATGACATGAAATATAGAATAATGCTATCATATAATATGCATGAAAATAAAAATAATAATGCATGAACATAGTATATGCTAAATAATATAAAAATAACTAAATAAAAGCATAGGATATCATGAAATATTCAAAACAATATAATAAACCATATAACATCAAAAAATATAAATCAAAATAATAACAATATCATAGGAATTATTATAGCAAGAATCACATATTATATAAAATGCATGAATATGAAAAATGCAATGCATGAAATGTATTTTTTCCTTTAATTAAGGAAATCCGTATATCTAAAAAGATATCCGGCTACCTTAGAAAAATATGTCAAATTAAATATTCTAAAACCAAAATACTTTGTGATTGTTTGAAAACAATTTTGAAAAGCTTGAATTAAAAATAAAAACTCGGCTAAACCTTTTTTAAAAATGGCTCTAATTTCCTAAGTTTAAAAAATCCGGACTTGACCACCCTTAACCCGAGAGTTAAAAAATCATTTTTAGAGTTTAAAAAGGCTTAGAAACTACCCTAAGTCAGTAGCTAACCTTCCTAATCAGCCCCCTCTAAGTAACTTAACCAAAACAGAAAAATGATTTTTCTTTAAATTCAATTCTGACTCCACTGTCTAGTTTTAAGCCACGATTTTTTACCCTATTTTTAAAAATTCAAAAAAATATAAAAAAAAAAACATACTGGAGACTCAGGACATGTAAAAATACACGAAAAAAAATCGGCTTAATTTTCTGATTAAATATGAACTCCCAGAAAAATCGAAAAAGTACGAGTACTGGGTGAAAAAACTGTTTTGCCAAAATACATTTTTGCCTTTGATAAAATCATTTAAAAATCAAAGTAAAAATATTTAAGACTCACAAAATGACTCACAAACAGTAGCTAGGACTTTTTGAAAGTTAGATAAAAATTGGCTAAGTAAATAAAATCACAAAGGTAGAATAATCAATTTGACAAAATTTAATTTTCCACAAGTGTGCTCAAGAGAGCATGACTTTGAACCATTAATTGGCCTAAGTCATTATTCAAGTGGCATGAACATGAAATGCATGAAAAATTACAGCAAACATAGTGCATGAAATGCATGAGTTTAAACCTAAATGTCATGAAAAAATGCATGGCATTCATATAGTGACCTAGACCTAAATGAACTTGCATGGCATTTAATTCAACCTAGACATAAAATGCATGAACATGCATGGCAAATAAACCTAACTTAATAACTAAAATATGCATGGAATTTTCACAAACACAAAGCATGCTTAAACCAAGAACTCAAACAAATATCATGCAAATGCTAACCTATCAACTAACATGGCAAGAATGCACATATAATGCAAAAATTCAAGGAGTGGCCGATTGGCCTATATGACTAGCAAACATGGCATTTTCACAAACACTTGGTATACTAGCATGCAAAACTAAATCAAATGTCATACAAATGCAAAAACCTACCAACTAACATGGCAAAAATGCAAAACACATGGAGTAGCCGAATGGCCTCAAGCTCCAACAAGCATGGCATTTTTACAAACACTTGATATACTAACATGCTCAACTAAAATATAAAACTCAAATCATGCAAAAACCACACAAGCATTTTCACAAACACTTAATATACTAAATCTAAAACATGCTCAACTAAGATATAAAACTTAAATCATGCAAAAACCACACAAGCATTTTCACAAACACTTGATATACTAAATCTAAAACATGCTCAAATTTAAACATCATGAAAACAGAAAATTAAAAATGCAAGAACATGATATTTAAATCATAAATGACAACAAACAAAGCAACCAAATTAAAATATAACTCAAGTATATGAAGTAAAATAACATTTAAAGCATCAAGATCAAAGAAAATAACATCAATAACATGATAAAATAAACCAAAAATCAACTTAAACAAAAACTGTAGGCCATTCGGCCATGGTGAGTATATTGTAAAAAAATTGTAAAAAATATATTTAAGAAAGAGATGAAGGAAGAACTTAAGAAGAACAATAAATAAAAGAAAAAACATTTATTTAAAATGGAAACTCACCAAATAGTAATCAAAATAGCAAAAACAAGAATGGAAAATCAAGAAAGTGCAAGAGTTGGTGCTCAAGAGCAACCTCAAGAAGCTATATTTCAAGCTTTATCTCTTCAAACTTTCTTTTCTTTTCTAAACTTTTTCTTTTTGCCTTCAACCAAAGAGAGAAAAACCAAGTAAAAACCAAGAGAACTCAGCAAAAAATCAAGTGTAAAAATGAAATTCTCCCCCTCTTCTTTCATGCTGGCCGAAACCCCCTATATTCCCTCAAGGATGTTGTCATTTTTTTTGTAACCAATTTTCCATCAAATGGCTAATAATTCAAGGTGAAAAAATCATGAAATTATCACCTTTAGATTAGCATATCATCTGTCCCAAATTACAGCTATTCAAGAATAGTGTTGACACTCTCTGTAGCTTAATCACAATGGCTTGATCAAAAGGAATCTCTAACTAACTTTTAATTCTTGGCCATTTGATTGAAAAATCAGAAACTTCCTCTTTCCTTTGGGCCTTGGCAGGCCAGAACTTCTCTTTTCCAGACCAAGTCTGATTTTTTGAAAGGCCCAAAGAAGCCCTTTTCGGTTGCTTGGTGAAATGACCGTTTTGCCCCCCGGATGCAAATAAATATCAAACGGACTCCAAATTCAATTTTTATTTTTTTAATAATTCAAAAATAATAAAACATTGAGTTCTGGAAGTGTTCAAAATTATCCGAGTCCGTTTGCTATTTATTTGGATTTTTTCTTCCAAAAATGCCTTTTTATGCCCCCACATTTTACCATTTTTAAAACGAGTTCCAAATCAAGATTTTTCTTCACCAATATCTTAAAAATAATTTAAAAGTGTGATCTGGAATTTTTCATAATTTTTGGAGCTCATTTGGTATTTTTCGGGATTTATCGTCTTGAATTACTGCATAGGAGCTCGGGATTTGGCCATTTTGCAAACGAACTCCGAATCAAGATTTTCTTTCGTCAATATCTTCCAAATAATTTAAAAATGATATTTACAAAATTTCAGAATTTTTGGAGTCCATTTGCTATTTTTCCGGGATTTATCTTCTTGAATTATTGCATAGGAGGCTCGGAATTTGGCCATTTTGCAAACGAACTCCGAATCAATATTTTATTTCTCCAATATCTTCCAAATAATTTTAAAATGATATTTGCAAAATTTCAAAAGATTTGGAGTTCATTTGCTATTTTTTCGGGATTTGCCTTCTTGAATTACTACATAAGAAGCTCGGGATTTGGCCATTTTGCAAACGAACTCCGAATCAAGATTTTATTTCACCAATCTCTTCCAAGTAATTTAAAAATGATATTTTCAAATTTTCAGAATTTTCGGAGTCCATTTGCTATTTTTCCCAAATTTTCCAATTTTGCCCTTTTGCCTTCGAAACCCGATTTTACTCAAAACAAGTCCGATTTTCAGATTTTCTTCAAGATGAGCCTTAGGCTATCCTTTTTTAATCATTCCTCATCCATTGGGGGCTTTGGTCTTACCCAGTTGGGCCATCTCTGTGATTCTTCCCGATTTCACCGAAATCCACTAAAAACCCTAATTCTCGATTTTCTCCCGGATTGACTTTTCTTTTGGTTTTTCTTGCAAGTGGCTTCTCCATTACTCGTATCAGTGCTTATCTTTCATTTGGAACCTTCAATTTCGACCAATTTGATCGTATAAGCACTTTTCCCCAAATTTCTTGGATTAGGGTTTCCTTTCTACTAAATCTCCAAATCCCAACTTCCGAACTCCATATCTTTCAATGTAGACCTCGGATTATCAAAATTATTTCGCCATTTTTCAATTGAACTTAAAATCTTAATTTTGAAAGTGGGTTGACTTTTTCAGTAGTTGACTTTTCGGGGTTGACTTTTTCTGGGTTGACTTTTTTTTGAAGTTGACTTTTTTTGAGTTTGACTTTTTATGCTCGCCCTCTTAAACTAAGTCTCGGGGTACCACCTGCAGGATGAAAAAAGTCTTTTTACATTCGAAAACATCAATTTAGGAAAAAAAATACCTATTTTAGTGGTCCGGACAAAATTAGGTGTCTACACACCGAGTATTCTGACTTTCCCGATTTTTTTGGGAAGTTATCTTTAATTAGAAAATTAAGTAAATTTTTTTCCGTGTAGTTTTACATGCTCTGAGTCTCCAGTATTTTTTTAGATGTTTTTGAAATTCAAAAATAAGTTAAAAAATCGTGATTTAAAACTGGACAGTAGAGTCAGATTTGAATTTGAGGAAAAATTATTTTTCTGTTTTGGCTAAGTTACTTAGAGGGGGCAGATTAGGAACTTTAGCTACTGTCTTAGGATGGTTTCTAAGCCATTTTAAACTTTAAAAATGATTTTACAAAGCTCGGGTCAAGGGTGGTCAAGTCCGGGATTTTGAACTTAGGAAATTAGAGCCATTTTTAAAGGGAATTCGTCTAGGGTTTAATTTTCATCCAAGATTTTAAAAATTGTTTTCAACCAATCACAAAGTATTTTGATTTTAGAAAAATTAATTTGATATATTTTCCTAAGGTAGCCGGATATCTTTTTAGGTATACGGATTTCCTTATTTAAAGGAAAAATACACTTTCATGCATTGCATTTTACATATTCATGCATATTGTATAATATATGATTTTTGCTATGATAATTTCTATGGAATTGTTATTATTTTGATTTATATTTCATGGTTTTATATTGTTTGTTATATGGTTTTGAATATTTCATACTATTCTATGTTTTTTATTTAGTCATTTATTTTTGTCACATTATTTAGCATATACTATGTTCATACATTATTATTATTATTTTTATTTTCATGTATATTTCATGATAACATTATTTTATGTTTCATATCATTTCATGTCACTTAGATTATATTCCATGTCATATAGATTATATTATTTAAAATATGCCATGTCATTTAAATTTGCTATGTCATTTAAATCATATCATTTCATTAGAATATATGTCATGTTACTTAGGATATTTCATTTCATTTAGAATATATCATGTCACTTAGGATATTTAATTTCATTTAGAATATATCATCTTACTTAGGATATTTCATTTCATCTAGAATATGCTATGCCATTTAAATTATATCATATCATTTAGGTTGCATTATATTATCTAGACTTTGCTATATCATCTTTACTATGTCATAATTCATATTCATATTTTTTTTAAATGTTTTGAAAAGATAATGGCTTCAAATAAAATAAAGTTATTCCCGAATTAAAATAATTCATGAGTTCTATTCCGGGTTGCCGAGGAGTAAATCATCAATTATCATTAATAATGGAATATCTTTCTCAAAACGTGAATGATTCAAAAAAAATTTCTAAATAAATAAAATTTTCTATATTTTGCGGAATTTTCGGGGAATATAGGAAAATTTTGAATTAATAAATTTTGGATCATTTTCAAATAAAAATGGAATTATTTTTCTTAAAATTTGGAATTAATTTGAAATGCCTAATCTAAAATCGACTTTTTACCGAGACTTGAGATAACACATGATTAATAAGGTACCGTTTTATACGGACGTTGTGGGGGTGCTAATCCTTCCCCACACGTAATCGAGTCCCGAACTCGCTTCTTTGATTTCTCTGGTTTAAAAGCGCGGACTTGAAATTGGTTTTTAAAATGTTTTAATTAATTTTAAAATGTTTTACAAAACCTGTTTTAATAGGTGGCCAATCACACCTAGCCAAAAAAGATTGGTGGCGACTCCATGTCTTTTTCAAAGTCATTTTCAAACCTTTATTTTTCAAGAGGAATTAAGTCGTCTTTTCCTCTGTTGTTTTTCTAATGTCACGCTTAACGAATATAAGGTCTCGCGATGAGACTTGTTATTTTTTTAGGTTGCGACAGCTTGGCGATTCCGCTGGGGAATATTTAGAGAGTCAGGCCTAGAATTAGTCGTGTGTTATCAAAGTCTCGGTTTTGTCAGGTTAATCGGTATTTAATTTTAATTCCCATAATTTTTTTATTAATAAGGAGAATTTTGAAAATAATAAAATATTTTTAAATATGTTCATGTGCATACATACTATTATTATTCTCTGGTTATTATTCTTTGCTTGCTTTTAATATTTTGTCAGGATATTTAGGATAGAGGTTAGGATAGTTGGTGAAAGGTTTGATTGTTCCTCCTCACACACTACACGTGCATTTGCATAACATGACTCTCTGTCCGAGTTTCGTCCCTTAAAGTGGAAGTAAAGTACCTACGCTTCGTGTGGCAATAGCCTCCGCATAAGCTAGCAAAACATTTTCGGAGTATCAGATTCCCTATGCTTCGTATGGCCATAGCCTCTGCATAAGCCGAGAAAATGAACTCTAACGAATTGAACCTGCTTTTATCGGGGTGCCTCACTAGCCTTCACTGACGACAGTGAGGAACAATTCGGGGCCTTAGAACCAATCCACCTTCATGTAATGAACCTAGGCGAAGCCATGTCGGATTTTCGATTGGATATCTCGAAGTTAGGAAACACTCGGAGGAGCACTTCTTACTTTTCAGTATTTATGTATTTATTTAATTGTATTATTATCATGATTTTTGATTTTATTATCCTATTACTGACTCTTGTTTTTTTGTTGTTGTTGTTGTTGTTTTGTTTTTGTTTTCATTTCGTGCATCATGATCATTTAGGGATATTTGCCTTAAACATGGTGCCAACCGAAGAGTTTTTGTTATAGTCATGGAAAGCCGAGACATTCTATCAGTATCAATGGTTAGCAGGGCATATCAGGAGGTCAGAATGGAGTCTGAAACGAATCATGGTGATAAGGGAGACTGTTTGGCCATGGGTTTTACATCTACACTTCCCGAGTTAGTTCACTTGAATTTTGTTCAAAATGATTTAGTGGAATTAAGGGAAATTTGGAGACAATGGGGATTTGATAGGAAGAATGAATTCACTAGGAAATATGGTCATATAACTCTATTTCTCCTGATTGAGGTGGACGAATAGCTGATTAGGGCCATAGTACAGTTTTGGGATCCTTCATATCGTTGTTTCACTTTTAATCAGGAGGGTGCCCACCCTTGAGGAATATTCTACCTTGCTCTGTATTGAGTCAGCAAATTCTAATAAGTTCTATTGGAAGGAGCAGAAAACATCGAGCTATCGGAAGAAACTTTCTAAAATGATGGGTATAGATATTTCGGTAGATTCTCCACAGATAAAGAAGAAAAGTTCGAGTGACTGCATTCCTTGGGTATTCTCGCGAAATTATATCAAGAGCAACCCGGATGGTGATCACGTGTTGGATGTATTTGCTTTGGCCATTTATGGGTTGGTTATATTTTCGAAAGTGGAAGGTCATGTCGAGGTAGCTGTATGGATTTATTTGATCGATTAGACAAACATATTGATCCTTCCACTGCCATTATTGCTGAGACGATTAGGTCACTTAGTTACTGTCGGAAGAAAGGAAAATGACGTTTTGAAGGTTGTGTACAACTTCTATACGTTTGGATTTAGAGTCATTTTTGGGGGAATGATAATGGGAAGATTCAGCCCTATATGAAGGGGATAAGAAACATGTGTTCCTCTTACGGAATTCAACAACAAGAAATGGTCCAAGAAAGGGGATAAGAAATAATGGATTAAGATTCTCTGTCACTTAGGAATGGAAGATATAACTTGGAGGGCTCCGTGGATGCCACTTGGGTCGATTTTGTACCGTTGTGGTGAGAACTTATAGGTTCCATTGTTGGGAATTTGGAGGGCCGTTAACTATGCACCATTACTAGTGCGGAGGCAGTATGGATCTAAACAGTTTATCCCGATAACTCATGAGCTTATCTCGATAGACTTCTTATGGTGAGCCCAGATATATGGGGAGAATACGTCAAGTCATCGTGGCATGGAAGGAATTATACCGTTCACAAGTGGGTAGGTATATCGACAATGCTACTCCAGCTTATTTGGTATGGAGGGCTAAGAAGCTTCATGACATTGTGCTTCCCGCCGAAGATCCCTCTGTCCATCCAGTTGTTCTTCAGCCTGAACCGGTAATACCGTCAGAAGTTGAGCTAGTTAGGCAATAATTAGAAAAAGAAAAAGGTAAGTTGAAGCGAGAATGCGATAAGCTTCAAAAAGATGTCGAGGATTTGAGGACTAAGCTAGAGATCCAAGAGACCAAGACAAGGAAAGTAGTCACAGAGAGGGATACAGCATTGGTCGATATATTAGATCTGCATCAAGAAAACAAGAAGATAAGGGCTACGGGAAGATTCACGGGATCCAATATTTCTTTCAGAGCACATAAGAAAGAAATGAAGAAATTTCAATTGGAGTTGGAGTATTGGAAGAATAAGGCCAAAGAAAGTAAAGAAAAAGAGTCTGGGTTTTCTCAAGAGCGACAGAAATGGAAGGATACACATTCTTTCTTGTCAACCAAGTTAGAAAGATGCTAGCAAGAAAATGAACAGTTGAGGTTCAGGTTGGGAAACGAGAAAGGAAGAATATCCTTGATGCGGAAAGAGAATGAGTCACTCCATACGGCTATAGAGCAGCAGCTGCCAGTCGAGAAAGTTGACATTGCTGATATCATCCGAGAATGCCGGCAGAGCAAGTAATTGGTTAAAAGGGAGAAGGCTTTGAGGGGAATGATCAGTGGTTGTTTCATTTCTTGAAGTTTAAGACTAGTGTAGGCATATATTTCTATGTAATCCGATATTAAGAAGTATTATTGTATGAAGTTTTCCACAAAGTAATGAAAAATCTTTGGCTTTGGGATCTGATTTTAAGGCAAATACCATTAGTTTCATTTTCATGGAAACATTCTCCATATGTTAACCCATTCATTTCATTCATTCATTTGTTTATTGATAGATATTAATTTAATCATCTGTTGATAATCATTCATTTGTTTATTGATAGTCATTCATTTAATCATTTGGTAATAATCATTCATTTGTTTGTTGATTAGTCATGTATATTTCATTCATTCACTCAATAAATACTTTAATAAATAAATCAATAATTTCTAGTCCATGGTTTTTAAAAATTAAAGGTACAATCGGGCGCACTCCAAAAGAAACGAATTTTTGACATTGCTACAACACTAGATCTCAAGCTAGGATCATGGAGAATGATCATCTTGCTCGTATTGAGAGGATGGACCGGGTTCAAAGGGAATTACAGGAACAGATGATTAAGTCTCAGGAGGAATCAATGGAACAAATGGCTGAACTCATGGAAATGATGAACGCCATGATGAGACAGAAAGGGCCGGAGGAGAATTCGATCACAGGAAAAAGAATGGTAAATGAGGAAGATCAACCTGAAATCGTGCAGCTGAAAGGCCAAGCATCCCAGCATGTGGGAAATGAGTTGCCAACTGGGGCAGCCTCCTATGTTTATATCCAACCAGCAGCTGAAGCACAGAATTATGCTCCTGGAAAAGGTAACATTGGGGCTGACCCAAGTGATATTATTGATGTTCCGGACTTTGAGGAACTGGCTGAGAAAGAAAATGCAAGGATAGCTGAGTTGAAAAAGATGGAAACTGCGGAATCCTAGAAGAAGTATCAGTTGCTGGAGGAGAGATTAAGAGCAATAGAGGGGGCAGAGTTATTTGGCAGTCTGGATGCTAAAGAAATGAGCTTGGTACATGGCTTGGTGATTCCTCCTAAGTTTAAAGTACATGATTTTGAGAAATATAATGGGACTACCAACCTATCAGCACACCTGACCATGTACTGTAAAAAAATAATAGGACATGATGATGATGAAAAACTTCTTATCCACTGCTTTCAGGATAGCTTGACGAGGTCTGCAACCAGATGTATAATCAACTGACTCGGACTAAGATCCGTTCTTGGATAGATTTAGACAGGCTGTCACTACAGAACATGGAAAAGAAGACTACTGAGAGTTTCAAGGAGTACTCTCAAAGGTGGAGGGACTTGGCCACTCAAGTGCAACCCCATTTAACCAGCAAAGAAACAACGGTGCTTTTTATCAATACTTTAAAGGCACCGTATTATGACAAATTGGTGGGGAGTGCCACTAAGAATTTCGCGGATATGGTTATATCCGACGAAATGGTTGAGACTGCCATCAAAAATGAAAAAATGGAGGGGGGTGAGTCTGCTACTCCGAAGAAGGTATTTCCTGCTAAAAAAATAGGAAACTCACACAGTTAGCATCAACCAATATCCATATGCACCTCCTACACCATATACACCCCCTAGGCCCTATATTCCTTCTACGTCCTATGCACCTCCTACACCCTACACACCTTACCCGGGGTATAATCCTTACTACCCCATTCTGAACCACCTTACTTAAAATCCATTCCCTTATACCAATATGCCACAACAGCCATTTCCAACTTGCGTGTCCCTACAGATAACCCTTCCCCGAAAACTATTCCAAACACCCACGGTACCATGCTCAACGACCAACGTTCACCAAAGAATGATCAAAAACCCCCATTTGACCTGATTCCTACCACTTATGGTGAACTATATCCCAAATTATTGCAGGGTCAACTTGTTGCACCTTAAACCTTTGACAACGCCATACCCAAGGTGGTACAACACAAATGCTAACTACGCGTATCACACGGGGATTCATGGGCATTCAATCGAGGATTGCATTGCCTTTAAAAGGAAAGTCCAAAATCTGATCAACTCCGGCGTTGTGAAATTCGGGTCAAGGAATGGGCCAAATGTAGCGGGTAATCCATTGCCCAATCATGCTGAGAACCAGGTAAATGCAATAATATCAGGGAAAGTCAGTCGGGTGAAGAAGTGTATCAGTGAAGTGAAGACTCCAATGTTAAAAGTATGGGTCAAAATGGTTAAAGCCGATATAGTTCAGGATGGGGGCAATTTGAAATTGATGGCAAGCAGAATAGAAGATTGGTGTCCTTTCCACCATACAGGATTGTAGGGATTTCTTGGTGAAAGTCCAACGGATGATGGATGAGGGCCGGGCTCAATTCTATGAGGAATAAGAAGAAGTGGGTGCTACGAAGGATACAACTATGATGAGTCGGAGGAGAAGGTTGCTCCGGTTATTGAAGAAGTTGTGCCTAAACTGATCATAGAACTACCATCCTCTTTTTCATACAAAGAAAAGAAGGCTGCACGATGGAAGTATCATTGCAGCATGGTTACGCCGAGTACTTCTAGTCAACAGGTAGCAACCGACATAACAAGAGTGGGGCACTTAACTCGCAGTGGGAGATGCTATGCCCCTGAGACTGTTAAGCAAGGTCTACCAGGAAAGAGAGGGAAGTAGATAAAGGGAAGAAGGTAGTTGAACCGGTCTATATTGAGATGGATCAGTCGAAAAGAATGGAAAAGATTTCAGTCCCAGTGAAAGAGCCGGTAAGTGAAAAAGAAGCTTGTGAGTTTCTGAAGTTTATAAAGCATAGCAAATATAGTGTGGTGGAGCAATTACAGCGTCAACCAACAAGAATTTCAGTCCTCTCATTGCTACTAAACTTAGAGCCACACAGAAATGCCTTGCTAAGAGTTTTGAATCAGGCGTATGTGGCCAACAACATATTGGTAGAGAAATTAAATAGGCTGGTGGGGAATATTGCAGCAGACGATCACATATATTTCAGCTATGATGAAATACCACCCAATGGTATTGGATCAACGAAAGCTCTTCACATAACGACCACTTGCAAAGGGCACATATTACCAAGGGTGCTTTTGGATAACCGCTCTTCGTTAAATGTGATGCCCTTGGCAATCCTTTCTAAACTACCAGTTGATATTTCTTATATGCTGCCAAGTTGCACGGTGGTTAGAGCTTTTGATGGAACTAGACGGGAGGTAATGGGAACTATCGAGGTCCCAATGGAGATAGGTCCTTGTACCTACAAGGTGAATTTCCAAGTCATGGATATTAGCCCGTCCTACAATTGCTTGTTAGGAAGGCCTTGGATACATTCCGCTGGGGCTGTACCCTAATCTCTCTACCAAAAGCTAAAATTTGTGATAGAGGGACGCTTGTCACTGTGAAGGGATAAGAGGACATCATAGCCTCTGCATATACTGGTTCTCCTTACATTGAGCCAAACATAGATGTTGTGGAATGCTCATTCTGGTCTTTGGAGTTTGTAAATGCAGTATTCATCACTGAAGGACAAAAAATTCCAAAATCGAAATTGTCCAAGAATACAAGGTTGGGAGTAAGGACTACTGTAGGAAAGGGCTGTAGGGCTGGAAACAGACTGGGTAAGTATCTTCAGGGAATGGGCTGAGCAATTGAAGTGGTTGGGAAGAAGGATCGATTTGGTTTAGGATATCTTCCGAAGGCTCAGGAGAAGAGGAAACAAGTAGAGAAGAACCGACAAAGGAGGATAGCCCGTCTCGTGGGTATGGATATTGAGTGAAAACCTATGACCTTCCCACCAATCCTTCACAGCTTTCGCTCAGCCGGTTTTCTATTCGGAGAAAAAGATTCTTATGATGTGCTCATAATGATTGAACAAGCTTTCGAGAAGTTCCATATGGATAGGGGTGAGACACGGGATATGATGACCTGCATGGCTGGGGATGAAAGAACTGAGAGTAAGAATGCAAACTGGATGGTGCGACCTTATCCACCAGGTTATAGACTGACAAATTGGAGTGCGACCAAGCTGCCTATAGTGTTTAGGCTAGTCTAAAGTTATAACTTTAAAACAATCTTAATTATCTTTGCCCAAGGATATTAAGAATTTTACTGTAATAGGCTTTTATTTAAAAATCTTCATTTAATAAATAACAAGCACAATGCATTTTCTTCATATTGATGCGTCCATATTCTTTCATTTATGCTATTTATTTTTCTTTCATTGCCTATATATTTTCCTATATTGTTTCTTCCCCTCCTATTTACAAGCGTATGGATACGGAATATGAAGACCTTCTTGTCAGTAATTTTGAAATTGATTGACAGACCCATTTGCACGGGTGATTTTGAGGCCAACGAAGATACTAAGGATTATGGTCTACCTCCAGATTTATTAAGAAAAATAGAACAAGAGGAGAAACAAGTACTTCCTCATAAGGAGCTATTGGAAATGATAAATTTAGGAAGTGGTGAGGAAATAAAGGAGGTAAAGATTGGGACCTCATTGTCATCATCAATAAAAGGTGAACTGATAGCTTTGCTCCGAGTATAGTGATGTATTTGTATAGTCATACCAGGACATGCCAGGGTTGGATCCAGATATTATGGTTCATAAGATCCTTCTAAGGCCAGAGTGCAAGCCAATTCAGCAAAAGTTAAGAAGAATGAGGCTGGAATGCTGTTAAAGATAAAAGATGAGGTGAAGAAGCAATTTGATGCTCGATTCTTAGAGATGGCAAAATATCCAGAATGGGTGGCAAATATTATTCTGGTACCAAAGAAGGATGGCAATGTGCGGATGTGCGTCGATTATCGAGATCTGAATAAGGCCAGTTCTAAAGATAATTTCCCTTTGCCTCATATCGATACTTTGGTGGATAATACGACAAAAAGTTCTTTGTTTTCTTTTATGGACGAATTCTCGGGATACAACCAGAGTAAAATAGAACCGAAAGATATGGAGAAAACCATATTTGTTACAATATGGGGAACATTCTGCTACAAGGTAATGCCGTTTGGGTTGAAGAATGCTGGGGCAGCATATCTGAGAGCCATGGTGACCTTGTTTCACGATATGATGCATAAGGGAGTTGAGGTCTATGTTGATGATATGATTGCAAAGTCACAAGGAGAAGAGGAGCATATTGCAAATCTTAAGAAGCTCTTTGAAAAACCAAGAAAGTTTCGGCTCAAGCTAAACCCTGCAAAATGCACTTTAGGAGTCATTTCGAGGAAGTTGTTGGGTTTTGTCGTCAGCAAAAAGGGAGTTGAAATTGATCCGGATAAAGTGAAGGCCATTCAGAATTTTCCACCGCCACATACTCAAAAAGAAGTAAGAGGTTTTCTGGAAAGATTGAATTACATTGCTCAATTTATTTCTCAGTTAACCAACAAATGTGATCCGATATTTAAGCTACTTCAAAAACGCGATCCAGGAGAATAAGATGAAGGTTGTCAGATTGCCTTTGAAAAGGTTAAGCGTTATCTATCCAATCCACCAGTATTAATGCCACCTGTTTTGGATAAACCAATGATATTGTATTTATCAATATTTGAGAGATCCATAGGTTGTGTTTTGGGGCAGCATGAAGAGACTGGGAAGAAAGAACAAGCGATTTACTACCTTAGCAAAAAGTTCACAGATTATGAGCTGAAGTATTCATCGATAGAAAAGCTGTGTTGTGCCTTAGCTTGGACTACTCGGAGGCTCAGATAGTACATGTTGTACCACACGACGTGGTTGATTGCCAAGCATCCAATCAAGTACATGTTGAAAACACCTTCTTTGTCAGGGAGAACGGCAAGATGGCAAGTTTTGTTATCAAAATATGACATTGTATATGTAAGTCAGAAAGCTATCAAGGGCAGTGCAGTGGCTGAATTCTTAGCAAGTCGGGCGGTGAAAGACTATGAGCCGTTGAACTTTAATTTCCCTCATAAATATCTAATGTTTGTCTCGCAAGCGGATTAGGTTCCCCCGGAGAAAAAATTTTGGAAAATGTATTTTGATGGTGAATCTAACGCCATGGGGCACGGGATCGGTGCAGTACTCATATCCCCAAAAGAATATTATTATCCTTTCACTGCCAGATTGGATTTTGATTGTACAAACAATACTATGGGCCTTCGTGCTGCAGTGGACATAAAAATCAAAGTTTTGGAAGTTTTTGGAGACTCAGCCCTAGTGATATACCAGTTACGGGAGAATGGGAAACCCGAGATATAAAGCTAATCCGATACCGAGAACTCATACTGAGTTTATTCGAGGAGTTTAAAGAAGTGACTTTCAATTAATTCCCCCGAAGAAAACCGAATGGCGGATGCTCTGGCTACTTTATCATGTATGTTTACAGTAAATGAAGTAACCAAAGTTGTGCCGTTAAAAATAAGCATATATGAGTCTCTTGCCCACTGCCTGAGTATCGAAGAAGAAGCAGATGGCTTCCCTTGGTATAACGACATCTTGCAATACATCAAGAGCCAACAATATCCAGAACGAGCAACAAAAAACGACAAAAGTACTCTAAGAAGGTTAGCAATGGGTTTTGTTCTAGATGGTGAGATTCTCTACAAGAAAGGGAAAGACCAAGTTTTATTGAGATGTGTCGGATTTGCCAAAGCTCGGAGAATCATAGAGGAAGTCCATGAATGGATATGTGGCACCCATGCTAATGGTCACATGCTTACTAAGCAGTTTATGAGAGCAGGATATATTGGCTGACGATGGAAGAAGATTATATCAGTTATTCCCGGAAGTGCCATAAATGCCACATATATGCAGATAAGATTCATGTGCCGCCATCGCCATTGCATGTCATGACCACACCATGGCCATTTCCAATGTGGGGAATGGATATTATTGGGCCTATTACCCCTAAAGCTTCAAATGGACATCGTTTCATCCTGGTGGCCATAGATTATTTCACAAATTGGGTGGAAGCTGCTTCCTATACGAATGTAAAAAGTCAGTGGTACGCAGATTTGTTAAAAAATAAATCATATGCCGATATGGGTTGCCAGCAAGAATTATTTCAGATAATGCTCTCAATCTGAATAATAAGATGATGAGAGAAGTGTGTACTCAGTTCAAAATCACACACCATAATTCGACACCTTACCGTCCGAAGATGAATGGGGCAGTAAAAGCAGCCAACAAAAACATCAAGAAGATTGTTGAGAAGATGACTGATGTGTACAAGGATTGGCATAAAATTTTGCCTTTTGCTCTTCATGCATATCGTACCTCGGTTCGCACTTCTATAGGGGCAACATCGTTTTCTTTGGTATACAGGATGGAAACAGTGCTACCTATTGAAGTTGAAATCCTTTCACTTAGTGTTTTGATGGAGGTTGGTTTAGAAGAGGCAGAGTGGGTTAAAGCTCATTATGAACAGCTGAATCTCATCGAAGAAAAAAGACTGAAGACAATTTGTCATGGACAATTGTATCAGAAAAGGACTATTCGAGCCCATAACAAGAAGGTTCGTTCCAGACAGTTTCGAGAAGGGGAGTTGGTACTAGGAAAATTCTCCCTATCGTGAAGGATCCGCGAGGGAAATGGTTTCCAAATTGGGAAGGATCCTCTATGGTAAAAAGAGCTTTTTCTGGAGGAGCATTGATTCTAACTCGGATGGACGGGGATGATTTGAGAAATCCCGTGAATGCTGATGAATTGAAGAAGTACTATGCTTGAAGGAAAAAAAAGAAAAAAAAAGTGTAGTGATGTGCACATGGAAATTCAAATGATTTCAAGTGTAAAAGTGAAAATTCTATATATCTATCTCCCCTGAGGATTGCATTTCAATGAAGAATATTTTTGCTTGATATGATGAATGACCATCTTTCATATTCCCTTCACTAAGAAGAAATTATCCCTAGTCATCCCTTTGAGCCTTAGGAATTATTTCTTTCTTTGAACCTTGATCAAGGACCACCCTCTACACTTGAGGGCAGAGGTGGGGGAAAATAATACAAAAAAATCATGGCAAGAAAAGAGCCATCGGAAAATGTGAAATCAAAGAATGGCAAATGAAAACCAGCAATGAAAGAAAAAAGATTGAAAAAGAAAAAGAAAAGAAAGTCCAAAAAAGGACAAATGATTCAAGAATGAATTCTCCTCAGGATATGATCCTTGATCCAATCACCCTTAAACACACTTTGGGCCTATTTATCCTTTCTTTCTAAACCCAAAACCTTGGCTTACATTGCGTGCTTTAAAAGTCCATTTTGATCAAGCATGGATATTTAATTTGGAAGATTTTTCTCAGAAGCCATCCCATCTTTTGAATTGACATTTTTTACCTTGGAAGCATTTAGAATTCTCAGATGCATGGTAGAATACAAGAACAAAGAGAAAACAAAAAAAAAATGAAAATGAAAAAAGAATGTAAAAGAAGAGGTGTAAGCCGAAAACCCGCAAAGGGTGACTTAATACTGAATAGGGGACACTTGAGTTGAAAACCCGCAAAAGGTGGCTCAAGTACTGATTAAGGTTTGAATTAATGCTCCGTGTAAATGGGGAGAAAATATCTGAAAATCAGAGGAAAGGGGAAAAACTCAGTCTGACGTAACTACGAAAGCCGAGGGATTACCCAAGTAAATTGCTCATTCAAAAAAAGTTTCAGATGGTTTGAAAAAGGAGGGGTCCAAGATATTCCGCATCCGGGGCATCTATAACCTATAACTTTACATTTGTTTCTTATATCCTTGATATTCACTTTTACCATTTTAAAACATTTGTTGCAATAATTTTTTGTTATCCCTTTCATGACATTTGCTTGTTTCATAATTTCTTTCATACATTTTTGAGGTGCATCTCGATTGTTATTAAATTGAATGATGATTAGTAAACATAAAAATCTTTAAATAAATTAATTTTATAGTATTACTAAGGAGTAGATTTAAATTTTAGGAAAGGTTTGGAAAATTCACCAAGTAAAAGAAAACAATGAATGTGTTGGAGACAATGTCGGCATAGGAGCTCTCCAAATTATCATCTCAGCCCTGATATTCTGGAATATGTTGATCCATTGTTCCTCAGTCCTATTTTCAAGCCAATCCCTCTTAAGAAATTCACCAATTGGTGCAAAAGATTTCTAGTATGAGCGAAGAGGGAAATTCTCCTGTTTAAAAAAATGGCTCTGAACCTATATGTAAAGGAGCTATATACAACCTAGAAAACGCCCTTTTCCTTCCCGTCTACAGAAATTCAGGGATTGGATTGTATCTGCTATAATTGAAGGGGCTGGGTTTATCCTTTGCTCAAGCCTCTCAAAAACATCAAATATCGCCACATCCACATACCCTAATGTCTTCGGGAAGATAACTAAGCCATAGATAGCCAAAGCAAAAATATTCCTAACTGTCTCCTTACTTGAATGGCTATGGATTAAGGTCCGTAAAATCTCCCATGGTATACAGTAGCTTACCCCTTTCCAAACAACATGGCTTTCTACCCAATTTCTTTCCACTCCCAGAATTTTAGACACCTTTTTCTTGAAACCCGACGTCTTTTTATCCTTCAAATAAATACGGTCAGGAATAGCAGTCTCAATATGTAGCAAGGTCGAATATTCCTCTATGGTTGGAGTCATGTCCTCTCAGTTGAAGGTAAAACACCAATAAGCGAGATTCCAGAATTGTAGCATAGCTCGGATTACCTCACCACTGACTTTAACCTGAACTAACAGTGCTATGTCCCCATAAGTCTAAGTGAAGGCTTCTTTTCCGATATGTTCCACTAATTCCATATATCTATCAATTCCCGGAGATCATTTTGCTTGATAGTAAGATCAACCTCGGCTGGCAATGCTGACACATATCCCATCTTCAAACAACCCCATTATCCTACTGACCTTTCTCGGACTGTTTTCTAACCTCTAAATGCTTCTCGACCATTGAGACACTCTGACCCTCCATGAAAGCCCTTTTGGTTGAATAATATCCCGAGACCAATAACCTTCAAATGTGCAAAAAATGATGACAAGAATGCAAAAAACAAAAAACTACAACAAAAAGAAAATGAATTAGTAACGGGAATAAATACAAATAATACAAAAAAACATATAATTCAAAACAATAATTATCCCTTAGGATGCCAACAAAATTTCGACATTATAACATCTTTGGGATGAAATATCAACACTTATTACCGGCATTGTGATGTACGTTCATCATTGTCCAATTTTCAAAAATAAACTTATTCGAAAAGTAGAATAGAATGTAAAAGGATTGAAATATTCCTCCATGTGTTCTTAACTTTAGAATATCTAATTGGAAATCCGGGATGGCTTCGCGTAGGTTTACTATATGAAGGTGAATTAGTTCTAAAAGCCCTGAATTGTTCCTCACTGTCGCCATTGAAGGCTAGTAAGGCACCCCGATAAAAGCGGGTTCAATTCGTTAGAGTCTATTTTCCTAGCCCATGCGGATTGTTAATCACGAAGGCTTAGGTAATTTAGTACTCCGGAAGTGTTTCACTAGCTCATGCGGATTGTTAATCACGAAGGCTTAGTTACTTTGCTCCCACCTAAAAGGACGGAACCCGGGTATAGGATTCATGATATGAAAATGCACGTGTAGTGTGTGAGGAGAAATAACAAACCTTTCACCACCTATTCTATATCCTTTATTCTAAATGCCCCAACAAGATTAAACAACATAAATCATCAATTAATCAATAAATGAATATATACATTAAAATAACCAGAGAACAATTATAATATGTATGCACATGAATATGGACATATTTTTAAAAAAATTATTATTGTTGAAATTATCCTTATTTTTTTTAAATGTGGGAATTAAAAATAATACCAATTAAACCAACAAAATCGAGACTTTGATAACACACGACTAATTCTAGGCCTGACTCTCTAATAGTCCCCAGCGGAGTCGCCAAGCTGTCGCAACCTAAAAAATAATAAGTCTCATCGCAAGACTTTATTATTCGTTATGCGTGACATTAAAAAAAATCGAGGAAAAGTCGACTTAATTCCTCTAGAAAAATGAAAGTTTTGAAAATAACCTTGAAAAAGATATGGAGTCGCCACCAATCTTTTTTAGCTAGGTGTGATCGGCCACCTATTAAAACCGGTTTTATAAAATATTTTAAAAATTAATTAAAACACTTTTTAAAATCAATTTCAAGTCTGCGTTTTAAACCAGAGAAATCAAAGAAACGGGTTCGGGACTCGGTTACGTGCGAGGAAGGATTAGCACCCCCACAACGCCCTTATAAAACGGTACCTTATTAATCATGTGTTATCTCAAGTCTTGGTAAAAAAGTCGGTTTTAAATTTAGTATTTCAAGTTAATTCCCAATTTAAAGAAAAATAATTCCATTTTTAATTGAAAATGATCCGAAATTTATAAATTCAAAATTTTCCTATATTCCCCAACAAACGTGGCAAAATATAGAAATTTTTATTAATTTGGAAAACTTTCCGAATCATTCTCATTTTAAAGAAGATATTCCATTATTAATGATAATTGATGATATCCTCCCCAGCAAACTCGACAGAGAACTCATGAATTATTTTAACTCGGAAATATCTTTATTTTATTGAAAATCATTACCATTTTTTAAAACATTTAAAAGAAATGAATATGTATATGCATGACATAAATAAAATGACATAGCAAAATCTAAATAATATAATGCAACCTAAATGATATGATATAATTTAAATGTCTTAGCACATTCTAAATGAAATGAAATATCCTAAGTTATATGATATATTCTAAATGAAATGAAATATCCTAAGTCACATGATATATTCTAAATGAAATGAAATGACCTAGGTAACATAATATATTCTATATGAAATGAAATGTCCTAAGTCATATGATATATTCTAAATGAAATAAAACATCCTAAATGACATAATATATATCCTAAATGAAATGAAATAACCTAGGTAACATAATATATTCTAAATGAAATGAAATGACCTAGGTAATATAACATATTCTATATGAAATGAAATAATTTAAATGACATGGTAAATATGAATGATATGGCATATAATTTAAATGACATGGAATATAAAATAATGCTATCATATGATATGCATAAAAATGAAAATAATAATGCATGAACATAGTATATGCTAAATAATATGACAAAAAATAACTAAATAAAAAGCATAGGATATCATGAAATATTCAAAACCATATAATAAACAATATAACATCAAAAAAATATAAATCAAGATAATAACAATACCATAGGAATTATCATAGCAAAAATCACATATTATATAAAATGCATGAATATGGAAAATGCAATGCATGAAAATGTATTTTTTTCCTTTAATTAAGAAAATCCGTATATCTAAAAAGATATCCAGCTACCTTAGGAAAATATATCAAATTAAATATTCTGAAACCAAAATACTTTGTGATTGTTTGAAAACAATTTTGAAAAGCTTAGATTAAAAGTAAAAACTTGGCTAAATCCTTTTTTAAATGGCTCGAATTTCCTAAGTTTAAAATCCCGGACATTACCACCCTTAACCCGAGACTTAAAAATCATTTTTAGAGTTTAAAAAAGCTTAGAAACTACCCTAAGTCATTAGCTAAACTTCCTAATTAGCCCCCTCTAAGTAACTCAACCAAAACAGAAAAAATAATTTTCCTTCAAATTCAATTCTAACTCCACTGTCCAGTTTTAAGCCACGATTTTTTACCCTATTTTTAAAAATTCTAAAAACTCTAAAAACAATATTGGAGACTCAAGACATCTAAAACTACACGGAAAAAATCGGCTTAATTTTATGATTAAAGATGAACTCCCAAAAAAATAGGGAAAGTACGAGTACTGGGTGAAAAAACTGTTTTGCCAAAACACATTTTTTCCTTTGATAAAATCATTTAGAAATCAAAGTAAAAATATTTAAGACTCAAAAAATAACTCACAAACAGTAGCTAGGACTTTTAAAAAGTTAAACAAAAATTGGCTGAGTAAAAAAAAATCACAAAGGTAGAATAATCAATTTAACAACTCTTTAATTTTCCACAAGTATACTCAAGAGAGCATGATTTTGAACCATTAATTGGCCTAAGTCATTAGTCAAGTGGCATGGAAATGAAATGCATGAAAAAATACATGAAATGCATGGTTTTAAACCTAAATGTCATGAAAAAATGCATGGCATCAATATAGTGACCTAGACCTAAATGAACTTGCATGGCATTTAATGCAACCTAGGTCTAGAATGCATGGACATGCATGGCAAAATAAACCAAACCTAACATCTAAAATATGCATGGGAATAACACAAAGACAAGGCATGCTCAAACCAAATACTCAATCAAATGTCATGAAAATGCAAATCTATCATCTAACATAACAAAAATGCACACACAAAGCAAAATAACATGAAGTGGCCAAATGGCCTCAAGCTCCAAACAAGCATGGCATTTTCACAAACACTTGATATACTTAAACCAAATACTTAATCAAATGTCATGCAAATGCAAACCTATCAACTAACATAGCAAAAATGCACATACAAAGCAAAATAACATGAAGTGGCCGAATGGCCTCAAGCTCCAAACAAGTATGGCATTTTCACAAACACTTGATATACTAACATACTCAACTTAAAATATAACACTCAAATCATGCAAATATAAAGTACATGTATTAAAACTAACAAACATTTTCACAAACACATGAATTACAAAATATAAAACATAAACAAATTTAAACATTTTGAAAACAGAAAATTAAAAAAGCAAGAATATGATAATAAACTCATAAATGGCCATAAACTAGCAACCAAATTAAAACAAGCTTCAAGTATATGTAGTAGAAGAATATTTAAAGCATCAAAGCTAAAAAAATAACAAAAATAACATGAGAAATCAAAGCAAAATAGCAACAACAAAAAATATAGGCCATTCGGCCATGGTAAGAAATCAAGGAAAAAATTGTAAGAACTCTTTTTTTTAAAGAAAAGATGAAGAAAGAACTTAAAAAGAACATTAAAAAAAAACACTTATTTAAAAAGTAAAATCAAAAAGAAAACTCACCAAAATAATAATCAAAATAGCAAAAACAAAAATGGAAAATCAAGAAAGTGCAAGAGTTGATGCTAAAAGCAACCTCTAGAAGCTATCTTTGAAGCTTTTTCTCTTCAAACTTTTTTTTTCTTTTCTAAACTTTTCTTTTTGCTTTGCAATAATGGAGAGAAAACTCAGCCAAACAAGAGAGAAAATATCAAAAATGAAAGTGAGCTGAAAATGAAAGAGCCCCCTCCCTTAAGCTGGCCGAAACTTCCCTCTCTCATCCCTAGGATGTTGTCATTTTTCCTCTTACCAATTTCCATCCAAGGGCTAGTGATTCAAGGTGTTTGAAACATGAAATTATCACCCTTAGATTAGGCCATCAGCTGTCCATAATTACAGCTATTCAAGAATTATGTTGACACTCTCCCTCTTCATGCATTGGCCCATGTGGCTTATTTGCAATGGCCTGATAAAAAAATCAGTAACTAACTCTTAATTTTTGGCCTTTTGATTGAAAAATAAGAAACTCCTTCCATTCCTTGGGCCTTGGCCGGCCAACACTCCCTCTTCTAGCCCAAGTCTGATTTTTTTGAAAGGCAAGAGAAGCCTTTTTCGGTTTCTTGGATAAAAAGATCTTTTTGCCCCCCGGATGCAAATAAATGGAAAACGGACTCCAAATTCAAATTTTATTTTTTCAATACTTTTAAAATAATAAAAAATTGAATTCTGGAAATTTTTAAAATTTTTCGAGTCCGTTTGCTATTTATTTGGGGATTTTCTTCCAAAATTAACCTTTTATGCCTCCATATTTTACCATTTTTTTAAACGAGCTCCAAATCAAGATTTTTATTTACCAATCTCTTCCAAATAATTTAAAAGTGTGATCTGGAAGTTTTCATAACTTTTGGAACTCATTTGGTATTTTTTCGGGATTTATCCGCTTGAATTACTGCATAAGGGGCCCGAGCATTTTGCAAACGAACTCCGAATCAAGATTTGCTTTCGCCAATCTCTTCCAAATAATTTAAAAATGATATTTGCAAATTTTTAGTATTTTTGGAATCCATTTTCTATTTTTTCGAGATTTATCTTCTTGAATTACTGCATAGGAGACCCGGGATTTGGCCATTTTGCAAACGAACTCCTAATCAAGATTTTCTTTCACCAATCTCTTCCAAATGATTTAATAATGAGATTTGCAATTTTTCAGAATTTTTGGAGTTCATTTGCTATTTTTCCCAGATTTTCAAATTTTGCCCTTTTGTCTCCAAAACCCAGCTTTGCTCAAAACAAGTTTGATTTTCAGATTTTCTTCAAACTGAGCCTTAGGCTATCCTTTTTTAATCATTCCTCATCCATTAGGGGCTTTTATCTTACCAAGTCGGGCCATTTCTTGTAATTCTTTTCAATTTCACCGAAATCCACAAAAAAATCCTAATTCTTGATTTTCTCCCGGATTGACTTTTCTTTCAGTTTTTCTTTCAAGTGGCTTCTCCATTACCCGTAGTCAGTGCTTATCTTTCATTTGGAACCTTCAATTTTGACCAATTCGATCGTTTAAGCACTTTTCCCCAAATTTCTCGGATTAAGGTTTTCTTTCTACTGAATCTCCATAACCTAACTTCCGAACTCCATATCTTTCGATGTAGACCTCGGATTATCAAAATTCTTTCGCCATTTTTCAATTGAACTTCAAATCTTGATTTTGAAAGTGGGTTAACTTTTTTTGTAGTTGACTTTTTGAGGTTGACTTTCTAGGGTTGACTTTTTTCAAGTTTGGCTTTTTATGCACGCCCTCTTAAACTAAGTCTCGGAGTACCACCTGAAGGATGAAAAAATCTTTTTACATTCTGAAACATCAATTTAGGAAGAAAACATACATGTTTTAGTGGTCCGGACAAAATTAGGTGTCTACATGACCTACATAGTAATAACTCTCATCAAAGCAAATAAATAATTTAATTTAAAGAACTATTAAAAATGCATAAAGGAAAAAACTTTTCATAAATTCAGAAGTGCAGCTAATTATTTGATTGAATAGTAATAGCATGCATCAACCAAAAGAAATGAAACCGGTTTGTGCATAGTCCTACAGAACATATGTGCACTTAAGCATAGCTCATTGTAGTGTCTGCTGGAATTATATTGTCTAATCAATATGCTAAATTTAACATAAAATCATTACTTAAATACACAATTTTGGTAAACAATCTCAATGTTTCTAATTAAAATATTTACAGAAACATACCTTTAACCATTGTGGACCCCGAAGCATTTCATGTTCACGACTTCGAGTTTTGGCAATTCTAAAGAATCATGGGTGGAACTTGTGATATTTATGATAGTCCATGAACAATGGTTCTAACTAAAATATTTACAGAAAAATATGATATAAATATATAAATATAAGTTTTTGTAAACAATCTCCATGGTCCTGACTAAATAATTGTTGCAATTAAGCCTAAAGAATCATGCAATCTCAAAATTGAAAGTTCTAAACAAAATTTGAAATATTTTAATCTCTATCAGAAACAAACCTAATCAATACTTCGCAATGAAATTATATTTTTTTGAAGTTAATAGGAAAAACTTTTAAATAGTTCTCTATGAACAAAAAAAAATGATAAGAGGCAAATAAGGAGGTTAAATATATAAATGAGAATCATTATCAAATTGATGAAAATAAAATTTCAGCCCAAACTAAATTAGTAATAATAGAATACAGAGAAAAAGAAAAAGTTATCAAAATCATCTAACCATAACTTAAATCAAGACAAAACTCTCCCCTTACAACCAACCAAATAAAACAATAATAATTAATTAAAAATTTGTATCTTAAAATAATTGAAGATATAAACTAAAAACATTTAATCATAACAAAACAGGGAGATGAAGAAGATAAAGCAAAAAAAAAGGTTGCAGGTTAGTTATAGCCTTAACAAACAACAAAGCTCAAACGTATATTTTTTATTTCAGATTTTCTTCTATTCTCTACTTTTTCTGATCCTTCCACCCATTCTTTTTTCCCATTTTTTTATAAACAAAAAAACCCTAAACATTCATCCTAAAAAACAAACAACTGGTTTTACCCATTATCTTCTCCTCCACTTTCTTCTTTTTTTTTTTCTTTTTTTTATCCTCTCTCTTCCCCGGCGCTACTCCAAATATTCTAGAAGATTGAAAAAAATCTAACCCTATTTCTAACCTTGCTTTCCTGATTTTCGTCTTTTTAATATATATATATATATATAAATCTAAACCAAAGGAAAAAAAGTAAAACAAAAAAATGAAAGTTGGAGAACAACTTGGTTCATCAAAAAACATAGGAAAAAAAACCCAAAAAAGCAAGGAAAGACAAAACAAAGGAAACAACTAAAATGGTGCCACTTTTTTCTCCTTTTCTTTCTTTCTTTTTTTTTTCTTTCTTTTTCTTTTCACCGAGTTGCGCGGGTCAAGCGTGCGAACCCGGGACGGACCAGAGTCCGCGTGCGGACTCCAATCCAAAAACGACATCATTTTGGTACCCTTATAAAAACCCCCAATTTCTTTTTTTTCCTCTTTCCTTCTCTTTCTCTCTACCCTATCTCTTCCCCAGCTCTCTCCTCTTTCTCTCTAAACGAGCCCAGGATTCAATCATTTACCCATATTTCGAAGTCGGTAGTTGTGCCGACCGCCGGTTGCCAAAATTTTACCTACTTCATCTTCTTGGCCCCCTCTTTTTATCTATCAGTTTAGATTTTCCTAAAAACACCTATAGAGCCCTAGATCTACACCTAAAGGCCGCGGCTTCTTCTTCCCGTTTTCGGCATATCCGTCATCGGATCTGAGCGAAACTCTAGCCAAGCCTTCTCCTCCACCTTTCCTCCTTCTTCACTGTTGGGATCACCAAAAAGCCTCCTCGACCCCCATGAATCAAAACAACCCGAAATCCATTATGTTTTTGTGCTTTTTTTGTTTTGTTTTTTTGCTTGTTTCCGGTGTGTGGTTGATGATGGCAATTTGTGCTGTGGTGTTTGCTGATCGTGTGTGCTTTTGTATGGTGGAGAATGGTGGTTGTCGCAACCTAAAAAATAACAAGGCTCATTGCAAGACTATATTATTCGTTAAGCATGACATAAAAAAAACCGAGAAAAAGTCGACTTCATTCCTCTCGAAAAACGAAAGTTTTGAAAATAACCTTGAAAAAGACATGGAGTCTCCACCAATCTTTTTTTGGCTAGGTTTGATCGGCCACCTATTAAAATCGGTTTTATAAAACATTTTAAAATTAATTAAAATATTTTTTTAAAACTAATTTCAAGTTTGCGTTTTAAACCAGAGAAATCAAAGAAGCGAATTCGGGACTCGATTACGTGTGGGGAAGGATTAGCACCCCTACAACGCCCGTATAAAACGGTACCTTATTAATCGTGTGTTATCTCAAGTCTCGACAAAAATTCAATTTTTAATTTAGTATTTCAAGTTAATTTCCAATTTAAAGAAAAATAATTCCATTTTTTTTATTGAAAATGATCCGAAATTTATTAATTCAAAATTTTCCTATATTTCCGAACAAGCGTGGCAAAATATAGAACTTTTTATTATTTTGGAAAATTTTCCGAACCATTCTCATTTTAAAGAAGATATTCTGTTATTAATGATATTTGATGATATCCTCCCCAGCAAACCCGGCAGAGAACTCATGAATTATTTTAACTCGGGAATATCTTTATTTTATTGAAAATCATTATCTTTTTCAAAACATTTAAAAATATATGAATATGAATATGTGTGACATAAATAAAATGACACAGCAAAGTCTAGATAATATAATGCAACCTAAATGGTATGATACAATTTAAATGTCATAGCATATTCTAAATGAAATGAAATATCCTAAGTCACATGATGAAATGAAATAACCTAGGTAATATGATATATTCTATATAAAATAAAATATCCTAAGTGACATAATATATTCTATATGAAACGAAATGGCCTAGGTAACATGATATATTCTAAATGAAATAAAATGATTTAAATGACATGGCAAATATAAATAATATGGCATATAATCTAAATGACATGAAACATAAAATAATGCTATCATATAATATGCAAGAAAATAAAAATAAAAATAATAATGCATGAACATAGTATATGCTAAATAATGTGACAAAAAATAAATAACTAAATAAAAGCATAGGATATCATGAAATATTCAAAACCATATAATAAAAAACATAACATCAAAAATATAAATCAAAAATAATAACAACATCATAGAAATTATCATAGCAAAAATCACATATTATATAAAATGCATGAATATGGAAACTGTAATACATGAAAGTGTATTTTTTTCCTTTAATTAAGGAAATTCGTATATCTAAAAAGATATCCGACTACCTTAGGAAAATATATCAAATTAAATTTTCTAAAATCAAAATACTTTATGATTTGTTTGAAAACAATTTTGAAAGAAACTTGAAAGAAGATTGAAACCCTAGCCAAACCCTTTAAAAATGGCTCTAATTTCCTAAGTTTAAAATCCCGAACTTGACCACCCTTAACCCAAGGTTTATAAAATCATTTTTAGAGTTTAAAAAGGCTTGGAAACTACCCTAAGACAGTAGCTAAACTTCCTAATCAGCCCCCTCTAAATAACTTAGCCAAAACAGAAAAATGATTTTCCTTCAAATTGAAATTTGCCTCCACTGTCCAATTTTAGAAGACAATTTGTTAACCTATTTTTAAAAATTCAAAAAAATCTAAAAACAATACTGGAGACTCAGAACATGTAAAACTACATGAGAAAAATTGGCTTAATTTTTTGGTGAAAGATGACTGCCCAGAAAAAATGGGAAAGTACGAGTATTGGGTGAAAAAAAACTGTTTTGCCAAAACACATTTTTTTGCCTTTGATAAAATCATTTAAAAATCAAAGTAAAAAATGTTAGAGACTCTCCTAAAGACTCACAAATAGTAACTAACACTTTTGAAAAAGTTAGGCAAAAATTGGCTAAGTAAAAAAAATCACAAAGGTAGAATAATCAATTTGACAACTCTTTAATTTCCCACAAGTATGCTCAAAATGAGCATGATTTTGAACCATAGATTGGTCCAAGTCATAAATCATGTGGCAATGATATGAAATGCATGAAAATACAGCAAATATAATGTATGAAATGCATGATTTAAAGCCTAAATGACATGGAAAATGTATGGCATCAATAAAATGACCTAGACCTAACATGAACTTGCATTGCATTTAATGTAACCTAGGTCTAAAATGCATGATAATGCAAGCACAACCTAAAGCTAAAAAATGCATGGAAAATACACAAACATATAGCATACTTAAACAAAATACACAACAATATATCATGTAAAATGAAAACCTATCAACTAGCATAATAAAAATGCACACATAAAGCATAAGAGAGGGGTAGCCGAATGGTCCATATGGACATGGCATTTTCACAAACACTTAACACACTAACATGTATAGCTAAAGAATAATACTTAAATCATGAAAATATAAAGTAAAGGCATGAGAACCAATAGGCATTTTCACAACACATGAATTAACAAAATGTAAAACAAACTTAAACACTTTGAAAACAGAAAATCAAAGATGCAAGACAAATAAAATAAACATGATAACAATATAAAAAACTCAACAATGGAAACAAGCAAACAACCAAATCAAAACAAGCTTCATATTTATGTATTTTAAGAAGATTTAAAGCATCAAAACTTGTTAAATACCATGAATAACATGAAATAAAAATAAATTAAAAAAAGCAAACAACAACTACACAAAATCTATAGGCCATTCGACCACCCCTCTAAATCATGAAAAAAAATTATCAAAGCTTTTTCTAAGAAAGTATAAAGAAGAACTTAAAGGAGAAACTTAAAAACACTTATTTTAGAAAGGAAAATAAAAAGAAACTCACCAAAATAGCAATCAAAACAGCAAATCAAGAATAGAAAATCAAGAAAAGTGCAAGAGTATGGTGCTTAAAGCAACCTCTAGAAGCTATATTGCAAACTTTTTCTCTTCTAACTTTCTTTTCTTTTCTAAACTTTTATTTTTGCCTTTCAAAAATGGAGAGCATTCAGCCCAAAATAAAAATGTGAATAGAGTCCAAATGAAAGAGAGAACCCCTCTTCCCTTGTAGTGGCCAGCTAGCCCCTTGGAAAAACCTAGGAGGTTCTAGAATTTTTTTCAACAAATTTGATCCTATGGCCTTCAATCCAAGATGCCTTCTATGTAGGATTCTCACCCTTAGATTAGAATCATCAGCCCTTGAATTATGATTTCATAAATATGTCATAAATATATTCTCTCTCCAACCATTGGTCCATGTGTTGCAAATTCAAAGGCTTGATCACAAAAATAACTATCTTCCTCTTCATTGTTGGCCTTTTGATTAAAAAGCAGAAAATATATGCCCACCATTGGGCCTTCGCCGCTGACCCTTCCTCTTCGAGTCCATGCTTCAATTTTTTCAAAACAAGAAAATGCCCTTTTTTCAGTTTCTTTGGTAAAATGACCTTTTTGCCCCCCAAACATAAATAAATAGCAAACGGACTCCAAATTCAAATTTTCTTTTTTTAATACTTCCAAAATAATAAACAATTGATTCTGGAGGTTTTCAAAATTGTTCGAGCCCATTTGCTATTTATTTGGATTTTTTTCTTCCAAAATTGCCCTTTTGTGCTCCCAAACTTTACCATTTTCTAAATAAGCTCCAAATCAAGATTTTTCTTCACCAATCTATTTCAAATAATTTAAAAGTATGATCTGGAAGTTTTCATAATTTTTGGAACTCATTTGGTATTTTTTCGGGATTTATCTGCTTGAATTACTGCATAGTGGGCCCGAGATTTGGCCATTTTGCAAACGAACTCCGAATCCGGATTTTCTTGTGCCAATATCTTCAAAATATTTAACAATGAGATCTGCGAATTTTCAAAATTTTTAGAGTTCATTTGCTATTTTTCCCAAATTTTCCAATTTTGCCCTTTTGCCTCCGAAACTCGATTTTGCTCAAAACAAGTTCGATTTTTAGATTTCCTTCAAACTGAGCCTTGGGATATCCTTGTTTAATCACTCCTCATCAATTAGGGGCTTTATTCTTACCGAATCGGGCCATTTCTGTAATTCAATTTCACCGAAATCCACCAAAAATCCTAATTCTCGATTTTCTTCCGAATTGACTTTTCTTTCAATTTTTCTTTCAAGTAGCATCTCCATTACCCGTAGTCAGTGCTTATCTTTCATTTGGAACCTTCAATTTTGACCAATTTGATGTTTAAGCACTTTTCCCCAAATTTCTCGAACTAGGGTTTTCTTTCTACTAAATCTCCGTAACCCAACTTTCGAACTCCATATCTTTCAATGTAGACCTCGGATTATCAAAATTCTTTCACCATTTTTCAATTGAACTTCAAATCTTTATTTTAAAAGTGAGTTGAATTTTTCAATAGTTGACTTTTTGGGCTTGACTTTTCGAGGTTGACTTTTTCAAGTTTGACTTTTTATGCTCGCCTTCTTAGACTAAGTCTCGGAGTACCACCTGCAGGACGAAAAAAGTCTTTTTACATTCTGAAACATCAATTTAGGAAGAAAACATACCTGTTTTAGTGGTCCGGGCAAAATTAGGTGTCTACAGCTGCCCCTCTTTGGCTATTGCTGAGAATCAAGAATCAGGCAAAGATAAACAAACACTAATTTTGTCCGGTTAGTGAAATCACATGTGAAGAGAAGGGAAAGGGAGTTTTCTTTTTTCCATTTTTATTTTCATCATTTTTTTTCCATTTTTTTTGTTGTTGAAAAAAACTGTAAATAGAAGATTTTGTCCTTATATTGAATTCCCTGACTAATCAAGGCTCGACCCGTCTTAAGGAAACGGGTTCGATCAACAGAAGAAAATACCTCTACGATGGTCTCGAGGTCTTATCCTGTCTTGTGCTAACCTTAAAAGCATGGGTGAAACCAAAAATTTGAAAAAGATCTGGATGAAACCAGAAATTGAAAAGCATAGGTGAAACCAAAAAATTGAAAAATGATCTGGATGAAACCAGAAATTGAAAAGCATGGGTGAAACCAGAAATTTGAAAAAGATCTAGATGAAACCAGAAATTGAAAAGCATGGGTGAAACCAGAAAATTGAAAAATGATCTGGATGAAACCAGAAATTTGAAAAAGATCTGGATGAAACCAGAAATTGAAAAGCATGGGTGAAACCAGAAAATTGAAAAATGATCTGGATAAAACTAGAAATTGAAAAGCATGGGTGAAACCAGAAATTGAAATTGAAAAGCATGGGTGAAACCAGAAATTCGAAAAAGATCTAGATGAAACCAGAGATTAAAAAGGCATGGGTGAAACCAGAAATTTGAAAATGATCTGGATGGAACCAGAAATTAAAAAGGCATGGGTGAAAGAAAGCATGGCGGAAACCAGAAATTTGAAAAAGATCTGGATGAAACCAGAGAATAAAAAGGCATGGGTGAAACCAGAAAATTGAAAAAGATCTGGATGAAACCAAAAATTGAAATGGCCTGGAAATTAACCTGAATGATTTGAAAGAGGATGCAAATGCTTGATGGTGTAAATACAAATGTCTTGGATTGATGAAATTGCTTCTTGAAATGATACAGATGTCTTGGATTGATGCAAATGCTTCTAAATGCAAATGCAAATATCTTGGATTGATGCAAATGCTTCTAAATGCAGATGCAGATGTCCCTACGAATCATGCTCATGTAAGTGGTTCATGAATGGTGTAATTGCAGCTACAATGAAGATGCAATGATCCTAGAAATAATGCACTTGCTTGAGGTGATGCGAATACAAATATCTATGAAATATGTTCTTGTAAAGGTAGAATGCAGATGCTCATGGAATAGTGCAAATGCAAATATCCATGAATGATGCAAATGCTTATTGACACGGTGCAGAAGCAAAGCTTAGTAGAGAGATGAGTGTTCATGAATGATGCAAATGCCCCCGATTGTTTTTCTAGACTTTGGCTTAGCCTTTCCCATTCATTTTTCCTCTTCAAATCAGAGTATATCTTCAACTCCTTTTTCAATCTTTGGCTATTCTTTTTGCACCAACAGTTTTCAAACTCTTATCAATAGAAATCTGCTTGCTGAGTTTTATTTCTTCTTCTCATATTTGGAAGTCAAGGTTATCCCTAGTAATTCCACACCTTTGGATTAGAAAAACTCTTATCTCATGTCAACATAAAAAATGGGTATTTCAAAAATATTTTTATTTTCCCTTTCTGAAAAACAATTTTGCTTATTTAATCAAAACTTCTGAGTCAAAAATTTTAACCCTACACTGTGTAATGTACAAATTTTTTGAAGACTGATGATCACTGTTAGAAATTTTCCTAAGTGTCAATTTGGGTTTTTAAACCTGAATTGACAAGACTTGGTACAACATGATTTTGGTTTTTCAAGGAAAACTTCAAAACAAAAAAAATGTATGTCCCTTCTAGGCTCACAAATGGAATAGATTTTATAAATCATGAATTCATTGAGAACCAAACAAATTCAACATTCTTTTAGTTTCCATATCAAGGTATTTTGACAAGCGTCAAGATTGGCTGGGATGTTTAAACTGGAAAGTTAATTTTGACGAAAAAAGTTTCAGTTTTTGAAATCAATCATCCAAATGAGAGTTGACAATTTGGGAGGTTCAGGAATTCCTAGATGTTCCTCGATGACCACTTATTTAAGATGATCTTCTCTTTTGTGGTATCGGCACTATCATAGATGGCATTGGAAATTCCTATTTAACTCTAGACCGCCAGTTTTTGGGTTTTCGCCCTAGAGTCCCATTCTCTTTAATTTTTTTCTTTTTTCCTTTTTTCATTGTTTTACCATGCATTTGAGAATTCTAAATTCTTCCTTAGTGAAATGATAATTCGATGAGATGGGATAAAATCTGAGGAAAAAACCCTTCAAGTTAAATATTCATGCTTGATCAAAATGGACTTTTAAAGCACGTAATGTAGGCCATGGCTCAGGGTTCAGAAAGAAAGGATAAATAAGCCCAAAATAAGTGTTTAAGGGTAATCAGATCAAGGATCATTTCTTGAGGAGGATTCTCTTTGAAAATTTTATCCCTTTTTGGACTTTTCATTCCTTTTTTACTTTTGCTCTTTTTCTTCCTTGTTTTTGGCTTTCATTTGCCATACTTTTTCACATTTTTTCCTTTTGTTTTTCTTGGCTTTTATTTCGTCATTTTTTTCTTTTTCTTCGAAGGAGTGAACCCGTATTTATTTGGGGCTCTATTTGCTTTGCATCTGTCATTGAGCTATGACTCATTTTTCAGTGATCCTTCCTCGTATTTGTCCCCCCAGTGTAGAGGGTAATCCTTGATTAGGTTTAAAGAAGAAAGAATTCTTTCGGCCCAAAAGGGGTGACTATGGATAATTTCTTTTTGTGACAGGGACATGAAATATGGCCATTTCTCATGTCAAGCACGAATATTCACATTGAAAAGCAATCCCCAGGGGAAATAGATATTCAGAATTTCATTTTGCACTTTGGAATCATCCGAATTCTCATATGCATGATATCACAATTTTTTTGTTCTTTTTTTTTCGCATACCCCAATGATTCATGCGTTAGTCCATCCTTTTTCACCATATAACCATCATTTCCACATATGATGCCCCAGTTTGATTAACCATGAGAATTCGTATCAACGAGAAACATAGCAAGTCTAGGTCTATTTTAAAAAGGCTGAGTTTCAAATATGAGTTCTTTGAAAGGACAAGAAAAATACGACCCAAAAATGGGTTTTTTTGGGACATGGGATAATCTAATTTAATCATTGTGCCCCAAGGTGTCAATCATGAAGTGATGTTTGGGCAATTAGTGTTTTGTGGTTCTTGGTAAAAGTCATTAATGGTTTTAGCACAATCTTGACATACATCAAATTACCAAAATCTAGATTCTTCAAAGAATGTCTCATTTGTTTGAATTTCAAGGAATTCAAAAAAAATTCAAAAAGTTCGTTCCTTTTTTCATGGCCTAGAATAGGATTTACATATTTGCTTATTCTGTGATGACAATTTTTTTTTTTATGAAGTTCAATCATTCATATTCCTTGAAGCATTAGGTCTTTTAAGTGTTCTCGATTCAAGGGGTTTAGGCATAGAGAAGCCCAAAAGAGAGGAGGGAGGGTATTGGGTCATTTCTAATAATGATCATCAATATTCTCGAGACCGTCCATTATTAAAACTTCTTTAATGCTTGGTTTTTTTTTTTTTTTTTGCAAATTAAAATTATTGTTAAAACACAACAAACACAAAGCATTTAAAATTCAAAATTCATTTAATTCATATGAATGTCACCATAAGACAAGTGTTTTCATCATGTGGTATGAAACTACATGCATAAAAAACTCCCCCTTGACATGTTCTCCCTAATTCAAACTGGCTATTCCTCGGTACTCTTTTCGACCTTTTCATCTACTTCTCCCATTATGACATCCACAATGGTCTCATCATTCCCATTTAGTAGATTCTTCACGCTATCTGACCTTAGTTTCTTCCCCACATCTAACTGCCCTTTATTGATGAGTGATTAAACCTTCTGTTTCAGATATAGGCAATTTTTCATGGAATGTCCCCGAATCCCAGAATGATAATCACAATATGCATTCTGGATATAGGGGTTGGTTAGGCTCTACTGGAACTTTAGTGAGGAGTTGCTCTTCGACCAGCTGGGGCAATAGTTCAGAGTAAGACATGGGGAGTGGCTCAAACTGATCTCTTTTTCGGATATTCTTCGATTTCCTCTGACTGACAAAAGGTTGAAATTTTACTATATTCTGAGAGACCATTAGGTATAAGTATGAACCCTGGGGTACATAGTTCATATAAGGACAGGGTGGTTGGTATGAAGTAGCCGGAATATACAGGGCAAAGTCTCCCATGGCTTGGACATCTTCCTCTTTCTTTTTGGGCATCATGTTTCTCTCTGCATTAAATGTTTTACCTCCTTCGAGTTTCCTAGTCTTGATAGCATTTTCAATCATTTCCCCGAAGATTACCATATACAAAAAATTCTTCGTGGTGTTGCCAACAAGTCTATCGTAGTATGGGGCCTGTAGTGTATTCACAAAAAGGACAGTGGTTTCCTTCTGAGTTAAGGGCGGTTGTACTTGGGTGGCCATGTTCCTCCACCTCTAAGCATACTCTTTGAAGCTCTCAGTAACCTTTTTCTCCATATTTTGCAAGGTGAGACGGTCAGGTGTCATGTCGATCACATGTTTGTACTGGTTTAGAAAAGCCCTGGCCAAATCATTCCAAGAGCGAATCTGATCCTTGCTCAACTGACTATACCACCTAATTGCGAACCCGCTGAGGCTATCTTGAAAGCAGTGAATCAAAAGCTTATCATTATCTATGTGACTTGCCATCTTTCGGCAAAACATGATGATGTGGGTTGATGGATCGATCGTCTTGTCATATTTCACAAAGTCAGGGACCTTAAATTTAGGAGGAATGACTAAATTGAGGACCAAGCATCGTTCTTTCGCATCCACACTCCCGAATATGTATGTATTTTCTACTGCCCAGAGCCTTTCATCTAGCAACTGATATTTCCCTTGGGAATCTGCCAACTCAGCCTTGTTCGACTCAACCATCTTCAGTTTTGCTTGTTTAGCTGGATCATCTAAATTCATAATGTTGCTGGGATTAACTGTATTAACCGGGTTTCATATCAGTTTTTCTTCCAAGTAGATTCTCCATTACCCGTAGTCAGTGCTTACCTTTCATTTGGAACCTTCAATTTTGACCAATTTGGTCGTTTAAGCACTTTTCCCCAAATTTCCCGAACTAGGGTTTCCTTTCTACTGAATCTTCGTAACCCAACTTTCGAACTCCATATCTTTCAATGTAGACCTCGGATTATCAAAATTCTTTCACCATTTTTCAATTGAACTTCAAATCTTGATTTTGAAAGTGGGTTGACTTTTTTAGTAGTTGACTTTTTAGGATTGATTTTTCGAGGTTGACTTTTTCAAGTTTGACTTTTTATGCTCGCCTTCTTAGAATAAGTCTCAGAGTATCACCTGCAGGACGAAAAAAGTCTTTTTACATTTTGAAATATCAATTTACGAAGAAAACATACCTGTTTTAGTGGTCATAACAAATTTAGGTGTCTACAGTGGTGTTTCGGTTGAGTTCGTGTATGAGAGTTTCGGTTTGTTGAGTGTGATTTTTTATTTTTTTTTAAAAGAAATCTAGAAGAAGAATGGAGAGAACAAAAAGCCAACTTACCAACTTCTTTCTCTTCATATGCCATACCCATACTCTCCCCTTCATTTTTTAATCCTATCTTTCTCTTATCTAACCTACCTACCAACCCCTCTGTCATTCCCCGATTTCACTCCTTTAGTTTTTTTTTTTTTCAAAATAGAAAAGGAAAAAGTAGAAGACTATAGGAGGCAACAGCAAAAAGAAAAAAAAAAAAAAGGAAAAAGACAAGAGTCACCGTAGCAAGTGACACGTGGACACCTCCCCTGGTAAGGAAAACATCCAAAATCTATAGTAAGGATATATAATATATTATATATACTTTATACTTGTTAAGTCGAACCCATGCTTTAAATGTTGAAGGCAATACCCATTTATTAAAGCTTCATGTTTTTATTTAAACCCATTTAACACGCTTAATATTTTATCCAAATTTTTTCAAAGATCACATAGACTTTGGGTTTCGACGAGTAGCTTGAAACAAGTATGGCTGATCTTTGTTTTCTTTTTCTACTCTTAAAAGGATATAACTCGTTTATCATCTGGTCACTAATTTGATGGTAATAAGCAAATTCAGGAGTACTATTGATAAATTCAAACGAGGAGCTTTGATTTATTTAAAAAATAGATCTATCACTATATATGAAATTGTAAAAAATAAAAAAAAAATTTGGAAAAAAAAAAACCTTGATAAATTAACAAACAAACGAAAATGAAGGCTAGGAATTAATTCATAACTTGTGTTATTGTGTTTGGAGGAATGACAAAGTTTCCTTCTCAAGATCATGAAGAACCAACGTATTTTGCTGTTGAACATTGCCAAAGATTGACATGCCAGTAGAACTTCCCATTGCCAAGCAAAGCACTCCCGAACTCGAGTCAGCTATCATATAATTTTCCCCTCTTAATTCTAAATCTGCTCCATCGAAATGGAATACCAATTTGGGCACATGTACTTGTGTCGAACCTGACGGCAAGTTGAAGCAAAGCTCAAGCCCTATTGAACCCGAATTGTCAACGGAAAGCTTCATTTCAGAGATGAATTCTTTTTTGACCACATATAAAGCACTTTCACTACAAAAAACACACTTTTATCGGCATTTATAAGTGCCGATAAAAGACCAAAAAACGGCCCCTATTGATATTGCCTATAGTTCGTTAACCGACGGCTAGGCGAGTGCCAGAGAAAGTTTTCGATGGGCTTGACCACCAATGCTAAAATAGTGTTTGTATTTGCCGACATGGTTTTTCTTGGCGCTTTTAAATGCCATTATATTTTAAAAGTTTTTCAAGGCATTTTAAAGTGCCGGTAAAAGTCTTATTTGCATTGAATTTATATATTAATTTACATATTTGTTAAATGAATTATGTTGACACTTGTAACTGCCCTTACAAGTTAATAACCTTTAAAGGCAATTTAAAATGCCAATAAAAGTCTTTTTTTGCATTGAATTTTTATAGTAATTTACATATTTGTTGAATGAAATATGTTGACACTTATAACTGCCCTTACAAGTTAATAACCTTTAAAGGCAATTTAAATTGTCATTAAAAATAATAATTTACATGCATAAACTTTTCTGACATTTTAAACTGCTCTTGAAAGTATTATATATTTTTTTCTTGCTTTTTGCAAATTGAATTTAATGAGCACACAAAATTGAAGTCCAAGCTATTGGTTGCCAACCTAAAATGATTTTATTTATATAAGGTCATTTTAAAGTATCCAAAACCAACAAAGAGACTACCAACATGTAATCAAAGTTAACAAAAAAAGTAACCTCTTAAGAAAATATAATATCCTAATTTTCATAAGAGAACAACGTTAAGAAATTGATCCAATTAGAAAACAAATCTAATGGAGTAACTTCATTCACAAAGCTTCCATCTTTCCTTAGTTATTTGCACGTATTGACCCTTATGAACTCGATGCATCCGAAACCTGTTATATAAAATTTTTAACTCAAGTTAAATAAGCAAGCAAACCCAAATAGGCTACTCCTAACAATTAATTATATTGTAAGAGGAAGGAGTCCAGGAATTTTTGTGAGTAGATTTATATCTCATAATAAATCCTGGGTGGCTGAGGCTCCCACATTGAGGGGTCTCAAAAGGGTCAAATCTATAAAGCCTTACCCTTACTTTGAGGAATATAAATCATGATAAAGAGAGAGAGATGAGTACTATGTATTTCTATCCCTAAAAAGTTGTTGCAAACTACATTACTCAGACTCGGGTGTGAGTGTCGGATACGGGTATATGCCCGACACGAATATGTTTAATTTTTTAAAGTTTTTTCATGTATTTAGAGGGTCATATCCCCATACCCATGTCTGAATATGCGTTGGACATGGGTACTTCAAGAAACATAAAGAGTCGGAGTAACATAGGTTGCAGAAACCTATTTCCTTAAGCTTGTGACTTACATATCACTAAGAAACACGAAGATAAAAAGTGAAAGACTAGGAAGAATAACAATAAAAGAGAAATGGATTGTTCATTTAGTTCAAAGTAATATCGTGAAGGTGATGTAGAACACATAGAAATTAATCAGTTCTACACAATCAGATCTATTTTTAATGTGCACAATGTTTCTTCAGAAACTCAGATGAAAATTACCTGATGTATCCACCAGTACACATAAGTTGAAATTTTATATCTCTTTGAAGAATCAAAATTTTCAATGCCACGCAAAAGTCCAATCAAACCACCCTACACACACATAAAAAAAAAAGTTTATCATGCAGTAAAAATCAACAATTCGATATAGTATTAGTAGATTATCTTACCATGTATTTAAGGCGGTCAATCTAGTAAATTACCTGAATAAGATCAGACATTTCAACACCTATGTTATCATATATTTGAGCTATCGACATAACCAAATGAACATTGCTCATTGCCATTTTTTCTCTTGCATACATTCAATTAACTTTGACCGTAACTCAGCATAAGAAATCTTCAAGGAAGTTGCAAGTTGTTAGTCAGATGGCTTACACCCCAGACTCTCCTTCAATCTAGAGTTTTAGCAAAACAATTAGAAATAAATTTCAAGAATTTAATGATTTTCAGAAAGAATGATTCATCTAATACAAATCATATATCATTACCTTTATCTGTGCTCTTCCAAGGAAAGTCCAGCTTTGATTTTCTTTGACAAGCGCACAACTTCTGCATGGCTGATGCACTCAGAATAGTGTATCTTATTAAATTCTTGCACTAATATGATCAATTGTTCCGTATAGTAATGAGCAAGGGTCGAATCTACAGAGATTATTCTTAATTTATAATTTATTGATTTATACTCTAGCTCTAAAAGAATAAAATGGGGTTTTAAATTGTTTTGAAAGTAAACAAAACAAGAAAAACAAGATTTAAAGAAATAAGATGAAATCAAATAAGGAGAAGTATGGTTAAGGAGTCATTCGTCCCAATAAACAAAATTGAGAATCAATATTAGAATTATCAACAGCAATTAACTATCAAGAATCAACTGTAGATAACAATAAGCTCTGCTACCCCAATCTTTCCTTAGTTCGTCGTTAAATAGAATAAGCTCTCTATTTAATCTCTAACCATCAAATAACCTAGAATAAGCTCTCTAGATTCAACTTGACAACAGCTTTATGATGAGAAAGATAGGTTCATATAAGCAACAAAAACATAAGCTCGAATTGTTCAACTTATGTTATGTTCCACATTGCAATTACTGAAAACTTCAATATAATCATTAATCACAAATTGCTACTTATGAATAGGAAATCAAGACAATTACACAGATCAAGAATCCTAATCTAGCAATAGATAATTATCAAGATCTATCTAGTTGTACACCTAAAGAAATCAAGACAAAGATCATGAACAATTTTAATGGAAGAACATAAGCAATCTTGATAGAAAATCAATGAAAGAGAATATCTGAATATCAATTACACAATCATGTCTAGGGCTTTGAAATCACCCTTAACCAAAAGAAAAGTTTAGCCTAGCATAGGCATGGATAACATAAACATAAAACTAAAAAGAAAATAAGAGAATGAAGAAGAAGAAGAAGAAGACAAAGATTAATAATAATCAAAACATATCTACTTTGTGACTCAAAAGATGGTATTTATAGAGTTTCAAAACCCTGAGAACCCTTTCTTATCGCACAAGTAAGTTTAGGGAGCAGAAAATTCCATTTGGAAAGTCGTTGGGCGTCGCAGCACTAGAATTACGCGCCGTCGAGCCGAGCTCTCAAAATATTTAGGGTGTTGGGCGCCGCGACACTGGGTTCTCTTCTGCTGCATATTCTCGCACTTCCTCGATTGATTTAGATGACCATTTCTTGTCCGATTTGGGCGAGTCATATACCGTTGGAAAGATATTCGAGTAAGCTTAAAAAGTCAAGAGGAAGTTTCTTTGAATAAAGATTTTAACATCATGTTTTATTAGTGTCGATACGTGATCCCGTCGCGGGGACCCCTTCGAGTGAGGGGAAACAGAAGCAGAGGAAAAGACGACTTAATTTCTCTAGATTGAAATAAAAGGTCGAGGGTATGAAAACTGCCTCGTAAAAAGACATGAGTCGCCACCAATCTTTTTTGGCTAGGTGTGATCGGTCACTTATTAAAACCGGTTTCACAAAATATTTTAAAATTAATTAAAACATTTTTAAAACCAATTTCAAGTCTGCGTTATAAACCAGAGAAAATGGAAGAATCGGGTTCAGGACTCGGTTACGTGCGGGGAAATATTAGCACCCCCACAACGCCCGTATAAAACGGTACCTTACCTTATTAATCGTATGTTATCTCAAGTCTCGGTAAAAATAGGTTTTTAATTTAGTATTTCAAGTTAATTCCCAATTTAAAGAAAAATAATTCCATTTTTAATTGAAAATGATCCGGAATTTATTAATTCAAAATTTTTCTATATTCCCCAACAAAATGGGCAAAATATAAAAATTTTATTTATTTGAAAAACTTTACGAATCATTCTCGTTTTTTGAAAGAAAGATATTCCTTTATTAATGATAATTGATGATATTCCCTCCAGCAAACCCGGTAGAGAACTCATTAATTATTTTAACTCGAGAATATCTTTATTTTTTATTGAAAATAATTATCCTTTTTTTTATTAAAAATAAAAAATAAAAATGAATATGAACATGAACATGAACATGAACATGTATGACATAAATAAAATGACATAGCAAAGTATAGATAATATAATGCAATCTAAATGATATGACATAATTTAAATGGCATAGTATATTCTAGATGAAATAAAAAATCTTAAGTATCATGGTATATTCTAAATGAAATAAAGTGATTTAAATGACATGGCAATTTTAAATGATATAGCATATTTTAAATGACATGGCATATTCTAAATAATATAACCTAAATGACATGGAATATGATCTAAGTGACAAGAAATGACATGAAACATAAAATAATGCTATCATAAAATATGCATGAAAATAAAATAAAAATGCATGAACATAGTATATGCTAAATAATGTGACAAAAATAAATGACTAAATAAAAAATATAGGATAGCATGAAATATTCAAAATCATATGGCAAACAATATAACATCATAAAATGTAAATCAAAGTAATAATAATACCATGGAAAATATCATAGCAAAAATCACATATTAAATAAAATGCATGAACATGAAAAATGCAATGCATGAAAATGTATTTTTTCCTCTAAATAAAGAAATCAGTATATCTAAAAAGATATCCGGCTACCTTAGGAAAATATGTCAAATTAGATTTTCTAAAAAACAAAACTTTGTGATTGTTTGAAAATAATTTTGAAGAAAAATTTGAATGGATATTAAAACCCCTACCAAACCCTTTTAAAATGGCTCTAATTTCCTCATTTGTATTGAGTTGTTGAAGGTTTGTGCATTAGTGCATATGTTGTCTATCACTTCCCAATTTAAGAGACTGATCTATTGTAATGTTCCATTCCTTATGTGCCAATATATATTAGTTATAGATACCATGTGCTTGACATGATAGGATCCAATGAACACCGGCCGAAACCGTGGATTTGTTTTCATTGAGTACTATAATCATGCATGTGTTAAATACTCAAGACATAAAATGTTGAAGCCAACATTTAAGCTTGACGATAATGCTCCAACTGTGAGTTGGGCTGACCCAAGAAATACATAATCTTTTGCTTCTACTCAGGTTTTCTAATCTATACTTCAATGTTGGTCTTATTTGGTTGAATGATGTGCATGGAGAGTTGTCTAGTCATAATGTTTGACATGCTGCAGGTTAAGGCATTGTATGTGAAGAATTTACCAAAAGATATAACTCAGGATCGCCTAAAAAAGTTGTTTGAACATCACGGAAAGATCACTAAAGTTGTAGTACCACCTGCCAAAAGCAGGAAAGGAGGACAGCAGATATAGTTTTGTGCATTTTGCGAAGAGGTCAAGTGCTATGAAAGCATTGAAGAACACAGAAAAATATGAGATTGATGGTAGGATATGCTTCTTATACCTTATAGCTATTATAAACTTCCTGTATTTTCCATGGAGATAAAGGGCATTATTGATGATTTTTTTTAGATTTTCTCTCATTGACAGGTCAAGTATTGGAGCATTCTCTTGCAAAACCACAAGCAGATTAGAAGTTTTCTGGAGAATCTGGCTTCCAGAAGTCAACCTTAAATTCAAGCTTCCCACCTCTTCTAGGATATGGTTTAGTTGGGGGAGCATATGGTGGTCTAGGAACAGGATTTGGTCCTGCAAGCTTTGGATAGGTGAGATGCCTTTTTCACTTTGTCATCTAGACTTCAGCTTTTTTATGTTAATTTCTTATTGTTTCGGTGGAGATAGTTGGGAAACGAAATAGTTTGACAGAGTTTTTCAAGGAAACAATTTGAATGCTGATATTTATGTTAAAACATGTGAAGTTTATGCAAAAACATGTATCTTGAACCTCTAAATTTTCTATGTAATACTTTTTAGGTACCTGATGCTGGTAGTGCTCCAAATTTGTCACCACGTCAAATAGTAAGGTCTTCAACTATTTTATTCTTTTATATTGACTTCACTACTTAATTGCTTTTAATTGTATAGTATTTGTCAATATTATGCAGATACCACTCCATAGGAATATTCATGAGATTTGGACTGCTTATTTTACTTTATGTATTTGGATTGCTTATTTACTTTGTGTTTGGACTGCTAATTTTCAATTTTAAGATTGTATTATGACTTTAGTTTGCGACTTCTATTTAGTTTGTAAAAGTTATATAATTAAGACAATTTATTTGTAATTTTATTTTTAATATTATTAAATATTTTTTACTTTCTTATGATGATTTTTTTATATGAAATATATTGGATTAAATTATAAATATATCAATATTAATATTTGAAAATATGATACAGTTCATATAACAACAAAAAATGTATAGTATACTGACAGAGAAAATCGTCGGTAAAATTAAGACAAACCGTCGCTATAGGTAAATTATATATTTTACGATTTCATCTATACCGACGAACATGGAAAAAATCCGTCAGTATATGTATACCGACGGACATAATGATCGTCGGAATATGTATATTTACGGTATATATACCGACGAAAACTAAATCCGTTCGTATATCTATACCGACGGACGGCAGAGCCGTCGGTATAGGTCAAAACAAAAGGAACTAACCCAACATAGGCTATACCGACGCTAGTAAAATTAGTGACACCTAAAACCGTCGGTATAGGTTATACATCCTATTTTGACGGTCGCTTTTTCCATCGGTATAGGTCTATACCGATGAGGGTTTTACCGTCGCTTAAATTTTTGTCAGAATAGCCATTTTGACCGTCGGTATAAGGTTTTAGGACTTTTAGCGACGGATTTTTGGGTTTTACCAACACTTTTTGAACCGTCACTATATGAAAAATTGTTTGTAGTGTATATACACATACAAATATATCTCCATTATATCTATAATCTATATAAAAGTATAAATATGAAGAATCTTTTGAACTGACGAAAATAGTCATTGTTGTTCACTATATTTCTAAATAGCCATTATAAATATTTTTTACTATTAATAAAATTTATCTACTTTATGAGTAAAAAGTTTAATTTCATTAAAATTGTTAAATTGATTAATTTAATAATAAATAAAAAGATTACATTTTTCATTTATCTTAAAAAGTATGTCCATTTATTTGGTATAAATAAAAAAGAATTAAAATTTACATTGAATTTTTTATTTGATATAATTAATTTATATTAATATTAAAATAATAAATTTTATAATAATTTGATATTATTTGCACATAAACAAACTTTACATGTTAATGCAAATTTTAGTTAATATATACTTTATTAATTTCATTAACTTTAAAATATACAATTATATACTAAAAATTAAATAAATCAACGAATATTCACGTGCGAACGCATGTGACAATAAATACTAGTATTGTACCCTAGGCAGACTAAATTTAAACTATAAAACAACACATGATTACAATTAAAACAAAACATAATATATTAAAATAATAAAACAAAACATAATTAAGCAATAATAAAATTCAAATATCAAACATACTAAGACATAATAATTCCTAAATCCAAATTTCGGTTAATATAGTTAATTCGATTATTTTCGTTTAACCGAACTGAATTAACCGATAACCGAAATTCATCAAAAACCTTTATCGATAACCGAACCAAAAATTTTTTATTTAACTGAATAACCATTTCGATCGATTAATTCAATTAAACCTAATAATGAACGCCCCTAATTGAAATTGTGGCTCTCCAGTCTCCACAACCTTCAAAATGCAATCCCTCCAAATTTGGTAGAAAGTAGAGGGAAGGAAAGAGCCATATTTTTTATAAAAGGAAATGACTATAACACCTTTTTTATTTACACTAATTTACAAGTTTTCCAACCATCAAAGCATAATAGCATATTGATATTTAGCATATTGATAGTTTTCTATGTTTCTCTTCAAAAACAATTCTTAGAAAATTGCAAGATTTTAAATCTATGTTATTTTACTTTTATGATAATAATAATTATTTATAGTTATAGTTATAGTTATGTCAATATTTATTTATTTACTTGGTTAATTTCATTTGTGGTAAAATATTAAAAAACTTGAAAAATACAAAAACAAATTAAATCTAGCAGGCACAGTGATGATTTTAATCCCAGTTAAGTTGGCACATGAGATGAGTTTAAGCCCAACTGGCTGGCACAGAAATAGTTTAAGCCTAATGAAATTGGCACAGTAGATGAGTTTAAGCCCATCTAACTGGCACAAAAATGGTTTAAGCTAAACAAATTGGCACAAGATGAGGTTAAGCTTAATGTAGCTGGCACAAAAATGATTTAAGCCTACTGAAATTGATACAAAATGAGGTTAAGCCCAATGTAGCTGCCACAAAAATGAAATAAGCGCAATGAAGTTGGCAATTGGCACGATATAAGGTTAATCCAATGTAGCTAGCACAAAAATGATTAAACACTACAAGAAAAAGCATAATTTTCGACGAAATTACTTTAATTTGTCGAAAATAAGACAGCATTTCTGACGGAAAAAAGGTTTAAGGACGAAAAAAATATTTGCGACAGAAATTTGTTATTTTCGTCAGATTACTAGTGACGAAAAAACTTTCGTCGCTAAATTCCTTCGAAATAGGACTTATCAGCCACGATTTGAATACAATTAACTTAACAAGGAAAATTACTCGTTGACAAGCTCAATTGATGAACACCAGAGACGAAACAAGGTTTCCAGCAAATTTTTGATTTGCAGAAAAAAAACCCAAAATCAAGGCATCAAAGGAATAATCACCATCATTTAAATAGCATCAAAAATCCACTAAGGCAACAAGGCTACAAGCTCCCAGTAGTATACCTTTGCACTCGCAAAAGGCCTGAGAAGGAAGAGAGTCAAATTCCACACCAAGTGGAGGACCATCCTTCCGAAATAACTTCTTCAGAATGTATTGTGGAGATAACAAATCCTGAGGAAGAAGCATTTTCTTCTTTCTCTTGCCAAACCTGTTTTCACCGACTAAAGATGTGCTTTTATATCTTGAATATAATACAGCACCATTCTTTGACCTAATCAAAACAACTATAAGATAATTAACGTATAATATCACGTACAACACATGTGACACAATAATTAGTCTATTTAAATGTTTATATGCAAATATAAATTTATAAATATTTAATATCCAAAATTTTTAAATTTCAAATAAATAAAATGAATATTAAAATATATAGTAAAATTATTATTAATAAAGTTTAATTGCATAATTTAATAAATATATTTTATTTTTAAATGAAATTATAAAAAATTAAAAATGCTCATAAGAGAAAAGGCATTAAAAATTGGTTAAAAGAATTAAATAAGTAAAAAAATTAAAAAAATTAAAAAAAATCTTATATCGACTGGTACAAAATAATATCAATCGGTATGGATCAATACTAATCTATATAACCAATACAAAAATCAAAACGGTACAATACTAATACTATATATTTTTTTTCAAAATTAATACTTACAAACGCGTACACTAATATCGATAAGATACTACATTGATTCTAATACTCTATTTGTAGAAGCTTTCACCGCCAACAGGTTGGTCACCTGATTTATCCTTAATTTAGAAAAATTAAAGTTTTTACGAGGTGAGTTATTAAAATTCTTGGTATTTGAAGGTTTTTCAAAAATATACCACGAGTTAGACAGACTTATCCATAAATCGGATTACTCACTTTACCCGATAGACCCGACTCAAATTTGATCTGAGCCTGAGTAGAGATTTAATAATCCAAACCGAGTCAAACGAGCTAAACCTAAATTACTATTCATTTAATAATTTTTTTAATTTAATTATAAAAATATTTAATATTTAAATAAACATAATTTTTTAAATATTTTAAATAATAAAAGGACTTTTCCGATCTGAGCCGAGCCAAAGTTCGGGAGGGGGGGGGGGGAATTCCAAATTGGACCCATGAACACCTCACGAAACAATGGTTTCACATTTACCAAATATATATATATATATATTCTTCTTTTCCACATTAATTTGATTTGTACAGAATTTTCTTCTAATAAAGTCAGTCACCCAACATACTGGTTTAAATGTCAAAAATTGTTCAAACCAATAAGTTCTATACCATAATTTTGGAAGCAGAATTTTATTGGCTTTGAAAGGTATCGGGTGTGAACCACATTTTATTTGACCTAACAAATCACTCCGACTCTGCTTCATCAAAAAACATCCTAACTCAGCTTTCAGCCTTTCAGCTCTCAACAATGAAATAAAGAAAGATTGTAAGCCCCTCTTAGGCTTAGGCTTAGGCTTAGGCTTAGGCTACAACCTACAACTTATTCTTGCGAAAAGTACTTGAGTATCTCCAAGTAGTTTGTTTACAGTCACAAAACTGAAGATAAATGCTGTTGAAGGCCAGTAAGTCTTGATGGAATTGTTAAAAGTTGAGACATATGAGCTTGATGAGTAAAGGCAGTGCTTCCTTGAGTCATTGAAAGAATTAAGAGTATGCAATATGCATGTCGAAATAGTATACAAAATGTTTACATTTTCATACAAATTTATTACCCTCAAATGGAGGAATAGATTGTGAGTTACAGGTGGAACAAAAATGAATTCTATGGATACTGCATTGAAATGAGTTCAAGTATCAAACCTGCTACCAGACATCAACAGCAGCTCCACCCATTTCTCAGGTCAATCAATCTTCTTCTTGTCCAAGCAAAAACGCTCTTCAGCTAAATTGGTGATTTGAACTTAATTAGTCTGAAAAACTCCCTGTTTCCTGGCCTAATGAAATAATCAGTGTTATGATATATATTATGTTCTTTTTCTTAGCTAAATCAGCACAACCTCACAATTTTGAGCGCTTTAAGTAGACAAGCACGCCGATGCTGGTTAAGACAACAGCACCCGCCAATAGACCGGTGTGAAACGAGACCCATCCAGTTCTCTTGGCTGTTACACTTGATTGTGATGTTATCTGCTGAGCAGAATCAGAAAAATCCAGATGCAATCTTAATACCTGTGAGAAAGGAAGAGAGTTATAAATTTAGAACAATATATCAGGAGCAAGTACTGTCTTTACCAATTTTGACTCTGTATTTCTCATATCAACACTTTTTATCTTTTTTCTTTTGTTACTTTCTTAAGGGTTTGATATCAAAGCCCAAGTTGAGAACTAAGCTTGAGCCTCCTTAGAAAATCACACCAGGCCACAGCCAACCAAACTTCAACAAAGTTCCAACATGCTGAGATGAACTACAGCTCACAGATTCAAGTTTAATTATGACAACCTTAAATCCCAAAGCTGGGCTCCATGAACTTCTCTTGTTAAAGTGAAAAATTAAGGCTTATATATAAAAAAGCCTCCTGTACTATATCTCTTTTCCCATTTTGGTACCTAAAATATTTTTGATCCATTTTGGTACCTATAGTATAATTTTTTGTCCCATTCGGATCCAAATCGGATACCTAATCGGGCCGAAAATTTATACTATAGGTATCCGAAATAAGCCAAAAATTCTTTAGGTACCAAAATAGGAAAAGAGGTATAGTACAGGGGGTAATTTATATTTAAGCCAAAAATTAATGAAATGTGTCTATACAAATATTCATTAAAAAGAAAAAGGAAAGGAAACCAATAGCAGAAACAAAATAGGATGGTCCAACAAGAGAGAACCAATAGTCCGATACAAACAATGTGTTACCTTCAGTCCTAGTGATCTAGCATGGTTAACAGCAGCAATCAGATCACCGTCAGTGGTGAGTAAAACCTTATCACCTTCATCGTCTTCATACTATATTAAAAAAGAATCAATGAATGAATAAGTACAACCAAGAAAATTTGACAAAACCATAGAAAGTAAAGTACAAATAAATAAATAAACCCAACAACTCACCAAAAGCTGAGGACGACTATGATCATTACTGGAAGCAATTCTTTGCATTACAGCCGATAAAAGCTCATCTAAATTCTCAATCCCTGAAGAATAAAATATAAATATGCTATTTTTGCATGCATGCAACATTATGGGAGAAAAGATACTAGCAAAGCCTGCAAACATGCTTACATCATATTCAGCTACAGAATATTTCTTTCTTTTCAATAATAAAGTCCGAGTGTGCAAACATGCTTACATCAGTGCATTGATGCATATCGATATGAAATGACATGTATCTAAAGAAATTCAGATCAATTTCTTTTGCAAGTATCTTGAGCTACATTGCTACGTACCACAATTGAATCGATGTACACGGCTCTTGAGATCCTCAAATTTGAAAGAAAATGAGTTTCCAAGGCCTAGGGAAGGATAGGATGATAGCTTTCCAGTATCTGTGCCATCTGATGCCATGATTGTAGACATTTCACTGAAATGACCATTCTGCAGGGTTGGTTCCAGAGTATAACAGGTTGGGACCATAAGTGAGGCAGAATGATTAATACCTGTGTGTGTCATTATCATCAGGCGGCTGTAAAGCAAGGGCAGAGTCCCAGAATTTTTGCATCATTGTGTTTGTCATTTCATTAACAGCTCCAGAGCTACTTTCAACCTTCAAAAGATCAAAATTTCAGAAATAAAAAGTAAAAGGAGGGAGGGTAGAAACTGTTTGACACCCTTGTGTGAGTAAATATAGAAAGCTAAACAAGTTACGAAACAATATTAGCCAGATTCAAATAGAAAAATATTACAAAATATATTTGGTAACCATATTACAGGGCACTTTTCCTTTTAATTTTTTGCTTGTCACAAAATTTATCGGATGAAGTCTCCTCAAACTCCTAGGTCATTGACTCGAGAGCTACAAATCACATGACTCATTCCTCACAAAAATTTATTTCCTATACAAATCACATGACTCATTCCTCACAAAAATTTATTCTTAGCAATGAAGGGTTATATGAAGGGAAATCTGTATCTCCTTGACAGAGAAACCGTGACAGGCAGAGCAGCAGCCTCTCACAGAATGATGGGATAATCCGACACTTCACTATTCCTGGCACTCCCCAGCAGAATGGAGTTACAGAAAGGATGAACCGAACTTTGGTTGATAAAGTTTGCTGCATGTTATCCCAGTCGGGCTTGAGCAAAGCATTTTGGGCGGAGGCTTTATTGTTCGCCTCCCACATTATCAACAGACTACCCTCCACTGTAATTGATGGGAAAACTCCCATAGAGGTGTGGTCCGGACATTCTGCCACTGATTATGATCGGCTTCGTAGTTACGGATGCAAAACTGGATCCTAGAGCCAAGAAAGCTGTCTTCATGGGCTTTAGTGAAGGAGTAAAGGCATTCCGACTGTGGAACCTTGAGTCAAAGAAAGTCATCGTAAGCCGAGATGTTGTCTTTGACAAATCTGTAATGCTGAAACTGTCAACTCCAGAGAATGTGAACCAAGATTCTCTAAAGCAAGTGGAGTTTGAATCAGAAGATGCTGGTCAAAATTCAGATGAATCTGAACCAGAATCTGATGACACCTTAACTGAAGTGGAGGAGTCATCACCGGAAATCTTTCAGCAACTTGAATCAGTTGTCACCAGTAGACCGAATAGACATATTCGGAAACCTGCTCGATACACAGACATGGTGGCATACGCCCTTCCAGTAATTGATGATGATGTTCCGATCAATTACAAAGAAGCTGTAAACAGCCCTGTGCATGCCCAGTGGAAGGAGGCGATCAGACTTGGAAGTTGGTTCCACTTCCAACACTCAAGAGATCAATTGGGTGCAAATGGGTCTTTGCCAAAAAGGAGAGTGCTACCGGCAAAGACAGCATCAGATACAAAGCAAGATTGGTAGCCAAAGGTTAGGCTCAAAAAGAAGGAATAGACTACAATGAGGTATTTTCACCTGTTTTTAAGCATGCATCTATTCGGATCTTATTGGCTTTAGTAGCACTGTATAACCTAGAGATAGTTCAACTTGATGTAAAAACTGCATTCCTCCATGGTTCCTTAGAGGAGGAAATTTGTATGACTCAACCAGATGGTTTTGGAGTCCCCGGTCGCAAAGATTACAAAAGCAAGTTGAACCGATCACTGTATGGTCTGAAACAATCCCGTGACAGCTGTACAAACGGTTGGACTGTTTCATGACAGGATGAAAAGTACACACACAGTCAATTTGATCACTGTGTTTATTTCCGAAAACTTCAAGATGGATCATTTGTCTATCTGCTGAAAAAGGCAAGGTGGAGATCGACAGGCTGAAGGCTCAACTGAGCTCAGAGTTCGAGATGATCTTGGAGAAGCTAAGAAAATTCTTAGGAAGGAGATCAGAATAGACAGAAAAATTTGACTCAGGCTCATTGCATTGATGGATCATTCCAATGCAGTAGGTGCCTCACAAAAATTTATTTCCTATACCCCTTGTCGCATCAACAGAAAAATAACCATAGCCGATAGATCAATGACAACATTGGCTGGTCAAGGAGATTTTTTCTGAGTGACTGCCTCACACTTAGGAATGTTCTTCACGTCCCAAAACTATGCACCAATCTTTTGTCAATCCAGAAACTTACCATCGATTCTAATTGCAGTGTGACATTTTATCCTTCTCGTTGTGTATTTTAGGAATAGGACACGAAGAGGATGATTGGACATGCTAGAGAGAGGGATGGCCTCTACTACCTTGAAGAATTGGATGGACAAAATAAAGTCAAGAGTCTGTCACCATTATCATTTTTTTTCTGAGTCATTCAAATCCAACAAAGATCTAGCTTCAACACCTTCGTCTTGGTCACCCGTCTTTTAATGTTCTTAAAAATAATGTTTCCTTCACTGTTCAAAAGTTTAGCCATTGAAAATTTTCAATGTGATGTTTGAATTTACAAAACACAAACGTGCTTCTTTAGGGATTAGTTTGTAATCCCTGATTTTGAGGGATTAGTTTTGATTTACTTTGATTTGTATTTATTTTGTAATCCCTTATTTTAGAGATTACTTTGATTTACTTTGATTTGTATTTATTCTGATTAGTTAGTTACCTAGAATAGTGTTTCTTTACTGTATATATAATAGTGTAATTTGTTTTTCATTATAATTGAATACTATTACCTATTCAGTTGAACTTTTGTCAAATAATGTGAATGATATATTACAAGCATGGACACAATTGTCAAGTGCCAATAGAGACACAAGATGTCAAACACAGGTCTGACAAGTCTAGACACGTCTATACATTAAGTGCAGAAGACAATTATTTTTGTTTATCCCAACGCCCGCCCACCCCACCACCCCCAAAGAAAAAAATTTTGATTTCGTCGAAGGCCACTTTGTGCGTTTTACAACAAGACTATGTATTTTTTTTCCCATAAACATGAAGCCCATAACTTTTCCTAACAATGTCTTAAAGGCTTATACCAAATTTCAATCTGAGAAAAAAAAAAGGGATTAAAACTAACTATCCACACATGTCTATTAGCCGCCTACTTTCACCACTCACTGCCATCGTCATCTCAGCAGGACTGGTGCTATCACATATAAAAGCATGAGATCGCATTGAATCACATGACTCTCTCTCCCAATCACTCCTCCCTCTCTCCCTCTTTGGTTCTTGATCTTCTCCACGCTACTTCTTGGATCTAATGTCACCAAAGACCAATAACTCTTAAGAATCTATGGAAGCCAAGATTATGTCATCCTTCACCGCAAGCAAGGTAGGAAAACATTGTTGCATTAGTATCTTTCTTATGTCCTTCATGACCTCAGCTCCTTTATCAGTCTAGATACATGTCAACACACATATCCTTTCTCTTTGTCTATCTCTCAGTATATGTGCCAGCATGCAAGATTTACCTAAATCAAGGTAAAGGATTTATACAAGCAACACCTGAAGACAATTGCTTTATTTTTGTAAGGCCAATTTTATAGCTCATATCATTGAATAGAGTTCTGTTGGCCCAGAAACTCAAAATTTGCTATCTAGAGCTATTCAACTTCAAAACATACACAAAAAAGTACAATTTTTAGAATTGTGAAAAATCAGGATTCTTAGGCAGGATTCTTAGGGATTTGTAAGATATCCAATAAATCTGGTTGTTAGCAGAATCTGATCCAAATCATGTAGTTAAGATAGGTCCTAGAATTAAGGAGATTTATGCAGATTTGTAGGTTTGTTAAGTTTTAAATTTCCTCTATTTATAATCCTTGTAATTCCTGTTTTAATAATAAGTAATTTTGTCTTTTCTCTCTCTTTTCACTGCTGCGCTCATGGTATCAGAGCTTTGTAAAAAATCCTGATGGTTAAAACAGCCATGACTGGAGAAAGAAGTTCATCACCCTCGGTGTCAACACCAATGGAGCTTCGGTAAATCCTGTTGTGCAAATAAATGGATTTGATAATCCATCTCTCCAATTAATCGTCCATAAATTGAACGGTAAGAACTATCTAGAATGGGCACAGTCAATCAAGCTAATGATCGACGACAAGGGAAAACTTGGCCACTTGACGGGCGAGACAAAGAAACCTGCCGAAGATGATCCTTCGTTCAGAATATGGAAGTCAGAAAATTCATTAGTTATTGCCTGGCTTATTAATTCCATGGAGCCAACAATTGGAAAAACATATATGTTTTTACCAACTGCAAAAGATGTCTGGGATAGTGTTCGTGAAATGTACTCATACCTGGAGAACTCTTCCCAAATTTTTGAATTGAAGACGAAGTTGTGGCACTCCAAACAGGGTGATCGTGATGTGACTGAATATTACAACGAAATGAGGGGACTTTGGCAATAGCAGGACTTATGTTACAATGACATGTGAGAGAATGCGAATGATCATGTAAGATATATGAAAATAATAGAGAATGACAGAGTTTACCTATTTCTGGTAGGTTTGAACAGGAGTTTGGACGAGGTACGAGGCCGTATACTTGGAAAACAGCCACTGCCATCTCTTCATTAAGTGTTTTCTGAAGTTAGAAGAGAAGCAGGTAGAAGAAAAGTAATATTAAGAGATAGCAACCAATCTCCTATTGAAGCCTCTGCGCTTGTTACTAAAGTCAGCCATAATAACCCTCGACAATCCAGAAAAGGAGAAAAAGTGTGGTGTGATCATTGCAACAAACCACGCCACACACGGGATACATGTTGGGAGTTACATGGGAAGCCTCCGAATTGGAAACCACGATATGACTCAAAGGCATTCCAAACAAGCACTACAGAGCAAGAGGCTCCGAATGGTTCAGGAGGAATGAATGAGACATCTTCTTTCAGTAAGGAACAGTTAGACCAACTGTATAAACTATTTCAATCCACATAGTTTTCAAATGTGTCTTCCTCTTGTTCCCTAGCCCAAAAAGGTAATTATCTTCAAGCCATAGCATTCAATGTGTCTGTTAACTCTAGTTACCCATGGATCATTGATTCAGGTGCAACTGATCATATGATAGGATGTTCTAAGTTATTTTCCTCTTATAGTCCATGTGCATGTAACCAGAAAATTATAATTGTTGATGGTTCTCTTTCAGAAATTGCTAGAAAAGGATCCGTAGCCATCTCAAAAAAATTTGTCATTCATAATGTCCTTCATGTTCCAAATCTCTCTTGCAATTTGTTATCTATCAGTAAGCTAACTAATGACCTAAACTGTTGTGCTAAATTTTTTCCAAACCACTGTGAATTTCAGGCACTAGATTCGGGGAAGACGATTGGCAAAGCTAGGGAAAGTGACGGACTCTATTATTTTGAAGATGAAAGTTCCATATGTGGACAAGCTCAAATAACCAGTCTCCGGTCAGTTTCTATTTCTAGTAACGATGGAGTAATGTTATGGCATTTTAGATTAGGCCATCCAAACTTTCAATATTTGAAGTACTTGTTTCCAAACTTATTCAAGAATAAAATCCATCTTCGTTTCAATGTGATATTTGTCAAATTGCTAAACATCATCGTGTTCATTTTCCAATACAATCTTATAAGTCTTCTAAACCGTTTGCTCTCATTCATAGTGATGTGTGGGGTCTTTGTAAAACTGCAATAATTTTTGGTAAAAAATCGTTTCTAACCTTTATTGATGATCACACTCGTATTTGTTGGGTTTATTTACTAAAAAGAAAGTCAAAAGGCAGGAAACATTTTTAAAAAATTTTACAATATGGTTGAGACTCAATTTCAAGAAAAAATTCAAGTTTTTTGAAGTGACAATGGAAAAGAGTACTTTTTTTGGAAAAAAGGAATTGTTCATCAAAGCTCTTGTTAATACACCACAACAAAATGGAGTGGCAGAGAGAAAAAATAAACATCTCTTAGAAGTGGCTAGGTCTTTAATTTTACAACTAAAGTACCTAAATACTTATGGGGGGAAGCTATTCTCACTGCTATATATCTAATAAATAGAATGCCATCAAGAGTTTTGAATTTTCAAACTCCAAAAAACAGATTTAACGAGTTATTCCCTTTGACAAGGCTGATTTCTAACTTACCTCTGAAAGTGTTTGGTTGTGTCGCGTTTGTACATATCCATAATCATAACCATAGAGCTTTAAAATGTGTTTTTCTTGGTTATTCTCCAACACAAAAAGGGTATAGGTGTTTTGATCCTCAAACAAAACAAAAAATTGTAACTATGGATGTCACATTTTTTTAATCCCAAAGTTTTTTTGACACTCCTCTTCAAGGGGAGAATAGGTATGAATACTCGTTAATTGAACTTGAGCTTGGAAAAAATGAAAATGTTTGTTGTGAACTTGAGCAAAAATCATATCTACCCACTGATTTTAACATCTTGGTACAGCGTGTCAACAATAACTTGGATAGTTTAGAATCAGGTAAGTCACCTATGAAAGAAAGGCAGCCTACTTTAATGCCACAACAGGACATTGAAACTAGACCAGAAACTGGAAAAAAATTTGAGCTTCGTGTCTACTCACGGAAAAACCAGATTCAAACTAAGGGAGCAGTCACAACTGTGCAGAACCAGAAGTCCATCCCGAATCCAGAACCAGAAGTCATAGATTCTCCAAATTCAGATATTCCATCCGAGTCGTGTCCCTCACAAACTGAAAATTTTGATTCTCTTAATATTCCCATTGCACTTAGGAAAGGTGTCAAAAGTTGTACTAAACATCCATTATCAAAATATGTATTATGAAAAATTGTCACCCTTTTTCCTTGCTTTTACCTCACAATTGTCTAGTGCAGATGTTCCAAAGAATATACAGGAAGCTCTAAAAGTTCCCGAATGGAAGGAGGCAGTCTTTGAGGAGATGAAAGCACTAGAAAAAAATGGTACATGGGAAAAAGTCCATTTTGAAGAAAAGTTTATGAAGAAAGGTTTTGTTTTTTTTATTATTTTCTAAACTATTCTGTTACAAGGTATTTATACATGAAGGAAGGGTTTTCTAAATCCCTAAAAGATAGGAATTTGACAGTATTTACAGCTAAGTTCCAGCAGTCAGGTTTGACAGTATTTACAGCTAATTTCCAGCAGTCAATCCCTGATTTCCATCCTTGGGATTTCAGTTAGTCAATCCCTGATTTCCAGCAGTCAATCTTTCCAGCAGTCAATCCCTGATTTCCAGCCTTGGGATTTCAGTTAGTCAATCCCTGATTTCCAGCACTCCCCCTCAAGCTGGGGAGTAGATATTTTCCATCCCTAGCTTGCCTACAATCTGCTGAAATGCTGAACTCATCAGTCCTTTAGTTAAGACATCTGCTAGCTGGTTCTTTGTAGAAATATAGGGAGTGCAAATCAATCCACTTTCAAGTTTCTCTTTAATGAAATGTCTGTCAACCTCTACATGTTTAGTTCTGTCGTGCTGAACTGGATTGTGAGCTATGTTGATTGCAGACTTATTATCACAATACAACTTCATTGGAGTCTCCCATTTAATCTTCAATTCATCTAGTATAATTTTGAGCCATAACAGTTCACAAATACCTTGTGCCATTGATCGAAATTCTGCCTCAGCACTAGATCTTGCTACAACTGGTTGTTTCTTACTCCTCCAGGTTACCAAATTTCCGCCAATGAAAGTACAATACCCAGATGTTGATCTTCTGTCAGTAACACAGCCAGCATAATCGGCATCTGTGTATGCTTCTAGTTCCATTCTTGTGCCTTTTCTAAAGAGAACCCCTTTTCCTGGATTGCCTTTCAAATATTGTAGGATCCGGTATACTGCAGCGAGATGGACACCCTTAGGATTTTGCATGAACTGACTCACAACACTCACTGCATATGCAATGTCAGGTCATGTGTGTGATAGATAGATTAGCTTCCCCACAAGTCTTTGGTACATGCCTTTGTCAGCTGGTTCTCCTTCCACAGATTCTCCTAATCTATGATTTGGCTCGATATGCGTATCTGATGGTTTGCAACCAAGCTTACCTGTTTCTTTTAACAGATCAAGAACATATTTTTGCTGTGAAACAAAGATTCCTTCCTTGGACCGAGCTACTTCTATTCCTAAGAAGTACTTCAATTTTCCAAGGTCCTTTATTTCAAACTCTTTTGCTAAATACTTCCGAAGAGCCTCCTTTTCATCTGGATCATTCCCAGTTACAATTATATCATCCACATAAACTATCAATGCCGTGACTCCCCCTGAAGCCGAATGCTTGATAAACAATGTATGATCACCCTGACTCTGTTTGTACTTCATATTCACCATTGCTTTGGTAAATCTTCCAAACTATGCCCGGGGAGATTGTTTGAGCCCATACAATGCTTTTTTCAGTTTGCACACTTTGTTTTTATCCAGATTTATTCCAAAACCAGGTGGTACTTCCATATAAATTTCCTCCTCAAGATCACCATGTAAAAAGGCGTTCTTCACATCGAACTGTTGTAAAGGCCAATCATAATTTGCTGCTAGGGATAACAATACCCTTACTGTGTTCATCTTCGCCACTGGTGCAAATGTCTCTTGATAATCCACCCCATAGGTCTGTGTATATCCCTTGGCTACTAGTCTTGCTTTATACCTCTCAATGGATCCATCCGACTTATACTTCACTGTGAAGACCCATTTGCATCCTACTAGTCTCTTTCCAGTTGGTAATTCTGTTAGTTCTCATGTTTTATTTTTCTCCAAGGCCTCCATTTCTACTCTCATTACATGCTTCCATTCCTCTTTGCCAAGTGCCTGCGATAAGGTATGTGGGATGTCTACAGTGTTTAGATGGGTAATTAAGGTTTTGTGTGGGGTTGATAATTTTTCAAATGACACAAAATGGGATAAAGGATGTTGTGTGCATTTTCTAACACCTTTTCTTGTGGCTATGGGCAAATCTAAATCAAGAACAGTAGGTGATATCTCAGTAGAAGGACATACCTCAGTTCCAAGTGACGATTTGGTTTCTTGAACTTGCACAGGATTGATCACTGGCTTTATCCTTCTTGAGTAGACCTGTAGTGGCTTTGTGAGAGTAGGATTTATGAGTTCACGAGGTTCAGAGGTAAGTTGTCTTTCAGAAGTGGGTTCTGTTTGTACAGGAGATATTTTAACCACCATTGATGGTTCTCTCAAGAACAAATCCTTATCCTCCATAAATGATGCCTCCCCCTGAGGATAAGGGCTAGAAAAATAGCTTTCGTGTTCTGCAAAAGTAACATCAGCAGAGACATAGGTTTTACGAGTAATAGGATTGTAGCACTTGTACCCTTTTTGAGTAGGTGAATATCCTATGAATACACACTTGACTGCTCTAGGATCTAACTTGTTTCGACTATTAGAGTGAACATGAACAAATGAGACACATCCAAAAACTCTAGGGACTAACTTCATAGACATATTGAAATCTGAAAAAATACTTAGAAAACACCTCCATTGGACTTTTAAAATCAAGAACTCGAGAGGGGATACGATTTATTAAATGAGCTGCAGTAAGACTGCTTCCCCCCAAAAAGTTTTTGGAACGTTTTGTTGAAACAAAAGAGCACGAACAGAGGCTAACAAATGACCATTTTTCCTTTCGGCAACTCCATTTTGTTGGGGTGTGTCAACACAAGAAGATTCATGAATAATTCCCTCCTTTTGAAAGTATGGAGACAAAGTTTGATTAAAGTAGTCCCGAGCATTATCAGTCCTCAACTTCTTAATTCTAACATTGAATTGAGTTTTGACCATTGTATGAAAAATAGGAAAAATGTTGCTCACATCAGATTTTTGTTTTAACAAATAAATCCATGAAACTCGAGTACAGTCATCTATGAATGAGACAAACCAACGAGCCCCCGAAATGTTGGGAACTCGAGATGGACCCCAAATATCACTGTGAATCAAAGAAAAAGGAACAGTAGTTCTTTTATTACTCAAAGGAAAGGACACACGTCGGTGTTTAGCAAATTCACAAACCTCACAGTGAAACTCATTTAAACTAACATTCTTAAACAAAGATGGAAACATGACACTAAGAACACTAAAGGAAGGATGCCCAAGTCTAAAGTGGTGAAGCCAAATTTGGTCTTTATTGCAAGAAGAGTTATTGGAGAGAAACGAGATAGGTAATTTGTTTCCACTGTTCACTTGTTCACTAGGTAACTCAAGATAATAAAAGCCATGTCTCACCTTAGCATGTCCAATCGTCCTCCTCGTAACTTGGTCCTGAAATACACAAGAAATATGAGAAAAGATCATATTGCAGTTTAGATATTTTGTAAGTTGGTAAGCAGACACAAGGTTTGTAGATAACTTGGGTACATGTAACACATTTTTAAGAATAATGGATGGGCTTAGAACAATGTCTCCTTGGCCTGCAACAGTGGCCAAGGATCCATCAGCAATGACTATTTTTCTGTTGCTAGGACACGGATGATATGTGAGAAATTTGTGTGAAGAATGAGTCATATGATCGGTTGCCCCAGAGTCAATAACCCAAGAGTTTGAAAATTCAGAATTGGAGGCACTTAAAGCATATAAGGAATGAAGCTTACCAGAATTTGCCAAGGAACAGGTACCTGTAGACTTTTCTAATGAATCAAGAAGTGATCTCAGTCGTTCAATGTCTCCTTTGTTGAATTCATTCTGTTCTCCACCATTGAACTCATTTGATCTGTCTTCTTTGGATTGAGTCATATGCACCCGGCTTCTTTGTGTTCCACTTTTAGGTCCTCTATTCCATTGAGAACTTTGTGGCTTGCCATGAAGCTTCCAACAGTGCTCCTTAGTATGATGGGGCTTTTTGCAGTGGGTACACCAGAGGTTATCCTTGTTTGAGGGCTGAGACTCCATTCTCGCAACTTCTGAATCTTTTCCAGCATTAAACTTTGGTCTGTCACCATTGTTTTTTTTAGATATCATTGCAGATCCTTCAACCGGTGGTGAGTAAAGCATAACTCCCCTTCGACTTTCTTCAGCATTGATAATAGAGATGGTCTCATTCAGCGAGGGTAAATCTTTTTTCCCCAATATTTGGACTCTCACTTGATCAAATTCAACATTTAAACCAGCAAGAAAGTCATAAATTCGATCTTTTTCAATAAAGTTCTTTAACACAGCTGCATCATCACTGCACTTCATCTCAATACACAGGGAATGATCCATCTCTTGCCATAGATTCTTCAACTGGTTGGCATACTCCGTGACTGAGCAACCTCCTTGTTTAGTGGCAGATATTTTAGTTTTAATCTCAAAGATTCGAGCAGCATCTCTAACTTTAGAATAAGTCTGTTCTGCTGCGTCCCATATTTCTTTAGATGTTGGCAAAAACATGAACGTATCACTGACTTCTGGCAGCATGGAATTCCATAGCCAAGACATTACCATGGAGTCCTCTTCATCCCAAGCATCAAATTCGGGATCTCCCTTCTTGGGTCCAGTTCCAAGGAGATGACTCAGTTTTCCCTTCCCTTTTAGAAAGGTCCGAACCATTTGAGACCACTTCATATAGTTTTTGCCATTCAATCTGTAGGCTGATTGAATACTCTGTAGTTCACCTGTTGTTTGACTTAGTGCCACCTCTTTGGATTGGGCGGTAGAAGCATTATCGGTCATGGAAGACATTTTGTAAAGAGATTGTTTTCGAAAGAAAAATCAGCAATGAAGGCTGCTGATCAGTGACCAGAAATTCAGCTATGAAGGCTGAAAAAAAAAAAAAAAAAATTTGAGCAGAAATTCTGTTCTTGGACAAATTTCAAATCCCAGAAAAAATTGAGCCTATAGCTCTGATACCATGAAGAAAGGTTTATGAAGAAAGGTTTTGTTTTTTTTTTTATTTTCTGAACTAGTCTGTTACAAGGTATTATACATGAAGGAAGGGTTTTCTAAATCCCTAAAAGATAGGAATTTGACAGTATTTACAGCTAATTTCCAGCAGTCAGGTTTGACAGTATTTACAGCTAATTTCCAGCAGTCAATCCCTGATTTCCAGCCTTGGGATTTCAGTTAGTCAATCCCTGATTTCCAGCAGTGAATCTTTCCAGCAGTCAATCTTTCCAGCAGTCAATCCCTGATTTCCAGCCTTGGGATTTCAGTTAGTCAATCCCTGATTTCCAGCACATTTACCCAAAGGGAAGACACCTGTGGGATGCAAGTGGTTGTTTACAATAAAGTTCAAGTCAGATGGAACTCTAGAACATTACAAGGCAAGACTGGTTGCAAAAGGCTTTACACAAACCTATGGGATAGATTACCAGGAGATGTTTGCACCTATGGCAAAGCTAAACACAGTGAGAGTACTTTTGTCTTTAGCTGTGAATCTTGAGTGGCCTCTACACCAACTAGAGGTTAAGAATGCCTATAGAAGAAGTTTTCATGGATGCTCGTCTAGGATTTGAAGATCAGTTCGGAACTAAAGTGTGTAAGATAAAAAGGTCACTGTACGAATTGAAACAGTCTCCAAGAGCTTGGTTTGAACGATTCACAAGGTCAGTAAAAAATCAAGGCTATAGTCGGGCACAAACTAATAATACGATGTTCATGAAACATACAGGTGTAGGGAAGATGGCCATTTTGATTGTCTATGTTGATGATATAATTCTTACTGGAAGTGATGATGATGAGTTGGCTAGATTGAAGAAATGTCTTGCCGCTGAATTTTAGATCAAAGATTTGGGATCCTTACGATATTTCTTGGGAATGGAGGTTGGAAGATCAAAAAAGGGCATTGTAACATCTCAAAGGGAGTATGTCTTAGATTTGCTAAGAGAAACTGGAATGAGTGGATGTAAGCCTAGTGAGCACCAATGGATACTAATCAAAAGCTTGGAGAAAATACAGGAGTACCAGTGGAAAAAGGGATGTATCAACGTCTCGTTGGGAAACTGATTTATCTATCCCACACAAGACCCGACATTGCCTTTGCAGTCAGTGTGGCAAGTCAGTTTATGCATTCACCATATGAAGAACATTTAGAAGCTGTCTACCGAATTCTCAGGTACTTAAAAGGTACACCTAGAAAAGGATTGTGGTTCAAGAAAGGGGAATCAAGAACAGTGGAGATACTCACAAATGCAGATTGGGCATGATCAATCACTGACAGAAGATCCACCTCTGGCTACTGTGCATTCCTATGGGGAAACCTAGTAACATGGAGGAGCAAGAAGCAAAATGTGGTTGCTCGAAGCAGTGCAGAGGCTGAATTTCGAGCTATGGCTAATTGGATACACGAAATAATGTGGCTGAAGAGAGTGCTTGAAGAACTAAAGCTAAGTTCAGAATCTCCTATGAAATTGTTTTGTGATAATAAAGCAGCTATCTACATAGCTAACAATCCGGTTCAACATGACAAGACAAAACATATCGAGATTGACAGACATTTCATTAAGGAAAAACTGGAAAGTAGAATATTGTGTATGCCATTTATAACCATAGATCAACAGTTAACTGATGGTCTGACTAAGAGCTTCTCTAGAACCAATTTTGAGACACTAGTCAGCAAGTTGGGCATTATTAACATTTATGCGCCAACTTAAGGGGGGGTGTAGAAAATCAGGATTCTTAGGCAGGATTCTTAGGGATTTGTAAGATATCCAATAAATCTAGTTGTTAGCAGAAACTGATCCAAATCATGTAGTTAAGATAGATCCTAGAATTAAGGAGATTTATGCAGATTTGTAGGTCTGTTAAGTTTTAAATTTCCTCTATTTATAATCCTTGTAATTCCTATTTTAATAATAAGAAGTAATTCTATCTTTTCTCTCTCTTTTCACTGCTGCGCTCAAGAATTTCTAAAAAATTAAAATTATTTCAAACAGAAATTAAATAGTTATATTCTAACTATATATTTTAAAATATATTTTTTATTTTAAATTTAAAATATTTAAATAATTAAAAGGATAAGTTAGTCATTCAAACAAATATGATGAATATTTTAGTCATTTCATATTCAAAAGTGTGTTTGGCAACCGAGAAAGCACCTGTTGCGTTTGGCTCAAAAAGTGCGGTGCAAAAGCACTTTTGAGCAAAACCTAAGGCCTCGTTTAGCATTGCTTCTGGCACAGCTTTTGAGGTCAAAAGCTGCTTTTCACCGCAAACGCAATGCTAAACAGATAAAAAAATTTGGCTTCTGCTGTTGAAATCATGGTTTGAAAAGCCAAACCAAAAAGCCAAAAAATGTAGCTTTTGGGCTTTAAAGGCTGGCTTTTGGATAAAATGACTTTATTATCCTCACATCTCTACACTTTTATTATTTTAAACATATCTTTTTTTGACATTTCAATTTCCTACCACACTTTTTCACAGCAATACTAAACACTTAAAAGTTTTTAAACCACACTTTTTCACCACACTTTATAAACACACTTTTTCCAACTCAAGCTTTTTCCAACCCAAGCTTTTTCCAACAGCAATGCTAAACTAGGCCTAAGAGTGTTTGGCATTGTGTTTGGGCCAAAAGCACTTTTTGGCACTGCAAACACAATCCAAATGCACCCTAAATCAACTACAAATCTCAACTTCACAAGTAGGGTTTAGGGTTAGACAATAAATTGGGGCCTTGCCACCAAGTAGAGCCTTATCATGGATTATGCAACCATTAGTAACTAACTTCTATTCAAAACAGCATGCATAACAAGTTCAAATATTAAAAAATGAATTGCGCTAAAAAAATATCAACCATGTTTTATGGCCAAAAAAAAGAAACTACTAGCAGGCATACCAACCCATGCACCAAGTAATAAAGCAAAAAGTTAGCCCATAAAACAATAAAATAAGCACATAAAAAAGGAAATTATATTGAAAGTTCAATTAAAAGAAAAAAAAAAGAAAGAAGTTTTGTATCCATGCACATCTAACGCAGAGAAAAAAAGGCACTAGCCTAAAGCATCAAAATCTATAATTGTATCAAGTGAAACTGTTGGTTATCTCAATTGAACTAACTGGATCAGCTACAAAAATTGCAAGCAGAACATGAAATAGAGTAATCCTAGTCATTTCATGTGCCAACTTTAAGTTAATATAAAAGAACACAAGCGCTTACTATAAAATAATGCTAATGATCCATTTTAATTGACACGGGCATCTATAATAATAATAATAATAATAATGAATGATCATGTTCACATGCATTTATTGCTATGAAGAAGAGTCAGTCAGTGACTATTGTAGACACCTAATTTTGTCCGGGCCTTTTAAAGCAAATTTTGATTTTTCCCTCTCTCGGGTTTAATATTTTTGTAAAAGTCACGGTTGCGATTTTAGATTTTTAAAATGTTCTAAATTATATATATCTTTTTTAGCTTTAATTGTTCAAATAAAATCGGACCGTAAAGTTACCAATTTTAAACTTCAATTTAAACCCGAGGTGAAAAAAATTTAATCTTGAGTGTTATTAGATTTTTAAATAAATATTTTAATTGAAAATATTAAAAAAAAAAAAGCAAAAAAAGACTTGAAAAAATAAAAGAGGGGGTAATTTAGACATTATACATTTTGATTAGAAATTGGCTATAAAAGGGTCGGTTTAAGAAAAGAGAAGGGGGGTCGATTAGTGGAGAAAAGCTGGCGGCTAAAAGAAAGAAAAAGAAAAGGCTTTGGGTTTTTGAAAAGTCATTATGAGCATTTTTGGTGGAGAACACTAGCTGCTAAGAAAGGATGAAAAGTCATTATGAGCATTTTGAAAAAGCTAGCAAGTTACAGAGAATGAAATAAACATTTTTTTTTTAAACTTTCTGGTTGTTGGGTCTCTCTCAATTCTTCCATTTCAAGGCTCAGATATTTGGATGGTTTTCTCTTTCGGGAGGCTATCCAAGGACCATCAAAAACCGCCTCTGAGGTTTTATTTCTGAAAATTTTGTTAAACAAGCTAATGACTGGCTCCATGCCGAGTCAACCTGGTTGTGTTGCATTCTCTCTCTCAAATTCGCCCCTTCCTTTCTCTCTGCTTTGCTTTGCTCCGAAAGTCAGTCCAAGTTTTTTCCAATGGCCGGGCCTGCTACTATCTCTCCAGTTCCACTGTTGAAGGATGAGCTAGACATAGTGATTCCAACCATTCGAAACTTGGACTTTTTGGAGATGTGGAGACCCTTTTTCCAGCCTTACCATCTCATCATAGTTCAAGATGGTGATCCTTCAAAGATCATCAAGGTTCCTGAAGGCTTTGACTATGAGCTTTACAACAGGAACGATATCAACAGGATTTTGGGTCCTAAGGCTTCTGGTATCTCTTTCAAGGACTCTGCTTGTCGGTGCTTTGGTTACATGGTTTCCAAGAAGAAGTACATCTATACCATTGATGATGACTGCTTTATTGCTAAAGATCCATCTGGCAAAGACATTAATGCATTGGAGCAGCACATAAAGAACCTTCTGAGTCCTTGTACTCCATTTTTCTTCAACACTCTCTATGACCCATACCGAGATGGTGCAGATTTTGTTCGTGGGTACCCATTCAGTCTCCGTGAGGGTGTTCCCACTGCCGTGTCTCATGGCCTCTGGTTCAACATCCCAGATTATGATGCACCGACTCAGCTTGTCAAGCCTCGTGAGAGGAACACCAGGTACGTTGATGCTGTTATGACAATACCAAAGGGAACCCTCTTTCCCATGTGTGGTATGAAAACACCGAGAGACGAGAGAAAGAGATGTTTCAACTGGGTTTGTTATACCTTGGGATGGGAGTGTCAGGTGGTGAAGAAGGTGCACGACATGGTCCCTCTTTGATGCCTGGAGGGTCCTTTGAAGCTTACAAATACATTGAAGACATTCTTCTTAAGGTTACAGCTCAAGTTCCAGATAGTGGCCCCTGTGTGACTTACATTGGCAAAGGTGGATCTTGTAATTTTGTCAAGATGGTTCATAATGGAATTGAATATGGTGATATGTTGATTGGTCCGGATTGGGCTGTAAACATCGAGCTATGTGACATTATAAACGTGGATCCAGGACAGGCTAAGGATGCTTTGAAAGTCCTCAAGAAGCGACTGAGCACTAAAAATCCATGGATTATAACGATGCTGCCATGGCTAGAGACGCTTCACCCCCACCACTGACCGGTAAGAATTTGATCGGAGATGCTGCGGTTGATTCCGGGGATGCTGTACAGAGAGCTTTGGCATGCGTGTGCAGGTCCATTGGTGACGGTGCCGAAGCAAGGAGACTTGGTTTTCTATTTTCCTCAAGGACACCATAGTCGAGCAGGGAAGCACCAGTGCATGGAAAATGTATGGCCTCGATCAAGGCTATTGGTTGAAGAGGTTTGCTAAATACAAACCTTTATATGTTTAATTTTTCTGGAATGCGGTACTTCTTCAACGTCTACTTCAATATCTGCAACAAACATGTTTTTTTTAAGGATTATAGAAAATCAAAATCCCTCTCCTCCTTTTGCATTTCTGTGGTGATTAACTAAAAGAGCTGAATCTTATGGCATCGTCTTTGGTTTCTCCTTCCCCAACTTTTGCCTTCATCAGCAACAAGAAAGATTTGAGATTTTCTACTTTTCCTTCGACATCTCAAATTGCCATTCACAAATGCAAGAAACAAGTTTCCAAGAAAATCGTCTCAGTCATGGCACCCCAGCAATCAGAGCGTAAACCAGCCACCACTGGCTCTGTGAAGACTGGAATGACAATGACCGAGAAGATTCTTGCAAGAGCCTCTGAGAAACCACAGTTGAGCCCAGGTGATAATGTTTGGGTTAATATTGATATATTGATGACACATGATGTTTGTGGTTCGAGTTCCATTGGTATCTTCAAGAAAGAATTTGGTGAAAATGCAAAGGTTTGGGACCGTGAAAAGATTGCTATTATACCTGACCATTATATATTCACAAGTGATGAACGTGCAAATCGTAACGTGGATATTTTGAGGGATTTTTTTCACCGAGCAGAATATCGAGTATTTTTATGATATTAAAGATCTTAGTAATTTCAAGGCAAACCCTGATTATAAAGGTGTATGCCATATTGCCCTTGCCCAAGAAGGTCACTGCCGGCCTGGAGAGGTTTTGTTAGGGACAGATTCTCACACTTGCACCGCTGGAGCATTCGGTCAATTTGCTACAGGAATTGGAAATACAGATGCAGGCTTTGTATTAGGCACCGGGAAGCTCCTGCTCAAGGTGCCACCGACTTTGAGATTTGTGATGGATGGTGAAATGCCTCATTATTTGCTTGCAAAGGATTTGATTTTGCAGATCATTGGTGAAATATCTCTAGCTGGTGCAACTTATAAATCGATGGAGTTTGTTGGAACAACTGTGGAAAGTTTAAATATGGAAGAACGGATGACGTTATGCAATATGGTTGTCGAAGCTGGTGGAAAGAATGGTGTTGTTCCCGCTGATAGTACTACATTTAAATACCTTGAGGATAAAACATCTGTGCCATATGAACCAGTTTACAGTGATGCGCAAGCAAGCTCGACATTTCGGGTGAATTCCGCAATGGTGCTCTACCCGGACTTCTTTCCTTATCTACCAAATTCTTTCCCACCGTTATGAACCTTCTTGGAAAGTTAGCCAAGGAAGGGCAAAAACCTGCAACTAACAATCCTAGGAGAAGCAATGCTACATCATCGAGCGCTTCATCCGGACTCCGGAGTAACTTCATCAGAAAACGGGATCGAACACTCCAGCCTCACCAAACAAAAAAAAGAAAATCTTGAATGGAAAGATAGGAAATGGTTTATTGCCTTGGACAAGCACAAGGTAATATTCTTTTATTTTATTTTATGTTTATTGTGCTTGCTTTGGACTTAGCATATTACGGTGTATGTTTCGTGTTTGATAATTTACTTTTATACGACTAAGGTTGCTGGCCTTGGACATGGTCTATTGTGGTGCATGTCTTAGATATCATGTTTTTTGCATTTTTAATTTTCTGTTTTCATGTTGTTTAAATTTGAGCATGTTTAGAGTTAGCATATTAAGTACTTGTGAAAATGCTTGTGTGATTCTTTGCATGATTCTTGTTTTATATCTTAGTTGAGCATGTTTTAGATTTAGTATATTAAGTGTTTGTGAAAATGCTTGTGTGATTTTTGCATGATTTAAGTGTTATTACTTAGTTTTTCATGCTAGTATGCCAAGTGTTTGTGAAAATGCCATGCTTGTTGGAGCTTGAGGCCATTTGGCTACTCCATGTGTTTTGCATTGTGTGTTGCATTTTTTGTCATGCTAGTTGTTAGGTTTTTGCATTTGCATGATATTTGGTTGGATTTTTTTTGAATTAAGCATGCCTTGTGTTTGTGAAAATGCCATGCAAGTTCATGTTAGGTCTAGGCCATATTATTTATGTCATGCATTTTTCTTACATTTAGGTTTAGATCCATGCATTTCATGCATTATGTTTGCTGCATTGTTTCATGCATTTCATGTTCATGCCACTTGAATAATGACTTGAGCCAATTAATGGTTCAAAGTCATGCTCTCTTGAGCACACTTGTGGAAAATTAAGTTTGTCAAATTGATTATTCTACCTTTGTGATTTTTTTTACTTAGCCAATTTTTATCTAACTTTCAAAAAGTCCTAGCTACTGCTTTCAAGTCATTTTATGAGTTTCAAATATTTTTACTTTGGTTTTTTAATGATTTTATCAAAGGCAAAAATGTGTTGGCAAAGCAGTTTGTTTTTTCTCCTCCAAAAACTCGTACATCTCTGATTTTTCTGGGAATTCATCTTTGATCAGAAAATTAAGAAAATTTTTTCTCGTGTAGTTTTACATGTCCAGAGTCTCCAGTATTTTTTTTAGAAGTTTTGGAATTTTTATACATAGGGTAAAAAATCATGGATTAAAACTAGACAGTGGAGTCAAAATTGAATTTAAAGAAAAACCAATTTTCTGTTTTGGTTAATTCACTTAGAGTGGGCTGATTAGGAGGGTTAGCTACTGACTTAGGGTGATTTCTAAGCCTTTTTAAACTCTAAAAATGTTTTTTTTCAAGTCCCGGGTTAAGGGTAGTCAAGTCCGGATTTTTTAAACTTAGAAAATTAGAGCCATTTAAAAAAATTTAGCCCAGTTTTTATTTTTAATTCAAGCTTCTCAAAATTGTTTTCAAACAATCACAAAGTATTTTGGTTTTAGAATATTTAATTTGACATATTTTCCTAAGGTAGCCGGATATCTTTTTAGATATACGGATTTCCTTAATTAAAGGAAAAAATACATTTCATGCATTGCATTTTTATATTCAGGCATTTTATATAATATGTGATTCTTGCCATAATAATTTCTATGATATTGTTGCTATTTTGATTTATATTTTTTTGATGTTACATAGTTTATTATATGGTTTTGAATATTTCATGATATCCTATGCTTTTATTTAGTTATTTTTATTCGGTATATACTATGTCATGCATATACATATTCATTTATTTTAAATGTTTTCAAAAAGATAATGGTTTTCAATAAAAAATATAAAGATATTCCCGAGTTAAAATAATTCATGAGTTCTCTACCGGGTTTGCTGGAGGGAATTTCATCAATTATCATTAATAAAGGAATATCTTTCTTTCAAAAAAGAGAATGATTCGGAAAGTTTTCCAAAACTAATAAAAATTTCTATATTTTGTCACGTTTGTTGGGGAATATAGGAAAATTTTGAATTTATAAATTCCGGATCATTTTCAATAAAAAAAAAAGGGAATTATTTTTCATTAAATTGGGAATTAACTTGAAATACTAAATTTAAAACCAATTTTTACCGAGACTTGAGATAACACACGATTAATAAGGTACCGATTTATACGGGCGTTGTGGGGGTGCTAATCCTTCCCCACACGTAACCGACTCCCGAACCCTCTTCTTTGATTTCTCTGGTTTTAAAACGCAGACTTGAAATTGGTTTTTTAAAATGTTTTAATTAATTTTTAAAATATTTTATAAAATCGGTTTTAATAGGTGGCCGATCACACCTAGCTAAAAAAGATTGGTGGCGACTCCACGTCTTTTTTTTTAAGGTCATTTTCAAAACCTTCATTTTTCTAGAGGAATTAAGTTGACTTTTCCTCGATTTTTTTTAATGTCACGCTTAAGGAATAATAAAGTCTTGCGATGAGACTCGTTATTTTTTTTTTAGGTTGCGACAGCTTGGCGACTCCGCTGGGGAAATATTAGTGAGTCAGGCCTAGAAATTAGTCGTGTGTTATCAAAGTCTCGGTTTTGTTGGTTTTATTGGTATTTAATTTTAATTCCCATATTTTTTTTAATAAGGAGAATTTTGAAAATAATAAAATATTTTTAAATATGTTCATACTCATGTGCATGCATTTTATTATTGTTCTCTAGCTATTTAAGGTTGTATATTATAATTGCTTGTTGGTTAATGCGTTACACTATTCTTGAATGTTTTAATTGCTAGGGCATTTAAAATAAGGGGTGTAGAATAGGTGGTGACAGGTTTGTTTTGTTTCTTCACACACACTACACGTGCATTTGCATGACATGAATCCTCTACCCGGGTTTCGTCCTTTTAAGTGGGAGTAAAGTAACTAAGCCTTCGTGATTGATCCTCCGTATGGGCTAGTGAAACACTTTCGGAGTATAAAGTACCTAATGCCTTCGTGATGATCCTCCGCATGGGCATAGGAAAATATACTCTAACGAATTGAACCCGCTTTTATCGGGGTGCCTTACTAGCCTTCACCGGCGACAGTGAGGAAAAATTCGGGGCCTTAGAACCGATTCACCCTCATATAGTTGAACCTAGGTGAAGCCATCCCGAATTTCCGTTAGATATACAGAAAATAGGAACACATGGAGGGACATTTCTAAACTTTTTGTTACCTATTTTGCACTCCGAATAAGTGTGGTAGATCAGGCAACGATGTACGTACATCACCCGTAATAAATGTGATACTCCGCCTCAAAGGCATCGTGATGCCTAAATAAGCAGATATTGTTGGGGCGGATGTTCATTAGCTGTTTTTTATTTAAAAAAAAAATCATGTTTCAAGCATTTTTGCATGTTGCACATTTCATGTATGTGTAAATAGAGCATGTACATTTTTGGTTGTATTATTGATCTCATTCTTTGCAATAAACAGTTGGTAATTTAATTTGATGATTTCATAAAACCGGTAGTGTCGCATGAACATTTGCATATGGTACCATAGTGGGATCCACCCTGAAATTCTTTTGAAAATAATGTGATTGGTTTTTCATAAATAAAAAAAAAAAACACAAAAAAAAAACATGTTAAAAAAAAATCATAAATTTGGAGGCAAATCTTGCATAATGAGATTTTTGAATAATCAAGATTTAGGTCCCACCAATTTCGTGTAATCATTGATTTCTTTGTATATACCTTTGTGTTAATTCATTTATTTTTTGCATGTATCATTTTGACATCATGTTATAGTCATAGCATGCATGGTCATTCATTGTAAGATATGTTTATGACATGCATGGTCATTATTTGTATATACTTATGTATCAATTTATTCTTTCTTTACATACATCATGTTGGCATCAAGTTACATTCATGCATTCATAGTCAGCATGATTTTTCTGTATATATCCATATATCAATTTATTCTTTCTTTACATGCATCATGGTAGCATCAAGTTGCATTCATGCATTCATAGTCAGCATGATTTTCTGTATATATCCATATATCAATTTATTCTTTCTCTATATGCATCATGGTAGCATCAAGTTGCATTCATGCATTCATAGTCAGCATGATTTTTCTGTATATATATCCATATATCAATTTATTCTTTCTTTGCATGCATCATGTTTGGCATCAGGTTGCATTCATGGCATACATAGTCATCATGATATGCTCATACATTAATTTGTCATATTGGCATCAGGTTGCATTCGTGACATACATGGTCAGCATGATTTTCTTTGTATATACTCTGTGTCAATCATTTATTCTTCACATGCATCATAATTGACATTGTGTAGCATTCATAGTGTATATGATCATTCATTGAGAAATGCATTTGGAACATACATGGTCATTCATTGCATATATCCATGCATTGATCTTTCTTATTCTTTACATGCATCATGTTGGCATCGTGTTGCACTTATAGCATACATGGTCAATATTGTTTCCACAGTATATGACCACACATAACTTTGTTTATCCTTCACATGCATCAAATTGCATTCATGACATTCATAGCTCATTCATCATAAAACACATTAATAAGATGAAATAAAAATTGGCTTAGCTTTGAAGAGTTTTCTTCGTCAGCTAAAAGCTATGACCCCAACAGCAAGTGCGAGTATCATATTGGGGCAATTGGGCATTCGACTAAAAAATACAGAAAACTGAAGGAAAGAATTGAGGGTCTTGTCCACGATGGCATTTGGATTCCAGAGCTTATCGAACATTGGAAATCTGTTTTACCATAGATTGATTTCCTCTTAAAGAATTTTGAGGATAAAAATTGTTATCTTTGAAAGCATGTCAATAGGAGCATTCTGATGCATATTTTTCTATACACTTTGATGATGAAAGCGCTTATCTCATGTTGACATCTACATAAATAAATTTTGAATTTAAATATTTTGTGTTCATTTTATTTTAGCAATAAATTTGAATTTGCAAAAACAAATGAAACTTTGAGAAAATTTGTGTTAAACAATAAATAAGTGGTTTTCACATGAAATAATGAACAATCTCGAGAATATTGATGATCATTGTTAGAAATGACCCAATACCTTCTCCCATTTCTTTAGGTTTTCCTAAGCCTAAACCACTTTTGAACCGAGACCATTTGAAAGACCTAATGCTTCAAGGAATATGAATGTTTTGACTTCATAAAACCATTGTCATCACAGAATAAGCAAAGGAACGAACTTTTTGAAAATTTTTAAATTCCTTGAAAATCAAACAAATGAGATATTCTTTCAAGAATCTAGATTTTGATAATTTGGTGTGTGTCAAGATTGTGCTAAAACCATTCATGACCTTTCCCAATGACCACAAAACAGTAATTGCTCAAACATCACTTCATGATTGACACATTAGGGCACAATGATTAAACTAGATTATCCCTTGTCCCATGAGAAAACCCGTTTCATTTTTGGGTCATATTTTCCTTATCTCTTCAAAGAACTCAGATTGGAAACTCAGCCTTTTCAAAATAGACCTAAACCTGCTATGTTCCTCGTTGATACAAATTCTAATGGTGAATCAAATTGGGGCATCATATGTGGAAATGATGGATACATGGTGAATAAGGATGGACTAAACGCATGAATCATTAGGGCATGCGACGAAAAAAAAAAAAAAAAAAAAGAAAAAAGAAAAAAAGAAAAATTATGATATCATGCATATGAGAATTCGGATGATTCCAAAGTGCAAAATGAAATTCTGAATATCTATTTCCCCTGAGGATTGCTTTTCAATGAGAATATTTGGGCTTGATATGATGAATAGCCATCTTTCATATCCCTTTCACAAGAAAAAAATTATTATCCATAGTCACCCCTTTTGAGCCAAAAGAATTCTTTCTTCTTTGAACCCTGATCAAGGATCACCCTCTACACTGGGGGGCAAATACGAGAAAATATCTTTTTAAAGATCATTTAAAAATGAGTCCTAGCTCAAAGACAGATGCAAAGCAAATGAAGTCCCGAATAAATACAGGCTCACTTTGTCAAAGAAAAAGAAAAAGGAAGAGATGGCGAGATGAAAGCCAAGAAAAACAAAAGAAAACAAAAAAAAAAAGTGTGTGAAAAAGCGATTACAAATGAAAGCCAAAAGCAAGGAAGAAAAAAGCAAAGTCAAAAGGAATGAAAAGACCAAAAAGGACATGCTTCAAAGAAAATCCTCTTCAAGAAATGATCCTTGATCTGATTACCCTCAAACACATATTTTGGGCCTATTTATCCTTTCTTTCTGAACCCTGAGCCATGGCCTACATTACGTGCTTTAAAAGTCCATTTTGATCAAGCATGAATGTTTAATTTGAAGGGTTTTCCTCAGATTTTATCCCATCTCATCAAATTCTCATTTCACTAAGGAAGAATTTAGAATTCTCAAGTGCATGGTAAAAAAAAAAAGAGAAAAATTGAAAAGAATGGGACTCTAGGGCGAAAACCCAAAAAACGGGCGGTCTAGAGTAGAATGGGAATTTTTGATGCCATCGATGATAGTGCCGATACCCCAAAAGAAAAGATCTTATTAAAGGAGTGGTCATCGAGGAACATCTAGGAATTCCTGAACCCCCCAAATTGTCAGCTCTCATTCGGATGATTGTCTTCAAAAACTAAAACGTTGTTCCCAAGATTAAACTTTCCGGTTTAAACATCCCAGCCAATCTTGATGCTTGTCAAAATGCCTTGATATGGAAACTAAAAGAATGTTGAATTTGTTTGGTTCTCAATGAATTCATGATTTATAAAACCTGTTCCATTTGTGAGCCTAGAAGGGATATACATTTTTGTCATGAAGTTTTCCTGGAAAAGACAGAATCTAGTTATACCAAGCCTTGCCAATCCCAGTTAAAAACCCCAGATTGACACTTAGAGAAATTTCTAACAATAATCATCAATCTTCAAAAGATTTGTACATCACACATTGTGGGGTTAATATTTTTTGTTCAGAAGTTTTCAAAATGCGAAAACAAATAAAGAGATTTTTTTAAATACCCATTTTGATGTTGACATGAGACAAGGATTTTTCTAACCCAAAGATATAGAACTGCCAGGATAGGTCTTGACTTACAGATATGAGAAGAAGATATCGAACCCAGTTCAGATCTCTGTTGATGAAAGTTTGAAAACTGTTGGGGCAAAGAGAATAGCCAAAATGAATTGAAGATATACTCTGATTTGAAGAGGAAAAATGAATTTGAAAGGCTAAGCCAAAGTCTAGAAAAACAACCGGGGGCATTTGCATCACTCATGAGCACTCATCTCTTTATCGAGCTTTTGCATCTGCACAGTGTCGGCAAGCATTTGCATCATTCATGGGTATTTTCATTGGCATTATCCATAAGCATTTGCATTTTACCTTTACATTTACATTCTTCATGGAATTCGCATTTGTGTCATCTCAAGCAATTGCATCATTTCTAGAATCATTGCATTTTCATTATTGTGTGGTAATTGTAGTTACACCATTCATAAACCAGTTACATGAACACAATTAGTAGGGGCATCTGCATCATGAAACATGGGCATCAATCCAGGCCATTTGCATTTGCACTAAGAAATATTTTACATTTGCACATTGAAGCATGAGCACCTTGTTAAAAGACATGTGCATCTGCATCATTTCTCAAAGCTTCTGGTGGGGATATCCAGAATTTTCCAGTTTTAAAAGTGAACAAGTCTTCGGTGGTGATAGCTGAAGCCTCTGTTGGAGATATCCAAGGTTTTATAATTCTGAAAAATGAGAAATCTTCTTTTGGAGGAGTTACCAAGAATTTTATTCAACATGTGCATCTACATCAAGAAGCATTTGCATCAATCTAAGTTAGTTGAATCTGCATCAAGAAAGTTTACATCAAATCAAGTCATTTACATTTGCATCAAAGACATTTGCACCAATCTAAGTCATTTCAATCTACATCAAGAAGCGTTTGCATCAACTAAAAACATTTGCATTTGCATCATGAAGCATTTGCATCATCTCTTAAAGCTATCAGGTATAATCGAACTCGTTTTGCTTCTCAAATGAGTCGAGCCCCGAGATCATCGTCGAGGTACTCTTTTTTTTTATTATTATGAATAAGTCTTCGGTGGTGATAGTTGAAGCCTCTGGTGGAGATATCCAGAGTTTTAAAATCCTTTGAAAAGGTAGAAAGTTTTCGGTGGTGATAGCTGAAGCTTCTAGAGGTGATACCCAAAATTTTTTACAGTTTTAAAAATGAGCAAGACTTTGGTGGCGATAGCCGAAGCTTCTGGAGGTGATACCCAGAATTTTTTATAGTTTTAAAAATGAGCAAGACTTTGGTGGTGATAGCCGAAGCTTTTGGAGGAGATACCCAGAATTTTAAACACAGCTGAGAAAAAGACAGGTTAAAGCCTTGAGATCACCGTCGAGGTATTTCCTTTTGTTTTAAATCGAATTCATTCTGTTTTATCAAATGAGTCGAGCCTTGAGACCACCGTCGAGGTATTTTCTTTTGTTTTAAATCGAATTCATTCTGTTTTATCAAAATGAGACGAGCCTTGAGACCGCCGTCAAGGTATTTCCTTTTGTTTTAAATCGAATTCATTCTGTTTTATCAAATGAGTCGAGCCTTGAGACCGCCGTCAAGGTATTTCCTTTTGTTTTAAATCGAATTCATTCTGTTTTATCAAATGAGTCGAGCCTCGAGACCACCGTTGAGGTATTTCGTTTTGTTTTAAATCGAATTCATTCTGTTTTATCAAATGAGTCGAGCCTCGAGACCGCCGTCGAGGTATTTCCTTTTGTTTTAAATCGAATTCATTCTGTTTTATCAAATGAGTCGAGCCTCGAGACCACCGTCGAGGTATTTCCTGTTGTTTTAAATCGAATTCATTCTGTTTTATCAAATGAGTCGAGCCTTGAGACCGCCGTCAAGGTATTTCCTTTTGTTTTAAATCGAATTCATTCTGTTTTATCAAATGAGTCGAGCCTTGAGACCGCCGTCGAGGTATTTCCTTTTGTTTTAAATCGAATTCATTCTGTTTTATCAAATGAGTTGAGCCTCGAGACCACCGTCGAGGTATTTCCTTTTGTTTTAAATCGAATTCATTCTGTTTTATCAAATGAGTCGAGCCTTGAGACCATCGTCGAGGTATTTCCTTTTGTTTTAAATCGAATTCATTCTGTTTTATCAAATGAGTCGAGCCTTGAGACCATCGTCGAGGTATTTCCTTTTGTTTTAAATCGAATTCATTCTGTTTTATCAAATGAGTCGAGCCTCGAGACCACCGTCGAGGTAGTTTCTTTTGTTTTAAATCGAATTCATTCTGTTTTATCAAATGAGTCGAGCCTCGAGACCACCGTCGAGGTATTTCCTTTTGTTTTAAATCGAATTCATTTTGTTTTATCAAATGAGTCGAGCCTCGAGACTACCGTCGAGGTATTTCCTTTTGTTTTAAATCGAATTCATTCTGTTTTATCAAATGAGTCGAGCCTTGAGACCATCGTCGAGGTATTTCCTTTTGTTTTAAATCGAATTCATTCTGTTTTATCAAATGAGTCGAACCCTGAGACCGTCATCAAAGACCGTCGGGCACAATTTCAAAGACCTCCGGGCACCTATTTTAAAGACCTCCGGGAACCAGTTTTTTTAAGACCTCCGGGCACAATTTTAAAGACCTTCGGGCATAAATTTTTCTTTTGAAAATCGATTTCGTTTCCTGAAGACGAATCGAGCCTTGTTTAGGCAGGGAATTCAATTTAAGGACAAAATCTTCAATTTATTGTTTTAAAAAAAATAAAATAAAATAAAAAATTTGAAAATTTGAAAAAAGAGAAAAAAATAGAAAAAAAAAGAAAAAAAAAGTAGAAAATGAAAAATGAAAAATGCAAAAATGTATGAAGAAATGAAAAAGAAAACCCCTTTCCTTTCCTTCACATGTGATTCTATAGACCGGACAAAATTGTTGTCTATTTTATCTTTGCCTGATTCCTGATTCTCAGCAATAGCCAAAGAGGGGCAGCTGTAGACACCTAATTTTGTCCGGGCCTTTTAAAGCAAATTTTGATTTGTCCCTCTCTCGGGTTTAATATTTTTGTAAAAGTCACGGTTGCGATTTTAGATTTTTAAAATGTTCTAAATTATATATATCTTTTTTAGCTTTAATTGTTCAAATAAAATCGGACAGTAAAGTTACCAATTTTAAACTTCAATTTAAACCCGAGGTGAAAAAAGTTTAATCTTGAGTGTTATTAGATTTTTAAATAAATATTTTAATTGAAAATATTAAAAAAAAAGCAAAAAAAGACTTGAAAAAATAAAAAAGGGGGTAATTTAGACATTATACATTTTGATTAGAAATTGGCTATAAAAGGGTCGGTTTAAGAAAAGAGAAGGGGGGTCGATTAGTGGAGAAAAGCTGGCGGCTAAAAGAAAGAAAAAGAAAAGGCTTTGGGTTTTTGAAAAGTCATTATGAGCATTTTTGGTGGAGAACACTAGCTGCTAAGAAAGGATGAAAAGTCATTATGAGCATTTTGAAAAAGCTAGCAAGTTACAGAGAATGAAATAAACATTTTTTTTTTAAAACTTTCTGGTTGTTGGGTCTCTCTCAATTCTTCCATTTCAAGGCTCAGATATTTGGATGGTTTTCTCTTTCGGGAGGCTATCCAAGGACCATCAAAAACCGCCTCTGAGGTTTTATTTCTGAAAATTTTGTTAAACAAGCTAATGACTGGCTCCATGCCGAGTCAACCTGGTTGTGTTGCATTCTCTCTCTCAAATTCGCCCCTTCCTTTCTCTCTGCTTTGCTTTGCTCCGAAAGTCAGTCCAAGTTTTTTCCAATGGCCGGGCCTGCTACTATCTCTCCAGTTCCACTGTTGAAGGATGAGCTAGACATAGTGATTCCAACCATTCGAAACTTGGACTTTTTGGAGATGTGGAGACCCTTTTTCCAGCCTTACCATCTCATCATAGTTCAAGATGGTGATCCTTCAAAGATCATCAAGGTTCCTGAAGGCTTTGACTATGAGCTTTACAACAGGAACGATATCAACAGGATTTTGGGTCCTAAGGCTTCTGGTATCTCTTTCAAGGACTCTGCTTGTCGGTGCTTTGGTTACATGGTTTCCAAGAAGAAGTACATCTATACCATTGATGATGACTGCTTTGTTGCTAAAGATCCATCTGGCAAAGACATTAATGCATTGGAGCAGCACATAAAGAACCTTCTGAGTCCTTGTACTCCATTTTTCTTCAACACTCTCTATGACCCATACCGAGATGGTGCAGATTTTGTTCGTGGGTACCCATTCAGTCTCCGTGAGGGTGTTCCCACTGCCGTGTCTCATGGCCTCTGGTTCAACATCCCAGATTATGATGCACCGACTCAGCTTGTCAAGCCTCGTGAGAGGAACACCAGGTACGTTGATGCTGTTATGACAATACCAAAGGGAACCCTCTTTCCCATGTGTGGTATGAAAACACCGAGAGACGAGAGAAAGAGATGTTTCAACTGGGTTTGTTATACCTTGGGATGGGAGTGTCAGGTGGTGAAGAAGGTGCACGACATGGTCCCTCTTTGATGCCTGGAGGGTCCTTTGAAGCTTACAAATACATTGAAGACATTCTTCTTAAGGTTACAGCTCAAGTTCCAGATAGTGGCCCCTGTGTGACTTACATTGGCAAAGGTGGATCTTGTAATTTTGTCAAGATGGTTCATAATGGAATTGAATATGGTGATATGTTGATTGGTCCGGATTGGGCTGTAAACATCGAGCTATGTGACATTATAAACGTGGATCCAGGACAGGCTAAGGATGCTTTGAAAGTCCTCAAGAAGCGACTGAGCACTAAAAATCCATGGATTATAACGATGCTGCCATGGCTAGAGACGCTTCACCCCCACCACTGACCGGTAAGAATTTGATCGGAGATGCTGCGGTTGATTCCGGGGATGCTGTACAGAGAGCTTTGGCATGCGTGTGCAGGTCCATTGGTGACGGTGCCGAAGCAAGGAGACTTGGTTTTCTATTTTCCTCAAGGACACCATAGTCGAGCAGGGAAGCACCAGTGCATGGAAAATGTATGGCCTCGATCAAGGCTATTGGTTGAAGAGGTTTGCTAAATACAAACCTTTATATGTTTAATTTTTCTGGAATGCGGTACTTCTTCAACGTCTACTTCAATATCTGCAACAAACATGTTTTTTTTTAAGGATTATAGAAAATCAAAATCCCTCTCCTCCTTTTGCATTTCTGTGGTGATTAACTAAAAGAGCTGAATCTTATGGCATCGTCTTTGGTTTCTCCTTCCCCAACTTTTGCCTTCATCAGCAACAAGAAAGATTTGAGATTTTCTACTTTTCCTTCGACATCTCAAATTGCCATTCACAAATGCAAGAAACAAGTTTCCAAGAAAATCGTCTCAGTCATGGCACCCCAGCAATCAGAGCGTAAACCAGCCACCACTGGCTCTGTGAAGACTGGAATGACAATGACCGAGAAGATTCTTGCAAGAGCCTCTGAGAAACCACAGTTGAGCCCAGGTGATAATGTTTGGGTTAATATTGATATATTGATGACACATGATGTTTGTGGTTCGAGTTCCATTGGTATCTTCAAGAAAGAATTTGGTGAAAATGCAAAGGTTTGGGACCGTGAAAAGATTGCTATTATACCTGACCATTATATATTCACAAGTGATGAACGTGCAAATCGTAACGTGGATATTTTGAGGGATTTTTTTCACCGAGCAGAATATCGAGTATTTTTATGATATTAAAGATCTTAGTAATTTCAAGGCAAACCCTGATTATAAAGGTGTATGCCATATTGCCCTTGCCCAAGAAGGTCACTGCCGGCCTGGAGAGGTTTTGTTAGGGACAGATTCTCACACTTGCACCGCTGGAGCATTCGGTCAATTTGCTACAGGAATTGGAAATACAGATGCAGGCTTTGTATTAGGCACCGGGAAGCTCCTGCTCAAGGTGCCACCGACTTTGAGATTTGTGATGGATGGTGAAATGCCTCATTATTTGCTTGCAAAGGATTTGATTTTGCAGATCATTGGTGAAACATCTGTAGCTGGTGCAACTTATAAATCGATGGAGTTTGTTGGAACAACTGTGGAAAGTTTAAATATGGAAGAACGGATGACGTTATGCAATATGGTTGTCGAAGCTGGTGGAAAGAATGGTGTTGTTCCCGCTGATAGTACTACATTTAAATACCTTGAGGATAAAACATCTGTGCCATATGAACCAGTTTACAGTGATGCGCAAGCAAGCTCGACATTTCGGGTGAATTCCGCAATGGTGCTCTACCCGGACTTCTTTCCTTATCTACCAAATTCTTTCCCACCGTTATGAACCTTCTTGGAAAGTTAGCCAAGGAAGGGCAAAAACCTGCAACTAACAATCCTAGGAGAAGCAATGCTACATCATCGAGCGCTTCATCCGGACTCCGGAGTAACTTCATCAGAAAACGGGATCGAACACTCCAGCCTCACCAAACAAAAAAAAGAAATCTTGAATGGAAAGATAGGAAATGGTTTATTGCCTTGGACAAGCACAAGGTAATATTCTTTTATTTTATTTTATGTTTATTGTGCTTGCTTTGGACTTAGCATATTACGGTGTATGTTTCGTGTTTGATAATTTACTTTTATACGACTAAGGTTGCTGGCCTTGGACATGGTCTATTGTGGTGCATGTCTTAGATATCATGTTTTTTGCATTTTTAATTTTCTGTTTTCATGTTGTTTAAATTTGAGCATGTTTAGAGTTAGCATATTAAGTACTTGTGAAAATGCTTGTGTGATTCTTTGCATGATTCTTGTTTTATATCTTAGTTGAGCATGTTTTAGATTTAGTATATTAAGTGTTTGTGAAAATGCTTGTGTGATTTTTGCATGATTTAAGTGTTATTACTTAGTTTTTCATGCTAGTATGCCAAGTGTTTGTGAAAATGCCATGCTTGTTGGAGCTTGAGGCCATTTGGCTACTCCATGTGTTTTGCATTGTGTGTTGCATTTTTTGTCATGCTAGTTGTTAGGTTTTTGCATTTGCATGATATTTGGTTGGATTTTTTTTGAATTAAGCATGCCTTGTGTTTGTGAAAATGCCATGCAAGTTCATGTTAGGTCTAGGCCATATTATTTATGTCATGCATTTTTCTTACATTTAGGTTTAGATCCATGCATTTCATGCATTATGTTTGCTGCATTGTTTCATGCATTTCATGTTCATGCCACTTGAATAATGACTTGAGCCAATTAATGGTTCAAAGTCATGCTCTCTTGAGCACACTTGTGAAAAATTAAGTTTGTCAAATTGATTATTCTACCTTTGTGATTTTTTTTACTTAGCCAATTTTTATCTAACTTTCAAAAAGTCCTAGCTACTGCTTTCAAGTCATTTTATGAGTTTCAAATATTTTTACTTTGGTTTTTTAATGATTTTATCAAAGGCAAAAATGTGTTGGCAAAGCAGTTTGTTTTTTCTCCTCCAAAAACTCGTACATCTCTGATTTTTCTGGGAATTCATCTTTGATCAGAAAATTAAGAAAATTTTTTCTCGTGTAGTTTTACATGTCCAGAGTCTCCAGTATTTTTTTTAGAAGTTTTGGAATTTTTATACATAGGGTAAAAAATCATGGATTAAAACTAGACAGTGGAGTCAAAATTGAATTTAAAGAAAAACCAATTTTCTGTTTTGGTTAATTCACTTAGAGTGGGCTGATTAGGAGGGTTAGCTACTGACTTAGGGTGATTTCTAAGCCTTTTTAAACTCTAAAAATGTTTTTTTTCAAGTCCCGGGTTAAGGGTAGTCAAGTCCGGATTTTTTAAACTTAGAAAATTAGAGCCATTTAAAAAAATTTAGCCCAGTTTTTATTTTTAATTCAAGCTTCTCAAAATTGTTTTCAAACAATCACAAAGTATTTTGGTTTTAGAATATTTAATTTGACATATTTTCCTAAGGTAGCCGGATATCTTTTTAGATATACGGATTTCCTTAATTAAAGGAAAAAATACATTTCATGCATTGCATTTTTATATTCAGGCATTTTATATAATATGTGATTCTTGCCATAATAATTTCTATGATATTGTTGCTATTTTGATTTATATTTTTTTGATGTTACATAGTTTATTATATGGTTTTGAATATTTCATGATATCCTATGCTTTTATTTAGTTATTTTTATTCGGTATATACTATGTCATGCATATACATATTCATTTATTTTAAATGTTTTCAAAAAGATAATGGTTTTCAATAAAAAATATAAAGATATTCCCGAGTTAAAATAATTCATGAGTTCTCTACCGGGTTTGCTGGAGGGAATTTCATCAATTATCATTAATAAAGGAATATCTTTCTTTCAAAAAAGAGAATGATTCGGAAAGTTTTCCAAAACTAATAAAAATTTCTATATTTTGTCACGTTTGTTGGGGAATATAGGAAAATTTTGAATTTATAAATTCCGGATCATTTTCAATAAAAAAAAAAAGGGAATTATTTTTCATTAAATTGGGAATTAACTTGAAATACTAAATTTAAAACCAATTTTTACCGAGACTTGAGATAACACACGATTAATAAGGTACCGATTTATACGGACGTTGTGGGGGTGCTAATCCTTCCCCACACGTAACCGACTCCCGAACCCTCTTCTTTGATTTCTCTGGTTTTAAAACGCAGACTTGAAATTGGTTTTTTAAAATGTTTTAATTAATTTTTAAAATATTTTATAAAATCGGTTTTAATAGGTGACCGATCACACCTAGCTAAAAAAGATTGGTGGCGACTCCACGTCTTTTTTTTTAAGGTCATTTTCAAAACCTTCATTTTTCTAGAGGAATTAAGTTGACTTTTCCTCGATTTTTTTTAATGTCACGCTTAAGGAATAATAAAGTCTTGCGATGAGACTCGTTATTTTTTTTTTAGGTTGCGACAACTATATTGGTGAATATTGTTGGAACAACAGAGGCAACAACAAAAGCTTATCAAATATATGCATGCAGTGGCATTGAATCATTAGAATGTTATGATCATTAGTCCAGAAGAAAACAAATTAACCATTGCTTCCCCACTGGCGTTCAACCCCTTCCACGGCAGCAGCAATTGCACTTCCTTGCTCAGCAGCCTTCTCCATTCTAGAGATAGCATCATAAAGGCATTTTGTAATATCCAACAAGGCAATGACTTCACCATTTTCCACGACAGGGAGATGCCTGAATTTTCCTGTCAAAAGAACCAGTCAATGAGATTTAGCACATGTATGTACACTAGCACTTAAAGTTTAAAAACGATATTGCTATTGTGATCAACCTTAGTTCGGCTCTGGCATATATCAAGTCAATGCTTCGCAGTCTACCGTTGTTTAGAAAAATTCTATAGTAGTTTTTTACAAAGGCAAATTCACAAATGACCTTGGACTATTTAAAACCACACAGATATTCTAATAGTTGAGGAATATTTAAAACCATAAAAAACATACTTATAATTTAAGGTTATTACAAAAATAGTAATTAAAAATAAATAAAGATATACTTTTACTAAATTCCAATAGTCAACTCAAATTCAACGCACTACATAAAACATCCACTTCTTCCAAGGTTAAGCCAACGCCTAATGTTTGATGGTTATTGATAATTCCTGAGTCCTGACCTAATCTTCCAAACCAGCTATAACAAGACCCTACATGAAAATCTAAATTCAACAGTCACCTCAAGTTCAACGCACTACATAAAACATTCACTTCTTCCAAGGGTTAAGCCAAAGCCTAATGTTTGATGGTTACAGATAATTCCTGACCTTGCCAAACCAACTATAACAAGAGTACAAGACCCTTAATGAAAATCTAAATTCAACACCAAATCTTGGTTTTGTATTGTATCTTTCTCACAGATAATTAGCTACCAACGAGTTTCAGCACATGAACTAAAAGAAAGCAATAATATTCTTCGAACACTTCACCCACCCCCTAAGTCTTTTCCAAGTCCCTTTCTCTTTGTACAAATATCTTCTAAGAACATACAATCACCGTTCAGTTTGAACGTTTACAAACATATCAAAGTTCCTTCCAAATGCTGTCAAAAACCAACACTATAATAGTTTTTCTATGTCCAAGTTCATTGGAATATATCCAATTATTTCTAAACAACAAATTCCGTTTTAATCGGGTTATGTGCTAAAAGTAATACTCAAGTACCTCGAACCATCTTCTGAAGTGCCTCAATGGCCAAAGAGTCCGCCGTAACAAAAATTGGACTACGCGTCATGATCTTAGATACAACTGTCTGCTCTGGCCTCAACCCTTCTGCTATTACTCTGGTGGCAATGTCCTGGCAATGACAAATATATTTACATGCCTATAAAATAACAACATGGAAGCAATAAAAACAGTCAAGAGATAATAAAAGTAAAAAACCTTGTCAGTAATGATCCCAGAGAGCAAGCCGTTGGCATCGGTGAGCAACACAGCATCCACCCGACGAGCTGCCATCCGCCTACAAGCCTCGGACACAGTGGTTCCTTCCGGGATGGTGAGGGCTTTGGACAATCTCAGCTTCTTCACCGTCCTCTCACCACCAATGGAACTGACAAAAGAACGAGCTTGAAACGTTATTAAAACAAAGTTTGGTAAATTAAAAATTCAAAAGTAATACTAAGAAATAAGAAAGCGTGGGAAAAAGGAAACTGACGAAAGAGAAGTGGGCTTGGCATTGTCGGAGGTGTGAGACTTCTCAGGGGCGGAAGGTCCTCTTTTATGAGAATTCCGGCGGGATGCAGGCGGGAGAGGCACCGCTTGGCTGGTCATTTCCTCAACCTTTTTTTGCCCAATTCTCAATCGATCAAAAAAGTTTTTGAAGAAGATGAGAGGTTATTAGGGTTTAGGAATTTAAGTGGCCCTCCCTCTTTGACCACTCCCTTTCCCTTCCTCGGTGGCTGGTTTCCGGGCTTCAGCCTGATTGTTGTTTTTTTAAGGCAGCCTGATATTTTTTCCTTATTTCAATTTTCAACCTCACCCATCCGTCACAATAATTTAGGGAGAATTACGAAAAGCACCCAGTGAAAAAAAAATTATTAATTGAAATAATGAGAAAAAGTAATTAGTAAATAGAAAATATCAAGTTATGAAATTATGAAAAAAAGAAATGACAAACTCTTTTATCCTTGATGAAAGTTGTTTGGTTAAAAAGGAAGTTTTTCTTTCTTTCCTCCTGTTTTTCTTTACTGAGTGAGAAATTTCAATTTCTCTTCTCTTAAACAATTTCTTTCATTTTCCAGTCATTGTTGAGCTAGTGTATAATCCTAGTAGACAAATTTTGCAAAAAAATAGTATTGTTCCTCGGAGTTGTTGGAAGGGTTTGGGGTAAATAATTAAATTTTCTTATTCCAACCATTGTCTTTGGTTTTTATTAAAATAAAATGGACATTGTCTTTGAATTGTTAAAGGTGCAATGTTTGAATGTGATGTATGTGGATTTGTGTTTTCTGCAATGTGATTTGTGTTTATAAATATTTCTTTCTTATTAAAAATAGATGAGAAAAAATAGTGAAATTATATTGTTGAAAAAATTAATGGGTATTTCGTTGGGTATGAAATTGGAGTAAGTTATAGTATTGTGAAATATAATGATTTGTTTTCATATTTATTGGAATTTAAGAAAACCCATAAAGTTGGTTAGCCATGGAATGATGAAAAATGATTTGCTTCCAGTGTTATCACTAATCTGGTTCTTAGTGCTTTTGTGAATTCCTGATTACTTTTGGTTTTAGAAATAGGATTTTGCTAACAAATTTTCTTAGAGCATTATTTAAGGTTAGTTATTATTTATAATAATAATTTTGTATTAATTATAAAAATTGACAATTTTATTCATCATTTTCAATATATTGATTGAAAATATTACTACATATAGTAACTTTAAAAGGTACCCTTAAGATACTTGATAGCAAAAATTTTAGAAATATTGTAAATTTCATTTTAAAGATAAGTGAGTTTTGTGGATTAGAATTATTTATTTTGATGTTTATTGGAATATAATAAAACCACAAAGTTGGTTAGGCATGGAAAGATGAAAAATGGTTTGCTTCCAATGTTACCACTAATATGGTTCCTAATATGGTTCTTAATGCCTTTGTGAACGTTTTTATTACCTTTGGTGTTGAAAATATTGTAAAGTTTAGAGAAGTCAAATAAATGGTGTCCACGTTCTTCAACGGTTTGACTTACTTTTTTTCGATTGTTTTGCAAAACATTACAAGGGAAATGCCTTTCGAAAATACGTCGTCATTTTCGACAAAAATTGAAATTTTTCCGACAAAATACACTCGAAAATGGGAAAAAAAAAGTATTAGCAACGAAACTTTTCAGTATTAGCGACAGAAAGAGGCTATTAACGACGGATTTTTAGTAACGAAAAGGTTTCATCGCTAAATTTCGTTGCAAAAACTTCGACAGGGTGCTTGGACCTTTTCGCCAAGGTTTTTGCAACGGAATGTCCTTCCTATTATCGACGGAATTTTCTGTCACTAATTTTTTTTTGATTTTTTAATTAATTAAAATTTGGAAATTTGTTTTTCGTAGAAAATACTATTTCCATTGAAAAGTTATCTTTCGATGCAACTAAGCATTTACGACGGATTTTTCATCGAAAATGTACTTTTTCAACGAAATTTCATTGGAAATAGTGTATTCTCGACGGAATATCAGTTGAAAATATAATATTCTGTCGAAAATAATCTTTTTGGAGGGAAAAATAACCTGTTCGAATTTTTTTGGGACGAAAAAAAATTCCAACCCATTTATTTCTCTTCTCTCTCCACTCTCTTTTTTTTCTCTTCTCAGAGTGTAGTTCCTTCTGAACTTCATGAAGGAAATGAATGATGGTTGAGGGGCGTGAATTGTAGGTGCATGGGCCAGAAAGTGCTCTCTGGATGATTCAGGCACGTGCTCATCTCTCATTGGTTTTATCTTATTTTTTATATTTTATTTTTCAATAAATTCAAATGTCTTGGAGGTTATATATAGTTTATGTTTATTTTTCAATAAATTCAAATGTCATGGAGGTTATGTATAGTTTATGTCTTTATTTACTTTTTTGATGATCTATATAAACTATACAAAAGGTACCTTGATTGTGGTCTTATGTTCTTGTCTACACTAATTATATTCTCATATGATGATACAGATGTGAGGTTGTTTTTATAGTTTTATATTGCATTTTTATGTTTGTAAATAGTAATATTGTTTTTAGTTTTTTACTATTAACAAAAATAATAAACAATTCCCCGACAACGGCGCCAAAAACTTGTTGTTAGATTTCACTACACAAGTGCACATATCACAAACAAGTAATAAAGTGGAAGTAGAGTGTCGTACCCATGAGGAATTACTACTAAATTTGCTAAATACTAAAATTAACACAACTTAATCTTATTTAAACAACTAATTAAAGATGATAATTAAAAACTAAATTAAAAGAAACTAATATTAAAAGCAAGTAAATTAAAAAGAATGAAGTCAATTAATTATAAAAGCCTAGGATTACAACTCCCCTCAACACTTCGCTTGAATCTCTCTACCTCTTCACTTGATTAATGATACTGAGTTGTTAACCTAGAGTTCTATCTTATTTATGAGGATCTTCCGATGGTCTCATAAAAATAGCATTCTTAACCAATTAATTATATTCCTATGATAATTGAATTAAAGAAGAACTCATTAAGCTTAGGCTCTAACAATGGTTACACATAAAAAGTAAGTGTATTCTTACCCTACCTATAGATCAATTCATTCTAATAAATGAATATGAAACATGTGTCATTCAATCCATGTCTAACGCTAAACTCCCTTTTCCAAGTTGTATTTAGGTTAACAAATCAATCTAATTGGTGATCAAGTAATTAGAAGCATTAAGAACAAGAATGAACAAACAACTCAACAAAACCATTAAATCAAGCTAGAGAGAGAAAGTAAATTCAAACTATGTGTTGAGTTCCATTAAAATCCTAGTAAAATAAAATTAGTTCTTGATAATTAAAGAAAACAAATATTCAAATAGTTTCACCAACATCAACAACACAAGAAAAATAAAGAAAAGAAAAGAGAAAACTAAGAGTTGTCAGTTCTTGAATTTTCAATCTTCCAATCTTCTTGAGAGATTGTTGATGGCAACTATCTTCTTGAGAGAATTAGGTTTCTAAGTATTCAATCCCCTTTATTCTGACCTAAAAGAGTCCTATTGAAAGTGCCCAAGGCCTTCTGGAGTCGAAACTTCTCGGCCAAGCAAAACAGGTAAGTATCAAATTTTTGTTTTTTTTTTTACGTGTTTTGGTGTCGCGGCGCCAACTTTCTGCCTCCCTGGCGCCATGGCCCTAGGCCGCGGCCCCGACTCGCTGGTTGCTGCCTGTAGGTTCTATCGTCTTCTCGAACTTCGTCAGCTGATTTGGATGGGCACATCTTGTCCGATTTTTACGAGTAAAATACCGTTGGAAAGATATGGGAGTCAGCTTCAAAAGTCATGAAGGAATTTGTCTCAAATGAAGACGTTAAGATCATGTTTTTCTTGAAAGAAACTCCAGAGGTCGAATTTGTCTGTTCATTGTTTTGCACCGTTTTTCATCGTTTTGCACCTCGAATCTCCAGATCACCTTGGACCTATAAAAACACATAAATAATAACTAAATAACTATTTTAAACATAAAATGGATAAATAAAATAAATATAAAAATATCTAAAACTAATCAAATCCTAATAAAATTCTCAAAGACTTAGCCGATTTAAATACATAAAAGATGATAAAATAACTATATTTTCTAAAATTATCAATCTCGTACCTGATCAAACCAGTGCAGTTGAAAACCCATTAAAGGCTGAACTAGAAACCTTTATCTGCCGGATTGCTGAACTAGAGGAGAAGCTAGTGATGATGGAACCAGAAAAGTTGGAATTGCAAATGGCTTTCACTATATCTCAAAAGCAGCTTAAATCATTGCAGAATCAACTAAGGGATGCAGGGACAAAGTTGGCTGATGTGCAAACTCAACTAGCTCTTGTTGACAACTCAAAACAAGCTGCAGAGGAGGAAGTAAAAGTTGCAAACATGAATAGAGAAGTTGCGGAATCAAGACTTATAGATGCTGAAATTGAAATAAAGATTTTAATGTCCAAAGTTACCTCCTTAGAAGAAGAGGTTGAAAAGGAAAAAGCATCGTCTGCTGAAAGCATAATCCAGTGCAATGAATTGGAGGATGAACTTTCAAATTTGAAAAGTGAAGCCAAGCTCCGATATGAGGCAGAGTTCCAGCATGTGGCAAGTTATAATGAAGAGTTGAAGGTGCAGCAGGTCAGTTATTTAGTATGTTTATTTTAATCGTATACATTGTTTAGAATGCATGAAATAGGGAATTTTTATTCTTTTCAAAGGAGAAAAACCTATATGCAAATGTTAATTCAAATGACGACAGCATCACTTCAATTATTTTATAAGTTGGCATGTTTCTATGCAGAAGGTAGGTCTATCTACAAGTATATGCTATGTTACTTGGACTCAATTGTGACTGTCGGATATAGGTATGTGTTCGATACGGGTATGTTTAATTTTTTTAAAAGTTTTTTCATATATTTAGAAGATCCTTGGAGGATCATATTTTTAAACTTATGTCTGAATATGAGTCGAACACGAATACTTTTTAAAAAATAAAAAATCAGAATAACATAAAATATAGATAGTGAGCATCGACAAGCTTATCCAATGATTTCTTTTTTATTATTATTTTCTATGTGGCTAGTCATTTCATTTGATTTTCAACTTTGTTAAAAATATAAAAACTTGCATTTTCCTATAGAATCAAGACTATTAATTTCTGAATGCCAATCAAATTTTTTCATTTAAGTCCTGTTACAGAACATCCAAATTATATTCTATATTTCTGCTCATTATGTTTGGTGAGAGTAATACATTTATGGGAACTAGGTTTAGCTATACGTGTGTTACACGTGGGTGATATATCAGGTGATTAATATTTAAAAAAAATTAAGATTTAATAAGTAGCAAAATAAAAGAATCAGCTCACATAGCTTTATTAATTGACATATGACTATGTACAGGAGAAAGTTGACAGAATAGATAATGGTTTATGAATTATATAATCAAATTAATCATGTAATGATAGATATAGTCACCTTATATTTTGAATTCCCTCTATTGAATAGCTTGAAGAATGCTCAACAATAATTCATGATTGTGCTATTCCACACCTTTTTTATGAAACTATTCATGTAATAATTAACCACTACCTTAGGATCCAATTTTCATAGTGGAATTGGCAATTGATAATATTTCTTTCTAATAACACTAAATTTAAACCTTGTCTAATTCTCCAATTAAAACATTTTCAAGTACGTGTTAATCGAGTAAAAAATTGCTCTTAGGAAAGCACTAATCAATATAATGCTCCCACAATTAGTTAATTTATAACTTCGTGAAATTATATCCTAAGCCTTAACATGAAATGATCACTTTAGCTAGCATTTTTGATGGAGTTGTTAAGAAATTGAGATTTTTATGGATGCAAGTTATATATTATCGAGACGTAATTGTATTGATATTATAATTTATACCAAATAGTCTCCTCCAATACATGCAGTAAAGCATAATAAAACGTTAAAAATTTTGTGCTTAAAATTAAACTAATTCAACTTCTAAATCAACTTATCTTTAGTAAAATTAAATTAGGAAAAACATAAGAGGAACTATTTTCACCCGATAACACAAACAAACAGTTACATATATATATATATATATATATTAGTTTCTTAAAAGTTTTTGCATCAATTATAGAAGAAGTTTGGGACTTTCTGCATACTATCAACTAATTTATAAATGTTAACCACAAAACGAAGTATAAATTTTCAAGTTTCATGTGGTTTGAAAATCAGCTTCCTTTTTATGTCTGTGATCAGTATATATGGCCATAAATTATCCATCCAAGTAGTACAAATTGGCTAAGCAACATGTCAAAAAAGAAAATTAATGACTCGCTATTTGTTTTTCACTATATGTACTTGCAAACAAAAGAAAACATATATATCTTTTTAGCATGGTTCCATAAAAAAAGTATAATAGGTTGTTACAAATAGGATTAAAAAATCAATATAAATTAAAATTTAGATAGATAATAAAAGCAATAGAATTAGCTTACTGTATAAAAGAAATATGTTACAAATAAGGCTAACAAATCAGTAGAAATTAAACTTAGATATAGATCATAAAAGTAATAGAATGAGCTTACTGTGTAAAAAAAGCAATAGTGCAATATTAGAATGTTAATGTAGACAAAAGTTTACAAAATAAATTAATCATAACTTCCATCTTTACATACGGAGTTTTTCTATTAACTCTACTTTGATTAGATGCAAATAATAATAATAACTAACAAAATAATTAGGCCTAAAATGGAAGATGTAAATCATAATTAGGCCTAAATTAATTAGGTTCCATTAATGATTTGTACTAAACTTAAAAGAAAATAGATTTTTTTAAAGAAAAAATGAATAAATCATTATCAAGGATAAAATAGTTAAAAAAATTAATAAATCATTATTAAGGATAAAATAATTAAATTTTAGCATTAATAATAAAATAATTAATTTTAAAAATTAGCAAGGTATAGGGTTGTTATTTATTTAATTTTGGTATTTGAAAATAAAAAGAATAAATTCAAATTGAAAGCCCAGGAATAAAGAATGGATCTTAATGACGATTGTAAACTTAAAGAAACAAAGAGTATAACATCAATTATCTCATGGTCCGAATCCCAGCATTTGCAATTCCTTTTTTTTAATTTCATATTACAACATCTTTTAAAGAATGAAACAAATCGATTGAAGTCATTTCAAGTCTCAACACAAAGAACTTCAAATTGTAAAATCATGTCTTTATCGAGTAATCATCAGCCAACTAAAGAAATATGTGGACTGAATTTTTTTTTTAGCTTCTTCGATAATATATATTTGTCAAAAAATATTGGCCAGAACTATTCAAAGATAAGAATTAGGCCTAAAACGAAAATATACAAACAATAATTAGGCTTAAAATAATTAGGATTAGTAAATGATTTGTAGTAGCATATAAGAAAATTAAAATTTTATTTAAAGAATTAATAAATCATTATCAAGGATAAAATTATTTAAAAAATCAATAAATCATTATTAATGATTTGTAGTAGCCTATAAGAAAATTAGAATTTTTATTAAAATTAATAAATCATTATCAATGATAAAATAGTTTAAAAAATTAGTAAATCATTAATAAGGAAAAAATAATTAAATTTTAGTATTAAGGATAAAATAGTTAATTTTAAAAATTAGCAAGAGTATATATGTCAAAATAATTAAATTTCAGTATTAAGGATAAAATAGTTAAAATCATTATTAAGAATAAAATAATTAAATTTTAGTATTAAGGATAAAATAATTAATTTTAAAAATTAGCAAGGGTATATATGTCAAAATAATTAAATTTCAGCATTAAGGATAAAATAGTTAAAATCGTTATTAAGAATAAAATAATTAAATTTTAGTATTAAGGATAAAATAGTTAATTTTAAAAATTAGCAAGGGTATATATGTCAAAATAATTAAATTTCAGCATTAATGTATACACACAAATTTCGTGTAAAAAACATGACAATATAAATTTGGAGTTAAATAATAATTTTATAGATCAAAAGTTAAAAGTTACAATTTCTTGAATTCTTAAAGATAACAAAAATCTTTAATTATTTTATTTATAGGGAAACTTTGCTTCAAGAGTTTTTTGACTTGTTCTTGAGTCAATGAAATTTGTTTCAAGGGTTTTGATGACTTAATTTTGAAATTTGTTTCAAGTGTTTTGAAAGATTTGATCATGAATAAGATTTGCTTCAAGAATCTTTGAGACTTGATCTTGAAAATTGCTTCAAGTTGATCCAAAATTTAGGGAATCTTGAAAATCTTAAAATTTTGTCCCAATTTTAAGGATTCTTGGAATTGTTGAATTTTGGTACCAATTTAGGGATTCTTGGATCTTCAGGCTTAGATCTTTAGATCTTTCTTTTTGGACTTGATTGATGGAATTTTGAAAATTTTGTTCTTCAAATCTTCTTTCTCCAAATTATTTTCAGGCTTTTTTTTTTATCTAAATTTGCTTCAAGAGTCTTCAAAACTTGATTTGAACAAATTAAATTTATTTCTTTCTTGAATTCTTCTTTTGGTCTTCGAAATTGGATTTGAACAAACAAAATTTATCTTCTTTCTTGAATTCTTCAGAGCCTGGAAAGGTTTGGAATCTTCAAAATATTTTTCTTCTCTTTAGACTTGTGAATTGTGTTGAATGGCTTAGGGAGATCTCTATTTATAGTGCTAGCCTGCTATGTGAGATAGAGAACTAAAAAAATTTAAACTCTTCGCAAAGGAGTTCTAAAAGAACTTTAATTAGATGACCCATAAACCCTTGCAATTTGATTGGCCAAAATTATAATTTTATCTTTAAATTATTTTTATTTAATTTAAAGATAAATTGAATGACTCATAGTTGACTTTGATTAGATAAAAATTCCTTAATTAAAAGAAATTTCATTTGACATGTATCAATTTATAATTAGCTAAAAATTTCTCATTTTACATAAAGATAAAATAATTAATTTCAAAAATTACTAAAAATAGATATGTCATTCAGTATTTATAATTTTGGAGTTGGTACTTTTATATGTAGTACTTAGATTATGACAAGCAAAGCACATTACTTAAGTAGAAAATGCCATTCTCAATGTACAACATGATGGTTTTTGGTGTAGGGTGCCAAATAAATTGACATGGCGTGTGACATAAGATTGGTGACTTGTCATAATGGACCATAAAAGGTTTCATGAGAAGTGCATTTTTTCTATGTTACTCGGATTCAGACATGAGTGTCAGATATGGATATATGTCCGACACAGGTATATTCAATTTTTTTCTAAATTTTTCATGTATTTGGAAGGTCCTTGGAGGTTCGTATCCCCATACCCATATTTGGATATGTGTCGGATACGAGCGTTGAACACAAATATTTAAAAAAAAAATGAAGGATCGAAGCAACATAACATTTTATTACTACAAAAATTGTTCAAAGAACACTTTCTTCAATGTATGAGAATTTTTTGTCAATTGGTATCATCATTTGGCAAGATTTTGGGTGTGGGTGCAGTATAATTAGATTTTTTTTTTCTTCTATATATATATATACTGCCTGTCTTTTTAGTTGTTGTAATCATATAAACATGTTAGTGGTTATATGCAGGACAATGAGCTAGCAATTTCTGCCAGTAGAGTTGCAGAATGCCAAAAGACAATCGCTTCTCTCGGCCAGCAGTTGAAGTCTCTTGCTACACTAGAACATTTCCTGATTGACTCTGATACGCCGCTTGAGCTTGTGGATGGAGGATTACATTGTCCCAAAAATGGTGAGGAACAACTGAAACTGGGTTCTACTGATATGGATTTTTCAAAAAGAGACTGAGTCTTCTAAAATAGTTGGTGAGTATTTTAAACTATGTTACTCGGACTTGGAGTAAGTGTCGGATATGGGTATGTGTCCGGTACGGATATGCTCAATTTTTTTAAAGTTTTTGAGGATCATAACCCATATTCTTGTCCGAATATGTATCGGTCACGAGTACTTCAAAGAAAATGAAGAGTCGAAGTAACATAGATATTAAATATTCAGAGAATGGCAATGCTATGGAGTCAACATTACCCCTTAAACCAGTTATTGCCTCTGATAAAATTCGAACTGGTTTGGGGGAAATTTTCCCACGAAGTAGGAGTAGGAAACAGGTTTGAGTATCTGTTGTCAATCTATTATTTGTTTTTAGACCAAAATCATTGACTTAAAATTTGTGAATTTAACAGGTGTATCTAAATACATGATTACTCAGATGAACAGAAATTGTTGAAAGAAAATATAGTATACATTATACCAAACATAGCATTCTTTTCCTTGTTTTTCACTTGCCCTAACTTTTGGCTCTGGTTACCTCTTGGCTGTCTTGTGAATAAGAGTCAAAATTTACAAAAATTACTTTTTTTCAGTATGTGGAAGGATTGAGTCTCAGTGACTTGAGGAGCATATCCTTGGAAACAATTCAAAGTTCTGTGCCACAAGTTCATGTTTCTTGAACAAAATTAATAGGTCAGCTTTCTAACTCATATGTGAAGCTTAAAACTTTCAAGCCGGTAATTCTATCAGCTAATTTAGTTATTATTGCTGTTTTGTCGGAGAGAGTATTAACAATTATAATATTTATTTAATAACTTGTAACAAATGGTTCTATGGTGTAGTGGTTAGCACTCTGGACTTTGAATCCAGCGACCTGGGTTCGACTCCCGGTAGGACCTGGTAAGAACGTAATTTTTGTATTTTTTTTTATTTTCCTTCTCGGGAGTGCGCTTTAACAATCAATTATCAGAATCGTTTTTAAAGAAAAATTGAATTGTCTTTTCTGTTGTGATGATTGTTAAATCATTTTTCTTTTTAAATATCTACGTTCGACATATATTTGGATATGAATATACATTATCATTCTTCAAATATATAAAAAAAACTTTAAAAAATTAAATATATGCATATCAGATACATACTCGACATGATCAGACACATACTCTGCACTCGCTCCTAAGGGCTAGTTTAGCATTGCGTGAAAAAAGTGTGTTTAAAAAGTATGGTGAAAAACTATGGTTAAAAAACTTTTAAGTGTTTGATATTGCTGTGAAAAAAGTATTATGGAGAATTGAAATGTCAAAAAAAAAATGTTTAAAATAGTAAAACTGTAGAGATGTGAGGATAATAAAGTTATTTTATCTAAAAGCCAGCTTTTAAAGCCTAAAAGCTATATTTTTTGGTTTTTTTTATTTGGTTTTTCAAACCATAGTTTCAACAGTCAATTTTTTTACCTGTTTAGCATTTGAGGTGAAAAACAACTTTTGACCTCAAAAACTGTTCTAAAAGCAATGCTAAACAAGGCCTAAATCCGAGTAACATACCTGTTCATTTTCTTAACTGTCTTTTAGATTTCTCAACACTGGACCTTTGATCATCCTATACAGTAGCAGGCTCAACAACTTGTTTAAAAACACACTACTTTTTTGGTAGGTCAACGAATTTCTTGATTTCCTACCCCTTAACTATGTCTAGAAATTAAAATAAGGAGAAAGATATAATTAGATAGCTTTGGGGCTTCACTATTCTGTGTCAGCTACTTTTAACAGAAGAATTGGATCCAGTTATAGGCATAAAACAAGTAAGCAATATAATTGAACCAATTACCAGTTTTGACAGATAACATATGTATATATATGAATCTGTAAGTCTGTTTATTGATATGAATGACCTGATACTTTCAGCTGCTAAAGATTTTTTTACATATGATCCATCTCAACAATGGCAACTACTAAATATATTAAGCAATACTGTGTATTGCTATATACCATGGGTAAGTTAGTTGTACAAGGTCATTTCATCAAGACAAGAGAAGCTATGGTGGAGGCAATAATCTTGGTGTCTCATGAATTCTGCTGCCTCCCTGCCTGCTCTGCTCTGCTCAGCTCAATTCTTATGAAGTATATTATAGAAAACCTTTGGTTTTCTGTAGTCTGAGATGCACAAGGCCTGGAACCAGAAATGTTTTTTTAACATATCAGCCATAATGTATATTATAAAGTAGATTTTATACCCTGAATCAGCCAAAATTTTCTGTGGTGTTGATAAATTCTCAAGAGTGAAAAAGAAAAAAACCTGACACAGGAATCAGAAATACAAGTATATGTAAACTGTCATACCATTTGTCAGTTTTCTCATTTTGGAATTCAAATTAGATGCCAGAATAAGAAAGGGGAGATAGCTATGTTGCTCCGACTCTTTATTTTTCTTTAAGTACCCGTGTCCGACACATATTCGAACATGGTATGAGGATATGACCCTCCAAATACATAGAAAAACTTATAAAAAAACTGAACATATTCATGTAAGACACATACCCGTATCCGACACTCACATCTGAGTCCAGTAACATAGGGAGATAGAGGGGAGTGGGGGATTTGGAGGAAGAAACAGAAAGAAGCAAGTGGCCAACCTGCATTGCAAATGCGATGTGCATTAAAGTGGGTTCTGACCATGGCTTCCCTATAAATTGAAGGCCAATTGGCAAACCTGCTTTGTCATAACCAACCTATCAAGGTGACAATGAAGAATTTGATATTAGTAGAATTGTACCATTTGAATGAAGCTAATAGCCACTAAATAGCAACATAAAATTTTAATGATGAGAAGTAGTAATAAGTTTGTACAGGAACAGTCACAGCAGGTAGTCCCAAAAAGTTTCCTGCTATCTGATATCGAATAATGGCAGCTGAAATAACAACAAAATGGTTAACTTCCATTATGCCAATACCTTCTCTTTATTAACTGATTGGACTGATAAAGCATGAAGATTTAAACATAAATACATACAGGAAAATCAGTCAAAATTCATACCTCCATTTATGTAGTCAAGCTCACCAGTCTTTAGAGCATCATCAGCTACTGAGTATGCAGTCATACTGTTTTGAACAAAAACTTGTTAAACTTAGACATTGTAAGACAAGGTCTTGGAGAGGGAAGTTGAAGTAATCTTTCTTTTAGAGCCTTGGAGAAAAGAAAAGAAAAGGTAACTTTTTCCACTAAAATAGATGCAAGGTGTTGCAATAAAAAAGAATCTACCCTGTTGTTGGAGAAACTATGACATCTGCCTTGGAAAATATTTTGTTATGAATCTGCATATGGCGGTTCCTGCATATGTGTAGTCAAGCTAAATTATCATATAGCAAGTTTGCAGAATCTAAAATCATAACAAACAACCTGTTGTACATTTTCTAATGTGAAGCATGCATACAGACTATTGACCAAAATACTTTTTTCGGTACAAAGGAGACCGCAGTCTGGGAATAGGGGAAGGAGTTGCAAATGCTGAGATTCGAATCCTAATTTGGTGGATGCCACCCACCTCTTGAGGGTGGCTGCATGAACCAATTGGGCTAAGCTCCTGGTTCACTGTAGAAAGTACTTTGTTGACATTCACTTTTAACTTCTTGAAATGGTTTGTATTTCACAAATGAATAAACTTCGAGCTATTTCAATAAAGCTCTTGAGAAAACAGAAATAAATGATTGAATTGAAAACAACAGAATCATATCATTAACAATCATTTCTGTTATAAGTGACAACCCACAGAAAATTAATACATAAAGTAAAAAATATTGGCTACAGCTTACCTCAGTTTCTGGGCCTTTATATACTCATTGCTGTTGAAAGCACTATATATACTAAGTACTACTCTTGCATCCCATCCTAATTCTGCAAGGTTCCTACTTCAACAAGTTTATACTGTCAGAATCTGAACTTTTAAATCCTGGAGAACATGAACATAAAGACGATAACATGGTGGTTGAAGTCTGGAAGATAACATACAGATTTTCCAGATGAGAACTCAGCGAAGTGTTGCATTCGGAACCAATTGTCACGTAATGTGCCAGGCGCATCACTTCTATCTCTGGTATAGTAACCTCTACAGTCTTTTGAATAATATACCTTTGCAGATTAGTGAGCAATCACTAGTGTTTTGTTAATAAATTTGTTAGCTAGTTTGCCATAGAAATCTATGTTATTCGGACTCGGGGTGAGTGTCGGATACGAGTATGTGACTGACACGGGTATGCTCAATTTTTTCTAAGTTTTTCCATATATTTGGAGGATCATATCCCCATACCCTTGTCCGAATATGTGTTGGACACAGGTACTTCAAGGAAAATGAAGAGTCGGAGTAACATAGATAGAAATAGTATCAATCATCAGAAGGTTTATCATTTGATTAGGTTCTAACAACAGGGAAGTTTATTGCTACAATAGTCTATATACAACAAATTATAATATCAAAACATGGGTAGTTATTAGTTAAAGAAAGCATCCAGTGCTAATACCTTCCACTTGTAACGCTCACCAAGCAAGTGCAGAGCATTGGAGCAGCATATTCTGATTTCTTCGTTGCAATCATTGAACCACTAATTTGAGCCAATTTAGTGGTTAAAAAATAGAATGAAAGGAATTAGAAATATCATTTTTTAAGCTATAATTGATGATAAAACTGGACTTAAATTAATTGATCATATAATTACATCACTAACCTCTCCATATTTTGCAAGCTTGATGTTTGATACTAGATTTGTTGAGTTCAGCAGCGGAAAATGTACTCTGGGCTGGTAGGTTATCCATGTGCCAAAGAAGAAAAGTAAAAGTTGTCCAAACTTAGATTGGCTCGTAAAAATACTATAGCAGTGAAGAGCTATGTTACCCGGACTCGGGGTGAGTATTGGATAAGGGTATGTGACCGACACAGGTATGCTCAATTTTTTTTTTCTAAGATATATTTTGAGGATCATACCCTCATATCCATGTCCGAATATGTGTCGGACGTAGGTGTTGGACATGAATAATTTAAGAAAAATGAAGAGTCCGGGTAACATAGGTGAAGAAAAGACATAGCAAGGTCATTGTATTAACCAAGCCAACAAAGGTTATTGCTACTTTCCTAGAGCTTCAAGTCATAACCAATCAAAAAAAAAAAAGGCAAGTTCATACTAAAGAAATATGCTTGTATGAGAAACCAGTTTGGTACAGAAATTGATATCAGAATCAGCTTTCTCCTAAAAGGGAGATGATCTGCATTGAAAACAACAATTAATGCCCAGAATTTTTAGTGACCTTATACAACTGGTACTCACAGGTAAAGTGGTTGGCTCGTGTGATGGAAGTTGGCCATTAATAGCAGCATAACTGAAACAAAAAACCAATCTGAGTCATATCTACAACTAACAAAGTAAGCTATGAAAGTCAAGAAAATGCATTGATAGAAAGAAGGGAAAGAAAGAATACTTACACAATAAATGCATCCTCTAAGGTTCCTGCCAGTATTCCAACCATCCCCACTGTCCAGTTCAGAGGAAGAACACTGGAAACAGCATAGGCATTTTCAGATATTGTCTGAATTCTACACCTAATGAAACTTATAGAAATGTTTTACCTAAACGAGTTCTCACCCTGAATGAGGTATGCGTCCAAAAGTTGGTTTGAACCCGACAACACCACAAAGGGATGCAGGCATCCGCACAGATCCTACACAGACACCATAGATGAAGTGCATTGGTCCTTTAAACTTATTCACATGGTATAATGTTGCAAAGAATAAGCCAGCATATTTTTCTTTCTTCTTTTGAAATGTTGATGAACAAACAGTTACTTAGAGGATGATAAATAACGATGCTTGTGCATATCTTCTCATTATAGGAATGAAAGAATTGTTACTCCCAGTAGGCTGTCATAATATTGATGTACTCAATTCTCAAGCTCAATAGTATCACTCGAAAACATGACTAAGAATTCGACATACTTCTTCCATGTTGGAGGTAACAATAAAGGTATGTTAACTGTAGTTCGGGTCTTGAAGGTTTAATCTAGATATTTACCACTGAGTTTTGAATCCAACAGAATCAAAAGAAACAATTCAGGGATGAAATTCATGCGCAAAAATAACTGCTTGGGCCTTGGCTAGCTTGGACTACTTCAAAAGGTGGAAGAGTCAAGCTGTATTTTCATTTTACTTCTGTTCCAATACTTACTGTCTATACTTTTACATGTATATCAACAATAGACTTAGTATTTATGTTGATTAACTAAGCATGGGAGTTAGCTACTGAAGATAAGTTTTGATCACATAGACCAAAAGAAACAGAGAACTCATGGAGTTGTAGTGAAGACAAATTAACTTTTACTATTAACTCAAGAGGCTAGTTGTTGTTTAAATTGAGTTGCCAAGGGCATCTCATTCAGATCTCAATTCTAACACCCATAAGCTAGTCTTCCAAGAATATCCACAAAATGAGTTATTTACAATCCACACATTAAGGACCTACCATACAGTTTTTCAACAACTATAGGTATAATACAAGAGTATTATTCATGCACTAATTTATAATGAAAAGTTTAGTTAATTAAAAAATAATACTATGTATCTTAACTTCCTTCAGAAGTGGTCCTAATGCTAAATATGATTTAGTCAGAATCATTGTGCTTAATTTTGTCAACAATGTTTGGTGGCTTTTTTAGTGAAGGATGACAAATTTTACCTCCTCCATCCACACCAAGGGCAGCAGGGCATAATCCTGCAGACACTACTGCAGCAGATCCACTAGAAGAACCACCAGAGATTTTGTTGGGATCATAGGGATTTCTTGGAGCCCTGCAGCATTCACAAAATGAACATACTTCCATCTTTAATGTTTTTGAATGGAAAGAACATAGACAAGATAAAGGAAAGTTAGTGTTAAATTTAGTGAAGTTTCCTGTAAATTAATTCGTAATTATAAGACTTTATGTGGATAAAATGGAAAATGAAATCAAGCAGAATATCATCGCATTTAAACATGGCATTTTTGGTTTATGAAAGGGAAAGACAACAGAAAATTCTCACCCATAGTGAGGATTTATCCCACTTGGTGCAACTCCAAGCTCATGCATATTAGTCTTTCCAACAAGTATAGCACCACAGGATCTGAGTCGCGCAACACAGCATGCATCGCCTGTGCAAGGTCTAACCTTGTGCAACCACTTTGTACCTCCTAGAAGAATCAGCAGTAACATAGAAACAAAGAATACCATTAAGAAAAGAGAATTCATGTGCGTAAAAAACATGGCAAGTGGAGAACTTAGGAGACCTGTAGTTGGATATGGAGAACAATCTATTTCATCCTTGATAGCAATTGGAACTCCATCTAGAGCCGATATTGGATCCCCTGAATAAGAGAACAATGAGATCTATATGAACGTCTAGACGGTATTGACAAAGGGATATTATAAATCCAAAAAGATTCTACATGAAAATGGAAGTCTTGGAAATCAGCTAACTTGTTTTTCACTTTGATTCAGGAGAATGGAAACAACAATGACTCAATAAGAAAGCACATTAGGATATGTAAATAGTGATTTAATTACAGTAAAAAGTTACCTCTTTCATACCGAAGAGTTGACTCTGTAGCTTGCCTTAGGATATCTTCAGCATCATAGTTAATGAAGAAGGACATTGGCAAAGGACGACTGGAAGATTCACGTACGGCATCTATAAACTGCTCTGCAACCTGTAGAATTGAAAATTGGTTTCCATGACCATGGTAAACTAAAAATCATCGCTAAAAACTAGCTAGAAAATCTCAAAAATCATTCTTCAGGTGAAAATGTAATCACAAATATAAATGGGATATTGACAATATGCCATAAAATAAATAGCCAAGAGTGATACCTTCAGTGGAGTTATTTCTCCATTTCTGTAGGCTCTTGAATAATCCGCTATTGTCCAGCGTCGGAAGCAGCTGGGTTTTAAATCATCTAGTGACTTCTCTAAGGTTAAAGGAAGGCAATTCATTGCCTGTTGAACTCGTTCTGCTGGAGATGCATCAGAGTCAATTTCTTGGACTTCTTGCTCATTAAGGTCTGTGTTGATGCAATCAAATTAGACACAAGACAAGAAGTGCATAAGGAGAATTGATTTCTTGACATGAGGGTCTAAGGTATGGTTAACGGATGTAAACAGAAGCTTAAAGAACTATAAGCTAAAAAACAGCATAAAAATATATATATATATATATATATATATATGTAACCTATCCCATTCTGAAGACATCATCCCTATAGCTGGATGAACTTTTCATTTCCCCAGTTATTGTGACCTTTCTCTCTACCTGAAATTATGTTGTCCAAGCACTTGACTGTAATGAATATTCTTATAGTTCTCTTACAGTGCACTAGATGAAGCTATAACAATTCATCAAACACCTTTGGAACATAAGAAACTTCCAGCGTCTGGTATCCAATTTGTTTAATATGAAAAGGAGAGTACTATTCTACGTTTCTTCCATGTTGGTTTCTCATACAATCGGAAGAAACAGGATATACTAGTAGCCTTTGTTGCTCCGACTCTTCATTTTTCTTGAAGTACCTATGCATATCTGGATATGGTTACGGGATATGATCCTCCAAGGATCCTCCAAATACATGAAAATCTTGAAAAAATTGAGCATACCCGTGTCCGACACTCGCATCCGAGTCCGAGTAACATATAGCCTCTAGCCTGACATTATTTTCTTGGTAATTGCAAATGGAAGTGGTAGAAATTTCATAGATCTCTTAACGGAAGCAGATATTATGATGCATCGTTTAACTAGTTTTAACCAATAACCTAGTTTTTTACTCTAGACATAGGCAAAAGTCTGATTTTATTTATGTGATGAAGATGAACTATGTGTTGTACCCAAAATATAGTGGTTTCAAGCATATGAATTGCCAAAAGTATCTAGGGCATACGTACCAACAAAAGGATGCAATGGAACAAACATGGGTGGCTCCTCCAGCGTTGCATTCGTGATATGCTGCTCATCAAGGAGAAGACAAACTCGGTAAGAAATTAACAAATAAATTAAATAGAAAACAAGCAACCATGTCCATCATAAACTTGATTTGGTTTTCGGGGAGCAAAGACAAAGCTTGTAAGTTTCCAAGCTGACATGAACAAGGATGATACTCCCAAGTCCCACAATAATCTTTATGGCCGGATGGTTAATCTTCCATTTGAAAAAGGTAGAATGATTCTCTTCAAATCAGTGCTTTACAAGTGTATAAAGAGCAAAAAATTCCGCCCTTCTTTCCTTTTCGATGAATGCCCTGTTTCTAGAAGAGCCTAATCAGTAATTCAGTATATTGAACTTGTTATAATCTGCATGGATTTTGAAAATCTTTGATCAAGTTAGATAGACTAGGACTTAAATCTAATGAAGTAGCTGAAAAGAACTTTTCCCCGGAGAAATTTTGAAGAACTTGGAATACCGGAGTTGTTTAGCCTGTAAAGAAGTTTAAAGAGCATGAGATGCTTTGCCTGGCTGGAATTCAGATGAAAACCATGACGATTCTTGGTCCACAATTCTTAATTGCTGGAACTTAGGGGAGAAAGTATCACTTGTCTCATTAAACTAAAAATAGCAGCATACATTTAGAACTTGGGAACAGGGATTTAAATTGCGGTACAGACGCAATTTCGATCGCATCGTGTCATTATACGGATGTAATAAATGCTATCACAATTAATCATGGTGAATATCGATGACAAAGAAAATTGAAACTGAAAAATAATGATAACATCGCATTATGACCCCGTTATCTTCTTCCTAGAGGTCTCATGATTGAATCTTGGAATGGAAGGGAACATTGGGGTTATAGGAAGGGAGAAAGCTACCTCCCTGTGTGTAGCAAAAGAGTCAACCAAATGGACTTCCATAATGCACCAATAAAAGAAAAAAACAGACAGGGGTTTTAGTTACCTGTCATTTGGTTGTATATGTAATAAAAGTTCCATGACTAAACCCTAAACCCTATCGGGGGGAAGTGACAATTTTCTCTACCAACTCCCTGCTAGTTTAAGTATTTAACATCCATTTTAGATATTCATTAGCCTTCTCAGAACGTTACCCTTGATAAATTAGTTGTTATATAATATAAGAAATGGATCCAATCAGCTCTTATTGTATGATTGGAGTTTGGACAGAAAAACAAAACGATTCATCACAATTGTGGGCAACTCAACTCATGAGAACAAGTCAAGTCTGAGAGAGAATTTGGAGAAAATGGCCAAGAATAGGAGTTTTTGACTGATTCTGCAAACAAAAATCTGTAATAAGATTAAGGGTGGAAGCATTTTGAGCAAAGACTTTCTGCTAATAGAAATCTTAGTATTTGGATGTTTGAGATAGGTTGAATTTTTATCTTGGCAGAGGGGAAATATTTGAAGATTGGCCAATAAAGAATTTAAATTGCAGTAGCAAATTTATTTTTGATTGTATAGTATTTATTGTGAGTACGGATGTAACAATTATTATGACGGTCTATTACGATGAATATTAACAATAAATATCAATAACAGAAAAAAATTAAAACGCCAATATCTTTTATCAATAATAGAATATCGCGTTACAGCCGCTATTTGAATCCTAACGCCAATGTCTTTTATCTACTGTTTTTCATTGTTAAGAAAGCAAGAAGTATCTTGGGCCTTGGCAGACGCAAGAACTACGACACTTTCTGGTCTGAAATTGAAAAAAGTTAGTGAGTCAGGGTGAAACAGAACCCTATAAGTAAAGACAGAGATATGTTAGTTGGAAGGAACAAACATGTCAGTCAATGTCCGAAACTGTAGATTTACATGAAAATCACTGTAGTTCAAGATTTTTTTGTTTTTCCTTCTCTGAGATATTTCTTCCCGCCGGAAAGTTTTTGTTTGTCTCATCAAACCAATTGAGAGAAAGTAAAGAGAAAGAACAAAAAGTAAAATGGTAACAAACAAAATTTAACTTTTTTTGTGGAATCATTCTAAAATGTTGGTCAATTATTTATTTATTTTTGTACTTTTCAGTATGAATCAAAGGAAAAGTTTACCAATGTTAGATATCGGTAGAGAGATATCGGTAGAGGTGACAAATGGACGGGTAGAATAGGGTTTGATCGGATTATTTCGACCAAATCATTTTGGGTTGTGAAAAAATCGGCTCATTTAAGTTTTGATTATTTTAAATCGAATCAATTCGAATTAATTTAAATTTGGATCACTTCGAGTTTGGAGTAATTGGGTTTGGTTTATATTTTGTAATTCATGATGGGAGATTAAAGAAGAGATTTCAATTGAATTAACTTTTTTTTATTTGAAAAAAAAAGCATATATAAACTTTGCTCTTTGAAAAAGAAAATTATGTGCATTAATTGCTAAGACAAATGTTCGAATGCTTCACTTGAATTAACTTAAATATTTTAGTACGGATTAAATTGATACTTAAAAGTTTTTCCAATAAATTATTAGAAATATTAACTTAAATTTCAAAAAATTTGATACTATAGGATTCGTTAAAAATATAGCAAATAACAATATTCTAGTATATTATTCACAAAAAAAAAAGAATTAACAATCTAAAGTATTATAAATATATAATAGTAGACTAGTACAACGAATATGTTATGCTTGTCAAAGTTTCACAAGAAATTACTAATATGCAAAATTGTAAATTCAATGTCATTAATGTCCACTAATCAAAGGGTTTAACATTTAACAACAGTAGAACAAAATTATTCGTTCAAATGAACATTGCATTAATTCATTTCAAATATATGTATGTATACTTTTTTTTTTAATTTTTTTATATGGAAAAGTATGAATTCCAAAAATAATAGAAATAATTAATCTAAATACTCATTTATTAATTTATATTTTTTTTTTTAAAAACAAAAAGCGATTTTATTAATGAAATAAAAAATGTTCCCAAAACTAAAAAGTCTTAATACAGAACTCAAGATGCTAAGAGAGAAAAGAGTATCACAAGCATAACACAAAATCCAAATCATATCCCCACAAAAAGAATATCACATTCCTTGACAAGGTTTGAAAAACATGCAAAGATTACTATTTATGTTATATGCTTATATTTATTATTTTTAATTGCATTAATTATTTTAGAAAGTAAAATTATGTTTAATTTAATTTTGGATCATTTATAAGTGTTTCGCGTTATTCGAGTTTGGCTTATTTTGAATTTGAGTTGATTTATTAGGTTTTCTCAAATCAATTTAATTTTGGTTCAATTTGAGTTTGGATTAGATTGAGTCAATGTCAATCAATTTAGATTCAAGTAAAACGTGTTTGAATTATAGATTTTTTTAAATTAAAATAAATCAATTAAATTTAAAGATGAATATTTCGGATTGAGTCAGCTTTTGTCACCTCTAGGTGTTAGTAAAAGATTTGAAACAAAATCCGAAATTTAGTTCAGTTGATTCATGTAATCACCTTTAAAAAAACATTTAACAAATTTGAGATTTGTAACCTAACATATGTAATCTCTTTCTTTAGATTGCAATCTCCTTTCTAAAAAAAAATTGAAACAAGTTTGCAGCTGTTGAACGAGTTACACTGCCAGACTTTGTCTCTTGTCAGACGTATTAGGAAAATTTTGGCTGGCTAAATCTTTACAGCTTTTGGGATCATTTTTCTCTCTCTTTTTTTTTTTTTCCCTTCAATTTTCACAGCTGTACTTTTTAACCAAACATAATGGTAGTAGATAAAAGGTTTGGCAACTATAAATGAGAATGGGTCATGTTAAAATGCAATGTAAAGGTGAACCAGAAGAACCATTGATGGCATTCCTTCAAGATTATTAAAAAAAAAAAAAAAAAGTGAAAGAAAATGAAGCTAGTGTGTACGTACCGTGTGAACTCCATTCATCCTCTTCAATATGTACAACACCAACGTTCCAAAGATCCTTGACTCCAGAAACCAGGCAAAGATTTTAGCCAGAAATCCAGCCATGCGAGGAGCTATATATGTTCAGAATATATATATATATATATATATATATATATATATGGTAAGATTCAAGTAGAGAGATAAGAAAGAAAGAGAGTGAACTGTAGTAAAAAGAGACAAAATTTTGAACCAGAAAGTCAAGGACAGTTATTTTAAGTGACATAAGTAGAAACAGAACATATGGGATTTGTCAGGAATTGTTGATTCAGAATTAGTAAAAAAAAAAACAAAAGAAATTGATCTTAAACAATTCGATGAGGATCAGATTCAGACAAGACTTCTGAGCTGTTAAGGTTTCTGAAGCTAACAGCATAATATTATATACTTATTTGAAACAATTTTCTCATCTGATTACTTCTTCAGAAATCATTTTGAGCAAACAGGTTGAGAATTTGTTCAAGGAAGAGTAGCCATTGAAATCAAAAAAAAAAAAAGAAGAAAAAAGTACGAGTTTGATGTAAAAGAAAAAGTTAACAGCAGGCTGATGATGATGAATGCAGAAAATGGGTTTTGGTGAAATTGAAACCTTTAACTTTGGCTTCGAGATAAAACTCAGTGCTGCCAGGACCAAGATCCATCTGCTCTACCGGCTTGTAAACAACTCCTGCAGCCCTCAACAATCCCATTTTCCTGGAAAAAAAAAAACTTGTAGTCTGCTGCTGGTGGTGGTGGTTGGGGCAAATGCAACAAACCAGAGGTTCAACAATAAAAACAACAATTTCAACCAATACAAATACAAATATACATATACATACATGTATATATAATAGAAAGAGACTGTGTGGAGATGGCTACAATGTTTATGTTGGTCGTCAATATCAATATCAGTATCAATGTTATTAATTCATAGTTAACATCAATAGTGATTGTCAATATTATTAATATCAACAGATAACACGATTATGGACATAAATACTCCTATTTACAAACTAAGAAATATATATATATTTTAAAAAAGAAGGAAGCTAATTTTTTTCTCTTATTTTTGATGTGTAAAAAAAGAAAAAACGAATTCCCATTTGCCGACCATGACCTGTTTAACCGTATTTTGAATTGGGTAAAGTTCAGTCAGTTAAAATTTAGGCAATAGGGCCAATAGGGGTCCCCAGACAGCATGCCAAAAAAAAAAAAATACTTTTGATTATTCATTCTTGTATAAAAGTAGACGGCTATTTATTGGATTCTAAGTGCTCATGTTAATTTTGGACTACTTGATTGTTTTTTTTTTCCTAAGTAGTAACTCAAACAACCGAAAATGGATATCAATCCTTTAAAAAGAATAAGTGATGAATATATCTATACAAGGTTTGGTTTATTTAAATTTAAAAGTTTGTTTGATATTTGAGAATGTCTGGACAGAACTATTAAATTTAAAAAATGAATTTAAACAAAAAATGAGGTTCGTTTTCAAAATGAATTGAGCCTTGAGCATAGCATTTTTTGTCCAAACTTAGCCTGATCCAGTCTTTTATTATTAGTAATATAAATTTTCAAGAGATCAATCATTTTTAAGAGGGATCCATCCATTTTAAATAGGAATCGATATTTTTTTAGAAAGATCAATAATTCTGTATAAAAATTTGGATGGATCTAGATAATGTTTTATATATACGAACCAAGCTTGAACATAAAATTTTACTCATATTTCGAATCAGGCCAGACCTGAACCATCATAAACCCGTTGATATCCTTCTTGAGTCTGGTCCCAACTCATCTCGACCTAATTGATAAGTGCGTAATTGCATACATTTTCATGTATTATTTCCTTATACTTTGTGCTTTAATTCTTAAGTTCCTTGACAAATTATTATATTTTTATGAATTATAAGTATTTTGGAAGAGATAAAGTCAAAACATGTCAATTATGATGGTAAAGAACTTAAAAATCACAATCATAAGATGGAAGAAGACTTGGAAGTCAAAAAGATCAAATTCTTAGTGCTAGATGATCAGGCAGATCTGACCTCCAGAGCTTGTTACAAGAAAATCATTATGTTAAAGTTATTATTTGAAGAAACTTCTTTCTTGACTTTTTAATCTTACTTGAATACCTTTCCAACGATAGTTTACACGGCTAAATCGGACAACGGATGGTCATCCAAATCAGCCGACGAAGTGTGAGACAGTGCAACAATCGCGAAACCAACGTCAGCGAGCAAAAACGTTCAAATCAGTGTACTTGGCGCCGCGGCGCCGAAAAATGGCTCCGCGGCGCCGGTCCTACTGTCCCCAAAACCGGGAAAAACCGCAAAACTCAAAAATCTTGCCTATTTTGCACTCCTTTGACTCCTAGCTTCTTTGATCAGTAAGAAAGGGTTTCCAAGACTTGAAAGCTCTATAAATACCATATTTTGAACCACCAACTATGAAATGCTATTGATTATTTATCAATCTTCTTCTTCTTATTCTTATTCTTCTTCTCTTAGTTTTATTTTATTTTTCTTCTTAGTTTCTTTTGAATATTCATGTTTATGTTAACTATGCCTATGCAAGGCTAAACTTTTATTTGGTTAAGGGTGATTTCAAAGCCCTAGACATATTATGTAATTAATTTTCAGATTCTATCATATATTAGTTTTCTATCAAAGTTGCTTATGTTCTTCTACAAGAATTGTTCATGATATTGTCTTGATTTGTTTAGGTTGCAAACTAGATAGATCTTGATAATTATCTAATGCTAGTTTAGGAATCTTGATCTGTGCAATTGTCTTGATTTCTATTCAATAGCGGCAATTTGTAATTCATGATTATGTTGGGTTTTCAAGAATTATGAAAGTGAAACATAACATAAGTCGAATGAATCCATGTTTATGTGTTTGTTGCTTAGATCAACCTATCTTTCTCATCATAAAGCTGCTACCACTTTGAATCTAATGATGTTTATCTTAGGTTATTTGATAGTTAGAGATTAAGTAATGGCGTTCGTCCTGTTTAACGACGAACTAAGGAAGGATTGAGGTAACACAAGATGTTGTTATCTACGATTATTAACTTTGATAGATAATAGATATTGATAGATCTAAATTTGATTCTTAATAATGTCTAGAGGTGGAGAATGAACCTTTAGCCATATTTCTCATATCTGATCACTTCTTATTTATTTGCTTTCTTACTTTTTATTGATTGCTTTATTTTTAAACTGATTTCAAAAACTCCCATTTTATTTTGTTTTCATTGAATTTAAGTTTAAACTAATAATTCTTAAACTAAACACTAATCTCTGTGGACTCGACCCTTGCTAATCACTATATTTTACAATTGATATTTTTAGTGTAAGGATTAAATAAGATACACTTTTTTGGATGCATCACTAATCCATGAAATAATGATAAACTTTTACATAGTGTTCTAGATTCTGAACAACTTTTCTAGGCAATTTAATTAAAGGAAATTATTTTATTTATTTCCAAAAATATTAAAGGAAATTACTTTATTTATTTCCACAAATTTTGTGAATATTATGATTCTTAGTGCTAAATTGTAATACATTCTCAAGGAAAGAAAAGAATATGTTACAAGGAAAAATACTATTTTGTGCGATTGAGTTTGGTGTCACGAGTAAGTGACACCGATTCAGTTAAGTAAATTACATAAAAACCGAATTAAAGATATAATAATAAAAGAGATATTTATTTATTTTAATTTTTTAAAAAATAACCACCACTAAAAACTAGCCACTTTTTTTAATATCTTTTAATTTAAAAAATAATTACTCATTAGAAAAACCACTCACTTGATTTTTTTAAGTTATTATTTTTAAAAAATATAATACTATTCTTTTAAACATTTTTTTTTTTCAACTAAAAATGAGTGTGATAAATGAAAGGTAAACCTCACATCCCATAAAACCTCAATCCCACACTCCTTTCTCATGATTCGAACACCTGTGTTGGAGTCTTCTCAATTTTTAACTAATTGATCAATGTGTCGCTTTAGGGATGGAATTTTTTTTCTTCTTTTGTCCATCGAGCATAATATATATATATATATATATATATATATATAGAGGAGGGATCCATTTATATCAGTGTAAAATTAAATTAGTTTTACATATTTTCGTAAATTTTTATACGATTTATATTTATTTAATCCGACTGTCATATTTTATGTTCTATTATATTTTCGTAAATTAAATTAGTATTTAGCGATTTAATATGAAAAAGCTCTTTGATTTTGAATTTAAAATGTCGTACATATTTGAAAAGTGAGTGGAGAGATAATGTTTGTTAGGTATAAGATTAAAAGACTTGGGTGTCGTTTGATAAACTGAAAATTTAAGTGTTGAAAAATTAAATACTGATTTTTTAAGCACTGAATTTATATTATAAAAACTATTTGGTATGTTACTGAAAATTAAGCAATGAATATAATTATATTTGTTTGATAACTGTAAATGTTGAATTTTGAAAATTATTTATTTTACAATTTTAATTTTATTATAAAATATTTTATATTATTTTGGATAGTTCTGAATAAAAATTAAAAAGGTTAATTTAAATATCTTATATTTTTGTAACAAAAAAAATGATAATTTAGTTCAAATATAATTTTTTTTAAAATTAAAATTGACTTAACATGTTTTGCATTAAATGATAAATAGCTCCCTATCTACTTATCCCATTCAACATTTTTTTGTTAAAAATTTTATATTAATTAACATTTAATATGAGTTATCAAACACAGTAAAAAAATTAAACTATGAAAATTTTCCTTTTCAGTGTGTTAAAAATGTTCAACGCATTATCAAACACACAAATCTTTGTTTTAAAAATTGTGTAAGTTGACGTTAGATAAACAATTAAATTTTAGAAATTGGATAAACTTAATCTTTATAATTTTGAAATAATAAATAATTTATTGAATATATATGTTTATTTGAAATTTTTTAATAAATATCTTACGTGTTAATAGTATAAATTATCCACATAAAATTACACATAAGCAAACATTATCAAGTTACTCTATATTTTGTAATATGGCATAAAAACATTTTATTAAACAAAAAATAACTGTTAGACACAAATATTTACATAATGAAATAATTTAGTTAAATATTTAATTATAATATATTGATAATATCACATATTGATTTTTATATATTATAGTAATAATTTATTCATTTGATGATGATAATTAATAAAATAATTTAAGTAAATTATAAGGCTGAGGTGGAAGGAGGCCCATGCAACTTGCAAGAGGCCCCTTTCGCTTCGGCTTGACCTTTGGATGTTTTTTTTTTTTTTTTTTTCATTTTTTTTTCACACTTACAAAACGAAAAAGTATTAATAATAACATAAATTATTTCGTTTATTGTTCACGAAGTTTTTAAATTTTACAAACGAAATTAATAAAATGATACATATTTTTTAAAATATATTAAAAAATTTAATTAAAAAAAGATGTGTCTGTATTTTAATTTCGCTTGTGGAATTTAAAAATTTATCTATTAGTATATAAAAAACAAACCCCTGATAATAAATCCACCTATGAAAGAAAGATAAATCATTTCATCTACTGCTAATGGAGTTTTTAGATTCTACAAACAAAGTTAGTAGAGTGACACATATTCTTAGGATATAGTTAAAAAAAATAAAAAAAAAGAAAGAAATAGAATATATGACAATTTTTTAATCTTACTTGTAAAATTAAAAAAAAAAAATCACTGTTATTATATAAATTAAAAAAAAAAGTTTGGTGAATTAAGCTTTAATTAGGAAGTAAATATAAATGCAATGGCATTGGGTGTGTTTGGGACTAAAGACTAAAAACAGAGTGGTTTGGTAAAATTCAGAAGACCAAGTTTACAAAGTAAAACGGAAAATCAACATCATGCATTTGCAACATAAACAAAGAAGAGTGGTTATACCTAAAATTTACAATCCATTTGTAAATTTTTATATATTATAATTATGTTTAAAATATTATATATTTATTTAAATTTTGATATCTTTATAATTCATACATTTCATATTTATCGTATTCATATTATTTTTTTATTTTATATCATATTTTATTTTATATTTTAATTATTTTTTTTATATCGTATTTAAAATTATTAGATCTAGTTATACGTAATCGTCTCTTGTTCCCTTTCTTCCAAGGTTAAAAGTTAAGGCCATTATTTAATAGTTATTTTGACTCAAGGTCAAGGGTAAATTTCTGGTACTCATAAAGTTTGGGTAAAATTTAATTTAATTTAATTGAATGCAGTCGCTTTAGGTTCTGAGATCTGATTTAATGTGTGGAGTACTATATAACAACTTCTGCGGCCTTTAATGATGTGATGTTGATTGGTTAAAGTATTCTGTGTACCAATTGGTTGTTACTAGAGGTGGCAATTGGGCGGGTTCGGGCGGGTTCGGGTCGGGTTCATTCGGGTTCGGGTTTATTCGGGTTCGGGCTCATTCGGGCTCGGGCTCATTCGGGTTCGGGTCCATCTGGGTTCGGGCTCATTCGGGTTCGGGCCCATTCGGGTTCGGGCTCATTCGGGTTCGGGCTCATTCGGGTTCGGGCTCATTCGGGTTCGGGCCCATTCGGGTTCGGGCCCATTCGGGTTCGGGTTCGGTCTGGGTTCGGGTTCGGTCTGGATTCAGGTATCTTTTACATCATTTTATTTTATATTAGATGTAATCATTTTTACGTAATTTAAATATTTATATCTAAAAACAAATTATTAATTTGTTTTTATTTTTATACTTTTGCTATTATATGATATTTTTAATTATATTTATTTTTTAAAATTAATATTTGTTAGCACCAAAAGAATAAGAAATTAATTTGTTATATAAAATCAAATTTTGAAATAATTTATTATAAAAAAATATGATATATTATATTTTAATCATATTGATATTTAAAATAATTGATTTGATGAACTCGAATTTCAAAATATAAATACATTATAATTTATATTCACTATAAAATAAAAAACTTTTAAAAATAAATTCTGGTCTTCATCTATTCGTTTATATACTTATAAAATGCAAAAATTTTATGCTTATAGTCAAGATATATATATATATATATATATATTGAGTACTTATATTTTTTCATCAGTATAAAGTATAAATTATAAAGTAGTACTAAAAAAATATAATTTATATTTAAATTATACGTAATAAATATATAATTAATATGATTATTTATTAATATATAATAAATATACCCAAAACCAAAAGGCCATAAAACCCAAAACCCCATTAAACCCACCCGCTAAAATAAAATCTCATAAAAGCCATAATCCAATTAAACCCACTCTAACCTAACCGTATAAGTATAACCCAAAAGGTCAAAATAATTGAATTATTGTCAAATTTTTTTACCCTTAAAGAATAATTTAATTAGTGTCAAATTTTTTTTCACATCTCTAAAATTTTCAAGAATTTAAAATATTTAGATTGTAAATTCATCATGATATGAGACATTAAAGTTATAACTTATAAGTACAAAATATAATTTACTTTTTGATAAAATTATTATTTCATCATCATATATATATATATATTAAATTTTAAATTTTAATTAAATTATTTAAAAAAATTAGAATAAAATTAATAATTAAAGTTATTGCTTTGTAAAAAAAAATTAATTAATTGCAATTTGATTATTTTTATTTTTAGTATTAAATTCGGGTTCGGGTTCGGGCCGGTCTCGGGTTCGGGTCCATTCGGGTTCGGGCTCATTCGGGTTCGGGCTCATTCGGGTTCGGGCCCATTCGGGTTCGGGTCCATTCGGGTTCGGGCCCATTCGGGTTCGGGTCCATTCGGGTTCGGGCTCATTCGGATTCGGGTTTTTTCGAGTTCGGGTTTTCCTGGGCGGATTTTCGGATTCGGGTTCATTTTGCCAGCTCTAGTTGTTACTTTCTCTTTCGATAAAATTGATGGAATAAATTGCATCACACTCTTCCAGTTTTAGATGTACATTATTTTGATTTCTACAATTTGTTTGCACACTTTCTTTAAATGGAAATGAATTCCATTTAATTCATAATTTCGGGATTGCAAATAAATAAAAAAAACACTCGTGCATTTATGAATCGATGAGATTTTCAAGTAAAAACGTATTTAATAAAGAGGTTAATGTGAAATTAGATCACATATATAAAAGTATAATATTTAACGTGATTCAGTTTTAAATATTTATAAACAAAAAAAAAAAATTACTATAAACGTAAAGATTATAAAATATACAAAACACTAAAAAAAACAAACACTAAATCCTAGTCCTAAGCAAACTTAGTTTTCACACTCCCTAATGTTAAAACACATGAAATATCCATTATCCCATGTAATTTGGTGTTTTCTTCAAACTCTTTCTTACAAGTCACATCCTTACAAACTTATTTCTCACATAGAGATTACATTTTTCATTAATTCTAAAGATTAAGATCCACTATATAAATATATAGTTCATTACTTTACAATCAAAATTTTTATTCACTAAAAACTCTTACCTATTAAATATATTTAACTTTAAATAAATCTAATTAGACCTGTCTACGCGCCAGATAGTCCGTTCGACCCGGTAGGCCTGGCTCGTATTGGACTGGGTTTGGACAAGATATTTTATAATTGGGACCGAACCGGCCCGGTCCGAATTACTATTTAATAAATAAAAAATAATTTTTTATTTAAATTTAATTATAAAAAATATATAAATATTAATATAAAAATAATTTTTTAATTTTTTAATATTTTTGAATAATAAAATGGGCTTATACGGGTCGGCTCGAACCCGACCCAAATAGATTGAGCAAAGGGAAAATAAATTTTTAGGACCGCGGACTGATCCATGGACAGGTCTAAACCTAATCATCAAGTAATTCTTCTACCAATAAAAGAATCCAAACTAAATCTTTTCTAAAATTTGGGCCAACATCTAACAAATCTTTACATTAACACAAATTCGATCAAAACATTAACCTTCAAGAAATATTGGCTACACATAATCGAATCAGTCTTGACTCATCCTGATTCATATGACACAACCAATACCATGTGCTGCCAAACCAACTTCACCTAGTTGACTTTAGAGATGAACCTCGATATAACTTCTCTCAACATTTTTTGAACACATGGCTCTTTTATTATTGATCAAATAAGTCACGTCAGCATTAACTATAACAAAGTTAGTTCTTGGATTAATTTGCTTAACGGAATGTAAATTTAGTTATTTAATTGGGATTTTTTATTTTTAGGTACCAATCTAATAGGAATAAATCTATTTAAGGGACGAGCCTTGGACAAAGTTTTAAAAGTCCAAGCTCGGTCGCCCGTCTTATTTTTTAATTTAAAATTTTTTAATTTAATTTTTAATATAAAATATATTTAAAATACAAAAATATAAAAAAGACCTCGAATGCCTTTGGAGATAGGCAAACAATTTTTTTTATTATTTAGGTCTGGCCTGACTATCCCGTCTATGTACAATTCTGGACGGAAGTGATATACTTTGAAGATCAAATACTATTTAACCTTTCATCTTTTAACCACATCAGCTTTTTGGGCAGTAAAAAAAAAAAAGCCACTCCATTTTGCAGGACTTCTCAAAAACCCAAATGAGAGAAAGACCAAAATGAACCCAAAAAAAGAAAAGAAAAAGAGAGAAAGACCACCCTGTCTAACCGGTTTGACTGAATAAATACGTCAAGATGGTCAATTAGGATAGGAATGAACATTAATCGAATCGATCGAAATCGATTAAATTTGATTAATTCGGTTCGATTTATTTGATTTCAATATTAATCGGTTAAGAAAAATGATTTATTCGATTAGTTCAGTCAATTATTGGTTTTAAAATTAATAACCGAACCGAATTAACCGGTCTTATTAATTTATTTTTAATTATATTTTTTATATAATCTAAATAAAATATATTTTATATAATAATCTAAAATTATATCTAATATAATATACAATAATTTTATATAATACTATAAGTAATTTATTTTTTAAATAGTTAAAACCAATTAAACTGACTGAACCAATCGATTTAAGTCGGTTTCGAATTTTTCGGTTAATCAATTTAATTCTGTCGATTCGGTCAGTTATTTCAAGTAAAGTCGGTTAATTCGATTTTTAGATTTACAAAATCAAACCGACCGAATCGATGGAATGCTCTCTCCTAACTTTGGTCTCCTAAGGCTAGATCCAACAATGCCAATACCAGATCTAAAAATAATCCACCTATTTCTTTCTTCTTTTGGTTCATGAGGTGAACAATTGAAATATTTGAATATAGTTGAACAATAATTTTTATTAATTTTTTTATTTTACATAAAATGATATTTTATTTTTAAATTTAAGTAAATAAACTAAAAATATTAAAAAACAGAAATTTTTTATTTTTTATATACCAATAGTGATTTTTTTTTAATTTCACTAGCAAATTAAAAGACTCCTACATATCTCACTATTTTAATTGATTTTTTAATATACTTTAAAATATGTGTCATACTAACCCGCTTGTAAAATGTGAATATCGACTGATTGAGTATGAGATAATTTTTCATATTTAAATATAGAAATAAAATATCTAACGGTTGGAATTCGATTCAAATGGATTTGGTTTTTTATACCATTCGATTGGAAAAATTAAAATACTTTCAAATTAACCATTTTTAAAAAAAAAAATTGCGTCGAACTAAATCATATGTTTGTTGATGGTATTTTAGGTTGGTGAAGGAGAACTGGAGGAGAGGAGCTCTTTGGGGTCTCAAGGACTAACGAAGGGGAGCAAACAGTCAAAAAAGTGTCAATGTTGGTACTCTAGGACATGCTCCGATACTTAACTCAGCAAATACTCAAATAGTAAAGAGGGGAAGAGAATAACGGTAAAAGAGAATAAAGTTATCAAAGTATTAAAATGTGATATAGGTTCAATGCCCTTACCTTACTCCTTATATATCTTAGATTTTGTGTAATTAACAATGATTAGGAGATGCTTCTTCTGTTTTATGGATCCCACCCGTTTGGGGCTGGATCCTATTTGGGCCACTAACCCAATTGGTCATTGAGTATAACAATGTTATAAAGGATTTTTATCTACTTTTTCCCCCCCTATTATACTCACTTTTCCCTATTACATCTTTTTACCGGTTAATGTAAGGTCATGTAAATACATATTTTTCATAGGATCGTTTAAAAAATAAAAAATAACATTCTTTTCAGAAAATAAGTTTATTTTTGAAAAACTGTAGAAGTCAGTTGAGTTTATTTTTGATTTGAAATTCATTTTCCGTTAATCAAGTTATTTTTTTCGAAACAAAAATTAAAAAATGCAAAAATCATTTTTAAAAAATTATTTTTCGCGAAACAAACGGATCCTATATGAAAAAGACAACTACAGAGATGATACATATAATATACATACAGATCCCAGCTATTTAGTGCCACAATTTAAGAGTCCTAACAACATCATGTCTCCATAATCAAAGCAAAATACATCAGCCACAAGTAAAGTCCGGATTGTCTAGGACCAAACTAGACTTGTTAATGTGCTGAGCTATAGTTTGAAAATTTTCCTATTCCTTTGTCTAGGCTTGGCATTGGGCGAGCCCGAATTACTGTTCACAAATTAATTAAAAAAAATAAAAAAAACATTTTTATATTAATATTTTTATAATTAAATTTAAATAAAAAATAATATTTTACTACATAAATAGTGATTCGACCCGACCCGGATCTAAAAATGTTTACTCAAACCCAATCCAATACGAATCAGACTTGTCGGATCCGACGGGCTGTCCGGCCATGAACCGGTCTAGACGAAACAGGCTAGTCATTTAGATAACACAATTTCTTTGCAGCGATGAACATAGGTATTTCACTGCTTTCGAGCCTATTCTGGTATAAGCTTGACCAGACGCTCCAAACTCGCTCCTTTCAGCTCTACTGCGTCATTATTGGCAAGAGAAGGATTGAGTAAGCAACAATTTCATGTGTTTCATCCAATTAATTTTTACCAGTTAATGTAAGGTCAAATAAGGCAATAAAATCAATGAAATTTATGAACAAGTATAAAAATTTAGAAAAGTTTAAGCTGAGAAAGATATGAGTATATGATCTCCAAATACTTCAATCTATGAAAATTATAAATAAAATTTCAATTGAGTTAACAAGTTAATTTCCTAATATTAATTAAAAGAAGTTGAAGTTTATGATGACATCCTCTTTATAAATGAAATTACATTTTACTTATCTTTATACCCATTTTTTTTCCAGCATGAGTTCATAACATATGTGTCATTTTATTTATTTGCTAAACCATGGGAAGCTTTGCAAATATAATGAGTTCATAGAATATACTTAGGAGCTCACGGATTCAAATTAAATAAACTTTATTAAAAATTTAAAGTTTTGGCCTATATAAAATTAGAGGTAACAAAAGAGACGTCCCTTATCAAATTGCCAGGCTAAGATAAGATTTCTTAGCCCATGAACCAAAACAGAACAGCTCATGATAGGCCACGAACTAACACATGACACGGCTTATTATGGACCACAAAAACAAAATGTTTTTGGAAGAAACAATGATCCATATATATGTGAATTGTTATTTATACTTGTAAAATTTATTATTTTCTAAGTTAATTATGTTTGTAAAGTTTATTTATTTATAGTGAATTTTTTTTCCTATTTCTCATGGATGTACACATTTTAAGTCGAACCATGTAAATCATATGTCTATTTTTTTTTTCATAATTATGATACTAAAATAATAAATAAATAAGAAAACAAACAATTAAAAAATATATACGAAAAAAATTATTAAACCGAGCTTGACATGGTCTAGCCCAGCCCATTATTTTTTATATGAGAAAATTATGATCGTAACCATATCGCGACCGCCTTGACGTTTTAGGATGATGCGATACTTAAAAAAAAGGTTTTGGAAAATCATAAAATGAAAGGAGTCGTCATCAATACTTTTTGGTTAGGTGTGCTTGACCACCTATAAATGTTTTTTTAAAAAAAAAATTCTAAAACTAATTAAGTTTTATTAAAAAAAACAAATTTTAAAGTTTGCGTTGAAAACTACATAACGAAGGGGTTTGAGAGCCGGTTACGTATGGGGAAGGTGTTAGTACCCTATCCGCCCGGAAATTAATACCAATTAATCATGTATTTTTTTTTTAATTTTGAAAAAAAAATTCTAATTATGATATTTAAATATAATTCCCCAATTAAATCATGTGGTTTATAATTTGAAAGATCATTTGGAGAAATCTTTCTACGTCCTCCAGAAGCTGGGACAACGTAGGAATTTTTTTTATAAATTTTTTTCTCATTTTTAATGAGGATATTCCTTTACGAAAGATAATTATTGAAATTCCCCCTAGATACTGAACGAAAATCCATAAATATATCCACTCGGGACATTGCCTCGTTTTATAAAATCGAAATGATTCCAATGAGTAATGGCGTGAATGCAAGTGTCGAGATAATAATCATGGCAATTGCAAATAGCAAGGAAAATAAATGATATAACGTTATAATAAATCTCATTTTATATTTTATTATATGAGTTAGGTCTTGCAAAAATCTCTAGCGTTAGAAAATCTCCTAAACCCTCTCTCAATGCGGGAAGAATTTAGAAAATTATCATTTTCGCCCGAGAATCGTGCACTACCGTGAAATAAGAGAACAATATTCCTTAGTAAAGCGCCTATGGTGATTCCCCTTAAATACCCAATGGAGATACCGAGTAAATTTTATCAAGCCATATTGCTCTCTTTCATTTTAGAAAAAATATATTCTTTATGTTGCAAGTAAAATGCAATGAAAGTAAATTGCGATAAAATAAATTGCAAGAACATAAATTGCAAGGAAAATAAATAAAAATAAAAATAAATTGCAATAAAGTAAATTGTAAGAAAAATAAATATTTAATTAAATAAGAATATTTTAAATGCATAATTAGTAAATAAGCAATTAAAATAACTCGAGACAGCTTCAAATGATGTATTTCACTCATATTCGAGAAGTGTATTCGAATACTCGATGAGGATACCCGAATACCTTAGAGAAAATTTCAAAGACAACTGAAAAATGATCAAACATTCATATTTTATAGTGAGGGCATTCGAATGCCTTTACTGGGCAACAAAATTTTGTTCCAAAAATCTATAGGCCATTCTAATGTTCAAAAAAGGTATCTAAATGCCAAAGGTCATTTTTGAAACAATATTGAAAATGATTTAAAGGGATCCGAATGCTATGAAAGGGTATTTGAATTTTTTTTTCCAGAAAACCAGAGTTTGATGAAAAACAAAGGTATTCGAGCATTTTTGTACAAAATTAGTAGTTTTGACAGACTTAGTAAATGACATTTTAGCAAACTAAATTGATTTTCAAAAAGTTTGCAACTTCTTGTCAAAAGGTCCAATCATGACTTGAAATGGTTTTGAGAGCATTTTTTTAGTACCTAAAACATGTTGAAAACAAGAGGGTTCTAAAAGGATTTTAGCCTATTTCCTCTTCAATGTTTGAATCTATTTTGCTTTCCCTAGTCTTAAATAGAAAAACCAATCAATCAAAGATTCATTGTTTGAATCTTGGTTAGATTTCACTAGGCGATTTTTGAAAACATTTTTGGCTTTTGGCTTGGTCAATGGACTAACAAAATTTGAAACTAGTAGCCCAAGAGACCATTGCCACAAACTTTAAAAGAACAAAGCATAAACAATAGGATTAGGGTCTCATCTCCATTGAATCTTGTATTTAAACCAATCCCAAAAGGGATTTCATTGACCTATCATTTCCAAAATCAAGAGGTAATTAAACATGAGAAAAAAATGCAAGCAAGCAAGCAAGCAATCAAGAGATTGGGGCTTCCTTTTTCATTATGTATCATGTTTAGGATATCATCGTACATAGCAAGAAATCACTAGCCCTTCATCTCCCACATAATCAAGTATGATGCTAGTGTTGGGAAATCTGACCTCATGCTCAAACAAGTTTTGGCATAAAATCATAAAATAAATGCAGGGAAAATAAAACATAGAAGCAATCGAATTCCTTAGGATCTTTAGATAGTAATTTACATATGGTTAATTATAATAAAAAATTTCACACATCTGATTTTGAGATCATACCTACTCAAAGGATCGTAACTTTGAGTTTGTTGTTCCCTGCACAACACTGCAACGGAAAGGTCACTGAACGATCTCTCCAAGGCCATGAGCAACACAAGTGTATTGCCTCCAACAGTGATCCACACGAATGGATGTTGGAGCTTTCTCAAGACTTGGGATTCTCCAATGCTAGTTGAAAGGTTTTACCCACAATCAAAAGGTTAACACCTTGTTTTCTCTCAAAGGCCTAAAATCCTCATGAACAATTAGATGGTTCGGCTTAACAAAGAAAATCGGAGGAAGAGATGAACAAAGGGGGTGGTGATTTTTGTTCTCACCCTAGGCCGAATACTCACTTGTATTTTCTCTCAAGGGAAAATTACTTTTCCTCTCTTAAAAAAATTAGGTTTCACACTTTCACAATGATGCCTACTCCGTCACCCAATGGCCGACCATCCAAGGGATTAAATGATAAGAGTTTAAACCAGCTTTAAACTCCTATCACTAGAGGAAACTCTTCCTCTATCAATTCTTGTAGTTTAGCCCAAACTCTAATCTCTCAAAGCTTGGCTGAACCTAGTCCCTATAATGTCCCCATTTGGCTGCCAAAGGATAAGGAGGTTAGGAGTTTGATTCTCAATCAAAGTCCTAGTTGAGTAGAAACTCTTTCACCGTCAAGCTCCCTAGTTCAACCAAAACTCTAACTCTTAAAGCCATGACTGAACCTATCCCTTATTTGTTGGGATTCGGCTCATGCTCAAGCATAGATAATGTATAATTTAATCAACAAGTTAAACATACAACGCAGCGGAATAAAATAAAACAAAGAGAAACCGAATCCCTCCATGGATCTGCCTATGAATTCAAAACGATCATCCTGTCAAGAACAAATAACAACCAAAATCTTATACCTCTGTAATGGAGATTGCCGAATCCTCAAGACAGATTCTTGATGTTCTTGTACACAAAGCTCACTTGTTGCAAACCAATGCTGTCAAATTCTCCGACCTCTAACAGTAATCCACAGGTGATTCGAAAATCTTCACAAGGTTGAGGTTATGTTTTGCTAAGACGATGCTAGTAGTCTAGGTTGTGAGAAACCTTCCTCCTCTACCTTTGTTATCCAAAAATAACAAGAAGAATCGTATTCCGCTTTTGCTTTTGCTATTTGGCCGAATCTCTCTTTTGGGGGGAGTGAGGCACCGACTTGTAGGGTTTTTTGGCTAGCTTTTTTGCTTAGGGAGGCGGCAACAACATAAGAGGCATATATATAAATAGGTTTAGTGTATGCCAACTATTGGACTAACTGCACTGATGGAAACTCAATTAAGAGTTGTAAACCCAAGTGCAGGTTATGTTCAAGTAATAAATTCTCGGGTGTCCGAGGTCGAACCACAGGGAAGCGTATTAGTAAGTATAAGTTTATAAATATATAAGAAAAAGAAAGTAAACAAGATATTATGGAATCAACAACAAAACAAGATAAACAAGACATTAGAGAACAAGATAAACAAAATAACATAAAAGAAATTAAACAAGATATAAAAAACAATAAGAAAAGATGTTGAGGTTAGAGAATCCACTCTTGGTGTTATGCTAAGATTAATCTTGTTTTATTACACAATTGAAATCCACACATAAAGGAGGTTCCAATCGGAAGGTTTAGCAATTCAGTCCAAATTGTCCAACGTCCATAGCATATGATATTATGTTCATTTGGTATCCTCAAAACTCATAAAAAGAGTCCAAGCATTCCTTATGCCAAGGTATATGTCTACAACAAATCAAGGTTATGGAACCAAGCATTTATTGTGCCATTTTCATTGTCAATAATGAATCAAGATCCCTACTTTGCAAGTATGATTTTAAACCAAAAGAAAATATTATCTATACTAGTGTTTATAAATGATGATTCATTTTAGCTCATGTTTAAGAGACTAACCTTAGCATTTACCAAGAGCTTCACCTCATCACCTCAACAATATGATTAGCAACACATACTAGATATGAATAAAATGAAAAGAAATGTAAGAAGCATAAGTAAATAAAAAAAAAAAAAGAAAACTAGAGAAAAGAAAGAAAAAGAAAACTTAGAGAATTTTATTACAATGGCTAATATCCTACCAATGTATAATGTATCCTAATACTCATCCAAGGCCCTCTATTTATACACATTTTGGAGAGCTAAATGACAAGAGACAAGCTTTATAAATTTCAAAGGTAGGTATAATAGGTGGGTGCATTTTTCTAACAATTTTCGTCATGTTGTATGACAATTCTGATCAGCCAGCTTGATGGTCGCTTTTGTCAATGTTGGAGGCTCGATCTGATCAAATGGTCTTCTAGAAAAATATGCCCCTATCAGTTACGAATCCATAGCCGTTGGAATCAGATCATTTTCTCATGTGGATCGGAAGATATGGTCAAAATACCAAAACGGTGCAGAACAGACGTCATTGCACATCAGCCAACTTGATGGTTGATTTCGGTAGGGAAAACGACTCCGTTTCAAGAAGTGTAAAACATGAAAAATATAGATATGCCTCTTAACTTTGCAAGGTTCAAATTTCAGCCTTATTGCTTCAGTGAAACTCCAGATATAGCTGATATGGAAAAAGGTGTCGGAACTGGAACTGAATTGGATTTGCCCTTAATTCTTGATTTAACCTAGTAATCTGAAATCACTCAAAGAAACTCATGAAAAATACCAAATTACATAAAAATATAAAAGATCATAAACACAAGTAGACTAAGCAATAATAACTCGTATTTGACACAAAACAATAATAAAACATAACTAAAAACTATATAATTATACGAGTTATCACACCCCCACACTTAGATTGTTGCTAGTCCCTAGCAACGACTCAATAAAAATAAAATAAGAAAATCTAATCTAATCCATTTTCGTAGGAAATCACGGTGGCACTTAGCATGTGACATAAGCCTTTAAACCCCTAGGTGTCCCTAGTGGACGAGTTTAGTCTCGTGAGGGTTTGCTAGAACGATACCCACAAACATTGAAAAACTAAAATATAAGTAAACTACATACACTAAAAATATTTACTCCTAATCCTTTCAATATAAATTAGAGACAATCTTTGAACAAGTCTTATAAACTAATCAATAGGTCAAAGAATTTCACAAAAATTCATGCTTGAATGTAAATAAATGAGTTATGCCAATATTAACATAACATATTTCAATCAAAATAGTGCATATTCAACTTAATCTCAACTTCTCACTATACTCTCATGATTTTCACTCTTTAAAGTAGTGGTAAAGTGTTTATACTCAATCAATCTCATGAAAACAGTTCTACCATATGCTTGCTTGTCCACCTATTCTCCACTATTTAGATCATACAACTTCATAAATCAAGAGGTCTTTTTTCAAGGTTGTAATGGGGCCAAAGGGTTATAATGTGGTTAAAGAACAAAAGGATAAAGATATCACAAAGGTTCCAAAGAGTTCATAGAGTTTAGAGACATAATAAAATCATACAAATAAAACTTCTCAAAACTCTTATAAAGCACATAATAACATAGGCTAAATATTCATGTTGAGCCTTTGCTTCATTCTAACCAACTTTGTAACATCTTTTTCTAGAAGTTCAAGAGAAGATTCTTTTTTTTATTTTAATATGGGAATGTATTTGACAATGATCCCTTTCTTTTTCTCTTGACTTTTTCTTTTCTTTTCTTCCCCCACACTTATCTTTTGTTTCTAACCCAAATTTTCAACTAAAAATATCCCTTGTTTTTTTGCAATATGTCTCAAAATATATAATCCATCTTTAGAACAAGGGTAAGGATATAAGTATATTTAGGCTAGGTGTAAGTTGTGGTTACCAATAAAACAGCATATTTAATGTAGGCTCAAATTGGCTCACTAGTGGGGATGTTCTCTTAGAACATTAATAATGGATGGCTGTTTGGCTCTGGTTATAATCCTAATGCCTCTATCATATTCATGTTGTCACATGTATCAATATAGTCTCAAACGGTTTAAAGCAAGTTCTAGAGAATCATGTAATCATAAGAGCACTCAAGAAAGAAATTAGATTGATTTGTATAATGCATCAATCATTATAGGCTCAAAAACTCACAAGGATGATTATACAAGTCAGATTAAGTCTAAACATGCTTCTTTCTCAATCAACATATCATATTAACATTGGCTCATAAAAAGGTTGACATCAAGCTCAATTCTCATGAAAATCTTCTCACTAATAAATCTGTTTTAGACTTATGCAATTCATATCTCATCATTGTATTAAAAGGAACTAATACACACTAAATAATAATAATAATAATAAAGACTCATAAAAAAAATAGTAGACAAAAATAAAAGAAATCCTAAATCGTTCCCCCCACACTTAATTCTTACATTGTCCTCAATGTAAGTCTATTAACCCAAATGAAAGAATCATGTGTAAGAGAAAAGAACTAATAACATAAGAATAGGAATGACTAGACTCAAAACAAACTCATGCAACCTAAATAATCCTAAAACACTAAACAAAAATTAACAAGTAAACATAAAAAGATTAAAATCAAACTGACAAGGTATGTCTCAAGTCTCCCTTACTCAGACCTTGTTCAGAATGAATACTTCTAAATTGCTTAAAACACAACAAACTTTTTTTTTTTTTTTGAAGATTAGTTATAATTATATTTACATCTAGTTATTTTCAAAACAAGGATCAGAAAGAAAAACAACCTCTTCTTGAGTAACATGATTTTCCAAAAAGAGTTTGAGTCTTTGTCCATTTACCTTGAATACGTTACCATTTTGAGGATTCTCAATGTCAACTGCTCCATAATGATACACATGCTTAACCACAAATAGGCCAGTCCATCTTGATCTCAACTTACCAGGAAATATGTGAAGTCTAGAATTATAAAGTAGAACTTTTTGCCCAACATCAAATGTTTTTCTTGAAATTAACTTGTCATGAAAGGCTTTAGTTCTTTCTTTATGAATTTTAGAATTCTCATATGCATCATTTCTGAGTTCCTCAAGTTCATTTATTTGTAATTTCCGTAAATTAGAAGCGTCATCAAGGTTTGAGTTGAACATTTTAATGGCCCAATATGCTTTATGCTCAAGTTCCACAGGTAAATGACAAGGTTTTCCATAAACTAGCCTATAAGGAGACATGCCCAATGCTGTTTTAAAAGCTGTTCGATAGGCCCATAATGCATCGTTAAGTCTAAGAGACCAATCTTTGCGATTTGGATTAACCGTCTTTTCCAAAATTTGTTTAATCTCCCTATTTGCTAATTCTACCTGTCCATTTGTCTGCGGGTGATAAGGGGTTGCAACTTTGTGTGTAATGGCATATTTCTTCATTAATGTTTCAAAAACCTTGTTGCAAAAATGTGTTCCCCCATCACTTATGATAGATCGAGGAATTCCAAATCGACTCAAAATATTTTCTTTTAAAAATTTAATCACTGTTTTGTGATCATTATTTCGACATGGAATTGCCTCTATCCACTTTGAAACATAATCTATTGCAACTAAAATGTATAAGAAACCAAAAGATGGTGGAAATGGTCCCATGAAATCAATACCCCAACAGTCAAAAATTTCAATTACAAGAATTGGGTTCAAAGGCATCATGTTTCTTTTCGAAATGGAACCTAATTTTTGACAACTTTCACATGACTTGCAAAAATTATATGCATCTTTGAATAAAGTTGGCCAGTAAAATCCACACTGTAAAATTTTTGCAGCAGTTTTCTTTGATGAAAAATGACCACCACATGCCTCGGAATGACAAAACTTAATTACACTACTTACCTCATTGTCGGGAATGCATCTTCGAAAAATCTGATCAGGACAATATTTGAACAAGTAAGGGTCATCCCAGTAGAACTTCTTTACCTCATTCAGAAACTTCCTTTTATCTTGGGGGCTCCATTGAGAAGGAATTTTTCCTGTAGCAAGAAAATTAGCAATGTCAGCAAACCAAGGTCTCGTGGAGACAATTAGAAGTTGTTTATCAGGAAAAGTATCATTTATTGGTGAGGTTCCAAAAGATTCATCACAAACAAGTCTTGATAAATGATCAGCCACCACATTTTCTACTCCTTTTTTATCTCGAATGGTGATGTCAAATTCTTGCAGCAAAAGGATCCACCTCAGCAACCTAGGTTTTGCATCCTTCTTAGAGAGAAAATATTTTAAAGCTGCATGATCACTAAAGACAACAATTGATGATCCAACAAGGTAAGATCTGAATTTATCCAATGCAAAAACAACTGCAAGTAATTCCTTTTCTGTAGTGGAATAATTCATTTGGGCTCTATTTAAAGTTTTACTTGCATAGTAAATTACATGTGGTTTCTTATCTTTCCTTTGTCCTAACACAGCACCAACAGCATAGTGACTAGCATCACACATTATTTCAAATGGTAAAGACCAATTAGGAGATCTCATAATAGGAGCAGTAATGAGCATATTTTTGAGTTTTTCAAAAGCATCTTCACAATCTTTAGTCCATTCAAATGCAGTGTCTTTCATTAAAAGATTACATAGAGATTTAGATATCGTGCTAAAATCTTTTATGAATCTTCTATAAAAACCTGCATGTCCCAAGAATGACCTAATGTCCTTTACTGTCTTTGGTGTGGGTAGATTAGTAATCAATTCAATTTTTGACTTGTCTACCTCAATCCCTTTTGCAGAAACAATGTGACCTAGTACAATACCTTTAGTGACCATGAAATGACATTTTTCCCAATTAAGAACAAGATTTTTTTCTTCACACCTAATCAATACATTTTTCAAATTGGCTAAGCAATAATCAAATGAATCACCAGAAACAGAAAAATCATCCATGAAAATCTCAAGATTACGTTCAATCATGTCACTAAAAATACTAAGCATGCATCTTTGAAATGTGGCAGGGGCGTTACATAATCCAAATGGCATTCTACGATATGCAAAAGTACCAAAAGGACATGTAAAAGTGGTTTTCTCTTGGTCCTCAAGTGCAATGGCAATTTGATTATACCCAGAATATCCATCTAGAAAATAATAAAACTCATGCCCTGCAACTCTTTCTAAGATTTGATCCATGAAAGGCAAAGGGAAATGATCTTTCCTCGTCACTGAGTTAAGTTTCCTGTAGTCAATGCACATGCGCCAACCAGTAACAGTCCTAGTTGGAATTAATTCATTGTTTTCATTTTTAACTACAGTAACTCCAGATTTCTTAGGTACGACTTGAGTAGGACTTACCCATTTGCTATCAGAGATAGGATAAATGATTCCATTATCTAGAAGTTTAATGACTTCATTTCTCACTACTTCTTTCATATTAGGATTAAGCCTTCGTTGCATTTGTCTAGAGGGTTTAGCATTTTCCTCTAAATAAATATTATGTGTGCAGATTAATGGGCTTATTCCCTTTATGTCAGCTAAGGTCCATCCTAATGCATTTTTGTGCATCTTCAAAAGTTGTAACAACTTACCTTCTTGTAGTTCATCAAGATGTGAAGAAATTATGACTGGAAAAGTTTCACTCTCACCCAAAAAGGAATATTTTAGCTCGGATGGCAATGGTTTTAAATCCAGCTTGGGTGGTTCAATAGTTGATGGTACAGTGACATTTGTGAGTGATGGAAGTTCCTCAAACTTTTGTTTCCAACAATGCTTATCCTGAAAAGAATTTAACAAAGAATCAGTGTGTGAAATTTCTGAAGCATTATCAAACTCACATTCAATTAAATAAGCTTCTAAAAGATCATGGAATGTGGTAGTGGTGAGATGTTCATGAACAAGTTCTTCAATGAAATCCACTTCATGTACTTCTGAATTATCACCAGGTTGCTTGCAAATGTTGAACACATTTAATTCTAAAGTCATATTTCCAAAAGAAATGTTCAACATACCATTCCTGCAATTTATCAGAGCATTAGAAGTTGCAAGAAATGGACGGCCTAATATAACAGGAATTTGAACATTTGGATTTGAAACAGGATGTGTGTCCAAAACAATAAAATCAACAGGGAAGTAAAAATTATCAATTTGAACCAAAACATCTTCAACTATCCCTCGAGGAATTTTTACAGAACGATCAGCTAGTTGAAGTGTAACAGGTGTTTCCTTGAGTTCACCTAAACCTAACTGTTGATAAACAGAAAAAGGCAAAAGATTAACACTAGCACCAAGATCAAGCAATGCACGTTCTATTCTAGTGTTTCCAATGATGCATGAGATTGTTGGACATCCAGGATCTTTGAATTTTGGTGGAGTAAGGTGCTAAATGATTGAGCTCACACTTTCCGTCAGAAATGCTTTCTTTTGTACATTATGTTTCCTTTTAACTGTGCACATGTCCTTCAAAAATTTAGCATAAGATGGAACTTGTTTGATTGCATCCAATAAAGGAATGTTAATCTTAACTTGTTTGAAAAGTTCATAAATTTCTGCATTTTGATTCAAATTCTTTATTGTTTGCAACCTTTGAGGAAAATGAGCAGGATGCATACCTTTTTCTTTGTCCAAATTTTCAAGAAGTTCAGACTTACCATCATCCTTACCATTACTTTTCGGAGGGAAGGAGGATCTTGGTCTTTTGATGGAATGTTTTTGTCAATTGCCTTTCCACTTCGAAGAGTTGTGATAGAACTGGCATTTTCCTGTTGAGTTTCATTGGAGCAAGAAACAAGACATTGAGTAGAAGGGTTAGGCTGAGGTTGAGCAGGAAACTTACCTTTTTCTTGAGTGCGTAATGAAGTTGTCAATGTGGACAAGGTGTTTTTGATCTCATTGATGTCCTGTGAAGTTTGGTTATACACATTTGCTTGTGTTTGCATGAATGCTTGCAATGTCTCTTCCAAGGTTTGTACACGTGAAGGTTGATAGGAAAAAGTGTTGCCCGACTTTTGAGATTGTGGTACCTGAACATGATTATTATTCCGCCAACTGAAGTTGGGATGATTTCTCCATTCAGGGTTATACGTTTCAGAGTAAGAAGAAGCAAAAGGCTTTTTAAATGTGTTTATGGAATTTACTTGATCATGCAACGCTTTTTTAAGAATGGGAATGTTTGGACATTCAGAAGTGGGGTGTCCCATGATTTCACAAATTCCACAACTGTCTTCATTTTTAACCGTTTTGACTTCTTTTACTTCTCTAAGTTCCATGGCTTCAATCTTTCTAGCCAAATTAGCTACTTTAGCTTTTATCTCATCTTCTTGACTAAAATGATATTTACCTCTGTTAGAAACAAGATTAGATCTATTGGAACTTTCAGAGGAATTATCTGTGTGCCAGGCTTGAGAGTTATCTGCCAAATGGTCTAGGTAGTCAAAGGCTTCTTCAGGTTCTTTTTCTAGAAACTCACCGTTACACATTGTTTCAACAAATTGTTTAGTTTCGGGAGTTAAACTTTCATAAAAGAAACTAATAAGACGCCATTTTTCAAAACCATGATGTGGACAAGAACTTAACAAATCTTTAAAACGCTCTCAGCACTGAAAAAATGCTTCATTTTGATTTTGATTGAAATTTTGAATCTGTCTTTTCAAAGCAGTAGTTTTATGTGCTGGGAAAAATTTCTTTAGAAACTCAGTTTGTAATTCTTGCCATGTGCCAATTGACCTTGGTTTTAAATTATGAAGCCAAATTTTTGCTTTGTCTTTTAAAGAAAAAGGAAATAATTTTAGCTTGACAATTTCATTTGTACATTGTTGGTCATTAAAGGTGACACATACATCTTCGAAGCCTTTTAGAAACGAGTAAGCACTTTCCGATTCTAACCCATGGAAATTTGGAAGCAAAGCTATCATACCTGGTTTAAAACAAAAGTTGTTTGCATTGAGAGGAAAAATAAAACAAGAGGATGATGAGCTTCGAGTTGGTTGCAAGTAGTCACGCATGGTGCGTACTTGTCTGTTCTCATCTTCAGCATGAACACTTTCATTGTCAGCCATGGTAGGAGTTGTATTAGAAAGATTACCTGAAAAAGTTTCACAATAAAATCTAACTAAACGACGAAATCTAAAATCACGTCGCCAAACAAGCATAAAACAAAGTTAATATACATATTAGGCGGTATAACCAGCCAATAAAAATAAAACAAAGTTAATATACAATAGAAATATAAATATATAGAAAATTAGGCGGTATAACCAGCCAATAAAAATAAAACAAAGTTAATATACAAATTAGGCGGTATAACCAGCCAATAAAAATAAATATACTTATAAACTTATATACTTAGTATTGCTTCCCCGGCAACGGCGCCAAAAACTTGATGGAAACTCAATTAAGAGTTGTAAACCCAAGTGCAGGTTATGTTCAAGTAATAAATTCTCGGGTGTCCGAGGTCGAACCACAGGGAAGCGTATTAGTAAGTATAAGTTTATAAATATATATGAAAAAGAAAGTAAACAAGATATTATGGAATCAACAACAAAACAAGATAAACAAGATATTAGAGAACAAGATAAACAAAATAACATAAAAGAAATTAAACAAGATATAAAAAACAATAAGAAAAGATGTTGAGGTTAGAGAATCCACTCTTGGTGTTATGCTAAGATTAATCTTGTTTTATTACACAATTGAAATCCACACATAAAGGAGGTTCCAATCGGAAGGTTTAGCAATTCAGTCCAAATTGTCCAACGTCCATAGCATATGATATTATGTTCATTTGGTATCCTCAAAACTCATAAAAAGAGTCCAAGCATTCCTTATGCCAAGGTATATGTCTACAACAAATCAAGGTTATGGAACCAAGCATTTATTGTGCCATTTTCATTGTCAATAATGAATCAAGATCCCTACTTTGCAAGTATGATTTTAAACCAAAAGAAAATATTATCTATACTAGTGTTTATAAATGATGATTCATTTTAGCTCATGTTTAAGAGACTAACCTTAGCATTTACCAAGAGCTTCACCTCATCACCTCAACAATATGATTAGCAACACATACTAGATATGAATAAAATGAAAAGAAATGTAAGAAGCATAAGTAAATAAAAAAAAAAAAGAAAACTAGAGAAAAAAAAGAAAAAGAAAACTTAGAGAATTTTATTACAATGGCTAATATCCTACCAATGTATAATGTATCCTAATACTCATCCAAGGCCCTCTATTTATACATGATAACTCGTATAATTATATAGTTTTTAGTTATGTTTTATTATTGTTTTGTGTCAAATACGAGTTATTATTGTTTAGTCTAATTGTGTTTATGATCTTTTATATTTTTATGTAATTTGGTGTTTTTCACAAGTTTCTTTGAGTGATTTCAGATTACTAGAATTAAGGGCAAATCCAGTTCAGTTCCAGTTCCGACACTTTTTGCCATATCAGCTATATCTCGAGTTTCACTGAAGCAATAAGGCTGAACTTTGTATCCCTGCAAAGCTAAGAGGCATATCTATCTTTTTCATGTTTTACACTTCTTGAAACGGAGTCGTTTTCCCTAGCGAAATCGACCATCAAGTTGGCTGATGTGCAATGACGTCTGTTCTGCACCGTTTTGGTATTTTGACCATATCTTCCGATCCACGTGCGCAAATGATCTGATTCCAACGGCTATGGATCCGTAACTGATAGGGGTATATTTTTCTAGAAGACCATTTTATCAGATCGAGCCTCCAACATTGACAAAATCGACCATCAAGCTGGCTGATCAGAATTGTCATACAATATGACGAAAATTGTTAGAAAAATGCACCCACCTATTATACCTACCTTTGAAATTTGTAAAGCTTGTCTCTTGTCATTTAGCCCTCCAAAATGTGTATAAATAGAGGGCCTTGGATGAGTATTGGGATACATTATACATTGGTAGGATATTAGCCTTTGTAGTAAAATTCTCTAAGTTTTCTTCTTCTTTCCTTTCTCTAGTTTTCTTTTTTATTTACTTATGCTTCTTACATTTCTTTTCATTTTATTCATATCTAGTATGTGTTGCTAATCATATTGTTGAGGTGATGAGGTGAAGCTCTTGGTAAATGCTAAGGTTAGTCTCTTAAACATGAGCTAAAATGAATCATCATTTATAAACACTAGTATAGATAATATTTTCTTTTGGTTTAAAATCATACTTGCAAAGTAGAGATCTTGATTCATTATTGACAATGAAAATGGCACAGTAAATGCTTGGTTTCATAACCTTGATTTGTTGTAGACATATACCTTGGCATAAGGAATGCTTGGACTCTTTTTATGAGTTTTGAGGACACCAAATGAACATAATATCATATGCTATGGACGTTGGACTGAATTGCTAAACCTTCCGATTGGAACCTCCCTTATGTGTGGATTTCAATTGTGTAATAAAACAAGATTAATCTTAGCATAACACCAAGAGTGGATTCTCTAACCTCAACATCCTTTCTTATTGTTTTTTATATCTTGTTTAATTGTTTTTATGTTATTTTGTTTATTTTGTTCTCTAATATCTTGTTTATCTTATTTTGTTGTTGATTCCCTAATATCTTGTTTACTTTCTTTGTCTTATATATTTATAAACTTATACTTATTAATACGCTTCCCTGTGGTTCGACCTCGGACACCCGAGAATTTATTACTTGAACATAACCTGCACTTGGGTTTACAACTCTTAATTGAGTCTCCATCAAGTTTTTGGCGCCGTTGCCGGGGAGGCAATACTAAGTATATAAGTTTATAAGTATATTTATTTTTTTTGGCTGGTTATACCGCCTAATTTGTTTATATTTATTTTTATTGGCTGGTTATACCGCCTAATTTTGTATATTAACTTTGTTTTATGCTTGTTTGGCGACGTGATTTTAGATCTCGTCGTTTAGTTAGATTTTATTGTGAAACTTTTTCAGGTAATATTTCTAATACAACTCCTACCATGGCTGACAATGAAAGTGTTCATGCTGAAGATGAGAACAGACAAGTACGCACCATGCGTGCCTACTTGCAACCAACTCGAAGCTCATCACCCTCTTGTTTTATTTTTCCTCTCAATGCAAACAACTTTCGTTTTAAACCAGGTATGATAGCTTTGCTTCCAAATTTCTATGGGTTGGAATCGGAAAGTGCTTACTCGTTTCTAAAAGACTTCGAAGATGTATGTGTCACCTTTAATGACCAACAATGTACAAATGAAATTGTCAAGCTAAAATTATTTCCTTTTTCTTTAAAAGATAAAGCAAAAATTTGGCTTCATAATTTAAAACCAAGGTCAATTGGCACATGGCAAGAATTACAAACTGAGTTTCTAAAGAAATTTTTCCCAGCACATAAAACTACTGCTTTGAAAAGACAGATTCAAAATTTCAATCAAAATCAAAATGAAGCATTTTTTCAGTGCTGGGAGCGTTTTAAAGATTTGTTAAGTTCTTGTCCACATCATGGTTTTGAAAAATGGCGTCTTATTAGTTTCTTTTATGAAAGTTTAACTCCCGAAACTAAACAATTTGTTGAAACAATGTGTAACGGTGAGTTTCTAGAAAAAGAACCTGAAGAAGCCTTTGACTACCTAGACCATTTGGCAGATAACTCTCAAGCCTGGCACACAGATAATTCCTCTGAAAGTTCCAATAGATCTAATCTTGTTTCTAACAGAGGTAAATATCATTTTAGTCAAGAAGATGAGATAAAAGCTAAAGTAGCTAATTTGGCTAGAAAGATTGAAGCCATGGAACTTAGAGAAGTAAAAGAAGTCAAAACGGTTAAAAATGAAGAAAGTTGTGGAATTTGTGAAATCATGGGACACCCCACTTCTGAATGTCCAAACATTCCCATTCTTAAAGAAGCGTTGCATGATCAAGTAAATTCCATAAACACATTTAAAAAACCTTTTCCTTCTCCTTACTCTGAAACGTATAACCCTGAATGGAGAAATCATCCCAACTTCAGTTGGCGGAATAATAATCATGTTCAGGTACCACAATCTCAAAAGCCGGGCAACACTTTTTCCTATCAACCTTCACGTGTACAAACCTTGGAAGAGACATTGCAAGCATACATGCAAACACAAGCAAATGTGAATAGTCGGACTTCACAGGACATCAATGAGATCAAAAACACCTTGTCCACATTGACAGCTTCATTACGCACTCAAGAAAAAGGTAAGTTTCCTGCTCAACCTCAGCCTAACCCTTCTACTCAATGTCTTGTTTCTTGCTCCAATGAAACTCAACAGGAAAATGCCAGTTCTATCACAACTCTTCGAAGTGGAAAGGCAATTGACAAAAAGATTCCATCAAAAGACCAAGATCCTCTTTCCCCTCCGAAAAGTAATGGTAAGGATGATGGTAAGTCTGAACTTCTTGAAAATTTGGACAAAGAAAAAGGTATGCATCCTGCTCCTTTTCCTCAAAGGTTGCAAACAATAAAGAATTTGAATCAAAATGCAGAAATTTATGAACTTTTCAAACAAGTTAAGATTAACATTCCTTTATTGGATGCAATCAAACAAGTTCCATCTTATGCTAAATTTTTGAAGGACATGTGCACAGTTAAAAGGAAACATAATGTACAAAAGAAAGCATTTTTGACGGAAAGTGTGAGCTCAATCATTCAGCACCTTACTCCACCAAAATTCAAAGATCCTGGATGTCCAACAATCTCATGCATCATTGGAAACACTAGAATAGAACGTGCATTGCTTGATCTTGGTGCTAGTGTTAATCTTTTGCCTTTTTCTGTTTATCAACAGTTAGGTTTAGGTGAACTCAAGGAAACACCTGTTACACTTCAACTAGCTGATCGTTCTGTAAAAATTCCTCGAGGGATAGTTGAAGATGTTTTGGTTCAAATTGATAATTTTTACTTCCCTGTTGATTTTATTGTTTTGGACACACATCCTGTTTCAAATCCAAATGTTCAAATTCCTGTTATATTAGGCCGTCCATTTCTTGCAACTTCTAATGCTCTGATAAATTGCAGGAATGGTATGTTGAACATTTCTTTTGGAAATATGACTTTAGAATTAAATGTGTTCAACATTTGCAAGCAACCTGGTGATAATTCAGAAGTACATGAAGTGGATTTCATTGAAGAACTTGTTCATGAACATCTCACCACTACCACATTCCATGATCCTTTAGAAGCTTATTTAATTGAATATGAGTTTGATAATGCTTCAGAAATTTCACACACTGATTCTTTGTTAAAATCTTTTCAGGATAAGCATTGTTGGAAACAAAAGTTTGAGGAACTACCATCACTTACAAATGTCACTGTACCATCAACTATTGAACCACCCAAGCTGGAGTTAAAACCATTGCCATCCGAGCTAAAATATTCCTTTTTGGGTGAGAGTGAAACTTTTCCAGTCATAATTTCTTCACATCTTGATGAACTACAAGAAGGTAAGTTGTTACAACTTTTGAAGATGCACAAAAATGCATTAGGATGGACCTTAGCTGACATAAAGGGAATAAGCCCATTAATCTGCACACATAATATTTATTTAGAGGAAAATGCTAAACCCTCTAGACAAATGCAACGAAGGCTTAATCCTAATATGAAAGAAGTAGTGAGAAATGAAGTCATTAAACTTCTAGATAATGGAATCATTTATCCTATCTCTGATAGCAAATGGGTAAGTCCTACTCAAGTCGTACCTAAGAAATCTGGAGTTACTGTAGTTAAAAATGAAAACAATGAATTAATTCCAGCTAGGACTGTTACTGGTTGGCGCATGTGCATTGACTATAGGAAACTTAACTCAGTGACGAGGAAAGATCATTTCCCTTTGCCTTTCATGGATCAAATCTTAGAAAGAGTTGCAGGGCATGAGTTTTATTGTTTTCTAGATGGATATTCTGGGTATAATCAAATTGCCATTGCACTTGAGGACCAAGAGAAAACCACTTTTACATGTCCTTTTGGTACTTTTGCATATCGTAGAATGCCATTTGGATTATGTAACGCCCCTGCCACATTTCAAAGATGCATGCTTAGCATTTTTAGTGACATGATTGAACGTAATCTTGAGATTTTCATGGATGATTTTTCTGTTTCTGGTGATTCATTTGATGATTGCTTAGCCAATTTGAAAAATGTATTGATTAGGTGTGAAGAAAAAAATCTTGTTCTTAATTGGGAAAAATGTCATTTCATGGTCACTAAAGGTATTGTACTAGGTCACATTGTTTCTGCAAAAGGGATTGAGGTAGACAAGTCAAAACTTGAATTGATTGCTAATCTACCCACACCAAAGACAGTAAAGGACATTAGGTCATTCTTGGGACATGCAGGTTTTTATAGAAGATTCATAAAAGATTTTAGCACGATATCTAAACCTCTATGTAATCTTTTAATGAAAGACACTGCATTTGAATGGACTAAAGATTGTGAAGATGCTTTTGAAAAACTCAAAAATATGCTCACTACTGCTCCTATTATGAGATCTCCTGATTGGTCTTTACCATTTGAAATAATGTGTGATGCTAGTGACTATGCTGTTGGTGCTGTGTTAGGACAAAGGAAAGATAATAAACCACATGTAATTTACTATGCAAGTAAAACTTTAAATAGAGCCCAAATGAATTATTCCACTACAGAAAAGGAATTACTTGCAGTTGTTTTTGCATTGGATAAATTCAGATCTTACCTTGTTGGATCATCAATTGTTGTCTTTAGTGATCATGCAGCTTTAAAATATCTTCTCTCTAAGAAGGATGCAAAACCTAGGTTGCTGAGGTGGATCCTTTTGCTGCAAGAATTTGACATCACCATTCGAGATAAAAAAGGAGTAGAAAATGTGGTGGCTGATCATTTATCAAGACTTGTTTGTGATGAATCTTTTGGAACTTCACCAATAAATGATACTTTTCCTGATGAACAACTTCTAATTGTCTCCACAACACCTTGGTTTGCTGACATTGCTAATTTTCTTGCTACAGGAAAAATTCCTTCTCAATGGAGCACACAAGATAAAAGGAAGTTTCTGAATGAGGTAAAGAAGTTCTATTGGGATGACCCTTACTTGTTCAAATATTGTCCTGATCAGATTTTTCGAAGATGCATTCCCGACAATGAGGTAAGTAGTGTAATTAAGTTTTGTCATTCCGAGGCATGTGGTGGTCATTTTTCATCAAAGAAAACTGCTGCAAAAATTTTACAGTGTGGATTTTACTGGCCAACTTTGTTCAAAGATGCACATAATTTTTGCAAGTCATGTGAAAGTTGTCAAAAATTAGGTTCCATTTCGAAAAGAAACATGATGCCTTTGAACCCAATTCTTGTAATTGAAATTTTTGACTGTTGGGGTATTGATTTCATGGGACCATTTCCACCATCTTTTGGTTTCTTATACATTTTAGTTGCAATAGATTATGTTTCAAAGTGGATAGAGGCAATTCCATGTCGAAATAATGATCACAAAACAGTGATTAAATTTTTAAAAGAAAATATTTTGAGTCGATTTGGAATTCCTCGATCTATCATAAGCGATGGGGGAACACATTTTTGCAACAAGGTTTTTGAAACATTAATGAAGAAATATGCCATTACACACAAAGTTGCAACCCCTTATCACCCGCAGACAAATGGACAGGTAGAATTAGCAAATAGGGAGATTAAACAAATTTTGGAAAAGACAGTTAATCCAAATCGCAAAGATTGGTCTCTTAGACTTAACGATGCATTATGGGCCTATCGAACAGCTTTTAAAACAGCATTGGGCATGTCTCCTTATAGGCTAGTTTATGGAAAACCTTGTCATTTACCTGTGGAACTTGAGCATAAAGCATATTGGGCCATTAAAATGTTCAACTCAAACCTTGATGACGCTTCTAATTTACGAAAATTACAAATAAATGAACTTGAGGAACTCAGAAATGATGCATATGAGAATTCTAAAATTCATAAAGAAAGAACTAAAGCCTTTCATGACAAGTTAATTTCAAGAAAAACATTTGATGTTGGGCAAAAAGTTCTACTTTATAATTCTAGACTTCACATATTTCCTGGTAAGTTGAGATCAAGATGGACTGGCCCATTTGTGGTTAAGCATGTGTATCATTATGGAGCAGTTGACATTGAGAATCCTCAAAATGGTAACGTATTCAAGGTAAATGGACAAAGACTCAAACTCTTTTTGGAAAATCATGTTACTCAAGAAGAGGTTGTTTTTCTTTCTGATCCTTGTTTTGAAAATAACTAGATGTAAATATAATTTTTTTTTTACCCCGGTTAAATGGCGGATAACGGTACTCCGTGATTATTTAAGTCGGTTCCATCAGCTACCCACAAAACTGATATTGTATATAAATTTCTCTTTCATTTTATTTTATTTCATTTTTTTTCAGGATGGATGATATTCTCAAAAGATTGCAGAAAATTCCTCCTTTTCCTCGAAATATTTTACTGAAGCTTTACCAAGTTCGATTTGAAAGATTAAGAATGCTTATGCACAAAGGGATTCCTGAAGACATACGTTGGATAATTGAAGCCAAGGTACGTGAAGATGAATATCTTCCTGTTTTGCATTTACCAGGTACAGGTAGAAGCACTTATGCAAAGAAGCGACGAGCAAAGCGCATGAGTTCAAATTGCCACAAGTGTGCACGATGGACGTGTAACGGTAAATGTCGTTCTATTGGGATTCCGTCCTCTAATCGAGATGATAAAATTGAATTCATTAAGGATGGACTGAGTAAGGAGAATTTGGGTAATATCCAACTTTCTCTTGAGACGCATCCTAGTGGAGACGTACAAAGAGAAATTCTTGATTTATGGCCGCAATTCCAAAGGGAATGGCAACATCTTGGGAATCTGATGTTAAAAGACCCTGTTTGCCAGCTTGTAAGAAAACTGGATGGGAAGCATATCCTCGACTCATAGAAGGCGTTTAAGCCGTTTCTGGACGTAAAACCAGAGGAAGATGTGAGCCACAATCACAACTACAATAAATGACTTCTCAGCTTTTGGTTTGATTTGCAATAACTTTATTTCGGTTTAATTTACGTGTTGTTCGATTTGTGTAATTATTTTTGTTTTATTTTTTTTTTGCATTGGTCTTTTACGGTTGATTTTTCTTCTCTTTTTGATTTTCTTCCTGAAATCACGCAAAAATCTTTTGTAGGTTAACATTTTCTTCTGACAGGACAAATACACTTTCGGCGACATTATTACTCTTGTCTGATTCATTACTCAGTCCTCTATATATTACACCATGTACTCATTCTCTTTCAGGCACTCGAAAAAGAAAAAAAAATGGAAAGCACTTCGTCCCAGCGCATTAAAAAAATTTGTGTCTTTGGAGGTGCTTATCCAGGGAAAAATAACATATTCGCTGATGAAGCCATAAGAGTTGGAGTAATACTTGCCCAACAAAAGATCCATTTGATTTATGGAGGCGGTAGTACGGGTTTAATGGGAGCAGTCGCTACAGCAGCACACGCCGGAGGAAGTCCAGTTCTAGGAATCGTGCCAAAACTATTCACAGATTTTTGTGGACCTACCGTGGGTAAGGAAATACAAGTCTGGAGTATCCCTGAACGGATAACAATCATGTACCATTCTGCCGATGCATTCATTGCCTTACCAGGAGGTCTGGGTACATTGGAAGAAATAGCTTGCGTGGCTTCTTGGTCATCTTTGGTCACAAATAAGAAACCCATTGGTTTGCTTAATATTAATGGTTATTTTAGTAATTTACTTTCATATTTAGATAATGCTGTGGATAATGGATTCATGTTTTCAGAGGCAAGGAGAACCATAATTTCTGCTACAACCATTGAAGATTTACTCAAAAAGCTACAAGCTTATGAGCGTTTATCTGCTACGGTTGTTTCGCAAACGCTCGGAAAAAGAAAAAGAGATATGGACGAGCAAGGAGTGGATTGCACTTTGTCTTTGTGACATTATCTAACATTTTGCTTGTTGTGTCTCAGTTATAATAAGTGGTTAGCAACCTCTGCAGGTAATATCTCCTAAATTCTACCTTTAAAATTTGACATTGGGGACAATGTCATATTTTAGTAGGGGGTAAGGGACATATTTTGCTAAAAAAAAAAAAAAAAATTTGTTGTGTTTTAAGACATTTAGAAGTATTCATTCTGAACAAGGTCTGAGTAAGGGAGACTTGAGACATACCTTGTCAGTTTGATTTAATCTTCTTCTTCAAAAAAAAAAAAAAAAAAAAAAAAAAAAAAAAAAAAGCATGTTTAGACTTAGTGTGTTTTTTTTTTTAGTTACTTTCAATACAATGATGAGATATGAATTGCATAAGTCTAAAACAGATTTATTAGTGAGAAGATTTTCATGAGAATTGAGCTTGATGTCAACCTTTTTATGAGCCAATGTTAATATGATATGTTGATTGAGAAAGAAGCATGTTTAGACTTAATCTGACTTGTATAATCATCTTTGTGAGTTTTTGAGCCTATAATGATTGATGCATTATACAAATCAATCTAATTTCTTTCTTGAGTGCTCTTATGATTACATGATTCTCTAGAACTTGCTTTAAACCGTTTGAGACTATATTGATACATGTGACAACATGAATATGATAGAGGCATTAGGATTATAACCAGAGCCAAACAGCCATCCATTATTAATGTTCTACGAGAACATCCCCACTAGTGAGCCAATTTGAGCCTACATTAAATATGATGTTTTATTGGTAACCACAACTTACACCTAGCCTAAATATGCTTATATCCTTACCCTTGTTCTAAAGATGAATTTTATATTTTGAGACATATTGCAAAAAAAAACAAGGGATATTTTTATTTGAAAATTTGGGTTAGAAACAAAAGATAAGTGTGGGGGAAGAAAAGAAAAGAAAAAGTCAAGAGAAAAAGAAAGGGATCATTGTCAAATACATTCCCATATTAAAAAAAAAAAAAAAAAAAAAAAAATCTTCTCTTGAATTTCTAGAAAAGATGTTACAAAGTTGGTTAGAATGATGCAAAGGCTCAACATGAATATTTAGCCTATGTTATTATGTGCTTTATAAGAGTTTTGAGAAGTTTTATTTGTATGATCTTATTATGTCTCTAAAATCTATGAACTCTTTGGAACCTTTGTGATATCTTTATCCTTTTGTTCTTTAACCACATTATAACCCTTTGGCCCCATTACAACCTTGAATAAAGACCTCTTGATTTATGAAGTTGTATGATCTAAATAGTGGAGAATAGGTGGACAAGCAAGCATATGGTAGAAGTGTTTTCATGAGATTGATTGAGTGTAAACACTTTACCACTACTTTAAAGAGTGAAAATCAAGAGAGTATCCCATGTGAGAAGTTGAGATTAAGTTTGAATATACACTATTTTGATTGAAATATGTTATGTTATTATTGGCTTAACTCAAACTATTTACATTCAAGCAAGATTTTTTGTGAATTTCTTTAAGCTATTGATTAGTTTTTAAGACTTGTCCAATGATTATCTCTAATTTATATTGGAAGGATTAGTTATAATTATTATTTTTAGTTTTTCTTATGTCTTCAATGTTTGTGGGTATCGTCCTAGTAAACCCTCACGAGACTAAACTCGTCCATTAGGGACACCTAGGGGTTTAAAGGCTTGTGTCACATGCTAAGTGCCACCGTGATCTCCTACGAAAATGGATTAGATTAGATTTTCTTATTTTATTTTTATTGAGTCGTTGCTAGGGACTAGCAACAATCTAAGTATGGGGGTGTGATAACTCGTATAATTATATAGTTTTTAGTTATGTTTTATTATTGTTTTGTGTCAAATACGAGTTATTATTGTTTAGTCTAATTGTGTTTATGATCTTTTATATTTTTATGTAATTTGGTGTTTTTCACAAGTTTCTTTGAGTGATTTCAGATTACTAGAATTAAGGGCAAATCCAGTTCAGTTCCAGTTCCGACACTTTTTTCCATATCAGCTATATCTCGAGTTTCACTGAAGCAATAAGGCTGAACTTTGTATCCCTGCAAAGCTAAGAGGCATATCTATCTTTTTCATGTTTTACACTTCTTGAAACGGAGTCGTTTTCCCTAGCGAAATCGACCATCAAGTTGGCTGATGTGCAATGACGTCTGTTCTGCACCGTTTTGGTATTTTGACCATATCTTCCGATCCACGTGCGCAAATGATCTGATTCCAACGGCTATGGATCCGTAACTGATAGGGGTATATTTTTCTAGAAGACCATTTTATCAGATCGAGCCTCCAACATTGACAAAATCGACCATCAAGCTGGCTGATCAGAATTGTCATACAATATGACGAAAATTGTTAGAAAAATGCACCCACCTATTATACCTACCTTTGAAATTTGTAAAGCTTGTCTCTTGTCATTTAGCCCTCCAAAATGTGTATAAATAGAGGGCCTTGGATGAGTATTGGGATACATTATACATTGGTAGGATATTAGCCTTTGTAGTAAAATTCTCTAAGTTTTCTTCTTCTTTCCTTTCTCTAGTTTTCTTTTTTATTTACTTATGCTTCTTACATTTCTTTTCATTTTATTCATATCTAGTATGTGTTGCTAATCATATTGTTGAGGTGATGAGGTGAAGCTCTTGGTAAATGCTAAGGTTAGTCTCTTAAACATGAGCTAAAATGAATCATCATTTATAAACACTAGTATAGATAATATTTTCTTTTGGTTTAAAATCATACTTGCAAAGTAGAGATCTTGATTCATTATTGACAATGAAAATGGCACAGTAAATGCTTGGTTTCATAACCTTGATTTGTTGTAGACATATACCTTGGCATAAGGAATGCTTGGACTCTTTTTATGAGTTTTGAGGACACCAAATGAACATAATATCATATGCTATGGACGTTGGACTGAATTGCTAAACCTTCCGATTGGAACCTCCCTTATGTGTGGATTTCAATTGTGTAATAAAACAAGATTAATCTTAGCATAACACCAAGAGTGGATTCTCTAACCTCAACATCCTTTCTTATTGTTTTTTATATCTTGTTTAATTGTTTTTATGTTATTTTGTTTATTTTGTTCTCTAATATCTTGTTTATCTTATTTTGTTGTTGATTCCCTAATATCTTGTTTACTTTCTTTGTCTTATATATTTATAAACTTATACTTATTAATACGCTTCCCTGTGGTTCGACCTCGGACACCCGAGAATTTATTACTTGAACATAACCTGCACTTGGGTTTACAACTCTTAATTGAGTCTCCATCAATACACATTTTGGAGAGCTAAATGACAAGAGACAAGCTTTATAAATTTCAAAGGTAGGTATAATAGGTGGGTGCATTTTTCTAACAATTTTCGTCATGTTGTATGACAATTCTGATCAGCCAGCTTGATGGTCGATTTTGTCAATGTTGGAGGCTCGATCTGATCAAATGGTCTTCTAGAAAAATATGCCCCTATCCGTTACGGATCCATAGCCGTTGGAATCAGATCATTTGCTCATGTGGATCAAAAGATATGGTCAAAATACCAAAACGGTGCAGAATAGACGTCATTGCACATCAGCCAACTTGATGGTTGATTTCGGTAGGGAAAACGACTCCGTTTCAAGAAGTGTAAAACATGAAAAAGATAGATATGCCTCTTAACTTTGCAAGGTTAAAATTTCAGCCTTATTGCTTCAGTGAAACTCCAGATATAGCTGATATGGCAAAAGGTGTCGGAAGTGGAACTGAATTGGATTTGCCCTTAATTCTTGATTTAACCTAGTAATCTGAAATCACTCAAAGAAACTCATGAAAAACACCAAATTACATAAAAATATAAAAGATCATAAACACAAGTAGACTAAGCAATAATAACTCGTATTTGACACAAAACAATAATAAAACATAACTAAAAACTATATAATTATACGAGTTATCATGCACTAAAGCCCTTATACATATTATTAAATATTCATACTAAGCCCACAACAGTTAATGAATATTTAATCTGATCCAATCTCATTTTAATTTCATTAATCACCTTTTGTGTGTGACCCATTAGGCCCTTAACATGTTGGCAATAAATATAATTAATTCAATCAAGAATTTGTTATTTATATTTATAGATCATGAGCGACATCTAGCAATGCATCATGACCATCCAAATGCCAAGAGAGTCATCAAGCTTCAACAAGCCTTTCGTGTACAATATGTCGGTGTAATTTGATCCCTTCATCAAATATTCCGGGATAGGAAAGAGCATGGTTCAGTGTCTACTTTTAATCCCATTCCATATTAGATTTGCAGCTTTAATATTAACTCCTTAAGTATTGCCTTGGCCAAGGACTTTCATAAGTTAATATAAGCCAAATACATGTGAGATATGTCCCCTCATATCACTTGGGGTGATGAATCCTCTCTGGACCACTCATTTATATTTGTATGCTTCATGTCATACCCAATAACACCCTACCATAAGCATTCTCGTGATTGGGACCCGTTCGTGATGAAATCTAAGTATGACAGTTCACATACAAGATGACCTGGTGTCACAAGTCAAAGGATTACTTACACTAATGACACATGAGAGTATTTTCCATAGACACTTGAGTGAAATACCAAATGAAACTCTCATAGCGGGTCATGTTCAGTGAACTTTTTCAACTAACAAGCACTCATATGTTATCTCCAAGCATCTCTATACTTTCAACCTATGAGATCGGTTGCATGAATCAAGTGCATGAAGGCTTAACATATGCCAATCTTTGAGCATTGTCAATACCCTGTCTTGACAATACAATGACCAGGAATAGTTTTAGAAACATGGCATTGATGCATAAGGATCCTCATAATTGTAACTCCTTACAATTCCTTTGCAATGCCATTGTATTTCATGGGCTTTATCTTTACAAGTTATTTATAACAATTATACAGTACTTATGGATAAAGAAATACGTCAATTATAATTAATTAACTATAATGTGCAATACATGAATATATAAATAGTGTCTTACAAGCCCAACTAGATTGGCTTGCAGGGCTTACACCAACATTATTATGTCTATGTTCATTGGCCGGTCACACAAGGAGAAGAGTTTGATTATTAATCAACCTCTTAGAATCCTAATAGGATTCAACCAGCCCAGTTTAACAGAGTTTGATTTATAGTCAGACTCCTTACTCAAGTGAAACTCTTTTACCTAGAAGGTCATAGAGTCCCAATCAAACACTAACTCTTAATGTTGATCCTGGACTTAGACATGTTCGGTTTAGTGAAATACGAGAAGATAGAATTTGATTTGCAATCAAACTCCTCAAATAAGAGAAACTTTTTCTCACTTTTGACAACTCCAAATTTCGTCGAAACAACTCATCTTAAGACATGTCTACATTTAAACAATGTCTTGTTAAGATAAGCTTATCCATAATGTAATATTAAGACATCTTTATTTGGATTTCCCAAATCCAAATTATATCTTAATCTTTCCTTAATTGAACTTATTCAATTAAGTCCTCCAAATCTAACCTTTTATTCAATTAAGTCCAACTTAATCAAATCCCAAGTTTAATCCAACAAATCATCCTATTGTGTCTGACCCATTAGGTTCCCAACATGTTGGCAATGAGTACAAATTATAATCTACGTTTTTCAACATAGTTTACAATTTATAAGCATAGATCATGAGTGGTATCTAGCAATGCATCATGACCACCTAAATGTTGAAAAGTCAAGATCTCTTTGAAACTTTTCAATAACCAGCCTGTTTGTGTAATTTGGTCTTTTCACCAAATATCCCGGAAAGACCATGAGCATGGTACAGTGTCTACTCATGTAATCAATCCATACTAGTTCTTGCAACTTATGGTTAACATTATGAATTTAGAGAAACAATTCCTCCTAAATTCAACATGCTTTGGCCAAAGACTTTATCCAGTTAACTCAAGCCAAGAATAGATGAGATATATCTCTGATGTCACTTGGAGTAGTGAATCATCTCCGAATCACTCGTCCATCTTTGTATGCTTCATGTCATACCCAAAATCACCCTACCATATTGGGACCTATTCAGATGAAACCAAAGCATGACACTCCCCATACAGGATGACCTGGTATGTCAGAAGACTATTTACAAGATTGGCACGTGAGAACATTTCCATAGACATTAGAGTGAAAATACCAAATGGAGTTCTTACAGCGGGCCACGTTCAGTGAACTTGTTCAACAAACAAACACCTATATGTTATCCTAACTATCCCTCATTCTTCAACCTATGAGATCGGTTGCCTTCACAAGTAAGAAGGCTTAACATGTACTAGTCTTTGAGTATTGCCAATGCCCCATCTTGGTAATATGATGACCATGAACAATTTTAGGAACATGGATTTGATGCATAAGGATCTCACAATTATAACTCTTATAATTCCTTTGCAAGGCCATTATGTTCTATGGGTTTCATCCAATTAGTACTTAATAACTATTATTATCGTACTAACATGAAGGAAAACCTTATATCAGAAAAAGCATAGTGATAGGTATGCATTATTAACTGTATATCTTTTGTCCAATCTGATTAGCTGAAAGGCATATACTAACAGCTAGAAGAAAATGGAAAGAAAAAAGAAAAGCTAAAACAAAGGAAATCACAATTCAAAGTGACCTTTTCCCTCAAAGCTATTAGATTCTTTCTAGATTTTTCTGCCAATTTTTAAAAATCCAAGAAAATGTCCTCTCCCATTTTTTTGTGTGCTATACTTTCCCTATTTTATAGCCAAATGAATAGCCTTCATATGAGCCCTTAGATTCCTTGATCCAATGGCTGTTGTTTTTCCAACAAAAGCCCCTCATTTTCTTTTATTGTTTATTCCCACTTTTAAGAACCATTGGATTCCTCAAAATAGATGGACAAGATTAAAACATCAAAAATGAAAGAATGGTAATGTCTAGAATACCCTTAATTTTTCCCCATTAAAAACCTATTTTTCTTTTCCTTTATTGATTTTTGAAATTTCTTTATTCTTTTATTTTCAAAACCACTTAATAAAATCATTGCCAAAGAAGTATTTAGGCTCTAAATTAGTGATTTTAAAAATGCTTTTTGATTTTGAGGAATCCAAATAAAATCCTTAGGCCCTAGATTGATTAAATATTTTGGTGAAATTTATTATTAATTGGGCTCAGATAAAATTTGATTTCTACAGCTGCCACTCTTTGCACATTGTCAAAAATCAGGAATAAGGCAAAGACAAATAGACAATAATTTTGTCTCACCGTAATTATCACTTTTGAAGAGAAGGGGCCAAACTTTTGATCCGGAAGAAAGGCAGAAAAGTTACTGTGCTTTTGTTGTTTTAATTTTTTTTTGGGGAAAAAATTGAAAGTTTTGAAGATGACTAGAAACTAAAAGACAACCTAGTGGAATTAGTAATAAAAAAGTGACATAGGCGGAACCATAAATAAAAAAGACGACCTGGGCGGAACCAGTAATCGAAAAGTGAGTGACCTGGATGGTACTAGAAATTAAAAAAAAGAAACCAATAATCGAAAAAGTAAGTAACTTGGATGGAATCGGTAACCGAAATATATGACATGCACGAAACAAGTAATCGGAAAAGACGAACTGGGCGAAACCAGTGATAGAAAAAGATGAACTGGTAGAACCAGTAATTGAAAAGATGACCTGGGCAGAATCAGTAATAAAAAAATATGACCTAGGCAGAACCAATAATCGAAAAAGATGACGTAGGCGAAACCAAATAATCGAAAAAATGACTTGGGCAGAACCAGTAATCGAAAAAATGGCATCGCAAAACCAGTAATTGAAAAAGACGATTTGGGCTAAACCAGTAATCGGAAAAGACGACTCTGATGGAATCAGTAATCGAAAAAGAAGACCTAACGAAACCAGTAATCATAAAAGATGATTTGTTGCGAAACTAGTAATCGAAAAAAATGACTTGGACGGAATCGGTGATAAGAAAAAATAACCTGGGAGGAATGAGTAATCGAAAAAGATAACCTGGACGAAACCAGTAATCTAAAAAGATGACTCAGGCGGAACCAATAATCGAAAAAGATGACCTAGGCGAAACCAATAACCAAAAAACAAAATGACCTGGGTAGAACCAGTAATCGAAAAAGTGACCTGGGTAGAACCAGTAATCGAAAAACACGACCTGAGCGGAACTAGTAATAAAAAAGAAGAAATGGCGGAGCTTGTAATCGAAAAAGACAACCTACCAAAACCAGTAACAGAAAAAGATGATATGACCAAAACGAGTAATCAAAAAGACGACCAGGGTGGAACCAGTAATCTGAAAGACGACCTGGCAAAACCAGTAATAAAAAAAAAGACTTGGGCAGAACCAATAATTGGAAAAGACGACCTAGGAGAAACCAATATTCGAGAAAGACGACTTGGGCGGAACCAGTAATCAAAAAAGACAACATGGGCGGAACCAGTATCACAAAATAACCTCCATATCTTCTAAATCTTTCTTTTTCTGTTCACATTTTGATTCCTGTAAATTATTTCATGAAATGTTTGCAATGCTATTGATGCAATGCAATCAAGATACTACCAACAAATGCAGATGTTTGCTATAACGGTGCAAATATGCAAATGACCTTTTGTCAAAACACACTTAAGTGCTTATTCCATAAATGCAAGGATTCTCTCCCAAGAAACAAATGCAAATGTCTTCATTAACAATGCAAATACTTTGATTCATACAAATGGTGCAAATGCTTATGAAAAATACAATGATTAAGATAATGCAGATGCTGCAAATAATCATGAATGATGCAAATGCAATGATGCATATGATCAAGAATCATGCGAATGCAACAAATGAATTGATGTCCATGCTCATGAATGATGCATGTGATCATGAATGTTGCGAATATAATGATCAAAATGATGTAGCTGCTCATGAATGATGCGAATGCAATTATTGAAACCCTGTAAAGCCCTGACTGGTTTTTTTCCAAGTTTGGCTTAGCCTTTCCTATTCATTTTTCTTTCAAATTAGAGTGCGTTCCAAACAACCAAGCACCATGATAAATCATCTCCCATTTTTCGAATTTTTTCTCTCATTGCACCAACAGTTTCCAACTTTTATCAAAAAGAGTATATGCAGATTTTCATATATTTCTCTCATTTGGAGAATTAAGATTCATCCCAGTAGTTCTGTGCCTTTTGACCATAAGAATGTTTGTCTCTTGTCAAAATACCATTTTTTTTCATCCATTTGTCTCAAACCTTTTTTCTCATCATTGATAATTTTTTACAAAAAAATGATTTTCATTTTTTTTTCAAAATGCTCATCTAGTAAAAACTTCTAAGCTAAAAATATTTCCCCACAATATGTGACATTCGAGTTTCTTGAAAACTGATGATCATTTTTAGAATCTTTTCTGAATGTCAATTTGGCTTTCTCAAATTGGATTTGATGGCTTGGCATATCTAGGAAAGATGTATGCCCCTTATTCTAGGCTTACAAATGAAACATAGATTTTTATAAAAACATGAATTCCTTAGAAAGATTCATTTTTGAAAGTCAAACAAATTTGACACTCTTTTTAGTTTCCAAATGATGGAATTTTTGACAAGCGTCAAGATTAACTGTGACAGGTTCGAGGTTGAATGTCGATTTGGAGGAAAATGGATTTAGTTTTTCTCAGTCAATCCTAGGCTAAGAGTTGAGACATTAGAATCTCTAGGAGTTCTTGAATGTTCCTTGATTGTCATGGCCTTGGCAATACCATGGGTGGCATCAGTATTCTCATTTGCTCTAACTACCATTTTTTGGGTTTTCACCCTAGAGTCTCATTTCTTCCATTTTTTCTTTTCCTTTTTTCATTGATTGTTCAATCATGCATTGAAGAATTCAAAATTCATCCAAAAAGAATAGTTTTGTTAAGAAAAAAGTGATTGAATTCTCATTGATTTATAAAAATTTCTCAAAGAATGCGCCTATTATTTCAAAGAACCACGCTTAATCAAAATGGTATTTTCTAGGTACGTAACGTAGGCCAAGGATTGGGGTTAAGAAAGAAAGGATAAATAGGCCCAAATCATATGTTTAAGGGTAATCAAGTCAAAGATCATTTCATGAAGAGGATTTCCTTCGAAGCATTTGTCTTTTCTAAACTTCTCTTTTCATCTTTCAATCTTTTGTTTAGTTTTCAATCCGCCTTCTTTTCCTTTTCCTTTTCACTTTTTTTTCCTTTCTTATACATCTCTACTTTGATGTATAAAGCTCTATGCTTGTTTGGGAACTCAATTAGTCTCATATTCACCATTTGATATAAGACATTCTTTCTTTTGTTTTTGAACTAGGACCCAATCATTCATGATCTTTGAAAATATCTTTCCTCGTATTTACCCTCTAGTGTGGAAGGTGATCCTTGATCAGGGTTTAAAAGGAAGAATTCATTAGGTTCAAAAAGGGTAGCAAAGGAAACTTTTTATATTTGTGAAAGGATGATGAAAAATGGCAATTTTTCATTTCAAACCTAGCTACCAAAACTGAAGAATCATTCCTTGGAGAAAAATAGGTTGAACAGTTTTTTTTTTTTTTTTTTTCTTTTTGAAATCATTTTGAACATCTTAACACATGATTCTACACTCACTTTTTTCATTTTTTCTACGTGCCCCCAAAATTCATGCCCCATTTTGATTCATCACACAAATGAGAATTCGTATGATAGTGAAATTCATGTTGCAAGGAACATCTCAAGTTCTATCCCTTGAGGTTTATATTGAAGGAATTAGTTTTCATCTTGGGTTGTTCGAAAGGAAAAGAAAAGGGTGTGGCCAAAAATAGGTTTTTTCTAAGGATATTGGATAATCTTAATCAGTCAATGTGTCCCAAGATGTGAATCATAAGTGATATTTTTGAAATTATCTAAAAGTTTATGTTTTTATGGTCATTTGAAGGGTTTTGGCACAATCTTGACACATATCAAATTACCTCAGTCTGAATTCTTAAAAGGAATGTCTTATTTGCTCGATTTTCCAAGGAGTCAAAAACTTTCCAAAAAGTTTGTTCCATTGTTCATTGCCTAGGCCAGAATTTCCACCTTTTATTATTTTGTGGTGACCATGGTTATGAAATTTAAAATTTATGTTCCTTGAAACATTAGGTCTTTCGAGTGGTCCTGATTCAAGGGATTTGGGCATGATAAAGTCCAAAGAGAAAGGACGAGGGTATTTATCAAAATTAGCTCATTTCTAAGAATGATCATCAATGTTCTCGAGACTCTTTATCACCTCTTATCATGAAAATTTTTCTTTTTCTTTTTTGAAAACACATTTTCAGTTTACAAAATCAAACTTTTTAAACAATACCTCCCAAAGTTTGTCTTTGCAAATTCAATTTAACGCTAGAAATATGATATGACACAAAGCATTTAAAACTCAAAACTTATTTATTTCATATGGATGCCAACATAAGACAAGTTTTGTTTTTATCATGAGGTAGTTCAAATAGAACTACAAGCATCAGAAACCAACTAACATGCTTTCTCCTCATCCAAAACCAGCTGTTCCTTAATGCTCTTTTTAGCCCTGTATGACTTCCTCCTCTATTATGGCATGAATAGGCAGTGGGTTCCCCATAACATTTAGCCCTTTTTTCTTCCCAATAACTAACTGTCTGGTTTTGATGAGCGCGTGCACCTTACATTTTAGGGATAAACAATTTTTGTGGAATGGCCTCAAACCCGCAACAATAATCACAACATGTGTTTTTATCATACCAACTTAGGTATGGGGGTTGGATGGGCTCCACTGGAATTTCAGTGAAGAGTTGAGTTTCAACAAGTTGCGGCAACAATCCAGTGTAAGAGATGGAAAGTGGGCCAAACTGATCTCTTTCTCGAATATTCTTTAGCTTTCTTGGTTTGCTTCTAATGACATCTGACTAATTGATAGGTGAGGGTGCTAGTGCAACTGTAAGCATAGGAGTGGAGATAATACTTGGGGTTGAAATACTGGATAATAATATTGAGGGGCCACTGGGTGTAGGCATGGACCCTGAGAGATGTTGTTCATGGAAGGGTAGAATAGCTGGTAAGTAAAGCCAGACTAATAATAAGAAAAGTTCCTCGATGTTGGCTTTTAAAGCTGACAACTTGTGCTTTTTCTTCTACCTTCTTGTTGATCCATTATTTCTTTGAGTCAGATGCATCCTCTTCTTCAGTCTTTCCACTTTTAATGGCAATTTTTATCATCTTCCTAAAAATCACCATATTAGTGAAATTCTTTATGGCATTTCCCACAAGTTTTTCATATTAAGGATCTTGAAGAGTATTGACAAAAAACACTGTCGTTTCTTTCTCGGTAAGGGGTGGTTGCACCTGAGTTGCCAGATATCTTCAGCGCTGGGCATACTCCTTGAAACTTTCATTGGCTTTCTTCTCTAAATTTTGTAAAGACAAGCTATCTGGAACCATGTCCGTCATATGCTTGTATTGGACTGAGAAAGCTCTTGCCAAATCTTTCCACGATCGGATACGAGCTCAATCGAGCTAATCGTTGGATTTGATTCTACTAGTCCTTGGCTTTGTTGTTGTTGACTTGCCGATGGGTGTATATAGGTGAAAGGTATTCCTCCAGGTGGTGTCCCTTGATAATTTTGACCATGTGGTGTGGTAAATCCTTGTGGATATGGAAGATTATCTCCAGGGCTATCAAATTGAGGTCTCAGCTCATCCCTTGTAGTCGGATTCTCGGCAACTCCTTTGCTCTTAACCATATTCATCATTAGCTCCATCATCTTTGCCATTTGTTCTCGGGTCTCTTATTAATTTCTAATCAACCTTTCCTGCATCTCTTGCTGAGCCCGCTCATTCTCTATATCCTAGCCAAATGCTCTCTCTCCATGATTCTGATTTGTAACATGCTATAGCGGTACTCGATAATTCTTATACCTCTGATTTGAAAGAGAAATTTCTTTAAGAACGCTCTTAAAGCTAAGCAGCTTCTACTTTACTTCCCCCAATGGATGTTATGAATGAATGTATGATATGCATAATTTGAGTGTAATCATGATGTTAATAAGGTGCATGATATGTATATAGATGTATGCATGCAATGATGATTGAAAAATGCAATATGTAAAACCAAACATTTCTTCATGCATGTTCATAATATTAATATGATACATGTACAAGGAAGAGAAAAAGAAACCAGTTAGAACGAGAAATTGTACAAAGAAATTACAAAAATAATCAAGCTAAACACAAAAGAACAATCTATAAAAGTTTACCCCATAAAACTGAAATTTAGTCCAAGCATTTTATTTTTCAAACATGGGCTATACCCACAAAAATTGAATTTTAACCAAAAATTTTATTTTGTTAAAACAAAGATTTTCCATCAAAAGTTTTATGTATGGCATTATAATGCTCTTAGGACAGTAGGTCTATCCTATCAGGGTATCTAGATATTTATTCAACATTACCTGGTCTACGATTTTTATTTAATCATAAAATAAGCAGTGGAAGCTAAGAAACATTCCTTCATGTGTCCCTAATATGGTGGCTTCTAAGAATTTTGGCATGGCTCTACCTAGGATGGTTCTTTATGGCTTATTATATGTGGTTAAGATTGAGACAGATCTAAAAATTCTCAAATTGTTACTCACTGTCGTCCACGAGGACTAGTAAAGCACCCTGAACCTCACCCATTACAGGCTGCAAGCGAAAAGGGTTCAATTTGGGTGAAAGTATTTCCCAGGCTTATGTTGAGGTTATCACCCTGAGAGTATTTTGCTAGCCCATGTGGAGGTTATCACCTCACGAGAGCGTAAATACTTTATCCCCTCCTAAAAGATTAAAAGACTTGTGACAAGCCCATGTTATGCAAATGCACGTGTTAGGTGTGTGCGAAGGAACGAACAAACTTTTAACCACCTATTCTATAACCCATATCCTAAATGCTCCAACAATTTATTAAAAAAAATATAATCTTAGTCAATAAACAAATATCATGTACAAAAGAATGATAACAAAGCCATGAATACAAATGAATTTATTTGAAAATTATTGTTTTTTCTTAAAAAAATATTTAAAAAATGGAAATTATACCTAAATACCAATTAGAACTAGGGGTGAGCAAAATCCGACTCGATTCGAAAAAACTGATTAAAATTTCAAATTTTGGTTTAAATAGTTCGAGCTATTTGAGTTATTCGAATTTTCGGATCGATTCGAAAAAAATAAGTCGAGTTATATGATTTAGCTCGAATTTAGATTTCACAATTCGAGTTATCCGAAAATCTGAATAGTAATATCCAAAATAATGTCGTTTTGAACTAGGGTTTAATTTTAGCCTTTTAACTTTTACAAAACACCAATTTTCTTCTAAAAAAAGATTTCATAAGGGAAATAGTATGATCCCGCGACCATCCAAACCACCACCTGCACCTGCACCACCAACACCAACACCCTCACCTGAACCTTCAAAGAGACGAACTACGGCCAATAGCGGTAGGCCACAATTACCGATGAAAACAAATACTAGTAGTTATTATGACGAGAACGTGAATAGCGGTGGACAATCACCGTTAATCCCAATGCCGCCACTTCCACCACCATTTAAACTGTATGAGTTTAAATTTGTGTTTCGTGGGGATTTTGTTAAGATACCGAGTAGTCATAGTTCTTGGTGTAGCTCTCTGGACTTGGAGGAAGTTGATGTTTTGTCAAGAAAAGATGATGAGGAGACGATCAGCATAATGGACGTTGATGATGAGGCTGGGGTTGGACTTGGAGGGGTCCCGGTGTTTTGTCCCAATCCTAAGGTTTAAGTTTACCCTTTTTTTTAGTCAGTCAACGCTTTTTTTTTTTTAGAAAATCAAAACCACCATGATTCCACCTCTGGATGAATATAAATATATTTTTTAGCATTTACGCCATTTGTATCTGCAAATTTATTGGTTGAAGGTTGATTTGCAGCCTTAAAACTCTCCTCCAGGCATGTACTCTCTTCACTTAGGCAGCAGAGCTTGCAGTATCTAGTTTGCAGGTATTTATTGTTTTAATCTTGAGGTTTTTTCTTGTATCTTTAATCAGATTAACATAATGTACTTCTAGAGTGATGAAAAGCCTTTCTTCTATCTGCATGTTTAAGTAGCAGTGATTGATCGACATATTTCGAGTTTACATACACTTTCATTAGCATTTCAAGTAATGCATCATCGTAGGGACCTTCATTATTGTATTCTAAATCTAATGTGCAAATAATACTTTGTGACAAAGCACACAATCCACTTCATTATTAAGAAAAATGCCCTGAGTTGGTTTGAGAATATTGATGATGAACTTTCTAATCTTGGAATCTGGAAAGGATTACACTACCCTGTTGCAATAGGCTGAGTTATTGTGAGACCATGAACCAGATCTAGGATGCAAAAAAACATCTCTTTTGCTTTCAAACTTCTTCATGTGAATGCATTACAAGTTGATACAATTTGATTAGTGAATTCTAAACTTACAACTTACAAGACATAAATATATTAAAATAAGAAGGCATTGTTTATACATTAACCAAGGACAATCTTTCAATGTTCCTAATGATATTTACTTTAACATGGCCTATGAATAGAGATGTATACATGTTCAGTACTTTGACTTATGATAACTCGTATAATTATATAGTTTTTAGTTATGTTTTATTATTGTTTTGTGTCAAATACGAGTTATTATTGCTTAGTCTACTTGTGTTTATGATCTTTTATATTTTTATGTAATTTGGTGTTTTTCATGAGTTTCTTTGAGTGATTTCAGATTACTAGGTTAAATCAAGAATTAAGGGCAAATCCAATTCAGTTCCAGTTCCGACACCTTTTTCCATATCAGCTATATCTGGAGTTTCACCGAAGCATTAAGGCTGAAATTTTGACAGTGCAAATTTAAGAGGCATATCTATCTTTTTCATGTTTTACACTTCTTGAAACGGAGTCGTTTTCCCTACCGAAATGAACCATCAAGTTGGCTGATGTGCAATGACGTTTCTTCTGCACCGTTTTGGTATTTTGACCATATCTTCCGATCCACATGAGCAAATGATCTGATTCCAACGGCTATGGATCAGTAACGGATAGGGGCATATTTTTCTAGAAGACCATTTGATCAGATCGAGCCTCCAACATTGACAAAATCGACCATCAAGCTGGCTGATCAGAATTGTCATACAACATGACGAAAATTGTTAGAAAAATGCACCCATCTATTATACCTACCTTTGAAATTTATAAAGCTTGTCTCTTGTCATTTAGCTCTCCAAAATGTGTATAAATAGAGGGCCTTGGATGAGTATTAGGATACATTATACATTGGTAGGATATTAGCCATTGTAATAAAATTCTCTAAGTTTTCTTCTTCTTTCCTTTCTCTAGTTTTCTTTTTCTTTATTTACTTATGCTTCTTACATTTCTTTTCATTTTATTCATATCTAGTATGTGTTGCTAATCATATTGTTGAGGTGATGAGGTGAAGCTCTTGGTAAATGCTAAGGTTAGTCTCTTAAACATGAGCTAAAATGAATCATCATTTATAAACACTAGTATAGATAATATTTTCTTTTGGTTTAAAATCATACTTGCAAAGTAGGGATCTTGATTCATTATTGACAATGAAAATGGCACAATAAATGCTTGGTTTCATAACCTTGATTTGTTGTAGACATATACCTTGGCATAAGGAATGCTTGGACTCTTTTTATGAGTTTTGAGGACACCAAATGAACATAATATCATATGCTATGGATGTTGGACAATTTGGACTGAATTGCTAAACCTTCCGATTGGAACCTCCTTTATGTGTGGATTTCAATTGTGTAATAAAACAAGATTAATCTTAGCATAACACCAAGAGTGGATTCTCTAACCTCAACATCCTTTCTTATTGTTTTTTATATCTTGTTTAATTGCTTTTATGTTATTTTGTTTATTTTGTTCTCTAATATCTTGTTTACTTTCTTTGTTATTGATTCCCTAATATCTTGTTTATTTTCTTTTTCATATATATTTATAAACTTATACTTACTAGTACGCTTCCCTGTGGTTCGACCTCGGACACCCGAGAATTTATTACTTGAACATAACCTGCACTAGGGTTTATAACTCTTAATTGAGTCTCCATCAAGTTTTTGGCGCCGTTGCCGGGGAGGCAATACTAAGTATATAAGTTTATAAGTATATTTATTTTTATTGGCTGGTTATACCGCCTAATCTGTATATTAACTTTGTTTTATGCTTGTTTGGCGACGTGATTTTAGATCTCGTCGTTTAGTTAGATTTTATTGTGAAACTTTTTCAGGTAATCTTTCTAATACAACTCCTACCATGGCTGACAATGAAAGTGTTCATGCTGAAGATGAGAACAGACAAGTACGCACCATGCGTGACTACTTGCAACCAACTCGAAGCTCATCACCCTCTTGTTTTATTTTTCCTCTCAATGCAAACAACTTTCGTTTTAAACCGGGTATGATAGCTTTGCTTCCAAATTTCCATGGGTTAGAATCGGAAAGTGCTTACTCGTTTCTAAAAGATTTCGAAGATGTATGTGTCACCTTTAATGACCACCAATGTACAAATGAAATTGTCAAGCTAAAATTATTTCCTTTTTCTTTAAAAGATAAAGCAAAAATTTGGCTTCATAATTTAAAACCAAGGTCAATTGGCATATGGCAAGAATTACAAACTGAGTTTCTAAAGAAATTTTTCCCAGCACATAAAACTACTGCTTTGAAAAGACAGATTCAAAATTTCAATCAAAATCAAAATGAAGCATTTTTTCAGTGCTGGGAGCGTTTTAAAGATTTGCTAAGTTCTTGTCCACATCATGGTTTTGAAAAATGGCGTCTTATTAGTTTCTTTTATGAAAGTTTAACTCCCGAAACTAAACAATTTGTTGAAACAATGTGTAACGGTGAGTTTCTAGAAAAAGAACCTGAAGAAGCCTTTGACTACCTAGACCATTTGGCAGATAACTCTCAAGCCTGGCACACAGATAATTCCTCTGAAAGTTCCAATCGATCTAATCTTGTTTCTAACAGAGGAAAATATCATTTTAGTCAAGAAGATGAGATTAAAGCTAAAGTAGCTAATTTGGCTAGAAAGATTGAAGCCATGGAACTTAGAGAAGTAAAAGAAGTCAAAACGGTTAAAAATGAAGAAAGTTGTGGAATTTGTGAAATCATGGGACACCCCACTTCTGAATGTCCAAACATTCCCATTCTTAAAGAAGCGTTGCATGATCAAGTAAATTCCATAAACACATTTAAAAAGCCTTTTCCTTCTCCTTACTCTGAAACGTATAACCCTGAATGGAGAAATCATCCCAACTTCAGTTGGCGGAATAATAATCATGTTCAGGTACCACAATCTCAAAAGCCGGGCAACACTTTTTCCTATCAACCTTCACGTGTACAAACCTTGGAAGAGACATTGCAAGCATTCATGCAAACACAAGCAAATGTGAATAACCAAACTTCACAGGACATCAATGAGATCAAAAACACCTTGTCCACATTGACAGCTTCATTACGCACTCAAGAAAAAGGTAAGTTTCCTGCTCAACCTCAGCCTAACCCTTCTACTCAATGTTTTGTTTCTTGCTCCAATGAAACTCAACAGGAAAATGCTAGTTCTATCACAACTCTTCGAAGTGGAAAGGCAATTGACAAAAACATTCCATCAAAAAACCAAGATCCTCCTTCCCCTCCGAAAAGTAATGGTAAGGATGATGGTAAGTCTGAACTTCTTGAAAATTTGGACAAAGAAAAAGGTATGCATCCTGCTCCTTTTCCTCAAAGGTTGCAAACAATAAAGAATTTGAATCAAAATGCAGAAATTTATGAACTTTTCAAACAAGTTAAGATTAACATTCCTTTATTGGATGCAATCAAACAAGTTCCATCTTATGCTAAATTTTTGAAGGACATGTGCACAGTTAAAGGAAACATAATGTACAAAAGAAAGCATTTCTGACGGAAAGTGTGAGCTCAATAATTCAGCGCCTTACTCCACCAAAATTCAAAGATCCTGGATGTCCAACAATCTCATGCATCATTGGAAACACTAGAATAGAACGTGCATTGCTTGATCTTGGTGCTAGTGTTAATCTTTTGCCTTTTTCTGTTTATCAACAGTTAGGTTTAGGTGAACTCAAGGAAACACCTGTTACACTTCAACTAGCTGATCGTTCTGTAAAAATTCCTCGAGGGATAGTTGAAGATGTTTTGGTTCAAATTGAAAATTTTTACTTCCCTGTTGATTTTATTGTTTTGGACACACATCCTGTTTCAAATCCAAATGTTCAAATTCCTGTTATATTAGGCCGTCCATTTCTTGCAACTTCTAATGCTCTGATAAATTGCAGGAATGGTATGTTGAACATTTCTTTTGGAAATATGACTTTAGAATTAAATGTGTTCAACACTTGCAAGCAACCTGGTGATGATTCAGAAGTACATGAAGTGGATTTCATTGAAGAACTTGTTCAAGAACATAACACCACTACCACATTCCATGATCCTTTAGAAGCTTATTTAATTGAATGTGAGTTTGATAATGCTTCAGAAATTTCACACACTGATTCTTTGTTAAATTCTTTTCAGGATAAGCATTGTTGGAAACAAAAGTTTGAGGAACTTCCATCACTCACAAATGTCACTGTACCATCAACTATTGAACCACCCAAGCTGGATTTAAAACCATTGCCATCCGAGCTAAAATATTCCTTTTTGGGAAAAATTCCTTCTCAATGGAGCCCCCAAGATAAAAGGAAGTTTCTGAATGAGGTAAAGAAGTTCTACTGGGATGACCCTTACTTGTTCAAATATTGTCCTGATCAAATTTTTCGAAGATGCATTCCCGACAATGAGGTAAGTAGTGTAATTAAGTTTTGTCATTCCGAGGCATGTGGTGGTCATTTTTCATCAAAGAAAACTGCTGCAAAAATTTTACAGTGTGGATTTTACTGGCCAACTTTATTCAAAGATGCATATGAGAATTCTAAAATTCATAAAGAAAGAACTAAAGCCTTTCATGACAAGTTAATTTCAAGAAAAACATTTGATGTTGGGCAAAAAGTTCTACTTTATAATTCTAGACTTCACATATTTCCTGGTAAGTTGAGATCAAGATGGACTGGCCCATTTGTGGTTAAGCATGTGTATCATTATGGAGCAGTTGACATTGAGAATCCTCAAAATGGTAACGTATTCAATGTAAATGGACAAAGACTCAAACTTTTTTTGGAAAATCATGTTACTCAAGAAGAGGTTGTTTTTCTTTCTGATCCTTGTTTTGAAAATAACTAGATGTAAATATAATTTTTACTAATCTTTAAAAAAAAAAAATACATTTTTTTCCCGGTTAAATGGCGGATAACGGTACTCCGTGATTATTTAAGTCGGTTCCAGCAGCTACCCACAAAACTGATATTGTATATAAATTTCTCTTTCAATTTCTTTTTCATTTTTTTTCAAGATGGATGATATTCTCACAAGATTGCAGAAACGATTTCCTCCTTTTCCTCGAAATATTTTACTGAAGCTTTACCAAGTTCGATTTGAAAGATTAAGAATGCTTATGCACAAAGGGATTCCTGAAGACATACGTTGGATAATTGAAGCCAAGGTACGTGAAGATGAATATCTTCCTGTTTTGCATTTACTAGGTACAGGTAGAAGCACTTTTGCAAAGAAGCGACGAGCAAAGCGCATGAGTTCAAATTGCCACAAATGTGCACGATGGACGTGTAACGGTAAATGTCGTTCTATTGGGATTCCGTCCTCTAATCGAGATGATAAAATTGAATTCATTAAGGATGGACTGAGTAAGGAGAATTTGGGTAATATCCAACTTTCTCTTGAGACGCATCCTAGTGGAGACGTACAAAGAGAAATTCTTGATTTATGGTCGCAATTCCAAAGGGAATGGCAACATCTTGGGAATCTGATGTTAAAAGACCCTGTTTGCCAGCTTGTAAGAAAACTGGATGGGAAGCATATCCTCGACTCATAGAAGGCGTTTAAGCCGTTTCTGGACGTTAAACCAGAGGAAGATGTGAGCCACAATCACAACTACAATAAATGACTTCTCAGCTTTTGGTTTGATTTGCAATAACTTCATTTCGGTTTAATTTACGTGTTGTTAGATTTGTGTAATTATTCTCTTTTTTTTTGCATTGGTCTTTTACGGTTGATTTTTCTTCTCTTTTTGATTTTCTTCCTAAAATTATGCAAAAATCTTTTGTTAGGTTAACATTTTCTTCTGACAGGTCAAATACACTTTCGGCAACATTATTACTCTTGTCTGATTCACTACTCAGTCCTCTATATATTACACCATGTACTCATTCTCTTTCAGGCACTCGAAAAAAAAAATGGAAAGTACTTCGTCCCAGCGCATTAAAAAAATTTGTGTCTTTGGAGGTGCTTATCCAGGGAAAAATAACATATTCGCTGATGAAGCCATAAGAGTTGGAGTAATACTTGCCCAACAAAAGATCCAGTTGATTTATGGAGGCGGTAGTACGGGTTTAATGGGGGCAGTCGCTACAGCAGCACACGCCGGAGGAAGTCCAGTTCTAAGAATCGTGCCAAAACTATTCACAGATTTTTGTGGACCTACCGTGGGTAAGGAAATACAAGTCTGGAGTATCCCTGAACGGATAACAATCATGTACCATTCTGCCGATGCATTCATTGCTTTACCAGGAGGTCTGGGTACATTGGAAGAAATAGCTTGCGTGGCTTCTTGGTCATCTTTGGTCACAAATAAGAAACCCATTGGTTTGCTTAATATTAATGGTTATTTTAGTAATTTGCTTTCATATTTAGATAATGCTGTGGAAAATGGATTCATGTTTTCAGAGGCAAGGAGAACCATAATTTCTGCTACAACCATTGAAGATTTACTCAAAAAGCTCCAAGCTTATGAGTATTTATCTGCTACGGTTGTTTCGCAAATGCTCGGAAAAAGAAAAAGAGATATGGACGAGCAAGGAGTGGATTGCACTCTGTCTTTGTGACATTATCTAACATTTTGTTTGTTGTGTCTCAGTTATAATAAGTGGTTAGCAACCTCTGCAGGTAATATCTCCTAAATTCTACCTTTAGTAGGGGGTAAGAGACATTGCTAATTTAAAAAAAAAAAAAATTTTGATGTGTTTTAAGCCATTTAGAAGTATTCATTATGAACAAGGTCTGAGTAAGGGAGACTTGAGACATACCTTGTCAGTTTGATTTCTTCTTTCAAAAAAAAAAAAAAAGTTTGTTGTGTTTTAAGCAATTTAGAAGTATTCATTCTGAACAAGGTCTAAGTAAGGGAGACTTGAGACATACCTTGTCAGTTTGATTTTAATCTTTTTATGTTTACTTGTTAATTTTTGTTAAGTATTTTAGGATTATTTAGGTTGCATGAGTTTGTTTTGTTTTGAGTCCTAGTTATTCCTATTCTTATGTTATTAGTTCTTTTCTCTTACACATGATTCTTTCATTTGGGTTAATAGACTTACATTGAGGACAATGTAAGAATTAAGTGTGGGGGGAACGATTTAGGATTTCTTTTATTTTTGTCTACTATTTTTTTTTTATGAGTCATTATTATTATTATTATTTTTTAGTGTGTTCTAGTTCATTTTTAATACAATGATGAGATATGAATTGCATAAGTCTAAAACAGATTTATTAGTGAGAAGATTTTCATGAGAATTGAGCTTGATGTCAACCTTTTTATGAGCCAATGTTAATATGATATGTTGATTGAGAAAGAAGCATGTTTAGACTTAATCTGACTTGTATAATCATCCTTGTGAGTTTTTGAGCCTATAATGATTGATGCATTATACAAATCAATCTAATTTCTTTCTTGAGTGCTCTTATGATTACATGATTCTCTAGAACTTGCTTTAAACCGTTTGAGACTATATTGATACATGTGACAACATGAATATGATAGAGGCATTAGGATTATAACCAGAGCCAAACAGCCATCCATTATTAATGTTCTAAGAGAACATCCCCACTAGTGAGCCAATTTGAGCCTACATTAAATATGCTGTTTTATTGGTAACCACAACTTACACCTAGCCTAAATATACTTATATCCTTACCCTTGTTCTAAAGATGGATTATATATTTTGAGACATATTGCAAAAACAAGAGATACTTTTTGAAAATTTGGGTTAGAACGAAAGATAAGTGTGGGGAAGAAAAGAAAAGGAAAAGTCAAGAGAAAAAGAAAGGGATCATTGTTAAATACATTCCCATATTTAAAAAAAAAAAAAAATCTTCTCTTGAACTTCTAGTTAAAGTAAAGAAAAAGATGTTACAAAGTTGGTTAGAATGTGTCACACCCCAAATTCAGGGCATGTGACCGGCTAGAGACAAGGTATGCCCCTGCCTCCGAAGCCTGTCTATACTCATCAAACCAAATTAAAGAAAATTTTGGCATTATCTCGCCCTACATGGGCGTTTACCGTTCAATCATCAACATTCACAATATAATAATTCATCAACACATGACATCTCGATTTGGACGCCTCCGATAGGGAGTAACCGAAATGCCCCGCAGCAGACTCAACCTTTATGACATCTTATATACAAACATATATTTATACTATATCATAACAAAATAAACATCACCATGTCATACCAGGCCTCTAAGACTGTTATACATCATACATCAATTAATTACATCCGCTTATAAATATACAGAACATATTCAACATACACAAAATACAAAGGACCCATGATACCCTAGTGACTGCAAAATGTACCCAACCATCGCCACTGCTTACCACGTCTTGGGTCAATTCGCTCACCAAAAGTATGTGAGCAGCTAGCTATCCGGAATATGGGAAGAGCTGGGTCTGTTAGAATCTGAAAAGAAATTAAAAATAAACAAAGTGAGTCGAAAAACTCAGTGAGCATAAGGTAACTAGGATGAGTACTTGGAAATTTCGTACTTCCTTTCTTTACCATTAAAGTATAAACATGACATATCAAGTATGACTAATTAACCGAAAAGTAATATTTAAAAATTATTCCGGGACTTATAAAAATTATTTGTCCCATATGAAATCTTCTATACTAAGTGTTGAATATAAATAAGCTATTGGCTAGCCTAACTTGATAGCCAAAAATATTTAGCAATCGATTTTACGTGTATAACTTCACAATTATAAATGAAGAATTTCTCATGTCTACATTATCAAAATATCCCGGACTTATACCAGTCCGTAATATCTGTTATCCTGGACTATTTTGCCCGTACAACAATAGCATCCCGGACTTCACCTTGTCCGTACAATATTAGCATCCCGGACATCACCCTGTCCGTACAATATTAGCATCCCGGGCATCACCCTGTCCGTACAATAATAGCATCCCGGACATCACCCTGTCCGTATAAAATAGCATCCCGGACATCACCCTGTCCGTACAATATTAGCATCCCGGACATCACCCTGTCCGTACAATAATAGCATCCCGGACATCACCTTGTCCGTATAAAATAGCATCCCGGACATCACCTTGTCCGTATAAAATAGCATCCCGGACATCACCTTGTCCGTATAAAATAGCATCCCGGACATCACCTTGTCCGTATAAAATAGCATCCCGGACATCACCTTGTCCGTATAAAATAGCATCCCGGACATCACCCTGTCCGTACAATAATAGTATGATATATTAATTCTCTAATTTCATTGAGTAATATATATATATATTTATATATATATATACTATGCTAGGAAACAATCTCTACACTAATATATTTCTACTTATGTTTCTCAAAGCATTACAATTAGCTAACATTCATTATTATTCAACTCCACAACACTTACCTCGTGTAACCATACTAACGCCACACTTACGCCTTTGATCCGCGTAAGGTTCGAAACTTACCATTTTTGTAATCCGAGCAATCTTTCGTGTTTCAATTTCCATATCAGTCAACATTGCATATAAAACAATAACTACTTCCTAGATTAACCTAAATACTCACTGTGTTATTTCGAGTATTAAAGCGACACTTTCGTTACTCTGTCGCGATCCCAGGCGAACTCCACGATATGGGTACCTATGACATCGTCAGGATATTCTGTAAGTATTTTACAACTACGGGACACTCAAATTCCCATTATTTATAATAGTTAGCTACTATCCAAAAAATTTCAGCTTAAGAATTTTTACAAATAAATTCCTACACTTAGCTCGAGTCAAAATTCGGAGCAACAATCAACTGAAAAGTTGCTCACACAATAACAATGAAGCTAACGGTGGCCTCGGACAACCAAGGTAGGTGGCAGCACCACCTCATGGGCAAGCTAGGGTTTTAACCAAGCTTGTTTTAGCCTCTAAATTTGATTCAAAGCTATCCGATACTAATTTACGGTTTAAGGAGGTGGAGGAACACCTCCCATAACGAAAAAAGTGGCGGCAACATGGTGATTCATCACTACCAATTTTCAGCCAAAATGATTTCTCATAGATAGAGACAAATTCTTCAAAATCTAATATCAAAATCAAGCTTAGAATATGAAATTACCTATAGGTTAGTGGAATCCTTGCAATACTTGGTGATTTCCCTTGAAATTTGGAGGAGAGAGAAAGCTTTAGCAAGCTTTAATGGTGTTTTTGGGGAGAAAATGCCTTACGGCATGAAAAAAAAGAAGAAGACGTTGTGTCTTCATATTAGGGCTGATATCTTATGGGAAATTATCCCATGTTTCTCATCTTGCCTAAGCTTGGTCAAAAAAAGTTGACCAACTTTGACTTTTTTTTTTTTTTTTTTTTTTTTAGTGCCAAATATTAGATCCAAATGTCATATTAACATATTATATAGTCAAAAAGCCCATTTATACCATTTCTCGGACTAAAAATGAAAAGGGGTGTAAAATGACCAAAATACCCCTAATGCATATTTTTTTTTGAATTTGATGCCGATTGTTGCTCTGATAATAGGTATGGATTCTATATAGTATATTCTCATCATATCCACTCAATTTAGCATATTATATGGAATTTTGCCCTTCCCAATTTTAGTCTGAATTTTAAACTATTTTAGGGTCAGATCGTTTAACCACCTGATTTAACCTCCAATTCTATAACCTATCATACAACATGTATACCACATGATAGTCCGTCCTTCCTAGTGGATTTTACATGTGTAGTTCCGAACCATTAGAGTGTTATAGGAGACCCGAATCATCTCTGGCTTACGAGGGTCTCACATTTCTCCCCCCTTAATAAAATTCGTCCTCGAATTTTACATAAAATTAATCTATAAAGAATTACCTCATGTTTGAAATAACTGGGGGTACTGCTGTCTCATCTCATCCTCGAGTTCCCATGTAGCCTCCTGTGTATTGTGATACTGCCACAAAACTTTAACTGTAGGAACTTCCTTGGACCGCATCTTTCGCACTTGACGATCTACAATGGTTACGGGTTCTTCAATATATGCTAACTGGGAGTCTATCTGTGTTGCCTGTGGCTGTAAAACATGTGAATCGTCTGAAATGTATTTTCGCAACATAGACACATGGAATACAGGGTGTACAAAGCTCAAGTCTGGAGGTAATGCTAACTCATATGCTACCGCACCTTTACGGCTCAATATCTGGAATGGTCCAATGTACCTTGGACTCAACTTACCTCGTCTCCCAAATCTCATAACCCCTTTGAAAGGTGAAACTTTTAGGAATACATAATCTCCAACATCAAACTCTAACTCACGTCTTCGGTTATCAGCATAGGCCTTTTGCCGATTTTGGGCAGCCATCAACTTCTCTCTTATTATTCCAACCTTTTGCACTGCATCTTGCACAATATCTGGACCAAGTAGCCGATACTCGCCTGCCTCAAACCAACCAACAGGTGATCTACACTTCCGACCATATAGTGCCTCAAATGGTGCCATCTGTATACTGCTGTGATAACTGTTGTTATAAGCAAACTCAATCAAAGGTAAATGATCATCCCAAGTCCCTTCAAAATCTAATACACAGGCCCGCAACATATCCTCAAGGGTCTGTATAGTCCTCTCTGATTGTCCATCTGTCTGGGGGTGAAAAGCAGTGCTAAACCGCAATTGCGTACCGAGGGCCTCCTGGAATGATTTCCAAAATCTCGCTGTAAACTGCGAACCTCTGTCTGATATAATCGATAATGGTACACCATGTAAAGGCACAATTCGATCCAAATAAAGCTTATAACTCGTATAATTATATAGTTTTTAGTTATGTTTTATTATTGTTTTGTGTCAAATACGAGTTATTATTGTTTAGTCTAATTGTGTTTATGATCTTTTATATTTTTATGTAATTTGGTGTTTTTCACAAGTTTCTTTGAGTGATTTCAGATTACTAGAATTAAGGGCAAATCCAGATCAGTTCCAGTTCCGACACCTTTTGCCATATCAGCTATATCTCGAGTTTCAATGAAGCAATAAGGCTGAACTTTGTATCCCTGCAAAGCTAAGAGGCATATCTATCTTTTTCATGTTTTACACTTCTTGAAACGGAGTCGTTTTCCCTAGCGAAATCGACCATCAAGTTGGCTGATGTGCAATGACGTCTGTTCTGCACCGTTTTGGTATTTTGACCATATCTTCCGATCCACGTGCGCAAATGATCTGATTCCAACGGCTATGGATCCGTAACTGATAGGGGTATATTTTTCTAGAAGACCATTTTATCAGATCGAGCCTCCAACATTGACAAAATCGACCATCAAGCTGGCTGATCAGAATTGTCATACAATATGACGAAAATTGTTAGAAAAATGCACCCACCTATTATACCTACCTTTGAAATTTGTAAAGCTTGTCTCTTGTCATTTAGCCCTCCAAAATGTGTATAAATAGAGGGCCTTGGATGAGTATTGGGACACATTATACATTGGTAGGATATTAGCCATTGCAATGTAATTCTCTAAGTTTTCTTCTTCTTTCCTTTCTCTAGTTTTCTTTTTCTTTATTTTTCTTTTCATTTTCTTCATATCTAGTATGTGTTGCTAATCATATTGTTGAGGTGATGAGGTGAAGCTTTTGGTAAATGCTAAGGTTAGTCTCTTAAACTTGAGCTAAAATGAATCATCATTTATAAACATTAGTATAGATAATATTTTCTTTTGGTTTAAAATCATACTTGCAAAGTAGAGATCTTGATTCGTTATTGACAAGGAAAATGGCACAGTAAATGCTTGGTTTCATAACCTTGATTTGTTGTAGACATATACCTTGGCACAGTAAATGCTTGGTTTCATAACCTTGATTTGTTGTAGACATATACCTTGGCATAAGGAATACTTGGACTCTTTTTGTGAGTTTTGAGGACACCAAATGAACATAATATCATATGCTATGGACGTTGGACAATTTGGACTGAATTGCTAAACCTTCCGATTGGAATCTCCCTTATGTGTGAATTTCAATTGTGTAATAAAACAAGATTAATCTTAGCATAACACCAAGAGTGGATTCTCTAACCTCAACATCTTTTCTTATTGTTTTTTATATTTTGTTTAATTTCTTTTATGTTTTGTTGTTGATTCCCTAATATCTTGGTTACTTTCTTTTTCTTATATATTTATAAACTTATACTTACTAATACGCTTCCCTGTGGTTCGACCTCGGACACCCGAGAATTTATTACTTGAACATAACCTGCACTTGGGTTTACAACTCTTAATTGAGTCTCCATCAAGTTTTTGGCGCCGTTGCCGGGGAAGCAATACTAAGTATATAAGTTTATAAGTATATTTATTTTTATTGGCTGGTTATACCGCCTAATTTTGTATATATTTATTTTGTTTGGCTGGTTATACCGCCTAATTTAGTATATTTATTTTGTTTGGCTGGTTATACCGCCTAATTTATATATTAACTTTGTTTTATGCTTGTTTGGCGACGTGATTTTAGATCTCGTCGTTTAGTTAGATTTTATTGTGAAACTTTTTCAGGTAATCTTTCTAATACAACTCCTACCATGGCTGACAATGAAAGTGTTCATGCTGAAGATGAGAACAGACAAGTACGCACCATGCGTGACTACTTGCAACCAACTCGAAGCTCATCACCCTCTTGTTTTATTTTTCCTCTCAATGCAAACAACTTTCGTTTTAAACCAGGTATGATAGCTTTGCTTCCAAATTTCCATGGGTTAGAATCGGAAAGTGCTTACTCGTTTCTAAAAGACTTCGAAGATGTATGTGTCACCTTTAATGACCAACAATGTACAAATGAAATTGTCAAGCTAAAATTATTTCCTTTTTCTTTAAAAGATAAAGCAAAAATTTGGCTTCATAATTTAAAACCAAGGTCAATTGGCACATGGCAAGAATTACAAACTGAGTTTCTAAAGAAATTTTTCCCAGCACATAAAACTACTGCTTTGAAAAGACAGATTCAAAATTTCAATCAAAATCAAAATGAAGCATTTTTTCAGTGCTGGGAGCGTTTTAAAGATTTGTTAAGTTCTTGTCCACATCATGGTTTTGAAAAATGGCGTCTTATTAGTTTCTTTTATGAAAGTTTAACTCCCAAAACTAAACAATTTGTTGAAACAATGTGTAACGGTGAGTTTCTAGAAAAAGAACCTGAAGAAGCCTTTGACTACCTAGACCATTTGGCAGATAACTCTCAAGCCTGGCACACAGATAATTCCTCTGAAAGTTCCAATAGATCTAATCTTTTTTCTAACAGAGGTAAATATCATTTTAGTCAAGAAGATGAGATAAAAGCTAAAGTAGCTAATTTGGCTAGAAAGATTGAAGCCATGGAACTTAGAGAAGTAAAAGAAGTCAAAACGGTTAAAAATGAAGAAAGTTGTGGAATTTGTGAAATCATGGGACACCCCACTTCTGAATGTCCAAACATTCCCATTCTTAAAGAAGCGTTGCATGATCAAGTAAATTCCATAAACACATTTAAAAAGCCTTTTCCTTCTCCTTACTCTGAAACGTATAACCCTGAATGGAGAAATCATCCCAACTTCAGTTGGCGGAATAATAATCATGTTCAGGTACCACAATCTCAAAAGCCGAGCAACACTTTTTCCTATCAACCTTCACGTGTACAAACCTTGGAAGAGACATTGCAAGCATTCATGCAAACACAAGCAAATGTGAATAGCCGGACTTCACAGGACATCAATGAGATCAAAAACACCTTGTCCACATTGACAGCTTCATTACGCACTCAAGAAAAAGGTAAGTTTCCTGCTCAACCTCAGCCTAACCCTTCTACTCAATGTCTTGTTTCTTGCTCCAATGAAACTCAACAGGAAAATGCCAGTTCTATCACAACTCTTCGAAGTGGAAAGGCAATTGACAAAAACATTCCATCAAAAGACCAAGATCCTCTTTCCCCTCCGAAAAGTAATGGTAAGGATGATGGTAAGTCTGAACTTCTTGAAAATTTGGACAAAGAAAAAGGTATGCATCCTGCTCCTTTTCCTCAAAGGTTGCAAACAATAAAGAATTTGAATCAAAATGCAGAAATTTATGAACTTTTCAAACAAGTTAAGATTAACATTCCTTTATTGGATGCAATCAAACAAGTTCCATCTTATGCTAAATTTTTGAAGGACATGTGCACAGTTAAAAGGAAACATAATGTACAAAAGAAAGCATTTTTGACGGAAAGTGTGAGCTCAATCATTCAGCACCTTACTCCACCAAAATTCAAAGATCCTGGATGTCCAACAATCTCATGCATCATTGGAAACACTAGAATAGAACGTGCATTGCTTGATCTTGGTGCTAGTGTTAATCTTTTGCCTTTTTCTGTTTATCAACAGTTAGGTTTAGGTGAACTCAAGGAAACACCTGTTACACTTCAACTAGCTGATCGTTCTGTAAAAATTCCTCGAGGGATAGTTGAAGATGTTTTGGTTCAAATTGATAATTTTTACTTCCCTGTTGATTTTATTGTTTTGGACACACATCCTGTTTCAAATCCAAATGTTCAAATTCCTGTTATATTAGGCCGTCCATTTCTTGCAACTTCTAATGCTCTGATAAATTGCAGGAATGGTATGTTGAACATTTCTTTTGGAAATATGACTTTAGAATTAAATGTGTTCAACATTTGCAAGCAACCTGGTGATAATTCAGAAGTACATGAAGTGGATTTCATTGAAGAACTTGTTCATGAACATCTCACCACTACCACATTCCATGATCCTTTAGAAGCTTATTTAATTGAATATGAGTTTGATAATGCTTCAGAAATTTCACACACTGATTCTTTGTTAAAATCTTTTCAGGATAAGCATTGTTGGAAACAAAAGTTTGAGGAACTACCATCACTTACAAATGTCACTGTACCATCAACTATTGAACCACCCAAGCTGGAGTTAAAACCATTGCCATCCGAGCTAAAATATTCCTTTTTGGGTGAGAGTGAAACTTTTCCAGTCATAATTTCTTCACATCTTGATGAACTACAAGAAGGTAAGTTGTTACAACTTTTGAAGATGCACAAAAATGCATTAGGATGGACCTTAGCTGACATAAAGGGAATAAGCCCATTAATCTGCACACATAATATTTATTTAGAGGAAAATGCTAAACCCTCTAGACAAATGCAACGAAGGCTTAATCCTAATATGAAAGAAGTAGTGAGAAATGAAGTCATTAAACTTCTAGATAATGGAATCATTTATCCTATCTCTGACAGCAAATGGGTAAGTCCTACTCAAGTCGTACCTAAGAAATCTGGAGTTACTGTAGTTAAAAATGAAAACAATGAATTAATTCCAGCTAGGACTGTTACTGGTTGGCGCATGTGCATTGACTATAGGAAACTTAACTCAGTGACGAGGAAAGATCATTTCCCTTTGCCTTTCATGGATCAAATCTTAGAAAGAGTTGCAGGGCATGAGTTTTATTGTTTTCTAGATGGATATTCTGGGTATAATCAAATTGCCATTGCACTTGAGGACCAAGAGAAAACCACTTTTACATGTCCTTTTGGTACTTTTGCATATCGTAGAATGCCATTTGGATTATGTAACGCCCCTGCCACATTTCAAAGATGCATGCTTAGCATTTTTAGTGACATGATTGAACGTAATCTTGAGATTTTCATGGATGATTTTTCTGTTTCTGGTGATTCATTTGATGATTGCTTAGCCAATTTGAAAAATGTATTGATTAGGTGTGAAGAAAAAAATCTTGTTCTTAATTGGGAAAAATGTCATTTCATGGTCACTAAAGGTATTGTACTAGGTCACATTGTTTCTGCAAAAGGGATTGAGGTAGACAAGTCAAAACTTGAATTGATTGCTAATCTACCCACACCAAAGACAGTAAAGGACATTAGGTCATTCTTGGGACATGCAGGTTTTTATAGAAGATTCATAAAAGATTTTAGCACGATATCTAAACCTCTATGTAATCTTTTAATGAAAGACACTGCATTTGAATGGACTAAAGATTGTGAAGATGCTTTTGAAAAACTCAAAAATATGCTCACTACTGCTCCTATTATGAGATCTCCTGATTGGTCTTTACCATTTGAAATAATGTGTGATGCTAGTGACTATGCTGTTGGTGCTGTGTTAGGACAAAGGAAAGATAATAAACCACATGTAATTTACTATGCAAGTAAAACTTTAAATAGAGCCCAAATGAATTATTCCACTACAGAAAAGGAATTACTTGCAGTTGTTTTTGCATTGGATAAATTCAGATCTTACCTTGTTGGATCATCAATTGTTGTCTTTAGTGATCATGCAGCTTTAAAATATCTTCTCTCTAAGAAGGATGCAAAACCTAGGTTGCTGAGGTGGATCCTTTTGCTGCAAGAATTTGACATCACCATTCGAGATAAAAAAGGAGTAGAAAATGTGGTGGCTGATCATTTATCAAGACTTGTTTGTGATGAATCTTTTGGAACCTCACCAATAAATGATACTTTTCCTGATGAACAACTTCTAATTGTCTCCACGACACCTTGGTTTGCTGACATTGCTAATTTTCTTGCTACAGGAAAAATTCCTTCTCAATGGAGCACACAAGATAAAAGGAAGTTTCTGAATGAGGTAAAGAAGTTCTATTGGGATGACCCTTACTTGTTCAAATATTGTCCTGATCAGATTTTTCGAAGATGCATTCCCGACAATGAGGTAAGTAGTGTAATTAAGTTTTGTCATTCCGAGGCATGTGGTGGTCATTTTTCATCAAAGAAAACTGCTGCAAAAATTTTACAGTGTGGATTTTACTGGCCAACTTTGTTCAAAGATGCACATAATTTTTGCAAGTCATGTGAAAGTTGTCAAAAATTAGGTTCCATTTCGAAAAGAAACATGATGCCTTTGAACCCAATTCTTGTAATTGAAATTTTTGACTGTTGGGGTATTGATTTCATGGGACCATTTCCACCATCTTTTGGTTTCTTATACATTTTAGTTGCAATAGATTATGTTTCAAAGTGGATAGAGGCAATTCCATGTCGAAATAATGATCACAAAACAGTGATTAAATTTTTAAAAGAAAATATTTTGAGTCGATTTGGAATTCCTCGATCTATCATAAGCGATGGGGGAACACATTTTTGCAACAAGGTTTTTGAAACATTAATGAAGAAATATGCCATTACACACAAAGTTGCAACCCCTTATCACCCGCAGACAAATGGACAGGTAGAATTAGCAAATAGGGAGATTAAACAAATTTTGGAAAAGACAGTTAATCCAAATCGCAAAGATTGGTCTCTTAGACTTAACGATGCATTATGGGCCTATCGAACAGCTTTTAAAACAGCATTGGGCATGTCTCCTTATAGGCTAGTTTATGGAAAACCTTGTCATTTACCTGTGGAACTTGAGCATAAAGCATATTGGGCCATTAAAATGTTCAACTCAAACCTTGATGACGCTTCTAATTTACGAAAATTACAAATAAATGAACTTGAGGAACTCAGAAATGATGCATATGAGAATTCTAAAATTCATAAAGAAAGAACTAAAGCCTTTCATGACAAGTTAATTTCAAGAAAAACATTTAATGTTGGGCAAAAAGTTCTACTTTATAATTCTAGACTTCACATATTTCCTGGTAAGTTGAGATCAAGATGGACTGGCCCATTTGTGGTTAAGCATGTGTATCATTATGGAGCAGTTGACATTGAGAATCCTCAAAATGGTAACGTATTCAAGGTAAATGGACAAAGACTCAAACTCTTTTTGGAAAATCATGTTACTCAAGAAGAGGTTGTTTTTCTTTCTGATCCTTGTTTTGAAAATAACTAGATGTAAATATAATTTTTTTTTACCCCGGTTAAATGGCGGATAACGGTACTCCGTGATTATTTAAGTCGGTTCCATCAGCTACCCACAAAACTGATATTGTATATAAATTTCTCTTTCATTTTATTTTATTTCATTTTTTTTTTTTCAGGATGGATGATATTCTCAAAAGATTGCAGAAACGATTTCCTCCTTTTCCTCGGAATATTTTACTGAAGCTTTACCAAGTTCGATTAGAAAGATTAAGAATGCTTATGAACAAAGGGATTCCTGAAGACATACGTTGGATAATTGAAGCCAAGGTACGTGAAGATGAATATCTTCCTGTTTTGCATTTACCAGGTACAGGTAGAAGCACTTATGCAAAGAAGCGACGAGCAAAGCGCATGAGTTCAAATTGCCACAAGTGTGCACGATGGACGTGTAACGGTAAATGTCGTTCTATTGGGATTCCGTCCTCTAATCGAGATGATAAAATTGAATTCATTAAGGATGGACTGAGTAAGGAGAATTTGGGTAATATCCAACTTTCTCTTGAGACGCATCCTAGTGGAGACGTACAAAGAGAAATTCTTGATTTATGGCCGCAATTCCAAAGGGAATGGCAACATCTTGGGAATCTGATGATAAAAGACCCTGTTTGCCAGCTTGTAAGAAAACTGGATGGGAAGCATATCCTCGACTCATAGAAGGCGTTTAAGCCGTTTCTGGACGTAAAACCAGAGGAAGATGCCAAATACACTTTCGGCGACATTATTACTTTTGACTTTTACGGTTGATTTTTCTTCTCTTTTTGATTTTCTTCCTGAAATCACGCAAAAATCTTTTGTTAGGTTAACATTTTCTTCTGACAGGTCAAATACACTTTCGGCGACATTATTACTCTTGTCTGATTCACTACTCAGTCCTCTATATATTACACCATGTACTCATTCTCTTTCAGGCACTCGAAAAAGAAAAAAAAATGGAAAGCACTTCGTCCCAGCGCATTAAAAAAATTTGTGTCTTTGGAGGTGCTTATCGAGGGAAAAATAACATATTCGCTGATGAAGCCATAAGAGTTGGAGTAATACTTGCCCAACAAAAGATCCACTTGATTTATGGAGGCGGTAGTACGGGTTTAATGGGAGCAGTCGCTACAGCAGCACACGCCGGAGGAAGTCCAGTTCTAGGAATCGTGCCAAAACTATTCATAGATTTTTGTGGACCTACCGTGGGTAAGGAAATACAAGTCTGGAGTATCCCTGAACGGATAACAATCATGTACCATTCTGCCGATGCATTCATTGCCTTACCAGGAGGTCTGGGTACATTGGAAGAAATAGCTTGCGTGGCTTCTTGGTCATCTTTGGTCACAAATAAGAAACCCATTGGTTTGCTTAATATTAATGGTTATTTTAGTAATTTACTTTCATATTTAGATAATGCTGTGGATAATGGATTCATGTTTTCAGAGGCAAGGAGAACCATAATTTCTGCTACAACCATTGAAGATTTACTCAAAAAGCTACAAGCTTATGAGTGTTTATCTGCTACGGTTGTTTCGCAAACGCTCGGAAAAAGAAAAAGAGATATGGACGAGCAAGGAGTGGATTGCACTTTGTCTTTGTGACATTATCTAACATTTTGCTTGTTGTGTCTCAGTTATAATAAGTGGTTAGCAACCTCTGCAGGTAATATCTCCTAAATTCTACCTTTAAAATTTGACATTGGGGACAATGTCATATTTTAGTAGGGGGTAAGGGACATATTTTGCTAAAAAAAAAAAAAATTTGTTGTGTTTTAAGACATTTAGAAGTATTCATTCTGAACAAGGTCTGAGTAAGGGAGACTTGAGACATACCTTGTCAGTTTGATTTAATCTTCTTCTTAAAAAAAAACAAAAAAAAAAACAAAAAAAAAAAAAAAAAAAAAAAGCATGTTTAGACTTAGTGTGTTTTTTTTTTTAGTTACTTTCAATACAATGATGAGATATGAATTGCATAAGTCTAAAACAGATTTATTAGTGAGAAGATTTTCATGAGAATTGAGCTTGATGTCAACCTTTTTATGAGCCAATGTTAATATGATATGTTGATTGAGAAAGAAGCATGTTTAGACTTAATCTGACTTGTATAATCATCTTTGTGAGTTTTTGAGCCTATAATGATTGATGCATTATACAAATCAATCTAATTTCTTTCTTGAGTGCTCTTATGATTACATGATTCTCTAGAACTTGCTTTAAACCGTTTGAGACTATATTGATACATGTGACAACATGAATATGATAGAGGCATTAGGATTATAACCAGAGCCAAACAGCCATCCATTATTAATGTTCTACGAGAACATCCCCACTAGTGAGCCAATTTGAGCCTACATTAAATATGATGTTTTATTGGTAACCACAACTTACACCTAGCCTAAATATGCTTATATCCTTACCCTTGTTCTAAAGATGAATTTTATATTTTGAGACATATTGCAAAAAAACAAGGGATATTTTTATTTGAAAATTTGGGTTAGAAACAAAAGATAAGTGTGGGGGAAGAAAAGAAAAGAAAAAGTCAAGAGAAAAAGAAAGGGATCATTGTCAAATACATTCCCATATTAAAAAAAAAAAAAAAAAAAATCTTCTCTTGAACTTCTAGAAAAAGATGTTACAAAGTTGGTTAGAATGATGCAAAGGCTCAACATGAATATTTAGCCTATGTTATTATGTGCTTTATAAGAGTTTTGAGAAGTTTTATTTGTATGATCTTATTATGTCTCTAAAATCTATGAACTCTTTGGAACCTTTGTGATATCTTTATCCTTTTGTTCTTTAACCACATTATAACCCTTTGGCCCCATTACAACCTTGAATAAAGACCTCTTGATTTATGAAGTTGTATGATCTAAATAGTGGAGAATAGGTGGACAAGCAAGCATATGGTAGAAGTGTTTTCATGAGATTGATTGAGTGTAAACACTTTACCACTACTTTAAAGAGTGAAAATCAAGAGAGTATCCCATGTGAGAAGTTGAGATTAAGTTTGAATATACACTATTTTGATTGAAATATGTTATGTTATTATTGGCTTAACTCAAACTATTTACATTCAAGCAAGATTTTTTGTGAATTTCTTTAAGCTATTGATTAGTTTTTAAGACTTGTCCAATGATTATCTCTAATTTATATTGGAAGGATTAGTTATAATTATTATTTTTAGTTTTTCTTATGTCTTCAATGTTTGTGGGTATCGTCCTAGTAAACCCTCACGAGACTAAACTCGTCCACTAGGGACACCTAGGGGTTTAAAGGCTTGTGTCACATGCTAAGTGCCACCGTGATTTCCTACGGAAAATGGATTAGATTAGATTTTCTTATTTTATTTTTATTGAGTCGTTGCTAGGGACTAGCAACAATCTAAGTATGGGGGTGTGATAACTCGTATAATTATATAGTTTTTAGTTATGTTTTATTATTGTTTTGTGTCAAATACGAGTTATTATTGTTTAGTCTAATTGTGTTTATGATCTTTTATATTTTTATGTAATTTGGTGTTTTTCACAAGTTTCTTTGAGTGATTTCAGATTACTAGAATTAAGGGCAAATCCAGATCAGTTCCAGTTCCGACACCTTTTGCCATATCAGCTATATCTCGAGTTTCAATGAAGCAATAAGGCTGAACTTTG